>OX578146.1:145026543-146522443 GCA_951213105.1 Amaurobius ferox | reverse complement strand
CAGCTATCATGCACATAAGAAATCGACCACAGATGACAGCACTATGAATAACTTCTTTTATGCATGATTAGATAGAATTTTGTCCTACTCTGCCATGTTAAGGAAATATAAAATTTCGAATGCATTTTGAAGTTTCCATTCGAATTTAAAAGAATTCTATCAAGTTCTACATTTTTCATAAACAAAGTCGAATATAAAGTTTCGTAGAAATTCATTAATATTTGTGGCAGCTATCATGCACATAAGAAATCGACCACAGATGACAGCACTATGAATAACTTCTTTTATGCATGATTAGATAGAATTTTGTCCTACTCTGCCATGTTAAGGAAATATAAAATTTCGAATGCATTTTGAAGTTTCCATTCGAATTTAAAAAAATTCTATCAAGTTCTACATTTTTCATAAACAAAGTCGAATATAAAGTTTCGTAGAAATTCATTAATATTTGTGGCAGCTATCATGCACATAAGAAATCGACCACAGATGACAGCACTATGAATAACTTCTTTTATGCATGATTAGATAGAATTTTGTCCTACTCTGCCATGTTAAGGAAATATAAAATTTCGAATGCATTTTGAAGTTTCCATTCGAATTTAAAAAAATTCTATCAAGTTCTACATTTTTCATAAACAAAGTCGAATATAAAGTTTCGTAGAAATTCATTAATATTTGTGGCAGCTATCATGCACATAAGAAATCGACCACAGATGACAGCACTATGAATAACTTCTTTTATGCATGATTAGATAGAATTTTGTCCTACTCTGCCATGTTAAGGAAATATAAAATTTCGAATGCATTTTGAAGTTTCCATTCGAATTTAAAAAAATTCTATCAAGTTCTACATTTTTCATAAACAAAGTCGAATATAAAGTTTCGTAGAAATTCATTAATATTTGTGGCAGCTATCATGCACATAAGAAATCGACCACAGATGACAGCACTATGAATAACTTCTTTTATGCATGATTAGATAGAATTTTGTCCTACTCTGCCATGTTAAGGAAATATAAAATTTCGAATGCATTTTGAAGTTTCCATTCGAATTTAAAAAAATTCTATCAAGTTCTACATTTTTCATAAACAAAGTCGAATATAAAGTTTCGTAGAAATTCATTAATATTTGTGGCAGCTATCATGCACATAAGAAATCGACCACAGATGACAGCACTATGAATAACTTCTTTTATGCATGATTAGATAGAATTTTGTCCTACTCTGCCATGTTAAGGAAATATAAAATTTCGAATGCATTTTGAAGTTTCCATTCGAATTTAAAAAAATTCTATCAAGTTCTACATTTTTCATAAACAAAGTCGAATATAAAGTTTCGTAGAAATTCATTAATATTTGTGGCAGCTATCATGCACATAAGAAATCGACCACAGATGACAGCACTATGAATAACTTCTTTTATGCATGATTAGATAGAATTTTGTCCTACTCTGCCATGTTAAGGAAATATAAAATTTCGAATGCATTTTGAAGTTTCCATTCGAATTTAAAAAAATTCTATCAAGTTCTACATTTTTCATAAACAAAGTCGAATATAAAGTTTCGTAGAAATTCATTAATATTTGTGGCAGCTATCATGCACATAAGAAATCGACCACAGATGACAGCACTATGAATAACTTCTTTTATGCATGATTAGATAGAATTTTGTCCTACTCTGCCATGTTAAGGAAATATAAAATTTCGAATGCATTTTGAAGTTTCCATTCGAATTTAAAAAAATTCTATCAAGTTCTACATTTTTCATAAACAAAGTCGAATATAAAGTTTCGTAGAAATTCATTAATATTTGTGGCAGCTATCATGCACATAAGAAATCGACCACAGATGACAGCACTATGAATAACTTCTTTTATGCATGATTAGATAGAATTTTGTCCTACTCTGCCATGTTAAGGAAATATAAAATTTCGAATGCATTTTGAAGTTTCCATTCGAATTTAAAAAAATTCTATCAAGTTCTACATTTTTCATAAACAAAGTCGAATATAAAGTTTCGTAGAAATTCATTAATATTTGTGGCAGCTATCATGCACATAAGAAATCGACCACAGATGACAGCACTATGAATAACTTCTTTTATGCATGATTAGATAGAATTTTGTCCTACTCTGCCATGTTAAGGAAATATAAAATTTCGAATGCATTTTGAAGTTTCCATTCGAATTTAAAAAAATTCTATCAAGTTCTACATTTTTCATAAACAAAGTCGAATATAAAGTTTCGTAGAAATTCATTAATATTTGTGGCAGCTATCATGCACATAAGAAATCGACCACAGATGACAGCACTATGAATAACTTCTTTTATGCATGATTAGATAGAATTTTGTCCTACTCTGCCATGTTAAGGAAATATAAAATTTCGAATGCATTTTGAAGTTTCCATTCGAATTTAAAAAAATTCTATCAAGTTCTACATTTTTCATAAACAAAGTCGAATATAAAGTTTCGTAGAAATTCATTAATATTTGTGGCAGCTATCATGCACATAAGAAATCGACCACAGATGACAGCACTATGAATAACTTCTTTTATGCATGATTAGATAGAATTTTGTCCTACTCTGCCATGTTAAGGAAATATAAAATTTCGAATGCATTTTGAAGTTTCCATTCGAATTTAAAAAAATTCTATCAAGTTCTACATTTTTCATAAACAAAGTCGAATATAAAGTTTCGTAGAAATTCATTAATATTTGTGGCAGCTATCATGCACATAAGAAATCGACCACAGATGACAGCACTATGAATAACTTCTTTTATGCATGATTAGATAGAATTTTGTCCTACTCTGCCATGTTAAGGAAATATAAAATTTCGAATGCATTTTGAAGTTTCCATTCGAATTTAAAAAAATTCTATCAAGTTCTACATTTTTCATAAACAAAGTCGAATATAAAGTTTCGTAGAAATTCATTAATATTTGTGGCAGCTATCATGCACATAAGAAATCGACCACAGATGACAGCACTATGAATAACTTCTTTTATGCATGATTAGATAGAATTTTGTCCTACTCTGCCATGTTAAGGAAATATAAAATTTCGAATGCATTTTGAAGTTTCCATTCGAATTTAAAAAAATTCTATCAAGTTCTACATTTTTCATAAACAAAGTCGAATATAAAGTTTCGTAGAAATTCATTAATATTTGTGGCAGCTATCATGCACATAAGAAATCGACCACAGATGACAGCACTATGAATAACTTCTTTTATGCATGATTAGATAGAATTTTGTCCTACTCTGCCATGTTAAGGAAATATAAAATTTCGAATGCATTTTGAAGTTTCCATTCGAATTTAAAAAAATTCTATCAAGTTCTACATTTTTCATAAACAAAGTCGAATATAAAGTTTCGTAGAAATTCATTAATATTTGTGGCAGCTATCATGCACATAAGAAATCGACCACAGATGACAGCACTATGAATAACTTCTTTTATGCATGATTAGATAGAATTTTGTCCTACTCTGCCATGTTAAGGAAATATAAAATTTCGAATGCATTTTGAAGTTTCCATTCGAATTTAAAAAAATTCTATCAAGTTCTACATTTTTCATAAACAAAGTCGAATATAAAGTTTCGTAGAAATTCATTAATATTTGTGGCAGCTATCATGCACATAAGAAATCGACCACAGATGACAGCACTATGAATAACTTCTTTTATGCATGATTAGATAGAATTTTGTCCTACTCTGCCATGTTAAGGAAATATAAAATTTCGAATGCATTTTGAAGTTTCCATTCGAATTTAAAAAAATTCTATCAAGTTCTACATTTTTCATAAACAAAGTCGAATATAAAGTTTCGTAGAAATTCATTAATATTTGTGGCAGCTATCATGCACATAAGAAATCGACCACAGATGACAGCACTATGAATAACTTCTTTTATGCATGATTAGATAGAATTTTGTCCTACTCTGCCATGTTAAGGAAATATAAAATTTCGAATGCATTTTGAAGTTTCCATTCGAATTTAAAAAAATTCTATCAAGTTCTACATTTTTCATAAACAAAGTCGAATATAAAGTTTCGTAGAAATTCATTAATATTTGTGGCAGCTATCATGCACATAAGAAATCGACCACAGATGACAGCACTATGAATAACTTCTTTTATGCATGATTAGATAGAATTTTGTCCTACTCTGCCATGTTAAGGAAATATAAAATTTCGAATGCATTTTGAAGTTTCCATTCGAATTTAAAAAAATTCTATCAAGTTCTACATTTTTCATAAACAAAGTCGAATATAAAGTTTCGTAGAAATTCATTAATATTTGTGGCAGCTATCATGCACATAAGAAATCGACCACAGATGACAGCACTATGAATAACTTCTTTTATGCATGATTAGATAGAATTTTGTCCTACTCTGCCATGTTAAGGAAATATAAAATTTCGAATGCATTTTGAAGTTTCCATTCGAATTTAAAAAAATTCTATCAAGTTCTACATTTTTCATAAACAAAGTCGAATATAAAGTTTCGTAGAAATTCATTAATATTTGTGGCAGCTATCATGCACATAAGAAATCGACCACAGATGACAGCACTATGAATAACTTCTTTTATGCATGATTAGATAGAATTTTGTCCTACTCTGCCATGTTAAGGAAATATAAAATTTCGAATGCATTTTGAAGTTTCCATTCGAATTTAAAAAAATTCTATCAAGTTCTACATTTTTCATAAACAAAGTCGAATATAAAGTTTCGTAGAAATTCATTAATATTTGTGGCAGCTATCATGCACATAAGAAATCGACCACAGATGACAGCACTATGAATAACTTCTTTTATGCATGATTAGATAGAATTTTGTCCTACTCTGCCATGTTAAGGAAATATAAAATTTCGAATGCATTTTGAAGTTTCCATTCGAATTTAAAAAAATTCTATCAAGTTCTACATTTTTCATAAACAAAGTCGAATATAAAGTTTCGTAGAAATTCATTAATATTTGTGGCAGCTATCATGCACATAAGAAATCGACCACAGATGACAGCACTATGAATAACTTCTTTTATGCATGATTAGATAGAATTTTGTCCTACTCTGCCATGTTAAGGAAATATAAAATTTCGAATGCATTTTGAAGTTTCCATTCGAATTTAAAAAAATTCTATCAAGTTCTACATTTTTCATAAACAAAGTCGAATATAAAGTTTCGTAGAAATTCATTAATATTTGTGGCAGCTATCATGCACATAAGAAATCGACCACAGATGACAGCACTATGAATAACTTCTTTTATGCATGATTAGATAGAATTTTGTCCTACTCTGCCATGTTAAGGAAATATAAAATTTCGAATGCATTTTGAAGTTTCCATTCGAATTTAAAAAAATTCTATCAAGTTCTACATTTTTCATAAACAAAGTCGAATATAAAGTTTCGTAGAAATTCATTAATATTTGTGGCAGCTATCATGCACATAAGAAATCGACCACAGATGACAGCACTATGAATAACTTCTTTTATGCATGATTAGATAGAATTTTGTCCTACTCTGCCATGTTAAGGAAATATAAAATTTCGAATGCATTTTGAAGTTTCCATTCGAATTTAAAAAAATTCTATCAAGTTCTACATTTTTCATAAACAAAGTCGAATATAAAGTTTCGTAGAAATTCATTAATATTTGTGGCAGCTATCATGCACATAAGAAATCGACCACAGATGACAGCACTATGAATAACTTCTTTTATGCATGATTAGATAGAATTTTGTCCTACTCTGCCATGTTAAGGAAATATAAAATTTCGAATGCATTTTGAAGTTTCCATTCGAATTTAAAAAAATTCTATCAAGTTCTACATTTTTCATAAACAAAGTCGAATATAAAGTTTCGTAGAAATTCATTAATATTTGTGGCAGCTATCATGCACATAAGAAATCGACCACAGATGACAGCACTATGAATAACTTCTTTTATGCATGATTAGATAGAATTTTGTCCTACTCTGCCATGTTAAGGAAATATAAAATTTCGAATGCATTTTGAAGTTTCCATTCGAATTTAAAAAAATTCTATCAAGTTCTACATTTTTCATAAACAAAGTCGAATATAAAGTTTCGTAGAAATTCATTAATATTTGTGGCAGCTATCATGCACATAAGAAATCGACCACAGATGACAGCACTATGAATAACTTCTTTTATGCATGATTAGATAGAATTTTGTCCTACTCTGCCATGTTAAGGAAATATAAAATTTCGAATGCATTTTGAAGTTTCCATTCGAATTTAAAAAAATTCTATCAAGTTCTACATTTTTCATAAACAAAGTCGAATATAAAGTTTCGTAGAAATTCATTAATATTTGTGGCAGCTATCATGCACATAAGAAATCGACCACAGATGACAGCACTATGAATAACTTCTTTTATGCATGATTAGATAGAATTTTGTCCTACTCTGCCATGTTAAGGAAATATAAAATTTCGAATGCATTTTGAAGTTTCCATTCGAATTTAAAAAAATTCTATCAAGTTCTACATTTTTCATAAACAAAGTCGAATATAAAGTTTCGTAGAAATTCATTAATATTTGTGGCAGCTATCATGCACATAAGAAATCGACCACAGATGACAGCACTATGAATAACTTCTTTTATGCATGATTAGATAGAATTTTGTCCTACTCTGCCATGTTAAGGAAATATAAAATTTCGAATGCATTTTGAAGTTTCCATTCGAATTTAAAAAAATTCTATCAAGTTCTACATTTTTCATAAACAAAGTCGAATATAAAGTTTCGTAGAAATTCATTAATATTTGTGGCAGCTATCATGCACATAAGAAATCGACCACAGATGACAGCACTATGAATAACTTCTTTTATGCATGATTAGATAGAATTTTGTCCTACTCTGCCATGTTAAGGAAATATAAAATTTCGAATGCATTTTGAAGTTTCCATTCGAATTTAAAAAAATTCTATCAAGTTCTACATTTTTCATAAACAAAGTCGAATATAAAGTTTCGTAGAAATTCATTAATATTTGTGGCAGCTATCATGCACATAAGAAATCGACCACAGATGACAGCACTATGAATAACTTCTTTTATGCATGATTAGATAGAATTTTGTCCTACTCTGCCATGTTAAGGAAATATAAAATTTCGAATGCATTTTGAAGTTTCCATTCGAATTTAAAAAAATTCTATCAAGTTCTACATTTTTCATAAACAAAGTCGAATATAAAGTTTCGTAGAAATTCATTAATATTTGTGGCAGCTATCATGCACATAAGAAATCGACCACAGATGACAGCACTATGAATAACTTCTTTTATGCATGATTAGATAGAATTTTGTCCTACTCTGCCATGTTAAGGAAATATAAAATTTCGAATGCATTTTGAAGTTTCCATTCGAATTTAAAAAAATTCTATCAAGTTCTACATTTTTCATAAACAAAGTCGAATATAAAGTTTCGTAGAAATTCATTAATATTTGTGGCAGCTATCATGCACATAAGAAATCGACCACAGATGACAGCACTATGAATAACTTCTTTTATGCATGATTAGATAGAATTTTGTCCTACTCTGCCATGTTAAGGAAATATAAAATTTCGAATGCATTTTGAAGTTTCCATTCGAATTTAAAAAAATTCTATCAAGTTCTACATTTTTCATAAACAAAGTCGAATATAAAGTTTCGTAGAAATTCATTAATATTTGTGGCAGCTATCATGCACATAAGAAATCGACCACAGATGACAGCACTATGAATAACTTCTTTTATGCATGATTAGATAGAATTTTGTCCTACTCTGCCATGTTAAGGAAATATAAAATTTCGAATGCATTTTGAAGTTTCCATTCGAATTTAAAAAAATTCTATCAAGTTCTACATTTTTCATAAACAAAGTCGAATATAAAGTTTCGTAGAAATTCATTAATATTTGTGGCAGCTATCATGCACATAAGAAATCGACCACAGATGACAGCACTATGAATAACTTCTTTTATGCATGATTAGATAGAATTTTGTCCTACTCTGCCATGTTAAGGAAATATAAAATTTCGAATGCATTTTGAAGTTTCCATTCGAATTTAAAAAAATTCTATCAAGTTCTACATTTTTCATAAACAAAGTCGAATATAAAGTTTCGTAGAAATTCATTAATATTTGTGGCAGCTATCATGCACATAAGAAATCGACCACAGATGACAGCACTATGAATAACTTCTTTTATGCATGATTAGATAGAATTTTGTCCTACTCTGCCATGTTAAGGAAATATAAAATTTCGAATGCATTTTGAAGTTTCCATTCGAATTTAAAAAAATTCTATCAAGTTCTACATTTTTCATAAACAAAGTCGAATATAAAGTTTCGTAGAAATTCATTAATATTTGTGGCAGCTATCATGCACATAAGAAATCGACCACAGATGACAGCACTATGAATAACTTCTTTTATGCATGATTAGATAGAATTTTGTCCTACTCTGCCATGTTAAGGAAATATAAAATTTCGAATGCATTTTGAAGTTTCCATTCGAATTTAAAAAAATTCTATCAAGTTCTACATTTTTCATAAACAAAGTCGAATATAAAGTTTCGTAGAAATTCATTAATATTTGTGGCAGCTATCATGCACATAAGAAATCGACCACAGATGACAGCACTATGAATAACTTCTTTTATGCATGATTAGATAGAATTTTGTCCTACTCTGCCATGTTAAGGAAATATAAAATTTCGAATGCATTTTGAAGTTTCCATTCGAATTTAAAAAAATTCTATCAAGTTCTACATTTTTCATAAACAAAGTCGAATATAAAGTTTCGTAGAAATTCATTAATATTTGTGGCAGCTATCATGCACATAAGAAATCGACCACAGATGACAGCACTATGAATAACTTCTTTTATGCATGATTAGATAGAATTTTGTCCTACTCTGCCATGTTAAGGAAATATAAAATTTCGAATGCATTTTGAAGTTTCCATTCGAATTTAAAAAAATTCTATCAAGTTCTACATTTTTCATAAACAAAGTCGAATATAAAGTTTCGTAGAAATTCATTAATATTTGTGGCAGCTATCATGCACATAAGAAATCGACCACAGATGACAGCACTATGAATAACTTCTTTTATGCATGATTAGATAGAATTTTGTCCTACTCTGCCATGTTAAGGAAATATAAAATTTCGAATGCATTTTGAAGTTTCCATTCGAATTTAAAAAAATTCTATCAAGTTCTACATTTTTCATAAACAAAGTCGAATATAAAGTTTCGTAGAAATTCATTAATATTTGTGGCAGCTATCATGCACATAAGAAATCGACCACAGATGACAGCACTATGAATAACTTCTTTTATGCATGATTAGATAGAATTTTGTCCTACTCTGCCATGTTAAGGAAATATAAAATTTCGAATGCATTTTGAAGTTTCCATTCGAATTTAAAAAAATTCTATCAAGTTCTACATTTTTCATAAACAAAGTCGAATATAAAGTTTCGTAGAAATTCATTAATATTTGTGGCAGCTATCATGCACATAAGAAATCGACCACAGATGACAGCACTATGAATAACTTCTTTTATGCATGATTAGATAGAATTTTGTCCTACTCTGCCATGTTAAGGAAATATAAAATTTCGAATGCATTTTGAAGTTTCCATTCGAATTTAAAAAAATTCTATCAAGTTCTACATTTTTCATAAACAAAGTCGAATATAAAGTTTCGTAGAAATTCATTAATATTTGTGGCAGCTATCATGCACATAAGAAATCGACCACAGATGACAGCACTATGAATAACTTCTTTTATGCATGATTAGATAGAATTTTGTCCTACTCTGCCATGTTAAGGAAATATAAAATTTCGAATGCATTTTGAAGTTTCCATTCGAATTTAAAAAAATTCTATCAAGTTCTACATTTTTCATAAACAAAGTCGAATATAAAGTTTCGTAGAAATTCATTAATATTTGTGGCAGCTATCATGCACATAAGAAATCGACCACAGATGACAGCACTATGAATAACTTCTTTTATGCATGATTAGATAGAATTTTGTCCTACTCTGCCATGTTAAGGAAATATAAAATTTCGAATGCATTTTGAAGTTTCCATTCGAATTTAAAAAAATTCTATCAAGTTCTACATTTTTCATAAACAAAGTCGAATATAAAGTTTCGTAGAAATTCATTAATATTTGTGGCAGCTATCATGCACATAAGAAATCGACCACAGATGACAGCACTATGAATAACTTCTTTTATGCATGATTAGATAGAATTTTGTCCTACTCTGCCATGTTAAGGAAATATAAAATTTCGAATGCATTTTGAAGTTTCCATTCGAATTTAAAAAAATTCTATCAAGTTCTACATTTTTCATAAACAAAGTCGAATATAAAGTTTCGTAGAAATTCATTAATATTTGTGGCAGCTATCATGCACATAAGAAATCGACCACAGATGACAGCACTATGAATAACTTCTTTTATGCATGATTAGATAGAATTTTGTCCTACTCTGCCATGTTAAGGAAATATAAAATTTCGAATGCATTTTGAAGTTTCCATTCGAATTTAAAAAAATTCTATCAAGTTCTACATTTTTCATAAACAAAGTCGAATATAAAGTTTCGTAGAAATTCATTAATATTTGTGGCAGCTATCATGCACATAAGAAATCGACCACAGATGACAGCACTATGAATAACTTCTTTTATGCATGATTAGATAAAATTTTGTCCTACTCTGCCATGTTAAGGAAATATAAAATTTCGAATGCATTTTGAAGTTTCCATTCGAATTTAAAAAAATTCTATCAAGTTCTACATTTTTCATAAAGAAAGTCGAATGTAAAGTTTCGTAGAAATTCATTAATATTTGTGGCAGCTATCATGCACATAAGAAATCGACCACAGATGACAGCACTATGAATAACTTCTTTTATGCATGATTAGATAAAATTTTGTCCTACTCTGCCATGTTAAGGAAATATAAAATTTCGAATGCATTTTGAAGTTTCCATTCGAATTTAAAAAAATTCTATCAAGTTCTACATTTTTCATAAACAAAGTCGAATGTAAAGTTTCGTAGAAATTCATTAATATTTGTGGCAGCTATCATGCACATAAGAAATCGACCACAGATGACAGCACTATGAATAACTTCTTTTATGCATGATTAGATAAAATTTTGTCCTACTCTGCCATGTTAAGGAAATATAAAATTTCGAATGCATTTTGAAGTTTCCATTCGAATTTAAAAAAATTCTATCAAGTTCTACATTTTTCATAAACAAAGTCGAATGTAAAGTTTCGTAGAAATTCATTAATATTTGTGGCAGCTATCATGCACATAAGAAATCGACCACAGATGACAGCACTATGAATAACTTCTTTTATGCATGATTAGATAAAATTTTGTCCTACTCTGCCATGTTAAGGAAATATAAAATTTCGAATGCATTTTGAAGTTTCCATTCGAATTTAAAAAAATTCTATCAAGTTCTACATTTTTCATAAACAAAGTCGAATGTAAAGTTTCGTAGAAATTCATTAATATTTGTGGCAGCTATCATGCACATAAGAAATCGACCACAGATGACAGCACTATGAATAACTTCTTTTATGCATGATTAGATAAAATTTTGTCCTACTCTGCCATGTTAAGGAAATATAAAATTTCGAATGCATTTTGAAGTTTCCATTCGAATTTAAAAAAATTCTATCAAGTTCTACATTTTTCATAAACAAAGTCGAATGTAAAGTTTCGTAGAAATTCATTAATATTTGTGGCAGCTATCATGCACATAAGAAATCGACCACAGATGACAGCACTATGAATAACTTCTTTTATGCATGATTAGATAAAATTTTGTCCTACTCTGCCATGTTAAGGAAATATAAAATTTCGAATGCATTTTGAAGTTTCCATTCGAATTTAAAAAAATTCTATCAAGTTCTACATTTTTCATAAACAAAGTCGAATGTAAAGTTTCGTAGAAATTCATTAATATTTGTGGCAGCTATCATGCACATAAGAAATCGACCACAGATGACAGCACTATGAATAACTTCTTTTATGCATGATTAGATAAAATTTTGTCCTACTCTGCCATGTTAAGGAAATATAAAATTTCGAATGCATTTTGAAGTTTCCATTCGAATTTAAAAAAATTCTATCAAGTTCTACATTTTTCATAAACAAAGTCGAATGTAAAGTTTCGTAGAAATTCATTAATATTTGTGGCAGCTATCATGCACATAAGAAATCGACCACAGATGACAGCACTATGAATAACTTCTTTTATGCATGATTAGATAAAATTTTGTCCTACTCTGCCATGTTAAGGAAATATAAAATTTCGAATGCATTTTGAAGTTTCCATTCGAATTTAAAAAAATTCTATCAAGTTCTACATTTTTCATAAACAAAGTCGAATGTAAAGTTTCGTAGAAATTCATTAATATTTGTGGCAGCTATCATGCACATAAGAAATCGACCACAGATGACAGCACTATGAATAACTTCTTTTATGCATGATTAGATAAAATTTTGTCCTACTCTGCCATGTTAAGGAAATATAAAATTTCGAATGCATTTTGAAGTTTCCATTCGAATTTAAAAAAATTCTATCAAGTTCTACATTTTTCATAAACAAAGTCGAATGTAAAGTTTCGTAAAAATTCATTAATATTTGTGGCAGCTATCATGCACATAAGAAATCGACCACAGATGACAGCACTATGAACAACTTCTTTTATGCATGATTAGATAAAATTTTGTCCTACTCTGCCATGTTAAGGAAATATAAAATTTTGAATGCATTTTGAAGTTTCCATTCGAATTTAAAAAAATTCTATCAAGTTCTACATTTTTCATAAACAAAGTCGAATGTAAAGTTTCGTAGAAATTCATTAATATTTGTGGCAGCTATCATGCACATAAGAAATCGACCACAGATGACAGCACTATGAACAACTTCTTTTATGCATGATTAGATAAAATTTTGTCCTACTCTGCCATGTTAAGGAAATATAAAATTTCGAATGCATTTTGAAGTTTCCATTCGAATTTAAAAAAATTCTATCAAGTTCTACATTTTTCATAAACAAAGTCGAATGTAAAGTTTCGTAGAAATTCATTAATATTTGTGGCAGCTATCATGCACATAAGAAATCGACCACAGATGACAGCACTATGAATAAATTCTTTTATGCATGATTAGATAAAATTTTGTCCTACTCTGCCATGTTAAGGAAATATAAAATTTCGAATGCATTTTGAAGTTTTCATTCGAATTAAAAAAAATTCTATCAAGTTCTAGATTTTTCATTAACAAAGTCGAATATAAAGTTTCGTGGAAATTCATTAATATTTGTGGCAGCTATTGTATACACAAGAAATAAATAAACCACAGACGGACATTATGTTAGAAATAGTCAAAACGTGTTCAGGAGGTCCTAAAACATATATTGCCATTAAAATATTGAAATAGAAAATTTTTGAGAAAACAATACTTTATATTATATTCTATATATGAGAAAGTAAAAATGATTAATAAAGGACATATAACTATGTGGAAATGATATTTACATAATATTATCGAAACTCAATCCTTTTTTTTCCTGGTAAATGTACACAGCATTGCTTAGGATTTAAGATGCAAACCCTTGATTGACATCCCACCAAAAATGCAGTGAATCCTCAAAAATTAAGGAGCAGCTTAACAATATGCTTGCTTATAACAACATCCAATCTATATTAAACATAAAACTAAAATTTAGTTTTTATACTATTATGTAAATGGACCGAATCCTAAATGCTAAAACGAACGGCATGCTGAGCGCCAAAATTTGCACTAAAGGTTGAATTGTGGCTTTTACTGTGAATTTTGATCACGCCAACTGTTGAAGCCCATTCTTCCTATTTCATTTCCAGCTGTCATTGAATGGACTTGTCTAAAACTACCAACTGACCAGAGCCGAACAGTACATGTTCTGGCAAATAGCGGCACAAAAGAATTCTAGTACAGTAAGCTATATTTTTAAATACTAGTTTTAGAGAGAAAATGTTTCAGAACTTTTTATCCCAAATGCATACCAAACATGAAATAATTTAACAAAATATTAAGTTGAAAAAAAAATATGAAAACCATTTAAATCTGCCAGAAGAAAGATGCATTTACATTCTTCCATTTCTGCTCTTTATATTTTTTTAATGAGCCAGTTAGTTGTTTCATTTAATAGCCAAACTGCATTGTTTATCAACTTGGGACCTATTTTCCTGTCATTTCTGAACTGTGATGTCGGTAAAAAAAACTAAGAGTCTTAAAATTTAAAATAAGGAAGTGAACAGTTTTCAAGGACAGAAAAGCGCACTGTGTATGTATCTGCAAATAAGAAAAGCGCACTGTGTATGTATCTGCAAATAAGAAAAGCGCACTGTGTATGTATCTGCAAATAAGAAAAGCGCACTGTGTATGTATCTGCAAATAAGAAAAGCGCACTGTGTATGTATCTGCAAATAAGAAAAGCGCACTGTGTATGTATCTGTAAATAAGAAAAGCACACTGTGTATGTATCTGCAAATAAGCGTGAAGAAATGATAAAACTAGGGAGACATGAAACATTGTAATTATAATTTGTGCGTATATATTAAGTATATAGTACAACAATACACATCACAAAGTAATAATTTTATAAAATAAAGGCAATTTATTTACAATATGGCAGGACAAAATAGTATTCTGACTCAAATAACGTAGAAAGCAACTGTGTCCAGCACAATGAGCAAAATAACTATTTCAACACAAGAATTAACTGAACTACCTAGTGCCTACACTTTCTTATCAATCATTTTGCACAAAAAAGTTATTTTAACAGATAAGGACATAATATGAACACTATGATAATTAATTTAAAACAAACAGAATATGAAGATAATAAATGCCCAATACAGAAAGTACCTTTGAAATGGTTGGCCGTTTTGCATTCAATGCAAAGAAAAACTTCATTTTCAAGAAAGCTGAGTAAAAAAAAAAATATAGCCACAATTATTTTGTGTATGAAAAATAAATTTCCCCTTGCAGATGAAATTCAACATTTTATTAACTCTAAATGGAAGATTTAAGGGAAATTTTTATGAATAAGAAGCAAAGATTAAATTAAAGATGTATAAATATCATACAAAGATATTACAAGATTATAATTATACAGGGTGGCTACAAGATCTCAGATAAAAAAATTACCTGATATTTTCCAGATAATATTGTCAAAAATTCCCCGATATGTATCACTATCTACTTTTACTGAATATCGGTTTAACAAGCATAAAAATGTCAATTAATAAACTTGAAAGTGATAATTAAGAATAAATAATTAAAATGAATTATTTTCAGCATTGAAAATTATAATAATCAAAGTATAGTATTTATGCAAGTGTTGGGATATTTTTGGCTATATAATAATTTTAGGAATTTGATTTTAATTTAAACATGTTCAGGGGTCTTATTTACATAGTCATTCTCTTTCAGTTATCCATTTTCCAATTGCTTAGGTTTTTGATACTCTTCTATTCCAAATAGAACCTATTCCATAGGTTTTGTGTTAAAAATGACGAAAGGTCATTTTTTTAGGTTGCAGCAATTTAAATTTATTTAAATTGCTACAACTTATATTGCTTCAATTTAATATTCTAACATTTTTACTATCACTATACAATCAGCCACTAAATAAATTCAATTTTAAGATGTTTAATTTAATTTACTTAGTTAATGAGATGTTTTAAAAAGTTGTAAAATGTTTTAAAATTCTTTAAAAGTGAAGTTTAAAATTTTTAATAAACGTTAGATTTTGAAAACAAACTGTCTCTCTCTTTCTTTAAAGTGCTTTTATATTTTACAGGTTAGCATATTTATATGCATTTAGGGAGAAACTGGTCTTATGGCACACTTTCAGTTTATTTTAGTATTTCAGATGATTTTCAGATTTCAGGAACTTTTACAAGTTTTATGCATTTCATAAATTTTAGTATATCCTTATGCTCAAAAATCTACCGGACAGATTTGGTGCCATTTGACCAGTCTAGGGGCTTATTCATGCCAACTGAAATGTAAAAGTTGTTCTCAATGATTATTGTTCTTAAACATGAAATTTCAGTAAATTGATTCCATATCTGTTTATTCTGAATTGATGATACCGTAGATTGTTCTTGAACTAAACTAGAGGAATTTATTCTAATATTTTGATTAAAATTGAAATTTTAAGATTGATTTGAATGTTTTTATGTAGAATTTTTTGAGGAAACTTAGAATTTTTAAACTTGACTTTTCATTTAGAATTTTTTTAAATTTAAGCATTCTTTAATTTAAGTTAAATTGATTCGAGTTGCTTTAATTGAAATAGTTTGAAATTGCATTCAATTCATAAGTTTAGAAAATTTTAGGTACTTGAAGAACAGACTTTATATTATAGTATTTGCATTTTTGGTTCTAATCCCATCTCATTAACTAACAATTGTTTTATTTTTATTTGTATTTTTGTAACCCAAGCTCCCAGCAACATTTAGAATTATTTTGATAAAACAGAATAAAATAAATTGAGTAAATTTAATGAAAAAAATTTTTTTTTTATTAAGTTAAATTATATTGAATTAAAGCAGTAGTTTTTCAATTTGGAATTTTTTATGGTCTGATTTAGGGTTAAGATTTAAATTTAAATGCTCACTGAAATGTGATTGTGGCTTATGAGAAGCTGATGATTAGTAGAAAGATGGATAATGTCATTTGTTCTTTTCACACTCCAATATGAGTGTGACATAAATGTTTAGCTAAATTACCTTGTTTTGAAATTGAGTTTAATTTTCACACTCAAATAGAGTGGTAACAGGAATCAGTTTGTTCTTAATTCTGAATCTAATATTTTAATGCTGTCTTTAAATTTTTGGTCGTTATAGTGGAAAATTTATTTTATTGATAGGAGAATTAAAAATTTTTTTATGTGGAATATTTTAAATTGAGCATTGCAATTTGAGTTCTTTTGGTTTTAAAAATTTAATGGGGATTTGTAATTTGATTTTTCCTTTGGTATTTTGTTTAAAGTAATTCGATACACTTGGCTGTTAGTGAATTTAAATGTACCACTTATACATGATGTACATTGTTGAATTTTGATCCAAATTGTGAAAGAATTGAATTTATTATTTTTGATATTATTATTTAAATAGAGTAATTTTGCTTCAAATAATTGTGTTTTCTTTCTAGAGTAGATAGAGATGGTGATGAATTTGTTGATTTATATTAATAGATTATTATTTAAGGTACCGTTTTAAAATTTATTGTTTAGATTATTTCAATTCATTGGCTGGTCCAAAGTTTTCGTTAAAATTTTAAGTTTTTTCGTAACAGCTAATGATATAGAACTCTGTTTATTATTTTTCTACTACTTTTCTTTGATTGCATATTTGTTGGAGCATTTTTAAAATGAATTGATGAACTTTTAATAATGTGGAATTATAATGAAGTTGAAGAGTTTAATGTTGAATTTATATGTTTGTTTAAAAGTTAAGAGAAATGTTGAGAAATATGTTAATTGCTATTATGGAAATGTTTAGTGAAGTGAATATTTGATTTACTTATAAGGAATTTGATTTTTTTTTTTCTTTTTGTGAATTTTATATAGCTCATGTTACATATGTCGTTGTGATTTTAATTTTTTTTCTCACCTTTGTTTCGTGGATTTTGTCATATGTTAGCAAAATCTTTCATTTTTCAAATGAAAAATTTTTGGGGGGGAGATTCGAAGGTGTTGTTGGGTTATTTTTGGCTATTTAATAATTTTAGGAATTTGATTTTAATTTAAACGTGTTTAGGTCTTATTTACATAGTCATTCTCTTTTAGTTATCCATTTCCCAATTGCTTAGGTTTTTGATACTCTTCTCCAAACAGGTTCTATTCCATAGGTTTTGTTAAAAATGGTGAAAGTTCGTTCTTTTTAGTTATAGTAATTTAAATTTATTTAAATTGGCTAATTTGTAATTCCATTTATAGCTCTTTTTATTCTCTTTGATTCGATTCTAAATTTGTTGTCCTCGGTTAAAAATTTGTTGATTTATCGCAATTTTTCAGTTTTATTCTATTTTCAGCTTTTTAAATTTTTCAGAATCGTTCATATTTAAACTATTGCCGAATTCGTATATTCCAAATCATTTCACTTCATTTCTTTTTAATTTTCGTCTGCTTTAAAATTCCTGTTCTCTTTAAAATTTCGAGTTTCTGATTGGTTGACCGTAATATTAAAATTGTCTTGTCATTAATTCTTTTATCATTCATCGATAGTTCTGCTTACAGTGTGCGGCAAAAATGTTTATCGGTATATAAATAAACTCATGCTCTTTTTCACCCTCTTCTCTTTTTATTGATTGGAACTGGAAATGTAGTCCTGTTAAGTTGTTTTTAGCGCTTCGATACGAGCAGAGCTGAAGTTCGAATTCGGCATGCATTCTGAGGAACGAACGTTTTTATTTCCCGGCCTATTAATTTTGTTCTGTTTATTTATTTTTCCTGTCGTGGAGACGAGGTTCGGTCTAAACATTCAAGAGCTTCTGACAGTGTTGTGTCTGATGGCAGAGAGTCTATAAAGACTGGATGGATGTTTCGAACTTCTGCCGCTCCAGTCATCTAATTAGTGTGTTCCCAGCTGTTTGCGATGGAAGTCTTACCGGCCAATTAAGAATCTGTTCATCCCGACAAGCTGCGAGCTCTATTTATGAAGAATGGAATTGTCATTTCCGTAGCCCAATAGACGGACATATGCTTTGTTTTCCATTTTGACGTCAGTAGTGCGGTGCAGCAGTTGGGAGAAATGACTTTTATTACTGGACGTCTAACTGATGTGGAGAATCCTTCTTGGAATAGGATCTTATGGAATGGCCGTTTTTCCAGAATTCTACTGGACATGCCATGGTTTTCCTCTTCTGGAGTTCTTTGGATCTGCTTCTCGTTCGGTGACTTCTGGTGATACTGCCTCCTGACGATCTTTGCAGCTCCTCTTGGACCCTTGGTGAAATTGCTTTGTTTTTTAAATTTATAATTGTTTTCAATTTGACGTTAGTTTAAAGTTAAATTAAATTGGTATGAATAGGACCTTTTAACTTATATATTTTAAGTTCCAAATCCTGGATTATTGTTAGGTAATTTTTCTTTGGGTTTTAATATTTTAGTTGAAATATTTATTATGTTCTAAATTTCCTTTTTGGTTAACTTATGTTCTTTTATTCTAAATTCTAGTTTGGCAAATAATTGTATAATTTTAACATTATTAACTTCAAATTTAATATTCTAACATTTTTACTATCACTATACGACTGGCCACTAAATAAATTCAATTTATTTAACTAATTTATTTATGATGTTTAATTTAATTTGCTTAGTTAATGAGACGCTTTAAAAAGTTTTAAAATGTTTTAAAATTCCTTAAAAGTGAAGTTTAAAATGTTTAATAAACTTTAGATTTTTGAAAACAAACTCTGTGTTCTTTCTTTTTACTTCAATGTATTTTTATTTTTAGGAAAGTGCCATTTTAATATTTTACAGGTTAGCATATTTTTATGCATTTAGGGTAACTGGTCAATAGGTCTATTTTGGTTTATTTCAGACAGTTTTTAGGTACTTTAGAGATATTTTTGCAGCATTTAGAATGTTTTAGGTATTTAATATGTGTTTTAGTATATAATAATGCAAAAATCTACCGAACACAAGAGTTAGAGAAAAACATTATTAATCTTTTAAACAGAGAAATTCCATATAAGCTATAAAACTCAGCAATGTTCTGAAAACTCCAGTCAAGAAAATATATAGTTAAATATCCTTTATTGCAGTAAAATTATGTATATGCAGAAACAGTATTTTTTCAATCTGCTTTTTCTGTCATGTGAAATATCTTGGCAACTTTCAAAGCACTTAAAATAAGAGGAATCACTCTCTTATTTTTATTGAGGTGTCAAATAGGCTGTCTTCTGCCACATGAAACGTGAATAAGGAATTCTACACATATCTATTGTTGTGAGTAAGAAGAAAGCTGAGATTAGCCGGAAAATTGCACCCTGATATTAGTTATTTTTCAGGAATTTACTTATATTTTCCTGATTTTTCCAGAATATTGATATTTTCATGTTCTGAAGCCACCCTGTTTTATTATTCTCGTTAACCTGACACATTTCAGAACAGTTGTATGTCAATTTTTTTCAAGGTTACCTAAATTAAGAACATACAATATTTTAAAACTTCTTACAGTTTTTAGTAAAATTTTCCAAACTGTAAAAGATAAACATTTTTTAGATATCCAACTAGACTTTAAAATTTGTACAAAATTAGAAATTAAAATAAATTGCTTTATATCTGAGAAATCTTAATGGTTTCAATGTATCATTTCAATGGTCATCATTATTCAATGTACTATGTTTTCTTTCTTTAAAAATAAACAAATACATAGCTTGATTATGTTTGAAATCAATCACAGTAGGCTGTGCTTTCATTGGAGAGATATCGACATAGAATTTTACTTTTTTAAATATATACAAAAAAATATAATTCAAGGTGAGTATAAAAAGCGCTTTTGATAATTATTTTGTAAAATTTAAGAAATAAACAAATACAGGCTGTGTTCAGAATTTGACATTTTATATCAGCTTCGGTGCAGGGAAATCACTAAATTAGTGTTTTGACAAAGGTAAATAAAAGAATTGTCACACACAGCAAACTAGTATTTTGGCATAGGTAAATTACAAAATTGTTGTAGTAAACTAGCACTTAGTAAACTAGGACTTTGAAGCAAAGATATCATACGTGATGCCACCAATGTATTATAATGTGTTAAATACCCGAAAAAATGAAAACTGATATGTAAAATTTTGAAGCATGTGTCCCGTGGGATGCGCAAAACTACTTGTTTTCATGAAAAAATTTCAGTGATCCCTAACAGACACACTAAAGTAACATCGGCACTTTTTAAAACTTTTAACGGGATTCTCTTTGCCAGAATCATTATAGAAAAATTTCAACAAGAGATCAAAACTTTAAACAATAAAAAACTCCAACAAAATATAAAAAATAAAATACTACCATCTAAAATTTTTAAGAACGACAGATGTTCAGAATATGCCTAAATAAGTGTGGTAAAAGAAATTATTTAAATAAATAATATAGGAACTAAATAAGTTCTCCAGTACCTCATCAAAGTTGTCAATCCAAACAACTCTTTCCTTCCCTATCCTATCTTTCAAGTGCAAAAGAATCCCAGTCCTTAAAAGCTATATTTATATACTGATTTTAGAGCACAAAATTAATATTTTTAAAACTTTTTACGCCAAACATTCAACAGTTATCGCCTTTCAATTCTTTTCATTTGGTTTTTTTAATGGGTTTATTTTCTTTGGCTCTAGATACCCAGCTTAATCTTAGTATTTCTATAACTAGAAAATGTGCCTGGCATTGGCAGAGTCACTATTTAGCAATCATTTTAAACAAATTAACCAAAAATACTCTAAATAAGCACTTTTGGTGCCACTGCATGGGTGTTACATGGCATTTGTTAATAAGCAGATGCTTAGTCTGCTCACTGAGTTCACTTCTGCAATCTGGGTATATTCTAAATAAACGCCTTCATTTACCTTTGAACCGATGTGCGGTGGCAAGGCAGTTATATAAGTACTGAATCGAAACTGCATATACAAGCATAATATGCCTAAATAAGTGTAGGAGTTCAGAAGGAAGCAAAATAAAACCAGAAGAGTGAGCTGCGTATACCAATGAAAATTTCATATTAATCAGGTTAACAGAAGCTGAGAGAGATGAAAAAAGGAGGGGGAGGATGATAAGAAATATGGCAATCTTATTTCAGTGATTTTCAGAGATAATATTGAAATACTGAAGGATTCTAAAAATAAAAACTATCTTTAAAACCTTTGAAATTAGAAAATCTTCTAATTTAACATACTATGCACACGCCCAGACATTTTTATATTGTCCAGAAAAAATCTGCTGAAATATTGTCCGGAAAATTGTCTGTGTGATAAATTGCATTTACAATATATAAATATACTTAACGACACAAAAAAGAAAAAATATATATACCCAGATAAGTAAAATCTAAAAAAAATTAAATGCTATCTCAGAGAGTTTTCATTGGATCATTTTAGCCCAATATTCATTATAACATAATAGTAAATTTAAAAAAAAAATTAGAATGATATCTTAAGATTTTAAATTAGAAAACAAATACAACGAATCTACTGTGTTTGCTAAACATCTCTTTTCCCATATCGACAAATGTATGTGATTTTAGCTTTGTCATCTGCCCCAAATAAAACTGATTTTGAAGTTTAAATTTTGGTATTAAATGTTTGTAACTTATAAACTAATTTGAATTTAAGAAAATCTTACTGAGCCGTATTGTCCAGGAAACCGTAATATATAAGTACTTCTGTTCTGAATTTTTGATTTTCCGTACTTCTGTTCTGAATTTTTGATTGAAACAACATAGATATTATGTTGCATAAACATTTTATTTTAAAACTAGAAAATGTACCCTGCATTTCCCAGGATTTAAAGCAGGAATTAATTAAACTCGTTCATTCATTTTTCATAAGGCATAGTCGCACCTAACCCATGATAATCACCCATGTTAATCCAATTTAGTAATAACTTTTTGAAGCTAATGAACAAAAACATAATCTCTAAATAAGCATTTTTGGACAGCTGCATGGCCATAGGGCGCTTTAGAAAATTTTGACACTACACTGTGAAAATTAAAAAGTTACTAAAGACAATATCTTTTACTTTAAATAAGATTATGGACTTTATCTCCTTTTAATTTTATCCGATTCACACAAATTAAACAATGTTGTAACTTGATATGAGCTATTCCATGAGGGAGTTAAGACTAGTGTGCTTAAACTTAGCATTTAAAACTATAATTTCTGTCCACATAGATGTCACAATGCAAGGAAGTCACAGGAACAGCAATTTACTCAGTGGCAGGCCAGCAGCCTCTGTGAAGTGCAAAAGGTTGAGTGGAATATGGGGGTAATTAGAAGAAACAAGAATAAGATGAAAGGGACGACTTAATTTTATCACATTAAGGACAAGGTGCATTTTCCTCACACTATCATTTAAGGCAGGATACATACCAGCACTTTACTTCAGAAATCATGCATATTCTATGTATAGCACCAGCAGCTCAAAAGTAGAAATGCACCTTTTGGAGAGATCGTAAAAACTTGTATCCATTATTACCTTTTATATTAAAACAATATCTATGAATAAAAGAAAAATACCCTCTACATTTAAAAAATAGTGGAAGTTACTTTTTATTAAGGGGCATAACAACATGAAGGCTAAGAAGAAGGTAAAGGGGGGGGGGAATGTTTTAAGTAATAGGAGGGGGGCATAACCAAACCAAGCTCTGCTACTGAATATCCATTTTTTTTTTCATTCTCAGGCAAAAGCTCCCGATAGTGATTCTTTGTGTAAGAAATTTGGACATTTTTAATACACCCCTGTTTTTTCGAACTCAACCAGAGTTCACATTTCCAAAAAATATGTTGCAAGGCTTTTTATGGAGCTGAAACTGCAAAACTTTGCTTTCATGTAACTCTGTTTGTAATTACAGTCGTAATGTAATACCTTTGAATGCAAAGAAAAATTTTAAACAGACATTTGCTTACATATATCAAGTTTGAAAACGTACTTTTCTGCAGTTTTATTGCAGTGAAGTTTATATAACACTATGTAACAAATAAAACAAACTTTTTTCCTGTTACTGGGTAATAATTGTTATTTCCTAAGTTCTTCTGTTCCAAAAGCATAGAAAATGGCTATTATTTCTCATAAACTTTGTTTTTGTAACCGGGACAATGATATTTTTAAATTTACCCTTTTCCAGTACACGTTTTTTCTCATTAAGAATAAATAAGATAAATAATGTTTTATATTGCACTGTAGCAATATACTGGTCTTCCCTATAACTGAAATGGACAGGTCTTGTCATTCTGCCAGCAAAAATAGTGCAAATCCTGTAAAGTAAAGCCCATAAGTTCAGTTTAGCTCTAGCTGCCTAATTGGATACACGTTTACAATGGCATCAAAAGGCTGCAAGTATATGGCAGACACATTTTACTATGTCTGTGGCCATTTTATCAAGAAAAGAGGAAATAAGTACTTTGTGAAAGCATCTGCTAAAATGTGTGAAACCTACAGAGCATATTTCAGCATGTCTGTTGGGGATCAAGACAAAACCTGGGCACCTTATTTCACTTGCGAAAACTGCAAAAAAACTCTGCAGAAAAGAGAGCCATGAAGTTCACTGTCCCAAGAATCTGGTAGGAACCCACTGACCACTCAAGTAATTTCTACTTTTGCATGGTGGATCCTTCCAAATGTCGGGCTGGAAAGAATGCACATGCTATCATATACCCGGATCTACCTTCATCCATCGCTCCGATACTACATTGCCCTGAGATTCCCGTGCCCACTCCTCCGGAGAAAATGCTGTCGTCTTCAGACAAGAGTAGTAAGTCAAAGAGGGAGGAAGGCATTGAAGATCTAAATTACAATTTTAGAGCCCAGGAGAGAAACACATACTACCCCAATCAAAAAGATCTTATCGACTTAATCAGAGATCTTGTTCTCACCAAGTCCAATGCAGAACTCTTGACGTCCAGGCTTAAGCAGTGGAATTTCGTGATTCGTGAAAGTAATTTATAGTATAATCGTAAATTTCAGAAATCTACTCATTTTTAAATCTTTTGTAATAATTTTGTTCACAACTGTAGTGCAAATATATGTCGTTTTTGATGTATATATGTTTGTCTTTTACTTTATGTAAACGAAAAACACATATTCTTGCATTTTCTCATTCAAAGCAAGTAAAATTCAAAATAACACTGTCCTGGTTACAAAAACCAAAGTTTGAGGGGAATAATAACCATTTTCTACGCTTTCCAGGCATAAACCATCAGAAAATAACACTTACCACCCAGAAACAAAACTGGTGTTGCATTCATTACAGCAAGAAACATCATCCGAGAAGAGAAGCAATTTCAAGCAGAAAGCTCTGTACATCTGTTGCACAACTCGTTTTGACTTTGACTAGGACCCGTTTCGACTTTGACCCAGGTCTGACTACTGCGGAGCCAGAAAGTGCGAAGAGAAGAAAAATCTTTTATGAGCATCTGTAAAGTGCATGGCGACAAATTCACTTGCAAACAATTGGCAAAATTTTCTTGATTTTTCAATTTTATTATATATTATGTTTTTAATTCTGTTTAAGTACAGTAGACTTCCTCTAATCTGCACAGCTCGGGATCAGAGGTTGTGAAATTTTATATGACATGGGTACATCCTGAGTTATTTCATTAAAAATCACTCTACAATACATTTAAAGCAAAATTAGTCAACCTTAAAAATTTTGCTGAGTGTTTTTAATTGCTGTTTTGCTGTGCTGCAATTTTTGATTTAATATTTTTTCTTACAGTCCATGCATAGTCTGTATAAAGTCAAGGTATTTATATCCCAGAGCTAAGTAACTTTTCCTCCTTTAACATCAGAAGCAGTATCAGAATTAACTTAATACACTATAGTAATTTATTGTAAATTTAACTGTTTATATACAAAATGTATTGGGGATTATAACAAAAGTCAACTGTGTATATATATATATTTTAAATTGTTTTTTGCTGATCACAAAATTGGCATAACATAGTGCAAAAAACTCTGTTTTTGTAGCAGGCAAGTGCAATGGGTTCAATTTCGCGCAAGCACATGGATCCTGAACTTCTATGGACTTTGAAACTTGAAATAAGAATGGGGACCTTTCAAAAACCATTTTTGCAGATTGCATCAACAATGAATGTTACCATTCGGCCAGCCCTTCTGTGCAAACACTCAGACTTAGGAAAAGCATAATTCATGACACTGACGTCAGAACCACCTTTGGAAAAGCATAATTCATGACACTGACGTCAGAACCACCTTTGGAAAAGCATAATTCATGACACTGACGTCAGAACCACCTTTGGAAAAGCATAATTCATGACACTGACGTCAGAACCACCTTTGGGTGTCCTGTGATAAAGGTCCGAACAGCTCATTCTCAAAAGTCATTGGAAAAATGAAATCCGATTATCACTCGAATGAATTGAAGAAGATACCAATAAGTTAATGAACATGGCATGACATTCAGAATAGATACAAAAGGAATATACTATCAGGATTTCCTGCTACAAGAAGCTGCACAACAGCTCAGACTGATGCACTATGAAATAAGCTCTGTGACGGTCTGAGCGTTTTCTTGACAACAGGAAAAACAATTTTGGAAAGAGACTTTCTTTTAAGAATTTATTATCTTCAACTTAGGGGTGCCAATGTTAATCTCACTGAAGACATCTCCACATTTTAAGCAGTTTGTAAGGTTTCATTTCACAAAAAATATACAAGAGGTACTGGGTCTTGTTTATAGGCTGCACACATTTCAATAAAAGAGAATATTTAAGAAAAAGAGAAACTTGAACTAACTGCATACTACATTGTAAAATAAATTTTGATAAAATAGTTAATATTGAAAATTTTATAAGCCAACATATTCACCATCAGTTTTGTCCTATTTCAATTCTTCATTTTCTTTACATATATATACAGTGTACAGTCCAGATTTAAAGAAACTGAACAGGATATCTTATTTGAATACACTACTTTGAGCTACATTTCATTTGAAACATCGAATGGATTAAAAAGTAATATTTTAAAATCTCCAAAATACTTACGATTAAAAACATTAATAAAGATTATCAATCATGCCATGCATAAAAAATAGGGGGGGGGGGGAATGCCTAACGTATTGGATGTCCCTATTCAGTACAATTTTGCAAATCTCTATTTTCTTTCCACACTTTTGCAGTTGCAAGCGAATATGGAGTTCATTATTTAAGGTAACCGTTAATTTATTTTGATGTTTCAAATTTTTAAACAAAAATGTAGCAATTTTGTACCTTCAATAGGGTGAGAATAACAGATTCTGTCAGGTGAAAACGACAGGAAAGAAAAATCTTCTCACTCTGGTTCCAAACTGCTAAACTAATTTTAACTGCAATGGCAAGAAGTTTAAAACGGGAGAAAATATAAATGCACAGAAATTCTGACTATGAAAAATATGCATGTAGAAACCACAGAGAAATGTAGAGCAAATGTAAAGTATAGGACACTTTTCCAATTTAAAATCTCTCAGGTGGACTCCTTCTACCCCTGTATTCATCCGTAATCCCCTGTATTAATCCCTGTATTAATCCGATATCTCAAACTGATGCAAAACATTTGAAGTGCTGTATGAAAATAGATTTGTGCACATAAAAATGTAAAACAATTATTTGTACGGACATGCACCGTAATTTCCTGTACAAAAACAGTCACCAAAAATATGCTGAAAGCCCATTTTTCAGAGTCAATTAAAGTTATCCAAATTGAAAACCGTTACTTTTAAACACCATCTAAATGTTTTGATTTGAAATATTAACTTTATTTAGTGTTAAAACAAAATGTGTTAACATTAGGAATTCATGTTACTATTGGTTTATTTTTTGCATAACTTTTACACTGGATGTGCAATTTGGTTAAATTTCAATTTCTTTTGTAGATGTGAAATTTGGTTAATTTTCAATTTTTTTTGTTGTTGTTGTGCCTTATCATGTTTGCCGACTTTATGCAGGTACAGGGAATTACAGCAAATTAAAAACTAGAATTTCAAGTAAATTGTCTCATTTTCCTTAAATATATATATATATTGTTTTATTTTTGAATAGTTTTTGTTTTAAGTAAACAAATACTTTCCATGTTGTAATACATCAATATTTACAAAACAATTCTAAAGTTTCAAAATTAAAATACAAAATAATGTTGAGTCACGTGCAGAACTGTAAACAAGACTCCACTTTGGCCACCATTACTCATTTATACAAGTTAGAATGCACAAATATTGAAGGACACCGGTAACATTTCTAATATTGAGGTGACAAATAGCACCTTTTTGAGAACAATTACAATGCCCAGGGCAAAATTCATGAGTTTTAAAAATAAACAGTTTTGTTAATCGGTACAATCATCAACACCAAAATCTAACACAAGTAGTTTTGTTTCTTCTGTTCCATTTCGACTTCCGACTGCACATATTAGTTTAGTATTGGAGGCTCGTATCCTCCAAACGACTCCACCGCTGCCGCCACTGTCTAATGCCACTATGTTTCGGAGAAATTCTCCAGTCTTTAAGTCCCACAGTTTGACAGTTCCATCATCTGAGGAAGTGATGACAAACTTGTTATTGAACTGTAGGCTTGTTACAGCACTTTGGTGTTTGTGTGCTCCTGTAAAAACACAGAAATGAAAAAAATTAGAACACTCAAATTGCCATCAAACAGCTTCTTTTCAATGCATTTTCCACACAAATAGAAATTACGTATACTCGTACAAAAATTTTTTTTAATGTTTTGGAGCATCCTCATAATTATTCTCTACAAATAATAAAATGGGGATATACATTTTTATTTTTTTTTTTATGAATCTGCACTTCAATTTTGCAACTTTTATTTAACATTTCAAACTTAAATTGCTTACAAGATTGAGAATAACAATTGGTTTTCAGTGATCCCAAATATCCATTTGTTTCCCTTTCCGCAAGTCATGAAGGGACCAACAGCATCAATAGTATACAAGGTGCTATCCAAAAATTCATGAAAATTATTTATACAAATTTATTAAATGTACCTTACAACTTATTCTCTTCCACCACCTTCAAAATAGTGTTTATTTGGTTATAGTTATTACATTGATATCCAGTGCTTTTCCCACAATTCAAAACAATTGACAAAGTCGTCTTTTATTTGAGTATCCAGTACCTGCTGGGATTTTCCCCAGACTTTATTTATGGTGCTACAGGGGTGTGTGTGTGTGTGTGTGTGTGTGGGGGGGGGGGTGATGGAGTACTGGCCATGTTTATGGATGCTAAAAAGTTCTGCATGATGAATGAGGTATGAGCAGGTGCATTGTCATGATGCTAAACTGAATAATTTTGGTGCCATTTTACTGGATGTTTACTCATGTCCTTTCTTAACAGCTGTAAGACATCATAATAAGATGTGGTATTTACAGTGTGGCCTACAGGAACAAGCTCCTTTTGAACAATTCCATCAACATTGAAGAAGCGAATCAACATGCTTTTCACTTGTTATGCATTTTTCGGTTGTTAGAAGCAGGGAGACTTCGGCTGGGATTGTTTCATTTCTGGATCATACCTGTAAACCCATGTTTTATCACCAATAACAATCATAAAAACAGAGATGAGATTGCCAAAAAAGCTAAAAGCAAAAATTCAAGTAAATTATACATGACAGGAAAACTTATGCTGGAAATTTAAAAATTTGATAAATTGTCTTATGCCGATATTGGATGTAAGTTGCAAAAGTTGATTTTGCATGTGGTCTTTTAAAAAAGGCAATACTCAAAGACTGAATATTTATTGGAATCCAGAATCCATCACCAGTTTACATTACCTGTAAGGCATTAGTGAAACAAAAGCTATTTACAAAGCATGAGTTAATAACCTCATTGAAGTTGACGGTAAACATTGGTTTATCGGATGCAGTTGTAAAAACGGACATTAGGCAAAAATTACTTTACCTAAAAATGGTGTGCACTTCCACATAACCACTTCATGTGGTAGCACACATGACAAATATATCAACATGACTCAAAATAGTCACACATCTCTACTAGATAGTTTGGAAGTACTAACATTCTTTCACAAAATTAGTTCAGCCATTGAATTCAAAGATTTGACTAGAAGTATTATCCATCGCATCGCACAAATAACACAGTCAAATTGGATCTTAAAACAAGTTCTAAAACTGAACCTTGTCGGTCAATAATCTGCCCATGATCTAACATGATCTCATACTGATCTGACAAGACACAACTCGATCCACGCACAATCTGCCAACTACAGATAAAACACAACTGCAGATAAGATAGGACTAACCTAGATTTCAGATCTGACAATTGTATCAGGTTGAAGTATTAAAACATTTGAGAATTTTGCATAGCTAAAAATTACTACATTGAAAAAGTAATAATTTATTTCATATTATATTTAGTATAATACAAACTTGATAATTATGTCTAAATACAGGCTTGTTTAAATTCACGGGAAAATTTAATTTTCATGCACTCGTCCGTATTAATTCTAAAACATGCTTTAGTTATGTACACTCATGTCCAAAAGTTAAGCATAATTTGTAAAATGTGAAAAATTCGGAGTTAATATGGATACAAAGGTTCATAATCAGTTGTGGAGAATCGTGGGACGAAAGTAAATCATTGTGCATATGCAAAACAGTTCAATTGATGTCGACATGCGCAAATCACCAGCACACGTTGGAACGGGTATAAAACGGCCTCGAGATGTATGGCCAGTTGAAGAATTCAGCAATTGCTGTGGTACGAAGAGTTGTTAACAATCAAAAAGTATGAAAGATGCCACAAAGATGCCAACTGGACATGTTTATGAAGGGACGAATTATTGGAATGCTAGAATCCAGTCGATCCCAAACTGAAGCATCTCGAATTCTGAATGTGCCTCAGTGTATGATCTCCAGACTGTAGCAGAGGTTCCAAACCACTGAAGATGTTACCCGACCAGTACCAGGTCGGCCAAGGGTAACAACCACTCGGCAAGACCGATATTTGGTGATAACTGCACGACATCAGAGGAACATTTCTGCCACACAGAGTTCAGCCCTGACAGCCACCACAGGAATCACTGTTTCAAGACAAAGTGTTTAAAGGAGACTCAGATACGTTGGTCTCTATGCCAGACAACCAGCAGTTTGTATCCCCCTGACGTCTGCACAGAAACGTGCACGTTTACAATGGAGTTTGGAACTGCTGGAAAAACATAAATAATGGATCGCGAGTCGCTTGTTTCCCGGACGTTGTTCAAAAACTTAACTTACTTTTTGGTTAACTTACTTCATTCACAGGAACGACTCACGGCGCTCTTCCAGTAAGTATCTTCGTGCAGATTGGATATTTGACTATATACTGACTCATTTGCATATTCTTTGAGTCGGACCTCAGAACTCGTTCCGGTAGGGGCTGATCTCGGTGTATATAGGAAGCCCACACTAGAAACTTAGAGGGATAGCAACGAGCTGTGGGATACAGGATAGCAAAAGGATAGCAAAACCTGTGTTTACAGGATAGCAAAATCTGTGTAGTCCCGCAGCAACGGTGACACCACACTATCACAAACACGGAATGAGATTCCAACCATCATAATTGCTTTCCACTCTGCTTTGATTTGATAATAGCACAACTGGGTGAAAACAGCGTTTTTGTAAATTACAAATATAGGAGAATCGCAGTCCAAATAAATTATATTTGGAAATATTGATTTTAGAGCAAAAATTCTTAATGAGTTTTGAAACTTTTTAGCCCAAATTGACACCAAACAAAGAATAATTGAACAAAATTTTCGTAAAGAAAATATTTGTGCAATTTATAGGACAGATGAGGGAACGCACTAATATTTTATATTTTAAAAAAATTTAGATTTAAACAGAGCCAGTGGCCTCACAAAGCAAAGATTTTAGATTTAAACAGTAGCCAGTGGCCTCAAAGTTCAGTGGCCACTTAACTGTCTCAAAGCTTTGCTCTGTTGACGTTTCACTAATTTTTGTAGAGCTCAATAGATGGCTCTGGCTGCAGCGAGCAGCTTTGTATAGATAATTTTGTTTGTTTTGATTATTCATGAAATAAAAAGTATGGAAGAAGTTTTGCCGGTGCGTTAGCGCAGAAAAAAAGAATGGGGTTTTACGATTCCTTTTAGAAGGCCAAAATTCACGGCCTAATAATTAGTTTTAGGAATGATTTTGAAATGGAAGGTTCATAGAACCTAATAATAAAGTACTGCCCTCTGGATTTAAATGTATTAATTGAAGTAAAGGAAACGTGAACAAACCCTATATACAAATATGTGTATGTGTACGCTATATTAAACTGTTCATGACGTTAAAATGTGTTGTGCTCATTGTTTTCACCTAGATTACTGGATCACAAGAAGCTCAAAAATCCTGCTCAAGGTAAGAGTTAAGTTCAGAAAATTAGATTTGAATTCTACGACAGTTAGGGTAAACTGATATTTTTTCATGGTGCCGAAACCTGGGAAATGGGACATTTAGATATTTTTGAAAATTCAGAAACAGAATTGGCAGTAGTTTCGATTTCGAATGACAAAAATTTAGAATGTTAATTTAGTTGGTCAAAGTTTGTTAAAAGCGAAACTAAGTATGCAAGGTACGGGTACAGAAAATAACGAAACAAATGCTGCCGGTGATGAGTTAAAAACTAAAAAAATGCTCAATAAATTGAAGAGAAAACAGCAAACTTTTAGAAGTCTTTTGACTAAAGTTCAGAATAAGATATCGGAGCATTTTGAAGTTGAATCCATTGATAAAAATACATTAGAAGAGCTTTTACAACAATTAAACGATAAAGCGGAAAAGGTATTTGAGTTAGATTCAGAAATAGAAAATTGTATAGATGACTTGGATGAACTGGAATCGGATATTATTTCTAGTCAAGAATACTGAGATAGGGTTTTAAGTTCAAAGTCAAAAATAAACAAATTTCTGAAAATGATACCGGAACTCAAATCTCAAAGTAAAATAGCTTTGAACAACAGTAATGTATCTGAATTAAAGACGGATGGTAATCTTCCGATAAATAATAGTGGCATGTCGGAGCTGTTGACGAATGGTAGTTCCACATCAGAAGCAATCAGTGAAATGAACAATAGTGAAGAAGTGGGGAGAAGGGTTGATAGGAATAACGTTCGTTTGCCAAAATTAACCATAGAAGTTTACAATGGTAAACATGAAAATTGGCAAGAATTTTGGGATCAATTTGAGTGTGCAATACACAAAAATAAAAATCTGTCAAAAATAGAAAAGCATAGCTATTTAAGGTCATTTTTGAAGGGACAGGCTTTGGTTTCGATTCAGGGATTATCTATTACGGATAGTAATTATGACACCGCAATTGAAATATTAAAAGATAGATTTGGGAAAACCGAAACGATAGTGTGTTCTCGTGTAAATAAATTGTTATGTATGAGCTCAGTAAAATCGTGTTTCCACTTGAAAGAATTGCGACGATTGTATGATGAGTGTACTGTTCATATTCGGAGTCTAGAGGAGGCAGGAGTAAATTTGAATAATTATGGTAGTTTGCTTTATCCAATGCTATTAAAACTAATTCCACAAGAAATAGTGTTGGACTATAACAGATCAAATAAAAAGGATAAATCATGGGATTGTTCAGACCTCTTAGAATTCCTAAAGAACGAGATTGAAAACCGCGAGAAAACATTTTTGTTTAGTAATGCGGATGACTCAAGTGGAAGAAACGAAAGCGCTAAGAATTATTCTAAATTGTCTCCTCGAATGCTGAGTCAAAGAGATAAACATTCTTTCAAATCTCATTATAAAAGCAAAACAATCCCAACTGCAGCGACATTGAACATAAATGAATCGAAATTTCCCGAGTGTTTATTTTGTGATCTTATTGATGGCCCTAGACATGATTCACGGGAGTGTAGGAAATCTGTTGATGAGAAAAGAAATAAATTAAAGCAAATGGGTAGATGTTTTCTATGTTTAAAGCAATTTCACACGTCATTTAAGTGTTTATCAAAAATCCGTTGTGAGCTATGTAAGGGACGCACGCCATAATGTAGTATTGCATGAAAATAATCAAAATAAAAGCGAAACGAAATCAGATACTGCTGTTACTTCTGTTTTGCAAAAAAATAAATTAAGTGGCGAGATTTATTTACAAACTGCCACTGTAACTATTTTTGGAAAAAATAGAAATATGAATCTTCGCGTTTTGTTTGATGGGGGGAGCCATAGATCATTTATCCTTGAGCAGGTACCTAGACAGCTAAACTTAAAGGTGCTAGGTGAAGAAGATATTCATATTTATTCCTTCGGAAGGACTGAACCCATGATAGAGAGAAGAAAAAGAGTTCAACTTGACTTACGAAGTCCGGAGGGACAGGACACAGTAACAATTGAAGCACTTGAAGCTCCTAATATAAGCAATGCTTTAATTTCTGTTCCAGGCGAAGATATAAGAAATTATTGCAAGGAAAATAAAATACAGTTAGCAGATAGAAGTAAAAATGGAAATAGCTTGCAATTAGCCATTTTAATTGGTTCGGACTATTATTGGAAATTCGTAACCGGAAAAATAAGAAGACTGTCAGGATCATTAGTAGCTTCAGAAACTATATTAGGATGGTCGGTCAACGGTTCCACCGTTCACAACAAATATGATGATTGTTCAATCTACAGTTAACGTAATGAACATCTTGGTAAAATCCACACACACGGATCCAAATTCCGAAACTAATTCAATGCTTCGAAATTTCTGGCAATTAGAAAGTTTAGGAATCGTCGATAATGACAATGGATCAAAAGAACCTGAAACAGAAATTCTCAAAAACTTTGACAAATCAATCAAATATTGCGACAACCATTATGAAGTTCGATTACCATGGAAGGAGGAAGTCATAGAGATGAAAAACAATTATGAAGTGGCTTTCAACAGACTGAAAAGTTTATCAAGGAAATTTAGAAAGAATCCCGACATCTATGAACGTTACAAGAAAATCATTGAAGACCATCTTAAAAGGGGTATTGCTGAGGAAGTGCTGGAGGATCCTTGTCCAAAGTTGTACTACATGCCACACCAGCCAGTGCTAAGAGAGAATCATACTACCACAAAATTAAGAATTGTTTTCGATGCATCGTCTCATGCAAATAATTGCCATTCATTAAGTAACTGTTTAGACTCAGGGCCGAACCTCAATTCAGATCTGCTAGGATTACTGATTTGCTTCAGAAAACACAGAATTGGAATTACAGCAGATATCGAACAAGCGTTTCTACAGATTCTGCTGTCACCTGAAGACCGAGATGCAGTTCGATTTTTATGGCGTGAGAATTATGAAGAAGGTCAGTTGAAGATTCTAAGAATGACTTTAGTCATATTTGGAGCAACGTCAAGTCCATTTCTACTAGCAGCTACAATAAAACACCATGCAAAGAAATTTAAATTGAAGTTTCCGAAGATTTTTCAGTTGCTAGAAAATAATATGTATGTAGATGATCTGATTGCTGGAGCAGATGAAGAAGAAGAAGCATTAGAAATGTATAAAGATATGAAATATGTCATGAAACAAGCAAGTTTCAATATGAGAAAGTGGAAGACTAATAATGAAGAGGTTCAGGAAATTTGGTTCGAAAACGAAAATTGTAGTCAAGATGCAAGTGAGAGAAAAGGTAAAGTTTTGGGATACATTTGGAATAGACAAGAAGATTCCTTTAAAATTGAGATCAAAGATTTAGTTTCAAAAATTAGAGATGGTGCTACTGAAACTAAAAGAGGAGTCTTGAAAATTATTGGAAGTCTGTATGACCCATTAGGATTTTTAAATCCCTTTACTATTAGAGCAAAAATACTTCTTACTTTCCAAAAATACTTCTTACTTTCCAAAAATATTTGGAAGTGTGGATTAGAATGGGATGATCTTCTGCCATTAGAGTATAACCAGAATTGGAAGAGTTGGTGTAATGAACTTGAAGATATAAAGGATATTGAAGTTCCAAGACATTATTTCGAAGGTGCTATAAAGAGAAAGTTGACGAAAACTGTGCAGTTGCATTGTTTCACAGATTCAAGGCAAGAAGCTTATGGAGCGGTACTATATTTAAGATACACGAAGGAAGATACCGTGAAGACCGAATTTGTCGTCTCTAAAGCTAGAATAGTGCCACTGAAAACAATTACTCTTCCTAGATGGCAGCTTAACTTATGGCAGCATTAATTGGAGCAAGAATTTCCAAGACAGTTCAAAAATGTTTGGGGGAGAAACTAGAAATAATTCCATATTTCTGGACAGATTTAGCAATTGTACTTCACTCGATAAAAGGAAATTCGGAAAAATGGAAACCCTTCGTCCAACACAGGGTTCAAGAAATACATGAGAAAACGGAACCGTCATTATGGTTGTTTTGTCCTGGAAAGGAAAATCCAAGTGACTTGGTCACAAGAGGTATAAGAGTAGAAGTTCTAAGAAATAGTGAAAATTGGTGGCATGGACCAAAATGGTTGGCCGAAGAAGAGAACTTTTGGCCCCAATTACCAGTGAGCCTCAAATCTCAGGTGGTTGAAGAAGAAAAGAGAAAATTAATAAAAGGGAAAATATTTCAGGCCAGTTGTATAGCAGAAAAGAGAGAAAATGCTATTTTTGACTTAAAAAGATTTAGCAGACTTATTAGAATTCTTAGAATTACTTCATGGATTAAAAGATTTATCTCTAACACCCGAAACAAAGATACTAAATTATCAGAACCTTTGATGGCAAATGAAATAGCTGAATCAGAAAATTATTGGATAAAAACTACACAATTAGAACATTTTCCTGAGGAATTGAAAGCATTGAAAAATGGAAAACCTGTATCACCAGACTCCAAAATTTATCCGTGCAATCCATTTTTGGACAAAAATAATGTTTTGCGTGTTGGGGGAAGATTGCAAAATGCTGAGTTAAACTTCTGTGAAATTCACCCAATTATACTACCTGATCTTAGTTATTTTTCAGATCTTGAAATCAAAAGAAGTCACGAAAAGATTGGACATGCTGGAACTGCTGAAACTTTAGCCCAAGTCCGAGAAACATTTTGGGTATTGAAAGGAAGACAGAGAGTGAAAAGCATCATAAACAGATGCATGATTTGTCGGAAGTTTAGAGCAAAACCCATGACTCAAGATGTTGCAACCACTACCTCCAGATAGAGTGCGAGAAACGTATCCATCCGAAGTAACCGGAATTGACTACGCAGGACCATTGTATCAAAAGAATAATGAGAAAGCGTACATTGTACTGTTTACCTGTGCCGTGACAAGATCCGTACATCTAGAACTTGTTTCCAATATGACTGCACAACATTTCTTGCTAGCTTTCAGACGATTTATCTCAAGGAGGGGAATATGCCGAGTTTTATAATGTCAGATAACGCAAAAACTTTTAAAAAGACAAATAAGGAGCTCAAAGGTTTGTGGACCACAATTAGAGACAACGAAGTTTTAGACTTTTTCGGAAATCAAGGAATTGAATGGAAGTTCATTGTTGAGCAAGCCGCTTGGTGGGGCGGCTTTTGGGAGCGACTTATCAGATCAATAAAGTCATGCTTGAAGAAAATTCTCTTGAGAACATCTTTAAAATATGAAGAGCTGGAGAGCACTTTGATTGAGGTAGAGGCAATTCTGAACGAGACCTCTAACCTATGTCTACAGTGAGATTGGGGAGCCAGAGCCATTGACTCCTGGACATTTTCTCGTTGGACGCAGATTAACATCATTGCCCACTGGAAAAATTAGGCCTTCTGCATCAACGAAAGATGAGTTGACCAAGAAACACCTCTATCGCCTTGCACTTGTGGAGATGTTTTGGAAGTGTTGGAAAAGAGAATACCTTTTAGAGTTGAAAACAGCACACCAGGTCCAGAAAGGCAGAGACTCATCACTTATTGTGAAAGACTCAGTTGTTCTCACTCATGAGGACAAAATACCCCGTTTAATGTGGAAAACCGGTGTAATTCAGATGACCCATCCTGGCCGTGATGGAAAGACTAGAGCCTGTACAATAAGACTGCCCAATGGAACTCTGATAAGACGACCTGTGCAGCTGTTGTATCCCTTGGAAATACACTGATAAGTGTCTGAACTTTCATTAGAACTCTAAATAAGACTTTACTTTTATTTCTAAGAAGAAATATTTGAATTTAAATCTCAAATTGTTTATGAATGTATCAATTATTTCATTTTTTCTTTGTTTGTGTTTTGTATGTTACACGGTTTCTTTACTGAAAACTTAGTACAGAGTATGGAATTTGATTAGTGTTTTTGATCCAACTTCTTTATGAACTCCAAGAGTTCATCAGGGGGGGAGGATGTTGACGTTTCACTAATTTTTGTAAAGCTCAATAGATGGCTCTGGCTGCGGCGAGCAGCTTTGTATAGATAATTTTGTTTGTTTTGATTATTCATAAAATAAAAAGTATGGAAGAAGTTTTGCCGGTGCGTTAGTGCAGAAAAAAGAATGGGGTTTTACGATTCCTTTTAGAAGGCCAAAATTCACGGCCTAATAATTAGTTTTAGGAATGATTTTGAAATGGAAGGTTCATAGAACCTAATAATAAAGTACTGCCCTCTGGATTTAAATGTATTAATTGAAGTAAAGGAAACGTGAACAAACCCTATATACAAATATGTGTATGTGTACGCTATATTAAACTGTTCGTGACGTTAAAATGTGTTGTGCTCATTGTTTTCACCTAGATTACTGGATCACAAGAAGCTCAAAAATCCTGCTCAAGGTAAGAGTTAAGTTCAGAAAATTAGATTTGAATTCTACGACAGTTAGGGTAAACTGATATTCTTTTCATGCTCAAAGCTCAGTGGCCACTTTGATGATGTTAGTGGCCATAATTTTGTACTCAATTTTGACCTCCCCTCTCCCCACCTTCTAACAATTTTTTTTCCCACAAACATTCCCTTATATTTTATTATTTAGTATTTTTGCAAATAATAATGTATGATATGATCTATATTGCTGAATGAATGAAATAAAAAGTTGCATTTCAAGAAATACTAATAATATTTAAGAATTGATAATTTATTTTTCAATAAAAGGGGCTACAGCTAGCTCCCTTAGCCCCTTGCTAGGAACATTATGCCACTGTTTATAGAATATATATGCGTATACTCATGGATATTATTTAAAAGAAATTAAAAATTACAAAAAAAATTTCTGATGAATGAAATTATTCACATTTTTAATATATACGAGCAGGGCCGTCTATACAATATTACTAATACTGCAAATTCTTAAAATTAGTAATTCATTAGTTTCCGTATTCTGTAGTCAGCAGGATTAGAAAAATCAGAAAATTTCTACATGCCCCTCGGGCATGTTGTCCAAATAAACGGATGCCCAAGATAAAATTTTACATGGCCAACATTTTTCATTGCTGATAGCTCTAGAGACCATGAAAATAAATATATTCACATTTTTAATATATACGAGCAGGGCCGTCTATACAATATTACTAATACTGCAAATTCTTAAAATTAGTAATTCATTAGTTTCCGTATTCTGTAGTCAGCAGGATTAGAAAAATCAGAAAATTTCTACATGCCCCTCGGGCATGTTGTCCAAATAAACGGATGCCCAAGATAAAATTTTACATGGCCAACATTTTTCTGAATGACATTTTTCATTGCTGATAGCTCTAGAGACCATGAAAATAAATATATTCACATTTTTAATATATACGAGCAGGGCCGTCTATACAATATTACTAATACTGCAAATTCTTAAAATTATTAATTCATTAGTTTCCGTATTCTGTAGTCAGCAGGATTAGAAAAATCAGAAAATTTCTACATGCCCCTCGGGCATGTTGTCCAAATAAACGGATGCCTAAGATAAAATTTTACATGGCCAACATTTTTCTGATGACATTTTTCATTGCTGATAGCTCTAGAGACCATGAAAATAAATATATTCACATTTTTAATATATACGAGCAGGGCCGTCTATACAATATTACTAATACTGCAAATTCTTAAAATTAGTAATTCATTAGTTTCCGTATTCTGTAGTCAGCAGGATTAGAAAAATCAGAAAATTTCTACATGCCCCTCGGGCATGTTGTCCAAATAAACGGATGCCCAAGATAAAATTTTACATGGCCAACATTTTTCTGATGACATTTTTCATTGCTGATAGCTCTAGAGACCATGAAAATAAATATATTAAATACTAGTCGCCTTCGGTGACCAGCCTGTTCGCTACCCTTGAAAATCCTGACCGTTGCAAACTTGCTGACAACAATTAAATGGATGGATAATTCTTATTCCAATAAAATGGATGAATAATTTATTCCAATAAAATGGATGGTTTGTTTTAGTTTAATGATGTTAACACTAATAATTAAATTTTAAGATGAAAAATAATGTATTCCAAAAACAAAAACATTCATTATTTAAGTTTGTATATATTAAAAGCTTTTTTGTTTTTAATAAAAACTTGAAACAAAATTATAAGCACCCATAATACCAGTCCACTGTTAAAATAAACTCTAAACTGAATAGAATGTTTACAAATTAAACAAAAATCTAAATACAATTCTAGAAGAGAAGTCGAAAAACCTGTTAAATCAGAACAATATATATATTGTTGTTGCCTTTGTTTAAATCAGAGCAAATTTAAAACAATATAAATAAAATACACTATAAACGTGTAAATACACTTAATATGTAATGTTATAAAAAAAAAAAGAGAAGTTTATGTTCTTAAAAGAACAATAATGAAGTAAAATAAATTCTTATCTTGATACAGATAAACCGCTCCAAAGAAACTGCTAACACAATAACGTGAAAGGTTTGGGTTGAGTTGTAAGAAAAAATGACATTTTTAAAAAATTAATAAATGCATTCAAGCAAATTGAAATTAATGACTTGCATTCATTATTTGGCAGGCCCAAATATCGAATGTTCCATTCGATTTCACTATGCGTATTTGACGCAACCTCGTTAGAACTGTAACATCATAACCTCGCCCACCTCTTCTCCACCATAGAAACACTGTGCATCTGCATGCGCATGTGGGTTTAAAATTGATACCTTCTTTCGCGGTTTTGGCAGAGAAATTGAAAACCATTACTTCATTAAAATCCAGATAGTGCGGCTACTTTTTCTTATTTCTTGACCAGATTAGACTTGTAAGAAAGCCTGATTTTTGAGCTTTCTAAAAATGTAAATTATTAGTCGAAATTGTCGGTACTTTTCCCGATGCGAGGATTTAAAAACAAAAGTTTGTTTTTTTGAGCCGAAAGTGACTTTTGTTTTAAAATCTTTAAAAAATATTAGAATTTGTCCCTGAGATTTGAAATTGATATATTTTTACTCGCAATTGTTTGCTCTTTCCGGTCGTGTGATTTGTTTTTTTCTACGACGTCTGGATGGTGGAGAAAAAAGAGGAAAAAATGGTCAAAATCACATAAAACATTAAATAACAACAACAAAAAAATAATTCAAATTTTAAAAATCGGTTTTCACGTGTCACATGCCCGGTTAGAATTTTTATATGCCCCAAGCATGTTGGGCAATAGAATTTTCGAACCTTGGTTGTCAGAAACCACAATCTCCAGAAACTACAGATGTTCAACGTAAATAGCAGGCATAGATATATTTTATCATGATAAAAATATTTTATATTCATAGTTTTAATCATGAAAAGATGCATTTTTACAAAAGATCGATCACAAAGAATGAAAGTTAAAACTCATATTTGTCTTGAACTTTCCTTCAGAGGCACAAAATATGAATCATTATTGTTCATTTTACTTTTCTTTTTATTGATCTCCATAGTATAAATAAAAACAAATTAAAATAAGGCTTTATTAGATTTATCTAATAAGATGTGTGATGATGTGTGAGTATACAATGCAACATCTTTGCAATGACCCGTCCGAGTCTCGATCTCGAGGTAGTACAAGTGCAGGGGAATGTCCAATTGTGTCCAAGCCGGAATGAGGTAGGCGTTCCACTACATGATCTTTACACAAACTATGTAGTATAGAGGCCATCCCTAGGTCAAGGTCACGTTTTGATTGATATGACCAAGGAGGTTCCTTGGTTATAACTCTTTATGGAAAATACTGGTCCTGTTTACCGACTGTCTAATTTGGGTTTGGCTCAGAAGGATTAAGTTAATACGTGCGGGTATTCGTGAAACTTGAAAGAGATTAGACGTTCTGGTATAGAAACATGTAAATTTTGCAGGCCGCCATTTTTGGTGACGGACATTACATTTTAAGGTCGTCAAGAATAATTCCATAGTTGCCACTGGCGATGTGGCGACTGCTAATCTCAACCTTTAGAACGCACCATTCATGATGTTTCCATCTCTTTTTCTGCTTTTTTGTGTTTTGTTTGAGGAGATGTTTTGCTTTTTTTTCCACTTTAAATTCGACTACTGCAAAACAAATTTTACAGGAAAAGATGCAAGACAAATAAGCAAAGGAAATAACGAGGCTGAATACTGAACTCTATATTTTAACTTCCGTACAACAATGGTTATTCATATCCGTTGCTATAGCGAGATTGATTCAAATATGAACCAGATATGAAGAATACAATCGCCACCACAACCAATCCTCCGATAGATTTCAGATTTTCTGGCCAATTACACCACTCCATTTGAACCATCAAACTGTCAATTTCTGCCCACTTTTAGAAGTGGGTAAACATTTCCAGGCATACATCGAAAATAGACCTTGCATACACTTTTACAAGACGCCATGTAAAAAGAAGGCCGAAGGCCATTTTCCATTATTATGTAATAATAGAAAATATACGGATCTGTTTGTGCAGTCTGTAGCGGGAAATCTATGCATCATACGACCATGAAATTTGGTACACAGGTACTGCAGGACCCGGGAAGGTGCACCTCAGCATTATTTTTTTAGTATTTTAGTTATTTTATGTTTTAAAATGTCACAATAAGGGTAATTCATGCAGATGCACAGGATTTCACATACTTATTCCTGACTTCCAGTGTCTACCTTCTAGGCTAGTAAGATATTTCTGTATTTTATAGTATTTCTGCACATCATTCTGTTTCAGGACAAAAGGCAGTTAAAGAAAACCCATTTTCTCAATACTGAAATATATATAAATATATATAAAAAGAAAAAATGAAAAAATATCAGATCTATCGATTTATCAGTTCTTAAATATTGGTTTATCAGGAAAATACCAGTTGTATCGGGAAAATACCTATATATCGGCGAAACTGATAATCGGTATCGGAACTATCAATATCGATAATTGTCAATTTAGAGTTGCATAAAATATAAGTTAATCAGGTACTTTGAAAATATTTTACATGTTGTCATCCGGAAAATTGCCAAATGTTAAAACCTCTGTGCTGTGGATCTTACACATCTTTATTCCACTGTAAAAGAAGTAAATTTATTGCATTCTATAGGGAAAGTCATGTGCTAACTCAGTGTTTCCCAAACCGTGCGCCGCGGTGCACTGGTGCGCCGGGAAGTATAGTTGGGTGCGCTGCGAAAGAATTAAAATTATATTAAAAATGAGTAAAATATGAAATAAAACTCTTAATATAAATCATCAATATTAAAATAATATAAATGGTGGTGTAATTAGTTTCTTTCCACTTGCCACTTTGTGAATTTTGGCTCGTTTTCCTCTTGGATGTTTCATTATTTTTCATCAGACGGAGAAATGCTCCGGGAAGGCAGAGGTACCGGGAGTGTATCCATGGAATAATAGCGCTTTAACCGGGAACGGGGGGGTCACAATCCCCTCCGGCCTTTTTACTGCCGTTCCTGTATGTACTCTCTAAACTCCCCCCCCCTTTCCACGCCCTCCTCTTTTCAATCTTTTTCAACGATTTTTTAACTTTTTTCGGCTTATATTGAGAGTGCGGCATTGCGCTTTACAATACTTTGTTTTTAAGTCTTGGTTTACTTGTTCATATGTTTTTAAAATATTTTATATATATATATATATATATATACATATAAAAATAAGTATATCACGAACGGAACTCCTATTTAAGTAAAGGAGAAAACAGAAACCTTACAGAGGATGTGGCACTTAGCAGCTCTGCATCCAGAGTGGAATACAAGGATATAAACAAGAAGAAAAAATAAGCGAGAACAGGAGTGACCATATGATTTGCATAGAATGGCTGGGGTGGATTGCGACACCCCTTTCCCGCTTAAAGCAGCTTTTACGACCCGGGCAACGCTCACGGCACCAATGTAACTCAATGGTCAATCTCCCACATGTGCAAAGACAGAAGCACCCGAACGGACAAAAGAGCAAAGATGGAACCAAGCATGGAAGAGATACACCTTACTATCCAGCATGAAAACACAACATTTTATAAGGGAAAGTCGCACATGCGCGAAAAGACTTCAAGATGATAGGATCGCAGATATGAAAATATATATGATTAAGAATTCTCATTTAGAATCAAACAATGTACAATTTCTTTCTTTGAAAAAGGAATAGTAATAATGTTGTAAAAAATATCTAGGGTAATTTCTTTTTAATGCATCATTTATTATTTTATTACATTCATGAATGCAGTCTTTTTTAAAAGTACTGTAGTTTCTGTTTCTTCTGAAGTACCCGATAATAATATTTCTGAATATATTTTTAGTGAGGTTTGAATTCCAATCAATAATATTATTAATTTTGATATTGTATGAATTTCTCTTGTCGTGTATGGTTGTATAAATTCCATACTGTTGGTGCTTTCTTATTGACAAATCCAGGAAGTCTGTCGATCCATCCTCATTGATCGGGTTTTCAATTAAGTCCAATTCCCTTGGGTAGAATGCAAAATCTATGTCAGGGGTGTTTGCATAACCCCCTAATATCACGTCGTCAACATAACGGAAATAAGGTATTTCCGATAATAGATGGGTTCCTCTTTCATATTTGGATAGATAAATATCCGCCAATATTGATGAGCATGCACCACCCATGGGTATGCCTTTGACCTGTTTGTAGAAATGCATACCGTCATATAGTATGTTTTCATTTAAAACCAACTCAATCAAATCCAAATATCTTCTGAGAGTTATATATGGTTTTAAATTATACTCTTCATGTAATTCTTTCAAGATCATTTGTAGGTTTGTTAAATCGATGTTATTAAACAGATCCCTGAAATCGTAGCTTCTGAAGTTTAAATCTTTATGGCAAAATTTCAGTCGGTCTATCAATTCTTGTCCGTTTTTTAACATTATGGAGTTTTGCTTCTTAATATCAGTCATAACATATTGGAGTAATTTCAGAAGTTTTTTATTTGCATGTTCCAGGTATGATCCGCATCCCACTGTTACAGTACGGAACTTGACTGGCTTTTTGTGTAACTTGGGAATGAGGATCAAGTATGGAAATTTTACTGATTTAATATCCATACCAATTCTTTTATACAGTGCTTTTATTATATTAGTGATGATTGATTCGTTGCTAGGAATTAATGTATACATGGCACAATCCTTATAGCATTGTGTTAAAGTATCGACATAGAATTTTTTACACGTGAATGCAAAATTCGATACGATTTTGTCGGTGTATGTCAATACGAATTCTTCATTAAAATGTTTGATTGAAAACGGAAATTGAGAACTCCCAGAATCCTTGTTTCTTCTCGGGTAGAATTGGCAAAAAGCACTGTAAAAGGCATATTTCCATGCGTTAAAAGTTTGTACAGGTATACTGTGTTTGACAGCCATCTTGTATATGAAGGTTTCCAGATCGTAATTAAATTCATTATAAATATCATTATATTCTTGTATTCGGTACTTAGTACCAAGTTGTAATAAGTTTTTGAGTTTATTATCTTTTATAAAATCTAAGTTTCCAGTAATTATATGCTTGTGGTAGGGATCACAATGTATATTTTTATGACATTGACAGGATTCAATATTAAATGAAGACACGGTTTTACATAATTTATTGTAGTTGAATAATCTTCTTCCGTTGGTTCTTACAAAGCGATAGGATATCTTAATATTTAGATTAGGCAAAGGAAGACGTTCTTCTATATTATGTAATATTTGGTTGAATGGAATATTTTCGAACCTTTTATTCTTAAATGTTGTGATAAAAAATTCTTTTGATTTGTTAATTTGATATTTTGGTTCAAGTGCTACATTATATTTTGCGGCTCTGAGTTTAATTAAATCCAGAATGATGTCTATATTAGAGTTTGTATCTTCTGTATTGCAGTTATTTACACTTAAATTGAAATTTATAATAAAATTCCATATACGTTGTAAGTATTTGATTTTGATACTGTTGGCTATATTCTTGATCCATCCGAATTTCACCGTTATTTCTGTCTTTATGAAGTCTGAGATTTTTTCTTCTGTTTTGATATAATTAAATTGTTGCTTTTTATTTCCTCTTTGGTGTCTATAAGTTTTCTTAGGTATTGAATTTTCTAAGAGAGGGTATGCTTTACTATTTCTGCATCTTTCTTTATTGCAATTTTCCTTGAATAATAAAGTATTCAGTCCATATGGATATGCAGAATTATATTGCTTTATATGGGTGTTTTCCCACCACAAGCGTTCAGAAAGGTCTGGTACTATATCAATAATAGTTACCATAATATTGCTGAAGGGGTGTACTTGAAAATGTCGTACTTCTAAGTTATTATTGGTGGATAGCTGTTGGATTTTGCCCACTTGACTTCGGTGCAGATTTATACGGATATTCAGGGAATTCTGCGTCTGTCCTATATATTTCGCCTGACAGGCAAGGCATGATATGCAATATACCACATTAAAAGTTTTGCAAAAGATTTTTATATTGTCCTTTTTTGTAGAAATTTGGTGTGGATTGGCTACGGGACAAAGCTTACATCGCTTAGAATTGCATTTCTTGAACTTGAAGTTCTTCATATGGTGGTAGTGTTGATAAAAGTCGTTAAAAAAAGATGATCTGTTATAGATCGTGTCATTTATTACAAAAGAATTTACATTTTTTATGTTTGTCACAGCTTTATCATGGACAATTGTACAAGGCTTATAAACACTGCTCATCAATTGCTTCAATATAAAGATTAGGGTAACTGTATTTCGATAACACATATACCCTGATAATGTGTCACCGGGCATATATTCAGCATGGAATAAATTTGCCAGTCGCTAAATTTATATAAAGCCTTCATACATATTATATATCAACAGTTTTTTAACTCATGTTGAGGAGTAAGAACTTTATAGTAAAAACTAACGAAATGTTTTTTCATATGTACATTCAAATACAGTAAAAGCATCATAGAACGTTCAAGTATACTACCTTCACACTTGCCCATTTTATGCTGTATGACAAATTTAAGCACTATTTTATACTTTTTTTCTTAGTTATTTTGATTCATTCATGGAATTCGTTCTAAAATAGGTATTGGAAAATACCAGATTCAATAAAAGCGATAAAAATACTTAAAAACCACATAATAAAAAAATTAAAAGACTAAAGTACAGAGATTACACAAATGCATACCACACTATAATATACCACCATACATTGTCTCTCAAGGTACAAAACTAATATCAAAACATTTGCAAAATGACTCTTACCGTCCTGATTACACCGCTCCAATATCCACCGGATGACTCCCATCCCACGACACACGGAAGACCTACACTTCGCCAGTGTGGTCCGAGAGGTGGCCTTTACGTAGAAAGCTGAATTGGATGTGGTAAAATATGCACTATGTCCGCGCAATGCAGCTGGATGTAGACATATTGATAAATACATATAAAAATAAGTATATCACGAACGGAACTCCTATTTAAGTAAAGGAGAAAACAGAAACCTTACAGAGGATGTGGCGCTTAGCAGCTCTGCATCCAGAGTGGAATACAAGGATATAAACAAGAAGAAAAAATAATAAGCGAGAACAGGAGTGACCATATGATTTGCATAGAATGGCTGGGGTGGATTGCGACACCCCTTTCCCGCTTAAAGCAGCTTTTACGACCCGGGCAACGCTCACGGCACCAATGTAACTCAATGGTCAATCTCCCACATGTGCAAAGACAGAAGCACCCGAACGGACAAAAGAGCAAAGATGGAACCAAGCATGGAAGAGATACACCTTACTATCCAGCATGAAAACACAACATTTTATAAGGGAAAGTCGCACATGCGCGAAAAGACTTCAAGATGATAGGATCGCAGATATGAAAATATATATGATTAAGAATTCTCATTTAGAATCAAACAATGTACAATTTCTTTCTTTGAAAAAGGAATAGTAATAATGTTGTAAAAAATATCTAGGGTAATTTCTTTTTAATGCATCATTTATTATTTTATTACATTCATGAATGCAGTCTTTTTTAAAAGTACTGTAGTTTCTGTTTCTTCTGAAGTACCCGATAATAATATTTCTGAATATATTTTTAGTGAGGTTTGAATTCCAATCAATAATATTATTAATTTTGATATTGTATGAATTTCTCTTGTCGTGTATGGTTGTATAAATTCCATACTGTTGGTGCTTTCTTATTGACAAATCCAGGAAGTCTGTCGATCCATCCTCATTGATCGGGTTTTCAATTAAGTCCTATTCCCTTGGGTAGAATGCAAAATCTATGTCAGGGGTGTTTGCATAACCCCCTAATATCACGTCGTCAACATAACGGAAATAAGGTATTTCCGATAATAGATGGGTTCCTCTTTCATATTTGGATAGATAAATATCCGCCAATATTGATGAGCATGCACCACCCATGGGTATGCCTTTGACCTGTTTGTAGAAATGCATACCGTCATATAGTATGTTTTCATTTAAAACCAACTCAATCAAATCCAAATATCTTCTGAGAGTTATATATGGTTTTAAATTATACTCTTCATGTAATTCTTTCAAGATCATTTGTAGGTTTGTTAAATCGATGTTATTAAACAGATCCCTGAAATCGTAGCTTCTGAAGTTTAAATCTTTATGGCAAAATTTCAGTCGGTCTATCAATTCTTGTCCGTTTTTTAACATTATGGAGTTTTGCTTCTTAATATCAGTCATAACATATTGGAGTAATTTCAGAAGTTTTTTATTTGCATGTTCCAGGTATGATCCGCATCCCACTGTTACAGTACGGAACTTGACTGGCTTTTTGTGTAACTTGGGAATGAGGATCAAGTATGGAAATTTTACTGATTTAATATCCATACCAATTCTTTTATACAGTGCTTTTATTATATTAGTGATGATTGATTCGTTGCTAGGAATTAATGTATACATGGCACAATCCTTATAGCATTGTGTTAAAGTATCGACATAGAATTTTTTACACGTGAATGCAAAATTCGATACGATTTTGTCGGTGTATGTCAATACGAATTCTTCATTAAAATGTTTGATTGAAAACGGAAATTGAGAACTCCCAGAATCCTTGTTTCTTCTCGGGTAGAATTGGCAAAAAGCACTGTAAAAGGCATATTTCCATGCGTTAAAAGTTTGTACAGGTATACTGTGTTTGACAGCCATCTTGTATATGAAGGTTTCCAGATCGTAATTAAATTCATTATAAATATCATTATATTCTTGTATTCGGTACTTAGTAGCAAGTTGTAATAAGTTTTTGAGTTTATTATCTTTTATAAAATCTAAGTTTCCAGTAATTATATGCTTGTGGTAGGGATCACAATGTATATTTTTATGACATTGACAGGATTCAATATTAAATGAAGACACGGTTTTACATAATTTATTGTAGTTGAATAATCTTCTTCCGTTGGTTCTTACAAAGTGATAGGATATCTTAATATTTAGATTAGGCAAAGGAAGACGTTCTTCTATATTATGTAATATTTGGTTGAATGGAATATTTTCGAACCTTTTATTCTTAAATGTTGTGATAAAAAATTCTTTTGATTTGTTAATTTGATATTTTGGTTCAAGTGCTACATTATATTTTGCGGCTCTGAGTTTAATTAAATCCAGAATGATGTCTATATTAGAGTTTGTATCTTCTGTATTGCAGTTATTTACACTTAAATTGAAATTTATAATAAAATTCCATATACGTTGTAAGTATTTGATTTTGATACTGTTGGCTATATTCTTGATCCATCCGAATTTCACCGTTATTTCTGTCTTTATGAAGTCTGAGATTTTTTCTTCTGTTTTGATATAATTAAATTGTTGCTTTTTATTTCCTCTTTGGTGTCTATAAGTTTTCTTAGGTATTGAATTTTCTAAGAGAGGGTATGCTTTACTATTTCTGCATCTTTCTTTATTGCAATTTTCCTTGAATAATAAAGTATTCAGTCCATATGGATATGCAGAATTATATTGCTTTATATGGGTGTTTTTCCACCACAAGCATTCAGAAAGGTCTGGTACTATATCAATAATAGTTACCATAATATTGCTGAAGGGGTGTACTTAAAAATGTCGTACTTCTAAGTTATTATTGGTGGATAGCTGTTGGATTTTGCCCACTTGACTTCGGTGCAGATTTATACAGATATTCAGGGAATTCTGTGTCTGTCCTATATATTTCGCCTGACAGGCAAGGCATGATATGCAATATACCACATTAAAAGTTTTGCAAAAGATTTTTATATTGTCCTTTTTTGTAGAAATTTGGTGTGGATTGGCTACGGGACAAAGCTTACATCGCTTAGAATTACATTTCTTGAACTTGAAGTTCTTCATATGGTGGTAGTGTTGATAAAAGTCGTTAAAAAAAGATGATCTGTTATAGATCGTGTCATTTATTACAAAAGAATTTACATTTTTTATGTTTGTCACAGCTTTATCATGGACAATTGTACAAGGCTTATAAACACTGCTCATCAATTGCTTCAATATATAGATTAGGGTAACTGTATTTCGATAACACATATACCCTGATAATGTGTCACCGGGCATATATTCAGCATGGAATAAATTTGCCAGTCGCTAAATTTATATAAAGCCTTCATACATATTATATATCAACAGTTTTTTAACTCATGTTGTCATAAAAATATACATTGTGATCCCTACCACAAGCATATAATTACTGGAAACTTAGATTTTATAAAAGATAATAAACTCAAAAACTTATTACAACTTGGTACTAAGTACCGAATACAAGAATATAATGATATTTATAATGAATTTAATTACGATCTGGAAACCTTCATATACAAGATGGCTGTCAAACACAGTATACCTGTACAAACTTTTAACGCATGGAAATATGCCTTTTACAGTGCTTTTTGCCAATTCTACCCGAGAAGAAACAAGGATTCTGGGAGTTCTCAATTTCCGTTTTCAATCAAACATTTTAATGAAGAATTCATATTGACATACACCGACAAAATCGTATCGAATTTTGCATTCACGTGTAAAAAATTCTATGTCGATACTTTAACACAATGCTATAAGGATTGTGCCATGTATACATTAATTCCTAGCAACGAATCAATCATCACTAATAGAATAAAAGCACTGTATAAAAGAATTGGTATGGATATTAAATCAGTAAAATTTCCATACTTGATCCTCATTCCCAAGTTACACAAAAAGCCAGTCAAGTTCCGTACTGTAACAGTGGGATGCGGATCATACCTGGAACATGCAAATAAAAAACTTCTGAAATTACTCCAATATGTTATGACTGATATTAAGAAGCAAAACTCCATAATGTTAAAAAACGGACAAGAATTGATAGACCGACTGAAATTTTGCCATAAAGATTTAAACTTCAGAAGCTACGATTTCAGGGATCTGTTTAATAACATCGATTTAACAAACCTACAAATGATCTTGAAAGAATTACATGAAGAGTATAATTTAAAACCATATATAACTCTCAGAAGATATTTGGATTTGATTGAGTTGGTTTTAAATGAAAACATACTATATGACGGTATGCATTTCTACAAACAGGTCAAAGGCATACCCATGGGTGGTGCATGCTCATCAATATTGGCGGATATTTATCTATCCAAATATGAAAGAGGAACCCATCTATTATCGGAAATACCTTATTTCCGTTATGTTGACGACGTGATATTAGGGGGTTATGCAAACACCCCTGACATAGATTTTGCATTCTACCCAAGGGAATTGGACTTAATTGAAAACCCGATCAATGAGGATGGATCGACAGACTTCCTGGATTTGTCAATAAGAAAGCACCAACAGTATGGAATTTATACAACCATACACGACAAGAGAAATTCATACAATATCAAAATTAATAATATTATTGATTGGAATTCAAACCTCACTAAAAATATATTCAGAAATATTATTATCGGGTACTTCAGAAGAAACAGAAACTACAGTACTTTTAAAAAAGACTGCATTCATGAATGTAATAAAATAATAAATGATGCATTAAAAAGAAATTACCCTAGATATTTTTTACAACATTATTACTATTCCTTTTTCAAAGAAAGAAATTGTACATTGTTTGATTCTAAATGAGAATTCTTAATCATATATATTTTCATATCTGCGATCCTATCATCTTGAAGTCTTTTCGCGCATGTGCGACTTTCCCTTATAAAATGTTGTGTTTTCATGCTGGATAGTAAGGTGTATCTCTTCCATGCTTGGTTCCATCTTTGCTCTTTTGTCCGTTCGGGTGCTTCTGTCTTTGCACATGTGGGAGATTGACCATTGAGTTACATTGGTGCCGTGAGCGTTGCCCGGGTCGTAAAAGCTGCTTTAAGCGGGAAAGGGGTGTCGCAATCCACCCCAGCCATTCTATGCAAATCATATGGTCACTCCTGTTCTCGCTTATTTTTTCTTCTTGTTTATATCCTTATATATATATATATATATATATATATATAATTAGTGCGCCGAAAAATTTTCATTTGTTGTAAAGTGCGCCGCGAGTTAAAAAAGTTTGGGAAACACTGTGCTAACTACATCAGATTTTTTAACACTGTAGATAAGCATCCAATATTATATTTAGTTTATAGAATATGAAAATCAGCAAAAACTAAGCATTTCTGGATGTTAGTTGTGACATTATTATTTACATATGCATAGCTATCAAATCTGAATGATCTGTTGAAAATCTGTTGTTGTTGAAACCCAGACCGTCCGACCTACCAGAAAGGTGTAAGGTAACTGTTTGGACGGTCGGGAAGTGCCACCCAATTTAGACCGGAACTCAGTGGGGGAGGCATCTACAGGGACCGTACCCTCCTTCCCCTACCACCAACCTTTCGGAAGGACTTTCGGACCCACATGTTTAACGTGATCGTACTCCGCATGAACACGACGGCAGTTTTGGCAGTGGCTGGAATCGAACCCGGGCCTACCGAGTGCAACTCCAGCACGCTAACCAATGGGCTACCGCGCCCGGCTGAAAATCTGTAGAGTTTTACTGAAGAGAAAAAATTCACGTATTATACAAAATCATCATGAAGTAAATTCACTACTTAAATGAAGAATGAGGTAAATTCACTAAACATATAAAGCATAAAATAAGCTAAAATAGGTGAAAGGGGGGGGGGAATTAATGGTGGGGGAAAAGAGCATTTTATTTAATATAATTTCAAATTTTGCATTATGACTATTATTCTGTAATACATTTAACAAATGCTGTTGAACAAGATTTCGATTTTAGAAGAAACTTTTATCAAAAGCAGCTTCAAAACATTCAGCACTTTGTCTGAATTTTGCTACAAGAAGTTTTTTAAAAAGAGTGTCATTGCACACCTTATTATCCTGATACAGCTAAAGACTCTTTCACATTCTGCATTACCATGTGGACAGATAACATAGACTGCGGTCAATTTTTTATCTGGGCTACTTTGACCCACTGCACTTATCTTCAAGATTTTTTTTAATTTGAAATTCACTAAATTGTGTTTGTGAATCGTCTGTTTTTTCATTGTTATCAGGGAACTGGGAAATTTTCAACAGAGAATTTTTGGCTGGGGTTTTTAATTTTTGAAATCTGCAGAATTATATGGAAATTTATTCTTCACATGAAAATGATGGAAACGACTTGGAAAGGTGCATGTCCAATCAGTAAATCTGAATCATCTTCTGGATTTTTAATTTCATGATGGTTAATTTTATAGGTTTCAGGTGATTTTATAACAAAACGTTCAGAAAAATGTCTTTAAATAAATCAGGAAGAGGTGACATTGAATATGTGGGGTTGCAGACTGGAGAATCCCATTTTCTTCCCCTTCAAAAACTGGCACTATGTATGAAAGAAACATACAAAAAGCCTTGTTAACATTTGTTGTCACACAAAAGTATACTTCCCTCTCAAGAAATTGGGTCTTCTTCTCGGCATTATTGTGCTGACTCCGTATTCTTTTTAGACTCTGTCTTTTCATATATAAGTTTGTCCTTAAATTTTTGAGAAGTATGTTGTATATTTTTTATGGTAAGGATGGAATAAAATGACACTGGAGATAGTTCATTTTTTTCATTGCTTTTTCCTTAAAAAAGCTTACATCATTAATCAATAACTCTTTCGACACCCTTTCCAACAGTGTATGTATACTGACACTCTTCAGCACCTTCTTAATGTCTGTCTCATGAAATTGCTGCAAAACTTTTGCAAGTAATAGAAAACATCAGCTCATCCATTTTGAAAGGTAAACTGCCAAATTTGACAGCTGCATCCAATCACTTGAATGCTCTTTTTCTTCCAAGACAGCAGCTGCACCTGATTAATGGCTTACCATAACAGGTGCATTACTGAGAGCAATACAATTTGATTTGGGAATATGTTTGCAGTCAAGGAGATTTCCAATGTTCAATCACCTTCTACAGATGGCACAGATAGTAGACAATTTTTCATTTCCAGCTTGTAAAATGCTACAATAATGGGATTCAGATTTCAATCTGCATCATTGCTTCCATCTGTTGCTGTTGATAAAGCATACATTCTTAAGGATAAAACAATTTCATTTTGTTCTTTATTTGCTATTTCCTAAAGGATTACAGACATTTTGGTTCTAACATTCTTTGCAATAGTGATGTCAAGACACATTTTCCAAATGCTCCAGTGCAGGATACAGGTAAATTATGTGCAACAACGAACTATGTAAAATAGTATTTCTGAAAAGGGCAGATTTCATGAAGGTATTGCTATCCACAATTTTAAAATTATGCTTGTGCTTTGCCATTTTTCTCGTAGAAGAATGTCATTTTCCCCCTCCATTCATGTGTGATGTCGACATCACATGCAAAATGCATACTTTTCACCAAGTCTGGAATTCTGTATGAAACTGAAAATATTAGAGTAATTTACTTTATAACTTTGGTAATACCATTTTTCTTATGAACTAGACAATTCTAGCAAAGATAAAAAAAGATCTACATATGCTGCAACAAAAATAAACTAACAGCAACTAATATGATGATCACAAAAGGCAAAACATGCATAAAGGTTGTGGTTGGAGGGCAGAAAATTAGATTAGTGACATTCCACAGCAGATGCAATTGGTCAAATGACTTGCTTTTGCACTGGAATGATTCATGCAATCATAGAGTACTATACGTACTCAGTGGCATATTCACAGCCACAATTCTCCATGTGGATGGAATACATCTGCCCATCACCAGAAAGGAAGTGAAGAGAATTTGTTAATCATTTTCAAAGGATGAAAATACACTCTGTTGAAAAACAATATATGCACCCATAAAAAATTGAGCTTCAGCCACAAAATTCAACATGCAAATGTCATTTTAAGAGTTATTCAAATTATCAAATTGTCAGTGTAAATGATGTTACAGGGTTCATGCAAAGTGCATGAAAATGATGCTTCATACAGCATTTAAAACAACTGGTGTTTTCATTCATGGGCAACCGATCTCCTCGAGTTGTGCTGTAAGCCAATTTGCTTGCTTGTATACCGACAATATTCTACAGCCGATTGTTCTGTTTATACTGTCGAGCCGTCCATGTTTTATTTACTAGCAGGGCAATGCTCAACCCCATACTGTACAACTTTTTCAACAATGTCTTTAACAATTTAATATCCTCCTATGGTCACCCATATCCCCAGACCTATCACCGATGGAACACGTCTGGGACAGCAATTGCTCAGAATACCACTTAATTAAATTATCAGTTGAAACATTTGTGGCAGAATCTTCCATAGAGGGACATAAGCAACTTAATTGGCTCTATGCCACACTGAATATCGGCTTATATAGCTGCCAGGGGAGGATTTACCACTTATTAAAATGTCATCTCGTTGTCACCATTTCCTAATAAAACTTTTTGTTCCCAAACTCAAGTCACTTGCATATCTCCTCAAATGATGCATACATGCTGAGTTTCGCGGCTGTAGCTCAATTTCTTATGGGCACATATATTGTTTTACAACAGAGTGCATTAGGGATTTTTTGTAGTGGAATCAGGAAAATGTAGGAACTTTTTGTTTGTGAATATCCAAAACATGTCTATAACTTTCCTGTTAAATAGGAAGGATTGGCAGTGATGCATTCAGAAGGAAAAATATATTTTAGGATGACAATAGCAACTTCACATCTGGAAAACACTTGAATCGCATTATTTAATAAATCGCTGCTGTCACTGCATCTGTTAAGGACGGTAATGAACTTGAGTTTATGCTTGATTAAACTTTAATATGCTTGTGGGGTGATCCCTACCTGCCAGAGTTTGCAGACACTGTCCAGTTGTGATGTCCCACACTTTGACTGTAGAATCGGCATTGCCAGACACCAAAGTGTTATCCCGCAATTCCATTCCCGAGGTTAGGGATTGGTGACCCATGAGGGTATGCTTGCAAGCTCCACTTTCAACATCCCACACACGAATCGAGGTATCCAGGGATCCACTCACCACATGGACACCATCAAACTGAAAAAGACATGAAAAAAATAATTGAAAATATGGAAACTCAACAAAATTATTAATTAGATTAACTTTTCACCTGAAAATATAAGCATTTAAACCTCCTTATTGTGTATCATTAAGTATCGTTGGGGTCACAATAGACAATTCTTACCAAGATTAAATGAAATTTTTGCAGCATTTAACAATAAAACAAAAGTTTGGAAAAATGTAGAGGCCACCAGATACTAGGAAGGTGAAATTCCTTTAGAGCCAGTTTGATATGTTTAGCATTAAAAGGAGTCATACCAACTCGAGATCTGGTCTAAAGGCCATGTTGGGTCAGAAAATTTTTGGCAGGTCCAGAACAGGGCTGTGTTTAAACAAGTTATAAATAAATAAATATTAACAAATAATGTGGGAAAATGTTTAAATTTCAGCAATGCAGAATACATCCTCCTCTTAAATTGTGAAGACATTTCGTGTTCAATAAATATTCCTTTTACAATGCATCGCTTTGCACTTTTTGTTCTAATACAACTATATATTAGGGTCATGGCCCAGGTCTGCAGCTCCAGGTATTAAGAGTTCAAATTAAAAGAAAATTTAAATGTTGATCATTTCCAAACTATATAAAATGTATCGGAATTTATTACAAAGATTACTTATGAACATGCATATTTTGCTATATTAAAATTCGAGATATATAAATTAAACAGTAAAAATATTAAGGAAATAAAAAATCATTTAAAATAAAAATAAGAAAACAGGGTTAGAAGTCGTAACTTGGAAAAATATAGGACATTTTCATAAAAAATATAGGACAAAAGAAATCATCATAAATATCTTACAAATTTTGCTATTTTCATTTTTGAAAAAGTGTTCTATCAGATAACGAAATGACCAAGAAAAGTTTACTCATCTTACCTTAAAAGTTCTAAAAAGTTCAATACCATGTATTTCTCTTATTGTTTTGACCTTACATCTCTTTAACTCTTTTTAACTTTTTGTTACCAGCATCTATAAGAGCTTGTGCTGCTTCAATGTCACTCATACATTGCCGTTTTAATCCCATTTTCAGTCTCAGATTACCTTCTTCAATCATTGCTTGAGCAGAAGTAACATTCTTTTGCAAACCTTTTATTTTGTCTTCTGCTGTTCTTTTCTTAGGGACCTCAAGTGATGACTTTGTTTTCATAATTTTCACACTCTCTGCTTGTTTCTGTTCATTATATTTCCGATGAGCATCTTTATAAAATGATATCATTTCTTGAGTTACACATACGTCGGATGCTTTTTCATGAACAGCATCTTTAATGAATCTTAAACTTTTTATGGCATAGAGACTCATCTGAGAACGTTCTGATGTCAACATTCTTTTGTTCACTGAAAATCCTCTCTCCACCGAAGCTTGACCATGAGAAAAAGTCAAAGCTGCTTTTACTAAAGTTGTTAAATATGGATATCTAATATTTCCAGTACTGCAGTTAACCAATTCAAAAACTTTACTCCAGAAAGAGTCTATTGAATTTTCATTAGGGCAAATCCATTCTTCAAGAATATCTGAATCACAAATATAGAGACGCCATTCATCCGTCAGTTTGTCAGTGCAGTCTTCTGGAATCACCTGTGGCAAACAGTTTGCCAACCTCCTAACTGATGGTAAAATATCTTTCAGTGATTCTTTACGAATTACAGGATGCAAGACTTGCAAACTCTGTAACAGTTTATTTTTTAAAGGAAGATTTTCTTTCAAATATAACGTAACAAGAATATAAAATTTTTTAGCATCAGAAAGAAATTCAGCTTTGTGCTCAACAGATAATGAAACCAAAACTTTCCTGGCACCATTCCCAATATCAATTCTTTTTGCATTTAGTGCATTCTTTCTAACATCAATGTCGTTACAGCTGCTCTCCATTTTTATCTTTAATAACCTCTTCATTTATAAATCGGCTCATGATCTTTTTCATTAGTTTACTTAGCTCATCATACAAGATGTGTATCAATGTTTTTTTTATCCTGAAGAAGTTTCAAGAATTCTTCAAAAATTGAACCAACACTTATCAAAAATTTCAAATATACTAGCGTCAATGGAGATTCCAATATTTTTATAATGCACTTATATTGATCAAGTTTCATCAATTTCTTGCATTCTTTCAGAATTTTTTCTAAGAAATATGATTTTATACCCAGCAGCAACTCTATAATTTTGTCACATACACACACAAGAGCCAACCACCGATTGCTTACATATCTGAGTATTTTGGAATATTCATTATCAAACCTTTACATAACTTTTTGTAAATCCTCTTGACGTGAAGGATATTTCGAAAACCATGAATGTATACTTTCAATAAAATCTGTAATATTTCCAAATGAGTCTATCATTAGACCTTTGCCAAAAGAGTTATGGATTACGTGCAAGTTGCATGTCCCTACATTAATTAACCCAAATTCATTGAACAATTTGACTTCTCTGTCAATCAACTTAAAAACTGCTTTATTAACGTTTGGACCATCAGATCCTAACATAATAAGGTTCTTTAAATCGATTTCACATGACTCTGTAATAGATTTTATGCTGGATGATATATCCAGGGCTGTGGAATGTCCTAGTAAGTCACTTCCAATGTACCGTTCAGAAATACATTTCTCATTTGTATTCCAATATCTGACATGGACGTCTTGCTTAAGTTTTGTTGGTTTAGTGTCTCATCATACATGAGTGTGAAAAAGGGATGTTTAGTCTTGAACTCATTTGTAATCTGTTTTTAAAAATATGGCCCAAGTACATGAGACACAGCATAAGGTATTTTTCTAGAACACATCTTAATGCCTTTGGGGATAGAAGAATCTGGAAACATTTTTTTGAAAACACTGTTAATGTTGTCACATGATAGGTATGAATAATTATTCAGTGCTACATGGATAACCCAAATATCCATGGATCAACAAATTCCTTCTTCTTCATTAATACTCTACAGAAGCCTTGGTTGATTAGATGGGCTGCTCTGGTTTGCATCAAAACACACACTTTTAGGACCATCGCTATTTACTTTTTCTTTCAACCGGCACTGCGTATGATCTTTGTTTTGAGTATCCAAAGCTTGCAGAAGCTGAATTTTCCCACTGTTGCCGATTGCAAAAGTCTTTTTGCATAACACACAATATGCAGAAAAATCATCATTTCCTTTCGTGCACCAATCACTGATAATAGTTCCATTTTTATGGACGACTTTCAACCAATCATCACGAAATTTCGTTTGTCGATTCGGCATGGCACACAATCAAAATTCCCACTCCTTTTTGAAAACCTACGTTTTCGAACCAAAACAAAATTCTAAATTTTAGGGGGAGGGACAGGAATGTTTTTAATTTAATTTGCTTTTAAGTACAACAAAACTGTTTCTACACGTTTGTATTTAATTTTACTATTAACACTGAAAATTAGTAACTATAGATAGTTCCACCGGAAACTATTGATTGCTGCAATTATCGATATTTCTCCGCCCCTAATCTACAGTATCGCTATCATTACCACGCATTCCGTCCAGCCGGCGGGCGTCATGTTTAGAGTAGTATTACGTCACGTGCAATTGGAAACCAATTGCAGATGTCCAACATCCCGTACTTTCACGTTTTTTGAAATTCTGGGAAGATTTAACAGATAGACTGAAAACAAAATGCTAAAAATAAGGATTTTATTGCTTGTAATTTGGAAATATTGGATTTATGTCCAAAATATAGGACAAGTGCGAAATATAGGACAAAATAGGACGTTTTTTTATGAAATTTTTTAAAATATAGGAAATATAGGAAGGCTTCGATCCCTGAAAAAATAAATTCAATTCTTTGAGCAAAAAACACGATAAAAGATTGAAGAGTTAAGAAATAACTGGTAAATTTTCTCCTTCCCTGTAAAGATGTTTACTTGACCAATGAAATGCTCTCAAAAGGTAAGTTAATGTTTACAAGTCATAATGTTTACATTAGGTCAGTGGAAGCTTTCCTTTTTCCTGTTTGAGATTCTGTGTCCGAGGCCTATATATATATATATGTGTGTGTGTGTGTGTAATATTAGGCTGGAATAGTCCAAGGATGAGACCTTTCTTGATGCTACAAATCTACTTTATTAGACGACATTAGAATCAGAAGTAATTACATAGATTGGCTGAGCTCCTGATTATCGACCATTTTTCACCAAATCTTAGTGCAGTCTGCATAGTTCTCCACAAGTACAAATTACATTTACATTGGAGGGGGAGGGATGATACGAGACATGTGGCTGCTGTCTTCGCATTTTAGACTTTAAAAATGTGATTGAGAATGCAGTTTCATATGAGAATGTTTATACAGAGGTTAAGATTAGTGACCATATATACCATATACAGTATGATCGAGGAAAAAAGGAAGTGTCTGCAGACTTTGTTAATATTAGTGGCGTGGGATAGAATTTAATGTAGTTGCAAAATGTGCTAGACATGAAATAGGAATTTGGAATAATAATTGTGAAAGAAAAGGCTGCGTTATTGGGAAAGGCTTAAAATTTTTGTATCATATCCCCCCCCCCCCCCCCCCAAAAAAAAAAGGCTTGGGCACCGATACACTTCATACCCAAGGCTTTTCAAAGTATAACATTTCAATATAAAATTAAAAGAAAAATCAATAAAATTTATAATATAAAAAGCGATAAAAATATAAATATTTACAAACCTGTTTCCAACTTTACAACAAAATTATGAAGATTTTCCATAAGTATAATTATTTTAATAGACAAATGACACATTATGAAAACAGTTCAATGAATTATTATTTTATTCTGTGTAAGTGCGATGAGTTAGTTTCTGTTTTATAAATAAAAAAAAATGTAGAGTTCCTTGATCAGGGGAACTCGCACACACCATTCACTCTTGTCACAGTGTTATGAAGTTTGTGTTTATGTTTGTGCTGATGTGTCTGATGGGATCCCATAAATATATAAAATGCCTAATAATAAAACAATTTTCAACAAATTCAACCATTAAAATATAAATTCCAATGTTATAGGTGACTACAGGTGATTTTAAAATACTTGAATGAATTTACTTATGTACTTCATACAATATCCTACTATGTGTTTAAATATAAGTTCAAAATTTCACCAAAATACATATTTACTTAATAATTCCATTAATTAAACTGATTTATAATACATTTTTACATTGTTAAGTGCATTGATCTCAGGTTTAATGCATCCTGATAATAACTCCAAATGGTTTCATTATTGCCATTCATTTTATAAACCCACAAGACCAATAGACCTCTCGCTCCAATTAAACTTGAAATATAACACTTAAAAATAAAATAATATTCAAACTTTTCAATGCACATAAAATGCAAGCATTTGCTGACACTCTCACTCTTTATTTCCTTTCAATTCCATTTTATCAACTATGTACACTATAATATTTATCTATATGAAAATTTTCATCATTTATATTTTAAACCTCACTTAAATCTTTAACTCATTTTTCAAAAAAAAAAAAAAAATCTTTATTTTTTTTATATGTTACTCCTTACTTCTCAATACTGTATATTATTACCTGTCTTAATTCCTTACTTATTTTTCCACAACTCTTAATTATTATCTTCACAACTCATATTTATTTTCTTTAAATTATTTCTATTCAAGTTCCTATTCTTTCATTGATCCAATAACACTGGCAATTAAAAAGGGCTTATCCTCACTTGTGATTGGTATATCCTCATCCCAGTACCAATGACAAGGGTACTGGGATTAAGCTGTTATAAAAGACAACACAGAGTCACTTACTTTTGGTTTACATTAATAAAGCTCTGCCAGTCACTGATCCTCTTATATGTGTTTTCATCCTTTCCCATATATCTCATGACACAATATTTATTTCATGGTAAATAATGTCCTTCTTAACATTTATAAAATCAAAATGATCATTAATAAAATACTCCTTATTTAACGTGTTTAATTTTGAACGGGAAAATTTAAGGGCAGGGATTATGCTGGGAATCAAGGAGTTTGGTTTTCCTTAGATGCAACATCAAGAATTAGTGATGTGGTGAAGGTGACTTGGTTAAACTAGCAGTTCTTATTTTTATAATAGATAATTTAATATAAAAAAAAATTAGATAAATTTCAAAATATTCTTAATTTAGTTAAATTACTAAGGCTGGAGACTATAAGGCCACACTCGGTGTGACCAATTCAATGCTTCATTTTTTCTATGTAATTTATTCAAAGGGGCTCTAATTTTAGCATAGTTATTAATGAATTTATCATATACATTAACACTTCCTAAGAATCTTTGTAGGTCTTCTACATTTCTGGGAGGTTGCAATTTTTTGATTACTTCAATATTTACATTATAGGATTGATACTTTCCATTCTCGACTTCATATCCAAGAAAATTAATTTTTTGTTGTGCAAATTGGCATTTAGAATATTTTAATTTAATGTTTTCTTTTTCACAAATTGAGGAAATAGTTTTTAGATGTTCTAGATGCTCATCAAAATTTTGAGAAAATACAATTATGTCATTAAAAAAATTTAGTGCAAATCTAATTGGATATGTGTCTCAAAGTTCTTTGAAAAACAGCAGGAGAGTATTTCCATCCAAAAAGGGAAAACAAGTCCGTTTATACAAACCAAAATGTGTGGTGAAGGCCAATTTTTTTAGTCATTTTCATTAATAGCTATGTGCCAATATCCTGAGAATAGTTTGGCATTAGTTAATTGGTCTAATGCAGCATCAAATCTAGGTATCGGAACTACTACTAATATTGTTGGTTTCTCGACAGTCACAACAGAATCTTGTTCCTATGCCAAAGTTACTGGTGATGAAGAAGCACTATAAATCCAGCTTAATTAAGAGTAATTCATCTAGTTGCATTATCTTTGGGAGATGCACGATAGGGAATTTCAGAAGTCAAATTAACATTATGAAGTTCCAATCGGATGCATCCCACATCATACTTATCTTTTGAAAATATATTATTTACACTGGCTAATAATTTCTGAAATTTTTCATTTTCTTCATTATTTAACACTATTGAATTCTTTACTTGATTTTCTACTACTAATTTCTATATTAATATGATAGGAACAGTTACTTTCTGGGAATGAGTCTCTATACGAGATGGTCTCGATAGAATTGATAAACTTTTAAAAAAAAATTGTGAAAATTCAAATACAATTTAAAGAGCTTACAATGGGCTCCTGATAATAAAATGTATTTAATATTAGTGTCAATTACAAAAAAAAAGTTAAATTATGCGTTATTTTTCCTATAGTTGTAGGAATTTCCACAATTTTTTTAACACTCACCTTGCCTCTGTTTGTTGTACTTCAATTTTGAGATCTTGCTTCACAGTTTTGAATTTAACTTTTTTTAGTTGAGTTACGGGAATTACAGGCACATTACTCCTGGTATCCACAATTCCTAAGCACCGTTTTTGATTCCCCAGATTCATGGTGATATTGAGCATAGTTCACTGACTTTTTGTGTAGGGTCCATACTGCCAATGAGATCGAGGCAACTGTTCCAGAGACGTCGTCTATCATGATTAGAACGTCGATTGTCTGAAAGGCTGTTGATGCTATTTGGAACACTAGGAGGTCTCCATAATCTATGTATTTGTGTGGGAGGTTCATTTTTTTCTAGATTCCATGCTCTTCATGGTGGGTAGGCTGGGACCAGGAATCTCTGCGGCTGGTGACAAACTTCTGTCTCCTTCATTATCCATTGTAATTTATTTGCTAATCTTCTTCATTCTTGTGGTGACACTATGTCATTAACACAAAATAGTTTCTGACATTCAGTGGGTAATCCTGTTGTCAAGGCCTCTGTAATAATTTCTCTGTAAGTCCAAGTTTTCTTCCCGTATCCACTTTTGCCTTATAATAATTTTATAAATTTTCTGATTTTTGTAGTTTAATGTCGATAAAATCCTCGAAAGAATCATTAGTTTCCTTCTGAAAATGTTCTATTAGCATTCTTTCTACTTGCGTCCAGTCCTTGATTTCCGTACACTGATTTATAAAAAATATTACAGTTTCCTCATCTAGGTATTCGGGTAATCTTTCCAGTTTTTCTCCGTCTGTCATTTTCTGTTTTCTACATTGTAAGTTAAAAAAAGTGATACACGTCTTAATATCCATTTTTCCTTCTAGTTGGAATTTAGGGCAAGATATTCTTGTCTTTCCTTTGAAATGTCGATCTTCCATATTATCAAACTTTTGCAAGATGGGCATATTGTTATATTTTCTGTTATCGTCACTTGCTCCATCATTTTCAGTTCTTTCAGCCATGCTCGCTTCAAGGCGAAAGTAGGTCACCACGCTGGATCTTTTTACTGAGTAAACTAAAATCCACAGACATAGTTTTCTCCTCTCCGTTCCATTAATTTCTGATGGACGCCAACCCTATTATCTTGATAAGAGTCTTTCATTCAAATCACTTTTTAATATTTTTGCACAGCACGGTACATATCCTGTCGACTCATTGTAATATTAGGCTGGAATAGTCCAAGGAAGATACCTTTATCAATATTACAAATCTACTTTATTAACAGTTACATAATAGTAGTAGAAGTATATTAAGTAGTTACATAGATTGGCCAAGCTCCTGATCATCGACCATCTTTCCCCAAATCTCCTTGGATATATATATTGGTTTCATCCTCGTACAGTTATTCTGGAATCAATTATTCTGTCTTCTGTTTTCTGAATCTGATTATTCAGGTGGTGAGGTAATCCAGTGTGATTTGATCTAAGGCGACTGTAAATCATAGGCAGTTTGTTCGTGGATCGTGTTATGTTTTGTGCAATGTAATGGATAGCGCTAGACACTATAAAAGTAAACAAATGATGTATCATCATAGCGTTATGGTCAAAGTTTTAAGAATTGGATATTTTTGGTTAACTGTTTGAATAATAGATCGTTTGTTTAGTGTCCGAGTTTAATAACATTTGAGTTCCTGTAGATTGTATTTCAGCTGACCGAAATATGCTAATTTTCCATATCACTGGAAATTAGCATACTCCGGAAGCATCATAACAGATGATGGATATAAATCCTCGGTGCAGGAAATGGCACTTTAGCTTGCTGTTGTTTAGCTATGATTAGCTGGTGATGAGCTATGACTTGGCTGGTGATTAGCCATGTTTAGTAGAGCTTGCTTGGATAGCTTTTGTAATGTTTGTAGATATGTTAATAACCAATGTATTATGGCTAGGTTCAGTATTGGAACAATGTTCTTCTGATGTACTTTCTGTAAGCTGCAAAGTCAGCGATGTATGCTACTTTTATTTCTGTTTGATTTCATTTCTGAGTACAGGGATCATAGCAGATTTTCTAAAAATTTTAGGTAGGAATTTAAGGTATTCTTTTCAAAATTTTAGGAAAATTTTAGGAGCTAATTTTTATTATTTCTATTATTAGTACTGTTTAATTACCGTTCTTTTCATTAATTAAAGGAGAATTGATACAAAAAACAAACATCATTGAAAGAAAAAGGTAATCTTTTGAATATTTTTCCTATTTCAATTTTCATTTTAATGCTCTGTAGACTTGAAAATTAAAATTATCACTTAGTATACAGTGGCCACTTTATCACAGGTGTTTTTCATGTAAATATATATACATACACACTATATATATGTATGTTAGAAAAATGTTAGTTTAGTTTTCAAACAACTTTATATAAACAGAAAAAAAAAATCTTAATATAATTAACAAAAAAAGAATCCAAAGAGCTCAAAATCACATTTCAAATTTTTGAAGAATTGTAAAATAAAATACGACCATAAGAGCAAAAATCTAGCTGATAAGTTAGTAGTTATTGCATGTAATGTACAAGGATTGCATGCACCCGCGCAGCGGGCGAGCTTAAAGCAAATAATGCTAATAAAAGCAAATTTATTTCGGGAAAAGTGTTTATCTGTTAGCCTTGAACCCTCGAAGTGGGCTGGAACGCGATTGACAGCTATTTCAAATCTATGCAAATTGCATGTGCCCGCGCAGCGTGTATATCGTTAGTACATGCAGTTGAATTGTCGTTATTGCATATATCGTACGTGGATTGCATGTACCCGCTAATAAAAGACGATTCATTTTATACGCAGCAGCTGTATCATTACTCGTGTGCCCGCATTGCGGTCGGAAACGCGATTGACAGCTACTTAATGAGTTAGCCATAACTTCCGCGCGTAACTGAGGTCTGTGATCGACAGCAACTTCATAAACTGCATCATTAGCCGTGAATTGAGCATGTTGCTACATCGTTAGCCATAACTTGCGCGCGTAGCTGAGGTGTGCGATTGACAGCTACTTCATGAACTGCATCGTTACTTATACTTGCGCGCATAACGGAAACGATCAACAGCCACTTGATGAACTATATCGTTAGCCGTAACTTCCGCGCGTAGCAGAGATAGATAGCTACTTCATCAACTGTACCGTTAGCTGTGACTTGGCCGCGTAGCTGAGGTATGCAATTGACAACTGCTATATCAACTGTATTGGAAAATTTAAAATTTGAAGATAGCAAAGCACGCACTGTCAGAGTCAATAAGTGTTGGCTGGGTCATGAAAGTACACAAGTCCAGTTTTAAAGAAAAACTTCGTTCACTTTATTTGGTGAAAAACACAACTCGGCATATTACACGTACCTGGTAATTTTCCATGCCGTAAAACATCAAAATATACTATGTACAAAAAGTTTGCAGTTGTAAATGACTAGACAGAGATTCCTTGAAGCATTTGGTAGTAAGTTACTATACTACCTCTATCACTTGCGTGTATTTCAGCCACCATCGAAGATATCACACTTGGCAAAGGGAAACCAAAGGATAGAACATCAGGAAAATATTTAAAGCGGCTTCCGAACGTTTGTAAGTAAATTTAACGTTCAATACATGCTGGTCCAAACTGACCACATCTGCATACGTTTCGACTATTAACCGTCGTCAAACGATATTCCGCAGTGCTTCTGTCAAAAACATTTCTGCCTGCCTGCATCAGACCATCAGTGTCTATCTCGATCGTCTCAAGACGTCTCGATCTGATCGAACACTCGATCGATCTGATTGCTTCAAGAAACCTCTGCCCTATATATCCGAGAATGAACAGTTCCGGAAACGCCCCCGGATATGTAAATCAGATGCGTACGCATTGAGAACTGATTTGCATGAAACCTCATGTTGAAAAACGTCACGGTTCACGCCGGTGAACAGGAAGAGTCGTTCATATTAAATTTGCATAAACGCCCGTTCACGGGAACGTGAATCGCGATGTATTGATTATTTCCAACAATCGGCCCCCTAAGCAAATCCTTAAGTCTCAATGCATATGTAAAAGAAAACTTACTCTGAGAAACCAAGGTATATCAATAAACACCAAGGCCTCCAGGATCCTATCAAACATATAATGAAGGAAAAATTGATAAGTATGATTGATAAGTATGCATTGATAAGTATTATATCATTATTAAATTTAAAATAAAATGCATAAGTACTTATAGCATCTGAAAAATAGTTAAGTATTGTCGACAATATTGTAACAACAACATTTCACATCAAGTAGAAATTTATATACAACACAACTTCAATGCTTAAGTATCAGCATTCAAAAATTTAAATTTTAGTTTAAATTTAATTATAAGTATCCAAAATTTAAGTATAAGCACATTATCATATTAAACAAGTCAACTTTAAAAGATTAAGATTTAGTATAAGCATAGAATTTAAGTTTACTTTAAATTTGAGTATAAACACTATAATTCAAAAAGCTTAAAAAATTTAGTCTATTAACACAATATAAGTATACATAATTAATACTATTAGACTGCATTGATATACCAAATATTTAAAAATACATGATTGAAGTAATTAGATAATAAAAGTCCTTTATCAAAACTTTCAACACATATTTTTTTACCAAGTTGAAAAATACAAATTTTTTACACATAAGCTACTATTTAGCATTATGCGGGTAATAGAAAATGGATGTATATACAAAGGTGTAAAGTGAAAAAGATTCAATATCACAAAAATTTATACTCAAGATATACTATCTTATATCAATGAGGTTTAAGATAAACAATAATGTATATATATGACATCTTTAAAAATTCCCAAGTTGTAAATTCAATTTAGTATTTAAAATTTTCTTTAGACTAAACATTTAATCTCAAAAAGTTTGATTTAGTTTTTAAAAATTTTATTACAAAATTTAAGTATTATTTCCTTAGTCATTGGTTTAGTAAAGTGATCTGCTAAGTTATCTTTACTATTTACAAATTTAACATTAAAAGATTCATTGACTATTAAATTTCTTAGGAAATGATATCTAACATCAATATGCTTAGTTCTATTGTTTTCAATTGGAGAGTTAGAAAAATTAATGGCTGCTTGGTTCGCTAAAAATAACACTGTTACTTTTATTAAAATTTAACCCAAGTAAATGACATTCTTCAATTATGTTTTGTACCCATACCATTTCCTTAGCGGCTTCTGTTAGTGATACGTATTCAGCTTCCATGGTTGACAAGCTGACACACTTATGTTTAAAGGTACGCCAAGAAATAGGTACATTATCAATAAAGAGTATCATGCCTCCAAGTGAAACACGGTCATCTCGGTTTGCAGCAAAGTCAGAATCTGAATAACAATTCAATTTTAACTCCTGAATGTTAGATAAATTCAACATATAGTTTTTAGTCTTTTCAACATATCCTAAAAGTCTTAACAATGCATCCCAATGTTTAATTCCAGGGTTTTCTTGAAATTGAGATAATATATTGATGGCGTAACAAATATCAGGTCTAGTCCTACTAGATATAAAAGCCAAACACCCAATTAAGCTCCTGTAAGGAAAACTTTGCATTTGCTTTATTTCTTCACTTGTCTTTGGACAATCTATTTTACTTAGAATATTCCCTTTAGAAATGGGAAGTGAAGTAACTGGATATTTATACTGTTGAAACATTTGACATACTTTATCTATATACTGACTTTGATGTATAAAAAATTTATTGTCACACTCTTTAAATTCCACGCCTAACAGTTTTCTAATTTTTCCTAATACCTTGATATCAAATTCTATGCTAAGTAACGAAACAATGTGGTCTATGTCCCTTTGATACTTTGAGAAGAGAATTATGTCATCCACATAGACTAGCATAAGAACTTTGCTATTGTAAATATATGCACAATTACACCATTGAAGTTTTAAAAAATTTAATTCTTTTAATTTGGTGTCAAGTTCATTAAACCATTCTCTTCCACTTTGATGAAGACCGTAAATGGCTTTCTTCAACAAACAAACATAATCAGGCTGTTCCTGATTGACATAACCTTGAGGCTGTTTCATATATACTTTTTGACTCAATTTAGCATAGAGATAGGCAGATTTGATATCTAATTGGAAATGCATCCAGCCAAGCATGCATACGAAAATTGAGAAGAATGCTCTAATTAAGTTGAAGTTAACAACAGGGCTAAAAACTTCATCGTATGATTCTCCCTTTTGCTGACCATACCCCTGGGCTACCAAACGAGCTTTAAACCTCTTGATTTTCCCATTCTCGTCTTTCCTAATGGTGTAGACCCATCTACTGCCTATATGCTTTTGTGAGGTGGATGCAGGAACTAGTTCCCAGACACCCCTCTCTTCCATTACGGCCATTTCTTCATCCATAGCTTTACACCATTTTTCGGACTGGGAAGATTTTATAGCAGCGTTGTACCCTTTTGGTATATTTATTTCCATATTGCTTGCTTCTGGTCTGCCTCTGACCCTTTTAAGACCTTTATTTTCCCGAAAATTAAACAGTTGCTGATCAAATTGTATATTCCTTTTCTCACAATATTTCTTAACATCATTGTGCGACCTCAGCCTTTTATTATCTCCTTGAGCGTAATAATACACATCGGTTCTACTCCCATCGGGTCTTGGAACCGTCTTTCGCTGCCAAGCAATACCCGAGCAAGGAGTCATACTGGAGTCAGCAGGAGAGTCCGTTTCCTCACTGGATTCAGACGGCTCGTCACCAGTGTCATCACTCTCTCCTGCCCCCCCATCAGACTGCTCGCTCGGATATTCCCCGTCGGAGTATTCTGAAAGGTTATCTCTTGATATCCCTAAGGAGATATTTCTGGGACAAATTGGGTCCAGGATGCCTTCCACTACATCACCCTCATCAAACCTCACATTGCAGGTCTCAATTGTTCGTTTCTCTCCTGACAAAAATATCCTATATCCTTTAGTTTTAGTAGCATAGCCTACCATCACCCCTTCTGTAGCTTTCATGTCTAACTTTTTTCTGAGCTGACTGGGTTTGCCTACATATGCTCTACAACCAAAGGTTCTAAGATGTTTGACTGAAGGTTTTCTACCACTGTAGAGTTCATGTCGAGTTTTTGTCTTAAATTTGTGACATATTCGATTTTTAGTGTATGCAAAACACAATATTGCTTCCGCCCAGAATCTGTCATGCAATTTGCTGTCGTTCAACATGGCTCTAACACAGTCAAATGCGGTTAAATTAAATCGCTCTGATACTCCATTTTGCTGTGGGGTATATGTGTTAGTCCTCTCAGCCTTAATACCGATATCCTTCAGGTAATTTTTGAACTTATCATGGCAGAATTCCATTCCATTATCCGTCCGGATACATAGAATTTTAGTACCTAACTGCCTTTCTTCTCTGGCCTGAAACTCTTTAAAATGTGAAAATACTTCTGACTTCTGTTTCATGAGGTAAACAAAAACTTTTCTACTATAATCATCTGTTATAGTTAAGACATACTTGTTCCCACCATATGAGGCTGTGGGTAAGGGACCACACACATCCATGTGTAACAATTGCAATGGTTTAGTGGACCTTATCCTACCGGTGGGTTTATACGATACTCTCCTAGACTTAGCCAATTTACACGATTTACAATTTAACTTTTTATATTTAAGCCTACGAAGTCCGTTTACAGCAGAAACTTTGCTGGTTTGGAGGAGATATTCAGCGTTTATGTGGCAATATCGGCAGACAGAAATGTTTTTGACCGAAGCACTGCGGAATATCTTTTGACGACGGTGAATAGTCGAAACGGATGCAGATGTGGTCAGTTTGGACCAGCATGTATTGAACGTTAAATTTACTTACAAACGTTCGGAAGCCGCTTTAAATATTTTCCTGATGTTCTATCCTTTGGTTTCCCTTTGCCAAGTGTGATATCTTCGATGGTGGCTGAAATACACGCAAGTGATAGAGGTAGTATAGTAACTTACTACCAAATGCTTCACGGAATCTCTGTCTAGTCATTTACAACTGCAAACTTTTTGTACATAGTATATTTTGATGTTTTACGGCATGGAAAATTACCAGGTACGTGTAATATGCCGAGTTGTGTTTTTCACCAAATAAAGTGAACGAAGTTTTTCTTTAAAACTGGACTTGTGTACTTTCATGACCCAGCCAACACTTATTGACTCTGACAGTGCGTGCTTTGCTATCTTCAAATTTTAAATTTTCCAATAGAAACGGTTACGGGGCCAGTTCAGTGCCCAATAGAGTCATAAGTGCAAGTATCTTTAAAGAAATCGTTCCAGTGTTCAGATGGGGGCCGCACATGGCACCATTTTGAAGTTCGTGTGAACAACGAAACGCAACAGTGTAAACGTAAACAGTGTACAAGAACTTTTGCTTCTGCTTCTTCAAAACTACGAGTGGCCATGGAGGCAAGTAGAACGGAGTTGCTGACGCGGGACAACTACGTCACCTGGCGTACCGACATCTCATTCGTCCTCAAGGGAGAAGGATGTTTCGGACACGTAGATGGAAGTGCTAAGCCTATCGAAGAAGACGCAACCGCGAGTCATCGCGACTACGATGATTTTTATCGCCGGAAAGACCGAGCATTAGCCATCATTTATCAAAGTTTATCCTCGGAATACAAGGAGTTGATAAACGTCACCGACGAACCTAGTCAAGTATGGAATACCTTGAAAGAACATTTTCAAGCGCCTTCCAGAGCCAACCTGGTTAGATTACTAGATGAGTTCTTCGACATCCGGCCGGAGCCAGACGAGCCTGTTGACATTTTTTGCTCAAGACTGCGGAAGGCCGTGACGAGGCTTAAAGACGCGAAACACCCCATTGAAGACCTGTATGTAGCATTCCAGTCGATTCGGTACCTTCCGGAAGAATTCCGAGGTATCGTTCAACTTATATATCGATGGAATGACTCGGACTTCAAGCTCAGCAAAATACAAGCAGAGCTAGCAGCGGAGGAGAGCCGGCTGAGGCAGCAAGCAAGTGACTTTTCCAAAACTGTGAGTTCAAATTCTGCATATTTTACTTCTAAGAAATTTGTAAATAGAGTAAAAGTGTCTAAACTTCCAAATGTATCTCATAATGTGTCTAATGTAAATACTTCTAGTCATAATGTAAATATTTCTAAAAGTAAAATTAAGTGTTTTAAGTGTAACAAACTAGGTCATACTAAATCTAATTGCAGTAGAAATAATGGATCTAGTATTGTGGAATTTCTTGGGTCTTCACAGATTGAGGCTAATACTGTAATCGATCCTAGCGATAGACTCAGCTGGGTAGTAGACACTGCTGCTACGCGACATTTCTGTAATAACATTAAGTTATTTTCAAAATTTAATGAGTGCAAAGGCACTTCAATGTCGCTAGCAGTAGGGGATGTCGAAAGTCCAGTTGAGGCTATCGGGACGGTGGAAATGTATGTCCAATTTAAAGATAAGCAAAGTATTATCAAATTGGAAAATGTTATGTATTCTCCTAAACTTAGGAGAAATTTATTAGCTGCATCTGTTCTTGAGGAACAAAATTTTAGTTTTAATGGAGCTAATGGGGTTCTACGGTTTTTTACACCTAAAGGGGAGAAATTCTTTTATGCAAAAAGAAAGGATGGGTTATATTTTTTAAAACCTAAGTATAGTACCCAGGAACAACATAACTTAAAAAACCGTCAATCTAAAGATAGGGATCGAGATGGAGACAAGAAACACAAAAAGGATAAGAAATCCAAGGATAGGGATCCTAGTGCTTCCAGAAAAATAGACAAAGTAAAAATAGCACCTAATCTTAAAGAAACTAAATTTAAATCTGACAAAACAAAAACTGAGCAGAATAAAAATGTGAATAGTTCAATATCTAAGCCTAGCAGTTCAGTAACTGAACTTAATAGTACAAACTGTCTTTGGCATAAACGATATTGCCACATAAACGCTGAATATCTCCTCCAAACCAGCAAAGTTTCTGCCGTAAACGGACTTCCTAGGCTTAAATACAAAAAGTTAAATTGTAAATCGTGTAAATTGGCGAAGTCTAGGAGAGTATCATATAAACCCACCGGTAGGATAAGGTCCACTAAACCATTGCAATTGTTACACATGGATGTGTGTGGTCCCTTACCCACAGCCTCATATGGTGGGAACAAGTATGTCTTAACTATAACAGATGATTATAGTAGAAAAGTTTTTGTTTACCTCATGAAACAGAAGTCCGAAGTATTTTCACATTTTGAAGAGTTTCAGGCCAGAGAAGAAAGGCAGTTAGGTACTAATATTCTATGTATCCGGACGGATAATGGGATGGAATTCTGCCATGATAAGTTCAAAAATTACCTGAAGGATATCGGTATTAAGGCTGAGAGGACTAACACATATACCCCACAGCAAAATGGAGTATCAGAGCGATTCAACTTAACCGCATTTGACTGTGTTAGAGCCATGTTGAACGACAGCAAATTACATGACAGATTCTGGGCGGAAGCAATATTGTGTTTTGCATACACTAAAAATCGAATATGTCACAAATTTAAGACAAAAACTCCACATGAACTCTACAGTGGTAGAAAACCTTCAGTCAAACATCTTAGAACCTTTGGTTGTAGAGCATATGTAGGCAAACCCAGTCAGCTCAGAAAGAAGTTAGACATGAAAGCTACAGAAGGGGTGATGGTAGGCTATGCTACTAAAACTAAGGGCTATAGGATATTTTTGTCAGGAGAGAAACGAACAATTGAGACCTGCAATGTGAGGTTTGATGAGGGTGATGTAGTGGAAGGCATCCTGGACCCAATTTGTCCCAGAAATATCTCCTTAGGGATATCAAGAGATAACCTTTCAGAATACTCCGACGGGGAATATCCGAGAGGGCAGTCTGATGGGGGGGCAGGAGAGAGTGAAGACACTGGTGACGATCCGTCTGAATCCAGTGAGGAAACTGACTCTCCTGCTGACTCCAGTATGACTCCTTGCTCGGATATTGCTTGGCAGCGAAAGACTGTTCCAAGACCCGATGGGAGTAGAACCGATGTGTATTATTACTCTCAAGGAGATAATAAAAGGCTGAGATCACACAATGATGTTAAGAAATATTGTGATAAAAGGAATATACAATTTGATCAGCAACTGTTTAATTTTCGGGAAAATAAAGGTCTTAAAAGGGTCAGAGGCAGACCAGAAGCAAGTAATATTGAAATAAATATACCAAAAGGGTACAACGCTGCTATTAAATCTTCCCAGTCCGAAAAATGGTGTAATGCTATGGATGAAGAAATGGCCGTAATGCAAGAGAGGGGTGTCTGGGAACTAGTTCCTGCATCCACCTCACAAAAGCATATAGGCAATAGATGGGTCTACACTATTAAGAAAGACGAGAAAGGGAAAATCAAGAGATTTAAAGCTCGTTTGGTAGCCCAGGGGTATGGTCAGAAAAAGGGAGAATCATACGATGAAGTTTTTAGCCCTGTTGTTAACTTCAACTTAATTAGAGCATTCTTCTCAATTTTCGTATGCATGCTTGGCTGGATGCATTTCCAATTAGATATCAAATCTGCCTATCTCTATGCTAAATTGAGTCAAAAGGTATATATGAAACAGCCTCAAGGTTATGTCAATCAGGAACAGCCTGATTATGTTTGTTTGTTGAAGAAAGCCATTTACGGTCTTCATCAAAGTGGAAGAGAATGGTTTAATGAACTTGACACCAAATTAAAAGAATTAAATTTTTTAAAACTTCAATGGTGTAATTGTGCATATATTTACAATAGCAAAGTTCTTATGCTAGTCTATGTGGATGACATAATTCTCTTCTCAAAATATCAAAGGGACATAGACCACATTGTTTCATTACTTAGCATAGAATTTGATATCAAGGTATTAGGAAAAATTAGAAAACTTTTAGGCGTGGAATTTAGAGTGTGACAATAAATTTTTTATACATCAAAGTCAGTATATAGATAAAGTATGTCAAATGTTTCAACAGTATAAATATCCAGTTACTTCACTTCCCATTTCCAAAGGGAATATTCTAAGTAAAATAGATTGTCCAAAGACAAGTGAAGAAATAAAGCAAATGCAAAGTTTTCCTTACAGGAGCTTAATTGGGTGTTTGGCTTTTATATCTAGTAGGACTAGACCTGATATTTGTTACGCCATCAATATATTATCTCAATTTCAAGAAAACCCTGGAATTAAGCATTGGGATGCATTGTTAAGACTTTTAGGATATGTTGAAAAGACTAAAAACTATATGTTGAATTTATCTAACATTCAGGAGTTAAAATTGAATTGTTATTCAGATTCTGACTTTGCTGCAAACCGTGATGACCGTGTTTCACTTGGAGGCATGATACTCTTTATTGACAATGTACCTATTTCTTGGCGTACCTTTAAACATAAGTGTGTCAGCTTATCAACCATGGAAGCTGAATACGTATCACTAACTGAAGCCGCTAAGGAAATGGTATGGGTACAAAACATAATTGAAGAATGTCATTTACTTGGGTTAAACTTTAATAAAAGTAACAGTGTTATTTTTAGCGACAACCAAGCAGCCATTAATTTTTCTAACTCTCCAATTGAAAACAATAGAACTAAGCATATTGATGTTAGATATCATTTCCTAAGAAATTTAATAGTCAATGAATCTTTTAATGTTAAATTTGTAAATAGTAAAGATAACTTAGCAGATCACTTTACTAAACCAATGACTAAGGAAATAATACTTAAATTTTGTAATAAAATTTTTAAAAACTAAATCAAAACTTTTTGAGATTAAATGTTTAGTCTAAAGAAAATTTTAAATACTAAATTGAATTTACAACTTGGGAATTTTTTTTTAAGGATGTCATATATATACATTATTGTTTATCTTAAACCTCATTGATATAAGATAGTATATCTTGAGTATAAATTTTTGTGATATTGAATCTTTTTCACTTTACACCTTTGTATATACATCCATTTTCCATGACCCGCATGATGCTAAATAATAGCTTATGTGTATAAAATTTTGTATTTTTCAACTTGGTAAAAAGTATGTGTTGAAAGTTTTGATAAAGGAATTTTATTATCTAATTACTTGCATCATGTATTTTTAAATATTTGGTATATCAATGCAGTCTAATAGTATTAATTATGTATACTTATATTGTGTTAATAGACTAAATTTTTTTAAGCTTTTTGAATTATAGTGTTTATACTCAAATTTAAAGTAAACTTAAATTCTATGCTTATACAAAATCTTAATCTTTTAAAGTTGACTTGTTTAATATGATAATGTGCTTATACTTAAATTTTGGATACTTATAATTAAATTTAAACTAAAATTTCAATTTTTGAATGCTGATACTTAAGCATTGAAGTTGTGTTGTATATAAATTTCTACTTGATGTGAAATGTTGTTGTTACAATATTGTCGACAATACTTAACTATTTTTCAGATGCTATAAGTATTTATGCATTTTATTTTAAATTTAATAATGATATAATACTTTAAATTTTTCCTTCATTATATGTTTGATAGGATACTGGGGGCCTTGGTGTTTATTGATATACCTTGGTTTCTCAGAGTAAGTTTTCTTTTGCATATTCATTGAGACTTAAGGATTTGCATGAGGGGGCCGATTGTTGGAAATAATCAATACATCGCGATTCACGTTCCCGTGAACGGGCGTTTATGCAAATTTAATATGAGCGACTCTTCCCGTTCACCGGCGTGAACCGTGACGTTTTTCAACATGAGGTTTCATGAAAATCAGATCTCAATGCGTACGCATCTGATTTGCATATCCGGGGGCGTTTCCGGAAAAAGTCCATTCTCGGATATATAACGCAGAGATTTCTTGAAGCAATCAGTCAGTCGACAGAGAGAATTCCCACTCAATCTGATCCAGAACAGAGCCGAGAAGGCTTTATAAGACATAGACACTGATGGTCTGATGCAGGTAGACAGAAATGCTTTAGACAAATATTTAAATGCACTGCGGGATGTCTTATCCTTTGGTTTTCCTTTACCAAGTGTGATACCTTCAATGGTGGCTGCAAATACACGCAAGTGATAGAGGTAGTATAGTTGCTTACTACCCATGCTTCAAGGAATTTCTGTCTGGTCATTTACAACTGCAAACCTTTTTGTACATAGTATTTTTTGATGTTGTGTGGCATGGAAACCTGGAATGTGTAACTTGCCTAGTTATGTTTTCTCACGAAATAAAGTGAACGATATTTTTCTTTGAAACTGGATCTGCATACTTTCATGACCCAACCAACACTTATTGACTCTATGCCAGTGCGTACTTTGCTATTTATCTTGCTTCTTCAAATTTTAAATTTTCCAACAAACTGCACCGTTAGCCATGACTTGCGCGAGTAACGAAGGCGTGCGATCGACATCTATTCCATGAAATGCACCGCTAGCCACGATTTATGCGTGTAGCTGAGGTGTGCGACAGACAGCTACTTCATGAACTGAACCATTAGTCATGACTTGAGCGCGTAACGGAGACGTGCGATCGACAGCTACTTCATGAACTACATCGTTAGCCGTAACTTGCACGCGTAGCTGAGGTACAAGATCAACACTTCATAAACTGCACACTTAGCCGTGACTTGCGCATGTAACGTAGGTGTGCGATCGATAGTTACTTTATAAACTGCCCGTTATTTATGGCTTACGTCGCAGAAGTGCACGATCAACAGCTACTGCAAGAAAGGTATTGCAAGTTTAAAAACTTTTTTAAAAACAATAGGTCTGGTCACCGAAGGCAGTAATTAAATAATATGAGGGAAATAAGTTATCCTATATTTCAAAATCAAAGCTACTGCAACGCGTTAATCTAGACACAGCTATTTCCCTTCAATCATCCTCTGTTTTGATAGAATCAACAAAAACACATACACAAGTTCCAGCGGCTCAAAAGAACTCTAGTCCAGAAAACTATATTTTTAAATATTGGTTTTTGAGCAAAAATTCTTAGAGTTCAAATCTTTGGTACTTTTCATCCCAGATGCATACTAAACATGGAATAATTTGACAAAATTTTAAGTTTAAAAAGAAATGAAAACTGTTTAAAAGTTTTATCTGTTGGAAACGGGGATGTGTTTATTTAACATTCTTCACATTTCTGCTCTTTTATTGTTTTTAATTTATTTTTTATGGGGAGCGTGGCGATCCAATTGCGGGACCTCCCTACTATGCGTATTTTATTTTATCCATTGCTTTTCTTCATAAACTGCTATGTGGTCCGGGCCCCTATGCAATGCATCCTTTTGAAGAGATATCCTTTAATATCATCAATGCCTAGAGAGGTTGCTAACAGCAGACAAAAATTCCTTCTCTACTCTTCTGTTTTGACATGATGTTGATCAAATATTACGTAATGAGGGGCGTAAGAGAATCATAATCTGACTAACTATATTTGTATTATTGGATTTAGACAAATTCTTCAAAATTTTTGCACACAATTGATTCCCAACAAAGAATAGTTGATGAAAATTTTAACTTTGCAAAGAAAGAGAAACTTCGTGATTTATCTAGTAAATATGAAGAAGCACACTACTCCAACAATCGAACCCGTCTTTTTCTATTTTATTTCTTTGAGGGGTTAAAGGCTTCTAGGTTTTTTAGCTTGCACTGGAGATTCCCACTCCCACAAACAAAAGAATCTCCCCCCAAACTCCGGTCGTAAATGATCACGTGGGTCGCCATTCGTCTTGCGATCGTATTTCACTAAAACCGCCCGTGGATGGAGAGGATTTAACCATTGAGAATCGGCGATTTTGTCGTGATTGACACTTTTGTCGTCTTTGTAAAAGATGAGTGCTATTTTGAACAACATTTTAATTTCTGAAGTCTTTTTCAACATCGATTGCCGTATGAATGGAATGCATTCGGGCGATAGTAGAGTAAATTTGGCGCCGCAGCAAAACATTACAAAATTTTAGGATGATTTAAAAATTTTAGGTTAATTTTAGGAATTCAAGGGAAGCTTCAAACTTTTAGGAATTTTAGGAATTTTAGGACGAATGCGATCCCTGTGAGTAATAATTTCAATTTTTACTTTTACTCACTGGTACTTCTTTTGCATCACACACTATGTGTCACACCCACTGTATACTCATCAGTCGTCATGTTTAAATTTAGTTACCTCGACTGAAATTTTCTGACAGTGTTAATTTGTCCCCCTTATTTTAACCCTTTTGGGACGATCGGCACGCCCACGTTTCGGCTGCGAACTTGCATTCAAGGACGGACGGCACGCACTTGTGACGGAGGAAACTTTACCATAAACGGAGAGTGGCACGCATGCGTGCCTTCATGTGGAACGTTTTTATTTGTCTACTAGATGGCGTTAAATGTCCATGGAACTAACTTCAATGTATTTTGCAGATGCATGACCTTGGCATAAGGAGGATCGAATGAATTATTTCTCCATTTGGAGTGGTGAAACATGATTTTGTAATATAAACAGACAGAGCAATTCTCGCAGCATCAACAATTTTATAATTGAGTTTCGGGTTTTATTTTTATTTCAGCGTTATGATTTCATTGGTGAATCATAGGAATATAAGAGAGTATTTTTTTTTTGTTTGGGTTTTAGAGGCAATGAAATTATTCGTTTATTTCGGATAAAAAAATGGGAGCAACTAACGAGTATTTTGTATTCAGATTTGTATGAAAAATATACATGAAATAGAAAATAAATATTTCTTCTATTCCTGAAAAAAGTAGATTTCTGTGTTGAATAGGTGATTTTTAGTGAATTTTTTTTTTAGAGTTAGGCTTAGCGCAAAAAATTTGCAGTCCTTTGGGAACAGTTCAGAAGCGAAGCGCTCCGTCTTTTGGGCCGCGGCAGCAGGGGAATGCTGCCGTCGCGAAAGGGGTAAACAGGGGTTGTTTGAATCTCTCACTCTTATTTTAGCCACATTATGCAATACACTTTGACATAGTATTTCAGCTGAAATGCAATATTAAGAGTCATGAACCTTTGAAATATTAATGCAATTCAATAGTGACATTACCTGTAATGAGTATACCCTGTTTGTGTGTCCCTGTAATGTATGGATGCATTCTTCCCTTTCAGGATTCCATACTTTCACCATGTAGTCATAAGCACCACTCACAACCAGTTTCCCATTATACTGGACACAGCGTACAGCAGCAACATGACCAACAAGAACATGCAGGCATTTACCAGTGTCCACATCCCACAACCGCAAAGTCGCATCTCTGGAACCACTCACCACTCTGAAAAACACAATCATTTGGTTAGTAAAATAGGGCTAAAGAATTCATAGTTTTCTATAAAAGCTACAATTTTTTTAAATGTTATTTCATGGTCCAATTCATTCAAAGTCCTTTTCACCTTCCCCCCCCCATAGCTTGGGTATATGCACTCATATTTACGAAAACTGCAACACCATGAAGGAATTGTCAAATTAGAATGAAACGTACAGGACATTCAATTGATTAGAAATGCAGAGTGAATTGATATTTTTTCAATAAAAGCTACAATTTTTATCAAGAATAATTTTAAATGTTATTTCATGGTCCAATTCATTCACAGTCCTTTTCACCTTTCCCCTCCATACCTTGGGTATATGCACTCATGTTTATGAAAATTGCAACACCATGAAGGAATTGTCAGATTAGAATGAAACGTACAGGACATGTAATTGATTAGAAATGCAGAGTGAATTGATATTTTTCTATAAAAGCTACAATTTTTAACTAGAGCAATTTTAAATGTTATTTCATGGTCTAATTCATTCAAAGTCCTTATCACCTTTCCCCAGCTTGGGTATATGCACTCATGTTTATGAAAATTGCAACACCATGAAGGAATTGTCAGATTAGAATGAAACGTACAGGACATGCAATTGATTAGAAATGCAGAGTGAATTGATACTTTTCTATAAAAGCTACACATTTTATCTAGAGCATTTTTTTAAAATGTTATTTCATGGTCCAATTCATCCCCAGTCCTTTTCACCTTTCCCCTCCATAGCTTGGGTATATGCACTCATGTTTATGAAAATTGCATCATCATGAAGGAATTGTCAGATTAGAATGAAACGTACAGGACAAGCAATTGATTAGAAATGCAGAGTGAATGTGCATGCCTCTGAGTGAATGTGAATGCCATGTCGTACAAGGAGTATAGAGGGCTGTGGAATAGCCAGACAAATATGGTATCTGTGTCTGCGAGTTGAAAACTGTTCTATTGGAGCCACTATGCCTCGGCAACATAAGAGCACTGTAAAAAATAAAGTACTTCAATGTACTCATTTTCATTTGAATACAATGGCACCTTAAATGAGTAGGTGACATACTGAAATATAAGTAACCGCACTTGCTTGAAAATAAATATATTTATTATTTCATTAAATATTGTGTAATAAATGTGCAATTATAATTCTGAAATTTTTTGTGCAAGTATTTCGAAGAATAAAAGTTATAGCCTCAAAATTAAAGAATTATATCATAAGAATTACGGTGGTGGATGTATATATGTTTGCGGTGCTATGTGGTCGTGTGTTTTTTCTCTAACGTGGCGGTAGAATACACACAAGCAATAAGCATTGCTTGTCTTATGTACATGTGCTGTTTGTCATCCATCATTTATTTACAGTTTAAAAATATAATTGAAACTCTCATATACTCAAAAATGCGTACATAGTATTTACAATTATGCTTAAAAGTGATTTTCCCATATACTCATAAATGAGTACATAGTATTTACAATTATGCTTAAAATTGATTCTCCCATACTCATAAATAAGTACATAGTATTTACAATTTGAACTTAAAATGTGCTTAAAATTTAATTGTTTGACATACTCAAAAATGAGTACATGCGTTTTTCAAAATTGAAACATGGTTACTCAAGAGCTATTATAAGCAAGCAAAGTCCTCGAAAATGAGTACATTCTACTTTTTTTTTAATACCCATTTTCAACAGTGAGGGTGCCTTATAAGCAAATTATAGAGCTCGAATGAGAATGCATAATCAGCCTGCGGGAAGGAGGACTTTTGTTTCAGGATATTGCTGCCCATGCAGGGCATATTGCTATGACAGCAATGCGAGTGTGGAAGAAGGACCAAAGAAAACTGGGTGAGTCAAAAATTTATCAGTGGACCACGAAATGTGAAGACAACATGGGATGATAGACATCTCATCCGCATGGCAGTGACGAATCATAGAACTTCTTCTTAAGTGTTACTGGAGCACTGCTACAGGTATGGCATTATCTGCTTCTATGGTTCAAAGGTATCTTCTGTGCAGAGGACTATGTGCAAGCATTTTCTTGCGAAGGATATTGTTGATCCTGAAGCATCAATGCTTCAGGTTACAATAGGCGGAAGAGTACAGACCATGGAGTGCGGATTGGCACCTGATCAAGTGTTTCGGGATGAGTCCTGCTACAACCTGGACTAGAATGATGGCATCATACGCATTAGATGGTATTGTAGTGAGCACCATTTTCCTGCATGTTTTTAGAGCATCATACTGCACAAGCATTAAATGTGATGGTGTGGAGTGCCATTGGCTATCGTAGGCTGCACATTGCGGGTACACTCAACAGCTACATCATGGAGGTTTTGGAGGCCGAAGTTGTATGCTTCCTTCATCACACTCCTGGTACTATATTCCAACAAGACAATGTCCGACTACATGTTGCCCGGAATGTCAAATCCTTCTTCACAGCACAGAAGATAGCGCTTCTACCTTAGTTTGCCTGTTTGCCAGACTAACCACTAATTGAACATGTATGGGATTTGGTCACTCGGCGACAGGGCCATTACTATTCTCCAACAGTCACAACCAATTAACTACGGACGCGGATCGAAGAAGTCTAACAGACAATACCCCAGGAACACTTCCAAACTCTCTTTGAGTCAATGCTGCGATGTTCAGAAGTTCTTATTGCCACTAGGAACGTCTTCACAAAATACTGATTTTGTGCCAGCAATGTGGTTGTATCGGTCTTACACGTTAATCATTTATTTGTATCACCATTAGTAATATGTGGTATAAATGTCATTCTAATCTGATGATTCCTTCGTGGTGATGCAATTTTCATAAACATGAGTGTATATTCTATTTGGGCCCATTCCGTCTTTTTGGCTTCACGTTTGTTGGTGACAAGCATTAATGAAAGGGATCCAACATAATTTAAAAAAAAAACTGCTTTTGTGTTATTTGTGCTTGAATATGTTGCTCAAGCAGGATGGCAAGTGGGCATTTGTTCTACAGATGCAGATTAGCAATTTTTTTTTAATAGTCAATCTGCAGAGTTTAAAAATCGATCTGTGACATATGTTATCCTACTTCCTGATATGGAGGTCTCCAACAGAATTGAGTAGAAAATCCAAATGCAGAATGTGTATAAAGAATACTAGAAACCATACCCGGCATTGCCAGGAAGTTAAAGCAGGGTTAATTGAACTTATAAATCTATAAATAAAAAAAAATAAAAAAATAAATAAAAATCAATTTTTTTAATTAATTAAATGAATCAAAAATAAATTTTATTTATATAAATAAGTGAAAATTGTGTCCAACCGGTATCAACAATTCCATTCCCTCTACCTAAGATTTTAGATAAAAAGAAAAAAGATTCAAAAGGAAATACTTCCTCTGTGGGAAAAAGTTTCTGTATCGACTCTTTTCATTATGTGCATGGCCTCAGTAGGTCAAAAAGTTCTGGTTCGCATGGAAGAAAATGATTTAAAAATTTTAAGAGTTCATTCGCTAAAAAAATTTAGAGTTAATGAATAGATAGCTTAAAGAAATAGTTTTTTTTCTGCTTTGAAGCAATATGTGATATTTAAAATAGCTGGTGTTAAATTATAAATAACGAATCGACAGTAAATTGTTTTATATTGTAATTTAAAAATCAGAGACGTTTAGAATACAATAAAAGTACATACTTTTAAAAAATTGGTCTATTAATTGTATAGATTCTGTTCAAAGTCTATTTGAAAGAGAATTTTTCTTTCTGATGATGTCAAGATGGACACGCTTTGATAATATTTTTGGTCGCTAAGGAAAATATTTGTGTGAATATTGCCCAAAATCATTGTATATTGGACTAAAACATATAAAATAACTAAAAAACTAATTCAAAAATTTAAAAAAAAAATCTCCAAGGTGTACCTTTAAACCAAATTTCATGGCCGTAGGATGCTACAGATAGACAAAATTCATCATTCATTGAGCAAGATGTAGAAAACCTGTTATATCCCTGATTTAATGATACAAACACGAAATGTATTTTTTTACTTTTTCAGCATGGTTTACTTCGAAAATTGGGGAATACCTAATTTAATTTCAAAACAATATACAAGTATATTTGCAATTTTAAAATATATGAAAATCAAAGCACACAAATCATGAATCACTTCATTATGGCATAAAGATGTAATATAATTTAAAAAAATATTTTCTATTCCATGTGGCTTACTTCCCATTTTTTTATTTGAAAACAATATATGAAAATAGATGTAAATTTACTATACTACTGCAATAAATAAGTACAAAGATTTGTTATCTGATAGCCTCTTTAATGCATCTATTGTAAAAAGAATGAAAAAAAAAAAAAAAACGCTACATGGCCACTCATTAACCAATGATGCTTTCATCATTGGTAATGGTTAATTCTTCCATTAAGAGAATTCTGTCCATTCACTTTTTACTGAACTATAACAAACATTTGGACCTCCCTCATTTTACGATCCAATTAAGGAACATTACTACGTACAAAGAATTACAACAGGTCCAGGCCATCATGAAGAAGGTGAAAATAGAAGCAATCTAATCATTGCAGTGTCCACCTGACACTGTTTGAGTGTTCTAAGTAAATACTGTTATGATATCCATAACCCCATTTATTAATTAATTTCATCTAAATTTATTTTCGGAAATGCCATTTTGAAATTCCAATTTGTTCTATCGTATTCGGTAAAATCTAATTTCGTTTCGATTCGGAATTCTGTTCTTAAATTTAATTCTAAATGAATTGTTGGAATATTGATGATGCGACTAAACCACTTCATCAACAATCTGAATTTTAGTGAATAACACTAATATATTGAATAGCAGAGTGAGATGACAGTTTGTGATGCCTAGGTGCATTGATGTAAAATGAATACGAAGTAGGTTAGAAAAATCATTTCACTTCATCTTCTGAATGAAAATAGACATCTTAGGCATATTACACACATTGTAATCTTATGCAGAATAAAAACAATACTATTTACACAACTTGAGCTAATAAGCTCCATATTGATTTTTCTTGATAATAGCGGAACATCTTAAAGCACATATCAATATGGTAAAGTACTTATGTTACCTAATCTCTTTGCATGCACTTGAAGCCACCATAACCGGTGTCACACTTGGTCATAAAAGTTCCATTGAAATAGATACTTTAACAGTGATAAACATTTTCGCAACTTAACTTAAGGAAAGACATAATGACTATTAACTTAGTCATTCATGATACGGACCTTCCGTGGACCAACAGGCAGAAGTCCAACCTCTTGAGGCAAAGGCAACCCTTTTTCCATGAGAGGCCAATTTTCTGAAGGGAGATCTTTATAATGAGAAGATTGTGGATCTCGCTAAGGCAGTAATATCTGCACATGGTTCAATCTGACCTCTTATGGACACGACATCAACCAACCATTCATGATACGGTCATTTTACACAGAACTCAAAACTGATTCTGAACAGCTGTCATATTGCCTGAACAAATAAATCGGTGTTTTTCGTCCAACACCATCGTCTACTGGTGTATTCCACTACTAGACCGAATGACTACAACAGACTGACTGTCTGTCTGACTGATTTGTTTTAAGAATGTTCTGTTATTTATATCCGAAGATGGCATCATTCCGGAATGCCACCGTAACCGGGAATACCCCCGGATATGCAAAAGAGCTGTGTACGTGTTGAGTACTTGATTTGCATGAAAATACATGGGGGGAAATGTCACGGTTCCTGCCTGAGAACGTAGTGAGTCATTCACGTGAAATGTAAATCGTGATATTTACCTTAGTTTTTCCAACATGGTTGAAGCACCAATTGTGTTATTTCGACAAGTTGAAGTCTCCCTGTCTGTATCGGTAGCCCTTAGTGCTATGATACAGTTCTGGCACTGCGAAAGCTTGCCCAGATATACATTTAATATTGAAATGTATTGGAACTTTTTACTGTATCGTTACAAGCAAGCGCACATTCACATTAAGACGCTTATGAAAATTGTAATTAGTTCAGTTGGCGATGGAATATTGACCAGGAAGGACGTGTTTGCCTTCGGGGCATAAAACAGAATTATGTATTTTAAAGTTATTATTCTGGAAATGTTAAAAATTGTGACCTTCTAAATTAATATATTTGCGCCTTCAGTGCAAATAAAAAGTAATCTTAAAAATTACGAATTTATGCTCTTTGAGATGTCGTTTGTTCTTTTTCGGTTCAAGAATGTATTCGGTCACTTCCGTTTGTGATCAATGTAATCTATAAAGATGTCTGGAATTGACTGAGCAATCTAATATTGGATCATTATCGTTACTGGATAATAAAGACAAATGGATCTCCAGCCTCTTCATTTTCGTTCTGCTGATCCTTTTTCTTTACAATTCGTTATCCCAACGTTTGCTTGCCATTCCGTACTAGCCAATGCTGACCTCCAAAACCCTGTGTAGTACCTCTTCTCATACCGACTCGACCACCTGCAGCGCTTCAACCTTTTCGGCCATCTTCTCATACTCGTTTCTTCCGAAGCAGCCACCTTTGGTCATTCCCGGTGTTCAATCAACTATTTGCCTAATGCTTCTTGAAATCTCCACTTCCACGATTGCTGTCACGTTGCATGCCAAAATGGGCGCATAACAATTGATGCCAGTCCCCACTAGAGCCTGATGATTCAAGAAGTTAAGATAAAAATATGTTGTCTGATCAAGTGAAATTTTGTGTTCTAGGTGCAAATTTTTTTTCATCGGGTCATCAACCCCCAATTAATTAACAGAAAAATTTTTCCTTAGTGTTAAAAATAATAAAAAAAAAAGTAAAAAAGTAGAAATTTATTCTGATAACCTAGGAAAGGTAGATCTTATTGGTATCAAAAATATGCATTGATGAATAGAAAAGTGAATACTGTATTTCAATGTTTAAACTATATTTTTATTCTGAAAGTATAAATATATATATTCATATATTTTGAAAATTGCTCATAATCGTATATTTTTTTTTATTTAACATGTACTAGTGAATTACAAAGGTATAAATATTATTTATATATATGTGATATCTATAAAACATGGCAATAAATCTGACCAACACGCTCAATTTGATTCCACCATTCTCGGGAACTAGGGGAGAGACTTTTTTGGAATTTCTTTCAAAATTCAACAATATCGCTAATTTTTTCAAATGGAAGGAAGAAGAGAAACTATTTACTTTAAACACTAAATTAGTAGCTCAAGCTGCTATAGGCCTATGGCATTCAACGCATATTCAATTCTTGGCCATCTGCCAAGAATCAAGTACAGCGCAGCAGATACGCATTCTTGTTCTGGCAGATAAAAGAACATCAGTTCTTTGCTGTGTCAGTCGCTGATAAGTTGAGGGTTGTAACTTGAACGAGTTTTATAATAAAGAAGGAGATGACGATTGGGCAGTCTAGTGATCATTGATGCGAAACACTACAGTGGTGACCCGGTACGGTATTTGTTTGTGTAGATGTTTTTCATTCTAAAATGTTTCGTATCAAATCCACTGATAGACTTTAGAATATTACTTTGTGTCGAAGTTTGAAAAATTTCACTTTACCAAAACTCTGGTACCTTTGAGTGGAAAATCTCTTATGTATAAGTTCGGACTAAAGATAGCTGAATAATTTTAAGATTCTCATCAATTTGTCATGGCATTTTCAAATGCGATTAAAAGTTCCGCCGTACAATTTCAGTGATCCTGCATTGTGGTTCATAATGTATGAAAGCACTTTCGAATTGGGTACACCGAAAGCTGTGACTGAAAGTAAAACTAAATTTAATTATGGAGTGTCACATTTGCCTCCCGAAGCTGCTACAATCATTAGAGATATAATTATGAATCCTAATAAGGACTACCCATACCTTCAAGTAAAAACTGAACTCATTAAACGCAGCAGTGAATCCTCCCACCAAAAAATTAGAAAACTACTTATAGGAGAACAACTTGGTGATCGCAAACTTTCAGAACTACTATGCAGCATGAAATTTCATGCTGAAAACTATAAAGTACCCGATAAACTAATGTTAGAACTTTTTCTTCAGCCTTTACCCTCAAGTCCAAACTATTTTAGCAGCTATTACGCCTCTGGAATTGAATGCTGCAGCAGAAATAGCGGATCGTGTAATTGAAGTGACACCGATTTCAGTGAGTGCTTGTTCTTCTGTTTCATCCTTAAATTCTATTAAAAATAGATTACTTGCTGAAATAGAAAAATTACATTTAAAGATACATGATCTTTCTCATGACAGAAGTCCCACTCTCAACCAAAACAGGGCTTCATGACAAAGAAGCACATCTGAAACTAAAAATAACGAGAATTGTTATTATCATAAAAAATTTGGCCAAAAAGCTTTAAGATGTATTTCTCCCTGTAAACACAAAAAAAAATGAGAAAAGGCAGGTGTAAAGGCGACTAGTGCCTTGCATAAGAATTCTCGTAGTCTTTTTGTGCGTGACAAACGCACTAACGTAAAATTTTTGTTGATCGATGCGGGATCAGACATATCTATCATTCCAGCTTCAAAATTACAAAGAAGAAACACTTCCCAAATGACTCTTTCGGCAGCTAACACTTCACCTATTCATGTGTATACATCTCAATGTATTTCCTTAGATTTTGGCCCGAGACGTATTTTTAAATGGTCATTTTTAGTTGGAAATGTTTCTACTCCCATCATAGGTGAAGATTTTTTATACAGTTTTAATTTGATACTGGATCTGTCTAAACAAAAATTGATTGATTCAGAAACTAAAATAAGTTCTCATTGTACATTGAGTGTAAGTGACATCCATTCAATTAAAACTGTATCAGGTGACAGTATTTATCATAATCTTTTAAAAGAATTTCCGGAAATAACCAGACCTTCTCGTCCGGATCAAGCAGTAAAACATTCAGTAGTTCACTACATTGAAACTATTGGACCTCCTGCAACTTCTAAAGCACGGCGTCTTGCACCTGATCGTTTGTGCATTACAAAGGAGGAATTTCAAAGTATGATTGAACTTGGTCACATGCGTCCTTCCAAAAGCAATTATTCATCCCCATTACATATGGTACCTAAAAAGGACAGTACTGAATGGAGACCTGTAGGTGACTATCGAGCACTGAATGTTCAAACAGTAAAAGATAATTATGGAGTACCCAACATTCTAGATTTCACTTCGAACCTCCATGGAAGCAAAATTTATTCACACATAGAGATATCACACATTGATAAGAATCAAAGCCTATCATCAAATTCCTATTAATCCAGAATATGTGCATAAAGCTGCAATCACAACACCCTTCGGATTATTTGAAAGCACTTGAATGCAGTTTGGACTCTGTAATGCAGCTGCTACTTTTCAACGATTTATTGATGAAGTAACACGTAATCTTCCATTTGTATACGCTTTTGTTGATGATATTTTAATAGCTTCGAAATCACCAGAAGAATATATAACCAACCCGTAAACTTTATTTGAATGGTTAAAACAATACGGTCTGAATGTAAAACCATCAAAATGTAAGTTTGGACTTTCATCAATTGAGTTCTTGGTATTCAGAGTTTCAGCATCTGGTATTGTGCCACTCACAGAATGTGCAGATTGTATAAAAAAATTTCCGAAGCCAACAACTATCACACAACTAAGACGATTCCTTGGATTATATAATTTCTATCGACGTTTTATGCCAAAAGCTGCTCACATACTAGGTCAATTAAACAAATTTTTAGAAGGTATCAAAAATAAAAAAAAGTCTAAAAATACTACACAAACCAAAGCTCAAGATTTGCTTCAATGGACAAATTCTGCTGAAAAATCATTTTCAAATGCTAAAAATGCCTTAGCTACCGCAACTCTTCTGCATCATCCTATTCCTAGCGCAAAATTAAGTGTGTGGGTTGACGCTAGTGATATAGCTGTTGGAGGATCTCTCATGCAACTCAACGGGAACAAATAGGAACCTATTTCATTTCTATCAGTCAAACTTTCAAAAAGTCAAAAAAATTGGTCTACATATGATCGTGAACTATTGGCAATATATACATCAGTCAAACGATTTAGACACATGGTAGAAGAAGGTCGAGATTTTGTTATTTACACTGACCAAAACCCCTAATTTATGCCTTCAAACAGAAACCAGATAAATGTTCGCCTCGACAACTGCATCATCTAGACTATATTACTCAATTCTTGACAAACATTTGTCACATAAAAGGTACTGAAAACATAGTAGCAGATGCACTGTCACATATTGAAATTGACAACATTTCATCTTCGATTTTAAATTTCGAGGATTTTGCCTCAGCTCAAGCAACTGATCCTGAGTTAGAAATTCTACTCAACAATTCTTCACTCCGACTAGAAAAAAGGTTTTTTCCAATTGCAAATTCTGAGTTGTTCTGCGATATGTCAACAGGACAACCTCGACCTTTTGTTCCCGAGTCATATCGAAAAATCATTTTTAATCAACTTCACGGACTTTCTCATCCCGTAATTTCTGCAACTACTAAGTTGATTACTGCCAGATATGTTTGGCCTGATATGAACAGATGTATTAAGAATCAAGTTAAATGTTGCATTCCTTGCCAACGATCAAAAGTGCATAAACACACCAAAACTCTGATTGGCACATTTGCTCTCCCAGACACACGGTTCGCACCCATACATCTCGACATAATTGGCCCACTTCCACCATCTAATGGTAACAATTATTGTTTAACAATAATCGACCGCTTCACGAGATGGCCTGAAGTTGTACCAATTCCAGACATAAAAGCTGAAACTGTGTGTAAAGCATTATTTTCTGCCTGGATTTCGCGTTTTGGAGTACCAGCAACCTTGACAACAGATCAAGGAAGACAACTAGAATCCTCTTTTTTCCAACAACTTAATACAATGATGGGTACAAATCGCATTCATTCTACAGCATACCACCCTATTTCAAATGGGATAATTGGTTTCCACAGACATCTAAAATGTGCATTAAAAGCACATGAAAATGCCAATTGAACAGACACACTTCCTATCACACTTTTAGGAATATGAACAGCTCTAAAAAATGACATCCAAGCCTCTTGTGCTGAATTGGTATATGGTAAAACATTAACTTTACCTTCAGATATGTTTCATGATTCCATACCTAAACAATAGTACAATTCAACGTGGGTGACAAATTTACGAGAAAAAATGAAAACACTCAATTCAGTAGCAACATCAAGACATGGCAAAAATTATATTTTCGTCCACCCATCTCTGGAAAGCTGCACCCATATTTTTCTTCGCATAGATTGTATGAAACCACCTTCAAGTCAATCGTACATGGGACCTCACAGAGTGATCGAAAGAAATAAAAAAACTATAAAAATTGAACTTAAAAAAAACTGTATCTTTAGATCGAGTGAAGCCTGCATTCCTCCTATGTGAAGAGGCAGAAAAACATAAGCCTCATGACTTTTGATACATCGAATGAAAATTCAAAATCTGCCATCAAAACCAGGAGTGGTAGGACGGTACGATTTCCTGAAAGACTCATACAATACATGTAAGATCAATGTAGATTCGATGTGTATTCCTAAACTAATTTAATTTGTATATTTTAAATTGAATATATTGTATAATTGTATATATTGTATATTTGAGATCATTTCTCGGTACCCCTCGTTCACTGGGGGGATACTCATATGGCATTCAACGCATATTCAATTTTTGGCCATCTACCAAGAATCCAGTACAACGCGGCAGATATGCATTCTTGTTCTGGCGGATAAAAGAACATCAGTTCCTTGCAGTGTCAGTCGCTGATAAGTTGAAGGTTGTAATTTGAACGAGTTTTATAATAAAGAAGGAGATGATGATTGGGCAGTCTAGTGATCATTGATGCAAAACACTACAGGCCTTAAACTGAACATTGGCGATACATTTGACAAAATTACTGAAATTTTTTCGGAAATGCTCAGTGCAAAAATTTTGGCTGCTAACAGTTGGCAAAGGCTCAATAATATAAGTTATAACAATCAAGATATTCTTACCTTCTTTGATAACATTGATCTCACTTTTGGGGAATTTTTTCCTACTCAAGAAGAAAAAGCCATCAGGGATAATATCTTACTATCAGTCGCAATCAACAAGCTTCCCCCTCACATTATGAGGGTGGTTCACGCCATGGATCCCAAAACATATGGTGATGCAAAAAAAGCTGCTATTTTAGAGCAGAATTTTTGGATGGCAATACAGGGTGGCCACTCTTTGGACATATTGAAATTCCCTGACTTTTCCAGGTTTTCCAGGTGAATTGAAAAGAAATTCCAGACCAGTAATTTTAACATAAAACGTGCGCACGCACGTCCCTATTTAGTTACAAATTTGATTAAAGAATCTTAACAATTTAACTCCACTATCCAAAAAAGTTATATTAAATCACGAGAAAAAAATACACATATTTTTTTTGTTTTTACAAATAAATTTTGACATTTTTAATAAAAAATTCATGTAAATGCAGTAAAATTAGACTACTGAAATACTTAAAAGAATTTAATGGTTTTCATTGAAGACAATAAAAAGAAATAGTCTAAACTGGTGTCTATAAATATGGGCATTGCAAATTGCTCACAATGACAGAGATCATTAAAGATATGCAATAACTATACTACAACAAGCCACAGCCATTGAATAAATGTCAATTCAGCAATGTCGAAAGAATGCCATTAAAATAGAAAAAAATATAGTAAAATGTATATAATATACAGAGATGCCAACCTCTGCAAGGGGTCATTGGTAGAAAAATCAGGAGTTTTCAGTAAAACCGCATTGACCATCAGTAAGATTTTACATATATTGACAATATATATTTTAAAACCTTAGAATAAGTTCAAAATGTAGTTTTGCTAACTTAACTGAGTTAATTACAACTGAATGGCACTATGTGAAAATAATTAGGAAATTAACCTTTATAATTAACCAAAATATGAAAATAAGTTAGTTTAGTCATGTTAATGTACAACAATAGGGAGATGGAGATCAATGGAAAAGGATAATTTCGTACTCTCGGCAACGCCCGAGGGGGGGGGGGGGGCTGAATTTCACGATCGTACTATTTATATGAAAATAATTAAAATATTAGACTTTATAATCAACCAAAATATGAAAATATGTTAGTTTAGTCAAATTAATGTACAAAAATAGGGAGATGGAGATCGATGGAAAAGGATAATTGCGTACTCTCGGCAACGTCCGCGAAAAAAAAAAACTGAATTTCACGATCGTACTATTTATGTGAAAATAATTAAAAAATTAGCTTGTATAATCAACCAAAATATAAAAAGAAACTAGTTTAGTCAAGTTAATGTGCTACAATAGGGAGATGGAGATCGATGGAAAAGGATAATTGCGTACTCTCGGCAACGCAAAAAAAAAAAAAAAAAAAAAAAAAAAAAAAAAAAAACTGAATTTTGCGATCGTACTATTTATGTGAAAATAATTAAAAAATTAGCCTTTATAATCAACTAAAATATGAAAATAAGCTAGTTTAGTCAAGTTAACGTGCAATAATAAGGGGATGGAGATGGATGGAAAAAGACAATTTTGTACTCAGCAAAGCCCAAAAATGACTGAATTGCGCAATCCGAGCGAATAAAGCGAAATATAATTTGTTTAGTAAAATATTTCTTTATTTTTACGGGCACTATAAAAATAAATTAGGTCTATTGTTCTGATATGAAATCATTAGAAGACGAAAATAGATGCAAACTGATAATTTTGAACTCTCAGCACAGCAGGGAATATGAACTGAATGGTAGGATGCATGGATTTCACGGGATTTTCCGTAGTTTTGGGAGTAATGTCCGTAAAACCGTAAGATAAAGTAAAAATCCGTACAAACTACGGAAAATCCGTAAAAGTTGGCATCTCTGTACTTGGCGACATTTGTCCAAAATGGCGCACAAACTCCGCATTTTTGCTTTTATACGGAATTAAAAGGACACATGGCAACCTTTATTTAGCGGTTATGAGTACTGCGTAATACTTGGCGAAATTTTTCGAAAATGGCGTACAAACTGCGCAGTTCTGTTTTTATATGGACAACTAGTAAAAAAAATAAAAAATTCCAGAATTTTCACAAAATTTCCTGACTTTTCCCGGTTTTCCCTGACCATTCTAAAATTCCCTGACGTTTCCCGGTTCTCCCGGTTTCCAGGTTGAGTGGCCACCCTGCAATAACCCCCGCTACCATTGAAAACCCTCCCATAGCAAGTGTAATGCAATCAAACAAAATGGAACAGTTACAGAAGCAAATTGAATATTTAAGTAGACAAATAAAAGAACTCAAAATATGCCATAAAAAATATTGAAACTTTGGAAAGAATTCCCACGTGTTTCATATGTGAAAAAAAAGGTCATGTAGCACAACAATGTTTTTATAAAGGAAACTTCAAGCAAAACCAACAGTTACAGAAACCGAGATACAACAATTTTCAGAATGATAAATATGGGAATACAAGAAATAACAAATCGAGACAAAATTATGTACAATATCCAAAAAAGCTTGGCATTGAAAATTCTCCCCAGTATAAAACAAATTCAAAGAAACAACAATTTCAAAGAAAAAAAAATGCAAACAATCCAAGAATACAAACAGCAACTGTAACATTATTACCCGATGAAAACATCGGAGCTTTGGATATGGTGGAGAGAAATCTTAATTCCACTTCTATGACACCAAAGGAGCAAATAATTCCCAGCAAGACACCGATCATTATCACCATTATTTTCGGAACAAGTGTTCCACTCCTTGTGAATATTGAAGCTTGTTTCAGCCTGATAACTAGAGATGTTTTATGATAGCTCCCATTTACAGTACAAATAGATCTAGCACAATTAACTGTATCTTTAGTTACAGGTGACACATTGCAGTTGGCGGAAAAAGTGACGCTCCCCACCATTATCAATGGGACCGAACACAAAATTACATACCATTTAACTCATCAGCCAATATCAATAAATTATAGAGGAATACTAGGAATGGATTTCCTCGCTAGCAAAAACTTCATTATAAGCTGTAATGAGAGGTCAATTGAACAAGAAAATCAAGGAACTAGTCAAAATGCAATAACAAATAATTTGGCTTACATAGAGCCCACACCTACTTTTGTCACACAAAAAATTAGAATACCACCCTTGTCACAAAAGTTCGTATTTGGATTGGAAATCCAAGGGTAGAATTAAAAGAACCAAATCTTATAATCTTTGAACACTCTGTGAATACAAGTGCAGAGAAACCTTTAATTGCTGCTAAGTCTATTTACAACTTCAACCTCAAGTACATATCAGGTATACCAGTACAAATAATGAACCTGTCGGAGGAATATGTGTCATCATAAATAAAGGTCAAAAGTTAGGCCATATTGAGTCAATACCTCTAGACCATATTGACATACACATAACTGCAGTAAATGAAGAAGAATCAAATATACAAATGGATCAGGATACTTTTCTATCATATTTCAATTTGGAGAGAGTACCAAAAATACATTTAGAAAAACTTAAAGAACTTTTATTGAAATACAAACATATATTTGAATTCAGCATGGCTGATTTGCCTGGATCTGATACCATCCTACATAGAGTACCATTGACAGATAATGAACCTATTAAATGCAAGCCATATAGAACTCCTATACACCTAAGACAAAAGAGAGATACTCAAATTGATGAGACGTTAAAAGCTAATATAGTTAAAGAACCAACATCCCATGACCAGATTTGTTCGTTAAGAAAGCCGATGGATCTTACAAATTTTGTGTAGATTTTAGAAAATTAAACTCATTCAGACTGTTTTCCCATTAACAAATATAACGGAAATCATAGAGACACTAGGCAAAGCCCATTATTTTTTCATCCTAGGATCTTTCATCTGGTTTTCATCAAATCAAAATACAACCAGATGTCACTCAAAGCTTAGCATTCACCACTGAAAATAAACACTATGAATTTCTCAGACTTCCATCTGGCCTGAACACAAACTGTCAAGCTTTCATTAGATTATTATCCATAGTACTAGCTCCATTAGAGCAAGACCACATCCTCTGCTACGTTGACGACATACTTGTCCCATCTGTTAACATAGACTCCAATCTACAAAATTTGGAGAAACTTTTTATCTGTTTGGACAAACATAATTTAAGATTGAAACCCCACAAATGCCAGTTCTTGCAAACCAGCATTGCATTTCTTGAACACAGGATTTCCAAGGGTACTGCACAACCCACGACTCAAAATTTGGAGGTGATTCACAAATTCATCAAATCAAAATACATAAACACTATGAATTTCTCAGACTTCCATCTGGCCTGAACACAAACTGTCAAGCCTTCATTAGATTATTATCCATAGTACTAGCTCCATTAGAGCAAGACCACATGCTCTGCTACGTTGACGACATACTTGTCCCATCTGTTAACATAGACTCCAATCTACAAAATTTGGAGAAACTTTTTATCTTTTTGGACAAACATAATTTAAGATTGAAACCCCACAAATGCCAGTTCTTGCAAACCAGCATTGCATTTCTTGAACACAGGATTTCCAAGGGTACTGCACAACCCATGACTCAAAATTTGGAGGTGATTCACAAATTCATCAAATCAAAATACATAAACACTATGAATTTCTCAGACTTCCATCTGGCCTGAACACAAACTGTCAAGCCTTCATTAAGGCCCTATCACATTCAACAACTTTTCCGGCAATTTTTCGGACAACCAACTTTTCGAACAATTTTTACGCCGAGTTGGGGGAAAACTCGTGTGAAATAAGGTCAAAAAATTGGGACAACTTTATCTGACCGGTATAGAAAAAGTTGTTCATTTGGGACAATTTTTTACCAACCAGCCAATCACAGATGAGTAGCGAAGGAATCACGTGTGTAGAAAGGTTGGCGCAGATTTTACTAAATTCTGGTTTGGCGTGAAATCCTCGCGCAAGTTTGAATCTGTGGAGCGCGAACAGATAGATTATATTGATATAATAACCAGGCAGTGCGAAGTATTATTTTAGTTTAGATTTAGAATTTTGTTAAGTATTTATAATATTTCTGTGTCATAAAGGTGGATGTCAATGGAAGTCGTCTCGAAATCGAAGAAAAGTAGTCTTGCGAGATGGAAATGGAGAAAAATCATTTTTGTGGAATCTAAAAGATCCACTGTATTTAAAAAAGAATTTGAAGAAACATGCGTACGAGAAAATATCATCTTTACGAACCATCTCTTCTCTTCCAAAGCGATTTTATATACATGAAATATTATATAATAAAAATTAAGATATTATTACTAATATAATTTCTTTGGTCTCTTCTGATTCAAATTTATATTTACCAGAGGCTTGCTAGTTTACAGTATTACCGCATTTCAGAAAATCCGCCTTTCTGTGAATTTAAACAAGAGCGTACGCGAGTTTGCTTTGGGGATATATACATATTTCATCAGTTTTCTAAAATAAGCTAACTAAAGTGATTCCATCACAAAACACAAAGGATCCTAATTTAAATTGTTTTAGAATATTTACTACACTATGGCAATTTCCTCGTTTTAACGAATACAACTATGTTCTCTTTCTCGAAACGGTAAAAAAAACATCAGACAGAATTTAGAAAATGAATTTTCATGTATGTTCTTCATAGACATTTTTTTTTCTTTTGCAATACTAAAACAACTTGAAAACTTATTCTGTTTACTCTTCAAAATAGTACTCTAAAATAACACTAAATGCATTGCATGATATAATTTGTTAGTACATTTCAAATTTTGGCTTGGGTGGTAAAGAATCAGCTCAGCAAACGAATGGGCTCTGGTTCGAATCCATGCGAATTTTAAATTTTACAAGTGCTGCCTTAAATTTTACATCTGTTGCTAAAATATTCAAATATAGATTTTCTTTAATAATCTGCAGAATTTTTTTGTTTTAAATTATGTTACGTTTTATATACAAAATAACCTTATATCAGTAAATTATTTTTAAATTTGAATGCTTATAAAAATTTATTTCGAAGTTACTTTGAAAAACATCTTGAAGTATACTTTATACCAGCTATAGATGGAATGTACATTTAAATCTATTTTAAAACATAATTACTCAATAAATATAAATGTAGATAAAATAATTTTTAAAAGTTTTATTTAATGAGAAATATTTTAAACGTTACAAATGAGCAAAGACCATCTTCGGATATTTAATATAGATACGTATTTGAAAACCTTTAAAATCAAGTATAAAATGGTAATGAACTTAAATTTGTTTAAGACATGATATTTTAATAACGGCATTCTTGAATTTAAATACTTTTTATGTTTTCTTTTTCTTTGTTTCATTTCAGTCAATATCGGCAATATCGCTTTTTAAACTAATTTTGTATCTTAAAATAGAGTGAATATTTTTCAACAAATATTTATTTGCTTTTTTATACGGATGTGTGACAAATCCAAATATTCTTTAATGTTCATTCATCTGTTTAAGCTTCTGATATCTGAAGTAATCCATATAGAAAAGAGCAAATCAAAAATTTACAATATATTTTGTCCACATCCTTCTCGGTTTACTTTGTTTCTTCTTCTTAAGCAGGAATAATCCTAGCGTAATTATGCCAAGGCATATTTGATTTTTCCCCGCAGCTGATAGCAATTTAGTCATAATTACAAAGTAATAAAGGTTACAAAAGGAAGTACTAAGTAAAAGTCTTGTTTTACTGCCGAAGTCGAAGCGAGAACGCGCTGCCTGCCGAAAAGTACATGTACAAATGTATAGTTGTCGCCAAAAGGCGATAAACATACCGCCATAGTTTTGTCATTTAGCACAACTTCTTCAAACTGTCAATAACCCTATCGCCAACTTTTTCACCGAAAAATTGGGGGAAAAGTTGTCCGAAATAGTTGGTTGTTCCAAAAGTTGTTGAATGTGATAGGGCCTTTAGATTATTATCCATAGTACTAGCTCCATTAGAGCAAGACCACATCCTCTGCTACGTTGACGACATACTTGTCCCATCTGTTAACATAGACTCCAATCTACAAAATTTGGAGAAACTTTTTATCTGTTTGGACAAACATAATTTAAGATTAAAACCCCACAAATGCCAGTTCTTGCAAACCAGAATTGCATTTCTTGAACACAGGATTTCCAAGGGTACTGCACAACCCATGACTCAAAATTTGGAGGTGATTCACAAATTCATCAAATCAAAATACATAAACACTATGAATTTCTCAGACTTCCATCTGGCCTGAACACAAACTGTCAAGCCTTCATTAGATTATTATCCATAGTACTAGCTCCATTAGAGCAAGACCACATCTTCTGCTACGTTGACGACATACTTGTCCCATCTGTTAACATAGACTCCAATCTACAAAATTTGGAGAAACTTTTTATCTGTTTGGACAAACATAATTTAAGATTGAAACCCCACAAAAACCAGTTCTTGCAAACCAGCATTGCATTTCTTGAACACAGGATTTCCAAGGGTACTGCACAACCCATGACTCAAAATTTGGAGGTGATTCACAAATTCATCAAATCAAAATACATAAACACTATGAATTTCTCAGACTTCCATCTGGCCTGAACACAAACTGTCAAGCCTTCATTAGATTATTATATATAGTACTAGCTCCATTAGAGCAAGACCACATCCTCTGCTACGTTGACGACATACTTGTCCCATCTGTTAACATAGACTCCAATCTACAAAATTTGGAGAAACTTTTTATCTGTTAGGACAAACATAATTTAAGATTGAAACCCCACAAATGCCAGCTCTTGCAAACCAGCATTGCATTTCTTGAACACAGGATTTCCAAGGGTACTGCACAACCCATGACTCAAAATTTGGAGGTGATTCACAAATTCATCAAATCAAAATACATAAACACTATGAATTTCTCAGACTTCCATCTGGCCTGAACACAAACTGTCAAGCCTTCATTAGATTATTATCCATAGTACTAGCTCCATTAGAGCAAGACCACATCCTCTGCTACGTTGACGACATACTTGTCCATCTGTTAACATAGACTCCAATCTACAAAATTTGGAGAAACTTTTTATCTGTTTGGACAAACATAATTTAAGATTGAAACCCCACAAATGCCAGCTCTTGCAAACCAGCATTGCATTTCTTGAACACAGGATTTCCAAGGGTACTGCACAACCCATGACTCAAAATTTGGAGGTGATTCACAAATTCATCAAATCAAAATACATCCAGATGACACTCATTGTTAGCATTCACAACTGAAAATAAACACTATGAATTTCCCAGACTTTCATCTGGCCTGAACACAAACTGTCAAGCCTTCATTAGATTATTATCCATAGTACTACCTCCATTAGAGCAAGACCACATCCTCTGCTACATTGACGACATACTTGTCCCATGCGTTAACATAGACTCCAATCTACAAAATTTGGAGAAACTTATTATCTGTTTGGACAAATATAATTTAAGATTGAAACCCCACAAATGCCAGCTCTTGCAAACCAGCATTGCATTTCCTGAACACAGGATTTCCAAGGGTACTGCACAACCCATGACTCAAAATTTGGAGGTGATTCACAAATTCATCAAATCAAAATATATCCAGATGACACTCATTGCTTAGCATTCACCACTGAAAATAAACACTACGAATTTCTCAGACTTCCATCTGGCCTGACCACAAACTGTCAAGCCGTCATTAGATTATTATCCATAATACTAGCTCCATTAGAGCAAGACCACATCCTCTGCTATGTTGACTCATCCCATCTGTTAACATAGACTCCAATCTACAAAATTTGGAGAAACTTTTTATCTATTTGGACAAACAATTTAAGATTGAAACCCCACAAATGCCAGTTCTTGCAAACCAGCATTGCATTTCTTGAACACAGGATTTCCAAGGGTACTGCACAACCCATGACTCAAAATTTGGAGATGATTCACAAATTCAAAACACCCCAATCAAAAAAGGATATAAGAAGTTTTCTCGGATGAGTCGGATTTTACTGTAGATTCATTCCTGATTTTTCAAAAGTAGCACACCCATTAATTACTTTAACAAAGGAAGTAAACACATTTGTATAGACTAACAAGGCTGCTTTCGACAAACTTCGTCAAGCACTTTTATCAGAAAACTGTTTACAACTACCAGATTTTGACAAACCGTTTGTTTTGTTCTGTGATGCGTCCGGATATGGTTGGGAGCAGTTTTGTCTCAATTGGATGAGAACAAGTTCCCCAGACCTGTACAATTTGCTAGCAGAGTCACTACGGCTGTTGAACAGAAATATTCTATTTTCGAACATGGACTCTTGGCCACATCTTATTTCCACCATTATTTAGCCAGAGGAACATTTCAAATCGTATCAGATCAAGCAACTCTCTCACATGCAGTTAAAGTCAGAGATCCCACTAACAGAATTGCAAGAATAATAACCAACTTGAAACAATATGATTTCAAAATCATACATATCAAAGGAAGATTAAACTCGGTTGCAGTCTATCTACCAAGTCGACAAACTTCTGATACTTGTCCTACTTCAGAAAATTTAAATGAAATCATAATCCAAAACACAGAAACAAAACAAATGGAAAACCATGTATCTAATTCATCGTCCAGTCCAGAAAATAAAATTCCAGAAATCGCACAATGCGAAAGACAACATGGAAATGACAATCCGAGACCTAAAAATGTTATTAAACAAAAGGAAGAAAGAATCAAAAGACCTTTATCTTCTATGCTATTCAAGTCCAGTGATGTGTATTCCTGGAACACGGGCCAAGGAGTTTAACATGTGCACAATACATACATAAAGTAAATACAGAAAGAATTGACGAAGTAAACAAAAAATGGTTAGAACAAGCTGATTCATACAAAGAAGAATTGGAGAAATTAAGACAGTGTTGTCAAGAACTAGATGAAAGTAACCAAGAGCTAACTGAAAATTTTGAAGCAGCTCTCCAAAATGTTCAATACTTGGAAAGAAAACTTTAGTATTTTCAACAAACACATTATCAACCACACCAAAATAATAAAAGAGGAACAGACAGAAATCAAACCAAAATAAAAAATATGAAAATCAAAACAATCAGGGAAAATCTTTTTACAATACACAATATTGTCATATCGACTTTTGGAACACCTACTCAAGTTATTGTTTTCTGAGCCATTTTGCAGAAATAATTCTTGTTTTCATAGGATTTCATGCAAATCTGAGAGTTTGTTTGGAGCTCTGTTTTGCCGTTATTGCGGTTGGTGTCAGTGCTGGCTGGAGATGATGCGGACTGCAGAGTTTAATAACGATACATCATGAATGCAGGTAAGACTTGGCCAATGAGGGCCGGATTATTGAATGACATGGGAGTTGTCAAACGGACACTCCCAGCTTGTTCGATCTTGACCTTCGATGCGTGAGGACAGTCAAAGGGAACGGGAAAATGGAATTGCATTACCTGGAGTCTTTAAATTAATTAGTAAATTACCTGGAATGGCGAATATTTAAGGAAGTGATTAAAATTTGTATTGAAGTAAATTTAGAAGTAAATGTGGCCTAAAGATTCGTGCTTATATGCTGTTAATTATACACCCTACGTTTTTTTAAACTCAATGAGTTCTGGTTCTGCCTGGCATGCAGAATTCGAAAATGGAGTTCAAATTGCGATTTAGGTATCTAGAGGACTAAATTTTATCTCTATGTATGGTTGTTGCCTGTGATTATGAAATAACTGACTTGCCTTTGGCCATCCAGGGCCCATCGACTGGTGTTCGAGTGATAGAGTCTGAGTGAAATTAGGTGTAGTAAGAATGACTTTTGTGGTTGTATTCAAAAAAATTTTGAAAATGAACCAATTTTGTGCCACTTTAATATAAATGAATTAATGTACTTTTTAGATAGCATTAAAAACATAAAATCGTTTTACTCCCATAATTACATCTTTTTTGAAGCAATGTATAGTTATACTTGAAAGTACGTAAGCTCAAACAATTAGGAGATTACTAGATTTTATACAACTTGTAGCTGGGGGCGCGGTAGCCCATTGGTTAGCGCGCTGGAGTTGCACTAGGTAGGCCCGGGTTCGATTCCAGCCACTGCCAAAAACTGCCGCCGTGTTCACGCGGAGTACGATCACGTTAAACATGTGGGTCCGTAAGTCCTTCCGAGAGGTTGGTGGTAGGGGAAGGAGGGTACGGTCCCTGTGGATGCCTCCCCCACTGGGTTCCGGCCCAAATTGGGTGGCACTTCCCGGCCGTCCAAACGGTTACCTTACACCTTTCTGATAGGTCGGACGGTCTGGGTCTCAACAACAACTTGTAGCTGGGTGCAACCTGCAATCCCTGAGGCTGAATTTGTCCCCCCCCCCCCCAAATACTGGAAAAAACCCAAGGGTTATCAGAATTTGTTTCTGCTTTCAAATTCGAATTGTAAACACATGAATGGGGCTACTATGATTACACTTCTAAAAGGACAGGAGGGAGATTAGTCCAGATGGTTATTCTTTTGGTCATCTACCATTTTAGCTCATTTAGGTATTGAGACTAGCTAGAGGCCATTGCAAATAACACAGTGACTAGAAGTAAAAAGCTACTTCTTAGTGTTCAGAGTGTTGTGTTATGCTGCTGTGCAAGATTCACAAATTCATCTTCATCAAATGCGGCTTCTTTTAACTATTCGGGTAACTTGTTTTTCAATTATTTAAAATATTTTCATAAAATTTCTTAATTGACTATGTATTTTGTTGATTTTTAATGTGTTTTAACAAATAAAATAAATTTGATGCTGAATTTAGTCTATGGCATTAGCCTCAGAATAATTTTTTCACGTTTTTATCTAAAATAATAGCTATAGGCCCTGTGGCTGTTCTATGAAGAATTTTAGAGGTATATAATTAAGCAGTGGTGTAAAATAATCTTAATTTTGTAATTTTTTCAGTTTCAATGCAAAACGAAAAAAAGAATGGTATAAAAGATTTTTGTGAAGCAAAATATTCCTTTATGAATATTTGCATAAAAGTTTAAGTTGCTTCTAAATTGTTAGAACTGTTTGATAAATTAATAAACTTATTCTATAGACCCAATCTGCGAATTTGACAGATTCTTTTACTAATACATACAAATTTCTGTCTAGATATGCATTCAATAATAAATATTATTTTATTTTTGCATAATTACACTTTTGGTTATAATTATAATTTAATACACTTTTAGTTAAAATGTTAAGTAAACAATCTTAAAATTTGTAATATACATTTTGATATTGTGAATTATTTTATTTCTACTGAAACAATTCATTACCTCTATCCCTATGTTCTAGCCAACTTAAAACATTTGAGTTATTATTCTTTTTATATAAGGTTTTATTGTATATGTGGTATTTCTTTGTCAATTTTTTTTTCAAAACGGAGAAAAAATAAAATATTGAAGTTCTTCTTTTCCAACGAATGGACATTTTTTTTTTTAATTCTTAATACGCCCTATTTTTATTACCCCACTCGAAAGTCATTTTTTTAATTTCTACCCCCCCCCCCCCCCACACACACACACACACCCATTTTTTGAATTAATTTGGAAGCATTTGAGTACTTCCCTGTGTTTCTGTTGGGCCCATGTATCTCTAAATTCTTTTCAGATGTTTTCGTTTATTTTTTCCAAAATTACTAAAAGAAAATATTGCGTTTTTTACCGCTTTTCCCCCTCTCCTAGTTTTGTGATACACTTTATCTTTTGGCAGAAAATTAGGATATTTTTAATTTTTACTCACCTCCAACTTTCCTTCCTAATTGTTGTCCCCTTTTCTATTCTATGTATTTTTCGTGCCTTTGAATTAGATTTTGTATCTTCTTTTTTTTTATATATTTTCAATTACTTGTCACAAACTCAGGGACATTTTAAACATTACATTTCTATTATCTTCACCCCCAGTGAATCCATAATAATAAAAAGAAGAATCTGTCTGTTTGTTTGTCCACAATACTGTGTGATATTGCCGCACTGAATTTTTTTTTCACAGTCGCATCTCCCGGCCATGCAAATAGTTGCTCAAGTCCATTGGATGAGTTAGACGGTCTGGGTTTTCAACACAGTCGCATCTCTACCTGAACTAATACGTTTTGAAGACCTTTTTCTAAAATTTAAATTAGATATTTTAAATAATTTTTAAATTCCAAAATTAGTTAATCTCCAGCTACTGATATGATCTAGTATCTATATTCACGATTTAACAGTTACAGAACCTCCAGCCATCGATATGATCTAACAGCTATCCATACGATTTAATAGCTACCGTAACGATCTAATGCCACGTTCATCTTCTAGAGGTTATCAAACTTTCATTTATTTATTTTTTGCATTATGGACAGCGTGTATTTTGCTTTTTGCTTTGCGGATAGCGTACCTACTGGTAATTCGGCATCGGTTTAGGATTTCAATAAAATTGAGTAGTGTTATATGTATTATTTAAGTAGAGGAGTTTATTTACATCCCAGTCAACACTGGGTAATTCGCTTCAGTAATATAATAAAACAAATGTTAAATTCGTCAAGATGTAAAACTTTCTTGTAATTTGGTTAGTATTTCATTATTCTGCGTCTATGTCCCTGCAGTATTTGAATCAGATTTTAGAAGGGCTACAATGGACAATAACAAATAGCTTCAAAATAGGTTTTTATCTGCGAAATTAAAAACGCAATAAATTTAAATATTTTTGTGTTTTTAATTTAATATTTAAATAAATTGCTGACAATAACCTGCAAAATTCTAAATAGTCCTGTTATATTATATCTTAGCTTTTTACAGATTGAAATGCTTTTCCTTCAGATCTCCTCTTTTCTAATTTATTCATGAGATCATTTGTTTGAATTGTTTATAATGTTTTACTGCTAAGATGTATACAAATAATTCATAAGATTTATGCAATTACAAATTCAAATTTTATTAAAAAATGATGAAGGCAACTTTCATGACACTACACACAGTTAAGTTACTTCTGATTCCTAATAAATTTAGAAAAAGATAATCAGTGGTGGCTCAAGTCTAATGGAGCTGAAATTATTTTGCATGAATAATATTTTGTAAGATAAAACTCCAGCAAAGTTCAATAAGTTTATTCGATTTCTTCAGATTTATCTGTTTCGTTTACAGGCTTTCAAAGCAATACAAATTACTTGCTAACTATTTATAGCTAGCTAGCACTTTTAGTTTTTGCCCTGATTTAATCTGAAAACTCTGATCATAGACTCCACTTTAATATATTCGATTATTTTACTGACTTGATTTGCGGTATAAAAATTAAACTTACTGATGAGATTTTACATTCTAGCTAATCTATAAACTTGCCTGGCGGAACATAAATACGTATTTGAATACATATATTTCCACCTATTCTGCTCAAACCTCACCAATCATTAAACATCTTTAGAATCCCCAAGTTCGTTTAATTTCCAAATTTATTTTAAGCAAAACATCTCGTGCTTGTGCACCAATATTTTACAAAAGAGTAAGTAACCAAACTGAGCTGCAACAATTGTAACATTTTAAATATTACAGCTTTCCCACCCATTGGAAAACTTGGATTTTGAAGTATAGTGGTTATAATTTTGATATGCTAAAATATCAAAATTATAACAACTATACTTCAAAAACCAGGAAAGTGACTCAAAATCCAATTATATACACTTGTAGAGCTTTTAAAAGCAATAAATTCATACTTATTGTTTATAGCTATCACTTTTAGTTTTTAAGATAAGCATTACAAACTTGAAAAAAAAACAAATTTTCAAACTTCTTTCAAACTTTCAAAAGACGATTGACGATTACTCGAAAACTATAAAAGCGTTTTTAAATATACATATAAATTTAAGAAACTAAATTGCCTCATACATATTTTTGTTGCTTACTAATTATATCGATCTTTTATATTTCTGAAGATATTTCGAGTGAAAGTCTGAAATATGGGGAAAAAAAACTCACTAGCTAGCACTTTTAGTTTTTGCCCTGATTTAATCTGAAAACTCTGATCATAGACTCCACTTTAATATATTCGATTATTTTACTGACTTGATTTGCGGTATAAAAATTAAACTTACTGATGAGATTTTACATTCTAGCTAATCTATAAACATGCCTGGCGGAACATAAATATGTATTTGAATACATATATTTCTACCTATTCTGCTCAAACCTCACCAATCATTAAACATCTTTAGAATCCCCAAGTTCGTTTAATTTCCAAATTTATTTTAAGCAAAACATCTCGTGCTTGTGCACCAATATTTTACAAAAGAGTAAGTAACCAAACTGAGCTGCAACAATTGTAGCATTTTAAATATTACAGCTTTCCCACCCATTGGAAAACTTGGATTTTGAAGTATAGTGGTTATAATTTTGATATGCTAAAATATCAAAATTATAACAACTATACTTCAAAAACCAGGAAAGTGACTCAAAATCCAATTATATACACTTGTGGAGTTTTTAAAAGCAATAAATTCATGCTTATTGTTTATAGCTATCACTTTTAGTTTTTAAGATAAGCATTACAAACTTGAAAAAAATCAAATTTTCAAACTTCTTTCAAACTTTCAAAAGACGATTGACGATTACTCGAAAACTGTAAAAGCATTTTTAAATATACATATAAATTTAAGAAACTAAATTGCCTCATACATATTTTTGTTGCTTACTAATTATATCGATCTTTTATATTTCCGAAGATATTTTGAGTGAAAGTCTGAAATATGGGGAAAAAAAACTCACTTTTAAGTTTCAAAGTTTAAGTATTTTTCTCCTCCTCTCAAAAAAAAAAAGTTTGATCCAAAATACAATTACATACACTTGTAGGGTTTTTAAAGTGCTTCAAATTCATGCTTACTCTTCAAGGCTAGATCTTTTAGCTTTTGAGATGTCATAAACTTGAAAATTGGAAAATTTTGAATCTTCTTCAATTTGCAAGACTATAAGTTTTTCGTAATAACAAATATAGATTTTGATACTAAATTTCCTAGTATGTATTTTTGTCATTTACTATTTATATCTATATTTTATAATTTAAAATGAAAACAAGAATAAAAAAGACACTCCCTCAAACAGATACTTAATTGTTTCCTAAAAAAAAGTTCTAAATATTGTTATATTAAAATTATTATTATTAGCACCCAAAGATTTTGCAGTTTTCGTAACGCTTCATTTTCACTCCACATAAACCCCAAACATAGATGCTATTCATGTAATAAAAAACACTTATATCCACATTCTAGAATTTATTTTACAATAATATTAGCAGTGTATTAATTAAAGTAAACAAATGTATAGCATTATTGAACGAAACAAAATTAACTTGTCTTTTCTCATGAATGAAACTCGCTATATATACGAGAATATCGATAATAGATTTATCGTATAAATACTCTTTTATTAAATTTTATGCATAATTTTTTATCCATATATTCAAAAAACGTGCAATAGCAGGAACACGGTTCATGCTGTCGTTCTAAAGTAAACTCCATTTGATTTCTAATGAAAACTTATACGTAACATGATTGTTTATTTAATATTTTTGAATGTCGTTTTTTTAACACTCTACAACATAGTTGAAAAGTGTTTATAACTTTGCTCATTTTGTTTGTCTGCCTGTCCGTTAGCATGATAACTACCATAAAAATGACTTTATCAAAATGAAATTTTAGCATGTTGTCCAGATGTTCTGTGAGACCTATGGGAATATAAATGAATAATATCACCCGATTAGTTTTGGATTGAACCCTGGTTGAAAAAATTGAATACATTGAATCCTATGGGCCCTAATTTTTCAAGCATTTTTTTAAGTGAATTTAAAATTCACAAATTGTTTCGAAAGTTTTAAAAAAGATTCAAATTATCCCATAAAATATATAAAAAACATTTCAGCAAAATATATTCAGTAGTTTTTTAAATAAAAATTTAAATAATTAAACTCCTTATATGAAGAGATCACGTGACTATTATATGAAGAGATCATGTGACCAACTTTAAAATAAACTATGGCATCCATCTTGTGCCAAAATCGTGATTTTTAAAATTGTTTTTAATTTATATTTAGTGTTGTATTCATCCTATAACCACATTATTTTTGCTTAATTTCTGTGTATCTGTATTCTGAAACCGAGCAACTACAATATATTTGATCATCAAATTTTGATTATTTCTACAACGAAATCTAATTTTCACTTATGGAGAATGTAAACAGATTAGGCTGTAAGATGAGTTGTATGAGAATTGCTGAATTTCTTTAACATAAAATTGTTTTGCTCAGGAGTCTGCAATATAGATGATATGAATAAAACATTCATTGATTTTACACAGAGAAGCAGACGATTTAATGGCAGACTTCTTCGATGAAGTTTTATGCATAGAGTTAAATTACTTTTACCTCCATGGTTTTAAGTTTTTAAGTAGAATAAATTATTGTATTATTGTGATGAATGAAATAAAAATGTATGAGTGAAATATTTACTGCTTTTACACAGAGAGCCAGACCCCCCCCCCAGACTGACGAAATTGCGGATTTAAAACAACAGGGTATTATATATATATACAGGTATATATTATATACAGGTAATTATTTATATGGAATTATATTTAGACCGGTATAAGCAAATACAGTATTTTTTCCGGTCGACTTTCTGAACCCGGAAATGAAATGACAGTTTAGAAGGACGGCCGTAGATCGGCTCGTTGGAGTGTGAATTACGTTGTTATCGTTAATCCCTCCTCCCCCTTATTCAAGTCACAACTCCCGATGAATTATTTCGCATAAAATATACATCGTTATACGGAATTTTTATTATCAAAATTTCCTTTTCTCATTATTGAAAAAGACATTTTTCTGAAACAATGTAATTTTTAATATTAAACACTTTAGAACGTTATCGTAACATTTTATCACAGATTGTTCAATTAAATCTAAAAATCCTGAGAATTCATATTAACGCTCACGGAAATTTATTTTGTTCACTTTCCATTCTTCAATGTATTCTGTTTTGTCTTCAGAATTTCCTCCCCCTCCCGATATCTGACGATTTTTTCATTCTTGTCGAACGTGTCAGCTTGAAAACAACTGTATATTTTGCCTTTTTTGTTTAGAAAGCCACATTTACATACTATAAATAGCAAATAAATAACTAAATAATATCATATCGCACAGAACCAAGCAACACACAGACCACTCAAAGGGGTCGGCTGCATTTACGATTAGGAGCTAAGCAAATTCCTTTCTTCGCTTTCCCTGCCCCACTACGTCCCGGTGCTGCAGCCTAGTAATGACTCATAGTAATTTAGAAAAATCATTGAGAGGAGAAATATTTTTCTGTTTTGGAAAAGATATTTATTTTATCTACTTCGATATTTTTTATGTATTTGACTATTACTAATAAAGTTTTTACTTTTTTCAGAGTCATCAGCCTTTTTAAACATAACATTATATAGATGCTGGAAAATAAATAAAACTTTTAAGTTCTTATTTTGTGTTTTTCGTTCGTTAATAGCGAAAACGGTTTAAACACATTTACACCTTTAAAGATATCGTTAAAAGTACTAATCCTCGATCTTTATTAAATCTCAGCACTTCATTAAATCTTCCGGCACTTCATTAAATCTCAACAGAGCCGATATAATGGAAGTTCTGCACCGTGATGATGATGTGCCAATCGTAAATAAATTGAGTGATGGCGTAATTCGCAATATGATATTAAATAAAAGAAGATCAAAGTAGTGACGATAAATGCGGAGAAGAAAAAATACCCATTGATAATCTTATGCAAACAATCGATCATGCTATTAAAGGTCTTGAACAAAGAAGCTTTATAAAACCGAGCAGAAATATTGTCCATCTATAGGATAAAGAAAATTGCTTTCCCATAAACCAAACTTAATGAAATAACAAATGTTAATTCAAATATTTAAACGAAATGATAAAATGTGATTTTATCATTTCGTTTCGTTCACACATTCTAAATTATTAATGTGTATATTTCGTCTGAGAAATTTCTTTTGCCCTATTTTTTAAATTACATAATGTTTTAATTGATTAACTTAACTTTAGCCATTATTTTTACTAAAAATAGTGCTTTATAGCGTATTTAGTTAATATTAAATCGGAATTTTATTCAAATTCTATAATCTGGAATCGGCAAAGTCTGGACAAGTACGGATTTTCGAGATTGTACTGTATTGATTTCAATACCGATCCTTTTATACAAAGCTGTGATTTTGTTTTCATTTGCTTTTTTTAGATAAAACATTTAGTTTATACATTGTTTCATTGTTGTAACACTTTTTTAATTGCTTTTTTAATATACTATGTAGAGCAATTAAAAAAGTGTTACAACAATGAAACAATGTATAAACTAAATGTTTTATCTAAAAAAGCAAATGAAAACAAAATCACAGCATTGTATAAAAGGATCGGTATTGAAATCAATACAATCAAATTTCCATACCTGGTATTAATACCGAAAATGCATAAGTCACCCGTCAAATTTAGACCGGTAACTGTGGAATGTGGAACTTATTTGACTATCCTGCTGAATATTTTAAGACCTAAAATAAAATCAAGTGGTACAGTAATGGTATCAAATAGTAATGAAGTTATAGAAAAGTTGAGCAAAATACCAGAGAGATTACACCTTAAAAGCTACGATTTTAAAGACTTATTCAATAACATAAATTTAAAGGATCTATTTGAGATCATGATCGAAACATTTTATGACTACAATTTACATCTATTTATCAACATCAATAGATACAAAAACCTCATCAAGTTCGTTTTACATGAAAACTTGGTTTACAACGGAGATTCATTCTATCAACAAGTTCAAGGTATCCCCATGGGAGGTGGCTGCTCCTCCATGTTGGCTGATATATATTTGAATGAGATTGGAACTCATTATCTAAATGAAATTCCTTATTTCAGATTTGTGGACGATGTGCTTATTAGAAATTTTGAAAGTAATTATATCAATTTAACTTCAACTTTTATCCCGCAAATTTGGAATTGATCGAAACAAAACAAGTGAAGGAAAATATAATAGAGTTTTTAGATATAAGCATTTATTACGACAACAAAGAAAGTATTTGTTTTAAAATGTATGATAAAAGAAAAACCTTTGATGTCAGCATAAACTATATCATCAACTGGAATACCAACTTGTGCATAGGAGTACTACGTAACTTAATACTCAATTATCTTAACGGAATTATAAGATTAAATACAACCAAGACTGAACGCATTATATGTGAATGTAATTTGGTATGTGAAGCGACAAAACAGCTATATCTGATACATTTCCTAAAGCATTATTATGAAAAATCATACAAAAAGTATGATAAGAACTTTTATGCAAAATTCTATGAGCTATTATAGTTAAGTCACGCTGTATGCAAGAAGCTTAACCGTAACACGAATCTTAACCGTAACATGTTATACGGACTTGCACGTAATGAAAAGTCATTGATATGGATAGTATAGGTTATATAGACATCCATGTTGTCTTGCTATTTGTATTGTTCCATTTTATTGATTTGGGTTTTCAATGGATTGGATTTTGCTTTTTCAATGTCGATATGTGGAGAATTGCTCCGGGCGTGTCTGGTTTCGGAAACGTTTCCTGGGATTAAAAGCGTGCTTCAACAGGGAACAAGGGGTCGTAATCCCCCTTGGCCGTTCGACTTCCTTGTAAGCATCCCCATCCTTTTGTACTTCTTTCATTTCTTAATCATTTGAATCCATATTAGTGCTTATATTGTATGTGCTGCAATTCGCCTTATGATAATATGGGCATTTTTCAGTTTTAATATTTCTTGTAATAGTTATATTTTACTAAACATTTGTATAGTATATATATATATATATATATATATATATATATATATATATAATACAAAGGTTTGAAGGTCCAATGAAAGGAAAGTAAGAAGCTGTAACTCGAAAAACCTAGCTTTCTAACAGGCTTACAAAGTAAAAGTATAAAACAGCACATCTTCAAGAAAATGGGAAAAAAATACAAATTTCGAATCATCAAGTCTAAGAAAAGTATCAAAAAACAAAGGTATGGAATCGATAAAAGAAAAACAGACGAAATCCAAGCACAAACGCTATACACATGGACAAGGCTCTAGGCCTAAATCAGGATTTGTTCACTTTTTCAAAACTCATTTTCAAGTCCAAGTGTCTTGTAGAAGCAAACACAAAAATGTATGTTTCTGAAGAAATAGGTAGATTATATCTATAAACTATTTCTACTTGGACCACATACATAAGAAAGAAAAAATAAAAGGAAAAAAGGATACCTGGAATCTAACTGAAAAAATACATGAACCTATCGAGCACGGGAACACAGAAAAAAGTGACAAGTGTTGCCATTCACAAAGGAATAAGATATGATCTACTGTTGCCATTCGTAAGAAATAAATAACAGTAATGTGAAAAGACATGTACAAGAAATAATATACAATCAAGAGGGGCAATAATAGAAAGGCTAATGTGAAAGTGGATGTAAAATTAAAATAAAATTAAAACAAGAGCAGAGATATGTCAGGCTAATATATAAAACACCATAAAAATAATTCATGAAAATTCAGCTAATCTAAATTTTTTAACTATACCATTTACAAAATAAGAGGGATATTTATATAAATTGCTGGTAATTTTTAGATTATCAATATGTAAAGCATGAAATTTTTTATCAGATAATCTATATATTCTAAAAAGATGATTAAGAATAATATTTCTAAATAATAGAAACGAGTTGCAGGAATTAAATGGTAAAATTTTATTAATGTTAAAATTAAAAGAGTCTTTTTTGTCATATAAATTAGTAACAATTCTATTAGATGGTTCAATAAAAAGATTTAAATCCAAAAATTAATATTTTTACTAATAGTAGCTTCATTAGGAATTAATTCCAAATTATCAGGATAGAAATCTATATTAATGACACAATTTTCAGTATATACTAAGCAAATCAGATCATCAACATATCTGTAAAAAGTATAATCTATTGATGTAAAAGACTGTTCAAAATGATAAAGATATAAATTAGCTAACATACTGCTACTGCAGCCACCCTGTGGAACTCCTGAGACTTGGTATAATTTATTTCCTTGAAAAATATAATTATTGAAAATAACAAAGTGAAGAAGTTTAGGAAAATTTACAAAACTGGTATGAGTTGAAAGATTAGTAATATCAATCTAATTGTATAGAGCTAAAATTACATCATACAGGTCTGAGATCCTGACATTATTGAAAATATCTTTAAAATCAAAAGTTTGAAATCCTATTAGTTTTTTTAAGAGATGTTAATCTATTCTTTAATTCTTTACTATTATTTAGAATAAGGTAATTATTGCTAGACTGACGTAAACTATCATTTATTTGATTTAAAGAATTTAGAAGTAATTTACTCGCAGTAGAAGAGTAAGTATTATGCCCACTAGTTACTGTTCTAAATTTAATGGGATTTTTATGAAAATTTGGAATAAGCACAATATATGGAAATTTAAGAAATTTATATTTAATATTTAAATCACAATACATATTGATAATTTTCAATTTAATACTATTAATGGAATGTAAATCAAGTTTAAAAAGACTTATTTTTTAATTAATCTAATAGAAATTGTATATAAAAATTTTTAAAGTTAATAGCATAATTATTAGAGGCTTTATCAACATCAGTGATAACAAAAGATCTTTGTAAATCAATAATGGAGGGTTTAATATTATCAAAATTATATATGGATCTAGACAATTTAATACTACTAATAGCATTTTTAATAGATTCTAATAAAGTAAATTTCCACATATTAAATGCCTCTAAAGGCATAGCATACTTAGAAGCTAATTTATATATAAATTTATCAAGATTAATTGATTTTAAAACTTTAAAAGAATTTTTACAAGAGGGTAACCTGAATTTAGTGCCAAAAGACATAATGGTTCTTAACGAAATGTCTAACTATAGCTAAGTCTCCTGTAACTATTGTATTGATAGTAAATATTAGTAATCAATTTCATCAACGATATCAGAAATCTACTATTTTACGTGGTGTCAATGGACAGGATATAGTAAATTGGAAAGCATCATTTTCCATCACTATTGGTAATGACGAAAGTAAATTAGACTGTTGGGTGCTTAACAATCCTGCTCCAATGAGATATGGAATGATATTGGGTAATTCATTCTTGAGAGACAGAAATGTGACATAATCGAGTTTAATTTTCAACATTCCCTGACTCTGTTGTATTTGTTTCCAAGTACATAATTCCTACAGTAGTGCATGTAATAGTGTAGAAGACCCAGACCACACGACCAACCCAAGAGTTTATGGTAACAAATTGTGTGGCCGGGCATGTAATAGTGTGGATCAATCTTCTATTGGTAATAATTTCAATGCGCAACATTTCAATGACATTGATTTGAGAGAAATGAATGATCAATTTCTCGAAAAATTTAGAGGTTATAAAAACATTTTGCACTAAGGTGCACAGAATTTTTCTCCGAACATTTATTTATTCAGACGTTGATTTCAGAGATGTTTACAGATTTAATGAAAATGATTATTGTTAAGAGACATAGTGAAGGAGTACAGACAAACAAATAAACTTTTAGTTCATCCTAATTTTCCTAGAGGAAGAAATTGACAGAAAAACCCTGATTTTAGTACAAGCATGAGAAATTCATCAGAACCTTGCACTACTAGTGCCTGTTATCAGAAAAATATTAGTAAACAACAGAATGACAATTTTAATTTTGCTAGAGCTTCTCAAAAATATACTTTAAAACCTTTAGAGGAAGTGTTTATTAAATTAAAAATTGACTTTAACTTTGAAAAGGACTCTACAATTTTATTAGAGCCTAGAGAGGCTACTGAATTTTCAGCCGAACAAGCTTTTGTGGCTAGAGCTGTGTACAAAGCTCCTGAGAAAGACTTTATGTTTGCTCATGTTACTAACACCTCTGACAAAAGTATAAACATTAATAAAGGCATGAAGCTTGGCACTTTGCAACTTGTTAGAGATGAATTTTGCAGTCATAAATAGAGTTGATGATGTCATCCCAATTGAGGATAATGAAAAATTTGAAGTTTGAGGTGGAGATTTCGACCTCAGTCACATGGGAGGTCAACAGAAAAAACTGTTGCAAAATTTGCTAAAACACAGAAATGTTTTTGCTAAATCTGTCAGTGAAATTACTGAATGTGACACAATACTCCATCAAATTAATTTAGAAACTGACATCCCAATAAGGCAGAAACCATACCGTGTGCCACACCACTTACAGAACGAGTTAAGCAAACAAGTGTCAGAATTTTAGATGCCAAAATTATTCAACCAAGTGTTTCCCCATAAAACACTCCCGTACTTTTCGTAAAGAAACCCGATGGTTATTACTGTTTAGTGACGGACTATCGTAAAACTAATTCTGTGACGACTAGTGAAGTATTTCCAATTCCAAACATGAGTGAGCTTATAGACAACTTATCTGGTGTGACTTACTTTTCTACACTTGATCTGACTTTGGGTTTTTATCAATTATGCTTATGTCCGGACGACTATGCATTTTCCACTCCTGATGGAGACTTTGAGTGGTGCAGAACCCCCCTTGGGCCGAAAGCATCATTTCAAAGGTTGATGTCCTTAGTCTTGTCTGGAATTTCTGGAATTTACATTGATGATATTATTGTATCTTCTCATTCACTTGAAGAACATTTAAGGAAACTAGAGGATATTTTCATTCATTTAAACAAGCATGGTTTAAAACTTAAACCCTCTAAATGTCATTTTTTTCAGAAAAACAATTAAATACTTCGAATTCCTGGTTTCTGAAGGAAAAGTGCAACCTGATCCACATAATGTAGAAGTTGTGAAGAAATTTAAGATTCCAAGTTCAGTGAAGAATGTTCGCCAATTTCTTGGTTTGACTAGTTTTTACAGAAAATTCATACCTAATTATGCTGAAATCATACTGCCATTGATCAATATTTTGAAGACTAAAGATAAAGACAAAAAGAAGAAATTTGAATGGTCTGATGATGCTCAAAGATCAACTTTTGTGTAAACTCCTGATTTCAGTAAACAATTCGTGCTACACACTGATGCCTCCAACCATTCTTTGGGTGCATTTTTATCGCAGGATAATGACAAAGGTCAATCCCATCCAATTTCTTATGCAAATTGAATGATGCTGAGTATAAATACAGTGTCATGGAGTGTGAAGCTCTTGCTGTGGTTTGGTCCATAAACTACTTCAGGCATTATCTCACAGTTAGACAATTTATAATTTATTGTGATCAACATTCCTTATCTTTCATTTTTAAACTTAAAGATCCTACTTCTAGGTTAGCCAGATGGATTGCTTCTTTATTTCAACTTGATTATCACAAACCTGGCAGAATGAATCTAGTTGCTGACTATTTGTCGAAGAATGTTGCTATATATAAAAGCCCTAACTCTATCAACACTCTATCAACATCTCTCTCATCTGTGTCCAGATATAAAGTTATTAATACTAGAGAAAAATCCAATTCATCTAATGTTAACAAAGGTAATAATTCTAATAATTCGAGTAAAAGGAATGTTGATGAAATTAATGTTATTGGCAACAATTCTAATGAAGATTCCTTAAATCAGAGTAACAACAGTACCCAAAATGATGAACTGGAACAAACTACCAATGCTACCTTACTTAATAGAATTAAAAATGCACAACAATCAGATCCTTGGTGCAATAAAATAAAAGGATTTTTGGAAAACAATATTAAGCCATATCCACAAAATTTAACATTTTTTATGAAAGATGAGATACTTTGGTGCACTCATAAAATTCCTAGACTTAGACACCAATATCAAGAAAGAGTTGTTTTACCCCAGGAATTAAGATTTAGAAGTGTTATGGTTACATCCTGATTGTCCAACATATGCACATTGTGGCTTTAGAATGACTTTATCTTCAATTAGTCAAAAATTTTATTGGCAGGGTATGTACACACAAACAAATAATTATGTGTCTTCTTGTGAAGTTTGTGTTATAAATAGAAGATATAAGAATAATAAAGCACCAATTCAGAGATTTACGAAATCTAATTATCCACTTGCTTCTATAAGAACTGAAGACATACTTGAGCGCTTAGAGAAATTTATAGCGCAACACAGGATACCTCAACATATTGTAACAGATCGTGGAACTAACTTTATGTCTAAGACAGCACAATGCTTTTAAAAGAAGTTAGGCACTGTTAAACATCTGACTATGTCATTCCATTCTGAATCAGACGGCTGTGTAGAGCGCCCTAATGGCACACTCGTGTGCTCGTTGAAGAATACTCTTTACGACGAACAGGATAACTGGGACAGATTAATTCATTTTGCGCTTCTCGCACACTGTAATGCAACCCATGCTTTCATAGGTGAATCGCCTGCTTACATAGTTTATGGAAGAGATTTAACAGTCCCAAATACTTTAATTATTTGATTTAAGACTCCTATATATGATTCAATCTATGATTATGGAGAAGATCTGCAATACCATCTGAAGAAAATGCATGATATGGTAAAAATCAATCTAGAGAAAGCTGAAGTTTTTAAATTCAGCAGCAACACAAAAAGGCAAAACAGCCTGCGATTAAACCAGGAGACTTAGTATATTGATACACTCCTTATTTACTCCAGGAACAATCAAAGAAGTTGAGCTCCTTTAATAGAGAACCATTTAAGGCAATAAAAAAAACATCTCCTGTTAATTTCTACATTCAACACGTAATGAATCCTATGAATGAACAATTGGTCCATGTAAATCGCCTTACATTATTACCTCCTAGTAGGAAGGAACTTCAAACGTCTGCTCAACAGAAATCTGTAAATAGAAGTGTCAACCCTTCATTAAATAATTCTACATCTGTTAATCCTTCATCAAGTAATTCTTTAGTACCAATACCTGTGTTTCTAATTCATCAAATAATAATAGCAATAATGCAAATAGGACTGTGAAAAGAGTTAGATTTAATCTTCCATCTCCAGTTAATTCACCTGTTCCTGGAAATCAAAGAAATGTTCCTACTGCTAGAAATAAATGCCCCCCAATATTCAATGCTAATTCCAATAATAGGAGAAGTAGAAGTTGTTTATCAAAAACTATTCACCACAACTGCAAATAGAGTTACTCCTCTCTCTCTCTCTCTCTCTCTCTCTCTCTCTCTCTCTCTAAAAAAAACACCATATAATTTAAGAGCTTATTGAATTCGTATTTGCCACTTTAAGATGAGTCACACACATATTCATAAAAATTTTATTCGTATGCAAGTAATCATTACACAGTCACATTTATTTATTTCTTATATTGAACTGTTTATGTCTAATTAACAATTACAATAACTTAATCTCTAAAATTTATGATAAAATATCTTTGTAAATCAGTTTTAGAAATCTTGCATATATAATCATAATTCTGTTTAAAACTTGAAATACTTAATTCTGTTAATTCTATGAGAATCCTGATTTTATATTCATGTTATAATATAATTAAATTTAAATAATCTGTTTAAATAATTAATACAAATCCTATGAGCAATTTCTTAGTTAATTACTGAACTTTGAACTTTTTGAGAGAAATTGCTTTGACTTGTGCTCCAGGTGTGGTAGTGTGGAAAAGTACACACTGCCTCTCTTCAAAATTCATCGAAATTGCTGTTGTCAGAATCCATAGTTCCTGACATACAGTGTTATGCTTAAAGTTTCCTAGTATGTTGTGCGAGAGAAAAATTTTCTCTCTATGTTCGAAAACATTTACCCCTATGGGGAGAGGAGTGTCATATCGACTTTTGGAATACCTACTCAAGTTATTGTTTTGCAGAAATAATTCTTGTTTTCATAGGATTTCATGCAAATCTGAGAGTTTGTTCGGAGCTCTGTTTTGCCGTTATTTCAGTTGGGGCCAGTGCTATCTGGAGATGATGCGGATTGCAGAGTTTAACTACGGTACATCATGAATGCACGTGCAAGTTGGCCAATGAGGGCCGTATTATTGAGTGACGTGAGAGTTGTCAAAAAGATGTTCCTGACTTGTTCGATCTTGACCTTCGATGCGTGAAGATGGCCGAAGGGTATGGAAAAATGGAATTAAATTATCTGGAGTCCGAACGGTGGATATTTAAGGAAGTGATTAAAATTTATATTGAAGTAAATTTAGAAGTAAATGTGGCCTAAAGATTCGTGCTTGTATGCTGTTAATTATACAGCCTACGTGTTTTCGAACTCAATGAGTTCTAGTTCTGCCTGACGTGCAAAATGCGAAATGGAGTTCTGTTCTAAGTTGCGATTTGAGTGTCCAGAGGACTACATTTTACCTCCATGTCTGGTTGTGCCGGCGATTACAAAATGCCTGATTTGCCTTTGGTCATCCAGGGCCCATCAACCAGTGTTTGAGTGATAGAGTGGGTTATCCCTCACCTTGGTCTGGTATGATTTATATCTGACGTGTTATTTCAATAAATTTGTAAGTACAATTTCCTATTCTTGTGAGCTAATAATGTTCTTAATTTCGATCAAAGATCTTCATGAGTGGATATAGAATATTTGTATTATCAAAGGATATTTAATTTCAATGTTCTGATAAACATGTTTATATTTAAGTAACTTGACTTGTATAGCTTTCTACTAGTTGTATATTTTAATGTGTGCGCTTACCTTTAGCTTCGAGTTATGGCTGAACAACTGATTCTTAGAATCGGTCGGGAAAAGGAACCTGGTTAGTTACACAATGCTTATACAATCACTTGTTGGTAAATCAAAACTGATACCAAATCTGGTACGGCGTTAACTTCCTACTTCACCACTGCTCAAATCTAATAACAAAGCAGTTCACAATATGAAGCAGAACCCCAATATGAAGCAGAGCGCTCTTATTCACAATACCAACAAAAGAATGGCAACTACTTTAACAATTATCAGCATCAAGATTTTCTACTTCCAAATGAGATAACAGGTCAACCAAAAAAAGTAAGATTTGAACAAAATCAGAATTCAGAAAAATTCCAAAAGGCGCCTGAACCTGAGTTAAGTACTGACACTCATCATACGCAAGGAAATAACGAAAATTTTAATGTATTAGACCAAAATAAAGAACTGAATTTCAATCTTGAAAATAATAAAACTCATCAACTACCACAGTCATGTACAAGGGACTCAGAAAACAAAAATAAACAAAATGGAATGGATGACACTACAGAGTCAGAAGACCTATATGAAGATGCTCACGAAACTCAATCATCACTTGAGAATCAATTACAAATTTTAAACCATATTAAGGATACTGAACTAAAATTTACAGGATTATATCAGAAAATCGAAAGTATGTATGAAACTCAGGACTTTACATTAACAGGATACATTTTAGAAGAAATAACTCAACTATTGTGCACATTAGATGTCCTTGATTTACAAGGAAACCTGAATAGAATATGATAGAAAAATTCCATTGATAAAACAGAATGCTATGGCGGATGATTTCTAGAACATTTTAGAGGAGAAAGTCATCGAATTATCAAAAAAAGAAGCAGCAAATCACCCCCTAAATGCCATTAACATCAACATGGGTCATATAAACAATCCTAGTAACAACAGTTCCAAACCTTATACAATACCAGCCGATCGGACACAGGAAATAATGGAACAACAAAAAGCTGATTCATATTGTATTGAAATCAGAAAAATGGTTGAAAAAGGCACTCAATCTTCAGCTTATAAGTGTGTATTTTTCTTCATACATGACAACATTTTATATGCCCAGAACAAGCTAAATATCCACACTCCTAGAGCATCTTTACAAAACAAACTTGTAGTGCCAAGTTTATTCATACTTAAATTATTCCAATTCATCCACACATCAGCATATTCGGCTCACTGTGGACTATCAAAGATCATATCAAAAATAAAGAAAGATTTTTTCATACCAAACGTAAAAAAAAATGTATGGCAAATTTAATATCGACTTGCCATCAATACATAGCCAAGAGAGGACACGTTAAATCTCCTATGGCACAATTACAACAAAGAATCCCAATACCTAGATGCCCATTTGAGATGGTTGGTATGGACTATTTAGGAAAGTTGCCAAATACAATATGTGGAAACTCCTATATAGTTATTTTATCAGATTATTTTACACGTTGGTGTGAAGCTTTTCCTGTCCCAAATATCCAGTCATCAACCTCATACAAGTACAGGAGATACCCCTGCATTCACATTTGATATTTTACTAAAACATAATTTGGCATCAGATCAGACTGGTCCATCATTTCAAACATATGACCAATTTATACAATACAGAGAGTCTCAAATGCAGCATATGTACAAATCTATTTCACATCATCTAACTCAAGCTGCAGAAAAACAAGAAAACTATAGGTTCAAAACTGCCAAAGATAAAAACATACAAGTAAGCCAGATTGTTTACCTACATTACCCATCATCAGTTATAAAACCAGGCTTATCTAAGAAACTGGCATATACAAACAGTGGACCATACAGAGTAACTGAGCAAACATCGCCAGTTAATTTTAAAATTATTTCACTTGAAAATCCCAAGGACTCTCAACTTGTCCATGTAGACAGATTAATCCATGTCCCAGAGATACCTGAGAAGAACCAATCTAAAATAGACATTGAAGAACCACTCATAGATCCATCGGTTAGACTAAATGCTTCCGAAAAGGTTATCGTTCAACACAAGCCTACTGACAACCCACATTGGTGCCCAGATGAATGTGTCGACTTCATCAAAGTCAAAAAGGCTCAAGAAATCCTTAAGAAACAAAATTTTCATTTTTTAAAAGTACACCCCAATTCCAAGATTTGGGATATTACAACACCTCATCAGCGGCAAAAAAGCCCAGAAAACAATCATGTGTGCAGAGAACGTCAACAGCTCAACCATATTAGCTGAGACCATGCACACATGAGATACAAGTATTAAATTTCATATGTAATACTATATAAGAGGAACTGAATATTTTTTTCTCTTTTGGTACTTTTTTAAACACAAAAAAAATTACCAATAACTTTAGGTCATAAAAGTAATTTTTTTTTTTTTAAGTGTTTACAATTTTTGGAATTACTCAAAATATATTTGGATTTTTTTTTTTTTTTTTTTTTTTTTTTTTGTAAACATAATATTTAAAATTTAATGATTTGTTTTGGTTAAATATTTAAATAATTTAAGGTAAATTGATTTCGGAAATTAATTAAAAAAAAAAGAAGGATTTATTTTTCCTATTTTAAGTGTATTTAATGAAATGTGACAAATGTTTGTCATAATTACATAGATCTATGTATGCTTAAGCGAAATTTTTTTTTTCATTATGCTGGTTAGCCAAAAAAAAATTTTTTATTGGAACTATCACGAAATTTTGAGAGACCACTTCCTGTGAGTTCACTTGTGAACTTTGGCCACAGCCAAATTTTTTGATTTTCTTTTTGTCATGCAATGACTACTTAAGTGTAATGTGATATAAATGTTATAGCATATAAGTATAATATAACTTGTGTATTCATTCTTTTTTTAACTGCAGTTATTTTCAAAATATGTATATTATTATATTAATGCTAGTGAATTTAATATTGCATATATATGTATAAATTGTGTTAGGTATATATGAAGATCGAATGTAAGTATCATAATATTGAATAGGAGTACAAGTTAAGAAGAGTGTAAGTAGTATAATCTTATTAATTTTTATTTTATGTATATATTGTGTACAGCAGACATCTCACCAATTTAGGTCATTCCAAATTAATATATATATATATATATATTTTTTTTGCAAACTCGTGACCTCTGTAGTAGTGTAGATAAACTTTAATTATTTATTGAGACACATGAGGAAAATTTAAAAACTCAACCCCCTCATCTTTTATCTAGCATGTAAGGACTTCTTTAGTAAAAATGTGTGTGTCTGAATGAGAAACAAATGTAGTTCAAGTGAATTAGATTCTTCACTTCTGTCCTTAGTTTTCGTTCACTTTCTGGTTTGAGAATTACACTTAATTTGGAAATGTGAATTACTTCGGTGCATTTAACACTCCTATCTGCACACCAGATTCTAAATTCCTTTTTCTAAATTATTATGGCATATTTTTTTTTATCCAAGAAATTGTTGGGGTTTTTGGGCACACCAATTTAGGCATCTTTGACAATTCATTTCAATTTTTTTTTAAGTCATCTATGTTCTGTTCCAGAACAAATTCTTGAATCCGGCGGGGATATGTTATGAAATCCATAACCCCATTTATTAATTAATTTCATCTAAATTTATTTTCGGATACGCCATTTCGAAATTCCAATTTGTTCTATTGTATTCGGCAAAATCTAATTTAGTTTCTATTCAGAATTCTGTTCTTGAATTTTATTCTAAATGGATAAGTGCCAATTGTGTTATTTCAACTTGTTGGAGTCGCCCTGTCTGTATCGGTAACCCTTAGTGTTATGATACAGTTCTGGCATTGCGAACGCTTGCCCGGATATACATTTCATATTCAAATGTATTGGAACTTTTTTCTGTGTCGTCACTAGCATAGGCACATTCACATTAAGACGCTCACTAACGAAAATTGTAACTAGTTCAGTTAGTGATGGAATCTTGACCAGAAAGGTCACGTTTGCCCTGTTGGAAAAACGGATGTAAACATCGCAATTCTCGTTTCCCATGAACGTGGTGTTCATATTCTAATTTTTCTTGTGAATGACTCACTTCTCGGAAGTGAATCATGACGTTTTTCCAACATGCGAATCATGCAAATCGAGTGCCCGGTGCGTATGCAAGTAATTTGCATATTTGGTGAAGTTTCCAGAAACAAACTTGTTCCAGAACAAGCCCATCTTCATATATATATATATATATATATATATATATATATATATATATATATATATATATATATATATATATATATATATATATATAGCAGACTCATTCAAAGGCACTTCTGAAAGAAGTTAGAGTTAGTTCGACGAAGTTTGAATGGACAGATGATCGAGACTAGCAGGATGCTAATCGATGTGGATTTAAATCGTGTTTAGTGGATAAATTATATCTGAATGACCATGCACTTAAAGGTCATTATACTTACTTTTCGATAGTTTGTGAAGTCGCATAAAGTGCTTTTACTGTATCAGTTTTATTTGGAAAATGCTTATCCAAATGAACTGTTTACTTTAAGTGTGACACCAGTCCAGGTGGCTTCGCAAATGCATGTATAAAGATTAGGTAATGTAGTTAATTTTATTACCTTGATAATCTGAACTGTCTTTGAGATGTCCGGAAAGTAACGAACGAAAATCTTTCGAGCATGTTTGCTCATATTGTAAATATTCCTGCTTTACCATAAAATGTTACCAAGTGATGTAATACTATTTGGTAATGGATTCTATATTCACTAATAAAAGTTATTTGTTTTTCTAATACGACTCAGTCTTTCTTTACAGCCATGGACATTTATTTTTAAAGTTTACTCTGCTACGCACTTGTGAATTCAACATTCCAATCTGCACAACAAAGATATCTCTTCTATAATACTTATAATATATAGGGATGCCAAGGTTATGGGCCGATGAAACATTTAAACTGCAATTAAATGCCCATAAAAAGTAAAGACTTTGTCTACGAAAAGAACTATAGCTTCTTCTAAATTTTTGAGCTACAAGAATCCAGATGGGGGACATCAGATGGTGCCATTTGCATATGTGGGAAAGTAATCAAAAGTACTAAGAAGCTTTTGCTTCTTCTTCATTTACGCAACACACCATGGAGACGATAAAGACCGAGCAGCTGACATGTAATAATTACGTCACGTATAGAACTGATATCTCATTCGCTCTCAAAACTGAGGGATGTTTCGGATATGTAGACAAGTCAGTGACACCAGTGAATGAAAATATGTCATGTAGAAACTATGACGAGTTTATTGGAAGGAAGGATAAAGCACTTGCTATCATCTATCAAAGTTTGTCGCCGGAATACAAGGAATTGATTAACATCACGAATGACCCGACCGACGCTTGGGAGAGACTCCAACAACACTTTGATGCACCTACTCATGCCAACTTAGTTAGCCTGTTAGACGAATTCTTTTCCGTACATCCGGAACCCTGTGAGCCAATCGAAATCTTCTGTTCCGAGACTCAGGAGGGCAGTGACGAAGTTAAAAGATGTAAACCACCCAGTAGAGGACCTTTACATCTCCTTCCAAGTGATAAGATACTTATCTGATGAGTTCCGTGGAATCATCCATATTATTTACTGCTGGAAAAACGAGGATTTTAAATTGGATAAAATCCAGGCCCAGCTAGCAGCGGAGGAAGGACGATTACGTCAGCAAACTAAAGACTTAAACAATGTGAGTGTTAACACTTCTGGATTTTTAACTTCTAAGTTTAACAAAGATGTCAGTGTTAATAAATTTAATAACTCTGGAAATGTTAATACAAAGAGTGTAAATAAGGGACCATGTTACTATTGTAAAAACATGGGTCATTTTAAGTCCAACAGTCCTAAATTAAAATCTAATTATAATAATACTGTGCACACATCCACAAGTATTGAAGCCAATACTGTTATTGATCCTAGCAATAAGCTTAACTGGGTAGTAGATACTGCTGCTACACAACATTTTTGCAATAACATTAAGCTACTTTCTAAATTTAGGGAGTGCAAAAGCACATCCACGTCGCTAGAAGTAGGAAATATCGAAAGTCCAGTTGAGGCTATCGGTATGGTAGAAATGTTTGTCCAATTTAAGGACAAGAAAAATGTTATTACTTTGAATAATATGATGTATTCCCCAAAATTTAGATGTAACCTATTAGCAGTTCTTGCCTCGGTTCTTGAGGAACAGAACTTTAGTTTTAATGGAGCTAATGGGGTATTGTGGTTTTTCAAGCCTGAAGGCGAAAATTCTTTCTACGCCAAATGGAAAGAGGGTGTATACTTCTTAAAACCTCAATATAGTTCTAAAGAGCAAACTAATAACGTAGAAGACCATAAGCCTAAAAATGAGGATCAAAAAGGGGATAGGAATTCTAAAAGAGATGGAAAACTTCAAATTAAAGAAACTAGATTGTTTAAAAATGTAAATAATATGCCTAAATCTAATGAAACTAAAATTAAAAATTCTGATTCAGTAAAGTCAATGACAAAACAGAAAATTGATGTAGGCAGCTCTAAAGTTAAGCCTAGTAACTCAACAACTGAGCTGAAGGATGTTAATAATTTATGGCATAAGAGACATTGCCACATCAATGCTGATCACATATATCAGACGAGCAAAGTTTCTGCAGTCAATGGACTCCCTAGACTTAAGTACAGTCAGGGCATAAAACGCTCAGGGCATAAAATGGAATTATGTATTTTAAAGGTATTACTCTGGAAATGCCAAAAATTGTAAACTTCTAAATTAATATACTTGTGCCTTCAGCGCAAATGAAAAGTAATCTTAAAAATTACGAATTTATGTTCTTTGAGATGTCATTTGTTCTTTTTTGGTTCAAGAATATCACTTCCATTTGTTATCAATGTAACGTATAAAGATGTCTGGAGTTGGTTGAGCCATCTAATATTGGATCATCATCGTTACTGGATAATAAAGACAAATGGATCTTATTCACCGGCCTCTTCATTTTCGTCCTATTGATTCTTTTTCTTTACAACTCATTATCCAGACATTTGTTTGCCATTCTGTACTCACCAATACCGACCTTCAAAACCCTGGGTAGTACCTTTTTTCATACTGACCTGACCACCTGCAGCGCTTCAACCTTTTCTCATACCAACCCGACCGCCTCCAGCGCTTCAATCTCTTCTCATACCAACCCGACCACCTGCAGCGCTTCAACCTTTTCTTATACCGACCCGACCACCTGAAGCGCTTCAACCTCTTCGGTAATCTTCACGCACTCGTTTCTCCCAAAGCAGCCACCTTCGGTCATTTCCGATGTTCAACATGCTATTTGTCCAGTGCTTCTTGAAATTTCCACTTCCACAATCGCTGTCATGTTGAGTGCCAAAGTGGATGCGCAACAATACTCTCATAAATTATATTTAATGCAATCTGGCCTCTAATAACTTTGTATATATATTGTTCAGTATATACTTCTACTAATTCCATAAGATTTTAGAATTAGTAGAAGTCCCCCAAAGCTTAAATTATAACATATTATTTATTTCCGAATTTATAAACCTTGGGGTCGGATTATTATAACCAGGTGTTCTAAACTTGAGCAACTAAAAACAATATCTTTATTCAAGAACAGGACCAACCAAGAGCCCTTCCACATTCTCCACATCCAGACTATGAGGCATTGTCGGATCAGGGTTGATCTATCTATGCCATTTCAATGTTGAAAACATACATGCTGACAGGTGAAGAAAAGAAGCCAGACTCTCGATTTCAAGATTTTCCCAGGAAAATCATTTTTATAATGGTAACTTTATTATTCTGTTACTGAACAATGTTCAAACTGGAGCACTGTAATGAAAAATTTTTAGCTGCAAAGGGGATGATCAACCCAATCACCCCCTGAGAAACCAGCTCACTTGAGGGTATGGAACAGTTGAATGACCCAATTTTGTGACTTACCTACCATTAATATAGTAGTTAATAACCTATCATTACAAAGCATGTGACATGACACATTAAAAATCCACATTTTTAATCATAGAATAAGCATATATACTAGCATGGTCTTGTGTTTTAATAGCGTAGATCATATATTAAATAAAAATATGATTTATATACTAATTTAGACAAGTATAATGAATTTCTTGATTTTATGAATTATGCAATGTTCAATTCAAGGTGATTTAAAGTAATTTAACTCATAAGAAAAATGAGTAGTTTCAAGTTACTTATTTGATGTTCTGAATACATATTTAAAGTTCAATTTTAATCTTCCCCTTTTATCTCCTCATTGGAAAAATATATCAACCCAGGTTTTTTCTCGTAAAATGGAACTTTGTAAATTTTTTCCGATTCTCTTTCACTCACTTGTTTTCATGAAGGTGCATGCATCTTACAGTTGAGGTATGTCCATAGAGGGTGTGGATGCATTGACCAGAATCAGCATTCCATACTTTCAGAGTTCTGTCAGTGGAGCCACTGATTATGATATTGAGCCACATTTGGGAAGACCAAACACCACCAGTGTGACCAACAAGAGTTCGAATGCACTACAAAGGGAAAAGAAGCAATAAAAAAAATTGAGTATGACTGACAAAAATAATGTGGCTAATAAAAAATTTGAAAAAGAGCAGCAGCTCATATCAAATAAAAAATAATAGATTTTTTTTTAGATGTAGGCAGCCTATGATATGGCTGCCACACAAAGAATGCACTCAAAGCAGCCTTGAAAAATGAAAATATACACAGCCATTTTTTAGCAACCTACAATGCCGTTTTTTAGTAGATATAAAATATCTACATAAATTAAATACATAATGCAGCATAAATTAAAATAACATCAATGAAACACTAAAAACTGAAAAACCCCTTCCATAAAAAGCACAAAATTTTATATTTTTCTATAAAATTTACAAATTTTTTCTATAAAATTCACAAATTTTTACACTTTTTCTAAAAAATTGTGAATTTTAGAGCTTCTAAAAAATTAAGAATGAAATTCTTTCATAAAAAGTGCAAACTGAATAAGCTTTTCCATAAAATTCACAAATTTTAGCATTTTTCATAAAAACATTTTCCATAAAAATTGCAAATTTTAGCATTCTTTTGAAAAAATTGCAAATTTGGGCATTCTTTTGTAAAAATAGGGAATTTCAGCATTCTTTTTTAAAAATTCTCAAAAATTAAGAATTTTAATATTCTTTCATAAAAATTGCAAATTCATTAAGCTTTTCCATAAAATTCGCAAAGAACTTCATGAAAATTCTGATTCATTGGTTAGGGTTTTTTGGCACAAGATCCAGAGAGGATATGCTGCAACCAGACATATGGTATCGAACAACAAATATAAGTAAGTAACAACAAAGTATAATCTAAAAAGGTGACAATTTGTGAACAAAACATGGCAATGGAAACATAATGAACAATTGGTAAATATTTATAGATAGTGAAGATAAATATGATGAAAAAAGCCAATGTCCAACAAGAAAAGGAAAATGAGGATTTTCTCCAATCGAGTCTCCCAAAGTTGCAATAAGTCTTGAAATGTTTAAAATGAAACTGTTCATATTTAGTACAATTAATTAAAATATGCACTAAATATAACACTGTACTAATATGTTTTACACTTAGTGAGCTTTGACAACCATTGCAAAAGGGTTCAATTTCTGCTACAAGTAAGTGCTTGTTGGTAAAACAAGTGTGACCAGTGCACAAACAGGTTAAAATTACATTGTTTCCTAGTCCATTTTTGTACTAACAGCTTTGTCTCATACAATTTATTTTGAAACTGCTGGTTCCAGAAATCCTGCCATTTGTTACGACTAATTTTTAAAACGAAATTGTTTGATGTCAGTTAAAGGAATGGTCAGATTTGAAGTTTGAGCAGCTGATTGTGCCAACTCATTTCCTTTGATACCAACAAAGTTTAGCTTGCACCTTCAGACAGTGCTCATACTTGACATCAGATGCAATGGAGCGATTCACAGCCATTTTGGATGATGACAGCAGTAAGGTACTCAATGAATCACTATAAATAATGTGCTTGATGGTATTTTGAAGAGAGACGAATATTACAGGCTGATCTGGGATTCCAGGACGTTATTATCGTTGGTAGATCTACCTTATCAGAAACTACTCTGATACGAGGAAGCTTATTTCTAGAAAATAGACAATACCACTTTTTCCATTATTTTACACATACAGCTTGTCAAAGCAGCAGGTTGGTAACTTGAAGGACTTTGGGGGGTTCTTACCTGGTTCAACCAATGGGGGCTGTACCTCTTTGCCAGGATGTCAGAAACCTATGTTCCATATAAATCCTGTTATACAGATAGGGAAGGTTTAATGAAGCGTCGTGGGGAAGGTGTTTCAGCATGCAATGACGGACACTACAAGTTTCCTGCATCTAGGACAACGCTGGAACCAGTCCCACCTCTGTAGATTGCATGGTGTGTTACTAGCTGATGGGAAGCCAATGGGTTAACTTTTCGGATTGGATCTTCTGCGTCAAGAAAGGTTCCGAGTAGTTTGCTGAATTTACAACAACTGCAAAACTTTGGCAATTCTATTTAGTATGGCTGTTGGAGAACTTGTAATTGAGCCATTACTATTGAGAACAGAAATAGGATGGTCATTAATAATACCAGAACACTTTTTAACCTTTTGTCATACAGTTTTGCTGGAAGCGGAAGATGTTAGTCCACTGACATACTCCTCCCATGACTCTTTCTGTCTTCATCTGCATACCCTACGAGCAACTGCTTTCACATATTTAAATGCAATAAGACTATCAGTGGTAGGATACCTCCAAAATTTAGATCAAACATTTCTTTGTTTTTTGTAACTCTCACGACATTCATTGTTCCACGAAGCCAATCGATATCTTGAAGCATTTCCAGAACTTTTGGGGGCTGTAGAATCAGAGGCCTTAATCAACAGATTCGTAATGTTATTGACAGCTGTATCGATGCCACTGCTCTGAACAGCATCATCAGCTATCACACCCAGGGAAGTGAATGTCAACCAATTAAGTTTCGAAAATATATACCAAGATGATAGGTGACATGATAGATATACATAGGTGACTTAATTTGACTGCTAGAGAGAAATATGGGAAAATAGTCACTATTGTGAAGATTGTTGTCTACTACAGTCTGTTACAAAAGTATAAGACCACGAGACTTTTTGTTATTTAGGTAATTAATGAAATATTTTTTTATTCAAGATTAATGTAACTACTCCATGTCAGAACAAGTTTTAAATAAAATTTTAGCAACTTACATGTACGAAATTCATTTAGAAAAAAATATAACAGCAATATAACAAAAGGTGGCACAAATACCTGTTACAAAATTATAAGACCACATGTGGAAATAGAAAGTTTTAGCAAATTTAGTACGTTGTTGCTCCACCATTTTTCTGAATTTGAAACACACAATTTGGCATCGATTTAATTAAATTTTTAAAAAGAGATTCCGGAATATTGTCCCATTTCTCCATAATGGTGACTTCCAATTGATGCCGAATAATATTGTTTGTTGTTTTCGTATACTTGACGAGACAAATAACCCCACAGGTTTTCTATGAGGTTTAGGTCAGGGCTAAGGCTCGGCCAAGATATAACATCAATCTTTTCTCTTTTGAGTCATGCTTTTGTTGATTTAGATGCATGACTGGGAGAATTATCTTGTTGGAACTTCCATTTCGGCTCTCCTAAAAGTGGCCTGAAGGGTATCAGACTTCCGTATAACATTTGTTGATAACTGTCAGAGTTCATTTTGCCATAAACTCTTTGCAGATCGCATTTTTCTGCATATGAGAAAGCACCCCACACCATAACAGAACCGCCTCCCATCTGCCTACTGAAGAACTCATGAGATTCTTGCCTGAAGTCATGCCAGTAGTAGTTACTGCCGTCCGGACCGTCGAAGTTAAATTTTTTCTCGTCCGAAAATATTATATTTTTCCATATAGAGTTCCAGGACATGACATTCTTTGCCCACTTCAGACGTGCTTCTTAATGATGTTTAAGAAGTCGTAGTTTGCTTCTTAGTTTCCGAAGTTTAACATCAACATTCGACTTCAAACTTCGCCACATAGTTGCATGAGACACTTGTTTACATGTCTGCTGTGCTATTTTATAAGTGGACTGGTAGTTTTTCGTTGCAAGCTGGAACATTTGTCTAGTATCACCAGCTGATAACTGCTTTTTGCAGCCAGATCTTTTCTGCTTTCCATACAATTCTTTTTTACTCAAAAAATTGTGAATAGCTGTTTTAGAACGATTAAGAATCTTACTTATTTCACGTTCCAACTTTCCTTTTCCATTGTAAAACCAAACTTTTCGCACTTCTACTTCAGACAAATCACTTCCATGAGGCATTTTAATAAGCCAACGAATCAAACAGCTTAATTATGAATTTCTGCCTTTTTCCCTTCTTTCCAACCTTTCCAGATGGTTTAGGTTACAGTTAAACTCTGAAGTTAAACAAAAATCGTCTGCATTATTAGAAAATCTAAAGTGGTCTTATATTTATGTAACACCGTGATTTCGAAAAATCGTTTGGCACGAAAATAATATTCGATCTGCTTTTTTTTTTCTAAGCTAAATCAACACTGCAAAATTGTTTCGTTTCATACCCTTCACATTCAATGTTGTCTTTGTTGAGAAAGGGTGGAATTCTAAGTGGTCTTATAATTTTGAAACGGACTGCAAAAAATTCCAGTAAGGAAGGAAAGAAGGGGAACAAAAGGCAAGGTCAATACTGTTGAAAGTCTTGCTAGGTTAGTGATAGTGGGTATATTCAAAAGTGATAGTGGGTATATTTAAAAGGAACAGGCTGTGATCACTAATACTCAATGGGTCATTCCATGTCAAACCAACACAGCCTCCAACCCGATCAATACTGATTTTTTTAAACTTGCCTATTTTGTTGTCCACTCATATATGACTTTATGTAAAATTTTAGTCCCCAATTTTCAATATTCTTGACATATTAAACGTCTGTATATCTTGACCGAATCAACGGATTGTGCCAAAATAAAGCTTATTTTACAGCTTAAGGTATGACCTTTCTTGTGATATATCACATGACTCTGCAAATGATATTTTTCATTTCAAGGTCAACTTATTGGATCTTTGACCTTGAAGTGCATCTTTAATTTTTTTTCAAAAAAATATATTTCGTTGATAAGCTATTTATACAAACATTTCAAGTTGGGAAAGCCATGGGCTCATAGTGAAAAGAAATTCTAAATAAAAATGTGTTATATGAGCAGCTATTCGAAAAATGCTGGACACCACATAAAAGGATAATTGATTAAATAATTCTTAAATAAACATCATTATACTTAACTAAAAGTTAAGCATTTACTAATGTGCATATAATTTTATAATTTTTTCTGCTTAATTTTAAAATTTGAAAGATAATGAAAATATTATTAATCATAATATTATCATATTATTAATTAGATTATTTAAAGAATAATCTATTTAAACTTGATTCATATTATAATTAGTATCAAACAGAAAATTATAAATATGTACAGTGATTTAAATATTAATTCTAAATTCTTAAAATTTTTATATACATTGTTCTTATTCCTACATTTCATAAAAATCCTACTAAATTTAAAACTGTCACTAGTGGTCATAATACTTATTCTGCTTCTGCAACTGCTAGCAAATTACTAATTAATATTTTAAAAGTATTAAATGATAGGTTACATTACTCTAATAATAATTACTTTATTCCAGATAACAGAGTTTCCCCCAGGATTTAAAAGAGGCAGGGTGCTGCTATAAAAAAAGGGCACTCGTTTTTTAAAAAGGGCACTTAAAAAAATTCGAAGGTATACACTAAATTTCAGAGCATTGATAAATAAGATTTTATGCTGTGAAGTAATTTATCATCGAAAATAACTATTTTTATATTAAATGTTCATAGACTTATTAACAATTCTTCATTAACAATTACAATTGTTAAATGCATGTAATTTTTGAATTTATTAAATTTAAAAAGTAGGAAATTAAATTGTGTGTGTACATTTTCTAATATTTTCTGATTAGTCAATGAGATTTGAATAATTGACAAAATACATTTAAATGTTAAAAATATTTTTAAATTATTCGTTGTCATTACAAGATTCCTTTTCTAATGCTGTAAATAAACATATGTACATGATTTTGTTAAAAAACAGTTTTTCTATGTTCATTTATTGTACTACAGTACTACTGGTTGTAGGATGGAGGACAATGATAACTTTTACTTTGCCAAAAATACTTCACATTGTGTTATAACATATTTATTCTTAAATATCTTTTTAAGTGTTACCAGAATTATTATCCCAGATGTGAAAACAAATTAAATTATATTACGATATATATAGAGATCCCACTATAAAACTTGTATTGAATTAATTGAAAAAAATGACTAAGTCACAAAAAGTATGAAAAAAATATGACCTATATTTCAAAAAGAAACATATTTATATTTAAGTTCAATTATATTTTATACAAAATCATCTAGTAAAATCCTATTAAGAGATTACCAAAGTTAAATAATGGAAAAGAATTCGTCTGAGATGACATACAAAGTGTTTCAACTTTAAATTGAAATAAGAACATGATATGAGAAATATAATAATTATTTTTATGCATTTTCCTCCACCAAAAAAGATCATAGTAGAAATTTGTTGGCAATATACAGGATTAAAAAGTAAAATTTTAGCTGTAATCCTGGATGGAATAATAATATTATTCCATCCATATAGCTATTCCATCCATTATAGCTATTTTTAATAACTATTACAAAGTACTAAAAATATGCTGCTTACAAAAAAAGTAAACTTGTTTGTATATAAAACACAACAATATGACATGAACACAGAACAGGATATTTTGTAAAAAATATTTTGTTTAAGTAAATTTGTTTGTACATTACAGACTGCAATATGACATGAACTCAAAACCTATAAAAATCTAGGGATGTTAGGGGCAAAAAATTGAAGGACCGTCCCCTCCTCTTCTACATTTAAGAAACTAAGCAAATAGAAAATTCTGGCAATTATGTTCAATTAAATTTTATAACAAAGAAAAGCTCATTTAGGTTCAGAAAAATACAGATTTCTACTTTCTCATACAACATTATAAAATACTGATTTACTAAAAATTCCCACTTTAAAATTCAAGATGAAAATACAAGTTTTAAAATTGCCTAAACACAGTCACTTCGAATATTTTTGGAATAATGTCTATCCGTGTGCATGCTTGTTAAGTATGAACACAATACTAAAAAATAAAAATTGGATGAAAATCATACTTTAAGGTAACTTTTAAACTGTTACTTATAATTACTATTGCACAAAAAATAGAAGGATATAGTAATATTTAGAAGCACGTCCAATAAAAAATGAAGGCTATGCTCAAAAGGGTACTTTTTAATCATAACTGTACATAAATTGAAATAGATGATCCACAAGGACAAAAGGGGTTTGACTCTTGTCCTTACAGATCAAATTGGAGTAAAATAAACTGAGATAAAAAAAATTTAGTTTACTAGACAGAGGTGCTCAAGACATATCCCTCTTAACACTACCACTTAGAATTTATCTGTGTTCACATGAACTAACTTGCTTTAACTATGACATAAGTCATTCAAAATTTTATAAAATATTACCAGTCTTGTCAAGTAAGTCATTTTACTAAATATAATAACAATAATAATAAAAGAATGCATGTTATATATATCAAATCAATTAAATATTTTTAAAAAATTACAGAAATTTTTTTCTGGACAACAAACTGAAAAAAGTTGAAATAGTGACTAATTTCCAAAATGTATGACAAAAAGTGACTACGTGGGGTTGCTGAATATGTGTAATGTGAACACATATTAATACAGAAATTTACATATTATTTAAAAATACATCTGTTTTTAACATTCTTCCATTTATTTATGACATTTTTAAAATTAACTTCTTCATTTAATTTTAAAACCATTAACTGGTGCACATGTTCAAATTTTAGTCGACTTCTTTTGTCTGTCAAAACTAATTTAATTTGAGAAAATATTTGTTCGACTTCAGCATTAGAAATTGGGAGGGAACATGATACAGCTAGGGGTTTTTTTAAAAGTGGAAATATTTCTCCATTAACTTTTTCTATTTTAATCAATGTCGAATATATTTTTTGACTTGATAGTTCATTAAAGTCCGTATTCTTCTGTTTTAGAAACATTTCTTTGTACTCTCCCCACTCTTCCAGCATGTCATCTTCATCAAGACTGAAGTGTTCTGCTAACTCTATTATTTCTGAATTTCCATATGTAGCCAATTCAATTTCACTTCCCATAACTTTTCTTAAATCCAGTATACTCAATTGTGCAATTATGTCTTGATTTTCCATTCTTTTTGAAAGATTCATCATGAGATGATCTAGAAATTCTCTAGCATCAGTCTCAAAAGAACAATTTGACCCTCCGATTGGAGCTTCAATTCCTAAAGAATGGGCTTTTTCCGATAGCTTTTTACAGTATGTGCCACCGGGTTTTTTTTTTAGTCGTTTTAGTTCAGCTAAAGTGTTATCAATGCTTGGTTGAATGCAAGATATGTCAGTATCAGCTCCTTGAAACAACAAATTAAGTTTGGTGATGACGTTCAGCACATCACACAAAAAATGTATGCCTTGATAAAGGTCAAATGATTTGAATTGTTTCAAAAGACCTTTTGCAGAAGGACCTGAAAGATTCGAACTTTCACCCTTAGCAACAGCATTTTCCAAATCATTTAATATTGCTTCATAATTCAAGCGAATGCTGTTGACTGCATTGCCATGGGATAACCATCTTGTAAATCCCACCCTCTTTATAGTCGTGCCTTTTGCATTTCCAAACAGTGATTGAGAGTTGATCAGACTATTAGTGCGGGATGCACTATACTTATAATATTTATAGGTACTTGTTAGAATTTCGTCTAATTTTAGGAACCTTTTTTGCGATTCAAAACTGTCTTTACTTGCTAAAGCCAAACGATGATTCAAGCAGTTTATAGTGACAATATGTCCATTTTTTTCTTTCACTTTTGTTGCCACTCCTTCATTTTTCCCTACCATAGCGCTAGCACCATCACTAGTGAATCCACTTATCTTCTTGAAATCACCGCACTGTTCAATAATAGGTACAAGTTCTGCAAAAATGGTTTCAGCTTTTCCATCATTTAATTGGCAATCTTTCACAAATGAAATTTTAGGGCTGCCATCCTTGATATATTTGACAGCAACAGCCATATGTTTTCTGTTTGTGATGTCAGTTGTTTCGTCAGTTAAAATAGAAAAGCATGGACTACTATTAATATCTTTCAATATTTCCTCCTCTTTAGTTGATGCCATAGCTTCCAAAAATTCATCGACTATTCGATGACTTGTGTAATTACAATTTTTTGCTTTATTCATTGGTGCTAAAATAGGGCTTTTTAGATCTTCTATGCAAAATTTTACAAATGGTTCGAATAATGATTGATGAGGTAAATTATGGTCAATTAAAAATTTCATGCATTTCATGGCACCCTCTATAGCCAAAAATAGTTCTGAATTTATTTCAAGGTCTTTTCCTAATACACCTGCCATTAAATTCTCATTTATTTCAATGCTTACCGCTTTTCTGTGCATCTCTGAATTCGAATGTTCTCTTACCTTGTCTAATCTGACAGTTAAAAAGCCTCTTGTTATCCATGGGGAATTTTTGTAATTTGATGAATTTTCATGATATTTTGTACATAGTGTACAAAATAAAACTTCCTTTTCATCAACATCCATTTTTTTAATCCAAGGAAAATTATCTTTCCAAGCTTCAATAAAAATTGTTTTGTGTCGAGAATTAGACTGTGTGTTTACCACAGTGACAGTAGGTCTACACTCTTCAGCACAAGTATTAGTATTTACATCCTGTAGTTGACTTGGGGTTGCTGGTTCTTCAAAAGAAACAGGATCATTAGCAGAAATAGCTCATCCATTTGGTTCACTTATTTCTTCTGCATTTCCTGAAGGAGATTTGGCAACCTGAGGATCATAATTTAGAAATGTTCTGATTACAATAAAATTTTATATTTGTCTTGAAATCTACAATTTTAAACTACTTTATGCCTGCCAATAAACAGGAAATATTTTCTCAAAATTTCATTCGAAAATTAGGGGTGTTCGATTGCGGTTAAAATCAATAAGGTTCCAGTATTCAGCACTTGTAAAATCTTACAACATTTTCAAAATGCTTTTTCCGTTCTTGAGGATCGCGTCCACAGACTCATGGATACACACAAATTAGCTAAAAAATGTTTGGTTTGAATGCAGGAATATTTAAAACTAGAGATGGAACGGATTCACCTAAATATCCTGTAACCAGCCCATCTGGCTATTAAGCTGGATATTTGGCAGTAGCTGGATATTAGGATTATCCGGCTTGATATCCGGTCATATAAATAATATGCAAAACAAGTATTTTTAATAATTCAATTAATAGTAATATTAAAATTTTCAGGTTTCTCAATTTTTATTTAGTTTCTTAAACTAAACCATTTTATTTCTTAATATACAGTCAAAATCTCTCCTTTACTTTCAATATCCAAATGTGGTATTCTCAAATATTTCATTACTTAGTGATCAGTGATGAGATGTAGATTATTTAAAGAAAAAAAAAAGGGGGGGGGGAGTATTTTTAGAACAACCTATTTTGGTGAAAATGTATTCAGTTTCAAAATTAAGCATATTTCTTTCCCCTAAAAATTTTATAATTAATTTATTGATAGCATTACAACAAATTATAATGTTGGAATTAAAAATACTTATGATTTCTATTTCTATTATTTATCAAGTTATTTGTAATATTATATAGAAATTTAAAGAGTGATAAGGTTTTTAAATTCTTAGTTGCTATAATCAAAACTGGAATTTTATTTTAAGCAATGGCTACTAAATATTAAGAAGTTAACAAGTGTAATTATATTAATAACCAGTTAATAATCATTAAGTATATAAATACTTAACGCTTAAGCTTTAATGGCCATTTTAAAAGTTTTAATAGTCTAATGGCTACTGCTGGTTTTGATTTGTATTACTTTGCTTTAAAATATAATAATTTTAAAATATGTATTTCTTCTGAATTAAGAATTTAACTTAGCTATATAATCATGTAAAAAAAAACAGACAAATGAGAAGAATAATTAAATAGGAACAGTAGTGCAACCCAGAAATTTTTCTGGGGAGGGGGTATTCACTCTATAAAGGGTTACAAGCTTAAAATTAGCACAAAAATTACTATTTCTTCATTTAAATTGGGGGCTTCTAGGAAAGAGCTTTTTTTTTAAACCTTAAAAACCACACCCTGGTTGCACCTATGAATAGGAATAATGAAATAGTAACTATTTAGGATTTCTAAAAGAAAATTATACTGTCGGCCAGATATCCCGGATGTTCGGTTTTAAATTCAGGTTGAATATCCGGCCAAAGTGACATCCGTTGCATCACTATTTAAAACGTCTTCTTTTGTTGGAGATTTTAATTTTCTACCCTGTTACTATCCCTATGCATTATACTATGTATGTATGGAAAGTAAAAATCGGCTAATTTTGAAAAATATCTATGTAACAACCAGTGGCGTAGCGCCCATTGAGGCTCAGAAGCTGAGTCTCCCCTGTTTAAAATCTAATTTAAAGATATTTTTATTATGTTTTTTTAATATAACTTTGCGAATACGTACGTCTTTTTTTTCAGAAAACTGTTGCACTTACTTAAAATGAGACGTTTTAAAGTATTTTTCCCATTGAAACACATATCTAGAAGCTAAAATCATTTAGCTTTTACGGTTCATTGAAAAAATTATGCTATTAGTCCTGCGAACCTGTTAAACTCCGCCCTGGCTGATAAGCTAGAATTATAAGCCAGCTTCTAGGAATGTGTGGCTATTTCTTCCTCCATTTGCAACCCTTTAGAAACAACGTAATGACAGATAATAATTGGATATGGGACGTGACGTTTCATGAATGAAAATTTTTTGGGCAAGGCGAATGGAATCGCCATTTCTGGTCAAACGTTGTTCTATTAATAAATCTTCGCAGAAAAAAGTTATATGTAATACTAAAAAATATGAGTCATTATCCATGAATAACATGACATTATAAGTGAGTTCAGGCTGAGAATAGTATACTAATGCAGTTAAAAACAGAGCTTGTTGGTTTGAACCATGGTTTTTCAGGAAGAGATGCCCTGGGTTAAAATGAATATGTTTTATATTTAAAAAAGAAAATTCTAAAACATCACATTCTGCATTGTGTTACATCAGCATTCAGATAAAATCTTCACTTTCCCTTTGTTGAGAAATAATATTTTTTTTTTCTGAACCGATGATTTAAAATTTCTTTTATATTTAAGTTACATCTACAACTGTTATTCTTTATTCGAACTGATCTGTGTACACATATTAACAGTAAAGCTACACATTTCCATTTTGATTCGTGGTGTGTGTGTGTGTGGGGGGGGGGGGGGGAGCTCTCTAGTATATTAAAATATATGTGCTGATACAAAAATATTAAAAAACATTATTTAACATTAGAATTTTCATGAGTAAAATGAGAATAACAGATATTTGAGTTTTAAACATGTTGCAAAGTTAAAAATAAATTTCATCGTCAATTCTATAACGTGTGGTTAAATTTAATTTTAATTTCAAAAAAATGAATTTAAGCTACTTTCGTTACAAACTGATAAAAAATTTATCTACGATCTTTGTTAATCGAGCTCCCATTCCTACATGGAATCCTAGATCATGTAATTTATTCCTTTAAATCGAGAAATTTACTTTAGAAACCGGCGTAGAAAAAGAAACTGCAAAAACAAACATCGAGTTCCGCGAAATCCACATCATCGCGAAGTTCACGCGCATGCGTAAAAAGCAAAACTGAGTGCTGCAGCGTTTTTGATAAATCGAAAATCCGCGAGCTGTAGACCCTAGTCTAATATATATTTAAAAATTCATAGACTTGTGCTAAAATTTCTAAATTGATTAGTTGGATAAAGGAAGAACTATGTTCAGACTGACTTCGATTTTGTACTCGGCTCCTTTTCACTTCTACACTTCCACTCCATCCAACCCTCTTCTCTACTTACGCAATACACCCAGCGTTACCATTCTTTCTCATCCAAGTAGATCTTGCTTAGGCCCTAGCAACATTATTTTTTGAAGATGCAGAGAAGGGCATAACTTCGGTCATCGACCTTCAGACAATATTTCTATTAAACTTTTCAAACCAGTGATAGAAATGGGCTGTAATCTTAAAAAATCAGGACAGGCAGGCTTCGGGAAATCGGTAAAATTAGCCCGTCCGCGAGGACGGCTATTGAAAATGTTTACCTGTCCACAAAAAATTTTACCCATCCTCCTGAGAATTCTTTTTTTCACATTATATTCAATAATATATGTGCTTAAATGCATCGCACAACAATAATAAATTAGAACCAACTGCCTCACAATGAAGTGCGATAACTGCATATTCATACTCCACCTCCTCTGCGCGTTTCCGATTAAAGATCAAAATCGCCGACGCGGAGTCTATGAAGGAGCGGGTCCGGCGGAATTCCGATCAATTGGTGGGTGCGGAGGGGTAAGAAATGAAAATATCTCTCCTCTTTCTAATGTTTGGTAACTTCAAGGAGTGGTAAATAAATAATCCCATAAATTCTCTTGGCCCTAAAACAGTTTAAACCCTAGTGTTTCTTTCCAGACTTTTTGGCGGGAGAGTTCGAATGAAAATTTAGGGGGGGGGGGATAAGTTTTCTATTTGCCCTATATAAATATATCTAAATGTTGTGTCGCATAAATAGAAACTAGGTTAACATAAAATGTCTCCGGGGGGGGGGGGGGGGAGGCTTCCAAAAGGCCAAATTTGTTAGTACTTCTGTCTATTCTACTTAGGCCCGGGCTGGGCTTAAGTTTTCTAACACTGTTTCGGGTCGGGTTGAGTCTTTTTTGTTTTAAAAGTAAGTTACGACCGACCCGAACATATTTATTTTGAAAAATTTTTCAATGAATTTTAATATGAACTTATTGGGTTGAATACATGAACTTATTGGATTTATTTCCGCTACGGAAAGATAAATGTTTAAGAAAACAAACTTAATTCTTCGTACAAAATTTTCACAAATTTATGTTTTTAACACATTTGAATGCAAATCATTTTGGGCCCCTGCCGAGACGCAGTTGTCTTCAAGCCGAGTTCATTCTGTACGTATTTATAAATTTTTTCGGGCTTAGACCGGTTTAAGCGTTAGTATTATCGGTCGTGTAAAAATCTGAAATTTCGGCATATGTAGAAGTAGACCTCTAAAAGTTCCGAAAATTCGCCGTTCTCGCCGAATTTTAATCTGGTTAGGACGGGAGGAAGGCGATTTCCGGAACCACTGAATAGACTGTATTCAGTGTTTGAGAAATTCATAAATGGGCATTTTTGTTAAGCTATGTTAAATATAAATATTCAAAAGCCAATCTCGAAAAATGAAAACCTCTATTCGAAAACGTAATTTTTGAGGGGCGACCGGATTTGTAACATGGGCCTCGTAGATTGAAAAGTAAAGAAAGGCCGACCTGCAATTTAAATAATAAAGGAAACCCGACCCGCAAAGCGGGGAAATCGCAGATACCCGACCCAATGCGGGACCCTAGTCTGTATATACATGTGAAACAAAACCAAAAGAATATTAATTTAAGTATACTTACTTGTGATTTGACGAAAAATGTGTTGATTTTTCGGCACTTTGCCCCCTCTTTCATCAATTCTTTTACACTTTCACGTTTTCTTCTTGAATTAGAAGGCATTTTAATTTAAAGTCTGATACTTAAGACAAATAGAATGTATCACTGAACTAAATTGTGGAAGTAGTATTAAACTTTTACTTCTTAATTCCAACTCAGGTGCAGGGTTCTAACAGACTACCTATAGTCCACTCCACAGAATTAGTCTGTGGTCCATTCTGTTCCCTAAACCCGCCCCTGATTTCTAATACTTCACTTGACCAACGAATAAGGGCAGTTATCCTAAATTGTTCCCTAGCGATTTTGTATCCATAGTGACGGGCTTTTGGAGTGTAGTTAAAAGTGGATTGGTGAAAAACTAGATACAGACAGGTTTATAAGATCTATGGGTGAAAGGGGGGGGGGGGGGAGACTGAAACTTAAATCGAAAATAGGATGAGTTAGATATGGGAAAATCCACAAGACTGAGTAATAATTCTGTTTTTCGGTCCAAATGATGTTTCTTAGAAATCTGTTCGAAACGTCAGATAGGCCCTTCGAGAATAGCTCTTTAGATAGGCCCTTTAAGGATAGCTCTTTAGATAGGCCCTTCGAGGATACGCCATTCCAGGAGTAATCTATTGATACAAGCTTTTTGATTGGGCCTTTCATATTACCCCCTACTTCTGAGAAGTGCGGGTGTCACGTCTTTGGCGTCACCTCTCTCGGAGGTGACGTCTGTGGTCGGCACTTTAAAAAAACCCGCACGGGTGGTCGAGGGTTACATTGTTTAGCATAGGGAGAGATGGCAGGAACATGAAGTGATTAACAGATGATGGACATCTCGTTAAAATCATGTGGGCAGAGCCTACATGGTTTTGACGTGATCCCCGGGTTTCTAGTATTGTGAAATATCGGAAGACTCTTGTCCTTTGTTGTTGGAGGACGGGATCTTGAGCTGGGGAAGGGCTTATTTGTGTGCCTAGCACTCAGGTGGTGTTGAAAACTTGTGGTAATGAGGGAAGATTTTATTTTTCTTCCCAAGGAAAAAGGAACGCACTATTCTCGCAATTAAAGGTCACTCCGGGCGCTGATCTCTTTACAAAGGGCAAATTGGGCGGTGGTCTCTTAAGAAAAGGGCATGAAGGGCGGTGGTCTTTTAAGAAAAGGGCATGAAGGGCACTGATCTCTAAACAAAAGGGCAGGCAGGGCGCTGCGCCCTTCTAAAACGGCCTGGGGGAAACTCTGCAGATAATAGTAAATTAAAAAATTATTTAGTATCTATTGGTAAATTCAAACTTTTGATTTCAAAGATCTTTTTAATATTAATATTGCTGATCCTTATGATGTAATTTTAGCACTTTAAAATGCATTTATTACTGTAAATTCTAATCTTATTAAATTTCAAAATTTTTCTAAACTTCTCCACTTGGTACTATTCAATAATTATATTTAACAAAGTAATAAATTGTACCTACAAGTATCTGGGGTCCCACAAGGTGGTTGTAGTAGCAGTATATTAGCTAATTTATACTTATATCTTAACTTTCATATACATCTATTGAATACAAAATTTACAAATATGCTGATGATCTGATGTTTAGCTTTTACTGATAATTATACTATTAATATAGATTTCCATCCAGATAATTTAGAATTATTACCTAATGAACCATTTATTAGTAATAGTGTTATTTTTTTGGATTTAAATCTAAGTATTGAACCATCTAACATGATTGTTACTTAGTGTTTCTCCTAGGTATTTTCATGAGGGTGTGGCATCCTGCCCGTTTTTTTATAGTGATAAATGCGCCCTGCCCGTTTTTTACAGTAGTAAAATGCGCCCTGCCCGTTTTTGTTCAAAGGTAAATGCGCCCTGTCCCTACCGTTTTTTAATAGTGGTAAATTATATATATATATATATATATATATATACATATAAAAATAAGTATATTACGAAAGGAACTCCTATTTAAGTAAAGGAGAGAATAGAAACCTTACAGAGGATGTGGCGCTTAGCAGCTCTGCATCCAGAGTGGCATATAAGGATATAAACAAGAAGAAAAAATAAGCGAAAACAGGAGTGACCATATGACTTGCATAGAATGGCAGGGGTGGATTGCGACACCCCTTTCCCGCTTAAAGCAGCTTTTACGACCCAGGCAACGCTCACGGCACCAATGTAACTCAATGGTCAATCTCCCACATGTGCAAAGACAGAAGCACCCGAACGGACACAAAAACAAAGATGGAACCAAGCAAGGAAGAGATACTCCCTACAATCCAACATGAAAACACATTTTATAAGGGAAAGTAGCACATGCGCGAAAAGACTTTATGATGATAGGATCGCAGATATGAATATATATATGATTAAAAATGCTCATTTAGATTCAAACAAAGCACAATTTCTTTCTTTGAAAAAGGAATAGTAATAATGTTGTAAAAAATATCTAGGGTAATTTCTTTTCAATGCATCATTTATTATTTTATTACATTCATAAATGCAGTCTTTTTTAAAAGTACTGTAGTTTCTGCTTCTTCTGAAGTATCCGATAATAATATTTCTGAATATATTTTTAGTGAGGTTTGAATTCCAATCAATAATATTATTAATTTTGATATTGTATGAATTTCTCTTGTCGTGTATGGTTGTATAAATTCCATACTGTTGGTGTTTTCTCACTGACAAATCCAGGAAGTCTGTCGATCCATCCTCATTGATCGGGTTTTCAATTAAGTCTAATTCTTTTGGGTAAAATGCAAAATCTATGTCAGGTGTGTTTGCATAACCCCCTAATATCACATCGTCAACATAACGGAAATAAGGTATTTCCGATAATATATGGGTTCCTCTTTCATATTTGGATAGATAAATATCCGCCAATATTGATGAGCATGCACCACCCATGGGTATGCCCTTGACTTGTTTGTAGTAATGCGTACCGTCATATAGTATGTTTTCATTCAAAACCAACTCAATCAAATCCAAATATCTTCTAAGAGTTATATATGGTTTTAAATTGTATTCCTCGTGTAATTCTTTCAAGATCATTTGTAGGTTTGTTAAATCGATGTTATTAAACAGATCCCGGAAATCGTAGCTTCTGAAGTTCAAATCTTTATGGCAAAATTTCAGTCGGTCTATCAATTCCTGTCCGTTTTTTAACATTATGGAGTTTTGCCCCTTAATATCAGTCATAACGCATTGGAGTAATTTCAGAAGTTTTTTATTTGCTTGTTCCAGGTACGATCCGCATCCCACTGTTACAGTTCGGAACTTGACTGGTTTTTTGTGTAACTTGGGAATGAGGATCAAGTATGGAAATTTTACGATCCTATCATCATGAAGTCTTTTCGCGCATGTGCAATTTTCCCTTATAAAATGTTGTGTTTTCATGTTGGATTGTAGGGAGTATCTCTTCCTTGCTTGGTTCCATCTTTGTTTTTGTGTCCATTCGGGTGCTTCTGTCTTTGCACATGTGGGAGATTGACCATTGAGTTACATTGGTGCCGTGAGCGTTGCCCGGGTCGTAAAAGCTGCTTTAAGCGGGAAAGGGGTGTCGCAATCCACCACTGCCATTCTATGCAAATCATATGGTCACTCCTGTTTTCGCTTATTTTTTCTTCTTGTTTATATCCTTATATATATATATATATATATATATATATATATATATATATATTTGAAATGTAATAATAAGAATTATGTAAAAATAAAAAAATACAATTCAAGTAATATTAACATCACCATAGAAGCAAGATAATATATATATATATATATATATATATATATATATATATATATATATTCCTTAAACAATTTTGTATATTAATTATTTACAAATACTATATTTTGAAAACTTAAAAATATCTTAACCACAATATGCTAAAAAACCAATAGAAAATTATCAACAGCTTTTGTTTAACTGAGATTCTTGTGTAACATTATTATTAAAGGGAAATCAGATTTATTCTTTCTAAAAGTCCCAAATACGCAAACGGATGCTTCACCATATTGTTGCCATGACCAAGTCTACTTCACAAATTACTTAAGTTTAATGGCAGTCAATATTAGTGTGTTTCTTCATCTTGATATTGTTTAAATTTAGATGAATGTCATGTTATTCATGGAAATTGCATCATATATTTTAGTACTAGCTAGCTTTGGAGACCAGCCTGTTCGCTAGCCTTGAAACATCTGACCGTAGCAAACTTGCTGGCGCGACCTACCAGAAAGGTATAAAGTAACTATTTGGACGGCCAGGAAGTGTCACCCAATTTAGACCGGAACCCCCTACCACCAACCTCTCGGAAGGACTTACCCACATGTTTAACGTAATTGTACTCCGCGTGAATATGGCGGCAGTTTTGGCTGTGGCGGGAATCGAACCCGGGCCTACCGAGTGCAACTCCCGCATGCTAACCACTGGGCTACTTCGCCCTCCGCGACAATCTCCATAACTTTCTTTTTATTCACCAAATTTAGACCAGAACCCAGTGGGAGAGGCATCCACAGGAACAGTACCCTCCTTCCTCTACCACCAACCTCTCGAAAGGACTTACGGACCCACATGTTTGTTTAACGTGATCGCACTCCGCAGGAACAAGGCGGCAGTTTTGGCAGTGGCGGGAATCGAACCCAGGCTTATAGAGTGCAATTCCTGTGCGCTAACCACTGGGCTACCGCGCCCTCCACAACAATCTCCATAACTTTCTTTTTATTCACCCAATTTAGACCGGAACACAGTGGGGGAGGCATCCACAGGGACCGTACCCTCCTTCCCCCTACCACCAACCTCTCGGAAGAACATATGGATCCACATGTTCAACATGATCGTATTCCGCCTGAACACGGCGGCAGTTTAGGCAGTGGCGAGAATCGAACCCGGGCCTACCTGTAATTCCCGCACGCTAATTTAAATTTTATAATGACCACATGCTAAGCTCTATTAAAATATCCATCGCTCCATCATTTAAAATATCCATAAAATTAAAATATATCCATAAATTAAAATATCCATAAAATTAAAATATATCCATAAATTAAAATATCCATTTAAAATATCCATAAATTAAAATATTCATTTAAAATAGCCATAAATTAAAATATCCATTTAAAAAATCCATATCATTCCATCAATCATCCATATCGTTCCATCAATCCATAAATATAATAATTTCAAATACATCACCACAATTCAATCCACCATAATTCAATCATTTAAATTATTTAAAATATCCATAAATTAAAATATCCATTTAAAATATCATATAATAACTTCACCCGATGTATACAACACATATGCTAAGCTCTTAATTCATTTAGGGGGGGGGGAGATGCCGGTGAAGAACTTCTATAGCGGATTGGCAAGAAATTGAAAATTCTTAGTTCATTAAAATCGTGATTCTGTGGATATTTATAATTATTTCTTGACCAGATTGGTCTAGTAAGAAAGCCAGATGTTTGAGCTTTCTAAAAATGTAAATTATTAGTCGAAATTATGAGTAGCTTTTCCGATGGGAGGATTTAAAAACGAAAGTTGGTTTTTTTTCAACCGAAAGTGACTTTTGTTTTAAAATCTTTAAAAAATATTAGAAATCGAAATTGAGATTTGAAATTGATATATTTTTACTCGCAATTGTCTGTTCTTTCCGGTGGTGTGATTTGTTTTTTTCTACGATGTCTGGATCATGGAGAAAAAGGGGCAAAAAAGGCAAAAAACGGTCGAAATCGCATAAAACATTAAATAACAAAAATAATAATTAAAATTTTAAAAATCAGTTTTCACGTGTCCCCGATTCCGACTGTGCGTCATTCCGGTGATGTAAATCATTCCATTCATGTGACAAAAATGACATGTCAGTTTAAATTTCTGTGCAGAACAAAAATAAAGCAACACTAAAATAAAATGCACACTATGAAAATAAAATGCACACTATGCACACTATGAAAATAAAATGCACACTATGCAAAACTAGTGTTTATGTGCTAACAAAAGACATCTTATTTTTAAATTTCTATCTATATAAATTATATGCGTAACAGGAATGTTGGGTAATAGATATACGCATCAAAAATGAATAATAAAATTGTGTTTTTACTTACATATTAATTGCAATGTTCTAAAGCTTCAAACAGATATGGTACAAAATTCTAAATAATATTCTTCACATGCTTTAAAATTGTTGCTGTCGCGATCTAGTGGTTTAAAAAGATGATTTTTCAGACATTGTCATTCTATCACAGATTTTTAGGGTCAAGCATGTAAAAGCAATTTTCGCAAAAGAATATTAGAATTTTTACAATTTAGAATCTTAATTTCTTAACTAGATCCATTTATTTTCATTATTTAGTTTTTTACTGTTGTAATTAAGAGATGAAAACTCAACTCATCACTGGGGGAAGTTTGCAGTTTTATGAAGTGAAAACTGTATTTAATATTACTTAGAAACATTTTTTGTTGAAAATCATGACCAGATAAAATTCTAAACCAATACTGCAAAAATTATTTGTCTTAATTTCTTTTTTTAAACTGGAAGGACACAAAATGTGTAATTATCAGAAATTCGGCCATATGCAGCTGAATATTTAAAAGAGCAAAATCTTTGGTGCAGCACATGTTTTGAAGAGCAATTCAGTTTCACATTCATCAATGTCTACATCCAGAAATTTCAAACCTTTCAATATTGCATCTTATGTAGAGAACATGTGCTTCTCCAATTGCTTACAGTTCACAATTTAATATCTTTAACACCCATTTATTAATATTTGGGCCATCCATTGACAATAGGGTAAGTTTATTAAGGGCAACTTTCACTATTTCAGCTGTTGCATGCCCCACTCCAATAAGCCCATTTTCCAATTACCAGTACAGTGCATACACATAAAATTGCTTTTTTGCATAGGCAGTAATACAGGGTCTGTATAAAAAGAATCAAAATTTTTTTTCTGATGTGAGAGTACGTCGTAGAGCGCTTGCAGCACGCATGCTTGGTAGTGGGGAATGAGATCTTCAAGACGTGCCAATCAACAGTCGCCTTTGAGTGTTCGTTCAGACTACATTATGTTTTTAGTGGACCCCTGTCAAGTGAATATACGGATTAAAATATACGGAACCAGTTTTAAAGAAAAAATCATTGTTCACTTTATTACGTGAAGAACATACCTAGGCAACTTACACATTCCAGTAATTTCCATGCCACAAAACATCAAATAATACTATGTTGAAGGCCCAGACCACACGACCAACCCAGGGGGTTTATGGTATCAAGTTGTGTGGCCGTAAAAAAATACTATAAATAATACTATATATAGTATTATTTATAGTATTAAATAATACTAAAAATGTGTGGCCGTAAATAATACTATGTAGAAAAGTTTGTAGATGCAATTATCTGACAGAAATTTCTTGAAGCATTAGTATTAAATAACTATACTACCTATATCACTTGCGTGTATTTGCAACCACCATTGAAGGTATCACACTTGGCAAAAGAAAAACGAATGAATAAGACATCAGCAAATTTTAATGTGACTTCCGAATATATGCAAGTAAATTTAACGTTCAATACATACTGGTCTAAACTAACCACATCTGCGTCCATCTCGACTAAAACCGTCATCTAACACTACCTCGCAGTGCCTCTGTCTGCCATGTTCCTATCTAAAGCATTTTGGTCAGCTTGCTTCAGACTGCATTTTCAGTCTACCTGTTGGAAATTTGGTTCTGTTTTCGTCACGATTCTCGTTATCGCGGGAACGTGTTTACATTTTTAGAATGGTTTTACCGTTCTCGTGAACGACTCGTGACGAGAACAGAACATGCCATTCATGCAAATCGCCTTCTCGCCGCGCGCGCATCCTGTTTTGCATATAGTGAGGGCGCTGCCGTCAACGGTTGTGTTCCGGAGCGTACCCATCACGGTGTATATATGATAGGACACATTCTCAGTTATTCAGATCAGACCTTAAGAACTTAAGACTTGACCTTATGATCAGACTTGATCAGACCTTCAGACCTTGTAGTAAGGTAGGAAGACCTTATGCAGACGCTTAGTCAGATCGATCAGACGGTGATCGACGGAGATCACCTTGAGAGGTAGACCTTGATCGGCAGAGCGTAGTCTAACTTGTAATGCCATGACGTGTGACCTGATGATGGTGGCTTCATTAACGTGCATGGCATTTGTGGTAATGTAGCTGTTTTTCTACTTACCGATGTTATAGTAACTGAGAGTGTGTGCCTAGTCATAAACGGTTTACAAACCTTTTTCATGAGCTTGCTAGCTCATTGTATATAGTTTTGCTTTGCAACGAATGTTACAGTGATATTTGTAACCTTATATTGTGCAATGGATCTCACAAGAATAAAATTGTGTTTGTGTTTGACGAACTTGCTTTCTTGAGAAAACACTTCACTACTGCGTATCATCTTCTACTAAAATTTCTACCAGCACTTCAGATATGGATATGGCCAAACACTGCTAAATCTGCTAAATGACTTTCTAGTCGCAAGTCTAACACTACCTACTTCAGTCTGCCTGTTCCAATCTGCCTGCTTCAGTCTGCCTGCTTCAAGAAACCTCTGTCCTATATATCCGAAAATGGACTGTTCCGGACACGCCCCCGGATATGCAAATCAAATGCATACGCATTGAGAACTGATTTGCATGAAACCTCATGTTGGAAAACGTCACGGTTCACGGCGGTGAATGGAAAGAGTCGTTCATATTAAATTTGCATAAACGTCCATTCACGGGCACGTGAATGGCGATGTATTGATTTTTTCCAACCATCGGCCCCCTCATGCAAATCCTTAAGTCTCAATGCATATGCAAAAGAAAACTTACTCTGAGAAACCAAGGTATATCAATAAACACCAAGGCCCCCAGTATCCTACCAAACATATAATGAAAGAATAAATTTTGAAGTGTTACATCATTACAAAATTTAAAATAAAATGCATAAGTACTTATAGCATCTGAAAAACAGTTAAGTATTGTAGACAATATTGTAACAACATTTCACATCAAGTAGAAATTTATATACAACACAACTTCAATGCTTAAGTATTAGCATTCAGAATTTAAATTTTAGCTTAAGTTTAATTATAAGTATCCAAAATTTAAGTATAAGCATATTATCATATTTAACAAGTCAACTTTAAAAAGATTTAAGATTTTGTATAAGCATAGAATTTAAGTTTACTTTAAATTTGAGTGTAAACACTATAATTCAAAAAGCTTAAAAAAAATTTTAGTCTATTAATACAATACAAGTATACATAATTAATACTATTAGACTGCATTGATATACCAAATATTTAAAAATACATGATGCAAGTAATCAGATAATAAAAATCCTTTATCAAAACTTTCAACACATACTTTTTACTAAGTTGAAAACTACAAAATTTTATACACATAACCTACTATCTAGCATTATGCGGGTAATAGAAAAATGGATGTACATACAAAGGTGTAAAGTGAAAAGATTCAATATCACAAAAATTTATACTCAAGACATACTATCTTATATCAATGAGGTTTAGGATAAACAATAATGTATATATATATGACATCTTTAAAAATTCCCAAGTTGTAAATTCAATTTAGCATTTAAAATTTTCTTTAGACTAAACATTAATCTCAAAAAGTTTGATTTAGTTTTTAAATATTTTACTACAAAATTTAAGTATTATTTACTTAGTCATTTGTTTAGTAAAGTGATCTGCTAAGTTATCTTTACTATTTACAAATTTAATATTAAATGACTCATTGACTATTAAATTTCTTAAGAAATGATATCTAACATCAATATGCTTAGTTCTATTGTTTTCAATTGGAGAGTTAGAAAAATTAATGACTGCTTGGTTGTCGCTAAAAATAACACTGTTACTTTTATTAAAGTTTAAGCCAAGTAAATGACATTCTTCAATTATGTTTTGTACCCATACCATTTCCTTAGCGGCTGCAGTTAGTGATACGTATTCAGCTTCCATGGTTGATAAACTGACACACTTATGTTTAAAGGTTCGCCAAGAAATAGGTACATTATCAATAAAGAGTATCATGCCTCCAAGTGAAACACGGTCATCTCTGTTTGCAACACAGTCAGAATCTGAGTAACAATTTAATTTTAATTCATGAATGTCAGATAAATTCAACATATAATTTTTAGTCTTTTCAACATATCCTAAAAGTCTTAACAATGCATCCCAATGCTTAATTCCAGGGTTTTCTTGAAATTGAGATAATATATTGATGGCGTAACAAATATCAGGTCTAGTTCTACTAGATATAAAAGCCAAACACCCAATTAAGCTCCTGTAAGGAAAACTTTGCATTTGCTTTATTTCTTCACTTGTCTTTGGACAATCTATTTTACTTAGAATATTCCCTTTAGAAATGGAAGGAGAAGTAACTGGATGTTTATATTGTTGAAACATTTGACATACTTTATCTATATACTGACTTTGATGTATAAAAAATTTATTGTCACACTCTTTAAATTCCACGCCTAAAAGTTTTCTAATTTCTCCTAATACCTTGATATCAAATTCTATACTAAGTAATGAAACAATGTGATCTATGTCCTTTTGATATTTTGAAAAGGGAATTATGTCATCCACATAAACTAGCATAAGAACTTTGCTATTGTAAATATAGGCACAATTACACCATTGAAGTTTCAAAAAATTTAATTACTTTAATTTCGTGTCAAGTTCATTATACCATTCTCTTCCACTTTGATGAAGACCATAAATGGCTTTCTTCAACAAACAAACATAATCAGTCTGTTCCTGATTGACATAACCTTGAGGCTGTTTCATATATACTTTTTGACTCAATTTAGCATAGAGATAAGCAGATTTGATATGTAACTGGAAATGCATCCAGACAAGCATGCATATGAAAATTGAGAAGAATGCTCTAATTAAGTTGAAGTTAACAACGGGGCTAAAAACTTCATCGTATGATTCTCCTTTTTCCTGACCATACCCCTGAGCTACCAAACGAGCTTTAAATCTCTTGATTTTCCCATTCTCGTCTTTCTTAATAGTGTAGACCCATCTATTGCCTATATGTTTTTGTGCGGTGGATGCAGGAACTAGTTCCCAGACATCCCTCTCTTGCATTACGGCCATTTCTTCATCCATAGCATTACACCATTTTTTGGACTGGGGGGATTTAATAGTAGTGTTGTACCCTTTTGGTATATTTATTTCAATATTGCTTGCTTCTGGTCTGCCCCTAACCCTTTTAAGACCTTTATTTTCCCGAAAATTAAATAGTTGCTGATCAAATTGTACATTTCTTTTATCACAATATTTCTTAACATAAACGACCTCAGTCTTTTATTATCTCCTTGAGCATAATAATACACGTCGGTTCTACTCCCATCGGGTCTTGGAACTGTCTTTCGCTGCCAAGTAATATCCGAGCAAGGAGTCATACTGGAATCAGCAGGAGAGTCCGTTTCCTCACTGGATTCAGACGGATCGTCACCAGTGTCTTCACTTTCTCCTGCCCCCCCCCCCCCCCCCCCCCCCCCCCCCCATCAGACTGCCCTCTCAGATATTTCTCGTCGGAGTATTCTGAAAGGTTATCTCTTGATATCCCTAAGGAGATATTTCTGGGACAAATTGGGTCCAGGATGTCTTCCACTACATTACCCTCACCAAACCTCACATTGCAGGTCTCAATTGTTCGTTTTTCCCCTGACAAAAATATTCTATAGCCTTTAGTTTTAGTAGCATAGCCTACCATCACCCCTTCTGTAGCCTTCATGTCTAACTTCTTTATGAGCTGACTGGGTTTGCCTACATATGCTCTACAACCAAAAGTTCTAAGATGGCTGACTGAAGGTCTCTACCACTGTAGAGTTCATGTGGAGTCTTAAATTTGTGACATATTCGATTTTTAGTGTATGTAAAACACAATATTGCTTCTGCCCAGAATCTGTCATGCATTTTGCTCTCGTTCAACATGGCTCTAACACAGTCAAATGCGGTTAAGTTGAATCGCTCCAATACTCCATTTTGCTGCGGGGTATATGTGTTAGTCCTCTCAGCCTTAATACCGATATCCAGCAGGTAATTTTTGAACTTATCATGGCAGAATTCCATTCCATTATCCATCCGGATACATAGAATTTTAGTACCTAATTGCCTTTCCTCTCTGGCCTGAAACTCTTTAAAATGTGAAAACACTTCTGACTTCTGTTTCATAAGATAAACAAAAACTTTCCTGCTATAATCATCTGTTATAGTTAAGATATATTTGTTTCCATCATATGAGGCTGTAGGCAAGGGACCACACACGTCCATGTGTAACAATTGTAATGGTTTAGTGGACCTTATCCTACCGGTGGGTTGATACGATACTCTCCTAGACTTAGCCAATTTACAAGATTTACAATTTAACTTTTTGTATTTAAGCCTAGGAAGTCCGTTTACAGCAGAAGCTTTGCTGGTTTGGAGGAGATATTCAGCATTTATGTGGCAATATCGTTTATGCCAAAGACAGTTTGTACTGTTAAGTTCAGTTACTGAACTGCTAGGCTTAGATTTTAAACTATCCACATTTCTATTCTGCTTAGTTTTTGTTTTGTCAGACTTAGATTTAGTTTCTTTAAAATTAGGTGCTATCTATACCTTACCTATTTTTCTGGAAGCACTAGGATCGCTATCTTTAGATTTCTTATCCTTTTTGTGTTTCTTGTCTCCATCTCGATCCCTATCTTTAAATTGATGGTTTTCTATGTTAATTTGTTCCTGGGTACTATACTTAGGTTTTAAAAAATATAACCCATCCTTTCTTTTTGCATAAAAGAATTTCTCCCCTTTGGGTGTAAAAAACCATAGCACCCCATTAGCCCCTTTAAAACTAAAATTTTGTTCCTCAAGAACAGATGCAGCTAATAAATTTCTCCTAAGTTTAGGAGAATACATTACATTATCAAGAATAATGATACTTTCTTTGTCCTTGAATTGGACATACATTTCCACCATCCTGATAGCCTCAACTGGACTTTCGACATCCCCTACTGCTAGCGACATTGAAGTGCCTTTGCACTCATTAAATTTGGAAAATAACTTAATGTTATTACAGAAATGTCGCGTAGCAGCAGTGTCTACTACCCAGCTGAGTCTATCGTTAGGGTCGATTACAGTATTAGCTTCAATATGTGGAGATCCAAGAAATTCCACAATACTAGATCCATTATATTTAGAGCAATTAACTTTGGTATGAACTAGCTTATTACATTTAAAACACTTAATTTTACTTTTAGAAATATTCACATTATGACTAGGAACTTTTCTATTATGTACACTATCTCTAGAAGTATTTGCATTAGACACATTTTGAGATTTAAATTTAGATATTTTTACTGTATTTACACAATTCCTAGAAGTAAAATAAGCGGAATTCACACTCACAGTTTTTGAAAAGTCACTCTCCTGCTGTCGGAGTCTGCTCTCTTCAGCTGCCAACTCTGCTTGTATTTTGCTGAGCTTGAAGTCCGAGTAACTCCACCTGTAAATTAGCTGAACGATGCCCCAGTATTCTTCCGGAAGGTATCGGATAGCTTGAAAAGAAACATACAGATCCTTAATGGGGTGATTCGCGTCTTTAAGCCTTGTAACGCCCTTACGAAGTCTTGAGCAAAATATATCTACAGGCTCGTCTTGTTCCGGTCGGATATCGAAGAATTCGTCTAGCAAACGTACGAGATTAGCACGGGAAGGAACTTGCAAGTGCTCTCTTAAAGTATTCCACGCTTGACTTGGTTCGTCAGTTACGTTTATCAACTCCTTGTATTCCGAGGATAAGCTTTGGTAGATGATAGCAAGCGCTTGGTCTTTCCGTCGATGAAAATCATCGTAGTCTCGGCGATTCGCGTCTTCTTCAATCGGCTTAACAGATCCGTCTACGTGTCCGAAACATCCTTCTCCCTTGAGGACGATCGAGATGTCGCTACACCAGGTGATGTAGTTGTCTCGCGTCAGCAACTCCATTCTACTTGCCTCCATGGCCACTCGTAGATTTAGTAAAGAAGCAGAAGCAAAAGTCTCTTTGCACTGTTTACTTTCGTTAATCACACGTATTTCAAAATGGTGTCAGGTGCGGCCCCCATCGGAACACTGGAGCAATGGTTCTTTAAACACTTGCACTTATGATTCTGTGGGCGTTAAACTGGTCCATAACCGTTCTGATGGAAAATTTAAAAAATTTAAAGTTAAAGTTTAGCAGCAAAGTATACACAGTCAAAGAGTCACAAGTGTTGGCTGGGTCATTAAAATATATGGAGCCAGTTTTAAAGAAAAAATCATTGTTCACTTTATTACGTGAAGAGCATAACTAGGCAACTTATACATTCCAGGTAATTTCCATGCCACAAAACATCAAATAAAACTATGTACAAAAGTTTGTAGATGCAAATAATCTGACAGAAATTTCTTGAAGCATTAGTAGTAAATAACTATACTACCTATATCACTTGCGTGTATTTGCAGCCACAATTGAAGATATCACACTTTGCAAAAGAAAAACCAATGGATAAGACATCAGCAAATTTTAACGTGACTTCCGAACATATGTAAGTAAATTTAACGTTCAATACGTACTGGTCTAAACTGACCACATCTGCACCCATTTCGACTAAAACCGTCGTCTAACAGTATCTCGCAGTGCCTCTGTCTGCCATGCAGTCTACCTGCTTCAGTCTGCCTGCTTCAGTCTGTCTGCTTCAAGAAACCTCTGTCCTATATATCTGAAAATGGACTGTTCCGGAAACGCCACCGGATATGCAAATCAGATGCGTACGCATTGAGAACTAACTGATTTGCATGAAACCTCATGTTGGAAAACGTCACGGTTCACGCCGGTGAACAGAAAGAGTCGTTCATATTAAATTTGATAAACATCCGTTCGCGGGAACGTGAATTGCGATGTATTGATTTTTTCCAACATACTTCATCAACTGCACCGTTAGTGATGACTTGTGTGAGTAACGAAGGCGTGCGATCAACATCTCTTCCATGAAATGCACTGCTAGCCACGTTTTACGTGTGTAGTAGTTGTGGTGTGCGATAGACAGCTACTTCATGAACTGAACCATTAGTCATGACTTGAGCGTGTAACGGAGATGTGCGATCGACAGCTACTTCATGAACTACATCGTTAGCCGTAACTTGCGCGCATACCTGAGGTACAAGATCAACACTTCATAAACTGTGTTGGTTATAATTACTAATAATTTGATGATAGAAGAAAAACGATAGAAGACGATATGCTCATGTATATAACCTGTCAGGATGCACAGGATAAACCTTCTGGTTATAAAAATTGATGAGGTACGAAATTGAAAATCTTCACTGGAATTTAAGCAGAGATAGCAGTGATAACAACGTCAAAATGGAAGTTGTAAAAAATACAACTAACTGTAGAGGTGTTGAAAATAACAGTTCCAATTTGGTTCAAATCACTTTTATTTAAGAAGCGAATCCATTGCATTTGCTTACAATATATTTATGGCAATGTAAAACAAATCAAAGCATACTATATACAAAACACATGAGCTCTCAAGCTCATTCGTAAGGTTTCAGAAAAAGTTCCACACTTAGACACATTCTTGGTTTAAGCAATCCTTACACGAGTAAGTAGAATAAAACTTTTCAAACTTACGTAACAACATGCATTTCCCGATGCCACCTATAGCTGGTCACACGCTATGGCAAAAACTTTAAACTTCACGGATTAACACAACAACACGGAACAACATGGTCTCCTTAACTGAGAACCATTAAATCCTTAAGATTCACTAAAACATCAACTGATAAACATTATCAACTTCACATCAACTGATAAACATTATCATAACATTCGACAACATCGAATAAGACTTTATGTAGATCCGTCTGAGATCAGCGACCTCGATCCAATCCAAGATATGTCCGCTGCATCGATCCCTGAACCGATAGATCTATCTATCTGCTCAAACCAAAAATGTGTCCAGCTTTTATATCCGACGATGAGTGTGTTCCAGAACACAACCGTTGCCGGCAACGCCCTCTGAATATGCAAAACAGGATGCGTGAGCGGCGAGAAGGTGATTTGCATGATAAGCCCAGTTTTGTCCACATCGCGATTCGTTCACGAGAACGGAAAAAATCATTTAGAATAATGACGTCACGCTCCCGCGAAACGAGAATCGCGATGTAAACAAAACCAAGTTTCCAACAAACTGCACACTTAGCCGTGACTTGCGCATGTAACATAGGTGTGCAATCGACAGTTACTTTATGACAGGGTTGGAAAAAAATCATGATTTTTTAAAAAAAATCAAAAAAATCTGATTTATTTGATTTAAATCAGATTTTTTTTATTTAAATCAGATTTATTTGATTTTTTAGAATTCTATTTTTAATTAACGTTGTGTTTTTATATTTTTTGCAACATACAGTGCTGCAATTTGTTATAAGAAATAACTTGTTAACTATATAGTATATTCTACTCACTTATTACCTTAAAATAAATATCAATGTTTTAATCCAAAGACATTCTATTATTTTGTAATTGGAAGGTGCAAACTAAATAAGAGATAAATTTAAACATTTTGTAATGAATTAATTAGTAAATGGTAAAATTTAAAGAACAAATTAAATATTCATATAATGAAAAATTATATTTATTTAAAAAACAAAAAAATCAGAATTCCTTCAATATTTTTTAAACAAATTAATTACGGATTTAATTGTTTCCTTAAAAACACAAGATTTATTTGATTTTTTAGAATTCTATTTTTAATTAACATTGTTTTTTTATATTTTTTGCAACATACAGTGCTGCAATTTGTTATAAGAAATAACTTGTTAACTATATAGTATATTCTACTCACTTATTACCTTAAAATAAATATCTATGTTTTAATCTAAAGACATTCCATTATTTTGTAACTGGAAAGTGCAAACTAAATAAGAGATAAATTTAAACATTTTGTAATAAATTAATTAGTAAATGGTAAAATTTAAAGAACAAATTAAATATTCATATAATGAAAAATTATATTTATTTAAAAAACAAAAAATCAGAATTCCTTCAATATTTTTAAACAAATTAATTACGGATTTAATTGTTTCATTTAAAACACAAGTTTCGATGCTTTATCCACTCCTAATTTGTTCCGAAGGCTAGAATGAACTAAACCAAAAGAAGAAAACTGTCTTTCCATTCCAGCAGATGAAGCCACAGCTGTTGTTAGTTGGTAGATAAACTGGATTTCAAGTTCTGTGATACTCTCTTTACCTCCCATAAAACGAATTCCACCAATCGTAATCAGTCATTGTAGCCGTAACTTTTTGATCAAGTAATGGTGATTTTTGAAATAGGCCAATTTTTGCTTGGAATTTGGCTACATTGCTGACAAGATTTGGACACATTTCCATAATGAATTCCAAACCTTGATTCTTTTCATCCACACTAACTGAAATTTCATCTTGATTTAATACAGAGGGACTTAATAAAACCCCTGCAAAATGGCATGAATTAGTTGGTTTCTTGTTTTATATTTCTTAATTCCATCTTTATCTAACACTCTTTCTAACTTTTTACCCAAAATTTTCCATTGACGCATGCATTCATCAAGGGAACAGTCCTCTTTTTGGATTGTATCCAGGGCACAAGCAATGGGTTTCAAAACTTCAATCATTTGCTCTGCATTTCTTTTAATATTTAAGTCCATTACTTTTCTTTTGATATCAGAGCTTATGTCTTCTCTGTGCTCTTCATCTTCACATACTTTTACTATTTTCGACCAATTTTTTACGTATGATTAAAAACAGTCAGCATAGGAATTCCACCTTACATCTACTGGGAGAACTAATGCACCGCCACTTTCACTATCGTACCAAGCCTTAGGGAGATGAGTATTTCGGAAATATTTCACTATTTGTATAATATGATCACTGATAGTTTTATTTAGTAGATCTTTTGTCAATAAGTTTAACACATGGGCAGAACACCCATATGTAATTACATTTAAATCTTTTCCTTCTAACTCATTTCGTATTTCAGCCATGTTGGTAGCATTATCAGTGACAAAACTAAGAACCTTGCATTTGAATTTTTTTTCCGTTAAAGATATCGTTTTAGTCACTAGTTCAGTTAAATGTTCACCTGTGTGTGAAAATCCTGATGTATCAATTGTATCAACTAAGTAAACTTTACCTCTATTTATCACACATGCACATATGATTGGTTCATTTCGTATGTTTGACCATCCATCAAATGCCATACACACAATTTTGCCACTTAAAACATCTATGCACTTCTGACTCTCATCATTATATACTTTTTCCAATAAAGTGCCCGCAATAACTTTACAATTTGGTGGGGCATATCCTGGACGAAGAAATATTGATTTAAATGGAAATTTGATTTAAATCAATGATTTTTTTTAAAAAATCAGTTGATTTAAATCAATTGATTTAAATCATGCCAACTCTGCTTTATGAACTGCCCCTTTATTTATAGCTTGCGTCGCAGAGGTGCACAATCGACAGCTACTGCAAGAAAGGTATTGCAAGTTTAAAAACTTTTTCAAAAACAATAGGGCTGGTCGCCGAAGGCAGTAATTAAATAATATGAGGGAAATAAGTTATCCTATATTTCATCAAAGCTATTGCAACACGTTAATCTAGACACAGCTATTTCCCTTCAATCATACTCTGTTTTAATAGTATCAACAAAAACACATACACAAGTTCCTGTGGCTCAAAAGAACTCTAGTCCAGAAAACTATATTTTTAAATATTGGTTTTTGAGCAAAAATTCTCACAGAGTTCAAATCTTTGGTACTTTTCATCCCAGATGCATACTAAACATGGAATAATTTGACAAAATTTTAAGTTTAAAAAGAAATTAAAACTGTTTAAAAGTTTTATCTGTTGGAAGCGGGAATGTGTTTATTTAACATTCTTCACATTTCTGCTCTTTCATTGTTTTTAATTTATTTTTTATGGGAAGTGAGACAATCCAATTGCGGGACCTCCCTACTATGCCATATTTTATTTTATCCATTGCTTTTCTTCATAAACTGCTATGTGGTCCAGGCCCCTACGCAATGCATCCTTTTGAAGAGATATCCTTTAATATCATCAATGCCTAGAGAGGTTGCTAACAGCAGACAAAAATTCCTTCTCTACTCTCCTGTTTTGACATGATATTGCAAGGTTCATCCTAGGTGTTTTTCGCGAGGCGGGGCAGCCCGCCCCGCTGCCCTCAGAAATTAAAAAACCCACCCCGCCTGCCCCAGTACTATAATTTTGCGCCCTGACATCGAAAAATACCGCTCTGCATGCCCTTTTCCAAAATGGGGCCTTATCATGTATAGTCAAATTTTCAAAACATCCGTGATTGTGCGAAGTTTTTTCCCATTCATTATTAAAGCTGCACAAAAGTCACAACAATATTGACAGCCAAATGAATGGGAAATGTACCAATATAACTGAACACCACTAGCTGAACTTCCACCCTTTGTTAGCAACTTCCACCCCACAGGGTGAAATCATATCCCTCTGAGTCCGGGGACCCAAGATAAGCTATATACCCTGGAGAGTGTCATTCTCAAGGTTTCTCCTTCCAGGAGTTATTGTTCCCCACTCCTCAGATAACATTCGTTTCTCCCCAGCCCAGGCATTGAAAACAATGGGTTTTATTGCTTCTCTGTAAAGTTTCTAGTTGCTTCCTATCATAAAAATGTCTATTATCACTTGCATGACATATGAATATTTAAAGCAAGGTTGTTAGGCACCATTCCCACACAGATCTGGAAATAACTTTTGGGCTGCTGTCACTAGTATTTTATGAACCCTTTATTACCCGTGGATTAATTTTCAGAAAATTATTCACTGCTTTAATTGTGCATTTTTTATTAATATCTCGAGAGCCCCAGATCCTATAAAAACTCTAAATATGGATTGAATTTTAATTGGCTATTTCAAGTTTACGCCGAAATTTCACCGAAAATTTCATCGAAATCCGGTGCAGTCCTTTTCCGGGTGATGCTGAAACAAATACAAACACATATGCAGACAGATTTTCAATTTTATTTCTATGGATTTCAATCTCATTAGACACTTGACCTCTTTAATCCCATTAATTCCTAGCAGAGACCACTAATCACAGACATAACGCTATTTCAACAGTGTTTTGAATTGACTGATAAATAGCAAACACTTGGGGGAAAATATTGCTAATCAGGAGTGTATGGCAATGGTAGCCCAAATAATTATACTTAAAAATATTAGTTTGTAAAAAAAAAAAAAAAAGAAGAAGAAACTTGCAATAATTTATCATATAGGAAAAAGAGTTCACTAATAAATAATTTTCCAGTCTTCTACTTTTTTTAGGAAAGGTGAAATGAGGTGTTTTGCCTTCTTTCTTTTCTGATTTTGAACTTGTTAATAAAATTCTTTTTTTTTTTTTGAATGAAGGGGGGGGGGAGGACAATAGAAATCTCTAATATTTTGATAATATACCTTACAGTTGAAGGTTGCGGCCTCGTCATCAGCCCGGTTTCGTTTTGTATTTCGGATCGGAGATTCAGTAGAAAATTAGGAGTTTTAAGGGGTCCTTAAGGACAAAATGTGAAAAGTTTCTTGAATTTTTAATGACTGAATGAACTAACTGCATATGTCTGTTTCTTCTATAGCGGGAAATCAAAGCGCCAGACAGCGGTGAAATTTACTACATAGGTTCTTTCCTACTTCATCATGTACATCTCATCAAGATTTTTTTAAAAATTCGTATTAATATTTTAAAAGTAATTAAATTTTAAAGTTAAAAATCCCATTTTCCGTCATTTTGTCAAATCAAAGCTATTCTTTTCTTGCCTCCGCAAAGGATAATTTGCAAGCAGGTGCTTTCATTAAATTGCAGACCTTTCATGTCAGCTGAAAACAGCTGGTGACACACTAAGTGTATTTATTTTTTGAGTTTTCTAAATTTACGAATTCTGAAGATTTCGTCCTAATTTTTTCAATTTAGTATTATATTATCATTATGAGTATTGGGTTAAAATTTTATTAAAATTGGATGAAAATTCTTTGAGATAGCAATAATTGTTTGAATATTGCTTCTGAATTAAAGGAATTTTTTTGCACCTTCAAGTATTTTCATTTATTTGTGTCGCGACTCACAAGAATGATTTCGGTTCAAAATAGGCAATTGTGTTGTATAATTTGTAAGGTTGTTTACAATTCTGTATATGGTGTTGGACAGTATTTAAGATGAGCAATCGTGACTTGCATAGCCGTGTGTGCGTCCACGCATTATTTTATTTTATTTTGTTATAAACGGTTGTTAAAGCGTTCCTTAGTTTCCTAGCATTTGCCGTGAGTTCCGGTGTAATTCTCATGAGAGATTTGCATCAAAATCCATGAGCAACGCCGAGTAGACTTGGTTGTATTTAATAATGAGCAATGAATATTTTGTATAAAATTGTTTTTGTATTTATCATAAAATTCAGTTAAATAATCAAACATAACTTAATACGTATAATTTTTATAATAAAATTATTTTTCAATAAAATTTGGGGGGGTGGGAATTTGGATCTGGATGCCGCAAATATCCCATTTCTCTCTGGGCCCCAACCCATTGTTTCTTGTTAAGTTTATAAACTTTACTTAACCATACTTAATATTGAGAAGCAGTGGCATTCTTCAGTTAACAAGTCCCGGGCTCACCATCACCATAATGTACTTGTTTTTCTGGAATAACTCGAGAACCTATGTAACTTAAAAACACTACATTAGTGTACCGCTGTTTTCAGTGGTATATTTTAAGTTTTTGATTTTTAACCGATTCAAATCCGTCCTAAGCTCACCATAGTACTCGTTTTAGGAAAATAACCCTTAAACCGGGGCAATTAGGAAGTCCAAATTTGGTACAGTACAACCTCAAAAATTCGGACGTTTTCCTTCAGGGTTTTTTTTTTTTTTTTTTTTTTTTCTCTCCTTCCCCCGGACTGACAAAGTTGCGGATTTAAAACAACAGGGTAAGATTATTTATATAGAATTATATTTTATAAACAAATACCGTATTTTCCGCTTGTGGTTGGAGCGTGAATGACGTTGTTAGTTTAATCCCTCCTCCCCTTATTCAAGTCACAACTCCCGATTAACTATTTCGCGTAAAATATACATTGTTATTTAAATACAGAATTTTTATTATCAAAATTTCCTTTTCTCATTATTGAAAAAGGCATTTTTCTGAAACAATGTAATTTTTAATATTAAACACTTTAAAACGTTATCGTAATATTTAATCACAAATTGTTCAATTAAATCTAAAAATCTCGAGAATTTATATTAACGCTCACGGAAATTTATTTTGCTCACTTCGTAGTATGAATTCCATTCTTCAATGCATTCTGTTTTGTCTTCAGAATCTCCTCCCCCTCCCAATATCTGACGATTTTTTCATTTTCGTCGAACGTGTCAGCTTGAAATCGACTGTATATTTTGCCTTTTTTGTTTAGAAAGCCATATTTAAATACTATAAATAGCAAATAAATAACTAAATAATATCGTATCGCACAGAACCGAGCAACAAGGTCATTAGCACACAGAGCTCTCAAAGGGGTCGGCTGCGTTTACGATCAGGAACTAAGCAAATTCCTTTCTTCGCTTTCCCTGCCCCACCACGTCTCGGTGCTGCTGCAATCTAGTAATGACTCATCGTAATTTTAAAAAATCATTGAGAGGAAAGATATTTTTCTTTTTTGGAAAAGATATTTATTTTATCTACTGTGATATTTTTTACATATTTGACTATTACTAATAAAGTTTTTACTTTTTTCAGACACATCAGCCTTTTTTAAACATAACATTATATAGATGCTAGAAAATAAATAAAACTTTTAAGTTCTTATTTTTTGTTTTTCGTTTGTTAATAGCGAAAATGGTTTAAACACATTTACACCTTTAAATATATCGTCAAAAGTGCTAATCCTCGATCTTTATTAATTCTCGGCACTTCATTAAATCTCGACAAAGCCGATATAACAGAAGTTCTGCACTGTGATGATGATACGCCAGTCGTAAATAAATTGAGTGATGGCGAAATTCTCGATATGATATTAAATAAAAAAGGATCAAAGTAGCGACGATAAATGTGGAAAAGAAAAAATACCCATTGATAATCTTATGCAAACAATCGATCATGCAATTAAAGGTCTTGAACAAAGAAGCTTTATAACTGAGCAGAAATAATGTCCATCTACAGGATAAAGAAAACTGCTTTCCCATAAAACAAAATTAATGAAATAACAAATGCTAATTCAAATATTTAAACGAAATGATAAAATGTAATTTTATCATTTCGTTTCGTTCACACATTCTAAATTATTAATGTGTATATTTTTTCTTAGAAATTTCTTTTGCCCTATTTTTTAGATTAAATAATATGTTTTGATTAACTTAACTTTTGCCATTATTTTTACTAAAAATAGTGCTTTATAGTGTATTTAGTTAATATTAAATCTGAATTTTATTCAAATTCTATAATCAGGAAAAATTGAAAATCAAGAATCGGCAAAAGTCCGGATTTTTGAGGTTGTACTATTTCATTGTTTTCCATACATTTAAGTTATATACATTTCAATAAACTTTTATACTAAAAGGGTGCTCTTTATTCTCAAGTTTTCTGCTTTTCCTTCTTTCATAATGAACTTACATTACTTGAAAAGTATATATTATATTTTTATTTATTTATTTATTTATTTTACATGCAATTTGTATTTATTTACATTTTCCAGTGTCTTAATATGGAACTAGATATTTTCATATTTTCATTGCTTCTTATATTGTGGATTATATCATTGATTTTAATTTTACATATACCAGCAAAGCCAGCATGCTTTTTTGCCACGCCCATCTAAGTACACCAAGGCCATGCATAGGAGATAGGAACCGGTGCACATCGACTCCCCGATCCGTTCTTAATATCCACAGACCAGACACATGCCAGCCATATACTCCTCCCATTTAATATTACCATTTCTTCTGTGACTTCCTATCAAGCATACATACTATCCCCTAACATAACGCAAATTATTTACTCTCCCCTAAACCCCTAAAAAATGAATATATCAAGTTTAATATATCAAACTTTTTACTAATTTGCCATGGTTCCGGTATAATTTTAATCAGAGGTTTGCATCTAAAATTCCGGGCACTGCTGCCTTATTTTTATACCATTAATATACTTTTCTAAAAATAATTATTTTAATAAATATCTTAAATTTTATACAGCATTTTATACTAGTAAAACATGGTTTTATTTTAATTAACAAATTTTAGTATTTTCCTTTATTTATGTGTACCCATACATTTTTGCTCATAGTATGTTTAGTTTAGATAAAGTAAACATTGGATCTTCAATAAATTTAAATTACTTACATAAGATTGTGTTAATTCTAATTTTTCTAATATTATATTACTAAGTTAATATAATATTACTTTAAATTTTGAAAATTCATTATTTATTTTTCAATGTATTAACAATGCAGTTTAAGAAAAAATATTTTCTGTAATTTTTGAATTCGGGAACTCAAAACTTTTTAAGAAGGATCACTTATGTTTGTAACATGTTTTGATTTTGCTTATATAATTTTTTAATTTTTTTTATGAAGCACTTAAGTTTTAATTTAAATATAAATTCTTTCCATTTTGCTTCAACTAAAATTTTTACTATAAACTAATCCTAAAATGATAAAATACTGGCTACTTACTAAACACTTAGTAGCCATGTACATTACTAGCCACTTTTTGCCAAAATATTGATACAATCTAAAGACTATGCTATTTTTTAGAATCATAATACGACTAACTACACTTGTATTATTGGATTTAGACCTAAAATTCTTCAAAATTTTTGCACACAATTGATTCCCAACAAAGAATAGTTGAGCAAAATTTTAACTTTGCAAAGAAAGAGAAGCTTCGTGATTTATCTAGTAAATATGAGGAAGCACACTATTCAACACTTAGTAGCCGTGTACATTACTAGCCACTTTTTGCCAAAATATTGATACAATCTAAAGACTATGCTATTTTTTAGCAGCATCAAGCAGTACAATGTACCCTTTTGTTTTAATTTCTAATACTTTTATTGGCATCGCTAATTATTTTTATATAAATATGTAAAATAGATAAATTATCTGTATCCATTTTACATGTGGGCCACATTATGCAATGCATTCTTTGGTTAAAATTTATAATTGTGCCCTTTTAAAAACATGTGCCTCTTTCATACGCAATGTGCCCTTTTATGATGACAATATGCCCTTTTTTGGAAGTCAGCACCCTGCCCTTTTGAAATCCCAGAATGAACCCTGATATTGATCAAATATTACGTAATGAGGGGCGCAAGAGAATCATAATACGACTAACTACACTTGTATTATTGGATTTAGACCTAAAATTCTTCAAAATTTTTGCACGCAATTGATTCCCAACAAAGAATAGTTGAGCAAAATTTTAACTTTGCAAAGAAAGAGAAGCTTCGAGATTTATCTAGTAAATATGAGGAAGCACACTATTCAACAATCGAACCCGTCTTTTTCTATTTTATTTCTTTTAGAGGCTTTTAAAGGTTTGTTAGCTTGCGCTGGAGATTCCTGAGATATCCTGTGGAGATTCCCACCCCCACAAACAAAAGAATCTCCCCCAAACTCCAGTCGTAAATGATCACGTGGGTCGCCATTCGTCTTGCGATCGTATTTCACTAAAACCGCCCGCGGATGGAGGAGATTTAACCATTGAGAATCGGCGATTTTGTCGTGATTGACACTTTTGTCGTCTTTGTAAAAGATAGTGCTATTTTGAACAATGTTTTAATTTCTGAAGCCTTTTTTAACATCGATTGCCATATGAATGGAATGTATCCGGGCGATAGTAGAGTAAATTTGACGCCGCAGCAAAACATTACAAAATTTTAGGATGATTTAAAAATTTTAGGTTAATTTTAGAAATTCAAGGGAAGCTTCAAACTTTTAGAAATTTTAGGACGAATGCGATCCCTGAATATGCAAATTAAACCTTTCCATAAAGACCAAAATGGTTGTTCATTTAAATGCTGATGTAAACAATCTGAGTTAATTCACAAATACTTAATCTCTAGGTAGATAAGCACAGTGAAATAAATATATGGAGTCTTTATCCCTAGGTAGATAAGAATAAAGTGGAGAAAAGAAAGGCTGTGTTCTTTAGGTTGCCTTCCAAATCATATCAGACACATTTGGGTGCCTTCACCTTGGTTAGTAAAAAAGATGCAAAATACAATTCTAGATAATGTTTTAAATATTTTATAATATGCACATTAAATCTTTCCATAAAGACCAAAATGGTTGTTCATTTAAATGCTGATATAAACAATCTGAGTTAATTCACAAATACGAAAATTTTTCAAAAATTTTATATAACTCAATGATAAAAAGGTTTAAAATGCCACACTGAACTACCAAAACATCATAAATTCAAAAAATGGTCATACAATCTCCTAAATCATTCACAAACAATAGCAGAATTACATCCTAATTTTTATTGCATCTCTTTGGCACTCATTCCAAATGATCCAACAAGAAACTATAATCCAATCACAATCAATCTTACCCTTCCGGTAGCAGCCGACCACACTTTCAGAGTGTTGTCATCGGAGCCACTAACAATCCTGTTGCCGGAAAACTGAAGACAAGTGATGACGTGGTCGTCGTGGCCCTTCAGAACCTAGAGGTGAGAAACATGATCAATAAAGAGACAAACCAAAATAAGGTACTGATTAAAGAAATTATGGAATTTGAGATCTGAGAATATTACGCATAAACTGGAATGGTCCTATATATATATATATATATATATATATATATATATATATATATATATATATATATATATATATATATATATATATATATATATATGTATATATATATTTATATATATAGAATACATTTCCAAGTCATCTGTTTTGAACTAAAATTATTCTCATGATACAATCTAAAAGTTATGTATTAGAAAATGCACCCAGGATTTAAACCAGTAATTAATAAAATTCATTCAATTTGTCATCGCCTGCTACACAAGCACACGTTTAAATTAAAAAAAACCTGTGAGAACATGCTTGCCCTAAATAAGCACACCTTAGGTATGTAGCCCCTCATATCAATATTTTCGATTCTAGTGTATTAAACTATAATTAGTATAAATTAAACTTAAGTTTATATTCTAAGTTTGTAAAAAAAAAAATGTTGGCACAAATCGTGTGGCGAGTGTGTTGCTAACAGTAGTTGATGTTTTGATATGAAGCAAAAGATTGAATAAAGTTTCTTTTCTGAGGTTTTACGTTATTATTGCAATTTTTATTAGTTTCAAGTCATCACAGCTCACAATCCAAATAAATCACTAAGTGGATGTCATTAGTTTCAGCAGATGATATACCTGATCTTCCTACAGTACTTTAGATCCATGCTTCAAGAAGTCAACTCTTGACCCCCATACCAAGGACACATGGTAGAAAAACTCCCCCCCCCCCCTCCCCATACATGGGAGTGAAACGGTTCTGGTGCCTGCTAAGTTCATTCAAAAAATTTAGGATAAAAAATTTATAATTAATCAACAGATGGGTTTATGTTTGTAGCCTGCGATATATTTAGGAGCTGTTGGAAGGAAAATGAACACTGGATGGCATGCCAATTTTAGTATATCATAATATAAAAATCAGGCAGATTTAAAATGGACAAAAAGTATATATTTTTTATAAATTCATTGAAATCTGTCTATCCATCATATGGATTTCGTTCACAGTTTGAATTTTTCGATCTTTCCAATGGCATCAAGATGTTATATTTTAGGTCACCAAGGAATCCATTTGTATAAATATTGATCTAAATCGGGGGGAGAATATAAAATAAGAAAATATAGCACCAAGGCCAAGAAGAACAGATGTACCAAATTTCATGGTCGTGCAATGCTTAAGATTTCCCACTCCATACTGCACACACAAATATATATTATTTTAAAGAAGATAATAAAAATTGGATTAAAACTGTCAATCATTTTCATCAGTTATATCATGAAATAACGCTCTTTCAGTTTTGTTGAAATTGTGATCAGTTATCTTAATGCATTGAGACAACTGATTTACTGCAATGAGGCATACATTTAGAATTATTTTATAATTACATTGAATAAACAGGATGCAAATGGAAATTTTGCACTGGAATATTCAAAATGCAATTTTGTGACCTCACCACAAAAATGCATGATAACATTTTTTTTTTTAGAGTTATCTTGTTATAGATATCTTTAATAAATTTTAAATAGATTACATAATGTGTTTAAACAATTACTTAAAGGTAATAAGAATACTGCAAATTTATATTTAAAATTAAATTTAATGTGTGTCATATATTTTGCAATTTAAATTAAGGTGAATCTGTCAAATATTTAAATGGACCGATTTATCTAACTGATCAACAAATCAGTTTTTTAACAGATCAAATCAAAATTCACAGTAAAAAAAAAAACCATTTATTTATCTTAAAATAGTAAATAAAATTATTAATTTTTTTTTTAATTATTCAACAAAACACTGTCCAAACTTTTTCAAAAACAAAATGCATATACATCGACATCACTATGGAATAATTTCAAATTTAATTAAAAATATATCTTTTCATAATTTTTAAAATGAAAATCAAACATTTCTTTAAACAAAGAATATATGACCTAAATTTTTTTTAAATTCGGGTAACATAACACACAAAATCATACACTAAATATAGTTTTAAGTTTAGATAATGACGAGAAGCATTTAATAATACTGCATTAAACAAATCAAAACAATTCTAAACCAGTACCATGAAATTTTGAAAGGAACTTGAATTTTTATACAACATAAAAAATACATGCAAATATCACAATAATGATGTCATTACTAAAATCTGTTTTGGAGCAACATTTTTAGAAAATTGGAGCAATTTGTAGCAGGGACTTTTTTATTTGTAAAAGTTTCTAGCAGGCAATTTTTCAATACTGTAGTTAGTAATTTGTAATAGGCAATTTTTTGTTATATAAGCAGTTAGTAATAAACTTTTTTTATTAAAGCAGTTTATCCCTGTTAATATAACAAACATATATATCTAAAGTTAATGAAGTTTTTAAAAATCTAATTAACAGAATTGGGGCATAAAAATTTAAAGAGAAGGTTATAATTTTCAACTCTTCCAAAAATAGTAAATGGTAATAAAAAAAAGCACCTTATATCTGCAAACATTTATTGCAATTTAAACAAATAGCAGAAACATATCTACACATTAACCACACATCAATTCATATTTTCCTTTGTGTGTTTTTATCTCTTTTGCACAGTTAGAAGTTAATTTATTTCACTAACATTTTCATTAAATCAGTGATTGCTCAATAAAAAAAAGATTAAAACTTTGGGTCCATTTTTGAAAGAAAGAAAATAATAAGTCAAAAAATGTTTACATTACATTTTTTATGGCTAAGCCCTAAAAGCCTTTATTATTCTCAGAACTCATTTAAACTAAAGTTATTAGAATTACCTTCTTTATTTAAACTGAAACAAATGTTACTTTTTAAAGTTCTAAAGTTGTACATTTAGATGCAAATGCATAAAATTCTAATTTATGATTTTGAAATACTTGCATTTCTAAGTACCTAAATCATTATTTTGATGCAGCGTTTATGCGTCTTTCAAGGAGCCATCTCAACAAGACGTAAATGAAAGTCCAAACATGATGTACTTATACATGGCATTTATATTTAACAAAAAAAATAATAATGTGAAGACCTTTTTCCAATCTGTTATAATTCCATCTGTGTTTTGAAAGTGAAATTTAAAATAGTTAAAGTGTGCAATCTTCCTTTTCATTGTAGACAGAGAAATAATGATAATAAAGAACTCAGAGTAAAAAATATTTTTGAAAGACAAGAAAAGTCTTCAACTTTTGTGTACACAATTATTTTAAGTGTGGACATTCAACTCCTTTGCCGATTCCACATTTTTCAACACATTATTCTCCTCATTTTTTTTTAAATTTAATTTATGCTTTGTTCTTTAAGAATAGTGCCTCTTGACAACATTTTAAAGAGAAATAGACTTAACAAAGCTTCAAGTTTTTACACATGACCCCAAACAAGCAGCACTGACTGGACAATATAGTCATGTTCTGAAATCTGCATATAAAGTGCTTTATCAACAAACTCCAATGCATCCCTCCATTCACCAAGAGTAAATAAATATGGGTCCCCCCACTTTTCATTGTAGAGTTCTAGGAATGAACTGATTACCATAGTTCTCTTCAATTGCATCTGCTAGGAATGTCACCAGAAAAACAGATAGGCCAAAAAAGACTGACTCAAAATATTGTGGGAAATTTTCTACTCCAGAATGAATGTCGATTTGGAAGCCTGAAAATGAACACTGTATAAATAAAGATAAGAATTGTGCCATGTTATATAAATGAAATATTTCACCATTAAAATTCTATAGGAATGAATCAGGGCCTAAGCGAAACAATGTATAAATGAAAAGATGTATAAATGAGAAACACAAACACTGCTCCACTGCACCATTATTCAGAAGAAAAAATCCATTTCACTAACAATAGTTTTTCTGTATAAAAGACTAAATAAATACAAATATTTTAGTCGACGAAAACAGATTGCAAAGGTGGAAGAAATCTTTACAGTTAAAAGACATACACTGCACACAAACACAGTTTTTTCTTATAATACTGCAATCATTTCATTAATAATATGTTTGAATAATATGTTCTTTTATGAGATTTCATACTTTGGGTAGTCTGATGGCATTGAACCGCCAGTTCATTTCAATGTTATGCTGCTTCATATAGGCTTCTTTCCAGCGACTCTTCGGATAAAGTTTAGGAATTTGAGATTTGTTGGCACTTTTCTTTTTAGGGTTCCTATTGCCTAGGACATCATGGATGTTGGTGATCCCTTCCTCGTGACATTTTTCACGCCACAAGAGGTTATCTTCTGCTAGGACACGCCAGTAGCGGCAAGTCTGAGCAGCTTTCAGCAAGTCCTTTGGCTCAAGAAATGACAAGACATATAAAGCCAGCTGGAATAAACAAACAAATAAATAAAATGAGCTAATTTATGCTCCCCAAATAAGACATTCTAAGTACCAAAATGCATAATCTTTGAATAATGCTATTCTCAAAATATACCTTCATTTTATTAATATATTTGTGTCATAGTGAATATGACATTATGTGCAATTTTAAATAATGCACATTATCTTAAAATCTTTTAACCTTTTTGGATTAAATTTTAATTGCGAATTTAATCTTTTACTCAAAATTGTATATTCCCAGTTTACTTTTTTAAAGACTTCTAAATGCATTTGCCATAGTCAAAGAGCCATTTTACATTTACTTTTTCACGCTTATTTAACATCAGCAGGATGAGCCCACAGCTGCAAGTTCAAGAGAACAGTTACCAGTCAGCACCTACCCCCCCCCCCACACACACACACACACACCCACACACACACACACACACACACAATAAATAGAAGACACGTGCAAGGACTTTTACATGTTAAATCCATAACGGTAAAAAATTCCTTCACTAGCAAAGACTTTGTTTCCCACAGAAACTGTAAAGCAGTCCTTCAAACGCACTATTTTAGCCTATGCTACACACGTTCATAATTTCCGTATAGTTGTTTATGGACCGTTCATATGTAGGTTAAAGTAGAACAATAATACATAACATTGCAATATCGGCAATTCAGCTCAAAAAAGCATTCCCCATCCCCAAGGTTGATATCCTTTATTCATGCTGGGCACCCAAATTTAATTCGCTCATGCTGGCCCCAAGCATATTCCTGCAACTCGTTCATATAGATCTTTTAATTTTTCATTGTGAAAAATATGCTATAATAAATATTTAACCAATAAATAAACTCACAAGCACAAAACAGCGGGAACGAGTTTCATGCACCATTTTTATTTTAGCAAGTGATTTTAATTCTGTTCATGTATCCGCTTTCGGGAACTCTTAAATTTGAGTCAGATGTAAAAATGGGAGAATCCATTTAAGCCGTAATTATTATTTGTCGTGCTCATTGTAGAAAGTACGGCAAAAACGCTACACCCCGGAATGTCATGAATCACATCAGTGATTACGGGGAGGGTTAGTATAGGAATGTGGATTGCACTCATTCTCCGCAGTAAATGCAATAAATTACGATCGCCTCATAGGGGAAAAACTATAGGAGAGCCGTAACAGTATTGTAGCGGTTGTTGACAGATTTTTCTCACTCCACAGGGTGGATTTGTTTAGGAAGAATAGCCATCCTACGCTATTACACAGTTTGGCCGGTAAACAGGATTTCGTTAATCACCAGTTTTTTAAATTTAATTGCTATGTGATGAGTGGGAAATTTAAGCTTTATGATGTCATCTGATCAACAGCCAATCAGAATAAAGTTTAACACTTCCACATAATGAGGGCAGTTTCGCGGAGGGACAAAGAGAAAGGAAAATTCCCGTTCAGATGTCTTCACAGGGATTTGAAGATCGGCAACTCACTAAACAAAATTCCAAAATTTTCCCTGATTTGAAGCAAAATTCCCTGTTTTCCCTGATATTTCCAGAAAATCATTTTTCCTTGAAAATTCCCTGATTTCCCGGTTCTGTCGCCACCCTGCAGAATTAACGAATTAGAGTCAGAAATCAGTAAATTAAGGGGTAACCTGCTAAAAAGGAAAGAGATAATTAAAAAATTAAGTAGTGCAATTGCTTTAAATTTGCGACTCCACCAGGTACTCAGTTGTCTGGGATACCTGAGTGTCCATCCGCTGTCCCGGTGAAACGAGTTCTGTATGATATGAAACTGAAAATCACTAAGCTAGAGGCACAACTGGTCGAGAGTGAAAGACTCTTTGATGTCTTGTGCACAAAAATTAAATCATCCATGGAAAATACAAACAAATTAATCGAGAAAAATCAATTCATCGGTGATTGGAATAGAGAGGGTGTCTTGGAAAGAGAAAAGGGTGGCTATGCTAATACAGCTAGAAGAGGATTACATATAGAAAAAGCTAATGGACCCGGACAAAGTCCGGAAATTCTGATCCTCAAGACGAAATCTAAGGGAAACTATCTCGAAAACAAAAAGTTGATATGTTCAACAGTCACTTTGGTTGAAAGTAATCTGAAGCTAGATGGAGTAAGACCAATCTCCAACGGAGGATTAGCTATTGAGTCTGAATCAGGCTCTGATTTGGATACTTTGAGAGACCAAATGGAATCAAACTCTGCCTTAAAGGAGAAGTTTGAAAGTTACAGACCCAAAAAAAGACTCCCTAAAATTATTACGACGAATATGGACCCTGATCTGGATGGTGCTAGTCTGAAGGAGGAATTAATCAGAAGGAACGATTTCTTTTCTGATACGAACTTCACTGTGGATTTTTCAATAAAGGGAAGGACTGGGACCCACTGGATGTTGTCACTTAACCCCAAACTTTTTCATCCAATAATTCAAATTGGTCACGTAAGGCTTGACTGGAAAAGAGTTCCAGCAAGAGAATTTTTGAGTATCAGGCATTGTAGGAAGTGTGGAAAATTGGGTCACACTTCCGGAAAATGTACCGATAAGGAAACAATGTATCTTAACTGTGGTGAAAAACATTTAGAGAAGCCCTGCAAAAAACCTCCAATGTGTATAAATTGTTTAATAAATAACCAGGAAATGAGTACAAAGTTGAAGTTGGATCCCTCTTGTTTGAGTGAAGTTTGTCCATCCTATCAGCAAGATTTTGTCTCGTACTATAGATTATGGTACTTAATCTATAATTAATGCAAATCAACATTAATCACTCCCCCGCCGCCTATAGCTTATCTATGCAAACTATGTTTGATAACAAAATAGATATCTTGTGTATACTTGACCCTCCCATTGTTGGTGATAGGTAACCGTCCCCCCTCCCTGGGCGCTGTCTTAATAATTTGCAATCCTTTGTTGAGATATAAATTTAAATATAATACTGCATCTTCAATATTAATAGATACTTTTCTTAGTGATATTTCTGCAGTCGTAACAACAGGTTCTTATTTTGGTCCTCATGGTGAGATTGACGACCAGATCGGTGAGCTTTGCTCGGCTGATTTTCTGGAAGCTGATTTCATCATGATGGCCGATTTTAATTGTCGCTCTAGGGTCTGGGGTTATGATTTTGAAGATCGGCAGGGTCGTAGTATTCTAGATTTCTGTATTATAAATAATTTAATTATTTGCAATAACACTGTTTTTGGCCCCACTTTTGTGTCTCACAGTGGGAAGGAATACCCAGATCTGATACTTGTCAATGGAAATCTATACGATAAGATTAGTAATTGGAGGGTACATGACCAGGAAACATTAAGCGATCATTTGTATATCAGCTTCGCGTTCGGGGGAGACGTTGAGTCTTCTAAAGGTTTCATATATAAAACTAGATTTGACGCTGGAGGGACTGCATCACATTTCAAAAGATTTTATTTGAGAGATTTATGGAAAAGATTAAAGGAAGCTGATTCTTTTTCTTCTCTGGATCTATGCACTGAAAATTTGCTGAAATGTGTTAAAATGAGTATAAATAAAAAGTTAAGAAAAATGAAACGTTATAGGGTAAGGGTATTGCTTTACCCCCTTCGAGTGCCCATCTATTGGTTCTTATGTCAACTCGGATGAAGTAAGGATAGTGTTGGATAACTTAAAAAAGGGAAAGGCAACTGGCCTTGACAAAATAGATTACAGTACTTGGAAGGAAATTTAGAGGAATTGTCCCGATTTTATAGTGGATTTTATGAATAAATGTATAAATTTTAATTACTTCCCAAGATGCTTAAACGCAGAGGTTATTTTTATTGAAAAATCTGGTAAAAATCCAGCCCTCTGTAACGCATACTGCCCTATCTGTTTACTTCCGGTTCTTGGTAAAATATTGGAAAGAATATTTATTAATAGGTTCAATTACTGGATATATAAAAATAATAAGTTAAATAACAGACAACTCGGTTTCAGAGAGCAAAAAAGTACGGAAGACGCCTGTGTCGAACTATTCAAATTAATAAAAAAGAACGGGGGCTCCTTCATGGGGCCATGGTCCTTGACATCAGGGCAGCCTTTGACAGTTTAAACTGGAACATGCTTGTAGATGTTCTGAATGACATGGGTATTCCCAATTACTATAGAAATTTTATTTACTCTTACCTGAGTTTTAGGCCGGTGACTTACGTGGACAGAATCCACGAGACTACCAGAAATATCTCTAGGGGTTACCAACAGGGATCTGTTATAGCTCCTGTTATTTGGAACCTTTATTTTAATAGTCTTGAATATTGGCAATGAAAGAGGGGAATGTGTTAGGGGTAACCCAGGATCTAAAACTTGACATTCCGTGTAAAAAGACAAAAGCACTGATCTTTGTAAAAAAAGACACACTTAAGCATAATCCCTCTTTCAAATTACAGGGTAAGACAGTAACAGTTACGAGAAGTGTTAATTATTTAGGAGTGGTCTTTTCATCTGACTTGACTTGGAGTAATCACCTGGAGTTTCTTCATGATAAATGTGGTGTATTGGCAGGCAGTTTTTCCAAGGTGGCCAGTTCTGGGTGGGGTACTAACAGGAGGATGCTTAAGAGATGATATCTTACAGTAGTTGAGAAGGTGGTTGCACATTGTGCTGGTGTCTGGGCTGGGGTGCTGACTTAGCTCAGGTCCGAAGGCTCAGATCTCTTCAGAGACCTTTTCTCTTGAGGATTGCCGGCGCATATTGCACCACATCCTACAATGCTCTGTTTTCCCTCCTTGGTATCCCTCCCATACAGGCGGGCGATACTTGAGTGCGTCCACAAAAAATATTGATTTTGTCGAAGAAGAGTCGATGTTTTCCATTCTCTCCTCTTGACGACTTCGAAGAGCAAGATCCTTGTAGCTCCTCACCCCTAGATGAGCGCATATTGGTCCTAGTAGGGGAGCCGGGCTCATTGTACTTTCAGGTGTTCACTGATGGCTCGGAGATCAGCGGCGAGGGGTGGGTTTGGATTTTTGTGTCTACAGAAACCTTTCTCTTTTCCACACTGAACAATACATGTTGCATGATTATAATACTGTATTTCAAACAGAAATGCTGGCGATTGCCCATGCTGTGATGTGGATAGGAAGTACTGGCCATACGGCTGACATTTATACAGACAGTTTATCTTCCATCAGTGTGCTTGTCTCCTCCAGGACCTGCTCCAGATTTGTCAACAGTATCAGAAAAATCATTATCCCTTTTAGGGAGGTTATTACATTAAGCTGAGTAAGAGCTCATGTGGGTCTCGTTGGTAATGAGGCGGCTGATGAGTTAGCGAAGTTGGCTGCCTCATCCGGCATCCCGTTGGGGGCCCCTGCCCCTTACTCCCTCCTGTCCAGCTTTGTTCAGACGGAGGTGGTGAGGAGATGGCGGGTCCTTTGTAGGTCGTGGGACGGTGGTACGCGTGCCTGCTTCTTTTACTCGGCCCTTTCCGTTGATTTACAACTTTGCTCTGGATATCTTTTTCACTTTTTTGCGGGTCCCTATGTGGCCTATCTCCATTGATTTCATTTTAGAGACTCACCCCCCCCCCCCATCTGTTCTTGTGGCTTGGAGGAGGACGTGGACCATTATGTCTTTGTCTGCCCTCTAACTCGCGATTTCCATCTGTCTGGGCCGATGGAGGGTTGCAGGACTTTATGATTTAATAGGGTTGTGGCCAACCCCGGGTCTATCCAAAGAATAAGTAAATGTGTTTCAATCGCAGGGTCGATCACAGGGTTGAGTGTTTAGTGTTAATATTGAGGAGCTTGGAAAATACCAGAGACACATAGACTGTGGAGTTTAGACTATTGAAGCATTTCTTGGAGTATCATTGGTTTACAATGTGGAAGTCGAATTTATAAATATATTTATAGGAGTTATTTTAAAGTTGGTTTATAGTTGGGGAGGTACTGTTGCTGTGTTTTTCTCCTGTTTCGTATAATCGGTATACTTTTATCTAAATTGTGGTGTATGGCCATTTCCGTGTTTGATTTATATAAATCATTGGCCTTCTCTTTGTATTGTAAATAAATTAGTGGTCTGATGACATTGATATTTTATTTAGAATATGTTTTGATTATGATTTTGGAAATGATGAAGATGCTATAACGTTCTGTTACATTATTTACAATATGATGGTTTTCTTATTGTAGGCCTTTGTAACCGCCCTGGCCTGGCACAAAAAATTTGTTTGTAAATAAATTTAGTATTCCTTTCTTGGCCGGGGTTTTTAAGCAAGCCTCCCGACCTGGGACGACAAAAAAAAAGGGGAGGGAAAAAACCCACCCTCACCCGTGCACTGACAGAGGAGTGGAATAACTTGCCTCAACAGCTGATGAATAATGTTGTGCAAAGCATGACATGACGTGTGAAATGTTGCATCGTGCTTCTCGGTGGACACATCCCGTACAGACACCTTTTTCAAAGGTGTCTGTTGTTGTTCATATGCATTTTTCCATTCCTCCGTACACAGCATCAAATGAACACTTTTTTCCTTTCAGATGTTTCAAAATCTTCTGTATTTAAATGATCTTTATTCTAATGCCCGAACAGTGTGGCAACAATATTTTATCCTGCTGGACCTCCACCCCCGCTTAATATTATGCTACATTGCAATTTGTGATCCATCCTTAGCAATTGTCCAGCAGTGTATATTATAATCCGAGGACTGCCATAATACGGACACATAAAAATAGTTACTTTAATTGCCCCATAAGCTGAAAATGGTTGCCAAAAAAACCTTCTACATAATAGTTGCACTTTAGTAGCAAAATTTGGTACGCTTTTCGACATAGAATATATCAAACTACTTATATTTATATTGCTTAAAAAAAAATTAAATTATATGAATTGTGTATTAAATATGATTTGTGTATTAAATAACATTATAATGGAGAATCTGTTAATTAGTAACAGTAAGAATAAACTTCTTTTCGAACAAACATCCCGCACATATTTTATTTCGATATTAAAAAATACTAGTATGGCACTTTGGCTAAATAAAATATGAAAATGCTAAAACGATTTCAGAAGTTTTAGCTAAAAAGCTAGACTTTTATTTGCCAGTAAACCCTGATTGAAATACGATCTCCATATAACAAGCTTCCAATAAAAGAACTTATGGATATAATGGATATTTGTATGAAATATGGAACAACTTTTGGAACTTATTTACGTGTGTCATGAACCCTGGATATACTAAAAAATCATTGAACGATAGTGAACTGAAGTAATATACAAGTTGAAAAAATAAGGCAATAATGTATATGGGAAAAATATAGTAACGAAATATAGTAAATGCACATGTGTACTTTGATATACATATTCTGATAAATGTAACTGGTTGATATTGAACAAACTGCATATAAAATTTATGAAAAAAAAAGCACAAGTTAAAAAATGCACATACTGCAGACTATACTATAACCGCAAAGACAGAGTATGACATGGGTCTAAAATTTAGGCAGCAGGCAATTATGTTTTTCCAAAAGCTATTACTGCACTCAATTTTTTTTTATCTTAATTCCTTTGGTGTGCAAATAAATAGCATTTTATTTCTGTTATACGTAACTACCCTTGAATTTGAAAAAATTAAAAATACTTTTTATTGATACTGGTAATGAGAGATTAACTTTTAAATGTCGTCGAAAAGTAAATATTCTCTGCAACATTGCTTTGTTTAGGAACAAATTTTTGTAAGATAAAGGGCATTTTACTCATAAACTGCACTCTTCATTTTCCACTACACCATGAGGTGTAGTAGGAAATGAAAAATGCAGATGAATTAAGGTTTATTCTGCAAACATTAAGTTTATTTTACATACTATTTTTAAGTTTTAACTGCTTTAGTTGATAAAGCGTCCAACAATTTTGATGTTATGAAATTATTTGATAAAATACAATATACAAAAAAAATATAATTAAGAAAGTCAAATATTTACAAAGAAAAAAAAAGGTGGAAAATGTAAATAAGCATACCCAATAGAGAAACTAAAAATCAAAACTGGGACAGAATATTAATTAGCAGTGGTTGTCACAAGAGTTAACTTAAGAATGAACATAGAGTCTCTTATGGATTTGAGGCCTGCACAGGCTCAGTACTGGCCCAAGGGCCAGTTGACTGGATCGGGATTGATTTCTATAGCATTGTTTCAAGCCGAACTTAGATTTGAATTAAAAAATTAAGTCGGGTCGAGACGAACGTATTTCATTTTGATTTTTTTAAATTGAATTTAGTGCAGTACATGAAATTATTGTGTTAATTTCAGCTTGGTAAAGACTTATTTTTTGTGCAAAAATTTCACAAATACACGTATACATACGTTTGAATAAAAATTGTTGTAAGCTGAGCCGAGCTCGGATTCTACATTTGTAATTTTATTCGAACTTGGGTCAGGTTCGAATACGAGTACTGTCGGGCCCAACTGGGTGAATGTCTGAAATCTCGATTCGTGAAGGTGGATATACACTGAACCCAAAGAGCTTATCAGATCTAAATTGCTCTTGGGAAGACCAAGTCTGAAATGAAAAGGTCCACTTACAGTTTGAAGACCCGTTTCTTTTCGAACAACTTGGGAACAATTTTCACGATTCTCTCGTCCCCTTATCTCTTTGTCTTTCCCCATTTGACGATCCCCTCACCCCATCTCACAAACAACTTTTCCTCCACAGGTGTTCAGCTGACCCCTGAAACAGAATTAGCTGAAAGGGGGAAAGCAAAATACAATTTTTTTCAGATCAATATTTGCTACTCTCCTGTTTTGCTGAAATTCTATTTGAGGTAATACAAAAGTTAAGGCATATATCAAAAGTTAGCATTTTGCTCTTTTTCATGTGTTTTTAAAATTCAAATATTGTTAAACGCAAGTTGATAAAAGTCTGTCAAACATTTAATTGAGATTTTTTTAGTGACTTTCAACTTCAATAACTTGTTAAAAATACTAAAAAATTTAGACTAAAATAAAAATTAAATTCAAATTTTGATTTCTTTAGCTTTGACATTCTGGAAAAAAAATTAAAATAGGTTGATTTTTGGAAGATATATTGCAGAAAAGCTAGGACACTAAACGCCCATATATTAACGTGGAAGGTGAAGATTGGAGCATGCGAGTGAAGAGGCCTCTTAAGGAGTTTTTAAGTACAGTGCGAACTCAGCTTAATAATTAACCAGAATATAAAAATAAGCTAGTCTAGTCAATCAAATATGCAGCATTTAGAAGATGAAGATGGATGGAAAAGGATACTAATGGACTTGGTAATTTATGAGAACATATGCGAAAATAATTTAAAAATCAATCTTAATAATTAACCAAAATATAAAAAAAGCTAGTTTAGTCAATCTAATATGCAAAATTTAGAAGATGGAGATGGATGGAAAAGAAACTAATGAACTTTCAGCAATTCCCGAGAAAATAAAGTGAATTGATTTGCGTAATTGTGTTGTTTATGCAAAAATAATTTAAAAATTAACCTTAATAATTAGTCAGAATTTAAAAATAACTTAGTTTAATCAATCTAAGATGCTTTATTTAGAAGATGATGATAGATGGAAAAAGATACTTATCGACTCTCGACGATTCACGAGAACATAAACTGAATTGCGCTGTTTATGCAAAAATAATGTAAAACTTAACCGTTCAGTGATTTATGCCAAATTTAATAACTTTTTAAGAAGCATATTTATTACTTGCATGAAAAAAAGTGATCTTTTACATTTTAAACAGCTCTAAATCCCCACTGTCAAGGTGATTTGATTAGCATTACTGTGCACAGCAGCCACAAATCCTCGTATCTTATTCATTTAATTAGTATTAATTTGCATATGGCCCCAAATCCACATTGTCACGATTTGATTGTCATTACCATGCATGCAACCATAAATTTACATTGGCCTTCATACAAGACAATTTTCCGTAAGAAAATGTGCAAATTCTGTAATCCGTAGTATGAGTATGTTTTTCGTATAAACAACAAAGAATCCATAGCAATCAGAATCTCTATGTATCTGTTATTTTGGCTAGTTAGAAAAGCTATTCACTAAAAATGATTGTCTCATGATTTTTGAAAACATGGAATGCCAAGTTGATCTGTCCTTGCGTTATTTTTAACTTTAATTAATACAAGTGATGAATAAATTTCCAAGTTGAATCTCTTCAAGTGATAATTTATACCCAATGACAACAATGCATTTATCATAAATATCGAATAGAGTCAACTTCACTATGCTACTACATTCCTACTACATCCTGATGTCGAGTGCTTATCTTTCAAAGCAAGTATGCCTACGAAATTAGAACAATTAGCTTTAAGATTTAATCATTTTAAACATGGACGGCCTTACCCGATATCAGTCAAAGTATCTATCCAAGTACTGGAATAGCCTAAAATATTATCTACCAGTAACTAATCCCTGCACTAAAAACACTGAATAGTCAACAAACCTCCTTTGGCAGAAGAGAAATGAAGTCGCGCTGAAACTGAGGCTCAATAACATTCATCATGTGCCTGACTTGAGCTGGTTCACAAATGGCTATGAGTCGATCCAATGCTGAAAGTCGATCAAAACCACTCCATTCCTGAAATATCAAAATAGTTTATTTGTGTTCTAGGATGATTTAATAAATGAAACACAATATTGTATTTTTACACTGTGAGTTTTAACACATTCTTCAGGAAGGAGATACAACTAAACAAGCACGATTTAAAGCTTAAAACAAAAGCTAGTATTTCAGTGGTAGTTATAGTAAAAAGAAAAATATGTAAATTCTTAATATCTCCCAAGACAGAACTATGAAGCTTAGCGAACATGTATATCAAATGCATGTTTGCATCCACTCAATGAAAAGGTGGAATGTGTTAGAGCAGTTTTAAATAATTACTCATTGCTGAAAATATATACTTTGACATATGTTTTTCTTTTTGACTTCTAAGAAAATACATATTAAAAACATATAATTACATAATATATAAATATATCGCTCTGGGTCTGCCATAGGAATGTACTCATTTTGGTGAATTAACTCAAGACCTGGAGCAGCTAGAAGGTCTAAATTTAGTATCTCACTATCTTTTGTGGTGCATTTAAATTCTTTGGTTTTTCAAAATTATTAAGTTATTCCGTCCTAGGAATGTACTCGCCTAAGGAATTCCTGCCTAAGGAATGTACTCGTTTTGAGGGAGTATCTCTAGAACCGGAGAAGCTAGAAAATCCAAATTTAGTATGCGGGTTTTCAAGGACCGTACACCCAATTTAGCATTTTGTATCAGCTTTTGCATAAGGAAATTCCTAAAACTAGAATTTTGGCACAAAGAAATCACTAAATTGGTGCAGTAAAGTGGTGATTTGGAGAAGGAAAATTTTTAAATTGCCACTATAAAATAACATTTTGGAACAAGGAAATCACAAAATTGGTGCAGTAAAACTGCATACCTGCCAACTTATTTGGAGTAAAAATCAGAATAGCGCATAAAGTGAGTTTTACAGAACAAATCAACATAAATCTGATTTACAAAGGACACAATGTAAATAATGCACAAATGTGTGAAATACACAGCTGTTTTGAGATCTCTTTCAGGGTGTCTACTAGATTTTTAAAATGTAATTTCATGGCATTTTCATGCCCTTGTGGCTATTTTTCATGACCTGAATAAAATCATCTGTACATCTTTCTTAAATTCATTCTAACACATAACATACTACAGTACAACCTCGAAAATCCAGACTCGTCCGGACTCTGCCGATTCCGGATTTTTGATTTTTCCAGATTATAGAATTTGAATAAAATTCAGATTTAATATTAACTAAATACACTATAAAGCACTCTTTTTAGTAAAAATAATGGCAAAAGCTAAGTTAATCAATTAAAACATATTATGTAATCTAAAAAATAGGGCAAAAGAAATTTCTAAGAAAAAATATACACATTAATAATTTAGAATGTGTGAACGAAACGAAATGATAAAATTACATTTTATCATTTCGTTTAAATATTTGAATTAACATTTATCATTTCATTAATTTTGGTTTATGGGAAAGCAGTTTTCTTTATCCTGTAGGTGGACATTATTTCTGCTCGGTTATAAAGCTTCTTTGTTCAAGACCTTTAATTGCATGATCGATTGTTTGCATAAGATTATCAATGGGTATTTTTTCTTCTCTATGTTTATCGTCGCTACTTTGATTTTTTTTATTTAATATCATATCGCGAATTTCGCCATCACTTAATTTATTTACGACCGGCGTATCATCATCACAGTGCAGAACTTCCATTATATCGGCTTTGTCGAGATTTAATGAAGTGCCGAGAATTAATAAAGATCGAGGATTAGCACTTTTGACGATATATTTAAAGGTGTAAATGTATTTAAACCGTTTTCGCTATTAACGAATGAAAAACAAAAAATAAGAACTTAAAAGTTTTATATATTTTCTAGCATCTATATAATGTTATGTTTAAAAAGGCTGATGACTCTGAAAAAAGTAAAAACTTTATTAGTAATAGTCAAATATGTAAAAAACATCGCAGTAGATAAAATAAATATATTTTCCAAAAAAGAAAAAAATGATTTTCTAAATTACAATGAGTTACTAGGCTGCAGCAGCACCAGGACGTGGCGGGGCAGGGAAAGCGAAGAAAAGAATTTGCTTAGTTCCTAATAGTAAATGCAGCTGACCTCTTTGAGAGGTCTGTGTGTTAATGACCTTGTTGCTCGGTTCTGTGCGATACGATATTATTTAGTTATTTATTTACTATTTATAGTATGTAAATATGGCTTTCTAAACAAAAAAGGCAAAATATACAGTCGATTTCAAGCTGACACGTTCGACGAGAACGAAAAAATCATCAGATATCGGGAGGGGGAGGAGATTCTGAAAACAAAACAGAATACATTGGAAGAATAGAATTCGTAATACGAAGTGAACAAAATAAATTTCCCTGAGTGTTAATATGAATTCTCGGGATTTTTAGATTTAATTGAACAATCTGTGATAAAATGTTACAATAACGTTTTAAAGTGCTTAATATTAAAAATTACATTGTATCAGAAAAATGTCTTTTTCAATAATGAGAAAAGGAAATATTGATAATAAAAATTCCGTATTTAAATAACGATGTATATTTTACGCGAAATAATTCATCGGGAGTTGTGGCTTGAATAAGGGGGAGGAGGGATTAATGCTAACAACGTAATTCACTCTCCAACCACGAGCCGATCTACGGCAGTTCATTTAAACTTTCGTTTCATTTCCGGGTTCAGAAAGTCAACTGGAAAATACGGTATTTATTTATAAAATATAATTCCATATAAATAAGCTTACCCTGTTGTTTTAAATCTGCGACTTCATCAGTCCGGAGGGGGGAACCCCCGAAAATTTGGAAAACGTCCAGATTTTGGATGTCCGGATTTTCGAGGTTGTACTGTATCACTATGACTTTATCTATATGGCTACCATAATTATTAATACATATACAGTTGTTCACGGGAACAAAATATGTTCAAACGCACAAATGAAGTTCGAGGGAAATTTTACAGGTTTTCGAAAAAATTCTTTTAAATAAAATAAATAAGATAAAATCCTGTAAATTATTTAAATTATAATCGGTTAAAGATAACTTTTCTCCTGAAGACGCAACAATCACACAAATAAAAAATATTGTCAAAACTTTACACAATTTGTCGGGGAGATTTTCCCTAAATTTCTTCGCCTTCTAGAGAAAATTTGTTGACTGTCACTTTCAGCATCCCTACAGTTATTAAGATTATATTTTTACAAACATGAATATTAAATACTTGTTACTAAAACAATAATGCAATCAACCATCATATAAAACTTAATAGTGCCACTGGTAAGTACAATAAAATTCAAAATTGCATTCAGGTAAAACTTTGCTGAAAAGCAAAACACGACTAAACAAGTTCCGAAAATTTATTTCCAATGAAAACAAATATAAAAAATGTTGATTGTGTATAAACTAATTTGCAGAGATTTTGAGTATTTAAACATTTACAGGTATGTTGCCCACCGCATTAATTTTCTTGCTCTTCGCATTAATTTTCTTATTCTTCATGTTAATTTTAAAACTTATTTATCATACAATTCTGAATACCATTTGTTTACCTTAAACCATTTATGCAAAGTACCCATTTTTTGCCATTCAAAGTACTTTTAGAGAAAAAAACGTGACGTGATAAGCGAAAACTAATATGATTCTTGATTTCTGCACATCAAAATACCTTAAAGTCAACTCTCAACTGTAAGTCAGCAAAGATCGTGTCAGCCTGCGTAATTAATCTTTTCTGTTTCTAGAAATGTATAAAATAGAATATATTTTTAAAAAATTTATAAACTAGTTGAAACTTGTTTCGAATCATTGATACACATTTTATACCTACTACCCTTAGAAGGGGTGAAAAACAAGTTTTAATGAGATTTTTTAAGGTGGAAAAAGTTGAAAAAAACGAGAAAATTTTCTTCATGACTGTGATTATCAAAGCACAATTTACATTTCTGTGCAAGATATTACTTTATTACTATATTACTTATTGTTTATTCAACAAAAAACATACTTTAAAATAAACATTAACATAATAAAACAAATTTACCACTTCAAAATCTGAAATTTTAAAACTAATACGTTTACAATTCATTCATGGCATTTGTTCCAGTTGTATGACAACTGAAGTTAAAGTATGAAACATCTATTCAGTCCAAATAGTGTCAATGAGGTTTAAACTGCTTAGGGACAAGAGGATTTATATGATTATTTATTTACCTTTCCTTCAAATTACCAAACATTGGAAAGAGAGGAGATTCCTTGCATCTGTTACCCCTCTGCACTCACCCACAGATCGGAATTCCGACGGGTTCAATCTTTTATCAGATTCTGCGTTGGCAAGGAGATGGGACGTGGTTCGGGGGCGCCTGCTGTACGGATAAGGTTAGGTGAAGGAGAATTTTTTTTTCTTGGATAATCCCGTTTTTATATATATATATATAAAAAAAAGGCCAGTTGTCAAGTTATTTCAAGTTGCCAAATTTTTCAGTTCAGTCGACGATTGGCGAGTGGTAAGTGCTTATTTTCATCTTTATCTACATACCCTTAACATTGAAAAGTTCTTCATTAAATTTTATTTTCTTTTTCTCACAAAAACTTTCCATTTTTCTTAGTGTCCTTAGCCTAGGTCCCTTTCCTTTATAATAACAATAAACATCCTTTCTCGTTCCTGTCAACCTTGGAATGACTTTTCTGACCCAAGTAGTTACTGGATCGGGAATTGGATGATTATCACCAGAGGACCCCATTTCCTCACTACTTTCTGCAATGTCTTTATCTTCCTCTGATGAATCGTCTTTTTCCCTCTCCATATACTTCTCGTCAAACGAGTCTGGATAGGTAGGCTTGTGAGATGAAAAAGTAAATTTTTCTACTAGTTTAGGTTTCCTATTTACATTGGGTCTCAGACCGCCTTCCTCTGCGCAATCACTCTTCATTAAATTTAACATTGTTAGTCTTGACTATTTTCTCCTCATTCAAGAGTCATAACCTATACCCCGAGTTTTCAATGCATATCCTACCATAATGTTCTCTTGTGCCCTCATGTCAAATTTCTCCCTAAGTTGTTTAGGCTTGCCTGCTTGACATTCAAATGCTCTGAGGTGGGCAACTGATGGTTTTCTGCCACTGTATAACCCGTTCGGTGTCAGATTCTTGAACTTGTGGCATATTCGATTTTTAACATATGTGAAACATAGAAAGACTTCTGCCCAAAAATTGTCTTTTAAGTTGCTATCATTTAACATAGCCCGAACACAATCCAAAGCAGTTAAATTGAACCTTTCTGAAACCCTGTTTTGCTCGGGTGTGTATGTGTTTGTTCTTTCAGCTTTAATGTCTTAGGTTTCTAAAAACTTTTCAAGTTCAGTGTTGCAAAATTCCATACCGTTGTCGGTTCTGACGCTTAGAATTTTGGTATTTAAAAATATTTCCGCTCTATGCTGAAATTGTCTAAACCTATCAAAAACTTCTGATTTATTTTTCATAGGATACACTGTCACTTTTCGTGAAAAATCATCTGTTATGCTAATGAAATACCTAGCTCCTCCACACGATGGTTTTGGCGTAGGTCCACATACATCTATATGGATTAGTTCCAATGGTTTCTCCGATCTAATTCTTCCTATGGGTTTGAAAAAAATTCTTTTTGTTAGTTTACAACATTTACAGTTGATTTTTCTCACACTAATATTTGGCCCGGCCGTCCAAATAGCTGATCATGTCTCTGTTGACGAGTCGGAAGGTCTGGGTCTTCAACACTGATATTTGGCAATCCTTTGACAGCTGATACTTTACATGTATGGTGTAAATAGTCAAAGTTAATATGACAGAATCTTTTATGCCATAGCCTTGTATTTCTCTAGACATCAATGGGTGATTTTACATGATCAGTATTCTTAAAAACATCATATTTACAAGGCTTGTTAGGTTTAAAAACACTAACACTAGAATTTACAATTTTACTTTTAAAAACTTTACAAGCATTTCTATTTACACTTTTATTACCATTACTTCTTAAAGGTTTATAAGTCTTACAATTACTTTTCATATTAGGATTTTTAAAAGAAGTGCAAGAATTTTTAAAATCACTTTTAGTTTTATAAACACATGATTATTTTTACATTTACTTTTAAGATCCCTAGAATTTTTAGGCTTAACATTTTGAGCTGTAGGCTTCGTAATTTTACTTTTTGCTGACTTTTCAACATTAAAATTCTTGCTTTGAATCTCATATTGAGGCCTGAGGAAATGCAAGCCATTTTTCCTTTTGGAATAAAACCATTTGCTTCCATCTGGTTTGAAAAAAATAATAAAGCCATTTTTATCTGCAAAATTACAATTTTGCTCTTCTAGAATTGAAGCAGCAATTAAGCTTCTTCTCGGTTTAGGTGAATACATAACATCTTTTAAATGAATTAAATTCTTCATATTATTCATTTTAACATACATACTGATAAATCCGACACCTTCGATTGGGCTTTCTTGATCACTGGCAGCTAAGGATATTGTCTCGTCCCTTTAAGCTCTTTAAATTTGTCGAACAATTCCAGATTGTTACAAAAATGCCCAGTTGCTGCCATGTCAAGAACCCAACCAAATTTGTCGGTCGATTCAATATTACAATTTTCAATGTTAGACTGGATTTCACTTAACTTTGCATGGTTTTGTTTACAGTTTGCCTTAAGATGGCCATAAGCCTTGCATGCATGGCAAGGGCATATCCGTTTATTTAAATTTACACTTTTAGAAAGTACATTTTTAAATTTAGATACATTTTTAGATTTATTTACATTGAAAGCGAAAGTCTTATTTCCATTTTGTTGCTTGTCGTGTAACTGCTGGGCAATCCTGTCTTCCGCAAGCAACTCTGATTCAATGTGCTTTAGAGTAAATTGGTCATCTGGCAGTCTATACAATGTCTGTACTATGCCTCTAAATTCGTCACAAAGATGTCGTATTGTCTGGAACGCAACCAGGACCTCTGCCATTGGGTGTCCAGCATCTTTTAATTTTGATACTAATTTTTTAATCTAAGATATAAAAAGCCCCACGGGTTCACTCAGCACTGGCTTTTCATTAAAGAAATCGTCAAACAGTCTCATCAGTCCAGCCCTGGACATTGGCTCGAACTGTTCTTTTAATACCTTCCATGCCGTCAACGGTTTGTCAACTTCAGAAATTAAATCCCGGTATTCAGCTTCCAAGCTATAATAGAGTGTTGACTATGTTTTTTCTTTTCTCCTTTGATAATCTAATTTTTCTTTCCTGGTCGTGTCCTCACCCGGTTTCTCCTCTGTTCCTGTGATGAAACCGTATAATCCTTCACTCATCAGTGCAAATTTTAAGTCTGTACTCAATGTTGAATAATTATCTCAACCAAGTCTTTCTATGTCCGGAGTAGTCGCCATATTTAGCTTGATATGGCTACGGTCCCCGTCTTGGAGCTTGTTCGGACTTTAACAACATTCCAGATAAGCAGCGTTTTGTAACCACTTGGGCTGCTGTACTAGGGCTGCTAGGACTGCTAGGGCTGCTGGGGTCCATAACATAGAACAGAGTACAGAATACATACAGACATACATTACCATAGCTGACAACCTCCAAATATGAAAAACCGGGAGATTTCTGTGCGAAAATATGAAAAAACCGAGAGATTTTGATAAGTCCAATTTTAGACGATGCAGACAGATTGCAAAAGTGGAAATTATTCTCACAATTAAACGAAATATATGGAGGATCACGCATAAATGCCGTTTTTCACGATAATGCTGCAAAATAGCCTTTCATTTCATTAATAATATGTTTGAACAACATGTTTTCTGTATAAAATACGAAATAATTATAAAAAAATTGACGATGTTGACAGATTGCAAAAGTGGAAATTATTTTCACAATTAAGCGGAAATATATGGAGGATCTCGTATAAATGCCGTTTTTCGCTATACTGCTGCAAAATAGCCTTTCATTTCATTAATATTATGTTTGAACAAGAGTTTTTCTGTATAAAATATGAAATAATTATAAAAAAAATTGACGATGCTGACAAATTGCAAAAGTGGAAAAATAGCTTCATAATAAAACGAAATATAAGATAGCACACAAATGTCGTTTTCACCACTACTTCTGCAAAAAGTACTTTCATTTCATTAATAATACGTTTGAACAATGGTTTTGTATATAAAACAAAATAATTTAATAAAATTTCAGTCGATGCAAATGCGTTTTACCCACATTAATTAGATAATCATTGATCATCTATCTCTCTCGTGACACTGTGGGAATAATTGCTGTTTGCGACCGCCGATTACGCGATAGCTGGGAAATGCATTTTTAGACGAAAGAACGGGAAAACTTCGATTTCAAAATTTGTGACTTTGTTTCTCATTTCGTAATATTTTCGGAAAATTCGTGATCTATTTCCAATTTTTTTATTTTTGTAACCTGTAGATACAAATACAAAAATACAAACGTCAATCGCGATCCATTCCTACACAGCGGTAGCAGAAAACTCACCGCGGGAAAACAACTGAAAGTCACGATTTGCATTCACGTGATTTCTGCCTAGAAAGGGGGAAAATAAGAGCAGCTGAGTGAAAACTGGGAGATTGAGCGACTTATCCGGGAGACCGGGAGATATAGCAAAAAACCGGGAGAGTTTGCAGCTAGGCATTACCTACATTGGTTACCTACATTTGATTCATGTTTTGTTTCAGTCATGTTTTTTGATTTCACATGCTTCATAATGTCACTCCTTCCACCATGAGTGATCACTAAGTCACACACATACACGTTGCAAAATGTGTATGTATTTCCCTTATGTGACTCTTTTTAATACAGGGAAATTCAAATTTTTAATACAGGGAAATTCACAAACTATCGAAAAGTAAGTATAATGACCTTTAATAGCATGGTCATTCAGACATAATTCGTCCACTAAATAAAATTTACATCCACATCGATCAGCATCCTGCTAGTCTCGATAATCTGTCCGTATGACAGCATTCGACTATGTAGTAGATTGATCTGTTACTAAGTCTGACTTGGACTCGTCGACTTTCTGAAGTGCCTTTGAATGAGTCCGCTATACATACAAAGATGGGATTGTTCTGGAACAAGTTTGTTTCTGGAAATGCCCCCAAATATGCAAATTACTTGAATACACGTCGGACACTCGATTTGCATGATTCATATGTTGGAAAAACGTTTAAGTTGAAAAAACAATAGTGAATGTATGGAAGCATACGCTGTTTAATTAGGTAAGAGTTCTGTACCTAATAAAGCCACCGTAATTATCATCAGATAATATCCTATAGATAATTTTTACAACTTCAACTCGAGCTTTTAACTCGATTATTTGTGCATATAGACATTTATGTGTTTTACCAAAAGTTTTTATTTGTGAATAATATTCTGATGTCTTGATTTACTGTGCAGAAATAAAGCTCAGTTCGTTTGCAATAACACTTCTTTATTGAGAGATATATTTCACAATGCTACACTATGCAAATATCGGAAGCCTTAAATTTTCGACATCTAAATTTTTTGATAACAGAAATGATGAAATGTTTGTTATCTTTATTTTGGCTTTTAAGCTCAGCATTACTGCAGGACCATTTAGAACTATTTTGGTAATTTTAAGTCGAACAAAAAATTCAGACGAGTGATGTCACATTTGACAGTTTGACCAGAGAAGTTTATGACACAAGATTTTTAATTATATTCCATTTATAGGGGAAAAAATAATAAATATGGTTTATATGATATTTCAAGAAGTTCTACATATTCATAGATTACTTTCCTTTAACATATAGCAAATACACTCATTGCCATAAAAACTTGCGCGCCAAGAAAGAGTTGTCAGAATCAAACAAAATTTTACATATGTGAGTGCCACGTTGATATAAGTAAGTGATTACAAAATCAAAGTAAAAGGATCATTTATTACAGGAAAAATGGTACTTATCGGTTTTAGGGAACATGGGTTAGCAACTGCTTTTCCGAGTTGTCGCCAACACGGACATTGGCAATATAATCCGATAGGAGAAATTCACTACAAACACAATGATCAAAATTTAATATATAATGGGGTTTGATCAACTTTACTTAAGAAAAAAATATTGTGTTATATTGAAATTTGTGGTGACCAAAACTCAGCTATTGCCGATAAAATTTTATTAAATTTACCACTACCGGTAAAGCTTCGCCACATAAATTCTGCGAGATATAAGTCCAAGTGCTGTCTCGCAATGCCTCTATGCTTTTTGTTACATCATTTCGTGGATCCCCAGAGTCTCTCTATGGTCTGCATATGAGCTTCAGTTTCAGAATCCATGAAGTTATACCGATGGTTCACTTTCAAATGTTGAAAGCCAGCTTTTTCTAATTCTTCAGTTTTGTAGCCATGCCAGCAATCTGAAAATATGATTGAGCTATCCTTGATAAGTTCAACAATTTCTTGTAGCTTTCATAGTAGCTTTCCGATTAGACACTGCCACAAAAAAGCATTCCTTGGTTTTTCGACAAATGCCTCTTCAATGTTCGTGTTGGCCCCAACTCGGGTAAAGCAGTCGCTAACCCATGGTCCAATAACTGATAAGTACCGAAAAAACTACAAATGAATGGAGGTTCTAGTACCCTGTTCTGTTGGGCCACCTCTAGGGTAAATACACAATGTGATACAAGCGGACATTGAGGCATACAGCTCCTGTATGGTCGAAAACCCAGACCACCCGACTCGCTCTAGGGCACGAGCAGCAATTTAAGTGGCTGGTGCTACTGTATAGTGTCATGTGTCATCTCATTCCACAGTTGTAAGCGCACCTCTAGTTCAACCAAACTCGTAGGCTGTCCAACTTGCCGTCCCAAGTGATCCCAGACATATTCAATCGGTGACAAATCTGGGGATTGGGCAAGCCAGGGAAGGGTGGTAATGTGACAGAGGCATCCCTGTGACACACCTTTGCTGTGTGTGGCCGAGCATTGTCCTGTTGAAAAGTGCCTGCTGGGAGCCCTGCCATGAGTGGCAACACATGTGGCTGAAGAATGTCACAAACATACTGCTGGGCTGTCATGGTTCCATGGATCAATATTAGAGGTGACCAGGTGTCATATGTGACAGAACCCCATACTATCACACCAGCTGTGAGAGTGGTGTGTCGCTGTAAAGCGAAGGCAGGATTGAGGAGTTCACCACAGAGTCTCCACACATGTACACAATTGTCATCACTGCCCAAATCGAATCTCAATTTATCGCGGAAGACGACCTGGTTCCATTCATTTGCAGTCCAATCTCGTCGAGTGCGACACCACTCCAAACGGAGGCAACAGTGGGTGGGTCCTTCAACCAGGCGCCTCGCAATGGTACGGACAGACACAGGGACCCATAGTGAAGGTGCTGCCTGTGTCTGGATGGCGGACAATGGTGCAGTTAGTTGGTGCTGTGCGTGCATGTAGGGTGATGTGACAGTCTTCTTGGCTATTGGTCTGCCGAGGGTGTCCTGAGCAGGACCCCCAGATCAAATTGTGGGACAGGGTATAAGGTAGTGCCGTCGGCCCCATGTAAATTAAGGGAGTGATTATCCCCCCCTCCCCCCGGTATCTAACGCATTTTCGGCAAACTTAACTTTAGTAAAATAATTTTTGCTTTATCTTTTTAATTAATTTAAAGTTGCATTCTCTAGTTATAAAATAGTAAAACACAGCAGAAATAGCAATCACTTAATGAAATGAAAAATTAAATGTATATTCATCAATAAAGTGAAAAAAAAAAAGATTTATCCAAAACATCTTCCAATATCATTATTTGATCAACTTCTATTCCTGTTGCCACTCTTTTAACAAAAGTAAGACAAGACACTCTGTTTTTGTGTAGTAATCAATTTTTTGCATCAAAATCTCATATATGCAGAGTTTCTGGTTTTTACAATAAATGACTTTTTTAAAGCAGGTTGGATCTTCAGTCAATCAATCAATTTTCATTTTGGCTGGGGGTGCGAGAGCAAGTAGGTCCCAATAGGAAATATTTTTATTTTATTTTATATGACTTTTTTATAATTTTTTTGAAAAATGTGCAATATCTCGAAAATGGGTTCATGTTAGCGTTCTAAAATTTATATCAATCGTTTTCTAAGGAAAAATTACATAAGAAATGTCTATTTGATTAACTTTATTAGCGGTTTTGCTTTCTTAACGATTTTTTCAAAATTTCACTAGAAAATTTAGGAGGGTTCTGAGCATTTGATTGCGTATAAAAACAATAGGCTTCCAGTGTTTACAGATTGTGAAATTTGTATATAAGTAAAGTAATTAGAACTTCCTTATGACGCGAATTGGCTGAAAATAGATGGACACAGATTAAAATAAATATACCTAATCACATGGAAATCGTTTAACTCTCTTTAGATATTACGCTCGTTGTGAGAAAAGTAAAATTTCTAATACTCAAAAGCGATTTGTGATAAATCCTAAATACATTTACAGTTTATTTCCGGTAAAAGTACTAAAAGTATCCACCCAATTGATAAAAAATATCATATTTAACTTTTTTTTAATTTTTTAATACAGATAAAACAATTCAATGTCTGGACGATGGTACATCCTTTTTATCATGTCCTTTGCTTTTAAACTAAAAAAGAAAAAGAAAAAAATTTCAATATTAAATCTCTATTTCTGTACATATATTAGTAACATTATTTTGTGTTTCTTCAGCTTTAGGAATAAATATTTGGAAAAGCCTTCTCTTGGTCCGATCTCACTGAAAATCATTATGTTTAGGCGATAAAATAATCAGACGATAATTTGTTTGAATATTTCAATCTATTCGAGAAATATTATACTCCCAGATATTATTGAATTACTAGTTCGTTTTTGAGATGTTTTCAATGAGTAAATCAATCCAAAAGTTTTATACAAATTTTAAATATACAACTATTTTACAAGAATAATTTTATAAAACTATATAAAATTCTCATAAAATAAAAAATCTGATGTGGGCAGCACATGACATTCCCTGCAAACTTACATTCATGTTCTCTTTATTTTAATTCAATTTAATTCACTCTTATTTCAATTTTCGTTCTCATTTGGTAACTGGAGTTATTTTCAAATATGGCGTAGAGTAAATATGAAAAAACTAAAATATCTCGAGAACGGCTAGCCCTAGTGTAATGGGGTTGGTCTTATTCTTTTTATCATTAAAAATCACATATAAAACAAGCATTTAATGGATATATTTGAGCGTATGTAGCCTTTTATTTTAGATTTTGACGATTTTTGCGGGCCATTTTGCAACAAAAGACAGGCTATTTTTTTTCGAATCATACCAAAATCTAATCAGCACCAGGGTAATCCACGAGTGACATGTCTACTGAATTTTTAAAATTCGGTCCATTAGTTTTTCAACTAGAGTGGATACAGGCTTTTGAGGGCCATTTCGCAAAAAAAGGCGGGTTCTTTTATCCCGAATCATACCCCAAACTAATCAGTACCAGAATCGTCCACAAGTGACTTACCAAATTTTATGAAATTCGTTCCATTAGTTTTTTAGTTAAGAGTAGATACAAAATCTGCACAGATGTCAAGCTGAAAATATTTTTTTCGTATTCTAGAGGTCTTGAAAAACATAGATCCGTCGAAAACTCGAGTTGCGATTTTCGGCATGATTCCAATACTTTCCCTATACATTACAATGTATTGCAGGGAAAGTAATAACGTTCATTCTAAGATCAAGACTTTACAGCAATTAAACATAATGTTGAAAAAGAATATAAGAATTAAATTAAACATTCCTTAATACCTTGTGCTAAATTATCTTAATTACAAATAATTAAGAACTTATATGAGTGATAAAATATTACTGAATAAAAGAATTTTTTACATTCGCTTATACTGAGATCTAACTTATCAACGCAAACTGAACAACTTCGTTTCCAGAGGACCTACTACTCGCATAAACCTTGCTTAGGAATATTCTGTTAAGACTAAAGGTCTTTCAAGGACGACCCCCGGCTTCCCGGATGATATACAACACTCTGTCATCAGGCATCTACCCAAAATATCCTCCAGAACTACAGAAGAGATTCCGTAGACTGGACACCCTGATGTGTCCAATGAATTGCTTTGGGACAACTGACCGTTCCAAGATCCTATCTCATTTGTATGGGAGTGAAAAATACCCCTCTAGACAAAAATATAACCATGACACAGTGCTCACTCTCTGCGAATGTTTTTTTTTTTTTTCATTTATTTTTTTTTCATTTTTTTTATTTTTTTTATTTTTTTTTTTTTTTTTTTTTTTTTTTTTTTTTTGTAAAGGCATTTATTTCATCAGTTCAATACTTGCAAATTTCGGAAGCCAAATAGCAAAAAATTATTTTTATTGCCTTGGGAACCAAAGAGGGCTCACTGGAAGCTGGTGCCTCGTAAAGGTTCTTCTCCTCCCTTCAAAATCGGGTAATTTACAGGAAGTATTTATTGTTATGTTGATGGCATAGCATACAAGGCATCTTCCTTGTATGCTACGGGCCCCCGTCTTTTTTTTTCCTTTTCACTTTTCTGCAACAAATGTGGAATCAAAGAAATAGAACAAGTTCTCTCACGTATCACATGTTTAATTTCTACAATTCTTTGGGTTTTATTTTATGGTTTCAAAAGACTTGCGTTTGCTTTCTATTTATTCTATACTTGTAATTTTATAATTGCACAAAATAAGCTATATTGTATCATAAAAGAATTTTTATTATAAATTCATATGCACAAATAATACTGTAAAAAATATTTTATCCAAACACCTTCACGGGCCCCAGTACCATGGTCCCAACTGACCCCCTCCCCCCCCCCCCCCTGTGGAGGCCCTGGTCCTGAGTCTGGTCAACGTGTAGGTGACCTCTCTCTCTCATCCACTGGTCCCAACACCTCATCACAGCAAAGTCAGAACGGCCTAGGTGGCGGGCTACTGGCCGAGCTGACCACCCGGCTTCCATCATCTGGATGATTCTTCCCCTCTCGAACTCTAACAGCTGATTATATTGTCTTCGATGGCAGCATAATGGCATCCCTAATGAAAACCCGTCCCTCTACAACAAATTAAGTACAAGCAAAAAGCCTCTACGTACCTTTTTTTCTGCGCCAGGGAGAAAGAAGTTCAATGCCCTCTGGAGGCATTACGCAATGTGCAATCACATTGTATTCCTAATAATTTGCATATCTGCCTGACACGTACCTTCATACCAAGTTTCATTATGATCACACAATTACTTCTTGGTGTGCAAATTTTTATGGCTATGAGTGCATATTCTTTTATCAGCTAGCAAATTTATTTGGAATTTTAAAGTGGGCACTGCTTAATAAAAAATGTTAACAAAAGATTACTTTGACTATTTGATTCTAATTGTATTTGTGTAAAATATTACACTAAAGCATTTGAATCCAAAATCAGAAACAAGATACCTCGAATTTGGAGAGCCATTCCTGCATTTCAGGTTTACATTCTGTGAACACTGGCTGAATTTGCTTGGCAGCAGTAGCCGCAGCCATAGCAGCCAACTGGCATTCGGAGGTATCGGAACCATTGGAGATATAACCATTTTGGCTGCTAGAATCTTCATCACTGAAATATTCAATTACTATATAATCACAATACTTGTATTCACAATTATACTTTAAAAGATTAAATTAAAGCTATGATAAAAATATTACATGCTATGTGTAATGAATAATATGCAGTTATAATATATCATCAGTAGTACAATACAGTTGTATCAAATGTATACACAATAGGGGGGGGGGGGGGCATTCCATATCAAATCAACTTAAAAAAATGACATTTTCAACCAAATGGACACCATTTTTTTTTTTTTTTTTTTTCCAATTTGGCTATTCTGTTGTACACACACATAAGACATAACTCCCAATTTTCATTAATTTTTCATTTAAAGAAATTTGAAATGTGGAAAGACTGGTAATTTCTCATAATTCTTGAAACTTTCAAATGTCTCTATATTTCAACCAAATCTACTGATTGCGTTGAAATAAGGCTTATTTCGTAGCTTAAAGTATGGGCTTTCTTGTGATACGTCACATAGCCCTGTAAATGATATTTTCATTTCAAGGTCACTTGATTTGACCTTTAACTGCAAAAATAAGTATCTTTACATTTTTCAAAAAAAAAAAAATTTAATACATTATTTATCTATATTATACAAACATTTCAAGTTGGGAAATTCAGAGGCTCATGTAAAAAATAAATTCCTAATGAATCTAAGTTATATGAGCAGCTATTTAAAAAATGTTGAAAACCCACACAAAAGCTTAATTGATTACATGATTTTTAAAAAACAAACATTATTCTTAATTAAAAGTTTTAAAAATTTTATAATGTGCATATGATTCTATAAACGTTATTTTGTTGAATTTTAAAATCTGAAAGATAATGCAGATATCATTAATCACTTACTACCATTGCTATTTTGTGTATGTATAGTGTCCCTTATATAAAAAATTATGCATTTCAGTAATATTTAACTCTTACTCTAGTTTAGTAGAATAAAGAACACAAATGAATAAAATCCCAAATTTTATTTTTAGAATTTGGATGAGTTGGTGGGAACTTAAAAAAACCAGACGGTTGAGGTGGGTGAAATGTGCCAGTAATCTTAACCAATACCAGTAGCATAACTGGATTTTTGGCAACCCTAGAGCAAAGAATGTTAGGGTGCCTCTTAACATAATGTACATTCTTTGGTCTTTGTAAGCCAAAACAAAATTTAATACATTCTCTTAATATTTTTGTCAATCATTCATAAAATAACTAAAATTAATTTGTTAAATGACAACTTAAATTAAACAAAATATTCAATGTGAATTCATGTTTCTCAGTGATGTGTGAGAATTTTAATGGTGCATGAGGAAATCTGCCTAAATTCATTCGCTAATAAACTACCAGCCTCAGAACAGTTTGCTCTATCAATCTGGGAATCTTATATTTATAACCTTTTGTAATACAATTCATAAAAGTTTTTCAATTCATACAAATAATATACCATTTAAGATCGTCATTTCAAATATAAGCATAGCTTAAACAGCTATGCTTATAAAAACATATTGAATAAAAATGATAAGAGAAAAATCATTTTGTAGGAGGCGAAACTTGTCTTACAGAAAAAGATTTAAAAGTATTTACATGCAGCCCCCTTTTCTCATTCCACTCCACTATGATGGTATGTCACCTCAGAAAGACGAAAAGCATTCAGAGAGTGATATCTCGGCAGAACAGACTATTCCAATGAAATTTAAATACTCCAAGTAGCAACATTGTTAAAATTGCTTTCACCTTTATTAAACTTTTGTTTCAGTTGTTGCAATATTTCAGACTCTACGCTTCTCCCCAGATGCGTCATTAACAGTCCTGGCTTTGATTAACTGATGGCCAGAATGTGAACCATTTTGCCATCCCATGACATTGCCCTGGCACGCCATGGAGATATCGTTGCCCATAGGTAGGACTTGAATGCACAACCTGGCACAAGGAAATACTTGCCTTAAATTTTTCAGCTGCCTGGACAGATCCTAGTTATATCACTCTTTATTGCTGAAAGCAAGCAATAAAGAGTTTTGTACTCTTTGCAATTTTCGCCTTGCGTACTTGGCTTCATGTAATCTTTTCCTTTTGTCAGGATTTAAGCTTTGAGCTTGGGCACGTTTCACACCAACCCAAAACATCTGCTTTCATGGGCTGCCCATCCACTCACTCAATGGCCTGCTGCTCATGCCCTCAGGAGGTCTTTACTAGACTAAACAAGCAATAAAGAGTTTTGTATTCTTTGCAATTTTCGCCTTTCATACTTGGCTTCATGTAATCTTTTCCTTTTGTCAGGATTTAAGCTTTGAGCTTGGGCACGTTTCACACCAACCCAAAACATCTGCTTTCATGGGCTGCCCATCCACTCACTCAATGGGCTGCTGCTCATGCCCTCAGGAGGTCATTACTAGACTAAACAAGCAATAAAGAGTTTTGTACTCTTTGTAATTTTCGCCTTGCATACTTGGCTTCATGTAATCTTTTCCTTTTGTCAGGATTTAAGCTTTGAGCTTGGGCACGTTTCACACCAACCCAAAACATCTGCTTTCATGGGCTGCCCATCCACTCACTCAATGGGCTGTTGCTCATGCCCTCAGGAGGTCTTTACTAGATTAAACAAGCAATAAAGAGTTTTGTATTCTTTGCAATTTTCGTCTTGCATACTTGGCTTCATGTAATCTTTTCCTTTTGTCAGGATTTAAGCTTTGAGCTTGGGCACGTTTCACACCAACCCAAAACATCTGCTTTCATGGGCTGCCCATCCACTCACTCAATGGGCTGCTGCTCATGCCCTCAGGAGGTCATTACTAGACTAAACAAGCAATAAAGAGTTTTGTATTCTTTGCAATTTTCGTCTTGCATACTTGGCTTCATGTAATCTTTTCCTTTTGTCAGGATTTAAGCTTTGAGCTTGGGCACGTTTTACACCAACCCAAAACATCTGCTTTCATGGGCTGCCCATCCACTCACTCAATGGGCTGCTGCTCATGCCCTCAGGAGGTCTTTACTAGATTAAACAAGCAATAAAGAGTTTTGTATTCTTTGTAATTTTCGTCTTGCATACTTGGCTTCATGTAATCTTTTCCTTTTGTCAGGATTTAAGCTTTGAGCTTGGGCACGTTTCACACCAACCCAAAACATCTGCTTTCATGGGCTGCCCATCCACTCACTCAATGGCCTGCTGCTCATGCCCTCAGGAGGTCTTGACTAGACTAAACAAGCAATAAAGAGTTTTGTATTCTTTGCAATTTTCGCCTTGCATACTTGGCTTCATGTAATCTTTTCCTTTTGTCAGGATTTAAGCTTTGAGCTTGGGCACGTTTCACACCAACCCAAAACATCTGCTTTCATGGGCTGCCCATCCACTCACTCAATGGGCTGCTCATGCCCTCAGGAGGTCATTACTAGACTAAACAAGCAATAAAGAGTTTTGTACTCTTTGCAATTTTCGCCTTGCATACTTGGCTTCATGTAATCTTTTCCTTTTGTCAGGATTTAAGCTTTGAGCTTGGGCACGTTTCACACCAACCCAAAACATCTGCTTTCATGGGCTGCCCATCCACTCACTCAATGGGCTGTTGCTCATGCCCTCAGGAGGTCTTTACTAGATTAAACAAGCAATAAAGAGTTTTGTATTCTTTGCAATTTTCGTCTTGCATACTTGGCTTCATGTAATCTTTTCCTTTTGTCAGGATTTAAGCTTTGAGCTTGGGCACGTTTCACACCAACCCAAAACATCTGCTTTCATGGGCTGCCCATCCACTCACTCAATGGGCTGCTGCTCATGCCCTCAGGAGGTCTTTACTAGACTAAACAAGCAATAAAGAGTTTTGTACTCTTTGCAATTTTCGCCTTGCATACTTGGCTTCATGTAATCTTTTCCTTTTGTCAGGATTTAAGCTTTGAGCTTGGGCACGTTTCACACCAACCCAAAACATCTGCTTTCATGGGCTGCCCATCCACTCACTCAATGGGCTGTTGCTCATGCCCTCAGGCGGTCTTTACTAGATTAAACAAGCAATAAAGAGTTTTGTATTCTTTGCAATTTTCGTCTTGCATACTTAGCTTCATGTAATCTTTTCCTTTTGTCAGGATTTAAGCTTTGAGCTTGGGCACGTTTCACACCAACCCAAAACATCTGCTTTCATGGGCTGCCCATCCACTCACTCAATGGGCTGTTGCTCATGCCCTCAGGAGGTCTTTACTAGACTAAACAAGCAATAAAGAGTTTTGTACTCTTTGCAATTTTCGCCTTGCGTACTTGGCTTCATGTAATCTTTTCCTTTTGTCAGGATTTAAGCTTTGAGCTTGGGCACGTTTCACACCAACCCAAAACATCTGCTTTCATGGGCTGCCCATCCACTCACTCAATGGGCTGTTGCTCATGCCCTCAGGCGGTCTTTACTAGACTAAACAAGCAATAAAGAGTTTTGTACTCTTTGTAATTTTCGCCTTGCATACTTGGCTTCATGTAATCTTTTCCTTTTGTCAGGATTTAAGCTTTGAGCTTGGGCACGTTTCACACCAACCCAAAACATCTGCTTTCATGGGCTGCCCATCCACTCACTCAATGGGCTGTTGCTCATGCCCTCAGGAGGTCTTTACTAGATTAAACAAGCAATAAAGAGTTTTGTATTCTTTGCAATTTTCGTCTTGCATACTTGGCTTCATGTAATCTTTTCCTTTTGTCAGGATTTAAGCTTTGAGCTTGGGCACGTTTCACACCAACCCAAAACATCTGCTTTCATGGGCTGCCCATCCACTCACTCAATGGGCTGCTGCTCATGCCCTCAGGAGGTCATTACTAGACTAAACAAGCAATAAAGAGTTTTGTATTCTTTGCAATTTTCGTCTTGCATACTTGGCTTCATGTAATCTTTTCCTTTTGTCAGGATTTAAGCTTTGAGCTTGGGCACGTTTTACACCAACCCAAAACATCTGCTTTCATGGGCTGCCCATCCACTCACTCAATGGGCTGCTGCTCATGCCCTCAGGAGGTCTTTACTAGATTAAACAAGCAATAAAGAGTTTTGTATTCTTTGTAATTTTCGTCTTGCATACTTGGCTTCATGTAATCTTTTCCTTTTGTCAGGATTTAAGCTTTGAGCTTGGGCACGTTTCACACCAACCCAAAACATCTGCTTTCATGGGCTGCCCATCCACTCACTCAATGGCCTGCTGCTCATGCCCTCAGGAGGTCTTGACTAGACTAAACAAGCAATAAAGAGTTTTGTATTCTTTGCAATTTTCGCCTTGCATACTTGGCTTCATGTAATCTTTTCCTTTTGTCAGGATTTAAGCTTTGAGCTTGGGCACGTTTCACACCAACCCAAAACATCTGCTTTCATGGGCTGCCCATCCACTCACTCAATGGGCTGCTCATGCCCTCAGGAGGTCATTACTAGACTAAACAAGCAATAAAGAGTTTTGTACTCTTTGCAATTTTCGCCTTGCATACTTGGCTTCATGTAATCTTTTCCTTTTGTCAGGATTTAAGCTTTGAGCTTGGGCACGTTTCACACCAACCCAAAACATCTGCTTTCATGGGCTGCCCATCCACTCACTCAATGGGCTGTTGCTCATGCCCTCAGGAGGTCTTTACTAGATTAAACAAGCAATAAAGAGTTTTGTATTCTTTGCAATTTTCGTCTTGCATACTTGGCTTCATGTAATCTTTTCCTTTTGTCAGGATTTAAGCTTTGAGCTTGGGCACGTTTCACACCAACCCAAAACATCTGCTTTCATGGGCTGCCCATCCACTCACTCAATGGGCTGCTGCTCATGCCCTCAGGAGGTCTTTACTAGACTAAACAAGCAATAAAGAGTTTTGTACTCTTTGCAATTTTCGCCTTGCATACTTGGCTTCATGTAATCTTTTCCTTTTGTCAGGATTTAAGCTTTGAGCTTGGGCACGTTTCACACCAACCCAAAACATCTGCTTTCATGGGCTGCCCATCCACTCACTCAATGGGCTGTTGCTCATGCCCTCAGGCGGTCTTTACTAGATTAAACAAGCAATAAAGAGTTTTGTATTCTTTGCAATTTTCGTCTTGCATACTTAGCTTCATGTAATCTTTTCCTTTTGTCAGGATTTAAGCTTTGAGCTTGGGCACGTTTCACACCAACCCAAAACATCTGCTTTCATGGGCTGCCCATCCACTCACTCAATGGGCTGTTGCTCATGCCCTCAGGAGGTCTTTACTAGACTAAACAAGCAATAAAGAGTTTTGTACTCTTTGCAATTTTCGCCTTGCGTACTTGGCTTCATGTAATCTTTTCCTTTTGTCAGGATTTAAGCTTTGAGCTTGGGCACGTTTCACACCAACCCAAAACATCTGCTTTCATGGGCTGCCCATCCACTCACTCAATGGGCTGCTGCTCATGCCCTCAGGAGGTCTTTACCAGACTAAACGATTCGTGACCTCAGAACATGAGAGCACAGCTCATGTTTGTGGAACTGACACTATCACAGGACCATGCAAATTCTAAAATTAAACTAGATTTTCGTCCAGTTTTTATTTTTTGTTCTACTGAACTATAACTAGAGTTTAATATCAGTCCTAAATGTATCGAATTTCAGAGAAGTTTACATAAATTTGCATATCAGTTGGAAAGTGTTTCAAAATCAAATGCACTCGGTATATTTAAACTTTGATCATATATATATATATAAATATTATAAACCATATTAAAAAACTTGAAATCACACTTTTATGGCATGCAACAGCAGCAGCTCAACAAAGAGGATTACAATATCTAACCATAAAAGAACAATGAACATGAAAGCAAGATACCAAAAATTGGCCGGGAGGGGGGGGGGGTGACCCCTGCTCCCCGGTTAAGCCAGCTGAATGTCGCGATGACACTCTCAGTAGCCGACATCTTGCTGTAGAATAGAATACATATGTATCAAAATCATAGAAACAAAGTCACGTGATTAACCTGTATACTGGAGAATCATTGACGGAAAAAGATCCCCACTTAGTCAAGCCAATACAAATAACTTTTGAACAAACTACTAAACATACACCTGTTATTTGATGTTATCTAGAAATACCACTATTATCTAAAAAACAAAATTGAACAGCATTGTTCTAATACCTTTTGAATAGTAGATAAAGGTCCTACCAAATATACTGTAAAGACCACCTTCATCCCCATACATCCATTAACAAGAAACATTGGCATCAACTATACATGTACTGAAGGCCAGGGTTCAAATCTGGTAAAATTAAGTTTCACCCGAACTTTTATGTAAGTACAATCGATAGCTATCAGCTATGGTTATGCCAAAAAAACTGCCAATGATGTCACTTAAAAACACTCTTGGAAAACCTTGTTTTATCATGTCATTCAGGAAACATGGGTTGCACACATATTGTTCATCTGCATTGCTACGTAAACGTTTGCTATGTGTTAGTTAATTTATGTTGCAGTCTCTGAACACGTTTTTGTGTAAACATGAATTCCATAAATATAGTTGATTTCAAATTTAAAATCCCTGCATTTATCATACAATCGACAACCAGTAGTACCATCAGCATGCTTGTATACAGGGTGTCCCAAAAAGATTGAAACAAGCTTTAATTCTTTACCTATTGGAGATAAGTGGGCAATGTAAATTGCAAAAATGTTGAAAGTAAGGTAGGAAATAAGACTACATTAATGAAATAGTCCTCCCATTAACTTTCAAAAAGTTACACTTTTTTAATTTTTATACGATCCCCTTAACATCGTTTCTCAAACTAGAGGTCGTGAAATTAAAAGTAACATACATATAAATAATAATAAAAAAAAAAATACATTTTCTCATACTCAAATCAAACACATATATTTCAAGAAATTCTAGTTATTGTTGTATTACTGACTACATTTTTGCCTTGTTATCTAATTAATGGGATGGTTGAGTTTGTTTTCCCATTAAAAGTTTGTCCATATGTGGCTCCACGTTAGAAACACATAAAAGCAAATTATGTTCAAGCGATAACAGACGATTCCTGTATTTAGTTTTCAATGCTACCATAGATGAAAAGCCCTTTTCACAGAGGTAAGATGTCGTGAAAAAAGGAATTAATATTTTTAAGGCTTCTGTGACTAAACCTCTGTATTCACTTCGACGGGCAAGCCAAAACTTGTCTAAATCATGAGATGTAAATTCCAGCTACAATGTTCTATCAGCTGATAATTCGATGAGTTGGTTGTGCGTATCAACGGGTAAGTTTGCAGCTGCAACAATGTTGTCATTAAACAGATTGACTACCCATCTCTTCGACTAATTGTCGTTATCCGAGAAATATTCTTATAACTGATTTTTAAGGCCATGTAAATGCATCTTCATGCTCTTCAATAAGGGATCAATAATAATGTTCTCTTGGTTAATATTTTTCTCCATATAATCCGAAGCAAGAGTAAATGCGTCGAAATTTCTTTTTTCAAAACGGCTAATCCAAACATCAGGCTTCTTTATAAAAGTATTAACTCTGTCTCTTATTAGCAAAATGTTTTTGTCACGCCCTCGTAATTGCAAATTAAGGTCATTTAAATGCGAAAATATATCAGCTAAGTAAACCAACAGTAACATAGACTCATTATCTTGTAAAATATCTACAAAAGAAGATTGCTGTTCACTGAAGTAAATTGTTAATTCATCTCGTAATTCATAAAGCCTTGTTAACACTTTTCCTCGCGATAGCCATCTCACTTCAGTGTGGAAAAGGAGCCCTTTGTTTTCTGCGTCCATTTCATCGCACAGTATAACAAACAGCCTAGTCTGCAACGGTTGACCTTTAATATCAGAGACAATACCCACCCAAAGGCATACGGGAACATAACGATCTATCGCTGCGACAACAGCCGAGAACTCGGCACGGCGCCAGCAGCCAGAGCCACACAGCTGGGACAAGACCCATGCCTCCAGTCAAAATCCCCTCGAAAGCCACCAACCGAAAAGCACACAAAGGCGCAACAACGCGTAACAACTACCTCTTGCCATCTCAGGAGAGTCATCCTCTACCTGGGCCAACAACAGGTATATAGATACAGACTAACAAAATTAGCAAAACTATGCCAACAACAAGAAAGGAGTTAACCAACTCTGCTAACAACAAAAAAACATTACACAACATACGAAATTATAAATCCTTTTACACCAAGTGTAATATAAGAGAGGGTCATGTGAAAGTATGACAAAGCCAAAAGTAACTTTAATCTATATACAACCAAATAAAGAGTATACAATATGTTTCTTACAACAGTTTAACAATCGAATATTTAAAACCACCATAATATAATACATCAAATCATTTTATTCCAACGAATTAAATAATTTACAAATATAAAGTTCGTCCCAACAACACTTTATCCTATCAATGCAAACTTATAATTGTTTCTTACAATAGTATAACAATCGAATATTTAAAACCAGCATAATATAATACATCAAATCCTTTAATTCCAACGTATTGAATAATTTACAAATATAAAGTTCATCCCAACAACGCTTTATCCTATCAATGTAAACTTAAAAGGCTACAATATATACAAGACACAATGTCTATTTTCATACAATTCCACAACCAAGTAAAATAAACTATAACATTGTACAAAAGATACAATTACAACCGTTTTTATTTTAAACTATCCAAGCCTCATGGGTAGAATTAACAATATAAAATATACTATTTACAAAATAGCAGTAAAGTTTCCTCCGGTTAAACATCCAATTCCTTATTGAGAAGTTCTTCATTATTGAGAGGACTCCTTCTCTGCTCTTCTTGCTTCTACAAAGGTTAATTAGACTCACTTGTAAAAAATTTTTGGGAAAGAATTTTTCCTGGATATTTGCCCAAAGGTCGCACTTATAAATGCAATGCTCTACTGTCCCCCTTTGTTTTTTCCACAAAAACAATGTTCACTTTTTCCGAAGAAACGATGTTGGTAAGCTCTGAAAGCTCCATGTCCAGACAATACTTGGTTTTCACAGAAATTTCCATGTACTAATTTGCTTGAGACTTTTGGTATCTGTTTGTACAAATGTCTGCCTTTTCCAGACATCTTCCACCTCTTTTGCCATTATTTTTGGCTGTTAACGTTTATTTTATTTCTAACTTGGATCTTGGTAATGCCAAATATATTATTTTCATTCATTTTCAAAGCCTCTTTAGCCAACTAGTCAGCTGCTTCGTTCCCACGAAGCCCAACATGTGCCTTCACCCAATGTAGAAAAATGACACCTGTGTCATTTATAATTTTCATTTTCAATTTATAGAAATCCATTTATTTTTAATATTATGGGAACTTAGAGCCATCAGCACAGATCTTGAGTCCATGTATATATGAATATCCTGTAATTTATTTTCTGTAATGAATTCTACTACTTTCCATAATGCATAGAGTTCGGCATTGAAAACCGTATTATTATTGTCTATACGTTCTTGCCATTTTTCATATACTTCCCCATTTTTAAGTATTATATATGCGCTCCCCACTCTTTCGCCCATCTTGGAACCATCCACGTAAGCCTCCAAGTTTTCTTCTCTTTCTCTACTGAGTTTCCACTCTTCCCAAGGTGGTAAATAATTTGTATAAGGTATCTCAGCCTCACATGAGTTAATAACTTGTTCCCTCCGGTAGAACAGCTTGTACGTCTTAATGTCATTACTGATTTTAATAGCTAGAGGTACGCGACCTGCCAGTACCTGTATTACCTCGTTGAAAACTGTTCTATAACATTTTGTTACGGACAGTAGAGCCATCCTTTGTATTTGGATCAGCTTGTCGTTTGTCCTCCTATGGTCTTGGTACCATATTTCAGCTCCATAGGCCATCGTTTTTTCTGTAGTCCTAACATAAATCTCTTTTATGACTCTGGGGCTTAGCCCCCAAGTTGCCCTGGTTAATCTAGTTAACTTATGGTGAAAACTGTTAACTTTGTTTCTGAGTTCCCTCAGATGAGCCGACCATGTCAATTTCTCATCAAATATGATACCTAAATATTTCAGTTCCTTCTTCTAATCGATTCTTTGGCCACTTAACTTAATTCTGGGTATGTGTTTAATCCGCTTCTTTCCCCTTATCATTATAAAATGAGTTTTTCCTATATTCAAGGTAAGCCCAAAGTGGTCTGACCATTCCATCACTTTACTAATGCCATTTGTTCCCAGATCGGCGAACAAATAGGAAGCTTTCGCTTTTATAATTACAACAATATCATCAGCGAAGGCTTGTATTGTTGTATTGTTATTATCAAATTTGGCATTTAAAATTTTATCTGCAATAACCAGCCATAAGATAGGAGCATTTATATTGTAATTTTGGTAGAAACCCTTTTCTTCTACTCTAACAAAGCGATCACTAAGAAAACTTCTGATCAAGTTTAAAATCGTGTAAGGTACTTTAAAATCAATCAGTTGATTTATTACATCGTGCCAATTTACTGTATTAAAAGTGTTACTTACATCCATTGATATAATACATGTTGCCAGTTGCTCAGATTTATTCTTGTCAATTTGTTTCGTAATTGACTTATATTATAGCATCTATGGTACTATAATTCTTATGAAACCCATATTGGTTTCGATTCAATTTACCCTCCAGGTAATATGTGAGCCTTTTTGTCAACAGCTTGTCCAAGATTTTTCCCCAGATGGGTAGTAAACATATCGATCTATATGCTTCTGAGGTGTTCAAATCCTTTCCGTCCTCAGGTATCAAAACCACTCTTGCATTTTTCCAACACTTTGGAAAAATCCTATTTATAAAACAGCAATTCAATATTTCTAAAAACCAATTCCTATCTACATAAAATAACTCTTTAATCATCTCCATTGTTAAACCATTTAATTCTGGAGCTTTATTAACGTAAAATTCCTGCAGAATCTTGCTTACTTCATATATTGTAAACAATTCTGGTTCTACTTCTTTGTGATTTCTACTAGAGAATTCACCAATGTTTTTTTCCGGAAAATAGAAACTAAGAATTTCATGTATTGAGTCTGCAATATTGGTTGTTTGTGTACCATTTTACCTTATAACACAATGATTTACCATATTCTTCTGTGTCTGATTTTTTATCAGCTTATAATGTGCCCCAAACGAATTATTAACAACTACTTTATTGAGATATTTTTTAAAGCTTTCAGTTTTTGTTTGAATAATTAGCTTTTTGTACCAGGTATATTCAAGCTTATACCTAATCCTTTTTGTTATCCTAATTAATTCTTCAAATTCATTCTGAAATTTTCTTCTTAATGCCCTCACCCTGCTCCTCATAATCTGGAGCTCTTTTGTTCACCATGAAGCATTACTTCTTGCCCTTTGCTTCTTTTTAATATTATTTGAGCAGATTTGCACTAATCGCTCTTCTATTTCATCGATATACTCCTCGATATTAAATTGATTAATATCTATTTTCCAACTTTGATCTACTAACTCATAGATCTCCTCTTTTACATTTAACCAATTGAGGTCCTTCATCCTCCATTTTATATGTTTTATACTTGCCCTCTCCCCTATTGCTATCCTGAATTCCATCAAGTTATGGTCACTTATGGTAATCCGATCATGGATGATCCAGTTTTGGATCTTATTTTCCATGTTTTTAGTGTTACACAGATCTATCCAGCTAGATCCTCTTACATTGGTCAACGTGGGGTAGCTATCTGGATTATTTTCCACATTAAGCTGAAATCGTTCCATAAATTCCAGTAGTTCAGTTCAGCGTGTATCGCTGGGTCTTAGTGCCCACACTTCTGATTTCGCATTGAAATCTTCGCATATAATATGCTGCTTATCCATGTATCTTCCTATCAAAGACTCCAATTCTCTAATAGTATCCATCAGTTCCACTGATGGGGGTCAATAACAAGATGTTATTATGTATTCATCCTTACCTAATTCAATTTGCACACGCACGAGATCTCTACATTTTTGGATATATGATATCTCGAGATCCTAGGACCAAGAGCCAATCCTACTCTTGGTTGTTCCTCAAAGTAGACTAAATTATAGTCAGTGGTAAGCCCAATAATCATGTTCTGGTAGAAGTAGGGTTCATTTAGATACCCTATATCTATATTCTCATAAATGAGTTCATGAGAGAATAATTGAAAGTTTGCAGCTCAGGTATGATTCAAATTAAGAGAGAGACATTTCAGGTCAGGACTTTTCCTACTTGTCTCCATAATCAATCTTGGAAGCAATAAAGCTCAATTCCTTTAAATAGATTGGGCAATTTTTATCTATAACTTTGTGATTCATTTTGTACTTAGTACCAAATCTAATATTGTGATTTTCACAATTTTTACACTTTATTTCTTTTTTGCAACTTTAAAATTTGTGTCCTAGTTCACCACACTTCGAGCAACTTTGCTCTTTTGCTGTACAAAATTTTCCAATATGCCCGTATTTATAGCATTTATAGCATATATTGGCTCGAATATACGCTCTAAAATCAACTCGTATCCAACCTAAGTTGATTTTTCTCTTTTCCTGTATTGCCTTATAAGATTTTGGATCTACAGTGCAGATCCAATTTGTTCCTCTTCTTCTCTTGAAACTATGTCTAACCTCAAAGTCAGGGGTATCCTCTATCTCATCATTCTGATAGATAATTTTTTCTCTTAATTCTCTCCTTTGTATATTCTTCCTCTATTTCATATAATATGATTTGTGACAATTTCTTCTTAGGTTTACCTATATCGTATTGCCGGTTTAACTGGTCTACTGCCTTGAACTCTTCAATCAGCTTGTCCAGATCTTCTGATTCTGCTGTTTCTACTATCACTCCATCTCTTATAATTTTCCTCACTGCTTTCACTGTAACGTCTATCCTTTTTGGATCAACAAGTTCTTGAATATCCTTCTTGGTTGTTTCTGATGATCTCTCTTCCTTCAGGTAAATTGCTACCATGTGGTTTGTACGAGTTCTACTTCTTGATCTCTCCTTGGACACCACTCTTTTTATCTTTACACTTTCTGCAAATGTTATTCTATCACCAAACCTTCCACTTCTGACCTGCACCTGGGCAATAAGGGTTTGTTGCTCTATTATTACGTTTAATAATGAAGTGAGCTCATCTCGCATTTTCTGTTTGGAGTCATTTGAGACTTTGGTCCCCAAAATTAATCCTTGAAGCACGTCCTGGCTTGCCAAGGCTTTTTTCAAATAAATTGAGAGTTCTATAGCTTCCTCAGCTTGAGGTTGAGTCTCTATACTCTCACCACCTGTTGCCATAACAGGCGAAAAATTTTCACAAAAAAAAAAGAAAAAAGAAGTTTCACCCACTAATATTCCTTGAAAGAGTGGCACTGATGGCTGCAAACTCTTGAGAGTCGGTTTCAACTGCTCTAATTTCGAGGGGAAGTGAGGGTCATGAGGAGGTTTCAAGAGGAAATGGAGGGTCATGAAGTATTTATTTCTCTTTTTTTTCTTGTTAGGGGGTCGCAGGACCAAAAAGGTTAAGAAACGCTGCCTTAGACAAATTTGGTCAATCAGAAAATTTTTATTTTTAATGCAACACGATCATTAAAAAAACCCCGCATATCTGTATCTTTAAAAGTGAGCGAATTATATTTAATTGAAAATTGAACATTGTGAATGGGGACCCTATATCAAATTAGAAATGTAAATTTATGACATATCACAAAACAGATAAAACTGGATGATAATACATAGGATACCCAACCGCGTAGCGAGTACCCCTGCTTTATATGATCTCTGTCTGTGTAATGCTTTATTTAGATGCATTTGTGATAAAATATTTTGACACATATTAACGTATTTTTGATCTAAATTTCCATTGTCAATTTGTTTATGATCTCTATTTTCTCTGATGAAACAGCCTTTCACATGGTACTGAAAAGTGGCATAAGTCAGATTTTTGCTTATATCATAATTCAATTGATTTTAAAGATACAGATATGAGGTTTTTTATAATGATCTTGTTGCATTAAAAATAAAATCGTGTATAAAAATTTAAAAAGTGTAACTTTTTTTAAATTAATGGGAGGACTATTTCATTAACGTAGTCTTATTTCCTACTTTACTTTCAACATTTTTGCAATTTCCATTGCCCACTTATCTCCAAAAAGTAAAGAATTAAAGTGTGTTTCAATCTTTTTGGGACACCCTGTATAGACAAATCCAGAAAGTTCAAACTCAGATTTGGGTTATATGGAGTTTTGGATAATGTCAGACAATTTGGATAAAAACCAAAATCCATGATATAATCCTTTCCACAACATGGCAATAAAATGTCATCAACGTAACGTATATGTGTTCATCAATTCTTGCAGACATATATTTAAATAAATATGAAGAAGGTACCCATCCCTTGAACGAATTACTATATATATGTTACGTTGATGACATTTTATTAGCATGTTGTAAAAAGGATTATGTCATGGATTTTGATTTTTATCCAAATTCTCTGTCATTATCCGAAACTCCATGTAACCATGATCTGAGCTTGAACTTTCGGGATTTCTCTATATACAGGCACGCTGATGGTACTACTGGTTGTCCATTGTACGATAAACGCAGGGATTTTAAATTTGAAATAAACTATATTATTTTATGGAATTCATGTTTACACAAAGACGTGGTCAGAAACATCATTATAAATCAACTAACTTGTAGTATACATAGCAATGCAGATGAACGATATGCATGCGACCTATGTTTCCTGAATGATACGATACAACAAGGTTTTCCAAGAGTGTTTTTAAGTGACATCATTGGCAGTTTTTTTGGCATAACCATAACGGATGAATGCCATAAAGGTGGGTGGCTCCAAGAGAGCCCAGCACAGCGACCAGAGATCTATTGTAGTAAACCGTGATGGATAGATATCAATTGTACTTAGATAAAAGTTCGGGTGAAACGTAGTTTTACCAAATTTGAACTCTGGCCTTCAGTACATGTATAGTTGATGCCAATGTTTCTTGTTAATGGAAGTATGGGGATGAAGGTGGTCTTTACAGTATATTTGGTAGGACCTTTATCTACTATTCAAAAGGTATTAGAACAATGCTGTTCAATTTTGTTTTTTAGATAATAGTGGTATTTCCGTGTAACATCAAATAACAGGTGTATGTTTCGTGGTTGGTTTAAAAGTTATTCATATTGCCTTGACTAAGTAGGGATCTTTTTTCCGTCAATGAGTCTTCCAGTATTATATGGGCTAATCATGTGACTTTGTTTCTATGTCTATTTTGATACATATGTATTCTATTCTATAGCAAGGTGCCAGCTACCGGGAGTGTCATGACATTAAGCTGGCTTAACCGGGGAGTGGGGGTCACACACACACCCTGGCCAATTTTTGGTATCTTGCTTTCATGTTTATTATTCCTTTATGATTAGATATATACATATATAATATATATAATACATATTTCATACTGTGTTTACTGATTTGCACTCCTGCACTTTCGTATTTGTTATTTTAAAATATATATATATATATATTTAAAATATATATATACATATATACGAGGCATGTTTTTTATGTAAGTACCGTTTTGCGATTCCGCCGCCGCAGCGCTACGGTCGGCGTTCCGCGCATGCGCGCTGGTTACCTACATCTCTTGTCTACGCACTGACGCCATTACAGTCTGATTCTTCATTGTATACGTTGTTTACTGAGTGTTTAAGATGCCTCCGACAATCGTGAGTCCCGCCGATTGTGAAGTACGGGCTGTTATACGATTTCTTAGTGCTAAAGGCGTAAAACCGATCGATATTCATCGTGAGATCTGTGAAGTTTACGGACAAAACATTATGAGTGGTGAAATGGTAAGGAAATGGGTGAGAGCATTTAAAGATGGCCGCACAAATGTTCATGATGAAGAACGGAGTGGGCGTCCTTCGGTCTTTAATGAAGATTTGGTGCAGAAAGTGGAAGAAAAGGTGAGAGAAAACAGACGCTTTACAATTTCATCAATGTGCGACTGGTTTCCTCAATATTCTCGTAGTGTTTTGTATCGCATTGTGACCGAGAACTTGAATTACCGGAAATTGTGTTCACGTTGGGTTCCAAAAATGTTGACGGATTTGCACAAAACCCAACGTTTAGGCAGTGCATTGACTTTCCTTGAGCGGTACCACAATGAAGGTGAAGATTTTTTAGCTCCTGCTTCCTCTAGCTTTTCCTGCACTTGAAGAAACACCTGGGTGGTCAGCGTCTTCAAGACGATAACGAAGTCAAAACAGTTGTGATACAGTGGTTAACAAGTCAGGCGGCAGAATTTTATGAGGAGGGTATTCAAAAACTGGTGCCACGTTATGACAAGTGCCTCAATATTCACGGAAATTATGTAGAAAAGTAGATTAAGGTACAGGCTTTCATGTAGAAATAAAATTATTGCGATATCTTTGCACGTCTTTTTTTAATTCCAAAACGGTACTTACTTAAAAAACATGCCTCGTATATATATATATATATATATATATATATACGAAAAGTAAGAAGCTGCAACACAATAAACCTAACTTTTATATATATATATATACACCTGTCCCCCGATTTACATGGAAGATAAGTTCTGCACAAAACAGTGTAAATTGAAATCTTGCATTTTGCTAAGTAAAATCGTGTAAAATGAAAATAACCCCAAAATGTGCATGATTCAGTCATTTATTTAAGTAAAACAAAAGTAAGACATCTTAGAAAACTTAAAATTATACTTAGTTTATAAAACAACAAACATATGAATGTAGTAATATAACATATTTAATTTATTTTGCATTAGGAACAAAGAACAAAAAAACAAAAAGACCCTTAAAAATTAATTATAAGTTTAATCACTGTCATCACTTTCATGTACTATCAGTCTTTTCTTTTTGATAGGTATGATGTCACTTTCATCACTTGAGCTTTCTGCGATTTTGGCTCAATGGTTGACGAATTAGGCAAGATCTCGGGTTGATAAGACTTTATCATGAAATTGGTAATTAACAATTGCATAGGTTTTTTTGCTAAATCTTTATAGACCTCTTCATATTGATTTAAGCATTAAGAAGGTCTCGCTGGAATCGGAGAGTTCGATCAACATTTGTGTCATATTGTAAGAAATGGTTGCCCAATTTTCTTCCCAAATCAAGTCCTACGCTTATGATTCTTGCTGTGAAAGCAACTGGTTCAGATTGCTCTTCATCACAATCATTGTCTTCATCATGTTAGTTTGTTTCACGAATCATGTTAATTAAATCATCTTCATTCAATTCTTCATCAGCCATTATTTCTTCAATATCTGCCTGAGCTAAATCTTCAAAACCTTCTCCTCCTATAGTATGGGCCAACTCAGCGATCTGAGAATAATCATGCTCTATTGGTGATTTATCATTTCCACTTTCAACAACATCCGGCCATATTGCTTTCCAGCAGGTGTTGATTGTTGATTGTTTGATCTGAGTGTATGACAGTCCAACATGCTTAACACAATCTAAAATTGTAAATTTCTTCCAAGCATCCATCAGAGTAAGAGATTCATCATTCTCCATTTGTTCTAAAATATACCTGAAAGTTTGCTTGATGTACAGTGCTTTAAAAGTCGAAATTATCCCTTGATCTAACGGCTGTAATAAGGAAGTTATATTCTTTGGTAAAAAAACAACTTTTACATTTTCTTGTTGTAAATCTGGAGGATGATCTGGTGCATTATCAATTAATAGAAGAGCCTTAAAAGGCAATCCCTTTTTAGTTAAATAATTTTTGACATCTGGAACAAAGAAGTTATGGAACCATTCATTGAAAGCTATGGCAGTGACCCATGCTTTTCTATTAGCCATCAAATAGACGGGAAGGTTTTTGATATTTATTCCTTTGAATGATCGTGGTGATTTTGATTTGTTAATCACCAATGGTTTCATCATATAATCGCCAGAAGCATTGCAACAGAAAAGAACTGTTATACAACTTTTCGCTACTTTATGACCACTGGCTGATTTGTGAGCTTTGGCTATAAAGGTTCTTTCCAGCATTTTTTTCCAGAATAATCCGGACTCGTCAGCATTGAAAACCTGATCAGAAATGTAGGAGTTAGCGGCAATGATTTCAGCAAGTTTTGCCGGATATTGTTGTGCCGCATCCGAATCAGCAGATGCACTTTCACCTTTCATTCTCAGATTATGTAAAGAATGTCTTTGTTTGAATCTCTCGAACCACCCATGGCTTGCGGAAAAAGATACCTTATTTTCATCGGACGAAGTCGACGGCGACTGATTCTTAAGTGATTGATAAATCTTCAAAGCTTTATTTGTAATAGCAATGGTATCGATCGGGATTCGCTGTTGAGTTTGGTCTTCTATCCATATCACTAAGGCTTTTTCCATATTTTCCATTGTAACATCTCTAACATATGAAGTTGTACTCATACTGCTGCAGGTTCCAGCTACAACACTTTTTCTAATGGAGTCTTCATTTTTTCTTATTGTGGCTTCATTCATGGAGTAAAATTTAGCAACATCCGTTACTCTTTCTCTATTATGTACACGGTCTAATATTTGAATTTCAGTTTCTAAAGAAATAACTTTTTTTTTCAATTGATTTTTCTTCAAATCCTTTGACATTATAGAACCTTAACAAATTTACGCAAACTATAAAAATGCAAGAAAAACTATAAATGTTGAAAACTTACCAGTTCAAAAGATAAACGCACAATAATATAAGCTTTGCTGCTAAAATGTTTCTGCACTATGTACTTGCATGAACCAGATAGCTTTACTGTTGTGAAATACATACGGGGATTTATGTATATATTTTACAACACCGGGAATCCCGTTGTTTTCATCGGTGTTACCAAAGGAATAAAATTTTAAAATGTCATCAAATCTTTGTATAGGCGTATATGGAGCGGAATATATATATTTATCAATTTTTTATCAAAAACCGTGTAAAAGCAAAATTGTATAAAACAAGTGCCGTGTAAATCGGGGGATAAGTGTATATATATATATATATATATATATATATATATATATATATATACAGTACGCGATCTCTTATCCGGCGTTCCAATATCCGGACTCTCCCAAAACCGGAATACGGCAAAATAATGCCAAATTTTGCGCCAACAAGCTATTATTTGTTAAAAAGAAATCAATACATCGCGATTCACATTCCCGTGAACGGGCGTTTAAGCAAATTTAATATGAACGACTCTTCCCGTTCACCGGCGTGAACCGTGACGTTTTTCAACATGAGGTTTCATGCAAATCAGTTCTCAATGCGTACGCATCTGATTTGCATATCTGGGGGCGTTTCCGGAACAGTCCATTCTCGGATATATAAGGCAGAGATTTCTTGAAGCAAAAATCATCATCAGAGAGAATTCCCACTCAGTCTGATCCAGAACGGAGCGGAGAAGGCTTTGTAAGACATAGACACTGATGGTCTGATGCAGGCAGACAGAAATGCTTTAGACAGAAGCACTGCGGGATATCGTTTGACGACGGTTTTTAGTCGAGACGGACGCAGAGATGGTCAGTTTAGACCAGTATGTATTGAACATTAAATTTACTTACATGTGTCTGGAAATTACGTTAAATATTCTTCTGATGTCTTATTCTTTGGTTTTCCTTTGCCAAGTGTGATACCTTCAATGGTGGCTGCAAATACACGCAAGTGATAGAGGTAGTATAGTTACTTACTACCCATGCTTCAAGGAATTTCTGTCTGGTTATTTACAACTGCAAACTTTTTGTACATAGTATTTTTTTGATGTTATGTGGCATGGAAACCTAGAATGTGTAACTTGCCTAGTTATGTTTCTCACGAAATAAAGTGAACGATGTTTTTCTTTGAAACTGGATCTGCATACTTTTATGACCCAGCCAACACTTACTGACTCTATGCCAGTGCGTACTTTGCTGTTCATCTTGCTTCTTCAAATTTTAAATTTTCCAACAAGAAACGGTTATGGGCCAGTTTAACGCCCAATAGAATCATAAGTGCAAGTATTTTAAAGAATCATTGTTCCCGTGTTCAGATGGGGGCCGTGCCTGGCACCATTTTGAAGTACGTGTGAATAACAAAAACGAAACGTAAACAGTGTACAAAAGACTTTTACTTCTGCTTCTTCAAATCTACGAGTGGCCATGGAGGCAGGTAGAACGGAGTTGCTGACGTAAGACAACTACGTCACCTGGTGTACCGACATCTCATTCGTCCTCAAGGGAGAAGGATGTTTCGGACATGTAGACGGATCTGTTAAGCCTATCGAAGAAGACGCAAGTCGCCGAGACTACGATGATTTTTATCGAAGGAAAGACCGAGCGCTTGCTATCATCTACCAAAGCTTATCCTCGGAATACAAAGAGTTGATAAACGTCACTGACGAACCTAGTCAAGTATGGAATACCTTAAAAGAACATTTTCAAGCGCCTTCCCGAGCTAATCTCGTGCGCCTACTAGACGAGTTCTTCGACATCTGGCCGGAGCCAGACGAGCCTGTTGACATATTTTGCTCAAGACTGCGGAAGGCCGTGACGAGGCTTAAAGACTCGAATCACCCCATTGAGGACCTATATGTTTCATTTCAAGCTATCAGATACCTTCCGGAAGAATACCGGGGTACCGTTCAATTAATTTATCGATGGAGTGACTCAGACTTCAAGCTCAGCAATATACAAGCAGATCTATCAGCTGAGGAGAGCCGGCTTCGTCAACAAGCAAGTGACTTCTCTAAAACTGTGAGTCTAAATTCTGCATATCTAACTTCTAAGAAATGTGCAAATAGAGTAAAAGTGTCTAAATTTAAATCTCAAAATGTATCTCAAATTGTGTCTAATGTAAATACTTCTAGTCATAATGTAAATATTTCTAAAAGTAAAATTAAGTGTTTTAAATGTAACAAACTAGGTCATACTAAAGCTAATTGCCCTAAAAACAATGGATCTAGTGTATTGTGGAATTTCTTGGATCTCCACATATTGAAGCTAATACTGTAATCGATCCTAACGATAGACTCTGCTGGGTAGTAGACACTGCTGCTACGTGACATTTCTGTAATAACATTAAGTTATTTTCCAAATTTAATGAGTGCAAAGGCACTTCAATGTCGCTAGCAGTAGGGGATGTCGAAAGTCCAGTTGAGGCTATCGGGACGGTGGAGATGTATGTCCAATTTAAGGATAAACAAAGTATTATCAAATTGGAAAATGTTATGTATTCTCCTAAACGTAGGAGAAATTTATTAGCTGCATCTGCTCTTGAGGAACAAAATTTTAGTTTTCAAGGAGCTAATGGGATGCTATGGCTTTTTACACCCAAAGGGGAGAAATTCTTTTATGCAAAAAGAAAGGATGGGTTGTATTTCTTAAAACCTAAGTATAGTACCCAGGAACAACATAGTATAGAAAACCGTCAATCTAAAAATAGAGATCGAGATGGAGACAAGAAACACAAAAAGGATAAGAAATCTACGGATAGGGATCCTAGTGCTTCCAGAAAAATAGTAAAAATAGCACCTAATTTTAAAGAAACTAAATTTAAATCTGACAAAACAAAAACTAAGCAGAATAAAAATGTGGATAGTTTAATATCTAAACCTAGCAGTTCAGTAACTGAACTTAACAGTACAAACTGTCTTTGGCACAAAAGATATTGCCACATAAACGCTGAATATCTCATCCAAACCAGCAAAGTTTCTGCTGTAAACGGACTTCCTAGGCTTAAATACAAAAAGTTAAATTGTAAATCTTGTAAATTGGCTAAGTCTAGGAGAGTATCGTATAAACCCACCGGTAGGATAAGGTCCACTAAACCATTGCAATTGTTACACATGGATGTGTGTGGCCCTCTACCTACAGCCTCATACGGTGGAAATAAGTATATCTTAACTATAACAGATGATTATAGTAGAAAAGTTTGTGTTTACCTTATGAAACAGAAGTCAGAAGTGTTTTCACATTTTAAAGAGTTTCAGGCCAGAGAGGAAAGGCAATTAGGTACTAAAATTCTATGTATCCGGACAGATAATGGAATAGAATTCTGCCATGATAAGTTCAAAAATTACCTGAGGGATATCGGTATTAAGGCTGAAAGGACTAACACATATACCCCACAGCAAAATGGAGTATAGGAGCGATTTAATTTAACCGCATTTGACTGTGTTAGAGCCATGTTGAATGAGAGCAAAATGCATGACAGATTCTGGGCGGAACAATATTGTGTTTTACATACACTAAAAATCGAATATGTCACAAATTTAAGACAAACTCCACATGAACTCTACAGTGGTAGAAAACCTTCAGTCAGCCATTTTAGAACCTTTGGTTGTAGAGTATATGTAGGCAAACCCAGTCAGCTCAGAAAGAAGTTAGACATGAAAGCTACAGAAGGGGTGATGGTAGGCTATGCTACTAAAACTAAAGGCTATAGGATATTTTTGTCAGGAGAAAAACGAACAATTGAGACCTGCAATGTGAGGTTTGATGAGGATGAAGTAGTGGAAGGCATCCTGGACCCAATTTATTCCAGAAATATCTCCTTAGGGATATCAAGAGATAACCTTTCAGAATACTCCGACGGGGTATATCCGAGAGAGCAGTCTGATGGGGGAGCAGGAGAGAGTGAAGACACTGGTAACGATCCGTCTGAATTCAGTGAGGAAACGGACTCTCCTGCTGACTCCAGTATGACTCCTTGCTCGGATATTGCTTGGCAGCGAAAGACGGTTCCAAGATCCGATGGGAGTAGAACCGATGTGTATTATTACGCTCAAGGAGATAATAAAAGGCTGAGGTCGCACAATGATGTTAAGAAATATTGTGATAAAAGAAATATAGAATTTGATCAGCAACTGTTTAATTTTCGGGAAAATAAAGGTCTTAAAAGGGTCAAAGGCAGACCAGAAGCAAGCAATATTGAAATAAATATACCAAAAGGGTACAACACTGCTATTAAATCCTCCCAGTCCGAAAAATGGTGTAATGCTATGGATGAAGAAATGGCCATAATGCAAGAGAGGGGTGTCTGGGAACTAGTTCCTGCATCCACCTCACAAAAGCATATAGGCAATAGATGGGTCTACACTATTAAGAAAGACGAGAATGGGAAAATCAAGAGATTTAAAGCTCGTTTGGTAGCCCAAGGGAAAAAAGGAGAATCATACGATGAAGTTTTTAGCCCTGTTGTTAACTTCAACTTAATTAGAGCATTCTTCTCAATTTTCGTATGCATGCTTGGTTGGATGCATTTCCAGTTAGATATCAAATCTGCCTATCTCTATGCTAAATTGAGTCAAAAAGTATATATGAAACAGCCTCAAGGTTATGTCAATCAGGAACAGCCTGATTATGTTTGTTTGTTGAAGAAAGCCATTTATGGTCTTCATCAAAGTGGAAGAGAATGGTTTAATGAACTTGACCCCAAATTAAAAGAATTAAATTTTTTAAAACTTCAATGGTGTAATTGTGCCTATATTTACAATAGCAAAGTTCTTATGCTAGTTTATGTGGATGACATAATTCTCTTCTCAAAGTATCAAAGGGACATAGACCACATTGTTTCATTACTTAGCATAGAATTTGATATCAAGGTATTAGGAAAAATTAGAAAACTTTTAGGCGTGGAATTTAAAGAGGGTGACAATAAATTTTTTATACATCAAAGTCAGTATATAGATAAAGTATGTCAAATGTTTCAACAATATAAATATCCAGTTACTTCACTTCCCATTTCTAAAGGGAATATTCTAAGTAAAATAGATTGTCCAAAGACAAGTGAAGAAATAAAGCAAATGCAAAGTTTTCCTTACAGGAGCTTAATTGGGTGTTTGGCTTTTATATCTAGTAGAACTAGACCTGATATTTGTTACGCCATCAATATATTATCTCAATTTCAAGAAAACCCTGGAATTAAGCATTGGGATGCATTGTTAAGACTTTTAGGATATGTTGAAAAGACTAAAAATTATATGTTGAATTTATCTAACATTCAGGAGTTGAAATTAAATTGTTACTCAGATTCTGACTTTGTTGCAAATAGAGATGACCGTGTTTCACTTAGAGGCATGATACTCTTTATTGACAATGTACCTATTTCTTGGCGTACCTTTAAACATAAGTGTGTCAGCTTATCAACCATGGAAGCTGAATACGTATCACTAACTGAAGCCGCTAAGGAAATGGTATGGGTACAAAATATAATTGAAGAGTGTCATTTACTTGGGCTAAACTTTAATAAAAGTAACAGTGTTATTTTTAGCGACAACCAAGCAGCCATTAATTTTTCTAACTCTCCAATTGAAAACAATAGAACTAAGCATATTGATGTAAGATATCATTTCCTAAGAAATTTAATAGTCAATGAATCATTTAATGTTAAATTTGTAAAGATAACTTAGCAGATCACTTTACTAAACCAATGACTAAGGAAATAATACTTAAATTTTGTAATAAAAATTTTTTTAAAAACTAAATCAAACTTTTTGAGATTAAATGTTTAGTCTAAAGAAAATTTTAAATACTAAATTGAATTTACAACTTGGGAATTTTTAAAGATGTCATATATATACATTATTGTTTATCTTAAACCTCATTGATATAAGATAGTATACCTTGAGTATAAATTTTTGTGATATTGAATCTTTTCACTTTACACCTTTGTATATACATCCATTTTCTATTACCCGCATAATGCTAAATAGTAGCTTATGTGTATAAAATTTTGTATTTTTCAACTGAGTCGAAAGTATGTGTTGAAAGTTTTGATCAAGGACTTTTATTATCTGATTACTTGCATCATGTATTTTTAAATATTTGGTATATCAATACAGTTTAATAGTATTAATTATCTATACTTGTATTGTATTAATAGACTAACATTTTTTAAGCTTTTTGAATTATAGTGTTTATACTCAAATTTAAAGTAAACTTAAATTTTATGCTTATACAAAATCTTGACTTGCTACTTGACTTGCTAAATATGATAATATGCTTATACTTAAATTTTTGGATACTTATAATTAAACTAAAATTTAAATTCTGAATACTAATACTTAAGCATTGAAGTTGTGTTGTATATAAATTTCTACTTGATGTGAAATGTTGTTGTTACAATATTGTCTACAATACTTAACTGTTTTTCAGATGCTATAAGTACTTATGCATTTTATTCTAAATTTAGTAATAATGTAATACTTTAAAATTTATTCCTTCATTATATGTTTGGTAGGATACTGGGGGCCTTGGTGTTTATTGATATACCTTGGTTTCTCAAGTTTTCTTTTGCATATGCATTGAGACTTAAGGATTTACATGAGGGGGCCGATTGTTGGAAAAAAATCAATACATCATGATTCACGTTCCCGTGAACGGACGTTTATGCAAATTTAATATGAACGACTCTTTCCGTTCACCGGCGTGAACCGTAACATTTTCCAACATGAGGTTTCATGCAAATCAGTTCTCAATGCATACGCATCTGATTTGCATATCCGGGGGCTTTTCTGGAACAGTCCATTTTCGGATATAAAGGACAGAAGTTTCTTGAAGCAAGCAGATCGTCTTGAAGCAGATCAGATTGAAATAGATCTGAAGAGCAGATCGACCATAATGCTTTAGATGGAAGCATGCAGACAGAGGAACTGTGAGATATTGTTAGGCGACGGTTTTAGTCGAGACAGACGCAGATGTGGTCAGTTTAGACCTGTACGTATTGAACGTTAAATTTACTTACATACGTTCGGAAGTCACGTTAAAATTTTGCTGATGTCTTATCCATTGGTTTTCCTTTGCCAAGTGTGATACCTTCGATGGTGGCTGCAAATACACGCAAGTGATATAGGTAGTATAGTTATTTACTATCAATGCTTCAAGAAATCTCTGTCAGATTATTTGCAACTACAAACTTTTGCACATAGTAGTATTTGATGTTTTGTGGCATGGAAATTAGCTGGAATGTGTAAATTGCCTAGTTATGTTATTCACATAATAAAGTGAATGATGATTTCTCTTTGAAACTGGATCCGTATATTTTTATGACCCAGCCAACACTTATGACTCTTTGACAGTGCGTACTTTGCTGCTTAAATTCACCTTTAAATTTTTAAATTTTCCACCAAAAACATATCCATTTTCGTAACTTCGGAAAATGGTAACATCGGAAAGTTTATCCAAACAAAGTCTTGCCAATTTAATTATAAGACTTCAGTTAGGCCTAACAGCATCGGCCAAAAACATCGCCATAACTGGGGTATATGAAGATAACGATTATACATGATCATAAATACATATCACGAAGACAAAGTTAGATCAAGATACATCAAGAAGCATCAAGATAATCAAGATAATCAACTGATACAAGCACTAGCTTAAATAGCCCAGTATCATTGAAGTTGCAGTTAATGTTTTCCTTCCGGAGTATGCTAATCTCTAATCGGTTGAAGTAGAAATTAGCATAAACCGGAAATTGACGTCTCAATTTGCAGGACCACAGACCATGGGGGTAAAACTTCTAAACAAGCGATCCGAAAGCGATTAGCCAATTAGAACGAAGTATCTTTTGGATTTTTAGACTGTACATCGACCGATTCGCGTACGTGCTTGTTTACAACCGAAGTTTTTCTAACAGTAGGCCCGGGTTCGAATCCCGCCATTGAAGCGGAGTACGATTACGTTAAACATATGGGTCCGTAAGTCCTTCCGAGAGGTTGGTGGTAGGGGAAGCTGGGTACGGTCCCTGTGGATGCCTCCTCCACTGGGTTCCGGTCTAAATTGGGTGAATAAAAAGAAAGTTATGGAGATTGTCGTGGAGGGCGCGGTTGCTTAGCGGTTAGCATGCGGGAATTTCACTCGGTAGGAGTGGGTTCGATTCCCACCACTGCCAAAACTACTGCTGTGTTCACACAGAGTACGATCACGTTAAACATGTGGGTCCGTAAGTCCTTTTGACAGGTTGGTAGTAGGGGAAGGAGGGTAAGGTCCCTGTGGATGCCTCCCCCACTGGGTTCCAATTTAAATTGGGCGAATAAAAAGAAAGTTATGGAGATTGTCGCGGAGGACGCGGTAGCCCAGTGGTTAGCGCACGAGAATTTCACTCGGTAGGTCCGGGTTCGATTCCCGCTACTGCCAAAACTGCTGCCGTGTTCACGCAGAGTACGATCACGTTAAACATGTGGGACCATAAGTCCTTCCGAGAGGTTGGTGGTAGGGGAAGGAGGGTACGGTGCCTGTGGATGCCTCCCCCACTGGGTTCCTGTCTAAATTGGGTGGCACTTCCTGGCTGTTCAAACAGTTACGTTACACCTTTCTGGTATGGATATTTTAAATGGATATTTTAATTTATAGATATTTTAAATGGATATTTTAAATGATGGAACGATGGAACGAGGATGATGGAATTAACAGCTTAGCAAATGGTCATTATAAAATTTAAATTAGCGCACGAGAATTGCACTCGGTAGGCCCCGGGTTCGATTTCCACCACTGACGCGGAGTACGATCACGTTAAACGTATGGGTCCGTAAGTCCTTCCGAGAGGTTGGTGATAGGGGAAAGAGGGTACGGTCCCTGTGGATGCCTCCCCCACTGGATTCCTGTTTAAATTGGGTGGCACTTCCTGGCTGTCCAAACAGTTACCTTACACCTTTCTGGTAGGTCGCGCCAACGAGTTTGCCATGGTCGGAATTTGCCACGGTCAGAATTTTCAAGGGTAGCGAACAGGCTGGTCGCCAAAGGCGGCTAGTATATAATAAAACATTATTTTTAGTAAAAATAATAATTAACCCATTAATAATAGTATTTAATACAAAAGAATGGAAGAAAAGAAATTTTAAGAGAAAATATACATATACAAGACATAAAATGAAAGTTTACACTTTATCATTTTATTTAAACATTTGAACTAATGTGTGTTGTTTTATTAATTTTGGTTTGTGGGAAAACAGTTTTTCTTTTATCCTATAGGTAGATGGGCATTATTTCCTGTTTGATTATGAAGTTTTTTCGTTCAAGATCTTTAGTTGTTGGGTTATACTTTTGGATATTTAACAATTTTAGGTATTTTGTTTTTAGTTTAAATGTGTTCAGGGGTCTTATTTACATAGTCATTCTCTTTTAGTTATTCATCTTCCAATTGTTTAGGTTTTTGATATTCTTCTGTTCCAAATAGGTTCTTTTCCATAGGTTTTGTGTTAAAAACGGCGAAAGTTCGTTCTTTTTAGGTTTTAGCAATTTAAATTTATTTAAATTGGCTAATTTGTGATTCCATTTATTGCCCTTTTTATTCCCTTTAATTTGATTCCAAATTTATTGCTCTCTGTTAAAAATTGATTAATTCATCGCAATTTTACAGTTTTATTCTATTTTCAGCGTTTTAAATATTTCAGAATCGTCCATATTTAAATTATTGCCGAATTCGTATTTTCCAAATCGTTTCACTTCATTTCCTTTTAATTTTCGTCTGCTTTGAAATTCCATTTCTCTTCTTTAAAGTTTCGAGTTTTTAATTGGTTGATCGTAATATTAAAATCGTTTGTCATTAATTATTTTATCGTTCATTGATAGTTTTGTTTACAATCTGTGGCAGCGATGTTTGGCAGTATATAAGCAAAATCGCGCGTTTTTTTGCTCTCTCTTTTGCAATTGATTAGAACCTAAGATGTGATCTGTTAAAGCTGTTGTTTTTAGCGCTTCGGCGCGAGCCGAGCCGAAGTTCGGTTTCGAAATGGAACGTTTTTTTTTTATTCTCATCTAAGCATGTGTTTAGTTTACTCCGAGATGAATTCTTCTGACTGTTAAACCAACATTCTTTTGATGTTTTTTCGTTTAATTGATTCCTCCTTCCATGCTCTCTGAAAATGTTTCGTCTGGATGATGTGGGAGCCGGACGTTTGTTATGTCTAGACGGACGGAACGATTGGAGGTGTTATTGGTCTCCCATCCTCTAAATAGAGTTTCTGCGATGTCAGCGGAGATGAGTTAACACGTCAACTAAGTGTTTGGTTCTCCCGGGTTATGCTGCTCTTATTATGAAGAACTGGAGCGTCATTTTTGGTGAAAAGCACCAGACATATGCGATGCATTCAGTCCTGATGTCAAAGATCCGGTGTAGCTGTGTGGAGAATTTATTTCTTCGTTACTAAACGTCCTCCTTGGAATCCTTTTGGAATTCGGATCCGGCCGGAGATTTTCCTCACCTCTGATGGACATAACCCTCCTTTGCCGTGTTTGCCTTTCAAGAAGTGTCCTCTGGGAACTTTGGTGACATTTTTGCTGTTGGGTCCTTACCTGCAGATCTCAGAAGCTTATCTTGGAGCCTTGGTGATATAATTCTTTTTCTTCAAATTTCAGGCTAATTTACTTTTGCATTATTTAAAATTTAATTGAACTAGCATAGAATAAGACCCCTTTAGACTTATATATTTTAGGTCACCTGAACCTGAGGTTAAGTTTAACTTTTGTTCTAAATTTCCCTTTTGGCTAACTTATGTTCTTTTTATTCCAAATTTTAGTTTTGATAAATAGTTGTATAAGTTTAATATTGTTAACTTTAAAATTTAAAATTTCTAACGTTTTTACTACCACTATACGACCGGCCATTCCATTTATTTTTATTATTTAAGATGTTTGATTTTAGTTAATGAGATGTAAAAGGTTTTAAAAATTATTTTAAAAGTGAAGGTTAAATTTTAATAAACGTTAGATTTTGAAAACCTAAAATCTGTGTTCTTTCTTTTACATTTAATGTTTTTATTTTTAGGAAAGTTCCATTTAATTACATGTAGAGTACATATTTGTACACGTAGGGAAACTGGTCAATAGGTCCACTTTCTGTTTATTTAAGAAATCAGTTTATATTTGAAGAATGTTTTCAGGTTTGAGGAACTTTACAAATTTCAGATATTTTTGAGTGTTTTCAGAAGAATGATTTAGAGGTTTTAAGAATTCAAAATGTTTTGAATATTTAGAATTGTTTTAGTATTTCATAAAAATGCACTTTTTCTACCGAACACAAGACATAAAATGAAAGTTTACACTTTATCATTTTATTTAAACATTTGAACTAATGTGTGTTGTTTTATTAATTTTGGTTTGTGGGAAAACAGTTTTTCTTTTATCCTATAGGTAGATGGGCATTATTTCCTGTTTGATTATGAAGTTTTTTCGTTCAAGATCTTTAATTGCATGATTGGCTATTGCATGATATCACCAGCATAAATCAACACTAGAAGTTTGTCATTATATAAGTATGCACAGTTACACCATTTAAATTTTGAAAAGCTTAACTTCTTTTGCATGGTATCAAGTTCTGTATACCATTCCCTTCCACTCTGACGAAGGCCATATATAACTCTCCTTAACAGACATGGTGATTTTGATTAATATAAACTTGTGGTTGTTACATGTAAATTTTTAGATTTAATTTAGCGTAAAGATATGCTGATTTGATATCAAGTTGAAAGTGCATCCAGCCGAGCATACAAACAAAGATGGTGATAAAAGCTCAAATGATACTAAAGTTGACCACTTGATCTTACGAATTCCCCCTTCCCTTAGATATACCCTTGCGTCACCAAATGTGCCTTAATTCTTTTGATTTCCCCTTTCTAGTCTTTCTTCACTATGTAGACCTATCTACTGCATATTAAGTTTTGTGAGGTGGGTGCAGAAACCAACTGCCAGACACTCCTCTCTTGCATTATAGCTATTTCTTTATCTATGGCCTTGCACCATTTCTCAGATTAGGGAGACTTTTTAGTCGCTCTATAATTTTTGTGCAATTGTAGTTCTACGTTGCTCGCTTCTCATTTGTTACTTTTTCCAGTGCCTATTACATTTTCCTTTTCTCAAAAATTAAATAAGTGCTGATCATATTGGACTTTATATTTGGTGCGATATTTCTTAACGCCATTATGTGACCTCAGCTTTTTCTTATCCCCCTTGATGTAATAGTAGGCTGCCATCAGGTCTTGGCATGATTTTTTACTCCCAAGTAATACCTGCGCAAGGAGTCAGATCAGAATCCACAAGAAAGTCTGTTTCCTCACTGGTTTCAGACGGGCCATCACCAATATTTTCACTCTCTCCTGCTTCTTCATGTGACCTCTCCTTCAGAACCTACAGAGCAGTTAGCACAAAATATCTTCATAGTACTGGGATAAATACTGGGATAAATAGGGTCCAGGATGCTTTCCACTGTCTCACCACTCTCTTCAAACCTTACATTATTGGTTTCATCAAAATCCTATGGTACCTGTGGAATGACTCTTTCCTAAGCCCTCACATCTAATTTTTTTTCTGAGTTGTTTTGGTTTGTCAACATATGCCTTACTACTAAAGATTATGAGGTGAGCTAGAGCTGCTTTTCTACTACTGTTGAGTTAGTGTTAAAAACCCAGACCACATGACAGACCCGAAGCTTTACTGCAGTTTAATGTGTGGCCGGTGTAGAGTTAGTGTGGTGTTAGTGTAGAGTTAGTGTGGAATTTTGTTCTTAAATTTGTGGCAGATCCGGTTTTAAAATAAGTAAAACACAAAATGGCTTCTGCCCACATTTTGTCACTGACCTCACTTTCATATAACATAGCCTTTACACAATCAAGTGTGGTATGGTTAAAGGGCTCAGAGACCCCATTTTGTTGTGATGTATAACTATTTGTCAGCTCTACTTTAATTCCTTAATTCTTTAAATAGGCTTTAAACTGATTGTGGCGAAACTATATGTCACAATCAACCAAGATACTCAATCTGTCTATCGATTAGGCTCTCTTCTCTTACCTTTAAAAGCACTGATTTTTGTTTTAAAAAATATACAAACTGCTACAGTCATCAGTAATTGATATAAAATATCCATTTCCACCTAAAGAATTTGTAAGTAAGAGACCACAGACATTCATATGGAGTAACTGTAATGGTCTAGTGGACCTTATCCTATCTATAGGCTCGTATGACACTTGCCTAGATTTAGCCAATTTGAAGTGCTGATAGTGCAATTTATTATACTCAAGACTAGGAAGTCTGTTAGCCGCAGAAAGTTTACTGGTCTGATACAAATAATCAGTATCGATGTAGCAATACCCTTTATGCCATAAATTAGTGTTATTTTTCAGCTTAACTGCTGAATTACTTGGCTTATCTTTCTTTTGCCCACATCAGCTTCCGCTTTAATTTTCGACTTTACAGAATCTCGGTTAATTATCTCACTTTCCGTTTTAGTTAACCTAGTTTCTTTATTTTGGAGTTTCCTATTCTTGCTAGAATCCCTATCTCATTTCAAATCTTTACATTTATGTTTAAGGTCCTCCGCATTATAGTTTAACTCTTTAGTGTTATATTGAGGTTTTAAAAAATATAAACCATCTTTCCTTTTAGCATAGAAAAATGTATTGCCTTCAGGAGTGAAAAACCACAATACCCCATTAAAGCTAAAATCCTGTTCTAAAACACAGAAGCCATTAGAATATTTAAGTTTAAGTAAAACCATTACATCATTCAAGACAATATTCTTTTTATCCTCAAATTGGACATACATTTCGACTGTGGCAATAGCCTCACAACTGGGCTTTCAATATCCCCTACTGCTGACGACACTGAGGTGCCTTTGAACTCCTTAAATTCTGAAAACAACTTTATATTGTTACAAAAATGTTGTGTAGCACCAGTATCTACGACCCAGTTGAGCTTATCACTAGGATCAAGCACAGTATTAGCTTCAGTATTTGGTGACTCAACTATGTCACCAAAACTAGGTTTTAACTTAGGGCAATTGTGATTTAAAATGTCCAGATTTCTTACAATAATAACATGGCCCTCATTTTACATTTTCTGTTTAACATTTAACTTAGACAATTTATTTGTTACATCATTAATGTTAACATATTTCTTTGACTAAAATTTACAAAACTAGCATTCCAATATGGTGTAAAGAAGTAAAGTAAAAAAAGGATTGGGGGGGGGGGGGTCTTCCAACTCATTACAACTAAGGTTCTGGACAACTAAGGTTGTGGTGGCACATATGCAGTTTATAACAGCAATTTAGCTTCAGATATAAAATTTTAAATTTTCTGTTTAACATTTAACACAATTTATTTGTTACATCATTAACATTAACATATTTTTTTAACTAAAATTTAAAAAGCTAGCATTCCAGTATGGTGTTGTTGTTGTTGAGACCCAGACCGTCCGACCTACCAGAAAGGTGTAAGGTAACTGTATGGACGGCCGGGAAGTGCCACCCAATTTAGACCGGAACCCAGTGGGGGAGGCATCCACAGGGACCGTACCCTCCTTCCCCTACCACCAACCTCTCGGAAGGACTTACGGACCCACATGTTTAACGTGATCGTACTCCGCATGAACACGGCGGCATTTGTGGTAGCGTGCAAATCTAGCGCGCAAACCACGGGGATACCGCACCCGAGATGGCCAACAGCACGCGGTGTTCCGAGGTGGTCACCCACCAAGTACTAACCGCGCCCGATGCTGCTTGACTTCGGTGATCTAACGAGAACCGGTGTTTTCAGCACGGTACGGCCGTTGGCCCATTCCAGTATGGTGTAAAGAAGTAAAGTAAAAAACATATTGGGGGGTCTTCCAACTCATTAGAACTAAGGTTCTGGACAACTAAGGTTGTGGTGGCACATATGCAGTTTATGACAGTCATTTAGCTTCAGATATAAAATTTTAAATTTTCTGTTTAACATTTAACTTACACAATTTATTTGTTACATCATTAACGTTAACATATTTGTTTAACTAAAATTTACAAAGCTAGCATTCCAGTATGATGTAAAGAAGTAAAGCAAAAAAAGGATTGGGGGGGGGGGTCTTCCAACTCATTACAACTAAGGTTCTGGACAACTAAGGTTCTGGTGGTACATATGCAGTTTGTAACAGCAATTTAGCTTCAAATATAAAATTTTAAATTTTCTGTTTAACATTTAACTTACACAATTTATTTGTTACATCATTAACATTAACATATTTTTTTAACTAAAATTTACAAAGCTAGCATTCCAGTATGGTGTAAAGAAGTAAAGTAAAAAAAGGATTGGGGGGGGGGGGTCTTCCAACTCATTACAACTAAGGTTCTGGACAACTAAGGTTGTGGTGGCACATATGCAGTTTATAACAGCAATTTAGCTTCAGATATAAAATTTTAAATTTTCTGTTTAACATTTAACTTACACAATTTATTTGTTACATCATTAATGTTAACATATTTCTTTGACTAAAATTTACAAAACTAGCATTCCAATATGGTGTAAAGAAGTAAAGCAAAAAACATATTGGGGGGTCTTCCAACTCATTACAACTAAGGTTCTGGACAACTAAGGTTCTGGTGGTACATATGCAGTTTGTAACAGCAATTTAGCTTCAAATATAAAATTTTAAATTTTCTGTTTAACATTTAACTTATACAATTTATTTGTTACATCATTAATGTTAACATATTTCTTTGACTAAAATTTACACAGCTAGCATTCCAATATGGTGTAAAGAAGTAAAGCAAAAAACATATTGGGGGGTCTTCCAACTTATTAGAACTAAGGTTCTGGACAACTAAGGTTGTGGTGGCACATATGCAGTTTATAACAGTCATTTAGCTTCAGATATAAAATTTTAAATTTTCTGTTTAACATTTAACTTACACAATTTATTTGTTACATCATTAACATTAACATATTTTTTAAACTAAAATTTACAAAGCTAGCATTCCAGTATGGTGTAAAGAAGTAAAGCAAAAAAAGGATTAGGGGATCTTCCAACTCATTACAACTAAGGTTCTGGACAACTAAGGTTGTGGTGGCACATATGCAGTTTATAACAGCAATTTAGCTTCAGATATAAAATTTTAAATTTTCTGTTTAACATTTAACTTACACAATTTATTTGTTACATCATTAATGTTAACATATTTCTTTGACTAAAATTTACAAAACTAGCATTCCAATATGGTGTAAAGAAGTAAAGCAAAAAACATATTGGGGGGTCTTCCAACTCATTACAACTAAGGTTCTGGACAACTAAGGTTCTGGTGGTACATATGCAGTTTGTAACAGCAATTTAGCTTCAAATATAAAATTTTAAATTTTCTGTTTAACATTTAACTTATACAATTTATTTGTTACATCATTAATGTTAACATATTTCTTTGACTAAAATTTACACAGCTAGCATTCCAATATGGTGTAAAGAAGTAAAGCAAAAAACATATTGGGGGGTCTTCCAACTTATTAGAACTAAGGTTCTGGACAACTAAGGTTGTGGTGGCACATATGCAGTTTATAACAGTCATTTAGCTTCAGATATAAAATTTTAAATTTTCTGTTTAACATTTAACTTACACAATTTATTTGTTACATCATTAACATTAACATATTTTTTAAACTAAAATTTACAAAGCTAGCATTCCAGTATGGTGTAAAGAAGTAAAGCAAAAAAAGGATTAGGGGATCTTCCAACTCATTACAACTAAGGTTCTGGACAACTAAGGTTCTGGTGGTACATATGCAGTTTATAACAGCCATTTAGCTTCAAATATAAAATTTTAAATTCATTGAATAGAAAAATTAATTATGCATTTATTTCATTTTTAAAAATTAACTTTGTAATCTAATTACAAAGACTCTTGACTAATATGATGGGTTTTTCTTTAATTTTGTTTTAGTTAAGTTGTTAAATTCATGAAGTCAAATATGTAAAATACTTTATTATCAACAATATCAGAAAGATATGAGATTTTAAAATAACAAAAGAGATAACTACATACTCTAAGAGATCTGATTTACACTTTTTTCCTAAACTAGAGTCATTGAAGGCATCCAGCTTCCTTTTGAGCTATAAAAGTAGAAAGAAAAAAACTCACATTTGTACACTTTTGCAATAATTTCATAACTTTTATACATTTCTAACATAGACAATAAATACTAAATGTTATTATGTACAGTCAGGCTTGGGCTCATAGTACACTTATTCTACATTTGACGTATAATTATAATACATGGTTTTCTACTAATTAATTCTCTATCATAGAAAAATCTCATATCATATTCCTTCTTCAAATATTACTTTAAAGTGAAAACACATATTAAGTTTTCTACATGTAGAATACATAGAAATCCATTCTATGTATTCTATATGTTGTTGTTGTTGAGACCCAGACCGTCCGACCTACCAGAAAGGTGTAAGGTAACTGTTTGGACAGCCGGATGTATTCTATATGTAGAAAACTTAACCAATGCATTTACTTTAAAGTAATATTTGAAGAAAGAATGTGTGATATTTAAAAATACTAACATATTTTTACAGTTTAAGATTTAAAAAATGACATTAAGATTTGAAAACTTAACCAATGCATTTACTTTAAAGTAATATTTGAAGAAAGAATGTGTGATATTTAAAAATACTAACATATTTTTACAGTTTAAGATTTAAAAAATGACATTACCACTTTATAACTTTATTATAATTAAATGCATATATTATAATTCTAATACTTAGGCCTTTTTGCTTTTATAACATATATATATAATGCCCATGAAAAATGTAGCATTTGACTGAACCTTTTTACTTTCCTTATATACATAATGTATAAGGAAAGTATTGTGACGGGGTCGAAAATTCGAATTCGAGTTTTCGATAGGAGAGCACGTTTCAAGCATCCATGATCACGAATCAAACATTTTTGAAGTGATGTCTGTGTGTGTGTGTGTGTGTGTGTGTGTGTGTGTGTGTCAGTGAGTCTGTGGAGACGATAACTGACGAACGAATGCCCCGATTCGAACCAAATTTGGTACAAAAATCACAATCCGTAAACACTGGAAGCCTATTGCTTTTATATGCAATCGAATGTTAAGAACCCCCCTAAATTTTCGAATGAAATTTTGAAAAAATCGTCAAAAAATCAAAACCACTAATAAAGTTACGCAAATAGACATTTCTTATGTAATTTTTCATTAGAAAACGATTGACATAAATTTTAGAACGCTAACATGAACCGTTCTCGAGATATTGTTCATTTTTTAAAAAAAAAATTATCAAAAAGTCATATAAAAAAAAAATTCCTATTGAGAAACATGTTCACTTTTCATATGTAATACCATGCGATAAATAGGGTTACATCATTCTCGTGGAACTAGCTCATTCCATTCATGAAAAAATATACTTTTAGTAATACTTTTGTGTTTGAACGCCAATAGTCATTTTACTGCTGTAAGAATAACTTATTTCTCAGTGCATAACGCTTGGCGAGATTTTGGCGACGAATTTGGCGGAATGTCGCCAACTTGGCGACTTTTTGAAATGTTGCCACATTAACGAAAATCTCGCCAAATGGATAAAAATGACGACTAATTGTCGAAAATTTAATATCTTGGAAAGAATATTAGTATCTACTATAAGAAAAACCTACTTTTTGTACTGTAAAAGTAGTAAACTAATTACATTATATAAGGAAAGTCATGTGTTGCCCACATCAGATTTTTTTTTTTTTAAATTTATTCCAAATCTTATTCTTTGTTTCTAATATTCACCAAATGGGAACATTTTACATTTTGTAATTTTTAAGATACGATTCATTTTCTAAAAGCTGAGAATGGGTCTTTATCCATGTTATTGTTTGGATTATTTTTAAACATTTGCATTCAATATAATTCAAAATTTATTGTATAGTTTGTAAAATGCACATTTTTATCATAAGAAGTTAACTTTCAAAGTAATTGATGTTTTCTTTCCAATTTATATACTAACTTATTAATTTAAAGTATGAAGACATCTTCTGTGTTGGTGAAATTTTATTTCCAAGATTGGTGAAATTTTATTTTCTAAAAATTGAAGTATTGGTTAAATCCTTTTATTTTCATAGCATTAAGATATCTAAGAAATTACACTAAACATAAGCCCTTTAAAGATCACTATTAAATAGTGAAATAAGGCAAATCTAAAGAAATTATCCATAACCGTATTTGAAGCTAAAAAATTTGATGTGGGCAACACATGACTTTCCCTGCAGACTCAAATTCATGGTCTCTTTATTTCATTAATAATTCATTAAATTCAGTTTAATTGCACTAAATAACACACATAAATAATGGACTCAAAATCGGCATAGCAAAAATGCAAAAAAACTAAAATAACTTGAGAACAGCTTGCACAACGGTTTAATTGCACAAAATAGTGCCCACAATTATTTAAAATGACATTGAATTGGCACTTTTAATTGAATTTTTGTTCTCAGTTGGTGACTGAAAGTTTTTTCAACAGTGGCACAGCGTAAGTGTTGTTGTTGAGACCCAGACCATCAGACCTACCAAAAAGGTGTAAGGTAACTGTTTGGACGGCCGTGAAGAACCATCCAATTCAGACCAGAACCCAGTGGGGGAGGCATCCACAAGGACTGTACCCTCCTTCCCCTACCACCAACCTCTCGGAAGGACTTACGGACTCACATGTTTAACGTAATCATACTCCGCATGAACACATGACGGCAGTTTTGGCAGTGGAGGGAATAGAACCCGGGCCTACAGAACAGAGTGCAACTCCCGCACACTAACCACTGGGTTGTTAGAAAACTTAATGTAAACAAGCAATAGGTACATCGGTTGACGTACGGTCAAAATCCCAAAAATGACTTTGTTCCGATTGGCTGATCATTTTGAGATAGCTTGTCGAAAGCCCAGACCACCCGACTCGTCCGAAGACTAAGAGCAGCCAATTGGATGGCCGGTGAGATAGCTTGTAAATAAGTTTTAACCCCATGTTCCGTATTCCTGCAGAATGAGGCATCAGCATCCGGAATATGCTAATTTCTACTTCATTCAATTAGAAATTGACATACTCCGAAAACATTAACTTCTACTTCGATGATGCAGCACTGTTTAACCTTGTGGATGTGTCAGTGGAGTGCGATATCGGTCGGTCATCATCAGTGTATATACTGTGATTATCATGGTTGTATATGGTGGTATGTGATTATACAATGTTATATTAGAGTTGCTGCTATTGCTTTTTCTACATCGTACTAGTGCTAGGCATACTGTTATGTAAGCTTTTAAGCATGTTTGCCGGTAATCCACAAAGTACGCGGCCAGATTTGTTTAGGCCTAATTTTAAGTCTGATGTTAAAATTTCAAGACATTGTTAATTCAACTTTGTACAGATACTGTATCAAAGCCAAGGATACGAGTATTATTTATGTTATATTTGATGTTTCCTTCATGAAAATAAATTAAGTTATTTCACGTAAAGTCTCTATTACTTCAAGAAGTTACAACATAAGAATCCACAGCTAGGTCTGCTACATCTACAAACGGCTATGTGCAATACATTTACTTTTAAAAAATTACTTTTAATTTTATATTTTAAGACAACATGGGCTACCGCGCCCTCACAGCGTAAGTGTTGAAGACCCAGACCACACAACCAACCCTAAGGCTAATGGTAGCTAAGTGTGTGGCCGGGCACATGCAGCGTAAGTATGAAAAAGCTAAAATATATCAAGATATTTTAGTTTTTTCACACTTACGCTGCTTTTCCCGGGTCACCCATCTTGCTGCTCTGTGTCTTAAGATGAGCCAGACGGTCTGGGCTTTCGACACTTATGCTGCGAGGGCGTGGTAGCCTAGTGGTTAGTGCATGGGAGTTGCACTTGGTAGGTCTGGGTTCGATTCCCTCCGCTACCAAAACTGCAGCTGTGTTCATGCGGAGTACGCAGAGTAAGTGTTGTTGTTAAGACCCAGACCGTCCGACCTACCAGAAAGGTTTAAGGTAACTGTTTGGACGGGCGGGAAGTGCCACACAATTTAGATCGGAACCCAGTGGGGGAGGCATCCACAGAGACCGTACCCTCCTTCCCCTACCACCAACCTCTCGGAAGGACTTATGGACCCACATGTTTAACATGATCGTACTCCAATTGTACACGGCGACAGTTTTGGCAGTGGTGGGAATCGAATCTGAGCCTTGTCAGCTACCACGTCATATCGTATATCCATAGATTCATATCATCTAATGCCGATGATCAAAATATGTCAGGATAGAATATTCTAGCAGCTTGAAAAATAACAGAGTTAAATGCAGAGAAAACCTCAGATGAATGTTCATGTATAATGAAAAGATATACGAAGCAGGTTAAGAAAACTCAGTTCACTTTTATTTAGTGACTAAATAAAGCACATTAGGCAATTTACACAGCTCGGTAGGTACCAGGCAAATACTAAACAATTCTATGTAAAAAAAGCTCGTAAGCTTGTAAAGACTGAAGTAAAGCTTGTAAAGACTGAAGTTAACAGAACTTTCCTTAAGCATTTGTAGTATTTAGAAAAACTTATACTACCTCAATAACTTGCATGCTTTTGAAGTGACCATTGTTGGTATCACACTTGGCAGAAAAGTTTCATTAGATGAAACACCGATACACTTTACTATGACTTCACACAATTCACAGTAAGTAAACTTAAATACTTAACTTCATGATAACTGCATGTAACTTTACAAATAGCCATCATACAGCAGAAATACAAGTCTGTGTTATAAACTAAACACATCCGACTTTGACACGAGTACCGAACATATCAACTAAGAACTACACAGTCTTATAGTCATCATGTCAGAAGTCGTCTGCTAATTGATCATGAGAGATCAGATCAGGACAAGATTGAAGATTGATTGAATGAATGAGGATAATGTTTCAAGAAAGTTCTGTCTTATATACTTGAAAATGGACTGTTCCGGAAACGCCCCCGGATCTGCAAATGAGATGCGTACGAATTGAGAATCAGATTTGCATGATGCCTCATGTTGGAAAAATGTCAAGGTTCACGCCTGTGAACGGAAAAAGTCGTTCACAAGAAATTTGCATGAACGTCAGTCCGTTCACAGGAAATGTGAATTGCGATGTTTACATTTGATTTTTCCAACAAGCCTACCAAGTGCAATTCCCGCGTGCTGACCACTGGGCTACCTCGTCCACGCAGCGTAAGTGTTGTTGTTGTTGTTGTTGAGACCCAGACCGTCCGACCTACCAGAAAGGTGTAAGGTAACTGTATGGACGGCCGGGAAGTAAGCAGCGTAAATGTTGTTGTTGTTGTTGAAACCCAGACCGTCCGACCTACCAGAAAGGTGTAAGGTAGCAGTTTGGACGGTCGGGAAGTGCCACACAATTTAGACCGGAACCCAGTGGGGGAGGCATCCACAGGGACCGTACCCTCCTTCCCCTACCACCAACCTCTCGGAAGGACTTTCGGACCCACATGTTTAACGTGATCGTACTCCGCATGAACACGGTGGCAGTTTTGGCAGTGGCTGGAATCAAACCCGGGCCTACCGAGTGCAACTCCAGCGCGCTAACCAATGGGCTACCACGCCCACGCAGCGTAAGTGTTGTTGTTGTTGAGACCCAGACCGTCCGACCTACCAGAAAGGTGTAAGGTAACTGACGCAGCGTAAGTGTTGTTGTTGAAACCCAGACCGTCCGACCTACCAGAAAGGTGTAAGGTAACTGTTTGGACGGTCGGGAAGTGCCACCCAATTTAGACCGGAACCCAGTGGGGGAGGCATCCACAGGGACCGTACCCTCCTTCCCCTACCACCAACCTCTCGGAAGGACTTTCGGACCCACATGTTTAACGTGATCGTACTCCGCATGAACACGGCGGCAGTTTTGGCAGTGGCTGGAATCGAACCCGGGCCTACCGAGTGCAACTCCAGCGCGCTAACCAATGGGCTACCACGCCCACGCAGCGTAAGTGTTGTTGTTGTTGAGACCCAGACCGTCCGACCTACCAGAAAGGTGTAAGGTAACTGACGCAGCGTAAGTGTGAAAAAGCTAAAATGTCTCGAGAACAGCTAGTCCTAGTGTACTGGGGTTGATCTTATTCTTTTTATTATTAAAAAATTATGTATAAAACAAGCATTTAATTTACATATTTGAGTCTATGTAGCATTTTATTTTAGATTTTGATGATTTTTGAGGGCCATTTTTGCAAAAAAAAGGCAGGGTTTTTTTTCGGAATTGTAGTTTTTTTTCGAAACCAAAATCTAATCAGCACCAAGGTAACTCACAAGTCACTTATATACCAAATTTTGTAAAATTTGATCCATTAGTTTTTCAGCTAGAGTAGATACAGGTAATTTTTGAAGGACCATTTAGCAAAAAAAGGCGGGTTCTTTTATCCCGAATCATACCAAAAACTAATCAGCACCAGGATCACTCAGAAGTGACTTACCTACCAAATTTTATGAAATTTGGTCCATAAATTTTTGAGTTAGAGCAGATACATACATTGCACAGACAGACACACACACAGATGTCAAGCTGAATGCATCACATTTTAGAGATGTTTAAATAAAATTGCATTTCAGTTGGAAAATGTTTCATAATCAAATGCTTTATGCATGATTGATCTTTCTTGTTAATAATGGTGTTATTTCTACAGTGATAAATCAAATGTTTTGTTTACGTAGGTATTTTTAACTTTTTGACCATCGGTGGCGCGAATAGTGATAAAATAATTCAAATATATAAAACCATGAACCAGAATTCACAAACAATTTTTTTTTTAATTTGTTTTCTACATTTTGCTATATTTTAAAATAAGTGCTTGTATGGATCTTTAAAATTTGATTTTTGCTAGCTTAAATTTACAAAAAAACATGTATTTTCTTATGGAGGGTCCTGGACAGGCTAGACAGGTAAGGTTTAAAGCAAATATATCATGAGTACTATACATGAGTTTTCAACTTACTTCGTTTCTCGAGTTATTCCCTAAAACATGTAACTTCCTATTAAGGGCCTAGAATGGACTGAACTACTAAGTTACAAAATCCAAAAAATAAAAATATACAATGAAAGATAAGATGTGCCTAAATTTAGTTTTCTATATGCTCAGGTTCTGAAGACATGCCCCAAAAGACATGCAACTTACTATTATGAGCCCAAGACCGGCCAGAATAAGTAAGGATCAAAATCCAAAGAATTAAAATATATATACCACAAAAGACAACATATTAATTTGAACTTTTTAGCTGTTCCAATCTTCATATTATTCATAAAAAAAAAAAATTACATTTATATAACGAGGTCAAGATAGGCGACTTGAATGAGGCTCATTCAAGCTCATAATCCAAAGAATCAAAATGTATCACAAAAGACAACAAGTGTTGGATTGTTTTTGCTATTTAGTGAATTTTAGGAATTTTGTTTTTAATCTACATGGGTTCAGGTGTCTTATTTACATAGTTATTCTCTTTTTCAATTTAGTTATCTATATTTCATTTAGTTAGGTTTTTAATATTCTTCTGTTACAAATGCATTACATTCCATAGGTTTGTGTTAAAAATGACGAAAGTTCATTCTTTTGAGGTCTTAGCAATTTAAATTGGCTAATTTGTGGTTCCATTTATTCCCCATTTTATTCCCTTTGATTTTATTCGAAATTTGTTGTTCTCAATTGAGAATTCGACGATTTATCGCAATTTTTCATTTTTATCCTATTATTCAAATTTTTAATTTTTTCAGAATCATCCATTATTAAATTGTTGTAAGGAGTTAAAAACTTCAAACTCATCACACTTTAATCAATGCACAGAAAACTATCTTTTTGCAATGAGAACATTTTCCCTCGAATTCCAGGTGATCCAAGGAAAAGATATTTTCTCAGAGACGAAAAGCTATAAAAAGTCATAAAAACTTCAACTCTCACTCCCTCAAACCTTTACATGATATTTTAAGTCTCTGGAATAATGTGCAATTGAAAAGGGAAGCCAAGATCACCCATGTTTTTTTATAATTTGGGAATACCTTGCTATTTTTGCAACCATTTAACTGTCAAGAACCAGCAATTAAGCTCAATTTCGCTGGGATATACGAGAAGGGCTTTCATCTTACACTTTCTAACACTTGTGCTGGGTCATTTAGTAATTTTTTTTAATGTTGTGATGAGTTTAAAAGTTCAAACTCATCATAAAATAAATTATTATCGAATTCATATACTCCAAATCGTTTCACTTCATTTATTTTTAATTTTCACCTGCTTTGAAATTTGTGTTCTCTTCTTCAAAATTTTGAGTTTTTGATTGGTTGACTGTAATATTAAAATCGTCTATCATTAATTATTGTATCGTTATTTTATCGAGATTAATTATTTTATCGAGACGAAAAGCTATAAAAAGTCATAAAAACTTCAACTCTCACTCCCTCAAACCTTTACATGATATTTTATGTCTCTGGAATAATGTGCAATTGAAAAGGGAAGCCAAGATCTCCCATGTTTTTTTATAATTTGGGAATACCTTGCTATTTTTGCAACCATTTAACTGTCAAGAACCAACAATTAAGCTCAATTTCGCTGGGATTTACGAGAAGGGCTTTCATCTTACACTTTCTAACACTTGTGCTGGGTCATTTTGTTATTTTTTTTAATGTTGTGATGAGTTTTAAAGTTCAAACTCATCATAAAATAAATTATTATCGAATTCATATATTCCAAATCGTTTCACTTCATTTATTTTTAATTTTCATCTGCTTTGAAATTTGTGTTCTCTTCTTCAAAATCTTGAGTTTTGATTAGTTGACTGTAATATTAAAATCGTCTATCATTAATTATTTTATCGTTATCGATAATTCTGTTTATGATGTATAGCAGTGATTTTTGGCAGTATATAAATAGATTCATGCTCTTTTTCACTCTCCTTTTTGATTAGAACTCAGGATGTAATTGTATTAAGTTGTAATTTTTAGAGCTTCGGAGCGAGCCCGAACGAAGTTCGAGTTCGGAAAGAAACATTCTTTTATCCCCAGTTAAGCCTGTAATGTGTTTTCTCTTAGATGAAAGCAGCTGTGTTTACTTTATAACCAATGTTCTTTTGCTGTTTTTTTTAATTGAATCCTCCTTCCATGCTCTCTGTGAAAATGTTTCGTCTAGATGATGTGGGAACCGGACGCTTGTTGTGTCTAGGCGGATGGAACAAGTGAAGATTTTGTTAGCTGGTTTCCTGTCCTCTCAATAATGTTTTTGCAATGTCTGCCGAGATGATTTAACCCATCAACTAAGTGTTTGTTTCTCCAAAGCTGGGCTGCTCTTAATATGAAGAAGAGAAATCATCATTTCCATATTTTGTTAAAAGGACATATGCCTTGAGTTCTTTTTTGATGCCAGAAGACTGCAGCACTTGTTGAGAGAAATGAATGGTTTGAATCCTGATTGACTTGAGCACCTTTTTGAGAAATGAATCCAGCCTGAGATTGTTTTCCTGATTTTTGATGGGCATAACCCTCCTATGCCATGTTTGCCCTTCAAGAGGTGTTCTCTAAGAGCTTTGACATTTTGCTGGGAAATCCTCTCCTGCTGATCTCTGCTGTTTTCCTTGGAGCCTTTGATGAAACCTTTTCAATTCTATTCCTCAGTTAAATAAGATTTATTCTAATTTGGTTTGAATATGTCTGAATAATTTGGTTTTAATTTTAGTCTCTAGAACCGGGTTTATTTTTATGTAATTTTTCTTTGGGTTTTTAACTTTTAGTTGGGATATTTATTATGTTCTAAATTTCCTTTTTGGTTAACTGATGTTCCTTTTTATTCTAAATTGTAGTTTGGCAAATAATTCTATAATTTTAACATAATTTAAACATTAAAAGCTGTTTTCTTTAACCTTAAACATTCTAACGTTTTTACTACCACTAAACGTTCGGCCAATTTATTTATTTAATTTATTTGAGTTAATTTGATTTGTTTGGTTAATGAGATGTTAAAAAAGTTCTTTAAAAGTGAAGTTAAAATTTTAAACATTAGATTTTGAAAACTTAGACTCTGTGTTCTCTTTTCTTTATTGTGTTTTAATTTTAGCAAAGTTCCATTTTAAAGTTTACAGGATTACATATTTGTAAACTTAGGGAAACTGGTCAATAGGCACACTTAAGTTTATTTTAAACAATATTTAGGAATGTGCAAATTTTTAGGTAATTAGAATGTTTCTGAATATCATGCTTACATTTCCCTACCCAACACAAGCAGACCTGAAAATTCAAATTTTCACTTAGTAGCCAGTGACCGGTACAGTTAAAATTTAGTAACCACTCTATCATGGATTTTTTTTGTGTGTGTGTGTATATCTGTTGTGTCAGCTTGTAACTTCTTTTCATTTTGACTTATTGATACTTCTGTATTCCTATCTTTTGCAATATATCGACTTCCGGGAGTGTTGTCTAGACATAAAGCTTACTTAACCGGGGAGTGGGGGTCACAACCCCCTCCTGCCAATTTTTGGTATATTGCTTCCATTCCCTTTTCTACCATTGTGGTACATATATATATATATATATATATATCAGGAAGCACTTGGCCGTTAGTACTCCTGACATAGAAAATAAGTGAATAGACCAAACAGCCATTACCATATATTTCATCTAAAAATTATTAAGCATGGTGTATCACTCAGGATTATTGATCTAGTGGTTAGTTTTAAATTTAAATCACTCACACTTCCAGATTGCTGAAATAAAAAAGTTAAATTATAAATTCCAAAAAATATTAGAGGCAAAAAAATAAAGAGTTTAAAAGTGGCCAAAAAAAATTCATTTATTATATGGATATGTAAATAGCAAACATAAGAGCAGAAATGTCATAAACCTAAATCATGCTCAATTAATGCACAAAATTATCATTAAATTCCAAAATGTTATCTCACACCTTCTTAAAAAACCAGTAATAAATATATATATATATATATATATATATATATAATAGAAGTTTGTAAAACCCAATGAACGAAAAGTAAGAAGATGTAACACGATAAACCTAACTTTTTAAAACACCGACAGAATAAAATATAATACAGCAAATCAACAATCAAATGGATAAAAAATACAAATCACAAGCTATCAAGTTACAGAAAATCAACAAAATCAAAAGGTATGGAAACAAAAAAAGAAAAACTTAAAACTAAATTCAACTATCTAACTGGCTTACAAAACAAAAGTAAAAATCAACTAATCCTCAAGCAAATGGAAAAAAATAAATAAAATAAATATCGAATCAACAAGTCAATGTAAAATATCATAATACAAAGGTATGGAATCGAAATAAGTATAACAAACAAAATCAAACACAAACGCCATACACGTGGACGAGGCCCTAAGCCTAAATCATGAATTGTTAACCTCTACAAAAATCTAATCATGTCCAAGTTTTTTGTAGAAGCAAACACAAAAATGTATGTTTCTGAAGAAATAGATAGATTATATCTATAAACTATTTCTACTTGGACGACATACATAAAGAAGGAATAAAAAAGAAAAAATGAATACCTGGAAAAAGCACAGCGTATGTACAATTGAGTCGATACAGGGAACACTGATAGAAGAGACCAGTGTTGCCATTCGTAAAGAAAAAATAAAAAACCATTTACTGTTGCCATTCATAAGAATTGAAAAACAGTGAAGCGAAATGTTAAGAAAAAGTATTAATATACAAAAAGAGCTACTAAAAGGAGGGGCAAATAATAGTAATGCTGAAGTGGAAAAGAATGTAAAAAAAAAAATATATATATATATATATATACAAGAGAATGGAGATGTCTGGCTAATATAAGATACTATGAATAGAATTATATGATACTATGAAAAGAATTATAAAAATCCAGCTATTTTAAATTTTTTAACAATACTATTTACTAAATAAGAGGGATATTTATATAAATTGCTAGTAATTTTGAGATTATTGATATGCATAGCATGAAATTTTTTATCAGATAATCTATAAATTCTAAAAAGCTGATTGAGTATAATATTTCTAAACAATTGAATCGAGTTACAGGAATTAAATGGTAAGATTTTATTAATATATTAAAATTATAAAAGTCTTTTTTATCATATAATTTTGTAACAATTCTATTAGAAGGATCAATAAAAAGATTTAAACCCAAAAAATTAACATTTTTACTAATAGTAGCTTCATTAGGAATTAATTCCAAATTGTCTGCATAGTAATCTATATCTATGAGATAATTTTCTGTATGTACTAAGCAAATCAGATCATCAACATATCTGTAAAAAGTATAATCTATTGAAGTAAATGACTTTTCATAATGATAAAGGTATAAATTAGCTAGCATACTGCTACTGCAGCCATCCTGTGGAACTCCTGAGACTTGTAAGTATAATTTATTTCCTTGAAAAATATAATTATTGAAAATAACAAAGTGAAGAAGTTTAGGAAAATTTATAAATTTAATTTGATTTGAAAGAGGTGTAATATAAGCATTATATAGAGCTAAAATTACATCATATAGATCAGATATCTTAATATTATTAAAAAGATCTTAAATCAAAAGTTTGAAATCCTATTATTTTTCTAAGAGATGTTAATTTATTCTTTAATTCTTTACTATTATTTAGAATATGGTAATTATTGCTAGTCTGGCTTAAACTATTATTTATTAGATTTAAAGAATTTAGTAATAATTTACTCGCAGTAGTAGACTAAGTATTATGGCCACTAGTAACTGTTCTAAATTTAATAGGATTTTTATGAAATTTTGGAATAAGCACTATATAAGGAAATTTAAGATATTTATATTTAATATTTAAATCACTATACATATTGATAATTTTCAATTTAATACTATTTAATGAATGTAAATCAGGTTTAAAAAGACTATTATTTTTTAAATAATCTAACAGAAATTGAATATAAAATTTTTTACAGATAATAGCATAATTATTAGAGGCTTTATCAACATAGGTGATAACAAAGGATTTTTGTAAATCATTAATGGAATGTTTAATATTATCAATATTATACAAAGATCTAGACAATTTAATATCTCTAATAGCATTTTTAATTGATTCTAATATAGTAAATTTCCACATATTAAATCCATTTACTGAATAACTTTAAATTATTTATTTAATCATATTTGCATAGTATCCTTCATATTTTAGTAAGCTATAGTATCTATAAAAACAAAAATTATTTTAAAAAAATTATTTTTAAATAAAGTTAGAAGTTCACAGTGAAATCAGTGCATGAAATGTAGTCAGGGTAAGGATTATAATCTCAAAAGGTGTTAAAACAAAGTTGTGGCTGTACGGCAAAAAAAATTTGTATTGTGTAATTTTAGTGATGGTGTTTATTTGTAAAGTGAAGCCTCAAATTTAAAGGCAATTTTCATGGAATTGTGTGTTATGATTATCCTTTCAGTAAATAATTTTACTCACACGCCAAAGTTAACTGCTAAACATTTAAGCAAAAATACTATGGCAAAAGAAAAAAAAATGTCTCATGATTGCAATTCACGCCTGCATGAAATACAAAAGTCTCCATTATATGCAGTCACATATTAAAGATGCTTACCAAACATTTTAAGCTCTACTTGTCCACTTCAGTGTTTTCTTTTAGGTGTGTTTTAATTTTAGGCACTACGAATAATTTATCAAAATGTACTTTTATAGTTTTCTCTTCATTCTGAATTATTGCATTATTATTCCTCACAATTGTTTTAATTGTATATGGACCTGAGAATTTAGGTTTTAGAGGTGCTGCTGGTACAAAATTTTTTAGATATATAATGTCACCAACTTTAAGTTCATATGCTCTTGCAGGTTTAAAATATTTCTTTTGCGTTGAATTGGCTTCTGCCTGATTTTTATAAACTTTTTGCATTATTTCTTGGTTTCCTCCACAAATTGCTTAAAGGTTAAATTAATAAATTCAGTGTCCATATGCATGTCAAAAGGTGTTCTGACTTCTCGGTTGAAAAAAATTTGTGCTGGAGTATAGCCTGTGATAATGTGTTCTGAATTGTTAGTTATAAAACTGAATAGTTTGTTGTTATTATTGCTCTTAATTATACCGCTTTCTAATTCAATGTCTAAATAATTAACATAAGGTTCAACTAAAAAATCAGTGATTGCTTTAATTGATTTCTTGCTTTTGAATTCCACGATTTCTGTCGTAAAACGCTCAAGTTTTGTTTTGCTCACCAAGGTAATTGAATTATCTAAATTATGTTTACTTTTAATCTGTTTTCTTGAATTTTGTTGTTTATTTACATTTAGGAATTCACTATTACTATTTACATTTGAAATTTGGCTGTTACTATTTACATTTTGAATTTAACTGTTGCTGCTATCTTCCTTGTTCTCAAATTTTGTCTTATTAGTTTCTAAATTCTGGTTCTTTGCATTGTTTTGATTTGGACTATGTTTACCATTTCTGATTTTGTTATATGCTTGGATCTTATTCACATTATTTATTTCCCCTGTTATTCCCAATTCAAATCCACAGTTTGACATAATTAATTTATTACTGGACATATCTAGTATAATTTTGTTTATTTTCAAGTAGTCGAATCCTAAAATCACATCATATGTGGAGTACCAAGAGTCATTTGTAACAAAAAAGTGTTTTTGAAATATTTCTTATTAATTTTAAATCCTAATTCTATGGCATGTCTGAATGGAATTTTGGACCCATTAATTGCATGTATAGATACACATTTAGAAAGGTATTTGATTTTCATTCCAGATACTTTAATTCTTTCAAAAAGGTTGTTACTTATCAAACAAATCGTGGAACCTGAATCTATCATTGAGTTTACTTTAAAGTTATTTATTGAAATTTGTAGTAAAGGTAGTTTGTTTACTTGTAATAAGGTTTCATTAGTTGCACATGAAGCTATTGTTTCTTTGATGGTACTTTGAGTCTGTGTATCTTTGTCAACATTTGAATTTAGAGTTTGTGTGTCTTTATTAATATTGTATTTTTCAGTTTGTACTGATTTGTTTATTCTAGGATTTTCAATTTGAAAAGATTTGTCACATTTAGTTTTAAAGTTATGTTTTGTGTATCTTAAATTTTGAATCTTTTTATTTGTCTGCATATTATGATGTCTTGCACCCATTTCACTGGAAAACAAAAGGGACATTGAGTTAAAGTGCTCATTTATCGCCTTCCCCTGGGAAAATCCTGTTGCTGACTGTTGTGTCTGAAAAAATTTTGTTGGTTGTTATAACTATGTATCTCTCTTCTTATATTTTGCTGATAATTTGAATTAGATGGAAAATTTTGTTGTTGGTAATTTTGGTTTCTATCATTTCTCCTTTGAGAGTAATTCATTTGAGTGTTATTGTTTCCTCTGTAGTAATTGCTAAGATTCACAATTATGTTCTTTCTCCTAGTATGGAGAGTTTAAATTGAGATTTACAATATGTTGAGCTTAGCTGTTTCTTCTTACTTTACACTTTTGAAATTAAAATTAAACAATTGTCTTTAAAGATATTGCTATCAAGGATCTTACTGATTCGAGTAAAGAAGCAGGCAACTTATAAAGTCTGAGATGAGGAGATGGTCTAGGGCTTTTTTTATAATCATGGTCTTGAATCGGTGAACAGTTGAATTCACATGCTCAGAAAATACTGCATCATTTAAATTTGTCGTGTTTAGCTTCAGCACAAAGTTTATCGTCTTATTAGGCATTATCGCCTATAACGTTGAGATATGAGTCGATGTTTTGGGACATGCCCGAAGTAGCACTGGTCTGGGTAACCAAATCTTTAAAGGATCAAAATCGGCAAAGTTGACGTCGTCAGGAACATCGTCTTAAAATGAGGCTTAAGACATCATATGCGTTGAAAGTGACTGGGCCGGTAAAAAAGGCTCACAATCAAAGAAGTAAAGTTGGTGGTGGTACATTGGACTCATAGTCCTACCAGTTGAATTATCTTAATGTCATTCGGTCTATCAAGACCTAAAAAAAATGTCGACCTTCTTGGTGAAAAGACAGGGTTAGAGTGAGATATAAAAAGAGCAAGAATTACAAAAGTCAGGACTTACGTGGTCTGACCCACAGGCCGGCCACCTCCATAAGAGAATCTTAGGGGGGGGGTTTTCTACATGTTCACTCTATGCCGTAAGTTTAAAGTGGCGCTGAACACAGTCACACATAATTAGTCACTCCTGGACCTAAAACTGTTCTGATTGGTTTGTAGCTTAGTACATTCTAAAAAGTTGGAGTGCTGTATTGCTTACCCCTTTCTGGAGCAAGTTGGCTCATCTGTGAAATCTGTTGAAGTAGCTTTGTTTAGTGGGTGTAACTTTTGCACGTTATTTCTTCCAGTTGATAGGAAATATTGGTTTAGTCAGATAACTGCCCATGCTTATACTGGTGGGGTGTAGCATACTAGTATTGCATTTCTAGTGGTAAAAAGTTCTCTGCATGAGAAGGAATTTTGACCGTTATGGTCTTACGCATGTAAAACTTGCACGTGTTTCTCCAAAGAGGGGGGGGGGGCTAAGATGCTTACTGGTACCATACTCTTTAAGTTGCAGCTGTGAAAATCTCATCCTGCAGATGTGTAATGTGCGTGGGAAAGGAATTTTGAAAATGGCTTTTTGGCCTGGCAACTGCCTTTAGATGTATTAATCAAGTGGAAAAGTAAATGTAAAATTGAGAAAAATTCAAATTCTAATTCCCATTTTAATTAAAAAAGTTAACATATTTTAAAATGAAAATGTATTAATAAAATTTATTAAAAATGTCATATTTCTTATGACAATATATACTAACCGACATAAAAAATGCAACACTATTAAACTTTGGCCGTATAATTATGCAAATTGTAAGACAAATGCAGATGGTTGATGTATGCAAATGATCTGAAATACAAGTAGGTCACATGATTAGAGAGCGAGATAAAAGGGATGGAAACGGCAGATGAGCCAACAGTTGTTACTGTCTGTCACCTACAGAAATCCATTTTCCGACTGTTTTTCATTTCAGAAAACATGTGTTGTTGAAGAGATGCCTGGCCGATGATGCTAAGTCTGTTTCAGCATTTGGACAATCATGCGAGGGCAGATGTGCCAACTTTCCAAACAGAAAAAGCAGGAGACTATTTTCTCCCAAATATGTTGTTTACTTATGGCACTTAATATTTGTTTAAAATTATATACGTTTCTTATAAATAAAACATTAAAATACTGTACCATTTAAGTACATTATGCTTTAAACTTATCTGAAAAAAATAATTCATGATCTTTCTTTTGAATTAAAATAGTGTTAGTAACAAATTGTAAAAAAAAATAAATAACTTGATAACATTAATTCTTGATTTATATATTAAATCTTATTGCCCCCCCTCCCCGCAAAAAAATACTGCATTAAATATCAGGAGTAGTACAGGTAGAATATGAAAATTCAGGACACCAATTTTACAAAATTTCAGAACAATAAATTATAAAACAAAAAATATAAAAATTTTATCCGGTGAAAATTACTTCATAATGAAAACAAATATTTATGTTTGGTAAAACACAGGTTTTCACTAAAGAGAGTAACAAATATTGATCTTTAATAAAAAAAAAAATATATATATATAGCACTGAATTATATTCCTGCCAAAATAGTTTCCTTTTTATTTGCCTAAATTATTGCTTTAATACCACTTTTTGGAAAATATCTATTCACAGAGTTCATACCCATTTTTCAAAATAAAAAGATTTGTATTATGCAAATATAATTAAAACATTAACCTTAATAATTAGCCATAATATGAAAATAAGCTAGTTTAGTCAATCTAATATGCAACATTTAAAAGATGGAGATGGATGGAAAAATATATTAATGTACTCTTGACAATTCACGAGAAAAACGAAATTGCGCAATCACACTGTTTATGTGAAAATAATTAAAAACTTAACCTTAATAATTAATCAGAATATGAAAATACGCTAGTTTAATCAATATAATATGCAATATTTAGAAGAATGACTTGGATGGAAAAAGATACTAATGTACTCTAGGCAATTCATGAGAATAAACTGAATTGTGCAATCGCAATGCTTATATGAAATTAATGAGAAAAATAACATTTTAGCGATTTAAGTTGAATAAACCTTTGAAGAAGCATATTTAGTATTTTCATAAAATAAATGATCGCAATCTTACACGTTACATGACGACAAAAGTTGGAGCATTGCCAGGAGTGTGGTTACTCTTGATAGAGTTAAATGGGCAATTAATTCCCATAAATTCTATAAAACTCCGGGGACTGACGGCATCATTCGAATTCTTCTCCAGGAGGGAATTGAGGTGCTAGCTCTCATTCTCTGCAGTATCTACAGAGCCTGTATTGCCTTGGGTCATGTACTAAATGCATGGAGGCATACTAAAATAATCTTCATTCCAAAGATTGGAAAGGATAATTATTACGAGGCCAAATCCTTTAGGCCTATTAGCTTAAATCTTTTCTTTTAAAGACTGAGAAGCTTATTGATAGGTACTTAAGAGAAGTGATTCTGGCTTCTAAGCCCCTGTCAAGCTCTCAACATGCCTATCAACCGGGCAAATCCACGCACACTGCCCTTTACAATCTCTCCTTTATTTTGGAGAGAAACTTTAATGCCAAGGAAGTTGCTCTTGCCACCTTTCTCGACATTGAAGGTGCCTTTGATAAGGTACCCATCAATACCATCCTTGATGCTCTTGATAGAAAAGGTGTTGATATCACGATCTCTTATTGGATCAAAAACCTGTTATCTAATAGGTATATATGTGCATCTTTACTTGGTGACAGTATGACTGTGCATGCACTTGCGGACTGTCCGTAAGGAGGTGTGCTTTCGCCAATTCTTTGGTGTATAGTTGTGGACTCTCTTTTGGAGAGTATCAATGTTTCTGGCATTTCCTGTGTTGGTTATGCAGACGATGTTGTTATCATTGCCAGGGGCAAATTTGGCAACACTGTCTCTAACATGATGTCTACTGCTCTTAGGAGGGTTGAGACATGGTGTAAAAATGCAGGTCTTACAGTTAATCCGCATAAGACTGCTTTGGTTGCGTTTACTAGGAAACGCATACTTAATCTTAGAGACATTCGCTTCTTTGGGCAGAAGCTTATCTGCTCCAAGGAAGTTAAATTCTTGAGAATTTACCTTGACAAGGGACTCAACTAAAAGAGACACTTGGATTATTGCACGACTAAAGCCAGAAGAATCTTTTGGTCTTGTAGGAATGCCATTGGGAAAACCTGGGGCTTAAATCCTAAGGCTATCCATTGGATTTACTCGATGGTAATCTGTCCTATCATTTCCTATGGATCCATTGTTTGGTGGTCCAGAATTGGATGTTGTTGTTGTTGTTGAGACCCAGACCGTCCGACCTACCAGAAAGGTGTAAGGTAACTGTATGGACGGCCGGGAAGTGCCACCCAATTTAGACCGGAACCCAGTGGGGGAGGCATCCACAGGGACCGTACCCTCCTTCCCCTACCACCAACCTCTCGGAAGGACTTACGGACCCACATGTTTAACGTGATCGTACTCTGCATGAACACGGCGGCATTTGTGGTAGCGTGCAAATCTAGCGCGCAAACCACGGGGATACCGCACCCGAGATGGCCAACAGCACGCGGTGTTCCGAGGTGGTCACCCACCAAGTACTAACCGCGCCCGATGCTGCTTGACTTCGGTGATCTAACGAGAACCGGTGTTTTCAGCACGGTACGGCCGTTGGCCCAGAATTGGATGTGAAACAGCTAAACTAGAACTAGTTAAGCTTCAAAGGATGGTGTGCATTGCAATCTCTGGATGCATGAAAACTACTCCCACTGCAACTCTCGAACTTTTACTCGGTTTGCATCTGCTCTACATGCGTATTGAAGCAGAGGCACTTATCTGCATGAACAGACTTAAACATCTGAAATACTGGAAAGATTACTCAAGGTATCTATCTTGGGGTGAACTTAACAGCAATGTTGCTAGTCATCCTTATTTCTGTATGCCACCTGATGGCATTCATGTCAAATACACGTTTGACAAGCCTTATGAAATTCAGGTCCCCTCGCGGGATGACTGGAAGAGGACTACCACCTACAATAAACGGAACTATATTGTATGGTACACGGATGGTTCGAAGATTGGCACAAGCACTGGTGCTGGTGTGTGCTGCCCTGATGATGGTACTGAGCTGTCTTATCCGCTTAGCAATTTTGCTACTGTCTTTCAAGCCGAAGTCTTTGCCATCCTTATGTGTTGTAGAATTTGCTATGACAGGAAGTATAAGAATAACCAGATTTTTATCTGTTCTGACAGTCAGGCTGCTCTTATGGCTCTTGGGAAGTTCACTATGACGTCTTCCCTTGTTTGGGAATGCTACAATGCACTCTGTAAAATTGCTAGCAATAGCAATGTCATTCTTTACTGGGTGCCTGGTCATTCGGGCATTCCTGGCAATGAGTTGGCAGATGAACTTGCTAGGAAAGGCTCAAGTACTCCTTTTGTGGGCCCTCAGCTGGCCTTGAGTATCCCCAATGACCTTGTTAGAAGAACTGTCTATGACATCTTCAGGAAGCTTCAATGTAAAAACTGGCGTAATACTAAGGGACAAAGGCAAGCGAAAATTCTCAACTGCATTGTTCTCAATTGCCCTAGTACACGTCAAAAAGAACTTTTCAAGCTCAGCAGAACTGGCATCAGGAGGGCTGTTCGGCTCTTACTGGGCACTGCACCCTCAAGAGACACCTTAACATTATGGGCGTCACTAAAGATTCGCTTTGCAGAGGCTGCAATTACAGCGAAGAAACTGCTGCTCACATTCTCTGTGAATGTGAGGTTTACTCTGCTCACAGATTCGAACACATTGGTCGTCATGTGATTGAACCCTGGGAGCTGAACGACATACCTGTCAAGTGCCTGCTTATTTTCGCATCAGCTACTGGTCTCTTTTCTTAGAGATCTTTCTCTTTTGGGGTAGTACAATTACAGTGTCTAGAACTAATAGTGTGCCGACCGCCTATACCTCCCAATGCTGGGAGATGTTCCTGAAAAGCCGCCTCTGCCAGAGGGCGTTGGTCTTGAATAAACGGTCTAAAGCGGAGGAGTTAACATTGAAACAAATGGGAATTTATTGTAAATGAAATGACTGATATCTTTCGAAATAACTGAAGAACTTGTGTGAAATTGGGTGTGATTATTGTAAGTGGTATACACAAAAAGTCATTTGATTTTCAGAGAGATTGAGCTAGGGATATATTCTTATTTTTAAAATTTTATTTAACTTGATCTGGTGTTCGTTCAAACATTTGAGGTCCAAAATAATCAGGTTCATTTATTATAGTAGCGCGAAATTCGTTATGACATTTCCTCTTGTGGCACATTTCAGTTCTTTCGATTTTGAAGCATATCGGGCTAGCCCGTCCTGGGCCCGCCATAGGACATTACCTGGTTTTAGAGAATATCTCGAAAATCAGAGAACGTTGGAAATTTAAGTTTAATATATCGTTTTCTTTTGGGGTGTATTTTAATTCTTTCAATTTTCAACTGTACCGGGTTAATCCGTCTTAGGCCCGCCTTAGAAACTCACCCGTTTTTGCGGTATAACTCGAGAACAGGTGTATCTAAAAATGCGAAGTTTAGAATATCTTTGCCATTTGCTGTATATTTTAACTCTTTGGATAAAAATTTTATCGGGCTAGCCCGTCCCGAGTTCAACAAAAGGAATATATCGTTTTCTGAGAATAACTAAAAATTCGGAGCATCTAGAATGTATAAATTTAATATGTCATTGTCCTTTGGGGTATATTACATTTCACCGCATTTCGAACCGTATCGGGTTAGCCCGTCTTGGGCCTGCCATAGAAATTTACTCGCTTTTAAAAAATAAATCGATCAATCGGAGTAGCTGAAAAATATAAATTTAATATATCATTTCCGTTTGGATGGATTTTAATTTAGATTTTGAAGCTCGTCGGGCTAGCCCGTCTTGGATCCGCTGATGAATGCATTCATTTTTGAAAAATAAGACAAGAACCGAAGTAGTTAAAAATTCCAAATTTAACATGTCGTTGGCTTTTGGGGTATATCTAAGTTTCTTCGGATTTGAACTTTATCGGGGTAGACTGTCCTGGCCCGTCCTGGGCCCGACATAGGAATGGACCCGTTTTTTAGAATACCTGGAAAATCGGGGAAACTAGAAAATATAAATTTAGTACATCCTTATCTTTTGGGGAATATTTTAATTCCTTTGTTTTTGAACCGTATCGGGCCAACCCGTTTTGGGCCCGACTTAGAAATTCACTTTTTTAGTGGAATAACTCTAGAACCGGAGTATCAAAAAGTTTCAAGTTTAGAATGTCGTTGTCATTTGCGGTATGTCTAAGCTCATTGCATTTAAAACCTGGCCGGGCTAGCCCGTCCCGGTCCCAACAAAAAGAATGTACTCGTTTTTTAAGAATAACTCCAAAACTGTAGCAGCTAGAATATCTAAATTTAGTATATCATTGTTTTTTAGGGTATATTTTATTTCTTTGGATTTTGAACCTTATCAGACTCGCCCGTCTTGGGCCCGACATAGTGGTAATGTACTCATTTTTCGAGAATAACTCGTAAATTGGAGCAGCTAAAAAATCTAAATTTAGTATATCAATTTCTTTTGGGGTTTATCATAATTTATAATTTAAACCTCATCGTCTTGAGTCTGTCTTAGGGATGCGATCGTGTTTGATGAATAACTCAAGAACCGGAGTAGCTAAAAATTCCAAATTTAGCATGCTATTGTCTTTTGTGATATATTTCATTTTTTCGAATTTGAACTTCAATCAGCTAGCTCGTGCTGCGCCTGCTATAGGAATAGACTCATTCTTTTAGAATAACCCGACAACTGAAGCAGATAGAAAATCCAAATTTAGTATATTAATTCCATTTTGGGTAGAATTTAATATTTTCGGCGTATATATAATTATAATTAGTGGCGTAGGCATGGGAGATAGGATGTGTGGTAAAATACCTCATTTGCCGAACAATTACATTAGTTCTCAAAATTGTCTATATTTAAAAAAAATGAATTTTGTACTATAAGCTCCATTCAATCGTCGACCCTCTTGTGTCCTAAATACATAGTTACATCCATATGCAAATGAGCTAAGAAGTGCGAAATTTGTCCACGGATGTTGGGTCGGTGCACTGGGAGTACGAATGAAGGTTACGGTTCTGCGTGATCTGACGAAGAAGGTTTTATGCCTTCGAAACCAGTCGATATTAGTATTTTGAGTGGTATTCTGCTTTTTACGAAGATAATTTTATTTCTTCAGAAATTTGGACCGCACGTATTGATTTTGTTTACTTGAAATTGAAATTTTTCAATAATTTTTAAAAGCATTATATGAACAACTTGAACGAATGCTTTAAAACCAAATTTTTGTTTTGCATTTTGATACATATTACCATGTAAACCTAAAAAAAGAATGTATGAGAATGTCTGGCAAATATTTTGTTTTATCTCATATGTTCGTCTACTAGGAAAAATGCCTGTGGGTGGCCTTGTGAATTTGGAAGAAAAACATGAAACACCATTGCCGCTTGAACATTAGAACAAGGTGGGGGCTGCCTACAAGTGCTGTCTCTTTGTATGGTGAAAGAAGTAGTTGGGCCCTAAACTTGAACATCCATGCAAAAAGAAAACTAGAATCAGTTCAAAGGATTGCTCTTCTACAGATTTCAAGGGCTTATCGCACAACATCTACAGTAGCGCTACAAGTGCTTACCGGTATCCCCCCTATAACGTTGACAGCGCAAAAAGAAGCCATCATAGCGCAAGTAACACGCCTGAGACAAACAGTAGAGTGGAATAATCTTTATTATGATCACAAAGATTACGAACAAAAAAAGGTTACTTGGTTAACGGACCCAGCAGCAGGTAATATCCGCTTACACTTTGCTAAGTCATCACAAGAAATATCTAATTACATAAATATTTATACAGATGGCTCTAGAACTGATTCTGGAACAGCATCAGCCTACTGTGCTTTTTACGATGGCATGTGTGTTCATAAGTGGTCAACTCGTCTGCACTATGAAAATAGCGTCTTCCAGGCAGAGCTGCTCGCAATAAAGGAAGCTGTATTTTGGGCTACCAAAAGTTTGCATAAGAATATCATTATTTACTCTGACAGTCTATCGAGCATCGAAACTCTTAAACAATATCAAACGAAGAATCCAATAGCTCATCAAATTGTAACTATCATAACCAACAGCATCCATCAAAAGTTTTTTATAGGATGGGTTAAAGGTCACTCGGGTGTTCTGGGAAATGAAGTTGCAGACTGTTTAGCTTTTGAGGCGACGTCAGATATCTCTGTTCAGAGTACAAACTTACCATATCCCTGTTCATCGCTGAGGTCACATCTGAATATTAATACCATAAAAGAGTGGCAACAGCAGTGGAATGAAAGTGAGAAAGGAAGAGAAACATTCAACTATTTTCCCAGAGTATCTCAAGAGCAACTGATTTGCAGCAGAGAATTGGTACAGTTTTTCTCAGGGCATGGCTGTTTCCCAACCTATCTTTACAAAATCCAAAAGAAAGACACCGAAAACTGTATTTGTGGTGAAATAGGATCTCCGAAACATTTTGTATTTGATTGCGAACTTACAAAGAACTATCACCTTAAAAGGCCCAGTAGACAACATATGCCAATATTTGCCGAAAACCTACTGGGTAATAGCTGGGCTAAACAGAGAATAAAAACTATAATTCAATTCCTAGAGGAAAACGAACATATCCTGTGAATTATTACTGGTAACCACCACACATTAGCTCACTGTTTATTGCATATTTATCTATAGTACTTCTAAATCTTTTTATAATTACTGCAATCAAATTAATTTTAAATTCACATTTGGTTTAATCATTGTATGTATCAATATAGTATTGAAAGCCATGGTAATCTCTGAGATTTGTATGTAAATGTTGTATATATAGTTTTGTATGTATGTTTGCATAAATAGTTTTGTATATATATATTTTGTATATATGTATATATATGTATATATCTTTGAAAATTGTTCGTTTGATTTTGTATATGTAATAACCAATTTTAGAAATATTTTTATATATATAGTTGCTAACCAATTTTAGAAATATTTTTATATATATAGTTGCTCCCATTTGAAACAGTTCTGCACATAAGAATTTATGGATGTGAAATATTTGTGAAAAACTATCTGTATCTAGTATAGACAAGCATATTGTATATAATTGTTTATCAATTTTATCTTGGCATTAAGTTTTAATTTCTGGTTTTGGCAGATATTCCTCCACCATAGGCTGTAATTACTGCAAACCTTCGGGTCGGTGCCTATAGGTGGTTAATCTGTTAATCTGTTGTATGGTGAAAGATAGTGCTGATAAGAATTTCGATTGAGGGTGGACATGTAATCGACCGCTATTTTATTTCGACAGGCGCGTCTCCTTTACATACGTTTCCGCAAGTTGCCACATCTCTTACACGAACAATGCTCAAAAGATCCGGAAATCAGCGGGGGCTCTGGAAATGGGTAGAACACCAGGGAAATGCATTTTGTACTGCCTTCAGGGTGGCCTCTAGATACAATAGGAAGTATCTCATTAGCACATTGGTCATCTGAGATCGAATTTGTTTTAACTAAGAACCATCACCTGTATACAATATTCTTTTTCATTCTAAAATTGGACAGGATGGACCCACTCAGAAAGAAAGATTTTTCGAAATTGTAAGCAGCAAGCTTTCACTCATTTGATGTTTGTTGTAACTGACGTTGAAAATCTATATTTGGATTAAAAAGGGCTGTTTTTATAGCTATACCATTATCGCCTTTTCTGTGTAAAATTGCCTAGAAAAATGTATTAATTCGATTCATCCAGCATATTACTTTATTTTGCATTTCGACGAATAGGCTAAAAAATCGCTTAACATTTCATAATCTGCAAATTTCAGCATCCAAAAATCCCGTCACAAGACTTTTCTTTTTATTATATTATGTAGTACGAATCACTATATTACTATGAATCTTTAAAGTGCACCGTGGACTGGTTTCACATTATTTAATTCTCTTGCATATAAGCGTAGGCAAGATCTAGGATAAGGGGGGGGGGTCGACGATCGAATGTGGGTTTACACAACAGTACAAAATACTTTTTCAAATATAATCCCTAAGGAGAACTAATGTAATTGTTTAATTGTTTGGTAAATGATAATTTTTCTCCAATTTTCGAGTTATTTTCCAAAAACGAATGCATTCCTAAGGCTGGGCAAAGATGGGGTAATCTAATAAAGTTTAAAATCCAAAGAATTAAAATATATCCCAAAAGAGAATACTATATTATAAATTAAAATCCATCCAAAAGGGAATGATATACTAAATTTACATTTTTTAGCTACTCCGACTGATCGAGTTATTCTTGAAAAGCGAGTAAATTTCTATGGCGGACCAAGGCGGGCTAGCCCGATAAGGTTTGAAATGCGATGAAATATAATATACCACAAAGGGCAATGATATATTAAATTTAGACATTCCAGATGCTCTGAATTTTGAGTTATTCTCAAAAAATGATATATTCCTCTTGTTGGACTCAGGATGGGCTAGCCCGATGGGGTTCAAAATCTAAATTAAAATCCATCTAAAAGGAAATGATATACAAAATTCACATTCTTTAGCTACTTCGTTTGATCGAGATATTCTTGAAAAGCGAGTAAATTTTTTTGGAGGGCCAAGACGGGTTAGCCCGATAAGGTTCGAAATACGATGAAATATAATATACCACAGACAATGATATATTAAATTTAGACATTCTAGATGCTCCGAATTTTGAGTTATTCTCAAAAAAACGATATATTCCTCTTGTTGGGCTCAGGACGGGCTAGCCCGATGGGGTTCAAAATCTAAATTAAAATCCATCCAAAAGGAAATGATATACAAAATTCACATTCTTTAGCTACTTCGTTTGATCGAGATATTCTTGAAAAGCGAGTAAATTTCTTTGGCGGGCCAAGACGGGTTAGCCCGATAAGGTTCAAAATGCGATGAAATATAATATACCACAAAAGACAATGATATATTAAATTTAGACATTCTAGATGCTCCGAATTTTGAGTTATTCTCAAAAAACGATATATTCCTCTTGTTGGGCTCAGGACGGGCTAGCCCGATAAGATTTTTAATCCAAAGAGTTAAAATATACAGCAAATGACAAGCATATGCTAAACTTCGAACTTTTAGATACCTGTTCTCGAGTTATACCAAAAAGTAAAGTCATATGGCGGGCCCAGGATGGGCTAGCCCGATAAGCTTCAAAATCGACTTGAAATGCACCACAAGAGAAAACGTCATACCGAATTTCACGTTACTGTGATGAATGAATTTGATTATTTTGGATCTCAAATGTTTGAACGACCACAGATAAAGCTAAATAAAATTTTTAAAATATGGATATATACCTAGGTCAATCTCTCTGAAAATCAAATGACTTTTTGTGTATATCACTTGCAATAATTACACCAAATTTCAGACAAATTCTTCAATTATTTCCAAAGATATCAACCATTTCATTTGAATTAAATTCCCATTAGTTTCAATGTTAACTCCTGCGCTTTAGACCGCTTATTCGAGACCAACGTCGTCTGGCGTAGGCGGTTTTTAGGGAACCTGTTTTTCGCCTCGGTCGGCACACTATCCCTTCTAGCCACTGTAGTACAATAGACCTCTGGTCGATGTGCTGGGCTCTTCTGGAGCCACCCACCTTTATATCATTCATTCATACACCTTACATTACACGTGGCCGTAAATCTCCGTTAATTTGATTGGCATTACCGTGTATTTTAGTATGTATTTGCTACGATCCAGGGAATGGTAGAAATCTGTGCTAAAAAAGTAGAAAATCTGTGTTTCCGAGTAATTATACCATGTTTGAGTAATTGATAAATATCAAACCAAAAAAGCCAGAGAATTTCGCTAATAATCCGGAAGCCGGAGAATTAATGAAAAATCTGGAGTCTCCGGCCAAAATCCGGAGCATTGGCACGTCTGCGAGGAGATTAATTTTAGAACTATGTATGGCTGGGTAGTCATACTAGTGTATTCCTGCTGAAACATGTGTAAATGCGTTCACTGAACAAAGAATAATGGATTGAAGAAGTAGATGAGAATAATAGATGAGAAGATGGATTGAAAAAGGCCATGTGAATCGTTACAGTGGGGTACAGGTCCATCCAGATATATGTTAGCAGGCGTTGATCGACGCATTCGAAGGCATGCAGTGGAGGCCCCACAAACGACGACTGTCGACATTCTGAGAAATTTGCAGGGTACACTGAATGTTCCAATATCAGAGAGAACAGTTTCTCGGTGATTGGTAGAAAGCGGTTTGCACCCAAACCCTCCTTTATGAAGACTGCCATTGACGACAAGACACCAATGCAAGAGATTGCAATGGTGTCGGGCCTGAGCCTCTTGGACGACTGAATAAAACAGGAAAGTGTTAGTGACAAGGCTCAGTTCTGTGTGTCGAATGACAGTCACCATATGAAAGTCTGGAGGCGACGTAGAAACACATATACTCTTGCTGCGACTTGTTAAACGCCATACTGCTTGATAATGTGGCATCATGTACTTTTGGCTTCAATAGCCAGTCACTTCTGGTTCACATCAAAGGCACAATGATGGTACTTTAAAAAATGTGAAATTCTCACGATCTAGCCTTAAAATGAATATGAAGTATGTCCGGGATACTATCCTTCAAACACATTATTTTAGCCATGTTCATATTTGTATCTTTTGTATGGTCATTTACAGACCGTATGGTTAAAGTAGAACAGAAGGTTAACCCTTTCGGGACGGCGGCATTCCGAAACCGCCGTTGCCCAAAGGACGGAGCACTTTGTTTCCGAACTGTTCCCAAAAGACGGCTAATTTTTTGCGCTAAGCCTAACTCTTGAAAAAAATTCACTAAAAATCACCCGTTCAACACAACATTCTACTTTTTTCAGGAAGAAAGGAAATACTTATTTTCTATTTGATGTATATTTTTTATATAAATTTTATTTTATCAAAATATTTAAAATTTTAGTGTATATATGTTTTAGATACAGATGGATAATTCTTTGGCAAGTCCTTCCGATTTTTTAAAACTGTACCACATACATGCGTATTCTTAGACAACAAATACTTTGCAAGTACAGGAGAGGTACAAAATTTATCCAAATACAAAGTATATCCTTTTCCTAAAAATTCACTTAGAAATGTTTTCACAACGTGTTCTCCATACCCACCATCAGAGCTTGATAATTCCGTGTCCTTTCCAGTATACACAAGGAAATTCCATTTATAGCCTGATTCCGATTCTGACAATTTATATATTTTTATTCCATATCTGGACCTTTTCGAGGGGATATATTGACGAAATCCCAGCCTTCCTTTCCATGAAAACAAAGATTCATCAATGAACACATTTCTTCTAGGAGTGTATATAGATTTAAATTTTGAAACTAATGCATCTAACACGGGTTTCAATTTATCTAGTGTTTGGGCATTACTATCAAGAGTAAAATGAAGGAAACGTAATATTCCTATAAATCGATCGCGACTCATAACTGAATTTAAAAAAGGAGCACTGATAATTGGGTTCTTAGAAAAATACATTTTAAGATTTGGTTTCCTGACAATGCTCGTCAAAATTACTAGTGCAAGAAACACACGAAATTCGTTTCCTGTCACAGGTGTAAATACATTGTCACAGGTGAAAATACATTTCAGTTCCTGTCACAGGTGTAAATACATTTCCTGTCACAGGTATAAATACATTTAGGTGGAGTCTTCGATATGGAAGAAGAGAGGAGATTTCTCTCCCATTTTTTCTTTGCAAACTCATTAGTTGCTTTTACGATAAATTCTACTAGTTCATCATCAAAAAATATGCAAAAAAAATCAAGTTCCTTATCTAAATTAGGCGGCATGATATTGTGATTTATTCCAGGTATGTTCAAAAACTCCAAAGAATTCAGATATTTCAAATCACATGTCCAAACATCATTCGAAAAAACAGCAACTGAAGCTGGCGACGTTGTAAAAATAGTACGCTCAGAATCTGAAGAATCAATTTCATTTTCAGATTCATCATCATAAATAACACTGTTCCACAAATCTTCACTATCTGCTTTGCTTTCATTACTGTCTGGTTCGTTTACCATACGCGTATATTCATTCTTCCACAGAAAGAAAAAGTCTCAAACCAGCCAAACTTTTATCCGAAATAGCCTAATCATTTCACTGTCGCACATTCCTTTAACCCCCCCTCCCTAAAAAAAAATACTCTCATATTCCTGTAATTCACCAACGAAATCATTAAAAGCTGAAATCAAAAGGAGACCCAGAACTCAATTATAAAATTTTTGATGCTGCAAGAAATGCTCTATCTGTTTACTTTACAGAACCATGTGTCACCGCTCCAAATGGAGAAATAATTCATTGGATTCTCCTTGTGCCAAGGTCAAGCATCTACAAAATACATTTAAGTTGCTGCCACGGGCATTTAACGCCATCTAGTAGACAAATAAATTCAAATGAAAACGTTTCACGTAGAAACACCGATACGTGCCACTCGGCATATAGGGTAAAGTTCTCTCCGGCACGAGTGCGTGCCGTATGTCCTTGAACGCAAGTTCGCAGCCGGCATGCGGGTGTGCCAACCGTCACGAAAGGGTTAAAGTAGAACAATACATAACATTGCAATATCGGAAATTTAGCTCGGAAAACTATTCCCACATCCCCAAGATCGATGTCCTCTATTCACTCCGGGTACCCAGAGTTCGCCTGCACCAGTCTCGAGCCAAAGCACATTCCCGAAACTCTTTCATATAAATTAATTCTTTTAATTTATCATTATGAAAAATACCCTATAAAGAATATTTAACCAAAAAATAAATTCACAAGCCGAAAATAGCAGGGGCACGTTTTATGCACCATTTATATTTTAGCGAGTGATTTAATTTCTGTTTGCACATCCACTTTCGGAAATCTTTTTTAATTTGAGGCAGATGTAAAAATGATAAAAGACCTGTTAGTACAGCTTGGAAACTCTAGGTCAAAGTATAGAATGCGACAAAGATGCTACGGCACAGTATGTCTCAAAACACATCAGTGATTATGGAGAGAGATGGGATAGGAATGTGGATTGCATTCTTCAGGGGTGGAAAACTGAAAACTGAGTTTTGTAGCACCTTTGTAGCAGGAAATATTGCTGTTTCGTAGCAGTGTAGAGCAGTTTTGTAGCAGCTAGAAAATGATGTTGCGCACACTCGATAGCTATTTTAGGCATATAAAAATTTCATTTTACATTAATTAAAGCATGAAGAGTATTAAATCTGAAAAAGTTAAGCTAAAAAAATGAGAAAAAGATTTAATGATACTAACTAATCTTAAAGAACAGAAGTTGGCTGCTAGTTAAATACACTCTAAATTTTTTTTTATCCAAAATACAAATAGTTTATGTCCGAGATGCTTATTTTTTAACAGTTTGGACACACTGAAGTAATTCGAGTTTCTGTGCTCTTCTAATTTTGTGACATTTTTTTCAATATTTGATTTTGCCTCTTTTAAGAGAACTTGGCCATTTTCAATTTCTGATAAATCTTTCTTTTTTATGCTGCCTTCAATCATCTTCTCTGCTGTAGAAAGCACTTTTTGTGATGATTGTAACTTTTTTTTAACTCATCACTGTCTATTTTCAAACTCTTTAATACATCTTTTTCGTGTTCAGCTTTTGGCTTAACTCCTTTTTTGCTGTTTTCTCCATCCTTTGTCTATATTTTTCCCCTGTATCTTTTACAGATTTTAAAAGTTCTTTAGTTATTGAGAAATTGCTCACATCACCATTTAGTAGATTTTCAAAATCTTAGGAGGAAAACTTCAAACAGTCAGGAGTTTTATTATTAAAACATAATTTTTTTTTTTAGCATCACTTTATATTACAACCAGTTTTCCCTAGGACTAAAAAAGGCCAGAAAAACGGGACTACATAAAGACACTAAGTTATAGAATACTAATAAATGGGAAATTTAATAAAAGGTAAAAAAATCACTGTCAAACTATTATCAAGAATATCTGAATTTAATTGCTTTTTTAGTTTTGTTAAATTCCTTCTCATTTAAATATTGAAGTTAGTTTATAAATTTCACTTTCTGAATATCCATTTTAGAAAAGTTCATATGTATTTTTTAGGTTCTAGCGTAACCACAATTTGAAATAATAATTCATAGCTTCAGTTTCCAAAAAAGTAAAATAAAAAATATTTAATAAATTTATGAATGCTCAAAATTTATTTTCGATCTATCCTACTTGCTAACCTTATAAGAAAAAACAGATTTTAATGCTATTTTATAAGGTGGGGAAAGTTTTAAGTTCGAATAAATACTAAATTTTCCCTATAATTATTATATAATTTACTTTTCTATGCAAATATAAGTAATGCTTAACTTAAGACATATAAAAGTATTTATTAATACTATTTTATTTATTGTGCAAAGCATTGTCAGTTGTGAGACCGAGTAAATCTTTATTGAACTGAGTTTGGTTATTGATGCACCCGCGTAGCGCGTTAAAAGCGAATACGCGAATAAAATGCAATTTATATTGTGAATTCGCTACACGGGTGCCACGCTCCCGCACAAATGGTGCACGAAACACGCGCGGCCTTGAACGCGCGCGCGATTGACAGCTATTTCAATGCTACGCAGATTGTATGTGCCCGCTCAGCGTAGATAGCGCTATTGCATGCCAGCATCCGCTAATAAAAGAAGTTTCATTTTGTAATGCGATGAGAATTGCATATGCTCGCGCATCGGGCGCATCGTTATTGCATGAAGCGGAGCCATCGTTATTGTATATAGCTTACGCGGATTACATGCGCCTCTGAAGTATTCTTAACATTAGCCGAGAGCCCGCGGTGACTTGCATGCGTAGCAGAGATACGCGATCTAAAACTGCTTTCTAAACTGCACCGCGATCTTCGACAGCTACTTCCTAAATTGCACCGTTAGCCGTGACTTAGATGCGTAGCGGTGGTGAGCGATCGACATCTATTGCAAAGAACTATAGGGCTGGTCACCGAACGCCGCAATTAAATAATATAAGGGAAATAAATTTTCCAGTATTTCATCAAAGCCAGTGAAGATCCATGCAATGCTAGTGTAACGCGTAATTCTAAACACAACTTTTCATTACCTTCTTCTCATCCTGTTTTTTGACTTGTTCAACATAAATAGATACATGTTCCAGCAAATTGCAGCGCAAATTTATGTGAAAATTATTTATTTTAATAAAATATTTATTTATTTTTTAACTCGCACTATTAAAATAAGAGTTTTGTTGCTCTAATATGGAATAATTAAAAGATGAAAATTTAAATAGATGCAAAAGGGTACTTAACGATGGGTCTCTAACGATCTATGTATCTGAAGTAAAAATCGGCACAACTACAGAAAATTCGTAAAAGTAGGAATTTCTATACTTTTAAACAACAAACATAAAATAACTTGAAAAAGAAGCTATGAAAAAATAGTACAGTACAACTTCGAAAATCCGGACGTTTTCCAAATTTTCGTTCCCCCACCCCACCCCCGGACTGACGAAGTCGCGGATTTAAAACACCAGGGTAAGATTAATTATATGGAATTATATTGTATAAACAAATACCGTATTTTCCGGTCGACTTTCTGAACTCCGAAATGAAACGAAAGTTTAGATGGATGGCCGTAGATTGGCTCGTGGTTGAAGCGTGAATTACGTTGTTGCCGTTAATCCCCCCCCCCCTTTTTCAAGTCACAACTCCCGATGAATTATTTCGCGTAAAATATACATCGTTATTTAAATACTGAATTTTTATTATTAAAATTTCCTTTTCTCATTATTGAAAAAGGCATTTTTCTGAAACAATGTAATTTTTAATATTAAGCAGTTTAAAACGTTATCGTAACATTTTATCATAGATTGTTCAATTAAATCTAAAAATCCCGAGAATTCATATTAACGCTCACGGAAATTTATTTTGTTCACTTCGTAGTACGAATCCCATTCTTCAATGAATTCTGTTTTGTCTTCAGAATCTCCTCTCCCTCCCAATATCTGACGACTTTTTCGTTTTAGTCGAACGTGTCAGCTTAAAATCGACAGTATATTTTGCCTTTTTTATTTAGAAAGCTATATTTACATACTATAAATAGCAAATAAATATCGTATCGCACAGAACCGAGCACCAAGGTCATTAACATACAGACCTCTCAAAGGGGTCAGCTGTGTTTACGATTAGGAACTAAGCAAATTCCTTTCCCTGCCCCACCACGACCCGGTCGGTGTTGCTGCAGCCTAGTAATGACTAATCGTAATTTAGAAAAATCATTGAGGTGAGATATTTTTCTTTTTTAGGAAAGACATTTATTTTATCTACTGCGATATTTTTTACATATATGACTATTACTAATAAAGTTTTTACTTTTTTCAGAGCCATCAGCCTTATATTAAACATAACATTATATAGATGCTAGAAAATAAATAAAACTTTCAAATTCTTATTTTTCGCTTTTCGTTGTTCGTTAATAGCGAAAACGGTTTAAACGCATTTACACCTTTAAATATATCAACAAAAGTGCTAATCCTCGCGCTTTATTAAATCTCGGTGCTACATTTAATTCTTCTGGCGCTTCATTAAATCTCGACAAAGCCGATAAAACGGAAGTTCTGCACTGTGATGATGATGCACCAATCGTAAATAAATTGAGTGATGGCGAAATTCGCGATATATTAAATAAAAAAAATATCAAAGTAGGGATGATAAATGTGGAGAAGAAAAATACCCATTGATTATCTTATGCAAACAATCGATCATGCAATTAAAGGTCTTGAATAAAGAAGCTTTATAACCGAGCAGAAATAATGTCCATCTACAGGATAAAGAAAACTGTTTTCTCATAAACTAAAATTAATGAAATAACAAATGTCAATTCAAATATTTAAACGAAAAATTTTATCATTTCGTTTCGTTCACACATTCTAAATTATTAATGTGTATATATTTTTTCTTAAGATTCTTTTGCCCTATTTTTTAGATTAAATAATATGTTTTAATTTATTAACTTAACTTTTGTCATTATTTTTACTAAAAATAGTGCTTTATAGTGTATTTAGTTAATATTAAATCTGAATTTTATTAAAATTCTATAATCCAGAATCGGCAAAGTCCGGATTTTCAAGGTTGTACTCTAAAGTACTCGTGAAGTGGTCATGTGATACGCAGACTTGTTTTACTGAAAATGCGGTCTGAAATCGCGCCGAATAACTGTAGATTTCGTCTGGAGTTTAAAGGGAGGAATCCTTCCTCTCCTGGGCACTCCACTAACCCCGTCCTTGAGAATAACTGTAGATAACCTGATTTTTTCTTCTCGTATTTCGGACAGATCAGTGCGGAACTTTCGCTTTTGCACGTGTAAAACAATTGCGTTTTTGGCGCAGTTTGGCGCAGATATTGAGATTTTAGGTGCTTTTGTAGCAGGATGTAGCAGTGAACGGAAATTGTAGCAGTTTGGCGCAATTGGCGCAGATTTTCCACCCCTGCATTCTTTCTCAGCTGCAAATGCAATAAATTATGATCCCTATTAGGGGAGAACTTGTGGAACAATGTAAACAATTGATCATGATTCACTATTCCCCTGAACGATGTTCAGAAACTTAACTTTATTTTTGATCTACTTACCTCGTTCTCAGGAGTGACTCACAGCGTTCTTTCAGCACAGAGAAGTCTTCATGCAAATTTAAAATTCAATGCGTACACAAATTACTCATTTGCATATTTAGGGGCAGACCCCGGAAATTGTTCTGGTAGGTACCGATCCCTGGGTATTTAAGAAGTTCACCTTGGAAACATCTTTAGTCTGAGACTTATATAGTCTAAAAGTCTGACTAGTATGTAGATCAGTAGATTGATCTCGTATTAAGTTCTGGTTATGTTATAAGGGTCTTTGAAATGATCTTCTCACTTCACAGGAGAGATTGTTTACGCAAAAGAGTTATTCTAGGCTATCACAGAATTTGGTCGGTAGTCAGGATTTCTTTAATCGCCAGTTTTCCAAGTTTTCCAAGTTTAATTGCCATATGGCGACTGGGAATTTTACGCTTTATAACAGAGTTGCCAGACTAGGGCAATATTCCACTAATCAGATTACATTTGAACCCTTATCATGACTTTTTGAAACACAAAATAACAGTGATTTATCATATCTTTCTAAAAAGTCTGCCTGTGAGCAGAGTTATTTATTTGTTCTTTAAGCTACCTTAGTTAATAATTTAATAGACTACATAGCTCCAAAAATGAAAAACAGAGATATTTTTGCACAAAAGTATGATAAAAACAGGAAATTATCACACTACAATGATTTCAAAAAATTTCAATCGAGATAGGGAAATTCAAAGCATGATGACGGATGAATACAGAAGTGGGTGTGTCATGTTGTATTATGGAAAGAAGTATTTCAAGTGAGTAAAAATAAAAATTCAATGTATTACTCATGAAAAGAATCAAACAGAAATGATAACAGCATACATTCTTGACTTTGATGCAGCTCACATAAATATATCAGAAAACATGGCTCCAATACTAAGCATAGCCATAACACATTGGCTATAAACATAATTTAGCTTGAAACCAGCTACAAACATCACAAGAGCAATTTGAAGCAAAAGCTTCAAAAACCAAAGCTAAGCCATTCTAAGTGATCTTATAGGTACCGGGCATTTATACTCATCATTTGTTATGATGCTTCCGGAGTATGCCAATTTCCAGTGATACGGAAAATTAGCATATTCTGGTCAGCTGAGATATAATCTACAGGAACTCCAATATAATTCAACTCGGACACTACACCAGCGATCCGTAATCCAAACAGTTAACCGGAAATATGCAATACTTAAGCTTTTGCGATATGTCGGTTTTTTTCTTATAGTGTCTAACATCTAATATACTCCTAACTGTTATACTTAATCTAAATATAATAAGCCCAACTTTCACAAAAAAAAAAAAACTGAAATATATGATGATTATAACATTTAGCAGGTATCCCACTATTACTTTCAATAGCAAAGAAACTATGTTTGATGTCTAAATTTCCCTCAATCAAAATTTTGTTTGTCCACATGCCTATTGGTTAGGCATAAGCAATAATATCACCTCTTCCACTGTGTGAAATTTTGAAGTCTGTTGAATAGATAAAGCAAAAAGCATATTTACTACCTTTAAACAATTTCAAAAAACTTGAATAATATGAGTCAGTACTTCTTATTAATTACAACTCTGAAGTAATCGTAGCATGTGGTGACAAGCGTCACTGTCCCACTTGATGATGTGATGTGCTTGCGTCACTTATCCAGTGTGATGCGGCTGTGCAAGTGTAAGCAAGGAATGAACAGTTATTAGTTTCTGATGCGGTTACATATAGAGCTTCTTCCTTAACGGTAGCAGAAAATTAACACATGGAAAAGAGCCAAAGAAAGTCACATGATTTGCATTCGCATCATCTCTGTGTAAGAAAATATGGGTAGCTAACTGAAAATCAGGAGACTGAGTGACCTACAGATATGGAGAAAAACCAGGAGAGTTGACAGCAATGAAACTAACTTTCTTCAAACCCATAATTATCTTCTTTTATTGTAATATACAATGCAAATCCAGAAAACAATGACAATATTACATATTAACCAGCTACAAACATCACAAGAGCAATTTGAAACAAAAGCTTCAAAAACAAAGCTAAGTCATTCTAAGTGCCCTTATCGGCACCGGGCACTTATACTCATCATTTGTTATGCTTCCGGAGTATGCCAATTTCCAGTGATACGGAAAATTAGAATATTCTGGTCAGCTGAGATATAATCTGCAGAAACTCAAATGTAATTCAACTCGGACACTAAACAAACGATCTGTAATCCAAACAGTTAACTGGAAATATGCAATACTTAAGCTTTTGCGATATGTCGTTTTATTTATTTTTATGGTGTCTAACATCTTTTATACTCCTGTTATACTTAATCTAAATATAATAAGCCCAACTTTCACCAAAAAAAAAACTGAAATATGTGATGATTATAACATTTAGCAGGTATCCCACTATTACTTTCAATAGCAAAGAAACTATGTTTGATGTCTGCATTTCCCTAAATCAAAATTTTGTTTGTCCACATGCCAATGGGTTAGGCATAAGTGTTGGGTTATTTTGGGCTATTTAATAATTTTAGGAAATTTTTTTTTAATTTAAACGTGTTCAGGGGTCTTATTTACATAGTCATTCTCTTTTAGTTATTCATTTTCCAATTGCTCAGGTTTTTATATTCTTCTGTTCCAAAAAGGTTCTATGCCATAGTTTTGTGTTAAAAACGGCGAGTTCATTCTTTTTGGGTTTCAGCAATTTAAATTTATTTAAATTGGCTAATTTGTGGTTCAATTAATTGCCCTTTTTATTCCCTTTAATTTGATTCTAAATTTGTTGTTCTCGGTTAAAAATTCATTGATTTACCGCGATTTTTTTAGTTTTGTTCTATTTTCAGCTTTTTAAATATTTCAGAATCGTCTATTTTTAAATTATTGCCGAATTCATATATTCTAAACCATTTCACTTCATTTCTTTTTAATTTTCGTCTGCTTTAAAATTCTTGTTCTTTTCTTTAAAATTTTGAGTTTTTGATTGGTTGACCGTAATATTAAAATCATCTGTCATTAATTATTTTATCGTTCATCGATAATTTCGTTTGCAATATGTGGCAGCGATGTTTCACAGTATATAAGTTAACTCATGCTCTTTTTGGCTCTTCTCTTCTCATTTTATGGATTGGAATTTAAAGATGTGATCTATTAAGCTGCCCTGTGCCAACACGCGTTCTGTAGAACGAAAATTTTTATTTCCCGGCCTATTAATTTAGTTCTGTTTATTTATATTAATTTAGTTCTGTTTATTTATTTTTCCTGCCATGGAGGCGATGTTTAATCTAAACAATCAAGATCATTTGGAATTGTTGTGTCTTCAGTGACCAATTAGAGATGTTTGGAATACTTGTCTTCCATTTTCTATCATCTAAATGTTGATCCAAGCTGTTCCACGATTTATGTGATGTCATGTGATGTCCGCCAAGGAAGCTGTACGGGCCAATTAAGGGTTTGCTTATCTTATCAAGCAGTGTAGCTCTATTTATGACGGATGGAATTCACATTTCGGAAGTAATTTAAGAGGGACATATGGTCGGTATTCTGTTCTGATGCCAAAAGTCAGCTTAGTTATTACAACTGTTATTAGTTATTAATTAATTAGTTATTACAACTGTTTGGAAGAAAATGCTTAATTCCATCGTTACTAAACATCCTGTTTGGGAATATCCCCTTGAAAAAAAAGGATCCGGTTAAAGATTTTCCTCACTTCTGATGGACATAATCCTCCTTTCCCGTGTTCTGCATTTCAAGAGGTGTTCTTTAGGATCTTTGGTGACTTTTCTGGTGATACTGCCTCCTGCAGATCTTTGTTGTTTACCCTTGGAGCATTTGGTGAAACCTTTTCGAATTATATTTCTCAATAGTTAAAATATGTTTTTATTCTAATTATTTTCAGTTTTAATGAATAAGACCCCTTTACCTATATATTTTAGGTCAACTGAACCTGAGGTTTACTTTTAGTTGAAATTTACTTTTGGCTAACTGATGTTTTTTTTATTCTAAATTCTAGTTTGGCAAATAGTTGTATAATTTTAACATTGTTAACTTTAAATTTAATATTCTAATGTTTCTACTACCACTTTACGACCGGCCATTCAATTTATTTATTTATTTAAGATGTTTAATTTGATTTGCTTAGTTAATGAGATGTAAATTTTAATAGTTCTTTAAAAGTGAAGTTTAAAATTTTAATAAACATTAGATTTTGAAAACTTAAACTCTGTGTTCTTTCTCTTTTCTTTTAAAGTGTTCTTATTTTATGTAGTTACATATTTGTACATTTAGGGAGAAACTAGTCTCATGGCACACTTTCACTTAAATTTATTTTAGAATTTCAGATGATTTTTAGATTTCAGGAACTTACAAGTTTTTATTGCATTTAAAAATTATAGAATATTATAGAATATATTTTTAGAATATCATAAAGCTCTGTTCTTAATCTTCCTGACATAAGCAATAATATCACCTCTTCCACTGTGTGAAATTTTGAAGTCTGTTGAATAGATAAAGCAAAAAGCATATTTACTACCTTTAAACAATTTCAAAAAACTTGAATAATATGAGACAGTACTTCTTATTAATTACAACTCTGAAGTAATCGTAGCATGTGGTGACAAGCGTCACTGTCCCACTTGATGATGTGATGTGCTTGCATCGCTTATCCAGTGTGATGCAGCTGTGCAAGTGTAAGTAAGGAATGAACAGTTATTAGTTTCTGATGCAGGTTACAGATAGAGTTTCTTCACTTATTCCTCTTTAACGGTAGCAGAAAATTAACACATGGAAAAGAGCCAAAGAAAGTCACATGATTTGCATTCGCATCATCTCTGTGTAAGAAAATATGGGTAGCTAACTGAAAATCAGGAGACTGAGTGACCTACAGATATGGAGAAAAACTGAGAGAGCAGTGACAGCAATGAAATTATGAAATTAACTTTCTTCAAACCTATAGTTATTTTCTTTTATTGTAATATACAATGCAAATCCAGAAAACCATGACAATATTACATATTAATTATATAACCATACTTGTTGATTCTTAAAAAAATCCACTAAACTAAGACTGCCTTTGCTACTAAGTGAAAATATACATTTTCAAGTCTATGGCTACACTATTGTAATCATACTGATTTGAAAGAAATCAGTGATATTTCTCCTTTATGGAATGAGGAAAAATTGCAGAAAAAATGACCATTTACTGATCATTACCTAAATAAAAGAATATTAAATAAAATTAAAAAAAAGAACCTGTAATTCAGAAGCATCCCAGTTTGTCATCCAATCAAAATTATACCACGGAGGTCATAAAAAAAAAAAAACGACTTTGATACGGTACAAAGGAGACATGGCAAAATGTAACAAGTAAAATATAGAATTATCTAATGGCTAAATGAAAAATAAACTTACAACTCCACTCTCATTATTGTAGGGATCACCATCATAACTTTCATCATCATCATTATATGAATCATCAAGGGCCACAGCATCATCAGAAAGGCTATCTTCCATATTTTCTTCCGCCTCTTCAAGCTCTTCAATGCAGCTGGGTGACTCAAACTCATGGTCACTGGTTACATCTTCAGCCAAGTCCAGAGGTTTAATGTTGGAACTGAACAAGAGATTGTTTCTTAGCATATATCTAGCAGTCACCTGAAAAGGAAAAAGGAGAATGAATACGATTCGAGAGACTTAATACAGCTGAAGCAGTAAATCTGCATCTGCAAACTTTCAAATGTCGAAAGAGTACATGTGGAGAATCCACACACGTAACATATATATATACAACTACACTATAAAGTGTAATATAAATTAAATATCTATATTAAAAAAAAGTAGCTGATTCTGATTCTGCCGCCGCTTGACAAATTTATTGAGATTCTTTGCCAAAAACTATTGCATATAAATATATGAAATTGGGTACACTTAAAGAACAAACACAAATTTACGTAGTTTACACAAAAACGCCGTATTTTAATATACCAGGTGGTCCATTTAAATTGAGACATCAAAATATCTCGCAAAATACGCATCATACAAAAAAAAAGTTTTAACAAAGTCATATTTTCAAGAGAGAAATTGAACCCTGCAAAATTTAGCCCACCCCCACCACCTCCGGGGGTGAGGGAGGAGGTAACTTCGAAATTTCAAATGGGAATTCAACGAAATTTATCATGGGCCCCTTTTCAAATTTTTATCATGGGCTTCCTCTACAAACATTTATCATGGATCCTCATTACAAACTTTTATCATGGGTTTCCTCTACAAATTTTTATCAAGGGCTACCTCCCCAAACATTTATCATGAACACCCTTTACAAATTTTTATCATGGGCTCCCTCTACAAATTTTTATCATATGCCCCTTTACCAATTTTTATCATAGGCTTCCTGTACAAACTTATTATGGATATCCTCTAGAAACTTTTATTATGGGAACCTTTACAAGCTTTAATCATGGGTCCCCTGTAAAAACTTTTATCATGGGTTTCCTCTACAAACATTTATCGTGGGCCCCTGTACAAACTTTTATAATGGATTTACCCTACAAATGTTTTATCATGGGCCCCTTTTCAAATTTTTATCATGGGCTTCCTCTACAAACATTTATCATGGATCCTCATTACAAACTTTTATCATGGGCTTCCTCTACAAATTTTTATCATGAGCTACCTCCCCAAACATTTATCATGAACACCCTTTACAAAATTTCATCATGGGCTCCCTCTACAAATTTTTATCATATGCCCCTTTACCAATTTTTATCATAGGCTTCCTGTACAAACTTATTATGGATATCCTCTAGAAACTTTTATTATGGGAACCTTTACAAGCTTTAATCATGGGTCCCCTGTAAAAACTTTTATCATGGGTTTCCTCTACAAACATTTATCGTGGGCCCCTGTACAAACTTTTATAATGGATTTACCCTACAAATGTTTTATCATGGGCCCCTTTTCAAATTTTTATCATGGGCTTCCTCTACAAACATTTATCATGGATCCTCATTACAAACTTTTATCATGGGCTTCCTCTACAAATTTTTATCATGAGCTACCTCCCCAAACATTTATCATGAACACCCTTTACAAAATTTCATCATGGGCTCCCTCTACAAATTTTTATCATATGCCCCTTTACCAATTTTTATCATAGGCTTCCTGTACAAACTTATTATGGATATCCTCTAGAAACTTTTATTATGGGCCTCTTTACAAACTTTTATAATGGGCTTCCTTTACAAGCATTTATCATGAGCCCCCTTAACAAACTTTTATCAGGGGCTCCCACTACAAAATTTTTATGGGCATTAATCATGGGACCCTTTATAAACTTTTATCATGAGCCTCCGCTATAAACTTTTATTATGGGCCCCCTTTAGAAGCATTTATCATGGGCTTCCTCTACAAACATTTATCATGGGCCCCCTTTACAAACTTTTATAATAGGCTTCCTGTAGAAACTTTTATGGGTTTCCCCTATAAACTTTTATTATAGACCTCTTTGCAAACTTTTATCATGGGCTTTTAAGCATTTATCAAGGGGCCCCTTTACAAACTTTTATCATGGGCTCTATCTAAAGATGTTTATCATGGGCCCCCTGTACAAACTTCCATCATGGGCTTACTATACAAACTTTTTATCATGGGCCCCTTTACAAACTTTTTATCATGGGCCCTTTTACAAACTTTTATCATGGGTCCCCTGTACAAACTTTTATCATGGGCTTCCTCTACAAACATTTATCGTGGGCCCCTGTACAAACTTTTATAATGGATTTACCCTACAAATGTTTTATCAAGGGCCCCTTTTCAAATTTTTATCATGGGCTTCCTCTACAAACATGTATCATGGATCTCCTTTACAAACATTTATTATAGGCTTCCTCTACAAACATTTATCGTGGACCCCCTTTACAAACTTTTATCATGGGCTTACTTTACAAACTTTTTATCATGGGTCCCTTTACAAACTATTTATCATGGGCCCCTTTACAAACTATTTATCATGGGCCCTTTTACAAACTTTTATCATGGGTCCCCTGTACAAACTTTTATCATGGGCTTCCTCTACAAACATTTATCGTGGGCCCCTGTACAAACTTTTATAATGGATTTACCCTACAAATGTTTTATCAAGGGCCCCTTTTCAAATTTTTATCATGGGCTTCCTCTACAAACATGTATCATGGATCTCCTTTACAAACATTTATTATAGGCTTCCTCTACAAACATTTATCGTGGACCCCCTTTACAAACTTTTATCATGGGCTTACTTTACAAACTTTTTATCATGGGTCCCTTTACAAACTATTTATCATGGGCCCCTTTACAAACTATTTATCATGGGCCCTTTTACAAACTTTTATCATGGGTCCCCTGTACAAACTTTTATCATGGGCTTCCTCTACAAACATTTATCGTGGGCCCCTGTACAAACTTTTATAATGGATTTACCCTACAAATGTTTTATCAAGGGCCCCTTTTCAAATTTTTATCATGGGCTTCCTCTACAAACATGTATCATGGATCTCCTTTACAAACATTTATTATAGGCTTCCTCTACAAACATTTATCGTGGACCCCCTTTACAAACTTTTATCATGGGCTTACTTTACAAACTTTTTATCATGGGTCCCTTTACAAACTATTTATCATGGGCCCCTTTACAAACTATTTATCATGGGCCCTTTTACAAACTTTTATCATGGGTCCCCTGTACAAACTTTTATCATGGGCTTCCTCTACAAACATTTATCGTGGGCCCCTGTACAAACTTTTATAATGGATTTACCCTACAAATGTTTTATCAAGGGCCCCTTTTCAAATTTTTATCATGGGCTTCCTCTACAAACATGTATCATGGATCTCCTTTACAAACATTTATTATAGGCTTCCTCTACAAACATTTATCGTGGACCCCCTTTACAAACTTTTATCATGGGCTTACTTTACAAACTTTTTATCATGGGTCCCTTTACAAACTATTATCATGGGTTTCCTCTACAAACATTTATCATGGGCCCCCTTTACAAACTTTTATCATGGGCTTCCTCTATAAACTTTTATTATGGGCCCCCTTTACAAACTTTTATGAGCTTCCTCTACGATGGATCTCCATTACAAACTTTTATCATGGGCTCCCTCTACAAATTTTATCATGGGGTCCCTTCACAAACTTTTATCATGGGCCCCCTTTATAAACTTTTATCATGGGCTTAGTCTACAGACATTTATAATGGGGCCCCCTTTATAAACTTTTAACATAGGCATCCTCTACAAATGTTTATTATGGGCCCAGGGACGTAAGTACCGGGAGGGAGGGGGAATCACACACACACCCTGATTAGAAAAAGTTAGAAAAGTTGGTAATCACTCGGGAAAATTCCAAATTAGAGGGTTTCATTATAAATTTCCCTTTAAAAATATTTCTTCTTTTAATTTTCTCTAAAAGTAAAATAGGAAATAACAATTCTCTTTGCTGAAACAAAATCCTTGATGCACATGCAAATTCATTTATGAAAGGGGGGCAATAGTTTCTTTCTAATGAAATTCCATTCAAGCACAAATGAGTCACCTAAGGAGATGGCAATGCTAACGAGTATAATCTATGGGTGGTTCAGGACAGGGCTATATATAGGCCGGGGCAAGCAAGTCCCCATATTGCTTTTTTTATTTATTGAGAAAATTCAGAGATGGGGATCTTGCATCTGGCGGGTACAAAATTTTCATGACAAAATCGCTTTTCTTCACTATGCAGTCGGAAGTTAGAAAAATACTGAAACACACCAGAGAAGTGTCTTTAATTAGGCAAGTGATTTATGACTCTCAGAAAGAAAAAGGATGGTCACCCTTTTCTGTAGAAAATACAAAAGCATGCGATCTTATTCACCCAAGATTGCTCAAGAGAGCAGAAGACGCTTCAATTATTCGCTCTTATAATTTGTGCATTTTAGTATACACTTATTTTAATATATTTTATACATGCCTTTCACAAAACAAAATTTTTCAATATGAAAATATGATGCAATCAATGTTGATGTTTGAAAATATGATGTTTTCAATATGATGTAAGGTAGTATTTTTAAATTATAAGCATGCATAAGAAACGTTTATATGTTTCTCATATTTATTTTTATTGCAGGGGGGGGGGCAGAGGGGCACGAGCCCCCGCTGAACTTTTCCAGAGGGGGCTTCGCCCCCTCTGGGAAATTTCAAGATTTTTTTCTAACTTCATATTTTACTAAATACCAAAAAATGAAGTTTTTTAAACATAAAAATAATTGAAAGAAAATCCTATCAATGTAAATGTCACGTTTCAGTTCCGTCTTGCTCACATTTTCCTTACCATGGCTCCCTGAACTATCTCGCACACAAACCAAGCTGATCTTTACTCCCAGAAAACATTACGCTAATGAGAAAAACACCTGGTTACCAGAACTTTTTTGACTGACCACATAATTCAAAGAGAAATGGAATATTTACAACCATGTTATTGGCATTTCCAAAAAATAGCTGTTTCCCTCCAGTAATAACTATAAACGATTACCACGAAGTAGAGATGACTTATTTTGTCTACCTAAAGAGATCTCATCTGTAATTACTCCTGGATTCTATATATCAGCGCCGTCTTTACAGGTGGCATCCATTCCGTTTGAAGCTGCAAACTCCGCGGGTAAATTCCTTATGAGCACCGGACGTTTGACGCAGCACCGTAGTCAGGCAAGGGCCATAGGGAGCTTAGCCCCCCCCCCCCCCACACACACACACACACACACACTAGGTATACTCAGCCCACCCCCCTGATAAAAATATTAAAGTTTTAGTTGTGATAAGAATTGTCAACCAACATGTCATCCAAATTTTGCATAAAAATATTATTTATGATATTTTTTTATAAATTGCTTTGTTTTAAAGATTTTTTAATTTAGCTGAATGTATGGTTAGTGATGATCAATTTATTTACATATTTAATTTAAAAATATTTAAATATAGACAATAGTATTTAGATACTTTTGTATTATTGCTGGGTTCATTGTTTTAATTTGCGTCAAAATCACCTGATAGGTAGTTAAGAGTTGATATTAAGCGTTAACGTGTATTAACGTTCAGATTTTTTTTTATTAATTAACAACTTCGCTACTAGTTAATTCTTATAGTAAAAACCATTGTAATTACTATACATTTTAATATTGATGCATAGTAACTATATGGATTTTCCTAATCAACTCTTAGCTTACAAATATAAATAGGCCTAAAAAGATTAAAAATATTTATCGTACAATAAATAAAACTGCTGATATCTTTCTTTCGACCCAGCCCGTCCAACCTACCCGAAGGTGTAAGATATCTGTTTAGACCGCCGAGACAATGCCATCTATTCGCTCGGAAGGACTTTCAAACCCACAAATTTAACGTGCTCGTACACGGGAACAGTTTAGGCAAAGCCGAAAACCGAACTCGGGTCCTCCGAGTACAATCCCCGTGATTTAACCACTCGGTTATCTCACTCCAAAACTGCTGCTTGTAAGACAATAAATAACTTACAAAACTTCCTTAAGGAAAGCATATATATTTCAGTTAGGTGACTACACCTGCTTCGATGGCATTATAACCCCGCCCCCTTTTCAGAACAAAATAACCGTATGAGCTCTTAACAACCACTACTGCCGTTCGTTGGGCAGTTCGTTCTTGGCAGTTGCTAAGGGCGGATACTGTTCTTTTGGCCTGAAGAAGGGGCTTAAAATGACCACGAACCAATTGTAGTCACCTAACTGACATATGCTTGCTTTCTTCAAGGCGGCCTTGTAAGTTGTTATATCTTCATCGACTTTGTGAATCTTTTATATAACTTTATTGGATTGTGCCCCCCCTGAGATTTTGAAAACTTGGCGCCTATGATGAGAACGCATTCCTTATAGAATATAATTATGTATTTTAACCTGTTTATGGTTAAGGAATTTAAAGTACTTACAATTATGTAATTGCAACTGTTGTTTGCATGAAATTTTATATGTTCCACGTTGGAATAAAATTATATTTCTACTTCCTTCGTATAAATCAAATGCATGGTAATATGTATAAGTAAAAACATGAGTAAATATTGTAATAGTATAGAATATCAAAATCCAGTGTTATTCAAACTCAAACAATCTTGACAGACTGAGGGTACTGGCTTTCTTTGGTCATTAACCCTTTCGGGACGGTTGAAGCGCCCGCGCGTCGGCTGCGAACTTGCATTCAAGGATGACTGTCACGTATCCGCGTCGAGGGAAAACTTACCCTAAAGGACGAGAATCACATCAGCGCGTTTTCATATGGAATGTTTTTATTTAAATTTATTTGTCTACTAGACGGCGTTAAATGTCCATGGGAACAGCTCCAATGTATTTTGCAGATATTTGACCTTGGCATAAGGAGAATCCAATGAATTATTTCTCCATTTGGAGCTGTGAAACATGATTTTGTAATATAAACAAACACAGCACTTCTCGCAGCATCAACAATTTTATAATTGAGTTTCGGGTCTCGTTTTGATTTCAGTTTAATGAATTTATTGGTGAATTATAGTAATATGACAGAGTATTTCTTTTTTTTTTTGGGGGGGGGGGGGGGTAAAGGAATGTGTGGCAGTGAAATGATTAGTTTATTTTGGATAAGAAAGATGGCTGGACTGAGACTTTTTCTTTCTGTGGAAGAATATACTCGTATGGTAAACGAACCAGACAGTAATGAAAGTGATGCAGATAGTGAAGATTCGTGGGCTACAAAAGGCAAAAGAAAGCACATACAGTTATTATGAATGCAAAGATTGCAATGTTGGTCTGTGCGTGGATTCTTGCTTTAAAATATACCATATGCAAAAGGTGTATTAATTAATGAAAATAGCTACGCTATTTTCTTGTATATATATGTACATAATTTCTATTAGCTATATAAATATTTCATTACAATCATTTCAATATTTTTTCTGATTAACTGATAACTATTTTAATCAAGATAACTAATCATTTTTAATACACTAAATTTTTTAATATTTTGATAAAAAAAATTTGTATGAAAAATATAATCAAATAGAAAATAAGTATTTCCTCTATTCCTGAAAAAAGTAGAATGTTGTGTTGAACAGGTGATTTTTAGTGAGTTTTTTTTCAAGAGTTAGGCTCAGCGCAAAATATTAGCCGTCCTTTGGGAACAGTTCGGAAACGAAGCGCTCCGTCTTTGGAGCCACGGCAGTTTCGGAATGCCGCCATCCCGAAAGGGTTAAAACAAATAAGGTAAAGTCTCTCAAAATGAACATTTTAATCTTTTTATTCTATCATATTTTAAATTTCAATGCTATAAAGAACCTTGCTGGCCCAACCAGGTGTCGAACCATGAATTTTCGTACTAGACAACCGTTGAATTGAGACGGAATTATATGCTCTTATTGTCGAAGTGGACTCTCCAATACATCAAAATTAACAAGTTTCTTTAATGTTTAAAGAGCTTTTACTTTGGGAAAGGGATATGGTATAGTGCGACTCCAACGAGAAGGCATTTGAGTCACGTGACTTTGGACGAATCCATTAGTTAAATTCCATGACAGGTAGAAACGTAGAACGGGTTTCCAGAATTGGCGCCTTTAGTGCGAATTAATAATGCACAATTTGTGCAGTACGAAAATGATTTATGCAGAACGATAAAGAGCTTTATATGTATAAGTACATTCAGTGTTACTGTTGGGATGTGGTGAAAATGTTTTCTTCATAATAATTAAAATTATATTATAGTAAAACAATAATGGTCGTAAATGTTTTGTTGAAATTGAAGAGTTCGGTTGTAATACTTTTCTTGTAACTTAAACTATTTTATTTAGGAGAAATGCACAATGCGTTTCGTGCGTATGAATGAATGATTTATCTCCTAAAAGGAAAAATCTGATGTGAACAGCACATGCCTTCCCTACAGATTCATATTTATTTTCTTTATTTCTTTTATAATTCATTAATTTGAGTTATATGCACAAACTAGCACGAATAATTATTTGAAATTACACTGAAATAGCAGTCTTAAGCTGTGTTTAAAAGTTCCAAAAATTTGTTGACTTAAAGCTGCTATCAATTCGCGGCACTTCAATTTAGGTGTCATCTTGAAGAAAGCAGTTTAACACATTCTGATTTCCTGAAGGCATTTCTTAAAATTATTTTATTGCTTAATTCGAGTTAATTTCCAGTTGTTTCATGATACATTATTAAAATTTTGTAATTTTCTGATTACTAAAGCTGCTTATTTCGTTTAACACTCAGGTTCTAAAACTAATATTTGAGAAAAGTACAGTGCTTGGTTTTAAAACAATTTGTAGTGTTTTAACTACTAGGGGGCTCCACCCTGTGCTCACTAAGCTCCCCGAATATCCATAACTCGCTTTGCGAGTTGACTTGCTGGTGCTCGCAGAGCTCTCTTCGCGAGCTATTTCAAGACAAACTACAGTTTAAATCTAAAAATGGTTTATTTCACCGTGTTTATATGTTATTTCTCTACAAATGTACCAAATTTCATATTTTTATATGTTGTAATTTTTGCGGTACGAGAGAGAAACTCAATGAATGCATCGATACAGAAGAACATTTTTCACTTCAGAAATGCATAAAAAGTAGAATAACTCGTAAACTACATAGGAATTAAAATATGGGCTCAGTCATATGAAAATTCAGCTATATGTAGGTACATGCCTACAAAAATTCGTGGTCTTGCTATTATTAGTTTGCCCAGGACACAAACTAATAGCTCAAATATTTTGTTTTTGACATTAAATATTTCTTAAACTAAAATCTAACTCTAAAAATGGTTTATTTCAGCTTATTCTTCAGACATTTTTCAACAAGTGTACCAAATTTTATGTTTTTATATGCTATAGTTTCTGCGGTGCAAAGAAGAGAAACTCGAGAAATGAGAAATTTTTCAAACAGTGGAGGCTGCGACATCAGTTAATTTTTTAGTATTGAAAGATACTAAAAATTTCAATTTCGGCACCCCTGTGATAGTGGCCAAGGTGGTCACCTCACCCCTCATCACAGTCCTGTGACCACTAGAGTTTCCACTAAAAGAAGGAAACAAAAAAACTAATGAAATTAATCTCAGTTATTAAATAGCTGATGAAGATTCTTGTAAAATTGATCAGAATAGTGGAGAAAATAATACATGATTTTTATTTTCCCTACAACTATAATACATTGTAATGTGTAGGGTAATTACAGTTACAATGCATTGTAGTTTCATATCCTATTGAAATTGTGTCAGAAATTGGAACACATGTTTTCGACGGATGTACACATTTCAAACGAAAAATACTATTTTTAACATGGCATCTGTAAGTATCCAATCTAGATCAAACACTATTTGATGAAACTTCGCAAAATTTGATAGGCAAATCACTTCTAAGTTCCCCTGGTGCTGATTAGATTTTAGTACAATTTGGGAAAATAGAACGTTGACTCAACACAGGCAGGGTAAGAAATTAGCGGGGGCCATGTGCGAAATGCGACCAAATTTTTATCATTTGCGACCATAATTTCGGAATCGGGGGCCAAATCGCGACTAGAAATAAACCACTATAATTTACCAAAATAACCGAGGAAAAAAAACCCTTTTTTTTCTTGTATAAAACAATAAGTCAGTTTAAAATTAATACAATAATATAAAACAATCTTAGTATTCCCGCTCGCCAGATGGCGATTAAACTTCAAAAATTGGCGATTAACAAAATCCTGACTACCGGCCAAACTCTGTCATAGTTTAAAGAATGACCCTTCTCCTTAAACAATGCCACCTGTGGAGTAACAAAAATCTGCCAACAATCGCTACGATACTGCTATACGAAGCCTCCGTAGTTGTTCTCCCCTACAAGGCGATCGTAATTTATTGCATTTGCAACTGAGAAAGAGTGTAATCCACATTCCTATCTAACCCCTCCTCTTGATTACCGATGTGTTTTGCGACATGCAGTGGCGTAGCGTCTTTACCGCGCTCTATGCATTGACCTGGACCCATTTTCACACGCTGTACGAAGCAGTAACTACTCTGCTTCGAAGACTAATCTAGATCGTTGGTACTAATAGGTCTTTCATCATTTTTACACCTACCTCAAATTTAAAAGGGTTCCCTACTCTAAAGTTGATGCACGAACGGAATTGAAATCACTCGCTTAAAAAAAATATTTCGTGAAATTAGCCCTGTCTATTTTTGGTGAATTCTGAATTTACTTATTGGCTAAATATTCATTATAGCATGTTTTTCATAATAGAAAATTAAAAGAAGTAATCTATAAGAAAGAGAGTCGGGAATTCTCTGTGGCTCGGGACCGGTGCAAGCGAACTGGCGTCCGGCGTGATCTGGGCGTCCGGCCTGAATAAAATACATCAACCTTGGGGAAGAGGGTATTCTTTTCCAAGCTGAATTGCTGATATTGCAATGTTATATAGTATTATTCTACTTTAATCTACATATTCACGGTCCATAAACGACTCTATGGAAATTATGAATGTGTGTAGCATTGACTGAAATAGCGCGTTTGAAGGATACTAACCCGGACATACTTCATATTAATTTTAAAGCTAGATCGCGAGAATTTCACTATTTTTAAAGTCTCGATGCACTACAGTTCTTTGTTTAGAGAAATTGTAGATTTCCTTTTATAGATTATACCCTGTTTTAAGTTATTAATCTTTCATCGATGATGCATAAAAATAAAAAATGTATGGATTCCTAAAATGTTTGCATAGTTGTGTTTTAGAAGTGCTAACTGTTAACAATTATTATAAATTCAAAGTTAAACCGATTCCATTTTCAACTTATCCGTGGTCAAGAGCTGTTCATGCCCCCCCCCCCCCCCTCGTCCCACGTGGATCGGAAAATTCGAGTATTGTAATAAAACATCATGCTTCTAGCGATATAAGACGACAGTTCTTAAATTCAAAAACGAAATTTTAAAGTAAAAGCGTTCATAACGTCCGATAATATAACGGGAAAAAAGACCGAAATATCGCGATCGCGCTGATGGAAAATTTACTTAGTAAATCATCAAAAAATATTATAAATTTATTAAAAATCACTGAAAATCATCGGTAAAACCCTCTAAATTAAAGAAAAATCAGTGGTCGGGCTTATTAAAATAATAGGGAGGAATAAATAATAGTAAATGCTTCGTCAGCTTGGAAAAGTAAAAAATAAAAGGATCAGGATGAGAAAATTTGAAATTGCTTAAATTAATTGATTGAATTTAAAATTGCCTCCAAAAATATTTGAATGCTTCATGATAAATTATTTTTTTTATAATCTATTGGAAAACAAATGTTATAAAGCACCTGAAAAGACTTATAATAAAAGTCATTGGTAAGATTTCAGATCACAGGAATAAAAAAAATTAGTGAAAAAAATTAAAAAATGATATAATTAAAAAAATTAAATTTAAAAAACCTTTGAGAAATGGAAAAGATGGGGATAGGGACACTAACTTATAGAAAAGAATTGGTTTTAGAAAAAACACTTAAAATAAGTTTTGAAAATCTATTAAAAGTTAATAAGGAGATGTTAGCAATAATAAATGCATGTTAACAGTATTACTCATTAAAAATTAAGATATTTCTGTGAATTTGTCTTGTTTTTTTATCAAATAATAATAAGAAATTGTGTATCTTGCCAATCTCTTAAATTTTCCCCAATTTTTAAAATCCTCCTCCTTTCAATCAACATCCAAATAATAGATTGTACAAAAGTAGATCCGCTAAGGGGAGTTTTCTTGATAATAGACATATAGTGACTTATGTTTACTGTATAATAAATCTATAAATAAATAGGTAATACTAGCAAATTCCTAAATTATTAAATAACATACTTAAACACAATTTTGCATAACATTAAGCAAGTTGAAAAAAAGCATAGCATATTTTGCAGCTGTGAACAACTAGCCATTAAACATCATTGACCTACCGGCCAGTGGTTACTAACTAAAAATGGGAATTAAATGATAAGTCAATTTAAAAATTATAACTTGCACTTTAGTGTCTTTTTTTTAAGTATATATATATTTGGCAAGCAAATAAAATATTTAGATTAGGCTTATGGGATTTTATCGTGTATATTTTTTATTTCATTAAATTGTTTTATTTTGGCCCCTAGAAATTTTCAAATGGCCCATAAAAAATTGATGCTGGGGGCCATTTGGCCCCTACTTTTTTTTTCTAATTTCTTACCCTGAACACAGGCTAAATTATGTTGTTGTTTTGAACTCTTATCAAGAAAAAGTGGATAAATTGGATATATCCAGCTTGTTGAACATTTTTAACCAAAGATCTCCTCAAGGTTTAAATTCAATTTTTATTTAATATTAAATAGTTTATTGCATTATTAATTTATATTTATATGTTATTTTATGAGTTATTTATAGAATTTCGGTATTGCATTGTATACTTTAAAACGATGTAAACAGTCTTAAAAACTTCACTAATATTCCAAAACCTCATATTTGTAGTATGAAACGTTAAACATTAAATATGCCTTCACAATTGCAATATTTATACAGTATTTTGTTGCTCCATTTCTGTTGTACATTACCTAACAACTAATAATCATTGTGAATTTCTTTTATGCTATGTTAACCACTTCATATTCTAGTCAGCATGATAAATTATTTAAAATACACAGACTTTTTAACGGTACAGGTTACTGTTAATTTGAAGCTAAATGTCATTAAAAGTTTAAGTAAGTACATATACTTTATCTAGATATTTAATTATGTGTGGTTTATTTAAACATATTATTTACTTAATTCTTTTATGTAGTTTACTAGAGACACTACTTAATTGTAGTCTTGGATTTTTATATAAAAAACCTATAAATTTTGTACAGACATTTTTATCTAGGCACAAATGAAATACATGCACACACATGCAGCCCCAAATGTCAACAAAATGTTTTGCTGAGTATTAAAACAGAGGAAGTATTAAAGCTTGAATAGCTACAAAAATAATTTGAATTTTTAAAATAGTGTTTCCATACTGTATGAGGAATTATAAAAATATATTTAGTATTGAATTTAATAACAAAGATGCTATATGTTCTGTGAAGTTCTCTGAAAATCATTTCTCTCAAATTTAAATTTATTTCATCAAGATACCAAGATATTGTTTCCCTATTTTTCATTTTATTTTCAAACAATTTTTTGAAAAGATGAACATATGTTCTGATTTAAATAATGAATTTTTAAAATGTCCACTGAAAGGTTAAAAATAACAAAACTATATTCAATATATATGAAAATTTCCAAAAGTTTATTTTGCAAATTACGTGTATAAACCAATGTTAAACATTATTGAGTGCAACTGGAAGCTATAGGAGCTTTTTTTTCTTTGAATGCATGATATTTAATTGTGTTTGACATAAATAATTATTTGTCATTGTAAGCTATTCTACAGTTACAATTTTAAAATGTCCTTTAAATTAAAGTGTAAATTAAATAGAGGTGTCTACTATTGAGTAGTGTCCATTGAATGATGACATTCGATTTTCAGAAGTGTGCGTTAAAACGGCTTTATATGCCTCACATTAAAGAAAAATGGGCATCCTCAACCCCCCCTCCCCTCCAATATTTCCTAAAACTCTATACCTATGACTACAGATGGCACAAACAGATAAACATAGTCCTACATTATTATAGATAACTTTTTCACCCTTATCATCAAAGAGTGCAATAGTCTGGAATAGCAGACTATGTATCTCATTATATGTGGCCTCATGGAAAAGCTTACTCATTCACTCACCAGTTGTGAACAGGTTAAAAAGTCTTTGTCATTTGCTTAAAAATTTTTTAAAATTTCTTTTAATAACTAACTTTTCCTGTAAATATAAATTTTTTCTTTTCTCAAAACATAGGTATACTTATCGGTTATAGGAACCATGGGTTGCCGACTACTCTTCAGAGTTGTCACCAACACAAACGTTGACGATATAATCCGATATGAGAAAGTCACTGCAAACACAATGATTACAATTTAATATATAATGGGGTTTGATCAATTTTACTTAACAAAAAAATATTGTGTTAAATTGAAATTTGTGGCGGTCAAAACTCAGCTAACATGAAGCCAAACAAGGCAACACATAGAAACCACGCCAAATTCTGGTTTATACCGGTTAATGATATTATAAATAAGTGGTGCTGTTTTCATATTTCGTGGCTTACACTGGCTTTCAACATTTGAAAGTAAACCATCGGTATAACTTTATGGATCTTGAAACCAGGACTCATACGCAGACCATAGAAACTCTGGGGATCTGCAAAATGGCGTAACAAAAAGCATAGAGGCACTGTGAGACAGCACTTGAACTCATATCTCACAGAATTTATGTGGCGAAGTGTTACCAGTAGTGATAAATTTAATGACATTTTATCGGAAATAGCCGAGTTTTGGCTGCCACAAATTTCAATGTAACACAATATTTTTTTGTTCAGTAAAGTTGATCAAACCCCATTATTAAATTGTAATCATTGTGTCTGTAGTGAATTTCTCATATCGGATTATATCGCCAACGTTTGTAATGGCGACTCGGAAAAGTAGTGGCCAACCAATGGTCCTTATAACTGATAAGTACCAAAATTTCTTTTAATAAATATAAATTTCTCTGAAACAGGTCAAGATTCCTCCCAAAATCTAAATTGCTTTATAATGCGATACTTGCATGTAATGTCAGACGACAAAAACATGTGCAAGAATCCTCTTCTCTATGCATACAAGTTGCCCATTCGTCAGAGGTAACAAGGTCACGTACTATTATAATCTAGAATCCTGAAACATGTAAGTATTCTATTGAGACTCGGAAATATCTAGTTAAAAGAAGGCCTAATTACTAAAGGATAAATAAATCACATTTAAGTACATGAAAATTGCATATCAAAATGTAAAAATCAGTATAAGATAAAATTTAAAATTCATTCCCACTTTAACAATTAAATAATTGGTTTGCTAACACGTTGGTAAATAGTAAATTTCTTTAGGAAGTAATAGATATGACATTGCGACTAAAATAGTTTTAGATTTTAAAGTCAACACAATATATAAATTTACAAATATCCCATTTTCAATTAAGCGACCTTCGCCTTTATATAATTGATTTCTAAACGTAGACAATCAGAGTTCATCATTGTAGGTACTGATTAGAGAGGGGAGCAAACGTCTGCAGATATAAATATATACTTTTTACAAGTACTTAGTTTATACAATCAATTCTAGTACCAAATAATTAGGCTTAAGAAACGTAAAGAATTTATGCAGTCACTCATACAAAAATATAAAAGCTGTCTGTTATACACGTAAGTTTCACGCATCAACAGGAATTTTAAAGGAATCAACTTTTAATTTTTAATACACTTTGGAAGCGATACTATTGAGTAAAAACTCTTCCTAAGACAAAACAATTTGTCAGCAAAGCTGGTTAAATATTGCTTCAATAAAATACGAAATAAATATTAAGAGATATTTGCTCATTACCTGTCACAAATGTTTAAATTTAACGCAGAACAAATGCACACTAATTTAAGCACACAAGATATCATTTTTCTATTTTCATTTTTATTTTGAGACTATACTTTGAGTGGAAGTTGATATGAACAGTTTGAAGATTGTTTTTTTTTTTATTCACACAGAAAACTGATGGCTGACAGCGATTATTTTCCGAAAACAACTAAACATAAAACAATACTAGTAAACATTAACATCTTTTGACGACAGATAGGTGGCATAAAAGAAAAAATATGATGCCACCAAGTAAATGAAATTTTGCTTTAATAAACAGATTAATAAAGCACATTTCCTTTTCCTCTTCAGCCTCGTTCAGAAAGAAATTTTATAGTTTATGATTGCATATTTTGATCAAGGCGAACTAGAAAGAAAAGGCGCGTATTCAGACTCAGTGGTGCGTACAGAACCCTGCCAGGTGGCGCTGACATCGGTTCTTGGCGAAAATCCCAATAACGCGCCAATGCTCAGCCTCGTCACGTTCGAGATCAAAAAGTTATTCACGATGGTGACCGTCACCTTGTGAACTAAAGAGGCCATACAGGGGTCATAACCTTTTCGTGAGAAGAGGTTGGGTGGCACTTGCGCTCTGTCCCTTGGGGATTTTTGGTTGTAGCTGTCTTGGTGTAGTTTTTTTTCTTTTTTGCTTGCTGTTCGGTGAGTGCAGGGTTTTGGCTCCTTTCTTGGTTTGAGTCGCTGTCTTCCCGGGGGTAAGTAGGCTTTCGTTTGTTCTTTTTGACGGTGCTTTGGGTCGGCTGTTGTTGGTGCTGTATCTGGATTTGAAAATGGCGGGTTTCTCCCCCCCCCCCCTTCGGGGTGGAATGACTCCCTCCTTGACTTGGAATTACCCGCTCTGATTGAATGTGCGCATGACTTAGGATGCAGAGAATTCACCTTTTTCTTGATTCCCTCGTCCCCCTTGCGGGTGGACAATCCTTATAGGCAAAGAAACAACATTCTAAAAAATTGCTCGAATCATTCGGAGGTTTCAATACCGTACAAAACTAGAGCGGGAAATATACTTATAAAAGCAGAAACAAAGAAAGCAGCCTTGGAAATCATACAGATAAAACATATAGAAGACATTCCAATAACTGTAAAGTTAAATCTTGACAATATCCTATCGGACTATGTTATAAATGGAATTGACACCGATATCACTTTGGAGGAGATAATGGAAGACTTGAAGTCCCAAAACATAGTTATTTATGAGATTTGCAGATTTAAAAAAAAAATAGAAAATGAAATAAGATCTCTAAAAACAATCAAGTTTCGTACACCTACCCTAAATTTACCAGAAAAAGTCCACATAGGAATGCAAATATATTATATTAAAATATTTGAAGAAAAACCCAGGCAATGCAAAAAATGCTGGATGTTCGGGCATGGAAACAAAAATTGCAGATCACAAGTTACATGCAAAATATGCACAGGGAATCATGACGAAAGTGAATGCCCGAATCCAACAGTCCTAAAATGCAGAAATTGTAAATTAGATCATGCAGCTGACAATGAAAGTTGTGAAACTAAACAGAAGGAAATGAAAATTTTAAAATTGAAAAGAGAGGGAAAAATTACTTATAGGGAGGCAAAGAATAAGATAAACTCTTCATATGCAGAAAAGGTAAAAAATGACTTAAGACAGGAAGAAAACACGCCAATCAATGCCGTAACCCAAGTAGAAATCTCGGTAGAGGTTATAACTGAAATAGTTGTAAGAATTGTGCAACCCCTTATGGAGAAAATGGAACAGACTATAGCAAAACAAAATATGCTCATACAACAAGTATTGGATAGGCAAAATTTACAACCAAATTATGAAGAAAAAGAAAAAATTGACTGCAATCAAGAGGAAGAAGAATATAGAGAACAGAAAAATAATAGACAGGAACAAAAAATAGAGACAAGGACAGAAGGGAAAGAAAAAAAAAACAAAAGAAAAAAGTCAGCAAAGAATTAAACGTATGAATGAGGAGTCACATATAAAGAATAACAACAATAAAAAGAAAATATATGAAAGTAATGAACAAGAGGAAAAAGACAATTTTCAGGATGAGGAAATGGTTGTTTAACTTTGGTTTTTGGTCTGCTGTTGTTCGGTTTGCGTGTTTGGTTTTTTGGGTGTTTTCTCGTCTTTTTCTATCATCCAGTGGAACATTCGTGGCGCTAAAAAGCGCCGCCCTGATCTCAACTTTTCCCACTCTTTCCGACAGGCAGACATAATTTTACTTCAAGAAACTTTCCTTAAACCTCATCATTTGTTTTCCCTCAAGGGCAAAGTTATTTTTAGGTTTGATCGCCCTAACCAGTGCAGCGGAGGAGGTCTCCTCATTGCAATTAAGAAAAACATAAGTGCAAATATTATTAAGCAAAGGAGTTGTCCGGAAATTGAATTTCAGGAGATGAAAATTTATAATCAAAAACATAACCTCAATATCATTAACATATACTGCAGGAAAGGTATACAGAATAATAATATGCTAAAGGAGATCAAAATAGAAAGTAACACGAACTACCTCATTGCAGGAGACTTCAATGCCTCGCATAAAAACTGGGGTTTCTCCACCAACCAGAGTGGGGAAAGACTATCCGATTGGATCCAAGATCAACACCTTCTTATTCTCAACCACAAGACTGGGACAAGGATAGATGGGAGGGGTGCTTTGTCGGCCCTGGATTTGACCCTTTGCTCGCCAGATATTGCAGCAGACATTACTTGGAATGTTCTCCCGGATAATCTAGGAAGTGACCATTTCCCTATCATTACCAGATTTAACCATTCTGTTGGAGCTGAAACCTACGGCAGGATAAATTTTGACTGGAAAATTTTTCATGAAGAAATTAAAAAATATGAGGAAGACTTAAAAGATCCCGAAAAGTTTTGCAAAATAATGAAAAATACAATTAACAACAGTAAATCTATCCAGGAATTGCCTAAACCGAGAGTCCCATGGTGGAACATAAAATGCAGTTTTATTCGAGCTAAAATGAGAAAACATCTCAACATAGCAAAGAAACATAACAGTTGTGAAAATTGGAACAATTATAAGAAATACAAAGACAAACTAAAAAACCTTTTAAAAACCCTTAAAAGAAGTCATTGGGCAAATATTTGTAAAAGAAAGGCAAAAGACAATAACATCTACAAAATCATCAGACAGATCAACAGTTGCACCGGCTCAGCTCACCAAAGTAATAATTATATCAGCCACAACAATAGTATAGTGACTTCAGCTACAGATCAGGCTAATTTGTTCAGCCAACAGTACAACAAAAAGCAGGAATACCCAATCTTACCGATAAGCTTCGTCGACACCGGTTCCTCTTCGCTTAATAAAGACCTTACTTGGGCAGAATTCAAAACTGCAATTAAACATATCCGCCAATCGACTCCAGGGCATGATGGAATCACAATAAAAATGATAAAAGACCTTCCGGAAGCTGTACTAATCTCTCTTTGGAATATTGGAAATATTAGTTTTAGAACAGGTAGAATCCCCGCGGACTGGACACATACGATTATTATCCCGATCCTGAAACCCTATAAAAATCCCAATGACATAAAAGCCTATCGTCCTATTGCACTTACTTCAACAATAGCCAAAATAATGGAAAGAATGATTTTAACAAGATTAATAAATGATACATACTATAAAAACAAGTTGTTTCACAAAAATAATTATGGTTTTCTGCCGCATAAAAGTTGCATCACTTTATTGGTAAAAGCTCAACATGATATCCTGCTGGCAAAGAAAAAAAAAAGTACATCTTCTGCGTAACTATTGATCTCAAAGCAGCATATGACTCCATTTGGATTGACGGATTACTAAAAAAAGCGGCGAACAAAGGCATCCAAGGAAATATAGGCTTATGGATACATAACTTTTTAAATCAAAGAACCAACCAAGTTAAATGGAGAAACGCCCTCTCAAATAAGGAAAATAGTAGCCAAGGACTTCCTCAAGGTTGCATTACTAGCCCTTTCTTATTTATGCTGTATATGAATGATCTATTTAAACACATTACTGAAGAAGTTACATGTTTAGTATATGCAGACGACATAATTTTGTACACCGATGATAAAGAAGAAAAAGAAGCAAGAAGGAAACTTCAAAATGCCATAAATATCTGCAACAACTGGTGCAAAAAATGGAAGTTATCTATAAATCCAGAAAAATGCCAAACCATAAATTTCTCCAACAAAAAGAAAAAGATACAATGCAGAATAAAAATAAATAATGTACTTATACCGGAAGTTAACAAAATAAAAATATTAGGAATCATTTTTGACAGAAACTTAACCTGGAAGGATCATTTTGATTACTTAAAGCAAAAAAGTGCAAAAGCTTTAAACGGTTTTAAATACATCGCTTCGAAAAAATGGGGAGCAGGTTCAACCCATCTATTGAAGATAGGAAACGCAACGATAAGAAGCCAAAGCGAATATGGATCCCCGATATTCAGTACAGCAAGCAAGACACATTGCAACAAAATTAATCCCATTTATAATAGTATGCTCCGTATTGCAACAGGTCTTCCGAAATGCACCCCTCTCAACATCCTTTTTGCAGAGACAAATTCGACTCCACTTCATGAGCGGCACGAGACGCTGGCAAAAAAATTTTTTGTCAAAAATATATTTTTGGGAAATTGGTCCCCTTTACATGAAACCATTTGGAATCCCCCTCCTCAGATTTATGAAAACTGGAAAACTGAAAAGGCTCCCATCACCACTAAAATGAAAAACATATTTGAAGACTTTGGAATTTACAAAACTGACCTTTTGAAGTGGACCCCACCGATTGGTAACATCAAATACAAGATATTCACTAATGAAATGGATTTCCAGAATAAAAACCTTCCAGATCAAATCATACAGGCTTACTTTAACAAGTTCATCGAAAACAAATACAATTACACTCTTATTGGAACAGATGGATCTAAAACCGATAACGGGAGTGCAATAGGAATAGTTATCCCTAGCCTCCACATTAGCAGAAGCTACTCGACATCCAGTATAAACTCGATCTTTACTATAGAGGCGCTGGCCATATTAAAAGTTGTAGAAGATTGCATAAATAAAGAAAATAAGTACATTATTTGCACGGACAGCCTAAGCTCACTTAAAAGTCTAAAAAACATTGGGAAAAATTCGCCTTGTATTATACTTCATATCCACAGGGCTCTTTTGGAAAAAGCTAATAAAGATAATATAATACTCATTTGGACACCTGAGCATAAAGGCATACAAATAAATGAACAAGCAGATGCGGCAGCAAAACGGGCTCATCTATATAATACTATTTCTGGAATAGCGGGAGAAGATTTAATAAAAGCCATTTACAACAAAGAAAAAGAAAACAACAGGAATAACTGGTATAAATACAAGAATCAAAGGTTGTTCCCCCATATTAACCCTACCAACATATGGTTTAGAAACAGTTTGCTTAGTAGAAAGAACGAGGTTTTAATACAGAACGTCCGTGCCAATACGCTTTTTCTTAATTCTGTCCTCCATAAGATGAAAATTGTTGATACTCCGAATTGCTTGATTTGTAAGAATGAAGAATCTATAGATCATTTTCCCTTCGTGTGTCCGTCGTATTGTGATGCTCGTAAACCGCTTTTGGCGTTCATGTCCCGTAATAATATTAGTGTTTCGTACTTGGATCTCATGAAACATTTTACCAAGGATCTTTGCTTTGAGCTGGCGTTTTTCTTTTCTAAAATCAACAGATTTTAAGGCCGTGCTGTTTTCTTTCTTTTTCTTTGTTTTTTTTTCCCCTTGGGACAGAAGGCGGAGTGCCAAGTCCCATCCTCTACACTCTAGGAGAGTGTGGTAGTTAGTTAGTTAGTTAGTCAGGGGTCATAAACCAAACCTCCTACGTCATCGGAAAGGGTAGAGCTCCTCTACTACAGGCTGACTTATCAAGCATATTGAAGCCCACCATAGCTGGAAGACCAATCTATTAGCATTAGCTCTATTCGCATTTTCACTTTATTAAGTATTATTGAAATAATTATGGGTGGTTGTTCTGTACCGAACTGTTCTAGTCATTCTAGAAAGGGTTTTTGGCAATTTCGCTTTCATATAAACGAAGAAAGAAGAAAACAATGGCTAATAAATAGTCGGAGCGATAATTGGATACCCGGTACTGGAGCATACTTGTACGAGGTAAGTTCTACAATATTCTAATTGAAACTTCTTTTTTTATATAAAGTATTTATTTATACACTTATTTTATAATTTCTGTAACTGTAATATGGATTATTATTAATTTTTAGTTGTTATAGTCTTATCTTAGAACACTTTGTTTGTAATGTAAACATCACCTTGAATGCATTATACTGTCTTCAAAACCTAGAAGTAAATAGCTTCAAATTATACATATATAAAGATTTATTCCTGTTACACCAATATCTTTCAAGTTTTATACTCTTTGTTGTATTTTTAGATCATAATGAATCACAGAATTGGTGAATTCTACTATCAACAAACTATCGCCACGTGGAAAACTTGTCATGTTATAGCAAATATGCAAACATAAGCTAAAATGGTAAATAAATCGAAATACGTTTATCATAAAAGGTTTTTTTTAATAACATGTGTGAATGTTTGCCTCACATATTTGAAAGTTTGTTAACTACTTTGTATTTAAAGAGGAAAATACTTATAATAACCCTACTGAGCTCGGCTTTTTTTCATCAAAGATTTTCAAACAATAGTTGTTCATTAATGTAGCTATTATGATAAACGTATTTCGATTTATTTACCATTTTAACTTATGTTTGCATAATTACTATAACATGGCAAGTTTTCCACTTGGCGACAGTTTGTTGATAGTAGGATTCACCAATTCTGTGATTCATTATAATCTAAAAATACAACAAAGTGTATAAAACTTGAAATATATTGGTGTAACAGCAATAAATCTTTAATATATATACATAGCTTCAAATTATATATATATAATTTGAAGCTATTTTCTTTTAGGTTTGGAAGACAGTATAATGCATTCAAGGTGATATTTACATTACAAACCAAGTGTCCTAAGATAAGACTATAACAACTAAAAATTATTAATAATTCATATTATAGTTACAGAAATTATAAAATAAGTGTTTGAAATAAATAATTTATATAAAAAAAGAAGTTTCAATTAGAATATTGTAGAACTGACCTCGCATAAGTATGCTCCAGTACCGGGTATCCCCCGATTATTAGCCATTGTTTTCTTCTTTCTTCGTTTCTAGAAAAACGAAATTGCCTAAAATCCTTTCTAGAATGATTAGAGCAGTTCGGTGCAGAACAACTACCTATAATTATTTCAATAATATTTCCTAAAGTGGAAATACGAATAGAGCTAATGCTAATGGATTACGTTTCCAGCTAGGATGGGCTTCAATATGCTTGATGAGTCAGCTCGTATATAGAGGAGCCTTAGGAAAGGGTGTTAGGAAATTGTGCTTGCTAATGCTAAACGTATGAGCGACATAGGGTATCTCCAGAATATTGGATATATTTTGATTATTTGATAGCCATTACAGGTATGTATGTTTTACTATGTGTTCGTTAATGTTTCTGACAGTCGCTGCCAAAAAAAAATTTAATTTTTTTGGTAATTTTTGCAGTTTTTATCATTTTTCTTGCATCATACGTTAAGCCTTATCATTCAATGTAATGTAGGGGCAGAGTTTTGTAATTTATCGTGTTTTATACTTTTGTATTTTATCATTTATTAAAGCTTTGACTGTCTTTCTATGCATACGTTATTGTTTTACGTAATTTCTATCGGTAACCCTGTAATATTTTGTATTTGTTTTCATTTAATGTTCATAGCATATGTGAATATTAAATTGCTATCTCAAAACATTTTCTATCTAAAAAGTGTTTAGCTTGTTTATTTATTAGGCTTCACTTATATTTATTTATTATTTAGAAATTTTTTGCCATCAATATTTAATTTTGTCTGATCTGCAGTTTATGTTGGAATTGTGAATGTGGAGTGTACTATATGCTCCTTACTTTGTTTGCCAAGGAATTTGGAGTATTAATAGCAGTAGTTGCATATATTTAAGCTAAATCCTAGTGACCTAACTAAATAGTTTAGCGTATATGAAAAACCTGAACATAGTAGTTAGATTTCTTGGTGGGCTTTTTCATGACTAAAGGGCATGCTCTGTTGTATATTCAAATGTAAAGCTTATTTAGTACTTTCATAAAGAAGTATATTTAATATTATATTGTTCGTAACAGATTTACGGCTTACTTTTATATTTTGATTATTCTTTTTAAATTATTTAGTTTTTATTATAATTCATTGAATTTTAATAACTAAATATGCCAAGTGTGTTCCTGGTGTCGTTCCTGGTTGTTTTATTATAAAAATGGTTCCAAAGTTAGCAGCTTTAAATTTCCTGTTAATGAAGAACTAAAAAAAGTGGATTTTGTTAATACCTAGAACTACCAAGTTTCAAAATATTCACAGGTAAGCTCTATTTTCTCATTAATAACCGGAAACTTGCCGTCTGGGAGACTGCTGCATTTACAAATCTACCCTTTACACAAAAATGAACTTGTCCTCAATCTTATCACTCCACCTAATTGTTACGCTATTAGTCCTCTCCCTCCCACCTCATTCGCAACACTTGCACATTCTTAGTTATTGAAAGAAAAAAATATTTTTATTAGATGCAGTCTGCTAGACGGTACTTTTCTGTTTACGTAATTTTTTCCTGTGAAATATCTACATGTCGGGACCGTCAAAGCGAGTATGGTGATAAAGACTTTGGAGAGACTATTTTGCGATGGTTTAGGGCCGATCCCACCAACGTCTGTTAAAATAGTGCTAATGTCTGATTAACTAATCAGTCACTAAATTTAACGGCCCACTAAAGTATACTTAAAAACCATCCCGTCCCACCAAGCTATTCGACTGTTAAAAACGTTCCGGTTAGTTAATCAATGATTAAACCGATTTTTAGATGATACGAGTTCTCTGATTGGTGCGTTATTTCTATCTCGAAAATACAACTTCAACTTCTGCATGTTTACGTTTTTACTTCTCGTAAGGGAGCAATATATTTTGGATGATGGAAGGTGGTTGCTCGCTGCGGCGTCTGCTCTTTTTGGGTTTCGTAGTGCGTGTTGGTGTCCTTTAGTAGGTGCTTGTGGTTTGTGTTTGTGTAACTCAAGTGTAGTTTTCCCCCTAAGGTGAAGGGGTTGTTGGCTTGTGTGCCTGGTTTCTTTCTTTTTTGCTTTTTCGGTTTTCCTTGCGTCGAGCGTACGCAAGGGCGGCATCTCGGGTGCCTACGTGGCTCGGAGGACTGCTTCGACTACGTCTTCAGACTATTTTCAAGAGTGGCGAAGGCAGTGGAGGCTACCCATACGGGTAGCGTTTCTTTTCCTGGGGTAAGCTCTTCTTTTAGTACGAATACAACGAATTTGAATGAAAAAATGAACATGTATGATCCTCTCCTATACACAAACCAAGCCTCTCAAACTGAACAGCTCTCGTCAGCTGTCAAGCATGGTGTTCAGGCCATATCTCTAGTCATAGAAGCTATCGACGGAGCGATACCCAGATCTCATCCTAAACAACTAAAAACTAATCTCATGGCCGTACTCGGAGCCACTGATGTATTGTCCCAAATGCAACTCACTCGAACCAACAAACTTCTTGTGCAAACCACTCAGTTGGAAGCAGCTAACAAACTGTTGGAAATGAAATCCCTGCTATCTGTCCCAACAAAAACATCGTTACAATTTGACTGCATCACATCCCGTTTTTTATTGTTTAACATAAGCATGGAGGTCACGTGTTCGGACATAGCAGAAGAACTCGCGGAAGGGGGATTTGAAGTGAAAGAAGTCCGTCGGTTCTCAAAATTTTCAGGGGGAGTCCGCCAGCCCACTTCGACAGTTTTGGTAACCATCCTAGGAACCCAGTTACCAGATGCGGTCACCCTATGGTTCGAAATTCATAGAGTCTCGCTCTTCATAGACCGGCCCCGCCAATGCACTAGGTGCTATAAGTTTAACCACAACACTAAAATGTGTCGCGGCCCTCAGTTATGCCTCAATTGCGGAGGCGAACATGAACCGGGGTCATGCAATGCAGAAGCTATACAATGCCCAAACTGCAAAGGGGTCCATAAAGGCAATGATAAGAACTGTCCATCCTATTTAGCAGAGGACGCGTTTCTGCGGTTCAAATGTAGAAATCGGCTTTCTCTACAAGAAGCTCGAAACCGATATAAAGACAAGGAAACGAGATCCGGATCAGGAACGTATGCAGGTGCAGTTAAAGAGACCCCGGCTGGGCATGTTGGCCCGACCAACCTTATCTCTCAACAAGACCTCAAACCTTTTCTTCAAGCACTTAAAGTAGAAATGCTCAACATTCTAAAGGAAGAGGTCAGCGCCAAAATCGAAACAGAAATAAGGGCCCAAATGAATATTATTAGGCAAGAAAGCAAGAATATATTAGAGAAAGTCGTTAAAGAAACTGAGGACAAAATGGACAAGAGGATATCCAATGTTATAAAAACTCTCTATAGCAAATTGAACCAAATGAGTTCGAAACGGGTACAATCTCCGTCTCCAAAGCGGAAAGACAAAACGGGAAAGAAAAAATTAAATCGGGAAAAATCAAAGGACGATGACGAGAATGCGATGATGGAATTAGAAAGTGAGCCTACTGTTGATAACATGCAATTTGCCTTAAGCCCTGCGGACGCGGTGAAGTCCAGGGGTAGAGAGAGACAAGCGGACGTTCCGTAGCGGGGCTTGGGCCTCGCTACGGGGGGGGTTTCGGGTTTTGTGTGCTGTTGGGGTTTTTTTTTTTTCGTTTTTCGCGTGCTGCTGTCGTTTTTTTGTTTTTGTTATGGGTTTTTCGGTTGTTCAGTGGAATTGTCGAGGTCTTCGTGATAAGCGCCCCTGGCTCGTTGATCGGTTTTTCAGTTCGGCTGATGTGTTGGTCTTTCAGGAAACTTTTCTTTCGAGGGCGGTTCCTTTCTCCCTTCCCCACCGGGTCGTCTACCGTGCTGACCGCCCTTCTGGGAGGGGCGGCGGGGTTGCGATTTGTGTGAATGATCAGATCCCGTCCTCGCTCATTGCTATTCCAGAAGACTCCTCCCACGGTACTGAGGTGATTGGGATCAAGCTTCGGTTGGGGCAGACTTCAACCCTGTCGATCATTAATATTTACTCCCCTAGGGGCTGTTTCGAGGGAGTCTGGTTGGAAAATCTCCTGGCTTCTATCAGCAAACCTTTCCTTGTCCTGGGTGATTTTAACTCCCAGCACAGATGCTGGAGCTCCGACCGGACTTCTCCCGGCGCTGAGATAGTGGCCAATTGGATCATGGGACAAAGCATCAACCTCCTCAACGACAATGTCCCTACTCATATCTCCTGGAATGGGAATACGTCCCTTATCGATCTCTCCATCTGCTCGTCCGATATTGCACTGCAGTCTAGCGCTAATGTACACGCCGACTGCTTCTCCTCGGACCACTTTCCTATCAAAGTACAGATTAATCTGCGGATCCCTTTTAACATTCGGCAAGAAATTCGAAAAAGGTATAACTGGGGTAAAGTTCATCTGCTGCTGAATAAGTCGCTCAGAATGTCCGGAGAAGGGAGTATCTCGTACGAACATTTCCTGAGTGTTTGTGGCTCGGCTATGGCGGACAGCGCCCGGTGGCAGGCCCTTAACGTACGCTCTGGGGCCCCCTGGTGGAATAGCGAATGCAGCTTTCTTTTGGGGCAAAAGAGACGGTTCTTGCGGTTGGCTAGGACCACCCTCCGGCGAGATTTCTGGATATCTTACCGTCACGTTTCTGGCAAGCTTCGAAAAGCCACTCGAACAGCCTCGCGGATCTATTGGCAGAAGGTGTGCCAAGAGGCTTCCCAGTCCGGTTTCATCTATAAAATCTTGAAAGCGCTCAATAAAAGGAGTGATCCTCCTTCTACCTCTCACTGGATCCTCAAGATCGATGGACAAGACACCTCGTCACCTCAGTCCCAGGCCAATGCTTTTGCTGAATGGTATGGCCGCACCGAACCGCTGGAAGGGATCCCCTTAGACTTCAGAGACGACGAGAACCAGGTCTTCAACGCGCCTTTTGAGCTCAAAGAACTTAGAAGATCTCTTTCCAACACGTCCCAGGGGTCTGTCGGGCTTGATGGGATTCACATCAAGACCCTTCGGGGATTAACCACGGAAAACCAGCTGATTTTGCTTAACCTCCTAAACAAAAGCTGGACCACAGGTGACATTCCTGAATCCTGGAAAAACTCTGTCCTCGTCCCCATCTTGAAGAGAGGGAAAGACAGGCAAGCTGTTGAAGCGTATCGTCCGATCGCTTTAACCTCTGTGGTAGCGAAAGTCATGGAGAGAATGATCCTTTCCCGTATGACCCACAGGATTTTCACGAAGGACATCTTCCACGAAAATCACCATGGGTTTCTCCCCTTTCGCGATTGCTCAACTTCCCTGACAAAGATCCACGAAGACATTATGGCTGCAAGAACAGCGAAAAAATATATAATCCTGGTCTCTCTTGACATTAAAGCCGCCTACGACTCTGTTTGGAGGGACGGGCTCTTGGCCAAACTGATAGACGCAGGTTTCACGGGAAGGATAGCAAAATGGATTTTCGAATTTGTTTCCCACCGATACTTTCAGGTCCGGTGGAGAGGATGCCTCTCTCGAAAGACACCTAGCCATTGCGGAATTCCTCAGGGCTCAGTCCTTTCTCCGTTTCTCTATACAATCTACATGCGAGACATATTCGAGACTGCGGTATCCAATACCGAAATTGTCGTTTATGCGGATGACATCTTTGTTCTGGCCCAAGGGATCGAATGGGCAGAGGTCAAAAGGAATATCCAGTCGACGTTGACCAATATAGGACAATGGTGCAGCTACTGGAAGTTAACCATCGACCCTGCGAAGTGCTCAGCGATTAATTTCTCAAAGAAAAAAAGCTTGCCCCAGTTTAACGTCGGTATGTGTGGCCGAACGATACCTTGGGTCACCACGGTCCGGATCTTGGGCCTCCACTTTTCCCAGAATTTGACCTGGAAGAAGCATTTCGAAGAACTTCGCATGCGTGGCTTTCGAAATCTTAACGTTATAAAGTACATCGCCCACTCGCAAAGGGGGACTACCACGGGTCACCTTCTTCGTATAGTGAATGGGGTCGTTAGATCCATGTTGGACTACGGGAGTATCATCCATTCCAACGCCTGTGTCACGGACAAAAGGAGAATTGAGGTGCTCTACAACGCGGCCTTAAGAGTAGCCACCGGGCTCCCCAAGTGGACACCGCTTCCTGTACTCCGCAGAGAAACTGGGACATGGGAGTTGTCTCGCTGGCACGAGTGCCTCAAGCACAGGTTTATCATTAGGCACAAAGCGCTAGGACGTTTCTCTCCGCTCAACCGGACCCTGGATGGTTCCTCGCTGAGCACCCTGAATCTACCTGCTCAGACGTGGGAGGAAATTCGTCTGGACTTTGACTTTCGTGAAGCAGACCTGATTCAATGGACACCCCCTCCGAATAGGTGGCCCTGCCCGGGACTTACCATCCACACCAATGATCTTGGGTTTCAAGACACTAAGCTACCGGACTCTATAATCTGCGCGCAATTCATGGAGCTTTGGGAGACATGGAGAAACCATACCTGCCTAGCGTCGGACGCGCCTAAATCGCTAACATCTACTAGCATTGCAGTCTGGAACGCCTCAGCTAACCGCGGGTGCTCAAAGTCTGTCCCTCATCTGAACTCTATCTTTACTGCGGAAGCCCTGGCTATTAGTCTCGCCATCTCTGAACCTATGACAGAAGAGCAGCAACTTGTAATCTTATCAGATAGCCTGTCTGTTCTTAAGGCTCTCAGAAAAGTGGACAAAAAGTCTCCGAACGTGATTCTTTTTCTCAGAAAGAGACTGGAAGAAACCCTCCAGAAGGTCCGAACCATCAAATTGGTATGGGTGCCTGGACATAAAGGCATTGGCCCAAACGAAGAAGCTGATCGGCTCGCCAAAGCTCACTCGGACAACTTAAACTCCATATTGTGGATTTCCCCGGAGGACTTGGCTGCCGCGCTCAAGCGGAAGGGAGCCATTGCGGAAGATCGCGCCTGGACCACTAGCAAGTATTTTTCTAACTTTGGCCACATCGAGGCCCGCTGTTGGTACTTCAAGAACTACCCTATATCTCGTTGCGGAGAAACCCTGCTGGCTCGGCTGCGGACAAGGACCCTTCTGACCAACGCGGTGCTTTATCGGGTGAACCTGGTCTCCTCCCCCCTCTGCACCACCTGTCAAGTTGCTGATACTGTCGACCACCTTCTGTTGGAGTGCAGAAAGTTCAAACTCCAACGGGAAAGTTTGTTCCATGCCCTGGGGATCGGCCCCTCTACCCCCTTTTCCTTCTCTTCCCTGTATGATTTTTCGTCCAACGGTTTCTACCGGGCGTCCTGTCTTGCCTCTTTCCTCATTGGTTGCTTGCGGTGAATTGGGGTCTAAAGTTTTTCTTTTGGCTTTCCGTTGGCAACGGTTCCCCCCCCTGCTTTCTGATTTTGTGTCGGATGTGCTACGGTTTTATACTTTTCTGTCGTGTTGTTTTTGCATATTCGGGCTGTGACGCGCTGTGTTTGGTGCTTCGAATTCGAAGATGCTAATTTTGTGTGTTTAGTTTCTTGCTGCCAGGGCGGCATGTTGCGTTTTTAGTTGCGGAGCGCAAAACCGTTCTTGCGAACGTTGTTATATGCTCCAGGAGCCCAAAGCGGGCGACCACCACTACCACCACCACTACCACCACCACCACCACCGCAATATATTTATTTTCGTGTTATATCAAATTTGTTCTACAGGAATAATATAAATATCATTCACGTTTACACAAATATATATACATTATGAGAAAAGATTTTGTTATAATTTAGCGGGAATTCTTTCCTTTTTAAGGAAATACGTATTTGAAATTAATGCATATATTTCTAATTTAAGAAGTTACCCAATTAAAAAAAATCTCTCTTTTTAATTGTATTACGATCAGTATATATAGTTTCTTTAATTCGCACTATAAATACTATTTCAATGTGGTAGATTTGTATGAATGGTACTGCCAAAAATGTAGAGAAATGTGTGTGTGTGGAATGGAAACAACCATAAATGTAATTTTATAACTTGGGTTGGGAACCAGTGATTAGTATGCTCTGCTATGTAACACAATGGTGCTATTAGATCATGATGCAAATCCATAAAAAAGTAATGCACAAAATTGAAAGAAAAATATATTCCTAATAACAAACTTTAAAGTATATTATGCTTTTGTTTCATGTATAACCCTACAATAGGATAGGTATGAATTAAATAAGCCCTATCCAAGAACCAGGTGGTGCGTCAGTTAATTTGGATGAGCAAAATACATACTAGCAGGTTTGTGAAGTCAGTAACTCAAACCGTGGACTTCAACTCCTCTTTTTTTTTCTACTGTCTGACACAGACTCCTCCTATTTTCTAATATCAGACTCCAATACTGATATAAATAGCAATTAGTTTTCTATTTTTTATATCAATAGTTTTTTAATTGTTAAACGTTGGATGTTTTCTTAATTTATTCCCTAAAAATCTCTCTATATTAAAAAGAAGTAGCTGACGCCACCACTGTTTCACAAATTTCTCGAGATTCTTTGCTTTGTACTGCAAAAACTATTGCATATAAAAATATGAAATTTGGTACACTTGTAAAGCTTTGGGGAATACGCTGAAATAAATTGTTTTTTGATATATATATTGTAGTTTAAGAAATATTTAATGGTTTTTAATTGTTAAACGTTGGATGTTTTCTTAATTTATTCCCTAAAAATCTCTCTATATTAAAAAGAAGTAGCTGACGCCACCACTGTTTCACAAATTTCTCGAGATTCTTTGCTTTGTACTGCAAAAACTATTGCATATAAAAATATGAAATTTGGTACACTTGTAAAGCTTTGGGGAATACGCTGAAATAAATTGTTTTTTGATATATATATTGTAGTTTAAGAAATATTTAATGGTTTTTAATTGTTAAACGTTGGATGTTTTCTTAATTTATTCCCTAAAAATCTCTCTATATTAAAAAGAAGTAGCTGACGCCACCACTGTTTCACAAATTTCTCGAGATTCTTTGCTTTGTACTGCAAAAACTATTGCATATAAAAATATGAAATTTGGTACACTTGTAAAGCTTTGGGGAATACGCTGAAATAAATTGTTTTTTGATATATATATTGTAGTTTAAGAAATATTTAATGGTTTTTAATTGTTAAACGTTGGATGTTTTCTTAATTTATTCCCTAAAAATCTCTCTATATTAAAAAGAAGTAGCTGACGCCACCACTGTTTCACAAATTTCTCGAGATTCTTTGCTTTGTACTGCAAAAACTATTGCATATAAAAATATGAAATTTGGTACACTTGTAAAGCTTTGGGGAATACGCTGAAATAAATTGTTTTTTGATATATATATTGTAGTTTAAGAAATATTTAATGGTTTTTAATTGTTAAACGTTGGATGTTTTCTTAATTTATTCCCTAAAAATCTCTCTATATTAAAAAGAAGTAGCTGACGCCACCACTGTTTCACAAATTTCTCGAGATTCTTTGCTTTGTACTGCAAAAACTATTGCATATAAAAATATGAAATTTGGTACACTTGTAAAGCTTTGGGGAATACGCTGAAATAAATTGTTTTTTGATATATATATTGTAGTTTAAGAAATATTTAATGGTTTTTAATTGTTAAACGTTGGATGTTTTCTTAATTTATTCCCTAAAAATCTCTCTATATTAAAAAGAAGTAGCTGACGCCACCACTGTTTCACAAATTTCTCGAGATTCTTTGCTTTGTACTGCAAAAACTATTGCATATAAAAATATGAAATTTGGTACACTTGTAAAGCTTTGGGGAATACGCTGAAATAAATTGTTTTTTGATATATATATTGTAGTTTAAGAAATATTTAATGGTTTTTAATTGTTAAACGTTGGATGTTTTCTTAATTTATTCCCTAAAAATCTCTCTATATTAAAAAGAAGTAGCTGACGCCACCACTGTTTCACAAATTTCTCGAGATTCTTTGCTTTGTACTGCAAAAACTATTGCATATAAAAATATGAAATTTGGTACACTTGTAAAGCTTTGGGGAATACGCTGAAATAAATTGTTTTTTGATATATATATTGTAGTTTAAGAAATATTTAATGGTTTTTAATTGTTAAACGTTGGATGTTTTCTTAATTTATTCCCTAAAAATCTCTCTATATTAAAAAGAAGTAGCTGACGCCACCACTGTTTCACAAATTTCTCGAGATTCTTTGCTTTGTACTGCAAAAACTATTGCATATAAAAATATGAAATTTGGTACACTTGTAAAGCTTTGGGGAATACGCTGAAATAAATTGTTTTTTGATATATATATTGTAGTTTAAGAAATATTTAATGGTTTTTAATTGTTAAACGTTGGATGTTTTCTTAATTTATTCCCTAAAAATCTCTCTATATTAAAAAGAAGTAGCTGACGCCACCACTGTTTCACAAATTTCTCGAGATTCTTTGCTTTGTACTGCAAAAACTATTGCATATAAAAATATGAAATTTGGTACACTTGTAAAGCTTTGGGGAATACGCTGAAATAAATTGTTTTTTGATATATATATTGTAGTTTAAGAAATATTTAATGGTTTTTAATTGTTAAACGTTGGATGTTTTCTTAATTTATTCCCTAAAAATCTCTCTATATTAAAAAGAAGTAGCTGACGCCACCACTGTTTCACAAATTTCTCGAGATTCTTTGCTTTGTACTGCAAAAACTATTGCATATAAAAATATGAAATTTGGTACACTTGTAAAGCTTTGGGGAATACGCTGAAATAAATTGTTTTTTGATATATATATTGTAGTTTAAGAAATATTTAATGGTTTTTAATTGTTAAACGTTGGATGTTTTCTTAATTTATTCCCTAAAAATCTCTCTATATTAAAAAGAAGTAGCTGACGCCACCACTGTTTCACAAATTTCTCGAGATTCTTTGCTTTGTACTGCAAAAACTATTGCATATAAAAATATGAAATTTGGTACACTTGTAAAGCTTTGGGGAATACGCTGAAATAAATTGTTTTTTGATATATATATTGTAGTTTAAGAAATATTTAATGGTTTTTAATTGTTAAACGTTGGATGTTTTCTTAATTTATTCCCTAAAAATCTCTCTATATTAAAAAGAAGTAGCTGACGCCACCACTGTTTCACAAATTTCTCGAGATTCTTTGCTTTGTACTGCAAAAACTATTGCATATAAAAATATGAAATTTGGTACACTTGTAAAGCTTTGGGGAATACGCTGAAATAAATTGTTTTTTGATATATATATTGTAGTTTAAGAAATATTTAATGGTTTTTAATTGTTAAACGTTGGATGTTTTCTTAATTTATTCCCTAAAAATCTCTCTATATTAAAAAGAAGTAGCTGACGCCACCACTGTTTCACAAATTTCTCGAGATTCTTTGCTTTGTACTGCAAAAACTATTGCATATAAAAATATGAAATTTGGTACACTTGTAAAGCTTTGGGGAATACGCTGAAATAAATTGTTTTTTGATATATATATTGTAGTTTAAGAAATATTTAATGGTTTTTAATTGTTAAACGTTGGATGTTTTCTTAATTTATTCCCTAAAAATCTCTCTATATTAAAAAGAAGTAGCTGACGCCACCACTGTTTCACAAATTTCTCGAGATTCTTTGCTTTGTGCTGCAAAAACTATTGCATATAAAAATATGAAATTTGGTACACTTGTAAAGCTTTGGGGAATACGCTGAAATAAATTGTTTTTTGATATATATATTGTAGTTTAAGAAATATTTAATGGTTTTTAATTGTTAAACGTTGGATGTTTTCTTAATTTATTCCCTAAAAATCTCTCTATATTAAAAAGAAGTAGCTGACGCCACCACTGTTTCACAAATTTCTCGAGATTCTTTGCTTTGTACTGCAAAAACTATTGCATATAAAAATATGAAATTTGGTACACTTGTAAAGCTTTGGGGAATACGCTGAAATAAATTGTTTTTTGATATATATATTGTAGTTTAAGAAATATTTAATGGTTTTTAATTGTTAAACGTTGGATGTTTTCTTAATTTATTCCCTAAAAATCTCTCTATATTAAAAAGAAGTAGCTGACGCCACCACTGTTTCACAAATTTCTCGAGATTCTTTGCTTTGTACTGCAAAAACTATTGCATATAAAAATATGAAATTTGGTACACTTGTAAAGCTTTGGGGAATACGCTGAAATAAATTGTTTTTTGATATATATATTGTAGTTTAAGAAATATTTAATGGTTTTTAATTGTTAAACGTTGGATGTTTTCTTAATTTATTCCCTAAAAATCTCTCTATATTAAAAAGAAGTAGCTGACGCCACCACTGTTTCACAAATTTCTCGAGATTCTTTGCTTTGTACTGCAAAAACTATTGCATATAAAAATATGAAATTTGGTACACTTGTAAAGCTTTGGGGAATACGCTGAAATAAATTGTTTTTTGATATATATATTGTAGTTTAAGAAATATTTAATGGTTTTTAATTGTTAAACGTTGGATGTTTTCTTAATTTATTCCCTAAAAATCTCTCTATATTAAAAAGAAGTAGCTGACGCCACCACTGTTTCACAAATTTCTCGAGATTCTTTGCTTTGTACTGCAAAAACTATTGCATATAAAAATATGAAATTTGGTACACTTGTAAAGCTTTGGGGAATACGCTGAAATAAATTGTTTTTTGATATATATATTGTAGTTTAAGAAATATTTAATGGTTTTTAATTGTTAAACGTTGGATGTTTTCTTAATTTATTCCCTAAAAATCTCTCTATATTAAAAAGAAGTAGCTGACGCCACCACTGTTTCACAAATTTCTCGAGATTCTTTGCTTTGTACTGCAAAAACTATTGCATATAAAAATATGAAATTTGGTACACTTGTAAAGCTTTGGGGAATACGCTGAAATAAATTGTTTTTTGATATATATATTGTAGTTTAAGAAATATTTAATGGTTTTTAATTGTTAAACGTTGGATGTTTTCTTAATTTATTCCCTAAAAATCTCTCTATATTAAAAAGAAGTAGCTGACGCCACCACTGTTTCACAAATTTCTCGAGATTCTTTGCTTTGTACTGCAAAAACTATTGCATATAAAAATATGAAATTTGGTACACTTGTAAAGCTTTGGGGAATACGCTGAAATAAATTGTTTTTTGATATATATATTGTAGTTTAAGAAATATTTAATGGTTTTTAATTGTTAAACGTTGGATGTTTTCTTAATTTATTCCCTAAAAATCTCTCTATATTAAAAAGAAGTAGCTGACGCCACCACTGTTTCACAAATTTCTCGAGATTCTTTGCTTTGTGCTGCAAAAACTATTGCATATAAAAATATGAAATTTGGTACACTTGTAAAGCTTTGGGGAATACGCTGAAATAAATTGTTTTTTGATATATATATTGTAGTTTAAGAAATATTTAATGGTTTTTAATTGTTAAACGTTGGATGTTTTCTTAATTTATTCCCTAAAAATCTCTCTATATTAAAAAGAAGTAGCTGACGCCACCACTGTTTCACAAATTTCTCGAGATTCTTTGCTTTGTACTGCAAAAACTATTGCATATAAAAATATGAAATTTGGTACACTTGTAAAGCTTTGGGGAATACGCTGAAATAAATTGTTTTTTGATATATATATTGTAGTTTAAGAAATATTTAATGGTTTTTAATTGTTAAACGTTGGATGTTTTCTTAATTTATTCCCTAAAAATCTCTCTATATTAAAAAGAAGTAGCTGACGCCACCACTGTTTCACAAATTTCTCGAGATTCTTTGCTTTGTACTGCAAAAACTATTGCATATAAAAATATGAAATTTGGTACACTTGTAAAGCTTTGGGGAATACGCTGAAATAAATTGTTTTTTGATATATATATTGTAGTTTAAGAAATATTTAATGGTTTTTAATTGTTAAACGTTGGATGTTTTCTTAATTTATTCCCTAAAAATCTCTCTATATTAAAAAGAAGTAGCTGACGCCACCACTGTTTCACAAATTTCTCGAGATTCTTTGCTTTGTGCTGCAAAAACTATTGCATATAAAAATATGAAATTTGGTACACTTGTAAAGCTTTGGGGAATACGCTGAAATAAATTGTTTTTTGATATATATATTGTAGTTTAAGAAATATTTAATGGTTTTTAATTGTTAAACGTTGGATGTTTTCTTAATTTATTCCCTAAAAATCTCTCTATATTAAAAAGAAGTAGCTGACGCCACCACTGTTTCACAAATTTCTCGAGATTCTTTGCTTTGTACTGCAAAAACTATTGCATATAAAAATATGAAATTTGGTACACTTGTAAAGCTTTGGGGAATACGCTGAAATAAATTGTTTTTTGATATATATATTGTAGTTTAAGAAATATTTAATGGTTTTTAATTGTTAAACGTTGGATGTTTTCTTAATTTATTCCCTAAAAATCTCTCTATATTAAAAAGAAGTAGCTGACGCCACCACTGTTTCACAAATTTCTCGAGATTCTTTGCTTTGTACTGCAAAAACTATTGCATATAAAAATATGAAATTTGGTACACTTGTAAAGCTTTGGGGAATACGCTGAAATAAATTGTTTTTTGATATATATATTGTAGTTTAAGAAATATTTAATGGTTTTTAATTGTTAAACGTTGGATGTTTTCTTAATTTATTCCCTAAAAATCTCTCTATATTAAAAAGAAGTAGCTGACGCCACCACTGTTTCACAAATTTCTCGAGATTCTTTGCTTTGTACTGCAAAAACTATTGCATATAAAAATATGAAATTTGGTACACTTGTAAAGCTTTGGGGAATACGCTGAAATAAATTGTTTTTTGATATATATATTGTAGTTTAAGAAATATTTAATGGTTTTTAATTGTTAAACGTTGGATGTTTTCTTAATTTATTCCCTAAAAATCTCTCTATATTAAAAAGAAGTAGCTGACGCCACCACTGTTTCACAAATTTCTCGAGATTCTTTGCTTTGTACTGCAAAAACTATTGCATATAAAAATATGAAATTTGGTACACTTGTAAAGCTTTGGGGAATACGCTGAAATAAATTGTTTTTTGATATATATATTGTAGTTTAAGAAATATTTAATGGTTTTTAATTGTTAAACGTTGGATGTTTTCTTAATTTATTCCCTAAAAATCTCTCTATATTAAAAAGAAGTAGCTGACGCCACCACTGTTTCACAAATTTCTCGAGATTCTTTGCTTTGTACTGCAAAAACTATTGCATATAAAAATATGAAATTTGGTACACTTGTAAAGCTTTGGGGAATACGCTGAAATAAATTGTTTTTTGATATATATATTGTAGTTTAAGAAATATTTAATGGTTTTTAATTGTTAAACGTTGGATGTTTTCTTAATTTATTCCCTAAAAATCTCTCTATATTAAAAAGAAGTAGCTGACGCCACCACTGTTTCACAAATTTCTCGAGATTCTTTGCTTTGTACTGCAAAAACTATTGCATATAAAAATATGAAATTTGGTACACTTGTAAAGCTTTGGGGAATACGCTGAAATAAATTGTTTTTTGATATATATATTGTAGTTTAAGAAATATTTAATGGTTTTTAATTGTTAAACGTTGGATGTTTTCTTAATTTATTCCCTAAAAATCTCTCTATATTAAAAAGAAGTAGCTGACGCCACCACTGTTTCACAAATTTCTCGAGATTCTTTGCTTTGTACTGCAAAAACTATTGCATATAAAAATATGAAATTTGGTACACTTGTAAAGCTTTGGGGAATACGCTGAAATAAATTGTTTTTTGATATATATATTGTAGTTTAAGAAATATTTAATGGTTTTTAATTGTTAAACGTTGGATGTTTTCTTAATTTATTCCCTAAAAATCTCTCTATATTAAAAAGAAGTAGCTGACGCCACCACTGTTTCACAAATTTCTCGAGATTCTTTGCTTTGTACTGCAAAAACTATTGCATATAAAAATATGAAATTTGGTACACTTGTAAAGCTTTGGGGAATACGCTGAAATAAATTGTTTTTTGATATATATATTGTAGTTTAAGAAATATTTAATGGTTTTTAATTGTTAAACGTTGGATGTTTTCTTAATTTATTCCCTAAAAATCTCTCTATATTAAAAAGAAGTAGCTGACGCCACCACTGTTTCACAAATTTCTCGAGATTCTTTGCTTTGTACTGCAAAAACTATTGCATATAAAAATATGAAATTTGGTACACTTGTAAAGCTTTGGGGAATACGCTGAAATAAATTGTTTTTTGATATATATATTGTAGTTTAAGAAATATTTAATGGTTTTTAATTGTTAAACGTTGGATGTTTTCTTAATTTATTCCCTAAAAATCTCTCTATATTAAAAAGAAGTAGCTGACGCCACCACTGTTTCACAAATTTCTCGAGATTCTTTGCTTTGTACTGCAAAAACTATTGCATATAAAAATATGAAATTTGGTACACTTGTAAAGCTTTGGGGAATACGCTGAAATAAATTGTTTTTTGATATATATATTGTAGTTTAAGAAATATTTAATGGTTTTTAATTGTTAAACGTTGGATGTTTTCTTAATTTATTCCCTAAAAATCTCTCTATATTAAAAAGAAGTAGCTGACGCCACCACTGTTTCACAAATTTCTCGAGATTCTTTGCTTTGTACTGCAAAAACTATTGCATATAAAAATATGAAATTTGGTACACTTGTAAAGCTTTGGGGAATACGCTGAAATAAATTGTTTTTTGATATATATATTGTAGTTTAAGAAATATTTAATGGTTTTTAATTGTTAAACGTTGGATGTTTTCTTAATTTATTCCCTAAAAATCTCTCTATATTAAAAAGAAGTAGCTGACGCCACCACTGTTTCACAAATTTCTCGAGATTCTTTGCTTTGTACTGCAAAAACTATTGCATATAAAAATATGAAATTTGGTACACTTGTAAAGCTTTGGGGAATACGCTGAAATAAATTGTTTTTTGATATATATATTGTAGTTTAAGAAATATTTAATGGTTTTTAATTGTTAAACGTTGGATGTTTTCTTAATTTATTCCCTAAAAATCTCTCTATATTAAAAAGAAGTAGCTGACGCCACCACTGTTTCACAAATTTCTCGAGATTCTTTGCTTTGTACTGCAAAAACTATTGCATATAAAAATATGAAATTTGGTACACTTGTAAAGCTTTGGGGAATACGCTGAAATAAATTGTTTTTTGATATATATATTGTAGTTTAAGAAATATTTAATGGTTTTTAATTGTTAAACGTTGGATGTTTTCTTAATTTATTCCCTAAAAATCTCTCTATATTAAAAAGAAGTAGCTGACGCCACCACTGTTTCACAAATTTCTCGAGATTCTTTGCTTTGTACTGCAAAAACTATTGCATATAAAAATATGAAATTTGGTACACTTGTAAAGCTTTGGGGAATACGCTGAAATAAATTGTTTTTTGATATATATATTGTAGTTTAAGAAATATTTAATGGTTTTTAATTGTTAAACGTTGGATGTTTTCTTAATTTATTCCCTAAAAATCTCTCTATATTAAAAAGAAGTAGCTGACGCCACCACTGTTTCACAAATTTCTCGAGATTCTTTGCTTTGTACTGCAAAAACTATTGCATATAAAAATATGAAATTTGGTACACTTGTAAAGCTTTGGGGAATACGCTGAAATAAATTGTTTTTTGATATATATATTGTAGTTTAAGAAATATTTAATGGTTTTTAATTGTTAAACGTTGGATGTTTTCTTAATTTATTCCCTAAAAATCTCTCTATATTAAAAAGAAGTAGCTGACGCCACCACTGTTTCACAAATTTCTCGAGATTCTTTGCTTTGTACTGCAAAAACTATTGCATATAAAAATATGAAATTTGGTACACTTGTAAAGCTTTGGGGAATACGCTGAAATAAATTGTTTTTTGATATATATATTGTAGTTTAAGAAATATTTAATGGTTTTTAATTGTTAAACGTTGGATGTTTTCTTAATTTATTCCCTAAAAATCTCTCTATATTAAAAAGAAGTAGCTGACGCCACCACTGTTTCACAAATTTCTCGAGATTCTTTGCTTTGTACTGCAAAAACTATTGCATATAAAAATATGAAATTTGGTACACTTGTAAAGCTTTGGGGAATACGCTGAAATAAATTGTTTTTTGATATATATATTGTAGTTTAAGAAATATTTAATGGTTTTTAATTGTTAAACGTTGGATGTTTTCTTAATTTATTCCCTAAAAATCTCTCTATATTAAAAAGAAGTAGCTGACGCCACCACTGTTTCACAAATTTCTCGAGATTCTTTGCTTTGTACTGCAAAAACTATTGCATATAAAAATATGAAATTTGGTACACTTGTAAAGCTTTGGGGAATACGCTGAAATAAATTGTTTTTTGATATATATATTGTAGTTTAAGAAATATTTAATGGTTTTTAATTGTTAAACGTTGGATGTTTTCTTAATTTATTCCCTAAAAATCTCTCTATATTAAAAAGAAGTAGCTGACGCCACCACTGTTTCACAAATTTCTCGAGATTCTTTGCTTTGTACTGCAAAAACTATTGCATATAAAAATATGAAATTTGGTACACTTGTAAAGCTTTGGGGAATACGCTGAAATAAATTGTTTTTTGATATATATATTGTAGTTTAAGAAATATTTAATGGTTTTTAATTGTTAAACGTTGGATGTTTTCTTAATTTATTCCCTAAAAATCTCTCTATATTAAAAAGAAGTAGCTGACGCCACCACTGTTTCACAAATTTCTCGAGATTCTTTGCTTTGTACTGCAAAAACTATTGCATATAAAAATATGAAATTTGGTACACTTGTAAAGCTTTGGGGAATACGCTGAAATAAATTGTTTTTTGATATATATATTGTAGTTTAAGAAATATTTAATGGTTTTTAATTGTTAAACGTTGGATGTTTTCTTAATTTATTCCCTAAAAATCTCTCTATATTAAAAAGAAGTAGCTGACGCCACCACTGTTTCACAAATTTCTCGAGATTCTTTGCTTTGTACTGCAAAAACTATTGCATATAAAAATATGAAATTTGGTACACTTGTAAAGCTTTGGGGAATACGCTGAAATAAATTGTTTTTTGATATATATATTGTAGTTTAAGAAATATTTAATGGTTTTTAATTGTTAAACGTTGGATGTTTTCTTAATTTATTCCCTAAAAATCTCTCTATATTAAAAAGAAGTAGCTGACGCCACCACTGTTTCACAAATTTCTCGAGATTCTTTGCTTTGTACTGCAAAAACTATTGCATATAAAAATATGAAATTTGGTACACTTGTAAAGCTTTGGGGAATACGCTGAAATAAATTGTTTTTTGATATATATATTGTAGTTTAAGAAATATTTAATGGTTTTTAATTGTTAAACGTTGGATGTTTTCTTAATTTATTCCCTAAAAATCTCTCTATATTAAAAAGAAGTAGCTGACGCCACCACTGTTTCACAAATTTCTCGAGATTCTTTGCTTTGTACTGCAAAAACTATTGCATATAAAAATATGAAATTTGGTACACTTGTAAAGCTTTGGGGAATACGCTGAAATAAATTGTTTTTTGATATATATATTGTAGTTTAAGAAATATTTAATGGTTTTTAATTGTTAAACGTTGGATGTTTTCTTAATTTATTCCCTAAAAATCTCTCTATATTAAAAAGAAGTAGCTGACGCCACCACTGTTTCACAAATTTCTCGAGATTCTTTGCTTTGTACTGCAAAAACTATTGCATATAAAAATATGAAATTTGGTACACTTGTAAAGCTTTGGGGAATACGCTGAAATAAATTGTTTTTTGATATATATATTGTAGTTTAAGAAATATTTAATGGTTTTTAATTGTTAAACGTTGGATGTTTTCTTAATTTATTCCCTAAAAATCTCTCTATATTAAAAAGAAGTAGCTGACGCCACCACTGTTTCACAAATTTCTCGAGATTCTTTGCTTTGTACTGCAAAAACTATTGCATATAAAAATATGAAATTTGGTACACTTGTAAAGCTTTGGGGAATACGCTGAAATAAATTGTTTTTTGATATATATATTGTAGTTTAAGAAATATTTAATGGTTTTTAATTGTTAAACGTTGGATGTTTTCTTAATTTATTCCCTAAAAATCTCTCTATATTAAAAAGAAGTAGCTGACGCCACCACTGTTTCACAAATTTCTCGAGATTCTTTGCTTTGTACTGCAAAAACTATTGCATATAAAAATATGAAATTTGGTACACTTGTAAAGCTTTGGGGAATACGCTGAAATAAATTGTTTTTTGATATATATATTGTAGTTTAAGAAATATTTAATGGTTTTTAATTGTTAAACGTTGGATGTTTTCTTAATTTATTCCCTAAAAATCTCTCTATATTAAAAAGAAGTAGCTGACGCCACCACTGTTTCACAAATTTCTCGAGATTCTTTGCTTTGTACTGCAAAAACTATTGCATATAAAAATATGAAATTTGGTACACTTGTAAAGCTTTGGGGAATACGCTGAAATAAATTGTTTTTTGATATATATATTGTAGTTTAAGAAATATTTAATGGTTTTTAATTGTTAAACGTTGGATGTTTTCTTAATTTATTCCCTAAAAATCTCTCTATATTAAAAAGAAGTAGCTGACGCCACCACTGTTTCACAAATTTCTCGAGATTCTTTGCTTTGTACTGCAAAAACTATTGCATATAAAAATATGAAATTTGGTACACTTGTAAAGCTTTGGGGAATACGCTGAAATAAATTGTTTTTTGATATATATATTGTAGTTTAAGAAATATTTAATGGTTTTTAATTGTTAAACGTTGGATGTTTTCTTAATTTATTCCCTAAAAATCTCTCTATATTAAAAAGAAGTAGCTGACGCCACCACTGTTTCACAAATTTCTCGAGATTCTTTGCTTTGTACTGCAAAAACTATTGCATATAAAAATATGAAATTTGGTACACTTGTAAAGCTTTGGGGAATACGCTGAAATAAATTGTTTTTTGATATATATATTGTAGTTTAAGAAATATTTAATGGTTTTTAATTGTTAAACGTTGGATGTTTTCTTAATTTATTCCCTAAAAATCTCTCTATATTAAAAAGAAGTAGCTGACGCCACCACTGTTTCACAAATTTCTCGAGATTCTTTGCTTTGTACTGCAAAAACTATTGCATATAAAAATATGAAATTTGGTACACTTGTAAAGCTTTGGGGAATACGCTGAAATAAATTGTTTTTTGATATATATATTGTAGTTTAAGAAATATTTAATGGTTTTTAATTGTTAAACGTTGGATGTTTTCTTAATTTATTCCCTAAAAATCTCTCTATATTAAAAAGAAGTAGCTGACGCCACCACTGTTTCACAAATTTCTCGAGATTCTTTGCTTTGTACTGCAAAAACTATTGCATATAAAAATATGAAATTTGGTACACTTGTAAAGCTTTGGGGAATACGCTGAAATAAATTGTTTTTTGATATATATATTGTAGTTTAAGAAATATTTAATGGTTTTTAATTGTTAAACGTTGGATGTTTTCTTAATTTATTCCCTAAAAATCTCTCTATATTAAAAAGAAGTAGCTGACGCCACCACTGTTTCACAAATTTCTCGAGATTCTTTGCTTTGTACTGCAAAAACTATTGCATATAAAAATATGAAATTTGGTACACTTGTAAAGCTTTGGGGAATACGCTGAAATAAATTGTTTTTTGATATATATATTGTAGTTTAAGAAATATTTAATGGTTTTTAATTGTTAAACGTTGGATGTTTTCTTAATTTATTCCCTAAAAATCTCTCTATATTAAAAAGAAGTAGCTGACGCCACCACTGTTTCACAAATTTCTCGAGATTCTTTGCTTTGTACTGCAAAAACTATTGCATATAAAAATATGAAATTTGGTACACTTGTAAAGCTTTGGGGAATACGCTGAAATAAATTGTTTTTTGATATATATATTGTAGTTTAAGAAATATTTAATGGTTTTTAATTGTTAAACGTTGGATGTTTTCTTAATTTATTCCCTAAAAATCTCTCTATATTAAAAAGAAGTAGCTGACGCCACCACTGTTTCACAAATTTCTCGAGATTCTTTGCTTTGTACTGCAAAAACTATTGCATATAAAAATATGAAATTTGGTACACTTGTAAAGCTTTGGGGAATACGCTGAAATAAATTGTTTTTTGATATATATATTGTAGTTTAAGAAATATTTAATGGTTTTTAATTGTTAAACGTTGGATGTTTTCTTAATTTATTCCCTAAAAATCTCTCTATATTAAAAAGAAGTAGCTGACGCCACCACTGTTTCACAAATTTCTCGAGATTCTTTGCTTTGTACTGCAAAAACTATTGCATATAAAAATATGAAATTTGGTACACTTGTAAAGCTTTGGGGAATACGCTGAAATAAATTGTTTTTTGATATATATATTGTAGTTTAAGAAATATTTAATGGTTTTTAATTGTTAAACGTTGGATGTTTTCTTAATTTATTCCCTAAAAATCTCTCTATATTAAAAAGAAGTAGCTGACGCCACCACTGTTTCACAAATTTCTCGAGATTCTTTGCTTTGTACTGCAAAAACTATTGCATATAAAAATATGAAATTTGGTACACTTGTAAAGCTTTGGGGAATACGCTGAAATAAATTGTTTTTTGATATATATATTGTAGTTTAAGAAATATTTAATGGTTTTTAATTGTTAAACGTTGGATGTTTTCTTAATTTATTCCCTAAAAATCTCTCTATATTAAAAAGAAGTAGCTGACGCCACCACTGTTTCACAAATTTCTCGAGATTCTTTGCTTTGTACTGCAAAAACTATTGCATATAAAAATATGAAATTTGGTACACTTGTAAAGCTTTGGGGAATACGCTGAAATAAATTGTTTTTTGATATATATATTGTAGTTTAAGAAATATTTAATGGTTTTTAATTGTTAAACGTTGGATGTTTTCTTAATTTATTCCCTAAAAATCTCTCTATATTAAAAAGAAGTAGCTGACGCCACCACTGTTTCACAAATTTCTCGAGATTCTTTGCTTTGTACTGCAAAAACTATTGCATATAAAAATATGAAATTTGGTACACTTGTAAAGCTTTGGGGAATACGCTGAAATAAATTGTTTTTTGATATATATATTGTAGTTTAAGAAATATTTAATGGTTTTTAATTGTTAAACGTTGGATGTTTTCTTAATTTATTCCCTAAAAATCTCTCTATATTAAAAAGAAGTAGCTGACGCCACCACTGTTTCACAAATTTCTCGAGATTCTTTGCTTTGTACTGCAAAAACTATTGCATATAAAAATATGAAATTTGGTACACTTGTAAAGCTTTGGGGAATACGCTGAAATAAATTGTTTTTTGATATATATATTGTAGTTTAAGAAATATTTAATGGTTTTTAATTGTTAAACGTTGGATGTTTTCTTAATTTATTCCCTAAAAATCTCTCTATATTAAAAAGAAGTAGCTGACGCCACCACTGTTTCACAAATTTCTCGAGATTCTTTGCTTTGTACTGCAAAAACTATTGCATATAAAAATATGAAATTTGGTACACTTGTAAAGCTTTGGGGAATACGCTGAAATAAATTGTTTTTTGATATATATATTGTAGTTTAAGAAATATTTAATGGTTTTTAATTGTTAAACGTTGGATGTTTTCTTAATTTATTCCCTAAAAATCTCTCTATATTAAAAAGAAGTAGCTGACGCCACCACTGTTTCACAAATTTCTCGAGATTCTTTGCTTTGTACTGCAAAAACTATTGCATATAAAAATATGAAATTTGGTACACTTGTAAAGCTTTGGGGAATACGCTGAAATAAATTGTTTTTTGATATATATATTGTAGTTTAAGAAATATTTAATGGTTTTTAATTGTTAAACGTTGGATGTTTTCTTAATTTATTCCCTAAAAATCTCTCTATATTAAAAAGAAGTAGCTGACGCCACCACTGTTTCACAAATTTCTCGAGATTCTTTGCTTTGTACTGCAAAAACTATTGCATATAAAAATATGAAATTTGGTACACTTGTAAAGCTTTGGGGAATACGCTGAAATAAATTGTTTTTTGATATATATATTGTAGTTTAAGAAATATTTAATGGTTTTTAATTGTTAAACGTTGGATGTTTTCTTAATTTATTCCCTAAAAATCTCTCTATATTAAAAAGAAGTAGCTGACGCCACCACTGTTTCACAAATTTCTCGAGATTCTTTGCTTTGTACTGCAAAAACTATTGCATATAAAAATATGAAATTTGGTACACTTGTAAAGCTTTGGGGAATACGCTGAAATAAATTGTTTTTTGATATATATATTGTAGTTTAAGAAATATTTAATGGTTTTTAATTGTTAAACGTTGGATGTTTTCTTAATTTATTCCCTAAAAATCTCTCTATATTAAAAAGAAGTAGCTGACGCCACCACTGTTTCACAAATTTCTCGAGATTCTTTGCTTTGTACTGCAAAAACTATTGCATATAAAAATATGAAATTTGGTACACTTGTAAAGCTTTGGGGAATACGCTGAAATAAATTGTTTTTTGATATATATATTGTAGTTTAAGAAATATTTAATGGTTTTTAATTGTTAAACGTTGGATGTTTTCTTAATTTATTCCCTAAAAATCTCTCTATATTAAAAAGAAGTAGCTGACGCCACCACTGTTTCACAAATTTCTCGAGATTCTTTGCTTTGTACTGCAAAAACTATTGCATATAAAAATATGAAATTTGGTACACTTGTAAAGCTTTGGGGAATACGCTGAAATAAATTGTTTTTTGATATATATATTGTAGTTTAAGAAATATTTAATGGTTTTTAATTGTTAAACGTTGGATGTTTTCTTAATTTATTCCCTAAAAATCTCTCTATATTAAAAAGAAGTAGCTGACGCCACCACTGTTTCACAAATTTCTCGAGATTCTTTGCTTTGTACTGCAAAAACTATTGCATATAAAAATATGAAATTTGGTACACTTGTAAAGCTTTGGGGAATACGCTGAAATAAATTGTTTTTTGATATATATATTGTAGTTTAAGAAATATTTAATGGTTTTTAATTGTTAAACGTTGGATGTTTTCTTAATTTATTCCCTAAAAATCTCTCTATATTAAAAAGAAGTAGCTGACGCCACCACTGTTTCACAAATTTCTCGAGATTCTTTGCTTTGTACTGCAAAAACTATTGCATATAAAAATATGAAATTTGGTACACTTGTAAAGCTTTGGGGAATACGCTGAAATAAATTGTTTTTTGATATATATATTGTAGTTTAAGAAATATTTAATGGTTTTTAATTGTTAAACGTTGGATGTTTTCTTAATTTATTCCCTAAAAATCTCTCTATATTAAAAAGAAGTAGCTGACGCCACCACTGTTTCACAAATTTCTCGAGATTCTTTGCTTTGTACTGCAAAAACTATTGCATATAAAAATATGAAATTTGGTACACTTGTAAAGCTTTGGGGAATACGCTGAAATAAATTGTTTTTTGATATATATATTGTAGTTTAAGAAATATTTAATGGTTTTTAATTGTTAAACGTTGGATGTTTTCTTAATTTATTCCCTAAAAATCTCTCTATATTAAAAAGAAGTAGCTGACGCCACCACTGTTTCACAAATTTCTCGAGATTCTTTGCTTTGTACTGCAAAAACTATTGCATATAAAAATATGAAATTTGGTACACTTGTAAAGCTTTGGGGAATACGCTGAAATAAATTGTTTTTTGATATATATATTGTAGTTTAAGAAATATTTAATGGTTTTTAATTGTTAAACGTTGGATGTTTTCTTAATTTATTCCCTAAAAATCTCTCTATATTAAAAAGAAGTAGCTGACGTCACCACTGTTTCACAAATTTCTCGAGATTCTTTGCTTTGTACTGCAAAAACTATTGCATATAAAAATATGAAATTTGGTACACTTGTAAAGCTTTGGGGAATACGCTGAAATAAATTGTTTTTTGATATATATATTGTAGTTTAAGAAATATTTAATGGTTTTTAATTGTTAAACGTTGGATGTTTTCTTAATTTATTCCCTAAAAATCTCTCTATATTAAAAAGAAGTAGCTGACGTCACCACTGTTTCACAAATTTCTCGAGATTCTTTGCTTTGTACTGCAAAAACTATTGCATATAAAAATATGAAATTTGGTACACTTGTAAAGCTTTGGGGAATACGCTGAAATAAATTGTTTTTTGATATATATATATTGTAGTTTAAGAAATATTTAATGGTTTTTAATTGTTAAACGTTGGATGTTTTCTTAATTTATTCCCTAAAAATCTCTCTATATTAAAAAGAAGTAGCTGACGCCACCACTGTTTCACAAATTTCTCGAGATTCTTTGCTTTGTACTGCAAAAACTATTGCATATAAAAATATGAAATTTGGTACACTTGTAAAGCTTTGGGGAATACGCTGAAATAAATTGTTTTTTGATATATATATTGTAGTTTAAGAAATATTTAATGGTTTTTAATTGTTAAACGTTGGATGTTTTCTTAATTTATTCCCTAAAAATCTCTCTATATTAAAAAGAAGTAGCTGACGCCACCACTGTTTCACAAATTTCTCGAGATTCTTTGCTTTGTACTGCAAAAACTATTGCATATAAAAATATGAAATTTGGTACACTTGTAAAGCTTTGGGGAATACGCTGAAATAAATTGTTTTTTGATATATATATTGTAGTTTAAGAAATATTTAATGGTTTTTAATTGTTAAACGTTGGATGTTTTCTTAATTTATTCCCTAAAAATCTCTCTATATTAAAAAGAAGTAGCTGACGCCACCACTGTTTCACAAATTTCTCGAGATTCTTTGCTTTGTACTGCAAAAACTATTGCATATAAAAATATGAAATTTGGTACACTTGTAAAGCTTTGGGGAATACGCTGAAATAAATTGTTTTTTGATATATATATTGTAGTTTAAGAAATATTTAATGGTTTTTAATTGTTAAACGTTGGATGTTTTCTTAATTTATTCCCTAAAAATCTCTCTATATTAAAAAGAAGTAGCTGACGTCACCACTGTTTCACAAATTTCTCGAGATTCTTTGCTTTGTACTGCAAAAACTATTGCATATAAAAATATGAAATTTGGTACACTTGTAAAGCTTTGGGGAATACGCTGAAATAAATTGTTTTTTGATATATATATTGTAGTTTAAGAAATATTTAATGGTTTTTAATTGTTAAACGTTGGATGTTTTCTTAATTTATTCCCTAAAAATCTCTCTATATTAAAAAGAAGTAGCTGACGTCACCACTGTTTCACAAATTTCTCGAGATTCTTTGCTTTGTACTGCAAAAACTATTGCATATAAAAATATGAAATTTGGTACACTTGTAAAGCTTTGGGGAATACGCTGAAATAAATTGTTTTTTGATATATATATATTGTAGTTTAAGAAATATTTAATGGTTTTTAATTGTTAAACGTTGGATGTTTTCTTAATTTATTCCCTAAAAATCTCTCTATATTAAAAAGAAGTAGCTGACGCCACCACTGTTTCACAAATTTCTCAAGATTCTTTGCTTTGTACTGCAAAAACTATTGCATATAAAAATATGAAATTTGGTACACTTGTAAAGCTTTGGGGAATACGCTGAAATAAATTGTTTTTTGATATATATATTGTAGTTTAAGAAATATTTAATGGTTTTTAATTGTTAAACGTTGGATGTTTTCTTAATTTATTCCCTAAAAATCTCTCTATATTAAAAAGAAGTAGCTGACGTCACCACTGTTTCACAAATTTCTCGAGATTCTTTGCTTTGTACTGCAAAAACTATTGCATATAAAAATATGAAATTTGGTACACTTGTAAAGCTTTGGGGAATACGCTGAAATAAATTGTTTTTTGATATATATATTGTAGTTTAAGAAATATTTAATATTTTTTAATTGTTAAACGTTGGATGTTTTCTTAATTTATTCCCTAAAAATCTCTCTATATTAAAAAGAAGTAGCTGACGCCACCACTGTTTCACAAATTTCTCGAGATTCTTTGCTTTGTACTGCAAAAACTATTGCATATAAAAATATGAAATTTGGTACACTTGTAAAGCTTTGGGGAATACGCTGAAATAAATTGTTTTTTGATATATATATTGTAGTTTAAGAAATATTTAATATTTTTTAATTGTTAAACGTTGGATGTTTTCTTAATTTATTCCCTAAAAATCTCTCTATATTAAAAAGAAGTAGCTGACGCCACCACTGTTTCACAAATTTCTCGAGATTCTTTGCTTTGTACTGCAAAAACTATTGCATATAAAAATATGAAATTTGGTACACTTGTAAAGCTTTGGGGAATACGCTGAAATAAATTGCTTTTTGATATATATATTGTAGTTTAAGAAATATTTAATGGTTTTTAATTGTTAAACGTTGGATGTTTTCTTAATTTATTCCCTAAAAATCTCTCTATATTAAAAAGAAGTAGCTGACGCCACCACTGTTTCACAAATTTCTCGAGATTCTTTGCTTTGTACTGCAAAAACTATTGCATATAAAAATATGAAATTTGGTACACTTGTAAAGCTTTGGGGAATACGCTGAAATAAATTGTTTTTTGATATATATATTGTAGTTTAAGAAATATTTAATGGTTTTTAATTGTTAAACGTTGGATGTTTTCTTAATTTATTCCCTAAAAATCTCTCTATATTAAAAAGAAGTAGCTGACGCCACCACTGTTTCACAAATTTCTCGAGATTCTTTGCTTTGTACTGCAAAAACTATTGCATATAAAAATATGAAATTTGGTACACTTGTAAAGCTTTGGGGAATACGCTGAAATAAATTGTTTTTTGATATATATATTGTAGTTTAAGAAATATTTAATGGTTTTTAATTGTTAAACGTTGGATGTTTTCTTAATTTATTCCCTAAAAATCTCTCTATATTAAAAAGAAGTAGCTGACGCCACCACTGTTTCACAAATTTCTCGAGATTCTTTGCTTTGTACTGCAAAAACTATTGCATATAAAAATATGAAATTTGGTACACTTGTAAAGCTTTGGGGAATACGCTGAAATAAATTGTTTTTTGATATATATATTGTAGTTTAAGAAATATTTAATGGTTTTTAATTGTTAAACGTTGGATGTTTTCTTAATTTATTCCCTAAAAATCTCTCTATATTAAAAAGAAGTAGCTGACGCCACCACTGTTTCACAAATTTCTCGAGATTCTTTGCTTTGTACTGCAAAAACTATTGCATATAAAAATATGAAATTTGGTACACTTGTAAAGCTTTGGGGAATACGCTGAAATAAATTGTTTTTTGATATATATATTGTAGTTTAAGAAATATTTAATGGTTTTTAATTGTTAAACGTTGGATGTTTTCTTAATTTATTCCCTAAAAATCTCTCTATATTAAAAAGAAGTAGCTGACGCCACCACTGTTTCACAAATTTCTCGAGATTCTTTGCTTTGTACTGCAAAAACTATTGCATATAAAAATATGAAATTTGGTACACTTGTAAAGCTTTGGGGAATACGCTGAAATAAATTGTTTTTTGATATATATATTGTAGTTTAAGAAATATTTAATGGTTTTTAATTGTTAAACGTTGGATGTTTTCTTAATTTATTCCCTAAAAATCTCTCTATATTAAAAAGAAGTAGCTGACGCCACCACTGTTTCACAAATTTCTCGAGATTCTTTGCTTTGTACTGCAAAAACTATTGCATATAAAAATATGAAATTTGGTACACTTGTAAAGCTTTGGGGAATACGCTGAAATAAATTGTTTTTTGATATATATATTGTAGTTTAAGAAATATTTAATGGTTTTTAATTGTTAAACGTTGGATGTTTTCTTAATTTATTCCCTAAAAATCTCTCTATATTAAAAAGAAGTAGCTGACGCCACCACTGTTTCACAAATTTCTCGAGATTCTTTGCTTTGTACTGCAAAAACTATTGCATATAAAAATATGAAATTTGGTACACTTGTAAAGCTTTGGGGAATACGCTGAAATAAATTGTTTTTTGATATATATATTGTAGTTTAAGAAATATTTAATGGTTTTTAATTGTTAAACGTTGGATGTTTTCTTAATTTATTCCCTAAAAATCTCTCTATATTAAAAAGAAGTAGCTGACGCCACCACTGTTTCACAAATTTCTCGAGATTCTTTGCTTTGTACTGCAAAAACTATTGCATATAAAAATATGAAATTTGGTACACTTGTAAAGCTTTGGGGAATACGCTGAAATAAATTGTTTTTTGATATATATATTGTAGTTTAAGAAATATTTAATGGTTTTTAATTGTTAAACGTTGGATGTTTTCTTAATTTATTCCCTAAAAATCTCTCTATATTAAAAAGAAGTAGCTGACGCCACCACTGTTTCACAAATTTCTCGAGATTCTTTGCTTTGTACTGCAAAAACTATTGCATATAAAAATATGAAATTTGGTACACTTGTAAAGCTTTGGGGAATACGCTGAAATAAATTGTTTTTTGATATATATATTGTAGTTTAAGAAATATTTAATGGTTTTTAATTGTTAAACGTTGGATGTTTTCTTAATTTATTCCCTAAAAATCTCTCTATATTAAAAAGAAGTAGCTGACGCCACCACTGTTTCACAAATTTCTCGAGATTCTTTGCTTTGTACTGCAAAAACTATTGCATATAAAAATATGAAATTTGGTACACTTGTAAAGCTTTGGGGAATACGCTGAAATAAATTGTTTTTTGATATATATATTGTAGTTTAAGAAATATTTAATGGTTTTTAATTGTTAAACGTTGGATGTTTTCTTAATTTATTCCCTAAAAATCTCTCTATATTAAAAAGAAGTAGCTGACGCCACCACTGTTTCACAAATTTCTCGAGATTCTTTGCTTTGTACTGCAAAAACTATTGCATATAAAAATATGAAATTTGGTACACTTGTAAAGCTTTGGGGAATACGCTGAAATAAATTGTTTTTTGATATATATATTGTAGTTTAAGAAATATTTAATGGTTTTTAATTGTTAAACGTTGGATGTTTTCTTAATTTATTCCCTAAAAATCTCTCTATATTAAAAAGAAGTAGCTGACGCCACCACTGTTTCACAAATTTCTCGAGATTCTTTGCTTTGTACTGCAAAAACTATTGCATATAAAAATATGAAATTTGGTACACTTGTAAAGCTTTGGGGAATACGCTGAAATAAATTGTTTTTTGATATATATATTGTAGTTTAAGAAATATTTAATGGTTTTTAATTGTTAAACGTTGGATGTTTTCTTAATTTATTCCCTAAAAATCTCTCTATATTAAAAAGAAGTAGCTGACGCCACCACTGTTTCACAAATTTCTCGAGATTCTTTGCTTTGTACTGCAAAAACTATTGCATATAAAAATATGAAATTTGGTACACTTGTAAAGCTTTGGGGAATACGCTGAAATAAATTGTTTTTTGATATATATATTGTAGTTTAAGAAATATTTAATGGTTTTTAATTGTTAAACGTTGGATGTTTTCTTAATTTATTCCCTAAAAATCTCTCTATATTAAAAAGAAGTAGCTGACGCCACCACTGTTTCACAAATTTCTCGAGATTCTTTGCTTTGTACTGCAAAAACTATTGCATATAAAAATATGAAATTTGGTACACTTGTAAAGCTTTGGGGAATACGCTGAAATAAATTGTTTTTTGATATATATATTGTAGTTTAAGAAATATTTAATGGTTTTTAATTGTTAAACGTTGGATGTTTTCTTAATTTATTCCCTAAAAATCTCTCTATATTAAAAAGAAGTAGCTGACGCCACCACTGTTTCACAAATTTCTCGAGATTCTTTGCTTTGTACTGCAAAAACTATTGCATATAAAAATATGAAATTTGGTACACTTGTAAAGCTTTGGGGAATACGCTGAAATAAATTGTTTTTTGATATATATATTGTAGTTTAAGAAATATTTAATGGTTTTTAATTGTTAAACGTTGGATGTTTTCTTAATTTATTCCCTAAAAATCTCTCTATATTAAAAAGAAGTAGCTGACGCCACCACTGTTTCACAAATTTCTCGAGATTCTTTGCTTTGTACTGCAAAAACTATTGCATATAAAAATATGAAATTTGGTACACTTGTAAAGCTTTGGGGAATACGCTGAAATAAATTGTTTTTTGATATATATATTGTAGTTTAAGAAATATTTAATGGTTTTTAATTGTTAAACGTTGGATGTTTTCTTAATTTATTCCCTAAAAATCTCTCTATATTAAAAAGAAGTAGCTGACGCCACCACTGTTTCACAAATTTCTCGAGATTCTTTGCTTTGTACTGCAAAAACTATTGCATATAAAAATATGAAATTTGGTACACTTGTAAAGCTTTGGGGAATACGCTGAAATAAATTGTTTTTTGATATATATATTGTAGTTTAAGAAATATTTAATGGTTTTTAATTGTTAAACGTTGGATGTTTTCTTAATTTATTCCCTAAAAATCTCTCTATATTAAAAAGAAGTAGCTGACGTCACCACTCTTTCACAAATTTCTCGAGATTCTTTGCTTTGTACTGCAAAAACTATTGCATATAAAAATATGAAATTTGGTACACTTGTAAAGCTTTGGGGAATACGCTGAAATAAATTGTTTTTTGATATATATATTGTAGTTTAAGAAATATTTAATGGTTTTTAATTGTTAAACGTTGGATGTTTTCTTAATTTATTCCCTAAAAATCTCTCTATATTAAAAAGAAGTAGCTGACGCCACCACTGTTTCACAAATTTCTCGAGATTCTTTGCTTTGTACTGCAAAAACTATTGCATATAAAAATATGAAATTTGGTACACTTGTAAAGCTTTGGGGAATACGCTGAAATAAATTGTTTTTTGATATATATATTGTAGTTTAAGAAATATTTAATGGTTTTTAATTGTTAAACGTTGGATGTTTTCTTAATTTATTCCCTAAAAATCTCTCTATATTAAAAAGAAGTAGCTGACGTCACCACTGTTTCACAAATTTCTCGAGATTCTTTGCTTTGTACTGCAAAAACTATTGCATATAAAAATATGAAATTTGGTACACTTGTAAAGCTTTGGGGAATACGCTGAAATAAATTGTTTTTTGATATATATATTGTAGTTTAAGAAATATTTAATGGTTTTTAATTGTTAAACGTTGGATGTTTTCTTAATTTATTCCCTAAAAATCTCTCTATATTAAAAAGAAGTAGCTGACGCCACCACTGTTTCACAAATTTCTCGAGATTCTTTGCTTTGTACTGCAAAAACTATTGCATATAAAAATATGAAATTTGGTACACTTGTAAAGCTTTGGGGAATACGCTGAAATAAATTGTTTTTTGATATATATATTGTAGTTTAAGAAATATTTAATATTTTTTAATTGTTAAACGTTGGATGTTTTCTTAATTTATTCCCTAAAAATCTCTCTATATTAAAAAGAAGTAGCTGACGCCACCACTGTTTCACAAATTTCTCGAGATTCTTTGCTTTGTACTGCAAAATCTATTGCATATAAAAATATGAAATTTGGTACACTTGTAAAGCTTTGGGGAATACGCTGAAATAAATTGTTTTTTGATATATATATTGTAGTTTAAGAAATATTTAATGGTTTTTAATTGTTAAACGTTGGATGTTTTCTTAATTTATTCCCTAAAAATCTCTCTATATTAAAAAGAAGTAGCTGACGCCACCACTGTTTCACAAATTTCTCGAGATTCTTTGCTTTGTACTGCAAAAACTATTGCATATAAAAATATGAAATTTGGTACACTTGTAAAGCTTTGGGGAATACGCTGAAATAAATTGTTTTTTGATATATATATTGTAGTTTAAGAAATATTTAATATTTTTTAATTGTTAAACGTTGGATTTTTTCTTAATTTATTCCCTAAAAATCTCTCTATATTAAAAAGAAGTAGCTGACGCCACCACTGTTTCACAAATTTCTCGAGATTCTTTGCTTTGTACTGCAAAAACTATTGCATATAAAAATATGAAATTTGGTACACTTGTAAAGCTTTGGGGAATACGCTGAAATAAATTGTTTTTTGATATATATATTGTAGTTTAAGAAATATTTAATGGTTTTTAATTGTTAAACGTTGGATGTTTTCTTAATTTATTCCCTAAAAACCTCTCTATATTAAAAAGAAGTAGCTGACGCCACCACTGTTTCACAAATTTCTCGAGATTCTTTGCTTTGTACTGCAAAAACTATTGCATATAAAAATATGAAATTTGGTACACTTGTAAAGCTTTGGGGAATACGCTGAAATAAATTGTTTTTTGATATATATATTGTAGTTTAAGAAATATTTAATGGTTTTTAATTGTTAAACGTTGGATGTTTTCTTAATTTATTCCCTAAAAATCTCTCTATATTAAAAAGAAGTAGCTGACGCCACCACTGTTTCACAAATTTCTCGAGATTCTTTGCTTTGTACTGCAAAATCTATTGCATATAAAAATATGAAATTTGGTACACTTGTAAAGCTTTGGGGAATACGCTGAAATAAATTGTTTTTTGATATATATATTGTAGTTTAAGAAATATTTAATGGTTTTTAATTGTTAAACGTTGGATGTTTTCTTAATTTATTCCCTAAAAATCTCTCTATATTAAAAAGAAGTAGCTGACGCCACCACTGTTTCACAAATTTCTCGAGATTCTTTGCTTTGTACTGCAAAAACTATTGCATATAAAAATATGAAATTTGGTACACTTGTAAAGCTTTGGGGAATACGCTGAAATAAATTGTTTTTTGATATATATATTGTAGTTTAAGAAATATTTAATATTTTTTAATTGTTAAACGTTGGATTTTTTCTTAATTTATTCCCTAAAAATCTCTCTATATTAAAAAGAAGTAGCTGACGCCACCACTGTTTCACAAATTTCTCGAGATTCTTTGCTTTGTACTGCAAAAACTATTGCATATAAAAATATGAAATTTGGTACACTTGTAAAGCTTTGGGGAATACGCTGAAATAAATTGTTTTTTGATATATATATTGTAGTTTAAGAAATATTTAATGGTTTTTAATTGTTAAACGTTGGATGTTTTCTTAATTTATTCCCTAAAAACCTCTCTATATTAAAAAGAAGTAGCTGACGCCACCACTGTTTCACAAATTTCTCGAGATTCTTTGCTTTGTACTGCAAAAACTATTGCATATAAAAATATGAAATTTGGTACACTTGTAAAGCTTTGGGGAATACGCTGAAATAAATTGTTTTTTGATATATATATTGTAGTTTAAGAAATATTTAATGGTTTTTAATTGTTAAACGTTGGATGTTTTCTTAATTTATTCCCTAAAAATCTCTCTATATTAAAAAGAAGTAGCTGACGCCACCACTGTTTCACAAATTTCTCGAGATTCTTTGCTTTGTACTGCAAAAACTATTGCATATAAAAATATGAAATTTGGTACACTTGTAAAGCTTTGGGGAATACGCTGAAATAAATTGTTTTTTGATATATATATTGTAGTTTAAGAAATATTTAATGGTTTTTAATTGTTAAACGTTGGATGTTTTCTTAATTTATTCCCTAAAAATCTCTCTATATTAAAAAGAAGTAGCTGACGCCACCACTGTTTCACAAATTTCTCGAGATTCTTTGCTTTGTACTGCAAAAACTATTGCATATAAAAATATGAAATTTGGTACACTTGTAAAGCTTTGGGGAATACGCTGAAATAAATTGTTTTTTGATATATATATTGTAGTTTAAGAAATATTTAATGGTTTTTAATTGTTAAACGTTGGATGTTTTCTTAATTTATTCCCTAAAAATCTCTCTATATTAAAAAGAAGTAGCTGACGCCACCACTGTTTCACAAATTTCTCGAGATTCTTTGCTTTGTACTGCAAAAACTATTGCATATAAAAATATGAAATTTGGTACACTTGTAAAGCTTTGGGGAATACGCTGAAATAAATTGTTTTTTGATATATATATTGTAGTTTAAGAAATATTTAATGGTTTTTAATTGTTAAACGTTGGATGTTTTCTTAATTTATTCCCTAAAAATCTCTCTATATTAAAAAGAAGTAGCTGACGCCACCACTGTTTCACAAATTTCTCGAGATTCTTTGCTTTGTACTGCAAAAACTATTGCATATAAAAATATGAAATTTGGTACACTTGTAAAGCTTTGGGGAATACGCTGAAATAAATTGTTTTTTGATATATATATTGTAGTTTAAGAAATATTTAATATTTTTTAATTGTTAAACGTTGGATGTTTTCTTAATTTATTCCCTAAAAATCTCTCTATATTAAAAAGAAGTAGCTGACGCCACCACTGTTTCACAAATTTCTCGAGATTCTTTGCTTTGTACTGCAAAAACTATTGCATATAAAAATATGAAATTTGGTACACTTGTAAAGCTTTGGGGAATACGCTGAAATAAATTGTTTTTTGATATATATATTGTAGTTTAAGAAATATTTAATATTTTTTAATTGTTAAACGTTGGATGTTTTCTTAATTTATTCCCTAAAAATCTCTCTATATTAAAAAGAAGTAGCTGACGCCACCACTGTTTCACAAATTTCTCGAGATTCTTTGCTTTGTACTGCAAAAACTATTGCATATAAAAATATGAAATTTGGTACACTTGTAAAGCTTTGGGGAATACGCTGAAATAAATTGTTTTTTGATATATATATTGTAGTTTAAGAAATATTTAATATTTTTTAATTGTTAAACGTTGGATGTTTTCTTAATTTATTCCCTAAAAATCTCTCTATATTAAAAAGAAGTAGCTGACGCCACCACTGTTTCACAAATTTCTCGAGATTCTTTGCTTTGTACTGCAAAAACTATTGCATATAAAAATATGAAATTTGGTACACTTGTAAAGCTTTGGGGAATACGCTGAAATAAATTGTTTTTTGATATATATATTGTAGTTTAAGAAATATTTAATGGTTTTTAATTGTTAAACGTTGGATGTTTTCTTAATTTATTCCCTAAAAATCTCTCTATATTAAACAGAAGTAGCTGACGCCACCACTGATTCACAAATTTCTCGAGATTCTTTGCTTTGTACTGCAAAAACTATTGCATATAAAAATATGAAATTTGGTACACTTGTAAAGCTTTGGGGAATACGCTGAAATAAATTGTTTTTTGATATATATATTGTAGTTTAAGAAATATTTAATGGTTTTTAATTGTTAAACGTTGGATGTTTTCTTAATTTATTCCCTAAAAATCTCTCTATATTAAAAAGAAGTAGCTGACGCCACCACTGTTTCACAAATTTCTCGAGATTCTTTGCTTTGTACTGCAAAAACTATTGCATATAAAAATATGAAATTTGGTACACTTGTAAAGCTTTGGGGAATACGCTGAAATAAATTGTTTTTTGATATATATATTGTAGTTTAAGAAATATTTAATGGTTTTTAATTGTTAAACGTTGGATGTTTTCTTAATTTATTCCCTAAAAATCTCTCTATATTAAAAAGAATTAGCTGACGCCACCACTGTTTCACAAATTTCTCGAGATTCTTTGCTTTGTACTGCAAAAACTATTGCATATAAAAATATGAAATTTGGTACACTTGTAAAGCTTTGGGGAATACGCTGAAATAAATTGTTTTTTGATATATATATTGTAGTTTAAGACATATTTAATATTTTTTAATTGTTAAACGTTGGATGTTTTCTTAATTTATTCCCTAAAAATCTCTCTATATTAAAAAGAAGTAGCTGACGCCACCACTGTTTCACAAATTTCTCGAGATTCTTTGCTTTGTACTGCAAAAACTATTGCATATAAAAATATGAAATTTGGTACACTTGTAAAGCTTTGGGGAATACGCTGAAATAAATTGTTTTTTGATATATATATTGTAGTTTAAGAAATATTTAATGGTTTTTAATTGTTAAACGTTGGATGTTTTCTTAATTTATTCCCTAAAAATCTCTCTATATTAAAAAGAAGTAGCTGACGCCACCACTGTTTCACAAATTTCTCGAGATTCTTTGCTTTGTACTGCAAAAACTATTGCATATAAAAATATGAAATTTGGTACACTTGTAAAGCTTTGGGGAATACTCTGAAATAAATTGTTTTTTGATATATATATTGTAGTTTAAGAAATATTTAATATTTTTTAATTGTTAAACGTTGGATGTTTTCTTAATTTATTCCCTAAAAATCTCTCTATATTAAAAAGAAGTAGCTGACGCCACCACTGTTTCACAAATTTCTCGAGATTCTTTGCTTTGTACTGCAAAAACTATTGCATATAAAAATATGAAATTTGGTACACTTGTAAAGCTTTGGGGAATACGCTGAAATAAATTGTTTTTTGATATATATATTGTAGTTTAAGAAATATTTAATGGTTTTTAATTGTTAAACGTTGGATGTTTTCTTAATTTATTCCCTAAAAATCTCTCTATATTAAAAAGAAGTAGCTGACGCCACCACTGTTTCACAAATTTCTCGAGATTCTTTGCTTTGTACTGCAAAAACTATTGCATATAAAAATATGAAATTTGGTACACTTGTAAAGCTTTGGGGAATACTCTGAAATAAATTGTTTTTTGATATATATATTGTAGTTTAAGAAATATTTAATATTTTTTAATTGTTAAACGTTGGATGTTTTCTTAATTTATTCCCTAAAAATCTCTCTATATTAAAAAGAAGTAGCTGACGCCACCACTGTTTCACAAATTTCTCGAGATTCTTTGCTTTGTACTGCAAAAACTATTGCATATAAAAATATGAAATTTGGTACACTTGTAAAGCTTTGGGGAATACGCTGAAATAAATTGTTTTTTGATATATATATTGTAGTTTAAGAAATATTTAATGGTTTTTAATTGTTAAACGTTGGATGTTTTCTTAATTTATTCCCTAAAAATCTCTCTATATTAAAAAGAAGTAGCTGACGCCACCACTGTTTCACAAATTTCTCGAGATTCTTTGCTTTGTACTGCAAAAACTATTGCATATAAAAATATGAAATTTGGTACACTTGTAAAGCTTTGGGGAATACGCTGAAATAAATTGTTTTTTGATATATATATTGTAGTTTAAGAAATATTTAATGGTTTTTAATTGTTAAACGTTGGATGTTTTCTTAATTTATTCCCTAAAAATCTCTCTATATTAAAAAGAAGTAGCTGACGCCACCACTGTTTCACAAATTTCTCGAGATTCTTTGCTTTGTACTGCAAAAACTATTGCATATAAAAATATGAAATTTGGTACACTTGTAAAGCTTTGGGGAATACGCTGAAATAAATTGTTTTTTGATATATATATTGTAGTTTAAGAAATATTTAATGGTTTTTAATTGTTAAACGTTGGATGTTTTCTTAATTTATTCCCTAAAAATCTCTCTATATTAAAAAGAAGTAGCTGACGCCACCACTGTTTCACAAATTTCTCGAGATTCTTTGCTTTGTACTGCAAAAACTATTGCATATAAAAATATGAAATTTGGTACACTTGTAAAGCTTTGGGGAATACGCTGAAATAAATTGTTTTTTGATATATATATTGTAGTTTAAGAAATATTTAATGGTTTTTAATTGTTAAACGTTGGATGTTTTCTTAATTTATTCCCTAAAAATCTCTCTATATTAAAAAGAAGTAGCTGACGCCACCACTGTTTCACAAATTTCTCGAGATTCTTTGCTTTGTACTGCAAAAACTATTGCATATAAAAATATGAAATTTGGTACACTTGTAAAGCTTTGGGGAATACGCTGAAATAAATTGTTTTTTGATATATATATTGTAGTTTAAGAAATATTTAATGGTTTTTAATTGTTAAACGTTGGATGTTTTCTTAATTTATTCCCTAAAAATCTCTCTATATTAAAAAGAAGTAGCTGACGCCACCACTGTTTCACAAATTTCTCGAGATTCTTTGCTTTGTACTGCAAAAACTATTGCATATAAAAATATGAAATTTGGTACACTTGTAAAGCTTTGGGGAATACGCTGAAATAAATTGTTTTTTGATATATATATTGTAGTTTAAGAAATATTTAATATTTTTTAATTGTTAAACGTTGGATTTTTTCTTAATTTATTCCCTAAAAATCTCTCTATATTAAAAAGAAGTAGCTGACGCCACCACTGTTTCACAAATTTCTCGAGATTCTTTGCTTTGTACTGCAAAAACTATTGCATATAAAAATATGAAATTTGGTACACTTGTAAAGCTTTGGGGAATACGCTGAAATAAATTGTTTTTTGATATATATATTGTAGTTTAAGAAATATTTAATGGTTTTTAATTGTTAAACGTTGGATGTTTTCTTAATTTATTCCCTAAAAACCTCTCTATATTAAAAAGAAGTAGCTGACGCCACCACTGTTTCACAAATTTCTCGAGATTCTTTGCTTTGTACTGCAAAAACTATTGCATATAAAAATATGAAATTTGGTACACTTGTAAAGCTTTGGGGAATACGCTGAAATAAATTGTTTTTTGATATATATATTGTAGTTTAAGAAATATTTAATGGTTTTTAATTGTTAAACGTTGGATGTTTTCTTAATTTATTCCCTAAAAATCTCTCTATATTAAAAAGAAGTAGCTGACGCCACCACTGTTTCACAAATTTCTCGAGATTCTTTGCTTTGTACTGCAAAATCTATTGCATATAAAAATATGAAATTTGGTACACTTGTAAAGCTTTGGGGAATACGCTGAAATAAATTGTTTTTTGATATATATATTGTAGTTTAAGAAATATTTAATGGTTTTTAATTGTTAAACGTTGGATGTTTTCTTAATTTATTCCCTAAAAATCTCTCTATATTAAAAAGAAGTAGCTGACGCCACCACTGTTTCACAAATTTCTCGAGATTCTTTGCTTTGTACTGCAAAAACTATTGCATATAAAAATATGAAATTTGGTACACTTGTAAAGCTTTGGGGAATACGCTGAAATAAATTGTTTTTTGATATATATATTGTAGTTTAAGAAATATTTAATATTTTTTAATTGTTAAACGTTGGATTTTTTCTTAATTTATTCCCTAAAAATCTCTCTATATTAAAAAGAAGTAGCTGACGCCACCACTGTTTCACAAATTTCTCGAGATTCTTTGCTTTGTACTGCAAAAACTATTGCATATAAAAATATGAAATTTGGTACACTTGTAAAGCTTTGGGGAATACGCTGAAATAAATTGTTTTTTGATATATATATTGTAGTTTAAGAAATATTTAATGGTTTTTAATTGTTAAACGTTGGATGTTTTCTTAATTTATTCCCTAAAAACCTCTCTATATTAAAAAGAAGTAGCTGACGCCACCACTGTTTCACAAATTTCTCGAGATTCTTTGCTTTGTACTGCAAAAACTATTGCATATAAAAATATGAAATTTGGTACACTTGTAAAGCTTTGGGGAATACGCTGAAATAAATTGTTTTTTGATATATATATTGTAGTTTAAGAAATATTTAATGGTTTTTAATTGTTAAACGTTGGATGTTTTCTTAATTTATTCCCTAAAAATCTCTCTATATTAAAAAGAAGTAGCTGACGCCACCACTGTTTCACAAATTTCTCGAGATTCTTTGCTTTGTACTGCAAAAACTATTGCATATAAAAATATGAAATTTGGTACACTTGTAAAGCTTTGGGGAATACGCTGAAATAAATTGTTTTTTGATATATATATTGTAGTTTAAGAAATATTTAATGGTTTTTAATTGTTAAACGTTGGATGTTTTCTTAATTTATTCCCTAAAAATCTCTCTATATTAAAAAGAAGTAGCTGACGCCACCACTGTTTCACAAATTTCTCGAGATTCTTTGCTTTGTACTGCAAAAACTATTGCATATAAAAATATGAAATTTGGTACACTTGTAAAGCTTTGGGGAATACGCTGAAATAAATTGTTTTTTGATATATATATTGTAGTTTAAGAAATATTTAATGGTTTTTAATTGTTAAACGTTGGATGTTTTCTTAATTTATTCCCTAAAAATCTCTCTATATTAAAAAGAAGTAGCTGACGCCACCACTGTTTCACAAATTTCTCGAGATTCTTTGCTTTGTACTGCAAAAACTATTGCATATAAAAATATGAAATTTGGTACACTTGTAAAGCTTTGGGGAATACGCTGAAATAAATTGTTTTTTGATATATATATTGTAGTTTAAGAAATATTTAATGGTTTTTAATTGTTAAACGTTGGATGTTTTCTTAATTTATTCCCTAAAAATCTCTCTATATTAAAAAGAAGTAGCTGACGCCACCACTGTTTCACAAATTTCTCGAGATTCTTTGCTTTGTACTGCAAAAACTATTGCATATAAAAATATGAAATTTGGTACACTTGTAAAGCTTTGGGGAATACGCTGAAATAAATTGTTTTTTGATATATATATTGTAGTTTAAGAAATATTTAATATTTTTTAATTGTTAAACGTTGGATGTTTTCTTAATTTATTCCCTAAAAATCTCTCTATATTAAAAAGAAGTAGCTGACGCCACCACTGTTTCACAAATTTCTCGAGATTCTTTGCTTTGTACTGCAAAAACTATTGCATATAAAAATATGAAATTTGGTACACTTGTAAAGCTTTGGGGAATACGCTGAAATAAATTGTTTTTTGATATATATATTGTAGTTTAAGAAATATTTAATATTTTTTAATTGTTAAACGTTGGATGTTTTCTTAATTTATTCCCTAAAAATCTCTCTATATTAAAAAGAAGTAGCTGACGCCACCACTGTTTCACAAATTTCTCGAGATTCTTTGCTTTGTACTGCAAAAACTATTGCATATAAAAATATGAAATTTGGTACACTTGTAAAGCTTTGGGGAATACGCTGAAATAAATTGTTTTTTGATATATATATTGTAGTTTAAGAAATATTTAATGGTTTTTAATTGTTAAACGTTGGATGTTTTCTTAATTTATTCCCTAAAAATCTCTCTATATTAAACAGAAGTAGCTGACGCCACCACTGATTCACAAATTTCTCGAGATTCTTTGCTTTGTACTGCAAAAACTATTGCATATAAAAATATGAAATTTGGTACACTTGTAAAGCTTTGGGGAATACGCTGAAATAAATTGTTTTTTGATATATATATTGTAGTTTAAGAAATATTTAATGGTTTTTAATTGTTAAACGTTGGATGTTTTCTTAATTTATTCCCTAAAAATCTCTCTATATTAAAAAGAAGTAGCTGACGCCACCACTGTTTCACAAATTTCTCGAGATTCTTTGCTTTGTACTGCAAAAACTATTGCATATAAAAATATGAAATTTGGTACACTTGTAAAGCTTTGGGGAATACGCTGAAATAAATTGTTTTTTGATATATATATTGTAGTTTAAGAAATATTTAATGGTTTTTAATTGTTAAACGTTGGATGTTTTCTTAATTTATTCCCTAAAAATCTCTCTATATTAAAAAGAAGTAGCTGACGCCACCACTGTTTCACAAATTTCTCGAGATTCTTTGCTTTGTACTGCAAAAACTATTGCATATAAAAATATGAAATTTGGTACACTTGTAAAGCTTTGGGGAATACGCTGAAATAAATTGTTTTTTGATATATATATTGTAGTTTAAGAAATATTTAATATTTTTTAATTGTTAAACGTTGGATGTTTTCTTAATTTATTCCCTAAAAATCTCTCTATATTAAAAAGAAGTAGCTGACGCCACCACTGTTTCACAAATTTCTCGAGATTCTTTGCTTTGTACTGCAAAAACTATTGCATATAAAAATATGAAATTTGGTACACTTGTAAAGCTTTGGGGAATACGCTGAAATAAATTGTTTTTTGATATATATATTGTAGTTTAAGAAATATTTAATGGTTTTTAATTGTTAAACGTTGGATGTTTTCTTAATTTATTCCCTAAAAATCTCTCTATATTAAAAAGAAGTAGCTGACGCCACCACTGTTTCACAAATTTCTCGAGATTCTTTGCTTTGTACTGCAAAAACTATTGCATATAAAAATATGAAATTTGGTACACTTGTAAAGCTTTGGGGAATACTCTGAAATAAATTGTTTTTTGATATATATATTGTAGTTTAAGAAATATTTAATATTTTTTAATTGTTAAACGTTGGATGTTTTCTTAATTTATTCCCTAAAAATCTCTCTATATTAAAAAGAAGTAGCTGACGCCACCACTGTTTCACAAATTTCTCGAGATTCTTTGCTTTGTACTGCAAAAACTATTGCATATAAAAATATGAAATTTGGTACACTTGTAAAGCTTTGGGGAATACGCTGAAATAAATTGTTTTTTGATATATATATTGTAGTTTAAGAAATATTTAATGGTTTTTAATTGTTAAACGTTGGATGTTTTCTTAATTTATTCCCTAAAAATCTCTCTATATTAAAAAGAAGTAGCTGACGCCACCACTGTTTCACAAATTTCTCGAGATTCTTTGCTTTGTACTGCAAAAACTATTGCATATAAAAATATGAAATTTGGTACACTTGTAAAGCTTTGGGGAATACTCTGAAATAAATTGTTTTTTGATATATATATTGTAGTTTAAGAAATATTTAATATTTTTTAATTGTTAAACGTTGGATGTTTTCTTAATTTATTCCCTAAAAATCTCTCTATATTAAAAAGAAGTAGCTGACGCCACCACTGTTTCACAAATTTCTCGAGATTCTTTGCTTTGTACTGCAAAAACTATTGCATATAAAAATATGAAATTTGGTACACTTGTAAAGCTTTGGGGAATACGCTGAAATAAATTGTTTTTTGATATATATATTGTAGTTTAAGAAATATTTAATGGTTTTTAATTGTTAAACGTTGGATGTTTTCTTAATTTATTCCCTAAAAATCTCTCTATATTAAAAAGAAGTAGCTGACGCCACCACTGTTTCACAAATTTCTCGAGATTCTTTGCTTTGTACTGCAAAAACTATTGCATATAAAAATATGAAATTTGGTACACTTGTAAAGCTTTGGGGAATACGCTGAAATAAATTGTTTTTTGATATATATATTGTAGTTTAAGAAATATTTAATGGTTTTTAATTGTTAAACGTTGGATGTTTTCTTAATTTATTCCCTAAAAATCTCTCTATATTAAAAAGAAGTAGCTGACGCCACCACTGTTTCACAAATTTCTCGAGATTCTTTGCTTTGTACTGCAAAAACTATTGCATATAAAAATATGAAATTTGGTACACTTGTAAAGCTTTGGGGAATACGCTGAAATAAATTGTTTTTTGATATATATATTGTAGTTTAAGAAATATTTAATGGTTTTTAATTGTTAAACGTTGGATGTTTTCTTAATTTATTCCCTAAAAATCTCTCTATATTAAAAAGAAGTAGCTGACGCCACCACTGTTTCACAAATTTCTCGAGATTCTTTGCTTTGTACTGCAAAAACTATTGCATATAAAAATATGAAATTTGGTACACTTGTAAAGCTTTGGGGAATACGCTGAAATAAATTGTTTTTTGATATATATATTGTAGTTTAAGAAATATTTAATGGTTTTTAATTGTTAAACGTTGGATGTTTTCTTAATTTATTCCCTAAAAATCTCTCTATATTAAAAAGAAGTAGCTGACGCCACCACTGTTTCACAAATTTCTCGAGATTCTTTGCTTTGTACTGCAAAAACTATTGCATATAAAAATATGAAATTTGGTACACTTGTAAAGCTTTGGGGAATACGCTGAAATAAATTGTTTTTTGATATATATATTGTAGTTTAAGAAATATTTAATGGTTTTTAATTGTTAAACGTTGGATGTTTTCTTAATTTATTCCCTAAAAATCTCTCTATATTAAAAAGAAGTAGCTGACGCCACCACTGTTTCACAAATTTCTCGAGATTCTTTGCTTTGTACTGCAAAAACTATTGCATATAAAAATATGAAATTTGGTACACTTGTAAAGCTTTGGGGAATACGCTGAAATAAATTGTTTTTTGATATATATATTGTAGTTTAAGAAATATTTAATGGTTTTTAATTGTTAAACGTTGGATGTTTTCTTAATTTATTCCCTAAAAATCTCTCTATATTAAAAAGAAGTAGCTGACGCCACCACTGTTTCACAAATTTCTCGAGATTCTTTGCTTTGTACTGCAAAAACTATTGCATATAAAAATATGAAATTTGGTACACTTGTAAAGCTTTGGGGAATACGCTGAAATAAATTGTTTTTTGATATATATATTGTAGTTTAAGAAATATTTAATGGTTTTTAATTGTTAAACGTTGGATGTTTTCTTAATTTATTCCCTAAAAATCTCTCTATATTAAAAAGAAGTAGCTGACGCCACCACTGTTTCACAAATTTCTCGAGATTCTTTGCTTTGTACTGCAAAAACTATTGCATATAAAAATATGAAATTTGGTACACTTGTAAAGCTTTGGGGAATACGCTGAAATAAATTGTTTTTTGATATATATATTGTAGTTTAAGAAATATTTAATGGTTTTTAATTGTTAAACGTTGGATGTTTTCTTAATTTATTCCCTAAAAATCTCTCTATATTAAAAAGAAGTAGCTGACGCCACCACTGTTTCACAAATTTCTCGAGATTCTTTGCTTTGTACTGCAAAAACTATTGCATATAAAAATATGAAATTTGGTACACTTGTAAAGCTTTGGGGAATACGCTGAAATAAATTGTTTTTTGATATATATATTGTAGTTTAAGAAATATTTAATGGTTTTTAATTGTTAAACGTTGGATGTTTTCTTAATTTATTCCCTAAAAATCTCTCTATATTAAAAAGAAGTAGCTGACGCCACCACTGTTTCACAAATTTCTCGAGATTCTTTGCTTTGTACTGCAAAAACTATTGCATATAAAAATATGAAATTTGGTACACTTGTAAAGCTTTGGGGAATACGCTGAAATAAATTGTTTTTTGATATATATATTGTAGTTTAAGAAATATTTAATGGTTTTTAATTGTTAAACGTTGGATGTTTTCTTAATTTATTCCCTAAAAATCTCTCTATATTAAAAAGAAGTAGCTGACGCCACCACTGTTTCACAAATTTCTCGAGATTCTTTGCTTTGTACTGCAAAAACTATTGCATATAAAAATATGAAATTTGGTACACTTGTAAAGCTTTGGGGAATACGCTGAAATAAATTGTTTTTTGATATATATATTGTAGTTTAAGAAATATTTAATGGTTTTTAATTGTTAAACGTTGGATGTTTTCTTAATTTATTCCCTAAAAATCTCTCTATATTAAAAAGAAGTAGCTGACGCCACCACTGTTTCACAAATTTCTCGAGATTCTTTGCTTTGTACTGCAAAAACTATTGCATATAAAAATATGAAATTTGGTACACTTGTAAAGCTTTGGGGAATACGCTGAAATAAATTGTTTTTTGATATATATATTGTAGTTTAAGAAATATTTAATGGTTTTTAATTGTTAAACGTTGGATGTTTTCTTAATTTATTCCCTAAAAATCTCTCTATATTAAAAAGAAGTAGCTGACGCCACCACTGTTTCACAAATTTCTCGAGATTCTTTGCTTTGTACTGCAAAAACTATTGCATATAAAAATATGAAATTTGGTACACTTGTAAAGCTTTGGGGAATACGCTGAAATAAATTGTTTTTTGATATATATATTGTAGTTTAAGAAATATTTAATGGTTTTTAATTGTTAAACGTTGGATGTTTTCTTAATTTATTCCCTAAAAATCTCTCTATATTAAAAAGAAGTAGCTGACGCCACCACTGTTTCACAAATTTCTCGAGATTCTTTGCTTTGTACTGCAAAAACTATTGCATATAAAAATATGAAATTTGGTACACTTGTAAAGCTTTGGGGAATACGCTGAAATAAATTGTTTTTTGATATATATATTGTAGTTTAAGAAATATTTAATGGTTTTTAATTGTTAAACGTTGGATGTTTTCTTAATTTATTCCCTAAAAATCTCTCTATATTAAAAAGAAGTAGCTGACGCCACCACTGTTTCACAAATTTCTCGAGATTCTTTGCTTTGTACTGCAAAAACTATTGCATATAAAAATATGAAATTTGGTACACTTGTAAAGCTTTGGGGAATACGCTGAAATAAATTGTTTTTTGATATATATATTGTAGTTTAAGAAATATTTAATGGTTTTTAATTGTTAAACGTTGGATGTTTTCTTAATTTATTCCCTAAAAATCTCTCTATATTAAAAAGAAGTAGCTGACGCCACCACTGTTTCACAAATTTCTCGAGATTCTTTGCTTTGTACTGCAAAAACTATTGCATATAAAAATATGAAATTTGGTACACTTGTAAAGCTTTGGGGAATACGCTGAAATAAATTGTTTTTTGATATATATATTGTAGTTTAAGAAATATTTAATGGTTTTTAATTGTTAAACGTTGGATGTTTTCTTAATTTATTCCCTAAAAATCTCTCTATATTAAAAAGAAGTAGCTGACGCCACCACTGTTTCACAAATTTCTCGAGATTCTTTGCTTTGTACTGCAAAAACTATTGCATATAAAAATATGAAATTTGGTACACTTGTAAAGCTTTGGGGAATACGCTGAAATAAATTGTTTTTTGATATATATATTGTAGTTTAAGAAATATTTAATGGTTTTTAATTGTTAAACGTTGGATGTTTTCTTAATTTATTCCCTAAAAATCTCTCTATATTAAAAAGAAGTAGCTGACGCCACCACTGTTTCACAAATTTCTCGAGATTCTTTGCTTTGTACTGCAAAAACTATTGCATATAAAAATATGAAATTTGGTACACTTGTAAAGCTTTGGGGAATACGCTGAAATAAATTGTTTTTTGATATATATATTGTAGTTTAAGAAATATTTAATGGTTTTTAATTGTTAAACGTTGGATGTTTTCTTAATTTATTCCCTAAAAATCTCTCTATATTAAAAAGAAGTAGCTGACGCCACCACTGTTTCACAAATTTCTCGAGATTCTTTGCTTTGTACTGCAAAAACTATTGCATATAAAAATATGAAATTTGGTACACTTGTAAAGCTTTGGGGAATACGCTGAAATAAATTGTTTTTTGATATATATATTGTAGTTTAAGAAATATTTAATGGTTTTTAATTGTTAAACGTTGGATGTTTTCTTAATTTATTCCCTAAAAATCTCTCTATATTAAAAAGAAGTAGCTGACGCCACCACTGTTTCACAAATTTCTCGAGATTCTTTGCTTTGTACTGCAAAAACTATTGCATATAAAAATATGAAATTTGGTACACTTGTAAAGCTTTGGGGAATACGCTGAAATAAATTGTTTTTTGATATATATATTGTAGTTTAAGAAATATTTAATGGTTTTTAATTGTTAAACGTTGGATGTTTTCTTAATTTATTCCCTAAAAATCTCTCTATATTAAAAAGAAGTAGCTGACGCCACCACTGTTTCACAAATTTCTCGAGATTCTTTGCTTTGTACTGCAAAAACTATTGCATATAAAAATATGAAATTTGGTACACTTGTAAAGCTTTGGGGAATACGCTGAAATAAATTGTTTTTTGATATATATATTGTAGTTTAAGAAATATTTAATGGTTTTTAATTGTTAAACGTTGGATGTTTTCTTAATTTATTCCCTAAAAATCTCTCTATATTAAAAAGAAGTAGCTGACGCCACCACTGTTTCACAAATTTCTCGAGATTCTTTGCTTTGTACTGCAAAAACTATTGCATATAAAAATATGAAATTTGGTACACTTGTAAAGCTTTGGGGAATACGCTGAAATAAATTGTTTTTTGATATATATATTGTAGTTTAAGAAATATTTAATGGTTTTTAATTGTTAAACGTTGGATGTTTTCTTAATTTATTCCCTAAAAATCTCTCTATATTAAAAAGAAGTAGCTGACGCCACCACTGTTTCACAAATTTCTCGAGATTCTTTGCTTTGTACTGCAAAAACTATTGCATATAAAAATATGAAATTTGGTACACTTGTAAAGCTTTGGGGAATACGCTGAAATAAATTGTTTTTTGATATATATATTGTAGTTTAAGAAATATTTAATGGTTTTTAATTGTTAAACGTTGGATGTTTTCTTAATTTATTCCCTAAAAATCTCTCTATATTAAAAAGAAGTAGCTGACGCCACCACTGTTTCACAAATTTCTCGAGATTCTTTGCTTTGTACTGCAAAAACTATTGCATATAAAAATATGAAATTTGGTACACTTGTAAAGCTTTGGGGAATACGCTGAAATAAATTGTTTTTTGATATATATATTGTAGTTTAAGAAATATTTAATGGTTTTTAATTGTTAAACGTTGGATGTTTTCTTAATTTATTCCCTAAAAATCTCTCTATATTAAAAAGAAGTAGCTGACGCCACCACTGTTTCACAAATTTCTCGAGATTCTTTGCTTTGTACTGCAAAAACTATTGCATATAAAAATATGAAATTTGGTACACTTGTAAAGCTTTGGGGAATACGCTGAAATAAATTGTTTTTTGATATATATATTGTAGTTTAAGAAATATTTAATGGTTTTTAATTGTTAAACGTTGGATGTTTTCTTAATTTATTCCCTAAAAATCTCTCTATATTAAAAAGAAGTAGCTGACGCCACCACTGTTTCACAAATTTCTCGAGATTCTTTGCTTTGTACTGCAAAAACTATTGCATATAAAAATATGAAATTTGGTACACTTGTAAAGCTTTGGGGAATACGCTGAAATAAATTGTTTTTTGATATATATATTGTAGTTTAAGAAATATTTAATGGTTTTTAATTGTTAAACGTTGGATGTTTTCTTAATTTATTCCCTAAAAATCTCTCTATATTAAAAAGAAGTAGCTGACGCCACCACTGTTTCACAAATTTCTCGAGATTCTTTGCTTTGTACTGCAAAAACTATTGCATATAAAAATATGAAATTTGGTACACTTGTAAAGCTTTGGGGAATACGCTGAAATAAATTGTTTTTTGATATATATATTGTAGTTTAAGAAATATTTAATATTTTTTAATTGTTAAACGTTGGATGTTTTCTTAATTTATTCCCTAAAAATCTCTCTATATTAAAAAGAAGTAGCTGACGCCACCACTGTTTCACAAATTTCTCGAGATTCTTTGCTTTGTACTGCAAAAACTATTGCATATAAAAATATGAAATTTGGTACACTTGTAAAGCTTTGGGGAATACGCTGAAATAAATTGTTTTTTGATATATATATTGTAGTTTAAGAAATATTTAATGGTTTTTAATTGTTAAACGTTGGATGTTTTCTTAATTTATTCCCTAAAAATCTCTCTATATTAAAAAGAAGTAGCTGACGCCACCACTGTTTCACAAATTTCTCGAGATTCTTTGCTTTGTACTGCAAAAACTATTGCATATAAAAATATGAAATTTGGTACACTTGTAAAGCTTTGGGGAATACGCTGAAATAAATTGTTTTTTGATATATATATTGTAGTTTAAGAAATATTTAATGGTTTTTAATTGTTAAACGTTGGATGTTTTCTTAATTTATTCCCTAAAAATCTCTCTATATTAAAAAGAAGTAGCTGACGCCACCACTGTTTCACAAATTTCTCGAGATTCTTTGCTTTGTACTGCAAAAACTATTGCATATAAAAATATGAAATTTGGTACACTTGTAAAGCTTTGGGGAATACGCTGAAATAAATTGTTTTTTGATATATATATTGTAGTTTAAGAAATATTTAATATTTTTTAATTGTTAAACGTTGGATGTTTTCTTAATTTATTCCCTAAAAATCTCTCTATATTAAAAAGAAGTAGCTGACGCCACCACTGTTTCACAAATTTCTCGAGATTCTTTGCTTTGTACTGCAAAAACTATTGCATATAAAAATATGAAATTTGGTACACTTGTAAAGCTTTGGGGAATACGCTGAAATAAATTGTTTTTTGATATATATATTGTAGTTTAAGAAATATTTAATGGTTTTTAATTGTTAAACGTTGGATGTTTTCTTAATTTATTCCCTAAAAATCTCTCTATATTAAAAAGAAGTAGCTGACGCCACCACTGTTTCACAAATTTCTCGAGATTCTTTGCTTTGTACTGCAAAAACTATTGCATATAAAAATATGAAATTTGGTACACTTGTAAAGCTTTGGGGAATACGCTGAAATAAATTGTTTTTTGATATATATATTGTAGTTTAAGAAATATTTAATATTTTTTAATTGTTAAACGTTGGATGTTTTCTTAATTTATTCCCTAAAAATCTCTCTATATTAAAAAGAAGTAGCTGACGCCACCACTGTTTCACAAATTTCTCGAGATTCTTTGCTTTGTACTGCAAAAACTATTGCATATAAAAATATGAAATTTGGTACACTTGTAAAGCTTTGGGGAATACGCTGAAATAAATTGTTTTTTGATATATATATTGTAGTTTAAGAAATATTTAATATTTTTTAATTGTTAAACGTTGGATGTTTTCTTAATTTATTCCCTAAAAATCTCTCTATATTAAAAAGAAGTAGCTGACGCCACCACTGTTTCACAAATTTCTCGAGATTCTTTGCTTTGTACTGCAAAAACTATTGCATATAAAAATATGAAATTTGGTACACTTGTAAAGCTTTGGGGAATACGCTGAAATAAATTGTTTTTTGATATATATATTGTAGTTTAAGAAATATTTAATATTTTTTAATTGTTAAACGTTGGATGTTTTCTTAATTTATTCCCTAAAAATCTCTCTATATTAAAAAGAAGTAGCTGACGCCACCACTGTTTCACAAATTTCTCGAGATTCTTTGCTTTGTACTGCAAAAACTATTGCATATAAAAATATGAAATTTGGTACACTTGTAAAGCTTTGGGGAATACGCTGAAATAAATTGTTTTTTGATATATATATTGTAGTTTAAGAAATATTTAATATTTTTTAATTGTTAAACGTTGGATGTTTTCTTAATTTATTCCCTAAAAATCTCTCTATATTAAAAAGAAGTAGCTGACGCCACCACTGTTTCACAAATTTCTCGAGATTCTTTGCTTTGTACTGCAAAAACTATTGCATATAAAAATATGAAATTTGGTACACTTGTAAAGCTTTGGGGAATACGCTGAAATAAATTGTTTTTTGATATATATATTGTAGTTTAAGAAATATTTAATGGTTTTTAATTGTTAAACGTTGGATGTTTTCTTAATTTATTCCCTAAAAATCTCTCTATATTAAAAAGAAGTAGCTGACGCCACCACTGTTTCACAAATTTCTCGAGATTCTTTGCTTTGTACTGCAAAAACTATTGCATATAAAAATATGAAATTTGGTACACTTGTAAAGCTTTGGGGAATACGCTGAAATAAATTGTTTTTTGATATATATATTGTAGTTTAAGAAATATTTAATGGTTTTTAATTGTTAAACGTTGGATGTTTTCTTAATTTATTCCCTAAAAATCTCTCTATATTAAAAAGAAGTAGCTGACGCCACCACTGTTTCACAAATTTCTCGAGATTCTTTGCTTTGTACTGCAAAAACTATTGCATATAAAAATATGAAATTTGGTACACTTGTAAAGCTTTGGGGAATACGCTGAAATAAATTGTTTTTTGATATATATATTGTAGTTTAAGAAATATTTAATGGTTTTTAATTGTTAAACGTTGGATGTTTTCTTAATTTATTCCCTAAAAATCTCTCTATATTAAAAAGAAGTAGCTGACGCCACCACTGTTTCACAAATTTCTCGAGATTCTTTGCTTTGTACTGCAAAAACTATTGCATATAAAAATATGAAATTTGGTACACTTGTAAAGCTTTGGGGAATACGCTGAAATAAATTGTTTTTTGATATATATATTGTAGTTTAAGAAATATTTAATGGTTTTTAATTGTTAAACGTTGGATGTTTTCTTAATTTATTCCCTAAAAATCTCTCTATATTAAAAAGAAGTAGCTGACGCCACCACTGTTTCACAAATTTCTCGAGATTCTTTGCTTTGTACTGCAAAAACTATTGCATATAAAAATATGAAATTTGGTACACTTGTAAAGCTTTGGGGAATACGCTGAAATAAATTGTTTTTTGATATATATATTGTAGTTTAAGAAATATTTAATGGTTTTTAATTGTTAAACGTTGGATGTTTTCTTAATTTATTCCCTAAAAATCTCTCTATATTAAAAAGAAGTAGCTGACGCCACCACTGTTTCACAAATTTCTCGAGATTCTTTGCTTTGTACTGCAAAAACTATTGCATATAAAAATATGAAATTTGGTACACTTGTAAAGCTTTGGGGAATACGCTGAAATAAATTGTTTTTTGATATATATATTGTAGTTTAAGAAATATTTAATGGTTTTTAATTGTTAAACGTTGGATGTTTTCTTAATTTATTCCCTAAAAATCTCTCTATATTAAAAAGAAGTAGCTGACGCCACCACTGTTTCACAAATTTCTCGAGATTCTTTGCTTTGTACTGCAAAAACTATTGCATATAAAAATATGAAATTTGGTACACTTGTAAAGCTTTGGGGAATACGCTGAAATAAATTGTTTTTTGATATATATATTGTAGTTTAAGAAATATTTAATGGTTTTTAATTGTTAAACGTTGGATGTTTTCTTAATTTATTCCCTAAAAATCTCTCTATATTAAAAAGAAGTAGCTGACGCCACCACTGTTTCACAAATTTCTCGAGATTCTTTGCTTTGTACTGCAAAAACTATTGCATATAAAAATATGAAATTTGGTACACTTGTAAAGCTTTGGGGAATACGCTGAAATAAATTGTTTTTTGATATATATATTGTAGTTTAAGAAATATTTAATGGTTTTTAATTGTTAAACGTTGGATGTTTTCTTAATTTATTCCCTAAAAATCTCTCTATATTAAAAAGAAGTAGCTGACGCCACCACTGTTTCACAAATTTCTCGAGATTCTTTGCTTTGTACTGCAAAAACTATTGCATATAAAAATATGAAATTTGGTACACTTGTAAAGCTTTGGGGAATACGCTGAAATAAATTGTTTTTTGATATATATATTGTAGTTTAAGAAATATTTAATGTTTTTAATTGTTAAACGTTGGATGTTTTCTTAATTTATTCCCTAAAAATCTCTCTATATTAAAAAGAAGTAGCTGACGCCACCACTGTTTCACAAATTTCTCGAGATTCTTTGCTTTGTACTGCAAAAACTATTGCATATAAAAATATGAAATTTGGTACACTTGTAAAGCTTTGGGGAATACGCTGAAATAAATTGTTTTTTGATATATATATTGTAGTTTAAGAAATATTTAATAGTTTTTAATTGTTAAACGTTGGATGTTTTCTTAATTTATTCCCTAAAAATCTCTCTATATTAAAAAGAAGTAGCTGACGCCACCACTGTTTCACAAATTTCTCGAGATTCTTTGCTTTGTACTGCAAAAACTATTGCATATAAAAATATGAAATTTGGTACACTTGTAAAGCTTTGGGGAATACGCTGAAATAAATTGTTTTTTGATATATATATTGTAGTTTAAGAAATATTTAATGGTTTTTAATTGTTAAACGTTGGATGTTTTCTTAATTTATTCCCTAAAAATCTCTCTATATTAAAAAGAAGTAGCTGACGCCACCACTGTTTCACAAATTTCTCGAGATTCTTTGCTTTGTACTGCAAAAACTATTGCATATAAAAATATGAAATTTGGTACACTTGTAAAGCTTTGGGGAATACGCTGAAATAAATTGTTTTTTGATATATATATTGTAGTTTAAGAAATATTTAATGGTTTTTAATTGTTAAACGTTGGATGTTTTCTTAATTTATTCCCTAAAAATCTCTCTATATTAAAAAGAAGTAGCTGACGCCACCACTGTTTCACAAATTTCTCGAGATTCTTTGCTTTGTACTGCAAAAACTATTGCATATAAAAATATGAAATTTGGTACACTTGTAAAGCTTTGGGGAATACTCTGAAATAAATTGTTTTTTGATATATATATTGTAGTTTAAGAAATATTTAATATTTTTTAATTGTTAAACGTTGGATGTTTTCTTAATTTATTCCCTAAAAATCTCTCTATATTAAAAAGAAGTAGCTGACGCCACCACTGTTTCACAAATTTCTCGAGATTCTTTGCTTTGTACTGCAAAAACTATTGCATATAAAAATATGAAATTTGGTACACTTGTAAAGCTTTGGGGAATACGCTGAAATAAATTGTTTTTTGATATATATATTGTAGTTTAAGAAATATTTAATGGTTTTTAATTGTTAAACGTTGGATGTTTTCTTAATTTATTCCCTAAAAATCTCTCTATATTAAAAAGAAGTAGCTGACGCCACCACTGTTTCACAAATTTCTCGAGATTCTTTGCTTTGTACTGCAAAAACTATTGCATATAAAAATATGAAATTTGGTACACTTGTAAAGCTTTGGGGAATACGCTGAAATAAATTGTTTTTTGATATATATATTGTAGTTTAAGAAATATTTAATGGTTTTTAATTGTTAAACGTTGGATGTTTTCTTAATTTATTCCCTAAAAATCTCTCTATATTAAAAAGAAGTAGCTGACGCCACCACTGTTTCACAAATTTCTCGAGATTCTTTGCTTTGTACTGCTAAAACTATTGCATATAAAAATATGAAATTTGGTACACTTGTAAAGCTTTGGGGAATACGCTGAAATAAATTGTTTTTTGATATATATATTGTAGTTTAAGAAATATTTAATGGTTTTTAATTGTTAAACGTTGGATGTTTTCTTAATTTATTCCCTAAAAATCTCTCTATATTAAAAAGAAGTAGCTGACGCCACCACTGTTTCACAAATTTCTCGAGATTCTTTGCTTTGTACTGCAAAAACTATTGCATATAAAAATATGAAATTTGGTACACTTGTAAAGCTTTGGGGAATACGCTGAAATAAATTGTTTTTTGATATATATATTGTAGTTTAAGAAATATTTAATGGTTTTTAATTGTTAAACGTTGGATGTTTTCTTAATTTATTCCCTAAAAATCTCTCTATATTAAAAAGAAGTAGCTGACGCCACCACTGTTTCACAAATTTCTCGAGATTCTTTGCTTTGTACTGCAAAAACTATTGCATATAAAAATATGAAATTTGGTACACTTGTAAAGCTTTGGGGAATACGCTGAAATAAATTGTTTTTTGATATATATATTGTAGTTTAAGAAATATTTAATGGTTTTTAATTGTTAAACGTTGGATGTTTTCTTAATTTATTCCCTAAAAATCTCTCTATATTAAAAAGAAGTAGCTGACGCCACCACTGTTTCACAAATTTCTCGAGATTCTTTGCTTTGTACTGCAAAAACTATTGCATATAAAAATATGAAATTTGGTACACTTGTAAAGCTTTGGGGAATACGCTGAAATAAATTGTTTTTTGATATATATATTGTAGTTTAAGAAATATTTAATGGTTTTTAATTGTTAAACGTTGGATGTTTTCTTAATTTATTCCCTAAAAATCTCTCTATATTAAAAAGAAGTAGCTGACGCCACCACTGTTTCACAAATTTCTCGAGATTCTTTGCTTTGTACTGCAAAAACTATTGCATATAAAAATATGAAATTTGGTACACTTGTAAAGCTTTGGGGAATACGCTGAAATAAATTGTTTTTTGATATATATATTGTAGTTTAAGAAATATTTAATGGTTTTTAATTGTTAAACGTTGGATGTTTTCTTAATTTATTCCCTAAAAATCTCTCTATATTAAAAAGAAGTAGCTGACGCCACCACTGTTTCACAAATTTCTCGAGATTCTTTGCTTTGTACTGCAAAAACTATTGCATATAAAAATATGAAATTTGGTACACTTGTAAAGCTTTGGGGAATACGCTGAAATAAATTGTTTTTTGATCAGATATATTGTAGTTTAAGAAATATTTAATGGTTTTTAATTGTTAAACGTTGGATGTTTTCTTAATTTATTCCCTAAAAATCTCTCTATATTAAAAAGAAGTAGCTGACGCCACCACTGTTTCACAAATTTCTCGAGATTCTTTGCTTTGTACTGCAAAAACTATTGCATATAAAAATATGAAATTTGGTACACTTGTAAAGCTTTGGGGAATACGCTGAAATAAATTGTTTTTTGTATATATATTGTAGTTTAAGAAATATTTAATGGTTTTTAATTGTTAAACGTTGGATGTTTTCTTAATTTATTCCCTAAAAATCTCTCTATATTAAAAAGAAGTAGCTGACGCCACCACTGTTTCACAAATTTCTCGAGATTCTTTGCTTTGTACTGCAAAAACTATTGCATATAAAAATATGAAATTTGGTACACTTGTAAAGCTTTGGGGAATACGCTGAAATAAATTGTTTTTTGATATATATATTGTAGTTTAAGAAATATTTAATGGTTTTTAATTGTTAAACGTTGGATGTTTTCTTAATTTATTCCCTAAAAATCTCTCTATATTAAAAAGAAGTAGCTGACGCCACCACTGTTTCACAAATTTCTCGAGATTCTTTGCTTTGTACTGCAAAAACTATTGCATATAAAAATATGAAATTTGGTACACTTGTAAAGCTTTGGGGAATACGCTGAAATAAATTGTTTTTTGATATATATATTGTAGTTTAAGAAATATTTAATGGTTTTTAATTGTTAAACGTTGGATGTTTTCTTAATTTATTCCCTAAAAATCTCTCTATATTAAAAAGAAGTAGCTGACGCCACCACTGTTTCACAAATTTCTCGAGATTCTTTGCTTTGTACTGCAAAAACTATTGCATATAAAAATATGAAATTTGGTACACTTGTAAAGCTTTGGGGAATACGCTGAAATAAATTGTTTTTTGATATATATATTGTAGTTTAAGAAATATTTAATGGTTTTTAATTGTTAAACGTTGGATGTTTTCTTAATTTATTCCCTAAAAATCTCTCTATATTAAAAAGAAGTAGCTGACGCCACCACTGTTTCACAAATTTCTCGAGATTCTTTGCTTTGTACTGCAAAAACTATTGCATATAAAAATATGAAATTTGGTACACTTGTAAAGCTTTGGGGAATACGCTGAAATAAATTGTTTTTTGATATATATATTGTAGTTTAAGAAATATTTAATGGTTTTTAATTGTTAAACGTTGGATGTTTTCTTAATTTATTCCCTAAAAATCTCTCTATATTAAAAAGAAGTAGCTGACGCCACCACTGTTTCACAAATTTCTCGAGATTCTTTGCTTTGTACTGCAAAAACTATTGCATATAAAAATATGAAATTTGGTACACTTGTAAAGCTTTGGGGAATACGCTGAAATAAATTGTTTTTTGATATATATATTGTAGTTTAAGAAATATTTAATGGTTTTTAATTGTTAAACGTTGGATGTTTTCTTAATTTATTCCCTAAAAATCTCTCTATATTAAAAAGAAGTAGCTGACGCCACCACTGTTTCACAAATTTCTCGAGATTCTTTGCTTTGTACTGCAAAAACTATTGCATATAAAAATATGAAATTTGGTACACTTGTAAAGCTTTGGGGAATACGCTGAAATAAATTGTTTTTTGATATATATATTGTAGTTTAAGAAATATTTAATGGTTTTTAATTGTTAAACGTTGGATGTTTTCTTAATTTATTCCCTAAAAATCTCTCTATATTAAAAAGAAGTAGCTGACGCCACCACTGTTTCACAAATTTCTCGAGATTCTTTGCTTTGTACTGCAAAAACTATTGCATATAAAAATATGAAATTTGGTACACTTGTAAAGCTTTGGGGAATACGCTGAAATAAATTGTTTTTTGATATATATATTGTAGTTTAAGAAATATTTAATGGTTTTTAATTGTTAAACGTTGGATGTTTTCTTAATTTATTCCCTAAAAATCTCTCTATATTAAAAAGAAGTAGCTGACGCCACCACTGTTTCACAAATTTCTCGAGATTCTTTGCTTTGTACTGCAAAAACTATTGCATATAAAAATATGAAATTTGGTACACTTGTAAAGCTTTGGGGAATACGCTGAAATAAATTGTTTTTTGATATATATATTGTAGTTTAAGAAATATTTAATGGTTTTTAATTGTTAAACGTTGGATGTTTTCTTAATTTATTCCCTAAAAATCTCTCTATATTAAAAAGAAGTAGCTGACGCCACCACTGTTTCACAAGTTTCTCGAGATTCTTTGCTTTGTACTGCAAAAACTATTGCATATAAAAATATGAAATTTGGTACACTTGTAAAGCTTTGGGGAATACGCTGAAATAAATTGTTTTTTGATATATATATTGTAGTTTAAGAAATATTTAATGGTTTTTAATTGTTAAACGTTGGATGTTTTCTTAATTTATTCCCTAAAAATCTCTCTATATTAAAAAGAAGTAGCTGACGCCACCACTGTTTCACAAATTTCTCGAGATTCTTTGCTTTGTACTGCAAAAACTATTGCATATAAAAATATGAAATTTGGTACACTTGTAAAGCTTTGGGGAATACGCTGAAATAAATTGTTTTTTGATATATATATTGTAGTTTAAGAAATATTTAATGGTTTTTAATTGTTAAACGTTGGATGTTTTCTTAATTTATTCCCTAAAAATCTCTCTATATTAAAAAGAAGTAGCTGACGCCACCACTGTTTCACAAATTTCTCGAGATTCTTTGCTTTGTACTGCAAAAACTATTGCATATAAAAATATGAAATTTGGTACACTTGTAAAGCTTTGGGGAATACGCTGAAATAAATTGTTTTTTGATATATATATTGTAGTTTAAGAAATATTTAATGGTTTTTAATTGTTAAACGTTGGATGTTTTCTTAATTTATTCCCTAAAAATCTCTCTATATTAAAAAGAAGTAGCTGACGCCACCACTGTTTCACAAATTTCTCGAGATTCTTTGCTTTGTACTGCAAAAACTATTGCATATAAAAATATGAAATTTGGTACACTTGTAAAGCTTTGGGGAATACGCTGAAATAAATTGTTTTTTGATATATATATTGTAGTTTAAGAAATATTTAATGGTTTTTAATTGTTAAACGTTGGATGTTTTCTTAATTTATTCCCTAAAAATCTCTCTATATTAAAAAGAAGTAGCTGACGCCACCACTGTTTCACAAATTTCTCGAGATTCTTTGCTTTGTACTGCAAAAACTATTGCATATAAAAATATGAAATTTGGTACACTTGTAAAGCTTTGGGGAATACGCTGAAATAAATTGTTTTTTGATATATATATTGTAGTTTAAGAAATATTTAATGGTTTTTAATTGTTAAACGTTGGATGTTTTCTTAATTTATTCCCTAAAAATCTCTCTATATTAAAAAGAAGTAGCTGACGCCACCACTGTTTCACAAATTTCTCGAGATTCTTTGCTTTGTACTGCAAAAACTATTGCATATAAAAATATGAAATTTGGTACACTTGTAAAGCTTTGGGGAATACGCTGAAATAAATTGTTTTTTGATATATATATTGTAGTTTAAGAAATATTTAATGGTTTTTAATTGTTAAACGTTGGATGTTTTCTTAATTTATTCCCTAAAAATCTCTCTATATTAAAAAGAAGTAGCTGACGCCACCACTGTTTCACAAATTTCTCGAGATTCTTTGCTTTGTACTGCAAAAACTATTGCATATAAAAATATGAAATTTGGTACACTTGTAAAGCTTTGGGGAATACGCTGAAATAAATTGTTTTTTGATATATATATTGTAGTTTAAGAAATATTTAATGGTTTTTAATTGTTAAACGTTGGATGTTTTCTTAATTTATTCCCTAAAAATCTCTCTATATTAAAAAGAAGTAGCTGACGCCACCACTGTTTCACAAATTTCTCGAGATTCTTTGCTTTGTACTGCAAAAACTATTGCATATAAAAATATGAAATTTGGTACACTTGTAAAGCTTTGGGGAATACGCTGAAATAAATTGTTTTTTGATATATATATTGTAGTTTAAGAAATATTTAATGGTTTTTAATTGTTAAACGTTGGATGTTTTCTTAATTTATTCCCTAAAAATCTCTCTATATTAAAAAGAAGTAGCTGACGCCACCACTGTTTCACAAATTTCTCGAGATTCTTTGCTTTGTACTGCAAAAACTATTGCATATAAAAATATGAAATTTGGTACACTTGTAAAGCTTTGGGGAATACGCTGAAATAAATTGTTTTTTGATATATATATTGTAGTTTAAGAAATATTTAATGGTTTTTAATTGTTAAACGTTGGATGTTTTCTTAATTTATTCCCTAAAAATCTCTCTATATTAAAAAGAAGTAGCTGACGCCACCACTGTTTCACAAATTTCTCGAGATTCTTTGCTTTGTACTGCAAAAACTATTGCATATAAAAATATGAAATTTGGTACACTTGTAAAGCTTTGGGGAATACGCTGAAATAAATTGTTTTTTGATATATATATTGTAGTTTAAGAAATATTTAATGGTTTTTAATTGTTAAACGTTGGATGTTTTCTTAATTTATTCCCTAAAAATCTCTCTATATTAAAAAGAAGTAGCTGACGCCACCACTGTTTCACAAATTTCTCGAGATTCTTTGCTTTGTACTGCAAAAACTATTGCATATAAAAATATGAAATTTGGTACACTTGTAAAGCTTTGGGGAATACGCTGAAATAAATTGTTTTTTGATATATATATTGTAGTTTAAGAAATATTTAATGGTTTTTAATTGTTAAACGTTGGATGTTTTCTTAATTTATTCCCTAAAAATCTCTCTATATTAAAAAGAAGTAGCTGACGCCACCACTGTTTCACAAATTTCTCGAGATTCTTTGCTTTGTACTGCAAAAACTATTGCATATAAAAATATGAAATTTGGTACACTTGTAAAGCTTTGGGGAATACGCTGAAATAAATTGTTTTTTGATATATATATTGTAGTTTAAGAAATATTTAATGGTTTTTAATTGTTAAACTTTGGATGTTTTCTTAATTTATTCCCTAAAAATCTCTCTATATTAAAAAGAAGTAGCTGACGCCACCACTGTTTCACAAATTTCTCGAGATTCTTTGCTTTGTACTGCAAAAACTATTGCATATAAAAATATGAAATTTGGTACACTTGTAAAGCTTTGGGGAATACGCTGAAATAAATTGTTTTTTGATATATATATTGTAGTTTAAGAAATATTTAATATTTTTTAATTGTTAAACGTTGGATGTTTTCTTAATTTATTCCCTAAAAATCTCTCTATATTAAAAAGAAGTAGCTGACGCCACCACTGTTTCACAAATTTCTCGAGATTCTTTGCTTTGTACTGCAAAAACTATTGCATATAAAAATATGAAATTTGGTACACTTGTAAAGCTTTGGGGAATACGCTGAAATAAATTGTTTTTTGATATATATATTGTAGTTTAAGAAATATTTAATGGTTTTTAATTGTTAAACGTTGGATGTTTTCTTAATTTATTCCCTAAAAATCTCTCTATATTAAAAAGAAGTAGCTGACGCCACCACTGTTTCACAAATTTCTCGAGATTCTTTGCTTTGTACTGCAAAAACTATTGCATATAAAAATATGAAATTTGGTACACTTGTAAAGCTTTGGGGAATACGCTGAAATAAATTGTTTTTTGATATATATATTGTAGTTTAAGAAATATTTAATGGTTTTTAATTGTTAAACGTTGGATGTTTTCTTAATTTATTCCCTAAAAATCTCTCTATATTAAAAAGAAGTAGCTGACGCCACCACTGTTTCACAAATTTCTCGAGATTCTTTGCTTTGTACTGCAAAAACTATTGCATATAAAAATATGAAATTTGGTACACTTGTAAAGCTTTGGGGAATACGCTGAAATAAATTGTTTTTTGATATATATATTGTAGTTTAAGAAATATTTAATATTTTTTAATTGTTAAACGTTGGATGTTTTCTTAATTTATTCCCTAAAAATCTCTCTATATTAAAAAGAAGTAGCTGACGCCACCACTGTTTCACAAATTTCTCGAGATTCTTTGCTTTGTACTGCAAAAACTATTGCATATAAAAATATGAAATTTGGTACACTTGTAAAGCTTTGGGGAATACGCTGAAATAAATTGTTTTTTGATATATATATTGTAGTTTAAGAAATATTTAATGGTTTTTAATTGTTAAACGTTGGATGTTTTCTTAATTTATTCCCTAAAAATCTCTCTATATTAAAAAGAAGTAGCTGACGCCACCACTGTTTCACAAATTTCTCGAGATTCTTTGCTTTGTACTGCAAAAACTATTGCATATAAAAATATGAAATTTGGTACACTTGTAAAGCTTTGGGGAATACGCTGAAATAAATTGTTTTTTGATATATATATTGTAGTTTAAGAAATATTTAATATTTTTTAATTGTTAAACGTTGGATGTTTTCTTAATTTATTCCCTAAAAATCTCTCTATATTAAAAAGAAGTAGCTGACGCCACCACTGTTTCACAAATTTCTCGAGATTCTTTGCTTTGTACTGCAAAAACTATTGCATATAAAAATATGAAATTTGGTACACTTGTAAAGCTTTGGGGAATACGCTGAAATAAATTGTTTTTTGATATATATATTGTAGTTTAAGAAATATTTAATGGTTTTTAATTGTTAAACGTTGGATGTTTTCTTAATTTATTCCCTAAAAATCTCTCTATATTAAAAAGAAGTAGCTGACGCCACCACTGTTTCACAAATTTCTCGAGATTCTTTGCTTTGTACTGCAAAAACTATTGCATATAAAAATATGAAATTTGGTACACTTGTAAAGCTTTGGGGAATACGCTGAAATAAATTGTTTTTTGATATATATATTGTAGTTTAAGAAATATTTAATGGTTTTTAATTGTTAAACGTTGGATGTTTTCTTAATTTATTCCCTAAAATTCTCTCTATATTAAAAAGAAGTAGCTGACGCCACCACTGTTTCACAAATTTCTCGAGATTCTTTGCTTTGTACTGCAAAAACTATTGCATATAAAAATATGAAATTTGGTACACTTGTAAAGCTTTGGGGAATACTCTGAAATAAATTGTTTTTTGATATATATATTGTAGTTTAAGAAATATTTAATATTTTTTAATTGTTAAACGTTGGATGTTTTCTTAATTTATTCCCTAAAAATCTCTCTATATTAAAAAGAAGTAGCTGACGCCACCACTGTTTCACAAATTTCTCGAGATTCTTTGCTTTGTACTGCAAAAACTATTGCATATAAAAATATGAAATTTGGTACACTTGTAAAGCTTTGGGGAATACGCTGAAATAAATTGTTTTTTGATATATATATTGTAGTTTAAGAAATATTTAATGGTTTTTAATTGTTAAACGTTGGATGTTTTCTTAATTTATTCCCTAAAAATCTCTCTATATTAAAAAGAAGTAGCTGACGCCACCACTGTTTCACAAATTTCTCGAGATTCTTTGCTTTGTACTGCAAAAACTATTGCATATAAAAATATGAAATTTGGTACACTTGTAAAGCTTTGGGGAATACGCTGAAATAAATTGTTTTTTGATATATATATTGTAGTTTAAGAAATATTTAATGGTTTTTAATTGTTAAACGTTGGATGTTTTCTTAATTTATTCCCTAAAAATCTCTCTATATTAAAAAGAAGTAGCTGACGCCACCACTGTTTCACAAATTTCTCGAGATTCTTTGCTTTGTACTGCTAAAACTATTGCATATAAAAATATGAAATTTGGTACACTTGTAAAGCTTTGGGGAATACGCTGAAATAAATTGTTTTTTGATATATATATTGTAGTTTAAGAAATATTTAATGGTTTTTAATTGTTAAACGTTGGATGTTTTCTTAATTTATTCCCTAAAAATCTCTCTATATTAAAAAGAAGTAGCTGACGCCACCACTGTTTCACAAATTTCTCGAGATTCTTTGCTTTGTACTGCAAAAACTATTGCATATAAAAATATGAAATTTGGTACACTTGTAAAGCTTTGGGGAATACGCTGAAATAAATTGTTTTTTTGATATATATATTGTAGTTTAAGAAATATTTAATGGTTTTTAATTGTTAAACGTTGGATGTTTTCTTAATTTATTCCCTAAAAATCTCTCTATATTAAAAAGAAGTAGCTGACGCCACCACTGTTTCACAAATTTCTCGAGATTCTTTGCTTTGTACTGCAAAAACTATTGCATATAAAAATATGAAATTTGGTACACTTGTAAAGCTTTGGGGAATACGCTGAAATAAATTGTTTTTTGATATATATATTGTAGTTTAAGAAATATTTAATGGTTTTTAATTGTTAAACGTTGGATGTTTTCTTAATTTATTCCCTAAAAATCTCTCTATATTAAAAAGAAGTAGCTGACGCCACCACTGTTTCACAAATTTCTCGAGATTCTTTGCTTTGTACTGCAAAAACTATTGCATATAAAAATATGAAATTTGGTACACTTGTAAAGCTTTGGGGAATACGCTGAAATAAATTGTTTTTTGATATATATATTGTAGTTTAAGAAATATTTAATGGTTTTTAATTGTTAAACGTTGGATGTTTTCTTAATTTATTCCCTAAAAATCTCTCTATATTAAAAAGAAGTAGCTGACGCCACCACTGTTTCACAAATTTCTCGAGATTCTTTGCTTTGTACTGCAAAAACTATTGCATATAAAAATATGAAATTTGGTACACTTGTAAAGCTTTGGGGAATACGCTGAAATAAATTGTTTTTTGATATATATATTGTAGTTTAAGAAATATTTAATGGTTTTTAATTGTTAAACGTTGGATGTTTTCTTAATTTATTCCCTAAAAATCTCTCTATATTAAAAAGAAGTAGCTGACGCCACCACTGTTTCACAAATTTCTCGAGATTCTTTGCTTTGTACTGCAAAAACTATTGCATATAAAAATATGAAATTTGGTACACTTGTAAAGCTTTGGGGAATACGCTGAAATAAATTGTTTTTTGATATATATATTGTAGTTTAAGAAATATTTAATGGTTTTTAATTGTTAAACGTTGGATGTTTTCTTAATTTATTCCCTAAAAATCTCTCTATATTAAAAAGAAGTAGCTGACGCCACCACTGTTTCACAAATTTCTCGAGATTCTTTGCTTTGTACTGCAAAAACTATTGCATATAAAAATATGAAATTTGGTACACTTGTAAAGCTTTGGGGAATACGCTGAAATAAATTGTTTTTTGATATATATATTGTAGTTTAAGAAATATTTAATGGTTTTTAATTGTTAAACGTTGGATGTTTTCTTAATTTATTCCCTAAAAATCTCTCTATATTAAAAAGAAGTAGCTGACGCCACCACTGTTTCACAAATTTCTCGAGATTCTTTGCTTTGTACTGCAAAAACTATTGCATATAAAAATATGAAATTTGGTACACTTGTAAAGCTTTGGGGAATACGCTGAAATAAATTGTTTTTTGATATATATATTGTAGTTTAAGAAATATTTAATATTTTTTAATTGTTAAACGTTGGATGTTTTCTTAATTTATTCCCTAAAAATCTCTCTATATTAAAAAGAAGTAGCTGACGCCACCACTGTTTCACAAATTTCTCGAGATTCTTTGCTTTGTACTGCAAAAACTATTGCATATAAAAATATGAAATTTGGTACACTTGTAAAGCTTTGGGGAATACGCTGAAATAAATTGTTTTTTGATATATATATTGTAGTTTAAGAAATATTTAATGGTTTTTAATTGTTAAACGTTGGATGTTTTCTTAATTTATTCCCTAAAAATCTCTCTATATTAAAAAGAAGTAGCTGACGCCACCACTGTTTCACAAATTTCTCGAGATTCTTTGCTTTGTACTGCAAAAACTATTGCATATAAAAATATGAAATTTGGTACACTTGTAAAGCTTTGGGGAATACGCTGAAATAAATTGTTTTTTGATATATATATTGTAGTTTAAGAAATATTTAATGGTTTTTAATTGTTAAACGTTGGATGTTTTCTTAATTTATTCCCTAAAAATCTCTCTATATTAAAAAGAAGTAGCTGACGCCACCACTGTTTCACAAATTTCTCGAGATTCTTTGCTTTGTACTGCAAAAACTATTGCATATAAAAATATGAAATTTGGTACACTTGTAAAGCTTTGGGGAATACTCTGAAATAAATTGTTTTTTGATATATATATTGTAGTTTAAGAAATATTTAATGTTTTTTAATTGTTAAACGTTGGATGTTTTCTTAATTTATTCCCTAAAAATCTCTCTATATTAAAAAGAAGTAGCTGACGCCACCACTGTTTCACAAATTTCTCGAGATTCTTTGCTTTGTACTGCAAAAACTATTGCATATAAAAATATGAAATTTGGTACACTTGTAAAGCTTTGGGGAATACGCTGAAATAAATTGTTTTTTGATATATATATTGTAGTTTAAGAAATATTTAATGGTTTTTAATTGTTAAACGTTGGATGTTTTCTTAATTTATTCCCTAAAAATCTCTCTATATTAAAAAGAAGTAGCTGACGCCACCACTGTTTCACAAATTTCTCGAGATTCTTTGCTTTGTACTGCAAAAACTATTGCATATAAAAATATGAAATTTGGTACACTTGTAAAGCTTTGGGGAATACGCTGAAATAAATTGTTTTTTGATATATATATTGTAGTTTAAGAAATATTTAATGGTTTTTAATTGTTAAACGTTGGATGTTTTCTTAATTTATTCCCTAAAAATCTCTCTATATTAAAAAGAAGTAGCTGACGCCACCACTGTTTCACAAATTTCTCGAGATTCTTTGCTTTGTACTGCAAAAACTATTGCATATAAAAATATGAAATTTGGTACACTTGTAAAGCTTTGGGGAATACGCTGAAATAAATTGTTTTTTGATATATATATTGTAGTTTAAGAAATATTTAATGGTTTTTAATTGTTAAACGTTGGATGTTTTCTTAATTTATTCCCTAAAAATCTCTCTATATTAAAAAGAAGTAGCTGACGCCACCACTGTTTCACAAATTTCTCGAGATTCTTTGCTTTGTACTGCAAAAACTATTGCATATAAAAATATGAAATTTGGTACACTTGTAAAGCTTTGGGGAATACGCTGAAATAAATTGTTTTTTGATATATATATTGTAGTTTAAGAAATATTTAATGGTTTTTAATTGTTAAACGTTGGATGTTTTCTTAATTTATTCCCTAAAAATCTCTCTATATTAAAAAGAAGTAGCTGACGCCACCACTGTTTCACAAATTTCTCGAGATTCTTTGCTTTGTACTGCAAAAACTATTGCATATAAAAATATGAAATTTGGTACACTTGTAAAGCTTTGGGGAATACGCTGAAATAAATTGTTTTTTGATATATATATTGTAGTTTAAGAAATATTTAATGGTTTTTAATTGTTAAACGTTGGATGTTTTCTTAATTTATTCCCTAAAAATCTCTCTATATTAAAAAGAAGTAGCTGACGCCACCACTGTTTCACAAATTTCTCGAGATTCTTTGCTTTGTACTGCAAAAACTATTGCATATAAAAATATGAAATTTGGTACACTTGTAAAGCTTTGGGGAATACGCTGAAATAAATTGTTTTTTTGATATATATATTGTAGTTTAAGAAATATTTAATGGTTTTTAATTGTTAAACGTTGGATGTTTTCTTAATTTATTCCCTAAAAATCTCTCTATATTAAAAAGAAGTAGCTGACGCCACCACTGTTTCACAAATTTCTCGAGATTCTTTGCTTTGTACTGCAAAAACTATTGCATATAAAAATATGAAATTTGGTACACTTGTAAAGCTTTGGGGAATACGCTGAAATAAATTGTTTTTTGATATATATATTGTAGTTTAAGAAATATTTAATGGTTTTTAATTGTTAAACGTTGGATGTTTTCTTAATTTATTCCCTAAAAATCTCTCTATATTAAAAAGAAGTAGCTGACGCCACCACTGTTTCACAAATTTCTCGAGATTCTTTGCTTTGTACTGCAAAAACTATTGCATATAAAAATATGAAATTTGGTACACTTGTAAAGCTTTGGGGAATACGCTGAAATAAATTGTTTTTTGATATATATATTGTAGTTTAAGAAATATTTAATGGTTTTTAATTGTTAAACGTTGGATGTTTTCTTAATTTATTCCCTAAAAATCTCTCTATATTAAAAAGAAGTAGCTGACGCCACCACTGTTTCACAAATTTCTCGAGATTCTTTGCTTTGTACTGCAAAAACTATTGCATATAAAAATATGAAATTTGGTACACTTGTAAAGCTTTGGGGAATACGCTGAAATAAATTGTTTTTTGATATATATATTGTAGTTTAAGAAATATTTAATGGTTTTTAATTGTTAAACGTTGGATGTTTTCTTAATTTATTCCCTAAAAATCTCTCTATATTAAAAAGAAGTAGCTGACGCCACCACTGTTTCACAAATTTCTCGAGATTCTTTGCTTTGTACTGCAAAAACTATTGCATATAAAAATATGAAATTTGGTACACTTGTAAAGCTTTGGGGAATACGCTGAAATAAATTGTTTTTTGATATATATATTGTAGTTTAAGAAATATTTAATGGTTTTTAATTGTTAAACGTTGGATGTTTTCTTAATTTATTCCCTAAAAATCTCTCTATATTAAAAAGAAGTAGCTGACGCCACCACTGTTTCACAAATTTCTCGAGATTCTTTGCTTTGTACTGCAAAAACTATTGCATATAAAAATATGAAATTTGGTACACTTGTAAAGCTTTGGGGAATACGCTGAAATAAATTGTTTTTTGATATATATATTGTAGTTTAAGAAATATTTAATGGTTTTTAATTGTTAAACGTTGGATGTTTTCTTAATTTATTCCCTAAAAATCTCTCTATATTAAAAAGAAGTAGCTGACGCCACCACTGTTTCACAAATTTCTCGAGATTCTTTGCTTTGTACTGCAAAAACTATTGCATATAAAAATATGAAATTTGGTACACTTGTAAAGCTTTGGGGAATACGCTGAAATAAATTGTTTTTTGATATATATATTGTAGTTTAAGAAATATTTAATGGTTTTTAATTGTTAAACGTTGGATGTTTTCTTAATTTATTCCCTAAAAATCTCTCTATATTAAAAAGAAGTAGCTGACGCCACCACTGTTTCACAAATTTCTCGAGATTCTTTGCTTTGTACTGCAAAAACTATTGCATATAAAAATATGAAATTTGGTACACTTGTAAAGCTTTGGGGAATACGCTGAAATAAATTGTTTTTTGATATATATATTGTAGTTTAAGAAATATTTAATGGTTTTTAATTGTTAAACGTTGGATGTTTTCTTAATTTATTCCCTAAAAATCTCTCTATATTAAAAAGAAGTAGCTGACGCCACCACTGTTTCACAAATTTCTCGAGATTCTTTGCTTTGTACTGCAAAAACTATTGCATATAAAAATATGAAATTTGGTACACTTGTAAAGCTTTGGGGAATACGCTGAAATAAATTGTTTTTTGATATATATATTGTAGTTTAAGAAATATTTAATGGTTTTTAATTGTTAAACGTTGGATGTTTTCTTAATTTATTCCCTAAAAATCTCTCTATATTAAAAAGAAGTAGCTGACGCCACCACTGTTTCACAAATTTCTCGAGATTCTTTGCTTTGTACTGCAAAAACTATTGCATATAAAAATATGAAATTTGGTACACTTGTAAAGCTTTGGGGAATACGCTGAAATAAATTGTTTTTTGATATATATATTGTAGTTTAAGAAATATTTAATGGTTTTTAATTGTTAAACGTTGGATGTTTTCTTAATTTATTCCCTAAAAATCTCTCTATATTAAAAAGAAGTAGCTGACGCCACCACTGTTTCACAAATTTCTCGAGATTCTTTGCTTTGTACTGCAAAAACTATTGCATATAAAAATATGAAATTTGGTACACTTGTAAAGCTTTGGGGAATACGCTGAAATAAATTGTTTTTTGATATATATATTGTAGTTTAAGAAATATTTAATGGTTTTTAATTGTTAAACGTTGGATGTTTTCTTAATTTATTCCCTAAAAATCTCTCTATATTAAAAAGAAGTAGCTGACGCCACCACTGTTTCACAAATTTCTCGAGATTCTTTGCTTTGTACTGCAAAAACTATTGCATATAAAAATATGAAATTTGGTACACTTGTAAAGCTTTGGGGAATACGCTGAAATAAATTGTTTTTTGATATATATATTGTAGTTTAAGAAATATTTAATGGTTTTTAATTGTTAAACGTTGGATGTTTTCTTAATTTATTCCCTAAAAATCTCTCTATATTAAAAAGAAGTAGCTGACGCCACCACTGTTTCACAAATTTCTCGAGATTCTTTGCTTTGTACTGCAAAAACTATTGCATATAAAAATATGAAATTTGGTACACTTGTAAAGCTTTGGGGAATACGCTGAAATAAATTGTTTTTTGATATATATATTGTAGTTTAAGAAATATTTAATGGTTTTTAATTGTTAAACGTTGGATGTTTTCTTAATTTATTCCCTAAAAATCTCTCTATATTAAAAAGAAGTAGCTGACGCCACCACTGTTTCACAAATTTCTCGAGATTCTTTGCTTTGTACTGCAAAAACTATTGCATATAAAAATATGAAATTTGGTACACTTGTAAAGCTTTGGGGAATACGCTGAAATAAATTGTTTTTTGATATATATATTGTAGTTTAAGAAATATTTAATGGTTTTTAATTGTTAAACGTTGGATGTTTTCTTAATTTATTCCCTAAAAATCTCTCTATATTAAAAAGAAGTAGCTGACGCCACCACTGTTTCACAAATTTCTCGAGATTCTTTGCTTTGTACTGCAAAAACTATTGCATATAAAAATATGAAATTTGGTACACTTGTAAAGCTTTGGGGAATACGCTGAAATAAATTGTTTTTTGATATATATATTGTAGTTTAAGAAATATTTAATGGTTTTTAATTGTTAAACGTTGGATGTTTTCTTAATTTATTCCCTAAAAATCTCTCTATATTAAAAAGAAGTAGCTGACGCCACCACTGTTTCACAAATTTCTCGAGATTCTTTGCTTTGTACTGCAAAAACTATTGCATATAAAAATATGAAATTTGGTACACTTGTAAAGCTTTGGGGAATACGCTGAAATAAATTGTTTTTTGATATATATATTGTAGTTTAAGAAATATTTAATGGTTTTTAATTGTTAAACGTTGGATGTTTTCTTAATTTATTCCCTAAAAATCTCTCTATATTAAAAAGAAGTAGCTGACGCCACCACTGTTTCACAAATTTCTCGAGATTCTTTGCTTTGTACTGCAAAAACTATTGCATATAAAAATATGAAATTTGGTACACTTGTAAAGCTTTGGGGAATACGCTGAAATAAATTGTTTTTTGATATATATATTGTAGTTTAAGAAATATTTAATGGTTTTTAATTGTTAAACGTTGGATGTTTTCTTAATTTATTCCCTAAAAATCTCTCTATATTAAAAAGAAGTAGCTGACGCCACCACTGTTTCACAAATTTCTCGAGATTCTTTGCTTTGTACTGCAAAAACTATTGCATATAAAAATATGAAATTTGGTACACTTGTAAAGCTTTGGGGAATACGCTGAAATAAATTGTTTTTTGATATATATATTGTAGTTTAAGAAATATTTAATGGTTTTTAATTGTTAAACGTTGGATGTTTTCTTAATTTATTCCCTAAAAATCTCTCTATATTAAAAAGAAGTAGCTGACGCCACCACTGTTTCACAAATTTCTCGAGATTCTTTGCTTTGTACTGCAAAAACTATTGCATATAAAAATATGAAATTTGGTACACTTGTAAAGCTTTGGGGAATACGCTGAAATAAATTGTTTTTTGATATATATATTGTAGTTTAAGAAATATTTAATGGTTTTTAATTGTTAAACTTTGGATGTTTTCTTAATTTATTCCCTAAAAATCTCTCTATATTAAAAAGAAGTAGCTGACGCCACCACTGTTTCACAAATTTCTCGAGATTCTTTGCTTTGTACTGCAAAAACTATTGCATATAAAAATATGAAATTTGGTACACTTGTAAAGCTTTGGGGAATACGCTGAAATAAATTGTTTTTTGATATATATATTGTAGTTTAAGAAATATTTAATATTTTTTAATTGTTAAACGTTGGATGTTTTCTTAATTTATTCCCTAAAAATCTCTCTATATTAAAAAGAAGTAGCTGACGCCACCACTGTTTCACAAATTTCTCGAGATTCTTTGCTTTGTACTGCAAAAACTATTGCATATAAAAATATGAAATTTGGTACACTTGTAAAGCTTTGGGGAATACGCTGAAATAAATTGTTTTTTGATATATATATTGTAGTTTAAGAAATATTTAATGGTTTTTAATTGTTAAACGTTGGATGTTTTCTTAATTTATTCCCTAAAAATCTCTCTATATTAAAAAGAAGTAGCTGACGCCACCACTGTTTCACAAATTTCTCGAGATTCTTTGCTTTGTACTGCAAAAACTATTGCATATAAAAATATGAAATTTGGTACACTTGTAAAGCTTTGGGGAATACGCTGAAATAAATTGTTTTTTGATATATATATTGTAGTTTAAGAAATATTTAATGGTTTTTAATTGTTAAACGTTGGATGTTTTCTTAATTTATTCCCTAAAAATCTCTCTATATTAAAAAGAAGTAGCTGACGCCACCACTGTTTCACAAATTTCTCGAGATTCTTTGCTTTGTACTGCAAAAACTATTGCATATAAAAATATGAAATTTGGTACACTTGTAAAGCTTTGGGGAATACGCTGAAATAAATTGTTTTTTGATATATATATTGTAGTTTAAGAAATATTTAATATTTTTTAATTGTTAAACGTTGGATGTTTTCTTAATTTATTCCCTAAAAATCTCTCTATATTAAAAAGAAGTAGCTGACGCCACCACTGTTTCACAAATTTCTCGAGATTCTTTGCTTTGTACTGCAAAAACTATTGCATATAAAAATATGAAATTTGGTACACTTGTAAAGCTTTGGGGAATACGCTGAAATAAATTGTTTTTTGATATATATATTGTAGTTTAAGAAATATTTAATGGTTTTTAATTGTTAAACGTTGGATGTTTTCTTAATTTATTCCCTAAAAATCTCTCTATATTAAAAAGAAGTAGCTGACGCCACCACTGTTTCACAAATTTCTCGAGATTCTTTGCTTTGTACTGCAAAAACTATTGCATATAAAAATATGAAATTTGGTACACTTGTAAAGCTTTGGGGAATACGCTGAAATAAATTGTTTTTTGATATATATATTGTAGTTTAAGAAATATTTAATGGTTTTTAATTGTTAAACGTTGGATGTTTTCTTAATTTATTCCCTAAAAATCTCTCTATATTAAAAAGAAGTAGCTGACGCCACCACTGTTTCACAAATTTCTCGAGATTCTTTGCTTTGTACTGCAAAAACTATTGCATATAAAAATATGAAATTTGGTACACTTGTAAAGCTTTGGGGAATACGCTGAAATAAATTGTTTTTTGATATATATATTGTAGTTTAAGAAATATTTAATGGTTTTTAATTGTTAAACGTTGGATGTTTTCTTAATTTATTCCCTAAAAATCTCTCTATATTAAAAAGAAGTAGCTGACGCCACCACTGTTTCACAAATTTCTCGAGATTCTTTGCTTTGTACTGCAAAAACTATTGCATATAAAAATATGAAATTTGGTACACTTGTAAAGCTTTGGGGAATACTCTGAAATAAATTGTTTTTTGATATATATATTGTAGTTTAAGAAATATTTAATATTTTTTAATTGTTAAACGTTGGATGTTTTCTTAATTTATTCCCTAAAAATCTCTCTATATTAAAAAGAAGTAGCTGACGCCACCACTGTTTCACAAATTTCTCGAGATTCTTTGCTTTGTACTGCAAAAACTATTGCATATAAAAATATGAAATTTGGTACACTTGTAAAGCTTTGGGGAATACGCTGAAATAAATTGTTTTTTGATATATATATTGTAGTTTAAGAAATATTTAATGGTTTTTAATTGTTAAACGTTGGATGTTTTCTTAATTTATTCCCTAAAAATCTCTCTATATTAAAAAGAAGTAGCTGACGCCACCACTGTTTCACAAATTTCTCGAGATTCTTTGCTTTGTACTGCAAAAACTATTGCATATAAAAATATGAAATTTGGTACACTTGTAAAGCTTTGGGGAATACGCTGAAATAAATTGTTTTTTGATATATATATTGTAGTTTAAGAAATATTTAATGGTTTTTAATTGTTAAACGTTGGATGTTTTCTTAATTTATTCCCTAAAAATCTCTCTATATTAAAAAGAAGTAGCTGACGCCACCACTGTTTCACAAATTTCTCGAGATTCTTTGCTTTGTACTGCAAAAACTATTGCATATAAAAATATGAAATTTGGTACACTTGTAAAGCTTTGGGGAATACGCTGAAATAAATTGTTTTTTGATATATATATTGTAGTTTAAGAAATATTTAATGGTTTTTAATTGTTAAACGTTGGATGTTTTCTTAATTTATTCCCTAAAAATCTCTCTATATTAAAAAGAAGTAGCTGACGCCACCACTGTTTCACAAATTTCTCGAGATTCTTTGCTTTGTACTGCAAAAACTATTGCATATAAAAATATGAAATTTGGTACACTTGTAAAGCTTTGGGGAATACTCTGAAATAAATTGTTTTTTGATATATATATTGTAGTTTAAGAAATATTTAATATTTTTTAATTGTTAAACGTTGGATGTTTTCTTAATTTATTCCCTAAAAATCTCTCTATATTAAAAAGAAGTAGCTGACGCCACCACTGTTTCACAAATTTCTCGAGATTCTTTGCTTTGTACTGCAAAAACTATTGCATATAAAAATATGAAATTTGGTACACTTGTAAAGCTTTGGGGAATACGCTGAAATAAATTGTTTTTTGATATATATATTGTAGTTTAAGAAATATTTAATGGTTTTTAATTGTTAAACGTTGGATGTTTTCTTAATTTATTCCCTAAAAATCTCTCTATATTAAAAAGAAGTAGCTGACGCCACCACTGTTTCACAAATTTCTCGAGATTCTTTGCTTTGTACTGCAAAAACTATTGCATATAAAAATATGAAATTTGGTACACTTGTAAAGCTTTGGGGAATACGCTGAAATAAATTGTTTTTTGATATATATATTGTAGTTTAAGAAATATTTAATGGTTTTTAATTGTTAAACGTTGGATGTTTTCTTAATTTATTCCCTAAAAATCTCTCTATATTAAAAAGAAGTAGCTGACGCCACCACTGTTTCACAAATTTCTCGAGATTCTTTGCTTTGTACTGCAAAAACTATTGCATATAAAAATATGAAATTTGGTACACTTGTAAAGCTTTGGGGAATACGCTGAAATAAATTGTTTTTTGATATATATATTGTAGTTTAAGAAATATTTAATGGTTTTTAATTGTTAAACGTTGGATGTTTTCTTAATTTATTCCCTAAAAATCTCTCTATATTAAAAAGAAGTAGCTGACGCCACCACTGTTTCACAAATTTCTCGAGATTCTTTGCTTTGTACTGCAAAAACTATTGCATATAAAAATATGAAATTTGGTACACTTGTAAAGCTTTGGGGAATACGCTGAAATAAATTGTTTTTTGATATATATATTGTAGTTTAAGAAATATTTAATGGTTTTTAATTGTTAAACGTTGGATGTTTTCTTAATTTATTCCCTAAAAATCTCTCTATATTAAAAAGAAGTAGCTGACGCCACCACTGTTTCACAAATTTCTCGAGATTCTTTGCTTTGTACTGCAAAAACTATTGCATATAAAAATATGAAATTTGGTACACTTGTAAAGCTTTGGGGAATACGCTGAAATAAATTGTTTTTTGATATATATATTGTAGTTTAAGAAATATTTAATGGTTTTTAATTGTTAAACGTTGGATGTTTTCTTAATTTATTCCCTAAAAATCTCTCTATATTAAAAAGAAGTAGCTGACGCCACCACTGTTTCACAAATTTCTCGAGATTCTTTGCTTTGTACTGCAAAAACTATTGCATATAAAAATATGAAATTTGGTACACTTGTAAAGCTTTGGGGAATACGCTGAAATAAATTGTTTTTTGATATATATATTGTAGTTTAAGAAATATTTAATGGTTTTTAATTGTTAAACGTTGGATGTTTTCTTAATTTATTCCCTAAAAATCTCTCTATATTAAAAAGAAGTAGCTGACGCCACCACTGTTTCACAAATTTCTCGAGATTCTTTGCTTTGTACTGCAAAAACTATTGCATATAAAAATATGAAATTTGGTACACTTGTAAAGCTTTGGGGAATACGCTGAAATAAATTGTTTTTTGATATATATATTGTAGTTTAAGAAATATTTAATGGTTTTTAATTGTTAAACGTTGGATGTTTTCTTAATTTATTCCCTAAAAATCTCTCTATATTAAAAAGAAGTAGCTGACGCCACCACTGTTTCACAAATTTCTCGAGATTCTTTGCTTTGTACTGCAAAAACTATTGCATATAAAAATATGAAATTTGGTACACTTGTAAAGCTTTGGGGAATACGCTGAAATAAATTGTTTTTTGATATATATATTGTAGTTTAAGAAATATTTAATGGTTTTTAATTGTTAAACGTTGGATGTTTTCTTAATTTATTCCCTAAAAATCTCTCTATATTAAAAAGAAGTAGCTGACGCCACCACTGTTTCACAAATTTCTCGAGATTCTTTGCTTTGTACTGCAAAAACTATTGCATATAAAAATATGAAATTTGGTACACTTGTAAAGCTTTGGGGAATACGCTGAAATAAATTGTTTTTTGATATATATATTGTAGTTTAAGAAATATTTAATGGTTTTTAATTGTTAAACGTTGGATGTTTTCTTAATTTATTCCCTAAAAATCTCTCTATATTAAAAAGAAGTAGCTGACGCCACCACTGTTTCACAAATTTCTCGAGATTCTTTGCTTTGTACTGCAAAAACTATTGCATATAAAAATATGAAATTTGGTACACTTGTAAAGCTTTGGGGAATACGCTGAAATAAATTGTTTTTTGATATATATATTGTAGTTTAAGAAATATTTAATGGTTTTTAATTGTTAAACGTTGGATGTTTTCTTAATTTATTCCCTAAAAATCTCTCTATATTAAAAAGAAGTAGCTGACGCCACCACTGTTTCACAAGTTTCTCGAGATTCTTTGCTTTGTACTGCAAAAACTATTGCATATAAAAATATGAAATTTGGTACACTTGTAAAGCTTTGGGGAATACGCTGAAATAAATTGTTTTTTGATATATATATTGTAGTTTAAGAAATATTTAATGGTTTTTAATTGTTAAACGTTGGATGTTTTCTTAATTTATTCCCTAAAAATCTCTCTATATTAAAAAGAAGTAGCTGACGCCACCACTGTTTCACAAATTTCTCGAGATTCTTTGCTTTGTACTGCAAAAACTATTGCATATAAAAATATGAAATTTGGTACACTTGTAAAGCTTTGGGGAATACGCTGAAATAAATTGTTTTTTGATATATATATTGTAGTTTAAGAAATATTTAATGGTTTTTAATTGTTAAACGTTGGATGTTTTCTTAATTTATTCCCTAAAAATCTCTCTATATTAAAAAGAAGTAGCTGACGCCACCACTGTTTCACAAATTTCTCGAGATTCTTTGCTTTGTACTGCAAAAACTATTGCATATAAAAATATGAAATTTGGTACACTTGTAAAGCTTTGGGGAATACGCTGAAATAAATTGTTTTTTGATATATATATTGTAGTTTAAGAAATATTTAATGGTTTTTAATTGTTAAACGTTGGATGTTTTCTTAATTTATTCCCTAAAAATCTCTCTATATTAAAAAGAAGTAGCTGACGCCACCACTGTTTCACAAATTTCTCGAGATTCTTTGCTTTGTACTGCAAAAACTATTGCATATAAAAATATGAAATTTGGTACACTTGTAAAGCTTTGGGGAATACGCTGAAATAAATTGTTTTTTGATATATATATTGTAGTTTAAGAAATATTTAATGGTTTTTAATTGTTAAACGTTGGATGTTTTCTTAATTTATTCCCTAAAAATCTCTCTATATTAAAAAGAAGTAGCTGACGCCACCACTGTTTCACAAATTTCTCGAGATTCTTTGCTTTGTACTGCAAAAACTATTGCATATAAAAATATGAAATTTGGTACACTTGTAAAGCTTTGGGGAATACGCTGAAATAAATTGTTTTTTGATATATATATTGTAGTTTAAGAAATATTTAATGGTTTTTAATTGTTAAACGTTGGATGTTTTCTTAATTTATTCCCTAAAAATCTCTCTATATTAAAAAGAAGTAGCTGACGCCACCACTGTTTCACAAATTTCTCGAGATTCTTTGCTTTGTACTGCAAAAACTATTGCATATAAAAATATGAAATTTGGTACACTTGTAAAGCTTTGGGGAATACGCTGAAATAAATTGTTTTTTGATATATATATTGTAGTTTAAGAAATATTTAATGGTTTTTAATTGTTAAACGTTGGATGTTTTCTTAATTTATTCCCTAAAAATCTCTCTATATTAAAAAGAAGTAGCTGACGCCACCACTGTTTCACAAATTTCTCGAGATTCTTTGCTTTGTACTGCAAAAACTATTGCATATAAAAATATGAAATTTGGTACACTTGTAAAGCTTTGGGGAATACGCTGAAATAAATTGTTTTTTGATATATATATTGTAGTTTAAGAAATATTTAATGGTTTTTAATTGTTAAACGTTGGATGTTTTCTTAATTTATTCCCTAAAAATCTCTCTATATTAAAAAGAAGTAGCTGACGCCACCACTGTTTCACAAATTTCTCGAGATTCTTTGCTTTGTACTGCAAAAACTATTGCATATAAAAATATGAAATTTGGTACACTTGTAAAGCTTTGGGGAATACGCTGAAATAAATTGTTTTTTGATATATATATTGTAGTTTAAGAAATATTTAATGGTTTTTAATTGTTAAACGTTGGATGTTTTCTTAATTTATTCCCTAAAAATCTCTCTATATTAAAAAGAAGTAGCTGACGCCACCACTGTTTCACAAATTTCTCGAGATTCTTTGCTTTGTACTGCAAAAACTATTGCATATAAAAATATGAAATTTGGTACACTTGTAAAGCTTTGGGGAATACGCTGAAATAAATTGTTTTTTGATATATATATTGTAGTTTAAGAAATATTTAATGGTTTTTAATTGTTAAACGTTGGATGTTTTCTTAATTTATTCCCTAAAAATCTCTCTATATTAAAAAGAAGTAGCTGACGCCACCACTGTTTCACAAATTTCTCGAGATTCTTTGCTTTGTACTGCAAAAACTATTGCATATAAAAATATGAAATTTGGTACACTTGTAAAGCTTTGGGGAATACGCTGAAATAAATTGTTTTTTGATATATATATTGTAGTTTAAGAAATATTTAATGGTTTTTAATTGTTAAACGTTGGATGTTTTCTTAATTTATTCCCTAAAAATCTCTCTATATTAAAAAGAAGTAGCTGACGCCACCACTGTTTCACAAATTTCTCGAGATTCTTTGCTTTGTACTGCAAAAACTATTGCATATAAAAATATGAAATTTGGTACACTTGTAAAGCTTTGGGGAATACGCTGAAATAAATTGTTTTTTGATATATATATTGTAGTTTAAGAAATATTTAATGGTTTTTAATTGTTAAACGTTGGATGTTTTCTTAATTTATTCCCTAAAAATCTCTCTATATTAAAAAGAAGTAGCTGACGCCACCACTGTTTCACAAATTTCTCGAGATTCTTTGCTTTGTACTGCAAAAACTATTGCATATAAAAATATGAAATTTGGTACACTTGTAAAGCTTTGGGGAATACGCTGAAATAAATTGTTTTTTGATATATATATTGTAGTTTAAGAAATATTTAATGGTTTTTAATTGTTAAACTTTGGATGTTTTCTTAATTTATTCCCTAAAAATCTCTCTATATTAAAAAGAAGTAGCTGACGCCACCACTGTTTCACAAATTTCTCGAGATTCTTTGCTTTGTACTGCAAAAACTATTGCATATAAAAATATGAAATTTGGTACACTTGTAAAGCTTTGGGGAATACGCTGAAATAAATTGTTTTTTGATATATATATTGTAGTTTAAGAAATATTTAATATTTTTTAATTGTTAAACGTTGGATGTTTTCTTAATTTATTCCCTAAAAATCTCTCTATATTAAAAAGAAGTAGCTGACGCCACCACTGTTTCACAAATTTCTCGAGATTCTTTGCTTTGTACTGCAAAAACTATTGCATATAAAAATATGAAATTTGGTACACTTGTAAAGCTTTGGGGAATACGCTGAAATAAATTGTTTTTTGATATATATATTGTAGTTTAAGAAATATTTAATGGTTTTTAATTGTTAAACGTTGGATGTTTTCTTAATTTATTCCCTAAAAATCTCTCTATATTAAAAAGAAGTAGCTGACGCCACCACTGTTTCACAAATTTCTCGAGATTCTTTGCTTTGTACTGCAAAAACTATTGCATATAAAAATATGAAATTTGGTACACTTGTAAAGCTTTGGGGAATACGCTGAAATAAATTGTTTTTTGATATATATATTGTAGTTTAAGAAATATTTAATGGTTTTTAATTGTTAAACGTTGGATGTTTTCTTAATTTATTCCCTAAAAATCTCTCTATATTAAAAAGAAGTAGCTGACGCCACCACTGTTTCACAAATTTCTCGAGATTCTTTGCTTTGTACTGCAAAAACTATTGCATATAAAAATATGAAATTTGGTACACTTGTAAAGCTTTGGGGAATACGCTGAAATAAATTGTTTTTTGATATATATATTGTAGTTTAAGAAATATTTAATATTTTTTAATTGTTAAACGTTGGATGTTTTCTTAATTTATTCCCTAAAAATCTCTCTATATTAAAAAGAAGTAGCTGACGCCACCACTGTTTCACAAATTTCTCGAGATTCTTTGCTTTGTACTGCAAAAACTATTGCATATAAAAATATGAAATTTGGTACACTTGTAAAGCTTTGGGGAATACGCTGAAATAAATTGTTTTTTGATATATATATTGTAGTTTAAGAAATATTTAATGGTTTTTAATTGTTAAACGTTGGATGTTTTCTTAATTTATTCCCTAAAAATCTCTCTATATTAAAAAGAAGTAGCTGACGCCACCACTGTTTCACAAATTTCTCGAGATTCTTTGCTTTGTACTGCAAAAACTATTGCATATAAAAATATGAAATTTGGTACACTTGTAAAGCTTTGGGGAATACGCTGAAATAAATTGTTTTTTGATATATATATTGTAGTTTAAGAAATATTTAATATTTTTTAATTGTTAAACGTTGGATGTTTTCTTAATTTATTCCCTAAAAATCTCTCTATATTAAAAAGAAGTAGCTGACGCCACCACTGTTTCACAAATTTCTCGAGATTCTTTGCTTTGTACTGCAAAAACTATTGCATATAAAAATATGAAATTTGGTACACTTGTAAAGCTTTGGGGAATACGCTGAAATAAATTGTTTTTTGATATATATATTGTAGTTTAAGAAATATTTAATTTTTTTAATTGTTAAACGTTGGATGTTTTCTTAATTTATTCCCTAAAAATCTCTCTATATTAAAAAGAAGTAGCTGACGCCACCACTGTTTCACAAATTTCTCGAGATTCTTTGCTTTGTACTGCAAAAACTATTGCATATAAAAATATGAAATTTGGTACACTTGTAAAGCTTTGGGGAATACGCTGAAATAAATTGTTTTTTGATATATATATTGTAGTTTAAGAAATATTTAATATTTTTTAATTGTTAAACGTTGGATGTTTTCTTAATTTATTCCCTAAAAATCTCTCTATATTAAAAAGAAGTAGCTGACGCCACCACTGTTTCACAAATTTCTCGAGATTCTTTGCTTTGTACTGCAAAAACTATTGCATATAAAAATATGAAATTTGGTACACTTGTAAAGCTTTGGGGAATACGCTGAAATAAATTGTTTTTTGATATATATATTGTAGTTTAAGAAATATTTAATATTTTTTAATTGTTAAACGTTGGATGTTTTCTTAATTTATTCCCTAAAAATCTCTCTATATTAAAAAGAAGTAGCTGACGCCACCACTGTTTCACAAATTTCTCGAGATTCTTTGCTTTGTACTGCAAAAACTATTGCATATAAAAATATGAAATTTGGTACACTTGTAAAGCTTTGGGGAATACGCTGAAATAAATTGTTTTTTGATATATATATTGTAGTTTAAGAAATATTTAATATTTTTTAATTGTTAAACGTTGGATGTTTTCTTAATTTATTCCCTAAAAATCTCTCTATATTAAAAAGAAGTAGCTGACGCCACCACTGTTTCACAAATTTCTCGAGATTCTTTGCTTTGTACTGCAAAAACTATTGCATATAAAAATATGAAATTTGGTACACTTGTAAAGCTTTGGGGAATACGCTGAAATAAATTGTTTTTTGATATATATATTGTAGTTTAAGAAATATTTAATATTTTTTAATTGTTAAACGTTGGATGTTTTCTTAATTTATTCCCTAAAAATCTCTCTATATTAAAAAGAAGTAGCTGACGCCACCACTGTTTCACAAATTTCTCGAGATTCTTTGCTTTGTACTGCAAAAACTATTGCATATAAAAATATGAAATTTGGTACACTTGTAAAGCTTTGGGGAATACGCTGAAATAAATTGTTTTTTGATATATATATTGTAGTTTAAGAAATATTTAATATTTTTTAATTGTTAAACGTTGGATGTTTTCTTAATTTATTCCCTAAAAATCTCTCTATATTAAAAAGAAGTAGCTGACGCCACCACTGTTTCACAAATTTCTCGAGATTCTTTGCTTTGTACTGCAAAAACTATTGCATATAAAAATATGAAATTTGGTACACTTGTAAAGCTTTGGGGAATACGCTGAAATAAATTGTTTTTTGATATATATATTGTAGTTTAAGAAATATTTAATGGTTTTTAATTGTTAAACGTTGGATGTTTTCTTAATTTATTCCCTAAAAATCTCTCTATATTAAAAAGAAGTAGCTGACGCCACCACTGTTTCACAAATTTCTCGAGATTCTTTGCTTTGTACTGCAAAAACTATTGCATATAAAAATATGAAATTTGGTACACTTGTAAAGCTTTGGGGAATACGCTGAAATAAATTGTTTTTTGATATATATATTGTAGTTTAAGAAATATTTAATGGTTTTTAATTGTTAAACGTTGGATGTTTTCTTAATTTATTCCCTAAAAATCTCTCTATATTAAAAAGAAGTAGCTGACGCCACCACTGTTTCACAAATTTCTCGAGATTCTTTGCTTTGTACTGCAAAAACTATTGCATATAAAAATATGAAATTTGGTACACTTGAAAAGCTTTGGGGAATACGCTGAAATAAATTGTTTTTTGATATATATATTGTAGTTTAAGAAATATTTAATATTTTTTAATTGTTAAACGTTGGATGTTTTCTTAATTTATTCCCTAAAAATCTCTCTATATTAAAAAGAAGTAGCTGACGCCACCACTGTTTTACAAATTTCTCGAGATTCTTTGCTTTGTACTGCAAAAACTATTGCATATAAAAATATGAAATTTGGTACACTTGTAAAGCTTTGGGGAATACGCTGAAATAAATTGTTTTTTGATATATATATTGTAGTTTAAGAAATATTTAATATTTTTTAATTGTTAAACTTTGGATGTTTTCTTAATTTATTCCCTAAAAATCTCTCTATATTAAAAAGAAGTAGCTGACGCCACCACTGTTTCACAAATTTCTCGAGATTCTTTGCTTTGTACTGCAAAAACTATTGCATATAAAAATATGAAATTTGGTACACTTGTAAAGCTTTGGGGAATACGCTGAAATAAATTGTTTTTTGATATATATATTGTAGTTTAAGAAATATTTAATGGTTTTTAATTGTTAAACGTTGGATGTTTTCTTAATTTATTCCCTAAAAATCTCTCTATATTAAAAAGAAGTAGCTGACGCCACCACTGTTTCACAAATTTCTCGAGATTCTTTGCTTTGTACTGCAAAAACTATTGCATATAAAAATATGAAATTTGGTACACTTGTAAAGCTTTGGGGAATACGCTGAAATAAATTGTTTTTTGATATATATATTGTAGTTTAAGAAATATTTAATGGTTTTTAATTGTTAAACGTTGGATGTTTTCTTAATTTATTCCCTAAAAATCTCTCTATATTAAAAAGAAGTAGCTGACGCCACCACTGTTTCACAAATTTCTCGAGATTCTTTGCTTTGTACTGCAAAAACTATTGCATATAAAAATATGAAATTTGGTACACTTGTAAAGCTTTGGGGAATACGCTGAAATAAATTGTTTTTTGATATATATATTGTAGTTTAAGAAATATTTAATGGTTTTTAATTGTTAAACGTTGGATGTTTTCTTAATTTATTCCCTAAAAATCTCTCTATATTAAAAAGAAGTAGCTGACGCCACCACTGTTTCACAAATTTCTCGAGATTCTTTGCTTTGTACTGCAAAAACTATTGCATATAAAAATATGAAATTTGGTACACTTGTAAAGCTTTGGGGAATACGCTGAAATAAATTGTTTTTTGATATATATATTGTAGTTTAAGAAATATTTAATGGTTTTTAATTGTTAAACGTTGGATGTTTTCTTAATTTATTCCCTAAAAATCTCTCTATATTAAAAAGAAGTAGCTGACGCCACCACTGTTTCACAAATTTCTCGAGATTCTTTGCTTTGTACTGCAAAAACTATTGCATATAAAAATATGAAATTTGGTACACTTGTAAAGCTTTGGGGAATACGCTGAAATAAATTGTTTTTTGATATATATATTGTAGTTTAAGAAATATTTAATGGTTTTTAATTGTTAAACGTTGGATGTTTTCTTAATTTATTCCCTAAAAATCTCTCTATATTAAAAAGAAGTAGCTGACGCCACCACTGTTTCACAAATTTCTCGAGATTCTTTGCTTTGTACTGCAAAAACTATTGCATATAAAAATATGAAATTTGGTACACTTGTAAAGCTTTGGGGAATACGCTGAAATAAATTGTTTTTTGATATATATATTGTAGTTTAAGAAATATTTAATGGTTTTTAATTGTTAAACGTTGGATGTTTTCTTAATTTATTCCCTAAAAATCTCTCTATATTAAAAAGAAGTAGCTGACGCCACCACTGTTTCACAAATTTCTCGAGATTCTTTGCTTTGTACTGCAAAAACTATTGCATATAAAAATATGAAATTTGGTACACTTGTAAAGCTTTGGGGAATACGCTGAAATAAATTGTTTTTTGATATATATATTGTAGTTTAAGAAATATTTAATGGTTTTTAATTGTTAAACGTTGGATGTTTTCTTAATTTATTCCCTAAAAATCTCTCTATATTAAAAAGAAGTAGCTGACGCCACCACTGTTTCACAAATTTCTCGAGATTCTTTGCTTTGTACTGCAAAAACTATTGCATATAAAAATATGAAATTTGGTACACTTGTAAAGCTTTGGGGAATACGCTGAAATAAATTGTTTTTTGATATATATATTGTAGTTTAAGAAATATTTAATGGTTTTTAATTGTTAAACGTTGGATGTTTTCTTAATTTATTCCCTAAAAATCTCTCTATATTAAAAAGAAGTAGCTGACGCCACCACTGTTTCACAAATTTCTCGAGATTCTTTGCTTTGTACTGCAAAAACTATTGCATATAAAAATATGAAATTTGGTACACTTGTAAAGCTTTGGGGAATACGCTGAAATAAATTGTTTTTTGATATATATATTGTAGTTTAAGAAATATTTAATGGTTTTTAATTGTTAAACGTTGGATGTTTTCTTAATTTATTCCCTAAAAATCTCTCTATATTAAAAAGAAGTAGCTGACGCCACCACTGTTTCACAAATTTCTCGAGATTCTTTGCTTTGTACTGCAAAAACTATTGCATATAAAAATATGAAATTTGGTACACTTGTAAAGCTTTGGGGAATACGCTGAAATAAATTGTTTTTTGATATATATATTGTAGTTTAAGAAATATTTAATGGTTTTTAATTGTTAAACGTTGGATGTTTTCTTAATTTATTCCCTAAAAATCTCTCTATATTAAAAAGAAGTAGCTGACGCCACCACTGTTTCACAAATTTCTCGAGATTCTTTGCTTTGTACTGCAAAAACTATTGCATATAAAAATATGAAATTTGGTACACTTGTAAAGCTTTGGGGAATACGCTGAAATAAATTGTTTTTTGATATATATATTGTAGTTTAAGAAATATTTAATGGTTTTTAATTGTTAAACGTTGGATGTTTTCTTAATTTATTCCCTAAAAATCTCTCTATATTAAAAAGAAGTAGCTGACGCCACCACTGTTTCACAAATTTCTCGAGATTCTTTGCTTTGTACTGCAAAAACTATTGCATATAAAAATATGAAATTTGGTACACTTGTAAAGCTTTGGGGAATACGCTGAAATAAATTGTTTTTTGATATATATATTGTAGTTTAAGAAATATTTAATGGTTTTTAATTGTTAAACGTTGGATGTTTTCTTAATTTATTCCCTAAAAATCTCTCTATATTAAAAAGAAGTAGCTGACGCCACCACTGTTTCACAAATTTCTCGAGATTCTTTGCTTTGTACTGCAAAAACTATTGCATATAAAAATATGAAATTTGGTACACTTGTAAAGCTTTGGGGAATACGCTGAAATAAATTGTTTTTTGATATATATATTGTAGTTTAAGAAATATTTAATGGTTTTTAATTGTTAAACGTTGGATGTTTTCTTAATTTATTCCCTAAAAATCTCTCTATATTAAAAAGAAGTAGCTGACGCCACCACTGTTTCACAAATTTCTCGAGATTCTTTGCTTTGTACTGCAAAAACTATTGCATATAAAAATATGAAATTTGGTACACTTGTAAAGCTTTGGGGAATACGCTGAAATAAATTGTTTTTTGATATATATATTGTAGTTTAAGAAATATTTAATATTTTTTAATTGTTAAACGTTGGATGTTTTCTTAATTTATTCCCTAAAAATCTCTCTATATTAAAAAGAAGTAGCTGACGCCACCACTGTTTCACAAATTTCTCGAGATTCTTTGCTTTGTACTGCAAAAACTATTGCATATAAAAATATGAAATTTGGTACACTTGTAAAGCTTTGGGGAATACGCTGAAATAAATTGTTTTTTGATATATATATTGTAGTTTAAGAAATATTTAATGGTTTTTAATTGTTAAACGTTGGATGTTTTCTTAATTTATTCCCTAAAAATCTCTCTATATTAAAAAGAAGTAGCTGACGCCACCACTGTTTCACAAATTTCTCGAGATTCTTTGCTTTGTACTGCAAAAACTATTGCATATAAAAATATGAAATTTGGTACACTTGTAAAGCTTTGGGGAATACGCTGAAATAAATTGTTTTTTGATATATATATTGTAGTTTAAGAAATATTTAATGGTTTTTAATTGTTAAACGTTGGATGTTTTCTTAATTTATTCCCTAAAAATCTCTCTATATTAAAAAGAAGTAGCTGACGCCACCACTGTTTCACAAATTTCTCGAGATTCTTTGCTTTGTACTGCAAAAACTATTGCATATAAAAATATGAAATTTGGTACACTTGTAAAGCTTTGGGGAATACGCTGAAATAAATTGTTTTTTGATATATATATTGTAGTTTAAGAAATATTTAATATTTTTTAATTGTTAAACGTTGGATGTTTTCTTAATTTATTCCCTAAAAATCTCTCTATATTAAAAAGAAGTAGCTGACGCCACCACTGTTTCACAAATTTCTCGAGATTCTTTGCTTTGTACTGCAAAAACTATTGCATATAAAAATATGAAATTTGGTACACTTGTAAAGCTTTGGGGAATACGCTGAAATAAATTGTTTTTTGATATATATATTGTAGTTTAAGAAATATTTAATGGTTTTTAATTGTTAAACGTTGGATGTTTTCTTAATTTATTCCCTAAAAATCTCTCTATATTAAAAAGAAGTAGCTGACGCCACCACTGTTTCACAAATTTCTCGAGATTCTTTGCTTTGTACTGCAAAAACTATTGCATATAAAAATATGAAATTTGGTACACTTGTAAAGCTTTGGGGAATACGCTGAAATAAATTGTTTTTTGATATATATATTGTAGTTTAAGAAATATTTAATATTTTTTAATTGTTAAACGTTGGATGTTTTCTTAATTTATTCCCTAAAAATCTCTCTATATTAAAAAGAAGTAGCTGACGCCACCACTGTTTCACAAATTTCTCGAGATTCTTTGCTTTGTACTGCAAAAACTATTGCATATAAAAATATGAAATTTGGTACACTTGTAAAGCTTTGGGGAATACGCTGAAATAAATTGTTTTTTGATATATATATTGTAGTTTAAGAAATATTTAATATTTTTTAATTGTTAAACGTTGGATGTTTTCTTAATTTATTCCCTAAAAATCTCTCTATATTAAAAAGAAGTAGCTGACGCCACCACTGTTTCACAAATTTCTCGAGATTCTTTGCTTTGTACTGCAAAAACTATTGCATATAAAAATATGAAATTTGGTACACTTGTAAAGCTTTGGGGAATACGCTGAAATAAATTGTTTTTTGATATATATATTGTAGTTTAAGAAATATTTAATATTTTTTAATTGTTAAACGTTGGATGTTTTCTTAATTTATTCCCTAAAAATCTCTCTATATTAAAAAGAAGTAGCTGACGCCACCACTGTTTCACAAATTTCTCGAGATTCTTTGCTTTGTACTGCAAAAACTATTGCATATAAAAATATGAAATTTGGTACACTTGTAAAGCTTTGGGGAATACGCTGAAATAAATTGTTTTTTGATATATATATTGTAGTTTAAGAAATATTTAATATTTTTTAATTGTTAAACGTTGGATGTTTTCTTAATTTATTCCCTAAAAATCTCTCTATATTAAAAAGAAGTAGCTGACGCCACCACTGTTTCACAAATTTCTCGAGATTCTTTGCTTTGTACTGCAAAAACTATTGCATATAAAAATATGAAATTTGGTACACTTGTAAAGCTTTGGGGAATACGCTGAAATAAATTGTTTTTTGATATATATATTGTAGTTTAAGAAATATTTAATATTTTTTAATTGTTAAACGTTGGATGTTTTCTTAATTTATTCCCTAAAAATCTCTCTATATTAAAAAGAAGTAGCTGACGCCACCACTGTTTCACAAATTTCTCGAGATTCTTTGCTTTGTACTGCAAAAACTATTGCATATAAAAATATGAAATTTGGTACACTTGTAAAGCTTTGGGGAATACGCTGAAATAAATTGTTTTTTGATATATATATTGTAGTTTAAGAAATATTTAATATTTTTTAATTGTTAAACGTTGGATGTTTTCTTAATTTATTCCCTAAAAATCTCTCTATATTAAAAAGAAGTAGCTGACGCCACCACTGTTTCACAAATTTCTCGAGATTCTTTGCTTTGTACTGCAAAAACTATTGCATATAAAAATATGAAATTTGGTACACTTGTAAAGCTTTGGGGAATACGCTGAAATAAATTGTTTTTTGATATATATATTGTAGTTTAAGAAATATTTAATATTTTTTAATTGTTAAACGTTGGATGTTTTCTTAATTTATTCCCTAAAAATCTCTCTATATTAAAAAGAAGTAGCTGACGCCACCACTGTTTCACAAATTTCTCGAGATTCTTTGCTTTGTACTGCAAAAACTATTGCATATAAAAATATGAAATTTGGTACACTTGTAAAGCTTTGGGGAATACGCTGAAATAAATTGTTTTTTGATATATATATTGTAGTTTAAGAAATATTTAATTTTTTTAATTGTTAAACGTTGGATGTTTTCTTAATTTATTCCCTAAAAATCTCTCTATATTAAAAAGAAGTAGCTGACGCCACCACTGTTTCACAAATTTCTCGAGATTCTTTGCTTTGTACTGCAAAAACTATTGCATATAAAAATATGAAATTTGGTACACTTGTAAAGCTTTGGGGAATACGCTGAAATAAATTGTTTTTTGATATATATATTGTAGTTTAAGAAATATTTAATATTTTTTAATTGTTAAACGTTGGATGTTTTCTTAATTTATTCCCTAAAAATCTCTCTATATTAAAAAGAAGTAGCTGACGCCACCACTGTTTCACAAATTTCTCGAGATTCTTTGCTTTGTACTGCAAAAACTATTGCATATAAAAATATGAAATTTGGTACACTTGTAAAGCTTTGGGGAATACGCTGAAATAAATTGTTTTTTGATATATATATTGTAGTTTAAGAAATATTTAATATTTTTTAATTGTTAAACGTTGGATGTTTTCTTAATTTATTCCCTAAAAATCTCTCTATATTAAAAAGAAGTAGCTGACGCCACCACTGTTTCACAAATTTCTCGAGATTCTTTGCTTTGTACTGCAAAAACTATTGCATATAAAAATATGAAATTTGGTACACTTGTAAAGCTTTGGGGAATACGCTGAAATAAATTGTTTTTTGATATATATATTGTAGTTTAAGAAATATTTAATATTTTTTAATTGTTAAACGTTGGATGTTTTCTTAATTTATTCCCTAAAAATCTCTCTATATTAAAAAGAAGTAGCTGACGCCACCACTGTTTCACAAATTTCTCGAGATTCTTTGCTTTGTACTGCAAAAACTATTGCATATAAAAATATGAAATTTGGTACACTTGTAAAGCTTTGGGGAATACGCTGAAATAAATTGTTTTTTGATATATATATTGTAGTTTAAGAAATATTTAATATTTTTTAATTGTTAAACGTTGGATGTTTTCTTAATTTATTCCCTAAAAATCTCTCTATATTAAAAAGAAGTAGCTGACGCCACCACTGTTTCACAAATTTCTCGAGATTCTTTGCTTTGTACTGCAAAAACTATTGCATATAAAAATATGAAATTTGGTACACTTGTAAAGCTTTGGGGAATACGCTGAAATAAATTGTTTTTTGATATATATATTGTAGTTTAAGAAATATTTAATATTTTTTAATTGTTAAACGTTGGATGTTTTCTTAATTTATTCCCTAAAAATCTCTCTATATTAAAAAGAAGTAGCTGACGCCACCACTGTTTCACAAATTTCTCGAGATTCTTTGCTTTGTACTGCAAAAACTATTGCATATAAAAATATGAAATTTGGTACACTTGTAAAGCTTTGGGGAATACGCTGAAATAAATTGTTTTTTGATATATATATTGTAGTTTAAGAAATATTTAATATTTTTTAATTGTTAAACGTTGGATGTTTTCTTAATTTATTCCCTAAAAATCTCTCTATATTAAAAAGAAGTAGCTGACGCCACCACTGTTTCACAAATTTCTCGAGATTCTTTGCTTTGTACTGCAAAAACTATTGCATATAAAAATATGAAATTTGGTACACTTGTAAAGCTTTGGGGAATACGCTGAAATAAATTGTTTTTTGATATATATATTGTAGTTTAAGAAATATTTAATATTTTTTAATTGTTAAACGTTGGATGTTTTCTTAATTTATTCCCTAAAAATCTCTCTATATTAAAAAGAAGTAGCTGACGCCACCACTGTTTCACAAATTTCTCGAGATTCTTTGCTTTGTACTGCAAAAACTATTGCATATAAAAATATGAAATTTGGTACACTTGTAAAGCTTTGGGGAATACGCTGAAATAAATTGTTTTTTGATATATATATTGTAGTTTAAGAAATATTTAATATTTTTTAATTGTTAAACGTTGGATGTTTTCTTAATTTATTCCCTAAAAATCTCTCTATATTAAAAAGAAGTAGCTGACGCCACCACTGTTTCACAAATTTCTCGAGATTCTTTGCTTTGTACTGCAAAAACTATTGCATATAAAAATATGAAATTTGGTACACTTGTAAAGCTTTGGGGAATACGCTGAAATAAATTGTTTTTTGATATATATATTGTAGTTTAAGAAATATTTAATATTTTTTAATTGTTAAACGTTGGATGTTTTCTTAATTTATTCCCTAAAAATCTCTCTATATTAAAAAGAAGTAGCTGACGCCACCACTGTTTCACAAATTTCTCGAGATTCTTTGCTTTGTACTGCAAAAACTATTGCATATAAAAATATGAAATTTGGTACACTTGTAAAGCTTTGGGGAATACGCTGAAATAAATTGTTTTTTGATATATATATTGTAGTTTAAGAAATATTTAATATTTTTTAATTGTTAAACGTTGGATGTTTTCTTAATTTATTCCCTAAAAATCTCTCTATATTAAAAAGAAGTAGCTGACGCCACCACTGTTTCACAAATTTCTCGAGATTCTTTGCTTTGTACTGCAAAAACTATTGCATATAAAAATATGAAATTTGGTACACTTGTAAAGCTTTGGGGAATACGCTGAAATAAATTGTTTTTTGATATATATATTGTAGTTTAAGAAATATTTAATGGTTTTTAATTGTTAAACGTTGGATGTTTTCTTAATTTATTCCCTAAAAATCTCTCTATATTAAAAAGAAGTAGCTGACGCCACCACTGTTTCACAAATTTCTCGAGATTCTTTGCTTTGTACTGCAAAAACTATTGCATATAAAAATATGAAATTTGGTACACTTGTAAAGCTTTGGGGAATACGCTGAAATAAATTGTTTTTTGATATATATATTGTAGTTTAAGAAATATTTAATGGTTTTTAATTGTTAAACGTTGGATGTTTTCTTAATTTATTCCCTAAAAATCTCTCTATATTAAAAAGAAGTAGCTGACGCCACCACTGTTTCACAAATTTCTCGAGATTCTTTGCTTTGTACTGCAAAAACTATTGCATATAAAAATATGAAATTTGGTACACTTGTAAAGCTTTGGGGAATACGCTGAAATAAATTGTTTTTTGATATATATATTGTAGTTTAAGAAATATTTAATATTTTTTAATTGTTAAACGTTGGATGTTTTCTTAATTTATTCCCTAAAAATCTCTCTATATTAAAAAGAAGTAGCTGACGCCACCACTGTTTCACAAATTTCTCGAGATTCTTTGCTTTGTACTGCAAAAACTATTGCATATAAAAATATGAAATTTGGTACACTTGTAAAGCTTTGGGGAATACGCTGAAATAAATTGTTTTTTGATATATATATTGTAGTTTAAGAAATATTTAATGGTTTTTAATTGTTAAACGTTGGATGTTTTCTTAATTTATTCCCTAAAAATCTCTCTATATTAAAAAGAAGTAGCTGACGCCACCACTGTTTCACAAATTTCTCGAGATTCTTTGCTTTGTACTGCAAAAACTATTGCATATAAAAATATGAAATTTGGTACACTTGTAAAGCTTTGGGGAATACGCTGAAATAAATTGTTTTTTGATATATATATTGTAGTTTAAGAAATATTTAATATTTTTTAATTGTTAAACGTTGGATGTTTTCTTAATTTATTCCCTAAAAATCTCTCTATATTAAAAAGAAGTAGCTGACGCCACCACTGTTTCACAAATTTCTCGAGATTCTTTGCTTTGTACTGCAAAAACTATTGCATATAAAAATATGAAATTTGGTACACTTGTAAAGCTTTGGGGAATACGCTGAAATAAATTGTTTTTTGATATATATATTGTAGTTTAAGAAATATTTAATATTTTTTAATTGTTAAACGTTGGATGTTTTCTTAATTTATTCCCTAAAAATCTCTCTATATTAAAAAGAAGTAGCTGACGCCACCACTGTTTCACAAATTTCTCGAGATTCTTTGCTTTGTACTGCAAAAACTATTGCATATAAAAATATGAAATTTGGTACACTTGTAAAGCTTTGGGGAATACGCTGAAATAAATTGTTTTTTGATATATATATTGTAGTTTAAGAAATATTTAATATTTTTTAATTGTTAAACGTTGGATGTTTTCTTAATTTATTCCCTAAAAATCTCTCTATATTAAAAAGAAGTAGCTGACGCCACCACTGTTTCACAAATTTCTCGAGATTCTTTGCTTTGTACTGCAAAAACTATTGCATATAAAAATATGAAATTTGGTACACTTGTAAAGCTTTGGGGAATACGCTGAAATAAATTGTTTTTTGATATATATATTGTAGTTTAAGAAATATTTAATATTTTTTAATTGTTAAACGTTGGATGTTTTCTTAATTTATTCCCTAAAAATCTCTCTATATTAAAAAGAAGTAGCTGACGCCACCACTGTTTCACAAATTTCTCGAGATTCTTTGCTTTGTACTGCAAAAACTATTGCATATAAAAATATGAAATTTGGTACACTTGTAAAGCTTTGGGGAATACGCTGAAATAAATTGTTTTTTGATATATATATTGTAGTTTAAGAAATATTTAATATTTTTTAATTGTTAAACGTTGGATGTTTTCTTAATTTATTCCCTAAAAATCTCTCTATATTAAAAAGAAGTAGCTGACGCCACCACTGTTTCACAAATTTCTCGAGATTCTTTGCTTTGTACTGCAAAAACTATTGCATATAAAAATATGAAATTTGGTACACTTGTAAAGCTTTGGGGAATACGCTGAAATAAATTGTTTTTTGATATATATATTGTAGTTTAAGAAATATTTAATATTTTTTAATTGTTAAACGTTGGATGTTTTCTTAATTTATTCCCTAAAAATCTCTCTATATTAAAAAGAAGTAGCTGACGCCACCACTGTTTCACAAATTTCTCGAGATTCTTTGCTTTGTACTGCAAAAACTATTGCATATAAAAATATGAAATTTGGTACACTTGTAAAGCTTTGGGGAATACGCTGAAATAAATTGTTTTTTGATATATATATTGTAGTTTAAGAAATATTTAATATTTTTTAATTGTTAAACGTTGGATGTTTTCTTAATTTATTCCCTAAAAATCTCTCTATATTAAAAAGAAGTAGCTGACGCCACCACTGTTTCACAAATTTCTCGAGATTCTTTGCTTTGTACTGCAAAAACTATTGCATATAAAAATATGAAATTTGGTACACTTGTAAAGCTTTGGGGAATACGCTGAAATAAATTGTTTTTTGATATATATATTGTAGTTTAAGAAATATTTAATATTTTTTAATTGTTAAACGTTGGATGTTTTCTTAATTTATTCCCTAAAAATCTCTCTATATTAAAAAGAAGTAGCTGACGCCACCACTGTTTCACAAATTTCTCGAGATTCTTTGCTTTGTACTGCAAAAACTATTGCATATAAAAATATGAAATTTGGTACACTTGTAAAGCTTTGGGGAATACGCTGAAATAAATTGTTTTTTGATATATATATTGTAGTTTAAGAAATATTTAATATTTTTTAATTGTTAAACGTTGGATGTTTTCTTAATTTATTCCCTAAAAATCTCTCTATATTAAAAAGAAGTAGCTGACGCCACCACTGTTTCACAAATTTCTCGAGATTCTTTGCTTTGTACTGCAAAAACTATTGCATATAAAAATATGAAATTTGGTACACTTGTAAAGCTTTGGGGAATACGCTGAAATAAATTGTTTTTTGATATATATATTGTAGTTTAAGAAATATTTAATGGTTTTTAATTGTTAAACGTTGGATGTTTTCTTAATTTATTCCCTAAAAATCTCTCTATATTAAAAAGAAGTAGCTGACGCCACCACTGTTTCACAAATTTCTCGAGATTCTTTGCTTTGTACTGCAAAAACTATTGCATATAAAAATATGAAATTTGGTACACTTGTAAAGCTTTGGGGAATACGCTGAAATAAATTGTTTTTTGATATATATATTGTAGTTTAAGAAATATTTAATGGTTTTTAATTGTTAAACGTTGGATGTTTTCTTAATTTATTCCCTAAAAATCTCTCTATATTAAAAAGAAGTAGCTGACGCCACCACTGTTTCACAAATTTCTCGAGATTCTTTGCTTTGTACTGCAAAAACTATTGCATATAAAAATATGAAATTTGGTACACTTGTAAAGCTTTGGGGAATACGCTGAAATAAATTGTTTTTTGATATATATATTGTAGTTTAAGAAATATTTAATATTTTTTAATTGTTAAACGTTGGATGTTTTCTTAATTTATTCCCTAAAAATCTCTCTATATTAAAAAGAAGTAGCTGACGCCACCACTGTTTCACAAATTTCTCGAGATTCTTTGCTTTGTACTGCAAAAACTATTGCATATAAAAATATGAAATTTGGTACACTTGTAAAGCTTTGGGGAATACGCTGAAATAAATTGTTTTTTGATATATATATTGTAGTTTAAGAAATATTTAATGGTTTTTAATTGTTAAACGTTGGATGTTTTCTTAATTTATTCCCTAAAAATCTCTCTATATTAAAAAGAAGTAGCTGACGCCACCACTGTTTCACAAATTTCTCGAGATTCTTTGCTTTGTACTGCAAAAACTATTGCATATAAAAATATGAAATTTGGTACACTTGTAAAGCTTTGGGGAATACGCTGAAATAAATTGTTTTTTGATATATATATTGTAGTTTAAGAAATATTTAATATTTTTTAATTGTTAAACGTTGGATGTTTTCTTAATTTATTCCCTAAAAATCTCTCTATATTAAAAAGAAGTAGCTGACGCCACCACTGTTTCACAAATTTCTCGAGATTCTTTGCTTTGTACTGCAAAAACTATTGCATATAAAAATATGAAATTTGGTACACTTGTAAAGCTTTGGGGAATACGCTGAAATAAATTGTTTTTTGATATATATATTGTAGTTTAAGAAATATTTAATATTTTTTAATTGTTAAACGTTGGATGTTTTCTTAATTTATTCCCTAAAAATCTCTCTATATTAAAAAGAAGTAGCTGACGCCACCACTGTTTCACAAATTTCTCGAGATTCTTTGCTTTGTACTGCAAAAACTATTGCATATAAAAATATGAAATTTGGTACACTTGTAAAGCTTTGGGGAATACGCTGAAATAAATTGTTTTTTGATATATATATTGTAGTTTAAGAAATATTTAATATTTTTTAATTGTTAAACGTTGGATGTTTTCTTAATTTATTCCCTAAAAATCTCTCTATATTAAAAAGAAGTAGCTGACGCCACCACTGTTTCACAAATTTCTCGAGATTCTTTGCTTTGTACTGCAAAAACTATTGCATATAAAAATATGAAATTTGGTACACTTGTAAAGCTTTGGGGAATACGCTGAAATAAATTGTTTTTTGATATATATATTGTAGTTTAAGAAATATTTAATGTTTTTTAATTGTTAAACGTTGGATGTTTTCTTAATTTATTCCCTAAAAATCTCTCTATATTAAAAAGAAGTAGCTGACGCCACCACTGTTTCACAAATTTCTCGAGATTCTTTGCTTTGTACTGCAAAAACTATTGCATATAAAAATATGAAATTTGGTACACTTGTAAAGCTTTGGGGAATACGCTGAAATAAATTGTTTTTTGATATATATATTGTAGTTTAAGAAATATTTAATGGTTTTTAATTGTTAAACGTTGGATGTTTTCTTAATTTATTCCCTAAAAATCTCTCTATATTAAAAAGAAGTAGCTGACGCCACCACTGTTTCACAAATTTCTCGAGATTCTTTGCTTTGTACTGCAAAAACTATTGCATATAAAAATATGAAATTTGGTACACTTGTAAAGCTTTGGGGAATACGCTGAAATAAATTGTTTTTTGATATATATATTGTAGTTTAAGAAATATTTAATATTTTTTAATTGTTAAACGTTGGATGTTTTCTTAATTTATTCCCTAAAAATCTCTCTATATTAAAAAGAAGTAGCTGACGCCACCACTGTTTCACAAATTTCTCGAGATTCTTTGCTTTGTACTGCAAAAACTATTGCATATAAAAATATGAAATTTGGTACACTTGTAAAGCTTTGGGGAATACGCTGAAATAAATTGTTTTTTGATATATATATTGTAGTTTAAGAAATATTTAATGGTTTTTAATTGTTAAACGTTGGATGTTTTCTTAATTTATTCCCTAAAAATCTCTCTATATTAAAAAGAAGTAGCTGACGCCACCACTGTTTCACAAATTTCTCGAGATTCTTTGCTTTGTACTGCAAAAACTATTGCATATAAAAATATGAAATTTGGTACACTTGTAAAGCTTTGGGGAATACGCTGAAATAAATTGTTTTTTGATATATATATTGTAGTTTAAGAAATATTTAATGGTTTTTAATTGTTAAACGTTGGATGTTTTCTTAATTTATTCCCTAAAAATCTCTCTATATTAAAAAGAAGTAGCTGACGCCACCACTGTTTCACAAATTTCTCGAGATTCTTTGCTTTGTACTGCAAAAACTATTGCATATAAAAATATGAAATTTGGTACACTTGTAAAGCTTTGGGGAATACGCTGAAATAAATTGTTTTTTGATATATATATTGTAGTTTAAGAAATATTTAATGGTTTTTAATTGTTAAACGTTGGATGTTTTCTTAATTTATTCCCTAAAAATCTCTCTATATTAAAAAGAAGTAGCTGACGCCACCACTGTTTCACAAATTTCTCGAGATTCTTTGCTTTGTACTGCAAAAACTATTGCATATAAAAATATGAAATTTGGTACACTTGTAAAGCTTTGGGGAATACGCTGAAATAAATTGTTTTTTGATATATATATTGTAGTTTAAGAAATATTTAATGGTTTTTAATTGTTAAACGTTGGATGTTTTCTTAATTTATTCCCTAAAAATCTCTCTATATTAAAAAGAAGTAGCTGACGCCACCACTGTTTCACAAATTTCTCGAGATTCTTTGCTTTGTACTGCAAAAACTATTGCATATAAAAATATGAAATTTGGTACACTTGTAAAGCTTTGGGGAATACGCTGAAATAAATTGTTTTTTGATATATATATTGTAGTTTAAGAAATATTTAATGGTTTTTAATTGTTAAACGTTGGATGTTTTCTTAATTTATTCCCTAAAAATCTCTCTATATTAAAAAGAAGTAGCTGACGCCACCACTGTTTCACAAATTTCTCGAGATTCTTTGCTTTGTACTGCAAAAACTATTGCATATAAAAATATGAAATTTGGTACACTTGTAAAGCTTTGGGGAATACGCTGAAATAAATTGTTTTTTGATATATATATTGTAGTTTAAGAAATATTTAATGGTTTTTAATTGTTAAACGTTGGATGTTTTCTTAATTTATTCCCTAAAAATCTCTCTATATTAAAAAGAAGTAGCTGACGCCACCACTGTTTCACAAATTTCTCGAGATTCTTTGCTTTGTACTGCAAAAACTATTGCATATAAAAATATGAAATTTGGTACACTTGTAAAGCTTTGGGGAATACGCTGAAATAAATTGTTTTTTGATATATATATTGTAGTTTAAGAAATATTTAATGGTTTTTAATTGTTAAACGTTGGATGTTTTCTTAATTTATTCCCTAAAAATCTCTCTATATTAAAAAGAAGTAGCTGACGCCACCACTGTTTCACAAATTTCTCGAGATTCTTTGCTTTGTACTGCAAAAACTATTGCATATAAAAATATGAAATTTGGTACACTTGTAAAGCTTTGGGGAATACGCTGAAATAAATTGTTTTTTGATATATATATTGTAGTTTAAGAAATATTTAATGGTTTTTAATTGTTAAACGTTGGATGTTTTCTTAATTTATTCCCTAAAAATCTCTCTATATTAAAAAGAAGTAGCTGACGCCACCACTGTTTCACAAATTTCTCGAGATTCTTTGCTTTGTACTGCAAAAACTATTGCATATAAAAATATGAAATTTGGTACACTTGTAAAGCTTTGGGGAATACGCTGAAATAAATTGTTTTTTGATATATATATTGTAGTTTAAGAAATATTTAATGGTTTTTAATTGTTAAACGTTGGATGTTTTCTTAATTTATTCCCTAAAAATCTCTCTATATTAAAAAGAAGTAGCTGACGCCACCACTGTTTCACAAATTTCTCGAGATTCTTTGCTTTGTACTGCAAAAACTATTGCATATAAAAATATGAAATTTGGTACACTTGTAAAGCTTTGGGGAATACGCTGAAATAAATTGTTTTTTGATATATATATTGTAGTTTAAGAAATATTTAATAGTTTTTAATTGTTAAACGTTGGATGTTTTCTTAATTTATTCCCTAAAAATCTCTCTATATTAAAAAGAAGTAGCTGACGCCACCACTGTTTCACAAATTTCTCGAGATTCTTTGCTTTGTACTGCAAAAACTATTGCATATAAAAATATGAAATTTGGTACACTTGTAAAGCTTTGGGGAATACGCTGAAATAAATTGTTTTTTGATATATATATTGTAGTTTAAGAAATATTTAATGTTTTTTAATTGTTAAACGTTGGATGTTTTCTTAATTTATTCCCTAAAAATCTCTCTATATTAAAAAGAAGTAGCTGACGCCACCACTGTTTCACAAATTTCTCGAGATTCTTTGCTTTGTACTGCAAAAACTATTGCATATAAAAATATGAAATTTGGTACACTTGTAAAGCTTTGGGGAATACGCTGAAATAAATTGTTTTTTGATATATATATTGTAGTTTAAGAAATATTTAAATATTTAATGGTTTTTAATTGTTAAACGTTGGATGTTTTCTTAATTTATTCCCTAAAAATCTCTCTATATTAAAAAGAAGTAGCTGACGCCACCACTGTTTCACAAATTTCTCGAGATTCTTTGCTTTGTACTGCAAAAACTATTGCATATAAAAATATGAAATTTGGTACACTTGTAAAGCTTTGGGGAATACGCTGAAATAAATTGTTTTTTGATATATATATTGTAGTTTAAGAAATATTTAATGGTTTTTAATTGTTAAACGTGGATGTTTTCTTAATTTATTCCCTAAAAATCTCTCTATATTAAAAAGAAGTAGCTGACGCCACCACTGTTTCACAAATTTCTCGAGATTCTTTGCTTTGTACTGCAAAAAACTATTGCATATAAAAATATGAAATTTGGTACACTTGTAAAGCTTTGGGGAATACGCTGAAATAAATTGTTTTTTGATATATATATTGTAGTTTAAGAAATATTTAATATTTTTTAATTGTTAAACGTTGGATGTTTTCTTAATTTATTCCCTAAAAATCTCTCTATATTAAAAAGAAGTAGCTGACGCCACCACTGTTTCACAAATTTCTCGAGATTCTTTGCTTTGTACTGCAAAAACTATTGCATATAAAAATATGAAATTTGGTACACTTGAAAAGCTTGGGGAATACGCTGAAATAAATTGTTTTTTTGATATATATATTGTAGTTTAAGAAATATTTAATATTTTTTAATTGTAAACGTTGGATGTTTTCTTAATTTTATTCCCTAAAAATCTCTCTATATTAAAAAGAAGTAGCTGACGCCACCACTGTTTTACAAATTTCTCGAGATTCTTTGCTTTGTACTGCAAAAACTATTGCATATAAAAATATGAAATTTGGTACACTTGTAAAGCTTTGGGGAATACGCTGAAATAAATTGTTTTTTGATATATATATTGTAGTTTAAGAAATATTTAATATTTTTTAATTGTTAAACTTTGGATGTTTTCTTAATTTATTCCCTAAAAATCTCTCTATATTAAAAAGAAGTAGCTGACGCCACCACTGTTTCACAAATTTCTCGAGATTCTTTGCTTTGTACTGCAAAAACTATTGCATATAAAAATATGAAATTTGGTACACTTGTAAAGCTTTGGGGAATACGCTGAAATAAATTGTTTTTTGATATATATATTGTAGTTTAAGAAATATTTAATGGTTTTTAATTGTTAAACGTTGGATGTTTTCTTAATTTATTCCCTAAAAATCTCTCTATATTAAAAAGAAGTAGCTGACGCCACCACTGTTTCACAAATTTCTCGAGATTCTTTGCTTTGTACTGCAAAAACTATTGCATATAAAAATATGAAATTTGGTACACTTGTAAAGCTTTGGGGAATACGCTGAAATAAATTGTTTTTTGATATATATATTGTAGTTTAAGAAATATTTAATGGTTTTTAATTGTTAAACGTTGGATGTTTTCTTAATTTATTCCCTAAAAATCTCTCTATATTAAAAAGAAGTAGCTGACGCCACCACTGTTTCACAAATTTCTCGAGATTCTTTGCTTTGTACTGCAAAAACTATTGCATATAAAAATATGAAATTTGGTACACTTGTAAAGCTTTGGGGAATACGCTGAAATAAATTGTTTTTTGATATATATATTGTAGTTTAAGAAATATTTAATGGTTTTTAATTGTTAAACGTTGGATGTTTTCTTAATTTATTCCCTAAAAATCTCTCTATATTAAAAAGAAGTAGCTGACGCCACCACTGTTTCACAAATTTCTCGAGATTCTTTGCTTTGTACTGCAAAAACTATTGCATATAAAAATATGAAATTTGGTACACTTGTAAAGCTTTGGGGAATACGCTGAAATAAATTGTTTTTTGATATATATATTGTAGTTTAAGAAATATTTAATGGTTTTTAATTGTTAAACGTTGGATGTTTTCTTAATTTATTCCCTAAAAATCTCTCTATATTAAAAAGAAGTAGCTGACGCCACCACTGTTTCACAAATTTCTCGAGATTCTTTGCTTTGTACTGCAAAAACTATTGCATATAAAAATATGAAATTTGGTACACTTGTAAAGCTTTGGGGAATACGCTGAAATAAATTGTTTTTTGATATATATATTGTAGTTTAAGAAATATTTAATGGTTTTTAATTGTTAAACGTTGGATGTTTTCTTAATTTATTCCCTAAAAATCTCTCTATATTAAAAAGAAGTAGCTGACGCCACCACTGTTTCACAAATTTCTCGAGATTCTTTGCTTTGTACTGCAAAAACTATTGCATATAAAAATATGAAATTTGGTACACTTGTAAAGCTTTGGGGAATACGCTGAAATAAATTGTTTTTTGATATATATATTGTAGTTTAAGAAATATTTAATGGTTTTTAATTGTTAAACGTTGGATGTTTTCTTAATTTATTCCCTAAAAATCTCTCTATATTAAAAAGAAGTAGCTGACGCCACCACTGTTTCACAAATTTCTCGAGATTCTTTGCTTTGTACTGCAAAAACTATTGCATATAAAAATATGAAATTTGGTACACTTGTAAAGCTTTGGGGAATACGCTGAAATAAATTGTTTTTTGATATATATATTGTAGTTTAAGAAATATTTAATGGTTTTTAATTGTTAAACGTTGGATGTTTTCTTAATTTATTCCCTAAAAATCTCTCTATATTAAAAAGAAGTAGCTGACGCCACCACTGTTTCACAAATTTCTCGAGATTCTTTGCTTTGTACTGCAAAAACTATTGCATATAAAAATATGAAATTTGGTACACTTGTAAAGCTTTGGGGAATACGCTGAAATAAATTGTTTTTTGATATATATATTGTAGTTTAAGAAATATTTAATGGTTTTTAATTGTTAAACGTTGGATGTTTTCTTAATTTATTCCCTAAAAATCTCTCTATATTAAAAAGAAGTAGCTGACGCCACCACTGTTTCACAAATTTCTCGAGATTCTTTGCTTTGTACTGCAAAAACTATTGCATATAAAAATATGAAATTTGGTACACTTGTAAAGCTTTGGGGAATACGCTGAAATAAATTGTTTTTTGATATATATATTGTAGTTTAAGAAATATTTAATGGTTTTTAATTGTTAAACGTTGGATGTTTTCTTAATTTATTCCCTAAAAATCTCTCTATATTAAAAAGAAGTAGCTGACGCCACCACTGTTTCACAAATTTCTCGAGATTCTTTGCTTTGTACTGCAAAAACTATTGCATATAAAAATATGAAATTTGGTACACTTGTAAAGCTTTGGGGAATACGCTGAAATAAATTGTTTTTTGATATATATATTGTAGTTTAAGAAATATTTAATGGTTTTTAATTGTTAAACGTTGGATGTTTTCTTAATTTATTCCCTAAAAATCTCTCTATATTAAAAAGAAGTAGCTGACGCCACCACTGTTTCAAAAATTTCTCGAGATTCTTTGCTTTGTACTGCAAAAACTATTGCATATAAAAATATGAAATTTGGTACACTTGTAAAGCTTTGGGGAATACGCTGAAATAAATTGTTTTTTGATATATATATTGTAGTTTAAGAAATATTTAATGGTTTTTAATTGTTAAACGTTGGATGTTTTCTTAATTTATTCCCTAAAAATCTCTCTATATTAAAAAGAAGTAGCTGACGCCACCACTGTTTCACAAATTTCTCGAGATTCTTTGCTTTGTACTGCAAAAACTATTGCATATAAAAATATGAAATTTGGTACACTTGTAAAGCTTTGGGGAATACGCTGAAATAAATTGTTTTTTGATATATATATTGTAGTTTAAGAAATATTTAATGGTTTTTAATTGTTAAACGTTGGATGTTTTCTTAATTTATTCCCTAAAAATCTCTCTATATTAAAAAGAAGTAGCTGACGCCACCACTGTTTCACAAATTTCTCGAGATTCTTTGCTTTGTACTGCAAAAACTATTGCATATAAAAATATGAAATTTGGTACACTTGTAAAGCTTTGGGGAATACGCTGAAATAAATTGTTTTTTGATATATATATTGTAGTTTAAGAAATATTTAATGGTTTTTAATTGTTAAACGTTGGATGTTTTCTTAATTTATTCCCTAAAAATCTCTCTATATTAAAAAGAAGTAGCTGACGCCACCACTGTTTCACAAATTTCTCGAGATTCTTTGCTTTGTACTGCAAAAACTATTGCATATAAAAATATGAAATTTGGTACACTTGTAAAGCTTTGGGGAATACGCTGAAATAAATTGTTTTTTGATATATATATTGTAGTTTAAGAAATATTTAATGGTTTTTAATTGTTAAACGTTGGATGTTTTCTTAATTTATTCCCTAAAAATCTCTCTATATTAAAAAGAAGTCGCTGACGCCACCACTGTTTCACAAATTTCTCGAGATTCTTTGCTTTGTACTGCAAAAACTATTGCATATAAAAATATGAAATTTGGTACACTTGTAAAGCTTTGGGGAATACGCTGAAATAAATTGTTTTTTGATATATATATTGTAGTTTAAGAAATATTTAATATTTTTTAATTGTTAAACGTTGGATGTTTTCTTAATTTATTCCCTAAAAATCTCTCTATATTAAAAAGAAGTAGCTGACGCCACCACTGTTTCACAAATTTCTCGAGATTCTTTGCTTTGTACTGCAAAAACTATTGCATATAAAAATATGAAATTTGGTACACTTGTAAAGCTTTGGGGAATACGCTGAAATAAATTGTTTTTTGATATATATATTGTAGTTTAAGAAATATTTAATGGTTTTTAATTGTTAAACGTTGGATGTTTTCTTAATTTATTCCCTAAAAATCTCTCTATATTAAAAAGAAGTAGCTGACGCCACCACTGTTTCACAAATTTCTCGAGATTCTTTGCTTTGTACTGCAAAAACTATTGCATATAAAAATATGAAATTTGGTACACTTGTAAAGCTTTGGGGAATACGCTGAAATAAATTGTTTTTTGATATATATATTGTAGTTTAAGAAATATTTAATGGTTTTTAATTGTTAAACGTTGGATGTTTTCTTAATTTATTCCCTAAAAATCTCTCTATATTAAAAAGAAGTAGCTGACGCCACCACTGTTTCACAAATTTCTCGAGATTCTTTGCTTTGTACTGCAAAAACTATTGCATATAAAAATATGAAATTTGGTACACTTGTAAAGCTTTGGGGAATACGCTGAAATAAATTGTTTTTTGATATATATATTGTAGTTTAAGAAATATTTAATATTTTTTAATTGTTAAACGTTGGATGTTTTCTTAATTTATTCCCTAAAAATCTCTCTATATTAAAAAGAAGTAGCTGACGCCACCACTGTTTCACAAATTTCTCGAGATTCTTTGCTTTGTACTGCAAAAACTATTGCATATAAAAATATGAAATTTGGTACACTTGTAAAGCTTTGGGGAATACGCTGAAATAAATTGTTTTTTGATATATATATTGTAGTTTAAGAAATATTTAATGGTTTTTAATTGTTAAACGTTGGATGTTTTCTTAATTTATTCCCTAAAAATCTCTCTATATTAAAAAGAAGTAGCTGACGCCACCACTGTTTCACAAATTTCTCGAGATTCTTTGCTTTGTACTGCAAAAACTATTGCATATAAAAATATGAAATTTGGTACACTTGTAAAGCTTTGGGGAATACGCTGAAATAAATTGTTTTTTGATATATATATTGTAGTTTAAGAAATATTTAATATTTTTTAATTGTTAAACGTTGGATGTTTTCTTAATTTATTCCCTAAAAATCTCTCTATATTAAAAAGAAGTAGCTGACGCCACCACTGTTTCACAAATTTCTCGAGATTCTTTGCTTTGTACTGCAAAAACTATTGCATATAAAAATATGAAATTTGGTACACTTGTAAAGCTTTGGGGAATACGCTGAAATAAATTGTTTTTTGATATATATATTGTAGTTTAAGAAATATTTAATATTTTTTAATTGTTAAACGTTGGATGTTTTCTTAATTTATTCCCTAAAAATCTCTCTATATTAAAAAGAAGTAGCTGACGCCACCACTGTTTCACAAATTTCTCGAGATTCTTTGCTTTGTACTGCAAAAACTATTGCATATAAAAATATGAAATTTGGTACACTTGTAAAGCTTTGGGGAATACGCTGAAATAAATTGTTTTTTGATATATATATTGTAGTTTAAGAAATATTTAATATTTTTTAATTGTTAAACGTTGGATGTTTTCTTAATTTATTCCCTAAAAATCTCTCTATATTAAAAAGAAGTAGCTGACGCCACCACTGTTTCACAAATTTCTCGAGATTCTTTGCTTTGTACTGCAAAAACTATTGCATATAAAAATATGAAATTTGGTACACTTGTAAAGCTTTGGGGAATACGCTGAAATAAATTGTTTTTTGATATATATATTGTAGTTTAAGAAATATTTAATATTTTTTAATTGTTAAACGTTGGATGTTTTCTTAATTTATTCCCTAAAAATCTCTCTATATTAAAAAGAAGTAGCTGACGCCACCACTGTTTCACAAATTTCTCGAGATTCTTTGCTTTGTACTGCAAAAACTATTGCATATAAAAATATGAAATTTGGTACACTTGTAAAGCTTTGGGGAATACGCTGAAATAAATTGTTTTTTGATATATATATTGTAGTTTAAGAAATATTTAATATTTTTTAATTGTTAAACGTTGGATGTTTTCTTAATTTATTCCCTAAAAATCTCTCTATATTAAAAAGAAGTAGCTGACGCCACCACTGTTTCACAAATTTCTCGAGATTCTTTGCTTTGTACTGCAAAAACTATTGCATATAAAAATATGAAATTTGGTACACTTGTAAAGCTTTGGGGAATACGCTGAAATAAATTGTTTTTTGATATATATATTGTAGTTTAAGAAATATTTAATATTTTTTAATTGTTAAACGTTGGATGTTTTCTTAATTTATTCCCTAAAAATCTCTCTATATTAAAAAGAAGTAGCTGACGCCACCACTGTTTCACAAATTTCTCGAGATTCTTTGCTTTGTACTGCAAAAACTATTGCATATAAAAATATGAAATTTGGTACACTTGTAAAGCTTTGGGGAATACGCTGAAATAAATTGTTTTTTGATATATATATTGTAGTTTAAGAAATATTTAATATTTTTTAATTGTTAAACGTTGGATGTTTTCTTAATTTATTCCCTAAAAATCTCTCTATATTAAAAAGAAGTAGCTGACGCCACCACTGTTTCACAAATTTCTCGAGATTCTTTGCTTTGTACTGCAAAAACTATTGCATATAAAAATATGAAATTTGGTACACTTGTAAAGCTTTGGGGAATACGCTGAAATAAATTGTTTTTTGATATATATATTGTAGTTTAAGAAATATTTAATATTTTTTAATTGTTAAACGTTGGATGTTTTCTTAATTTATTCCCTAAAAATCTCTCTATATTAAAAAGAAGTAGCTGACGCCACCACTGTTTCACAAATTTCTCGAGATTCTTTGCTTTGTACTGCAAAAACTATTGCATATAAAAATATGAAATTTGGTACACTTGTAAAGCTTTGGGGAATACGCTGAAATAAATTGTTTTTTGATATATATATTGTAGTTTAAGAAATATTTAATATTTTTTAATTGTTAAACGTTGGATGTTTTCTTAATTTATTCCCTAAAAATCTCTCTATATTAAAAAGAAGTAGCTGACGCCACCACTGTTTCACAAATTTCTCGAGATTCTTTGCTTTGTACTGCAAAAACTATTGCATATAAAAATATGAAATTTGGTACACTTGTAAAGCTTTGGGGAATACGCTGAAATAAATTGTTTTTTGATATATATATTGTAGTTTAAGAAATATTTAATATTTTTTAATTGTTAAACGTTGGATGTTTTCTTAATTTATTCCCTAAAAATCTCTCTATATTAAAAAGAAGTAGCTGACGCCACCACTGTTTCACAAATTTCTCGAGATTCTTTGCTTTGTACTGCAAAAACTATTGCATATAAAAATATGAAATTTGGTACACTTGTAAAGCTTTGGGGAATACGCTGAAATAAATTGTTTTTTGATATATATATTGTAGTTTAAGAAATATTTAATATTTTTTAATTGTTAAACGTTGGATGTTTTCTTAATTTATTCCCTAAAAATCTCTCTATATTAAAAAGAAGTAGCTGACGCCACCACTGTTTCACAAATTTCTCGAGATTCTTTGCTTTGTACTGCAAAAACTATTGCATATAAAAATATGAAATTTGGTACACTTGTAAAGCTTTGGGGAATACGCTGAAATAAATTGTTTTTTGATATATATATTGTAGTTTAAGAAATATTTAATATTTTTTAATTGTTAAACGTTGGATGTTTTCTTAATTTATTCCCTAAAAATCTCTCTATATTAAAAAGAAGTAGCTGACGCCACCACTGTTTCACAAATTTCTCGAGATTCTTTGCTTTGTACTGCAAAAACTATTGCATATAAAAATATGAAATTTGGTACACTTGTAAAGCTTTGGGGAATACGCTGAAATAAATTGTTTTTTGATATATATATTGTAGTTTAAGAAATATTTAATATTTTTTAATTGTTAAACGTTGGATGTTTTCTTAATTTATTCCCTAAAAATCTCTCTATATTAAAAAGAAGTAGCTGACGCCACCACTGTTTCACAAATTTCTCGAGATTCTTTGCTTTGTACTGCAAAAACTATTGCATATAAAAATATGAAATTTGGTACACTTGTAAAGCTTTGGGGAATACGCTGAAATAAATTGTTTTTTGATATATATATTGTAGTTTAAGAAATATTTAATATTTTTTAATTGTTAAACGTTGGATGTTTTCTTAATTTATTCCCTAAAAATCTCTCTATATTAAAAAGAAGTAGCTGACGCCACCACTGTTTCACAAATTTCTCGAGATTCTTTGCTTTGTACTGCAAAAACTATTGCATATAAAAATATGAAATTTGGTACACTTGTAAAGCTTTGGGGAATACGCTGAAATAAATTGTTTTTTGATATATATATTGTAGTTTAAGAAATATTTAATATTTTTTAATTGTTAAACGTTGGATGTTTTCTTAATTTATTCCCTAAAAATCTCTCTATATTAAAAAGAAGTAGCTGACGCCACCACTGTTTCACAAATTTCTCGAGATTCTTTGCTTTGTACTGCAAAAACTATTGCATATAAAAATATGAAATTTGGTACACTTGTAAAGCTTTGGGGAATACGCTGAAATAAATTGTTTTTTGATATATATATTGTAGTTTAAGAAATATTTAATATTTTTTAATTGTTAAACGTTGGATGTTTTCTTAATTTATTCCCTAAAAATCTCTCTATATTAAAAAGAAGTAGCTGACGCCACCACTGTTTCACAAATTTCTCGAGATTCTTTGCTTTGTACTGCAAAAACTATTGCATATAAAAATATGAAATTTGGTACACTTGTAAAGCTTTGGGGAATACGCTGAAATAAATTGTTTTTTGATATATATATTGTAGTTTAAGAAATATTTAATATTTTTTAATTGTTAAACGTTGGATGTTTTCTTAATTTATTCCCTAAAAATCTCTCTATATTAAAAAGAAGTAGCTGACGCCACCACTGTTTCACAAATTTCTCGAGATTCTTTGCTTTGTACTGCAAAAACTATTGCATATAAAAATATGAAATTTGGTACACTTGTAAAGCTTTGGGGAATACGCTGAAATAAATTGTTTTTTGATATATATATTGTAGTTTAAGAAATATTTAATGGTTTTTAATTGTTAAACGTTGGATGTTTTCTTAATTTATTCCCTAAAAATCTCTCTATATTAAAAAGAAGTAGCTGACGCCACCACTGTTTCACAAATTTCTCGAGATTCTTTGCTTTGTACTGCAAAAACTATTGCATATAAAAATATGAAATTTGGTACACTTGTAAAGCTTTGGGGAATACGCTGAAATAAATTGTTTTTTGATATATATATTGTAGTTTAAGAAATATTTAATGGTTTTTAATTGTTAAACGTTGGATGTTTTCTTAATTTATTCCCTAAAAATCTCTCTATATTAAAAAGAAGTAGCTGACGCCACCACTGTTTCACAAATTTCTCGAGATTCTTTGCTTTGTACTGCAAAAACTATTGCATATAAAAATATGAAATTTGGTACACTTGTAAAGCTTTGGGGAATACGCTGAAATAAATTGTTTTTTGATATATATATTGTAGTTTAAGAAATATTTAATATTTTTTAATTGTTAAACGTTGGATGTTTTCTTAATTTATTCCCTAAAAATCTCTCTATATTAAAAAGAAGTAGCTGACGCCACCACTGTTTCACAAATTTCTCGAGATTCTTTGCTTTGTACTGCAAAAACTATTGCATATAAAAATATGAAATTTGGTACACTTGTAAAGCTTTGGGGAATACGCTGAAATAAATTGTTTTTTGATATATATATTGTAGTTTAAGAAATATTTAATGGTTTTTAATTGTTAAACGTTGGATGTTTTCTTAATTTATTCCCTAAAAATCTCTCTATATTAAAAAGAAGTAGCTGACGCCACCACTGTTTCACAAATTTCTCGAGATTCTTTGCTTTGTACTGCAAAAACTATTGCATATAAAAATATGAAATTTGGTACACTTGTAAAGCTTTGGGGAATACGCTGAAATAAATTGTTTTTTGATATATATATTGTAGTTTAAGAAATATTTAATATTTTTTAATTGTTAAACGTTGGATGTTTTCTTAATTTATTCCCTAAAAATCTCTCTATATTAAAAAGAAGTAGCTGACGCCACCACTGTTTCACAAATTTCTCGAGATTCTTTGCTTTGTACTGCAAAAACTATTGCATATAAAAATATGAAATTTGGTACACTTGTAAAGCTTTGGGGAATACGCTGAAATAAATTGTTTTTTGATATATATATTGTAGTTTAAGAAATATTTAATATTTTTTAATTGTTAAACGTTGGATGTTTTCTTAATTTATTCCCTAAAAATCTCTCTATATTAAAAAGAAGTAGCTGACGCCACCACTGTTTCACAAATTTCTCGAGATTCTTTGCTTTGTACTGCAAAAACTATTGCATATAAAAATATGAAATTTGGTACACTTGTAAAGCTTTGGGGAATACGCTGAAATAAATTGTTTTTTGATATATATATTGTAGTTTAAGAAATATTTAATATTTTTTAATTGTTAAACGTTGGATGTTTTCTTAATTTATTCCCTAAAAATCTCTCTATATTAAAAAGAAGTAGCTGACGCCACCACTGTTTCACAAATTTCTCGAGATTCTTTGCTTTGTACTGCAAAAACTATTGCATATAAAAATATGAAATTTGGTACACTTGTAAAGCTTTGGGGAATACGCTGAAATAAATTGTTTTTTGATATATATATTGTAGTTTAAGAAATATTTAATATTTTTTAATTGTTAAACGTTGGATGTTTTCTTAATTTATTCCCTAAAAATCTCTCTATATTAAAAAGAAGTAGCTGACGCCACCACTGTTTCACAAATTTCTCGAGATTCTTTGCTTTGTACTGCAAAAACTATTGCATATAAAAATATGAAATTTGGTACACTTGTAAAGCTTTGGGGAATACGCTGAAATAAATTGTTTTTTGATATATATATTGTAGTTTAAGAAATATTTAATATTTTTTAATTGTTAAACGTTGGATGTTTTCTTAATTTATTCCCTAAAAATCTCTCTATATTAAAAAGAAGTAGCTGACGCCACCACTGTTTCACAAATTTCTCGAGATTCTTTGCTTTGTACTGCAAAAACTATTGCATATAAAAATATGAAATTTGGTACACTTGTAAAGCTTTGGGGAATACGCTGAAATAAATTGTTTTTTGATATATATATTGTAGTTTAAGAAATATTTAATATTTTTTAATTGTTAAACGTTGGATGTTTTCTTAATTTATTCCCTAAAAATCTCTCTATATTAAAAAGAAGTAGCTGACGCCACCACTGTTTCACAAATTTCTCGAGATTCTTTGCTTTGTACTGCAAAAACTATTGCATATAAAAATATGAAATTTGGTACACTTGTAAAGCTTTGGGGAATACGCTGAAATAAATTGTTTTTTGATATATATATTGTAGTTTAAGAAATATTTAATATTTTTTAATTGTTAAACGTTGGATGTTTTCTTAATTTATTCCCTAAAAATCTCTCTATATTAAAAAGAAGTAGCTGACGCCACCACTGTTTCACAAATTTCTCGAGATTCTTTGCTTTGTACTGCAAAAACTATTGCATATAAAAATATGAAATTTGGTACACTTGTAAAGCTTTGGGGAATACGCTGAAATAAATTGTTTTTTGATATATATATTGTAGTTTAAGAAATATTTAATATTTTTTAATTGTTAAACGTTGGATATTTTCTTAATTTATTCCCTAAAAATCTCTCTATATTAAAAAGAAGTAGCTGACGCCACCACTGTTTCACAAATTTCTCGAGATTCTTTGCTTTGTACTGCAAAAACTATTGCATATAAAAATATGAAATTTGGTACACTTGTAAAGCTTTGGGGAATACGCTGAAATAAATTGTTTTTTGATATATATATTGTAGTTTAAGAAATATTTAATATTTTTTAATTGTTAAACGTTGGATGTTTTCTTAATTTATTCCCTAAAAATCTCTCTATATTAAAAAGAAGTAGCTGACGCCACCACTGTTTCACAAATTTCTCGAGATTCTTTGCTTTGTACTGCAAAAACTATTGCATATAAAAATATGAAATTTGGTACACTTGTAAAGCTTTGGGGAATACGCTGAAATAAATTGTTTTTTGATATATATATTGTAGTTTAAGTAATATTTAATGGTTTTTAATTGTTAAACGTTGGATGTTTTCTTAATTTATTCCCTAAAAATCTCTCTATATTAAAAAGAAGTAGCTGACGCCACCACTGTTTCACAAATTTCTCGAGATTCTTTGCTTTGTACTGCAAAAACTATTGCATATAAAAATATGAAATTTGGTACACTTGTAAAGCTTTGGGGAATACGCTGAAATAAATTGTTTTTTGATATATATATTGTAGTTTAAGAAATATTTAATGGTTTTTAATTGTTAAACGTTGGATGTTTTCTTAATTTATTCCCTAAAAATCTCTCTATATTAAAAAGAAGTAGCTGACGCCACCACTGTTTCACAAATTTCTCGAGATTCTTTGCTTTGTACTGCAAAAACTATTGCATATAAAAATATGAAATTTGGTACACTTGTAAAGCTTTGGGGAATACGCTGAAATAAATTGTTTTTTGATATATATATTGTAGTTTAAGAAATATTTAATATTTTTTAATTGTTAAACGTTGGATGTTTTCTTAATTTATTCCCTAAAAATCTCTCTATATTAAAAAGAAGTAGCTGACGCCACCACTGTTTCACAAATTTCTCGAGATTCTTTGCTTTGTACTGCAAAAACTATTGCATATAAAAATATGAAATTTGGTACACTTGTAAAGCTTTGGGGAATACGCTGAAATAAATTGTTTTTTGATATATATATTGTAGTTTAAGAAATATTTAATATTTTTTAATTGTTAAACTTTGGATGTTTTCTTAATTTATTCCCTAAAAATCTCTCTATATTAAAAAGAAGTAGCTGACGCCACCACTGTTTCACAAATTTCTCGAGATTCTTTGCTTTGTACTGCAAAAACTATTGCATATAAAAATATGAAATTTGGTACACTTGTAAAGCTTTGGGGAATACGCTGAAATAAATTGTTTTTTGATATATATATTGTAGTTTAAGAAATATTTAATGGTTTTTAATTGTTAAACGTTGGATGTTTTCTTAATTTATTCCCTAAAAATCTCTCTATATTAAAAAGAAGTAGCTGACGCCACCACTGTTTCACAAATTTCTCGAGATTCTTTGCTTTGTACTGCAAAAACTATTGCATATAAAAATATGAAATTTGGTACACTTGTAAAGCTTTGGGGAATACGCTGAAATAAATTGTTTTTTGATATATATATTGTAGTTTAAGAAATATTTAATATTTTTTAATTGTTAAACGTTGGATGTTTTCTTAATTTATTCCCTAAAAATCTCTCTATATTAAAAAGAAGTAGCTGACGCCACCACTGTTTCACAAATTTCTCGAGATTCTTTGCTTTGTACTGCAAAAACTATTGCATATAAAAATATGAAATTTGGTACACTTGTAAAGCTTTGGGGAATACGCTGAAATAAATTGTTTTTTGATATATATATTGTAGTTTAAGAAATATTTAATGGTTTTTAATTGTTAAACGTTGGATGTTTTCTTAATTTATTCCCTAAAAATCTCTCTATATTAAAAAGAAGTAGCTGACGCCACCACTGTTTCACAAATTTCTCGAGATTCTTTGCTTTGTACTGCAAAAACTATTGCATATAAAAATATGAAATTTGGTACACTTGTAAAGCTTTGGGGAATACGCTGAAATAAATTGTTTTTTGATATATATATTGTAGTTTAAGAAATATTTAATATTTTTTAATTGTTAAACGTTGGATGTTTTCTTAATTTATTCCCTAAAAATCTCTCTATATTAAAAAGAAGTAGCTGACGCCACCACTGTTTCACAAATTTCTCGAGATTCTTTGCTTTGTACTGCAAAAACTATTGCATATAAAAATATGAAATTTGGTACACTTGTAAAGCTTTGGGGAATACGCTGAAATAAATTGTTTTTTGATATATATATTGTAGTTTAAGAAATATTTAATGGTTTTTAATTGTTAAACGTTGGATGTTTTCTTAATTTATTCCCTAAAAATCTCTCTATATTAAAAAGAAGTAGCTGACGCCACCACTGTTTCACAAATTTCTCGAGATTCTTTGCTTTGTACTGCAAAAACTATTGCATATAAAAATATGAAATTTGGTACACTTGTAAAGCTTTGGGGAATACGCTGAAATAAATTGTTTTTTGATATATATATTGTAGTTTAAGAAATATTTAATATTTTTTAATTGTTAAACGTTGGATGTTTTCTTAATTTATTCCCTAAAAATCTCTCTATATTAAAAAGAAGTAGCTGACTCCACCACTGTTTCACAAATTTCTCGAGATTCTTTGCTTTGTACTGCAAAAACTATTGCATATAAAAATATGAAATTTGGTACACTTGTAAAGCTTTGGGTAATACGCTGAAATAAATTGTTTTTTGATATATATATTGTAGTTTAAGAAATATTTAATGGTTTTTAATTGTTAAACGTTGGATGTTTTCTTAATTTATTCCCTAAAAATCTCTCTATATTAAAAAGAAGTAGCTGACGCCACCACTGTTTCACAAATTTCTCGAGATTCTTTGCTTTGTACTGCAAAAACTATTGCATATAAAAATATGAAATTTGGTACACTTGTAAAGCTTTGGGGAATACGCTGAAATAAATTGTTTTTTGATATATATATTGTAGTTTAAGAAATATTTAATGGTTTTTAATTGTTAAACGTTGGATGTTTTCTTAATTTATTCCCTAAAAATCTCTCTATATTAAAAAGAAGTAGCTGACGCCACCACTGTTTCACAAATTTCTCGAGATTCTTTGCTTTGTACTGCAAAAACTATTGCATATAAAAATATGAAATTTGGTACACTTGTAAAGCTTTGGGGAATACGCTGAAATAAATTGTTTTTTGATATATATATTGTAGTTTAAGAAATATTTAATGGTTTTTAATTGTTAAACGTTGGATGTTTTCTTAATTTATTCCCTAAAAATCTCTCTATATTAAAAAGAAGTAGCTGACGCCACCACTGTTTCACAAATTTCTCGAGATTCTTTGCTTTGTACTGCAAAAACTATTGCATATAAAAATATGAAATTTGGTACACTTGTAAAGCTTTGGGGAATACGCTGAAATAAATTGTTTTTTGATATATATATTGTAGTTTAAGAAATATTTAATGGTTTTTAATTGTTAAACGTTGGATGTTTTCTTAATTTATTCCCTAAAAATCTCTCTATATTAAAAAGAAGTAGCTGACGCCACCACTGTTTCACAAATTTCTCGAGATTCTTTGCTTTGTACTGCAAAAACTATTGCATATAAAAATATGAAATTTGGTACACTTGTAAAGCTTTGGGGAATACGCTGAAATAAATTGTTTTTTGATATATATATTGTAGTTTAAGAAATATTTAATGGTTTTTAATTGTTAAACGTTGGATGTTTTCTTAATTTATTCCCTAAAAATCTCTCTATATTAAAAAGAAGTAGCTGACGCCACCACTGTTTCACAAATTTCTCGAGATTCTTTGCTTTGTACTGCAAAAACTATTGCATATAAAAATATGAAATTTGGTACACTTGTAAAGCTTTGGGGAATACGCTGAAATAAATTGTTTTTTGATATATATATTGTAGTTTAAGAAATATTTAATGGTTTTTAATTGTTAAACGTTGGATGTTTTCTTAATTTATTCCCTAAAAATCTCTCTATATTAAAAAGAAGTAGCTGACGCCACCACTGTTTCACAAATTTCTCGAGATTCTTTGCTTTGTACTGCAAAAACTATTGCATATAAAAATATGAAATTTGGTACACTTGTAAAGCTTTGGGGAATACGCTGAAATAAATTGTTTTTTGATATATATATTGTAGTTTAAGAAATATTTAATGGTTTTTAATTGTTAAACGTTGGATGTTTTCTTAATTTATTCCCTAAAAATCTCTCTATATTAAAAAGAAGTAGCTGACGCCACCACTGTTTCACAAATTTCTCGAGATTCTTTGCTTTGTACTGCAAAAACTATTGCATATAAAAATATGAAATTTGGTACACTTGTAAAGCTTTGGGGAATACGCTGAAATAAATTGTTTTTTGATATATATATTGTAGTTTAAGAAATATTTAATGGTTTTTAATTGTTAAACGTTGGATGTTTTCTTAATTTATTCCCTAAAAATCTCTCTATATTAAAAAGAAGTAGCTGACGCCACCACTGTTTCACAAATTTCTCGAGATTCTTTGCTTTGTACTGCAAAAACTATTGCATATAAAAATATGAAATTTGGTACACTTGTAAAGCTTTGGGGAATACGCTGAAATAAATTGTTTTTTGATATATATATTGTAGTTTAAGAAATATTTAATGGTTTTTAATTGTTAAACGTTGGATGTTTTCTTAATTTATTCCCAAAAAATCTCTCTATATTAAAAAGAAGTAGCTGACGCCACCACTGTTTCACAAATTTCTCGAGATTCTTTGCTTTGTACTGCAAAAACTATTGCATATAAAAATATGAAATTTGGTACACTTGTAAAGCTTTGGGGAATACGCTGAAATAAATTGTTTTTTGATATATATATTGTAGTTTAAGAAATATTTAATGGTTTTTAATTGTTAAACGTTGGATGTTTTCTTAATTTATTCCCTAAAAATCTCTCTATATTAAAAAGAAGTAGCTGACGCCACCACTGTTTCACAAATTTCTCGAGATTCTTTGCTTTGTACTGCAAAAACTATTGCATATAAAAATATGAAATTTGGTACACTTGTAAAGCTTTGGGGAATACGCTGAAATAAATTGTTTTTTGATATATATATTGTAGTTTAAGAAATATTTAATGGTTTTTAATTGTTAAACGTTGGATGTTTTCTTAATTTATTCCCTAAAAATCTCTCTATATTAAAAAGAAGTAGCTGACGCCACCACTGTTTCACAAATTTCTCGAGATTCTTTGCTTTGTACTGCAAAAACTATTGCATATAAAAATATGAAATTTGGTACACTTGTAAAGCTTTGGGGAATACGCTGAAATAAATTGTTTTTTGATATATATATTGTAGTTTAAGAAATATTTAATGGTTTTTAATTGTTAAACGTTGGATGTTTTCTTAATTTATTCCCTAAAAATCTCTCTATATTAAAAAGAAGTAGCTGACGCCACCACTGTTTCACAAATTTCTCGAGATTCTTTGCTTTGTACTGCAAAAACTATTGCATATAAAAATATGAAATTTGGTACACTTGTAAAGCTTTGGGGAATACGCTGAAATAAATTGTTTTTTGATATATATATTGTAGTTTAAGAAATATTTAATATCGAAGTCCAGACAAAATATTTGTGCTGCGAGTTCACGTCCTGGATAGACTAACTATAGCAAAACCACAAATTTTTGCAGGCAGGTACCTACATGGGTGAATTTTTCCCCTTCTTTTAATTTTGATGTAGTTTTTGAAATATTTTACTTTTTATGATAGACTTCTGAAGTGAACTTTTTTTTTCGTATCGGCACGTCTAGTGATATCTCTGTCTCGTACCGTAAAAACTATAATATACCAAAATATGAAATTTGAATTTGTATACCAAAATTTGAAAAATATGAATTAATGTAACATACCATCTAAAGTTTAGATTTGAAATTTTTTATGTACACACAAGTTTTCAGTTTGACTTAACGTACAGAGTTTTTTTTAAAAAATGAGAGGGGTTGGGAGCAGGAGTTCAATGCTCAAATAGATTTAAAATGTTTTATTAAATTGATTTCAATTGGATTTTAAGAACAGGGGTCATATTATCCTTTTTTCTGCGATTTTTACCTTGGTGACATAGAAATGCCACCAAGTCTGTCGGACAGCATGTCTGCCATAACAGAAATGCATAAAAATATAAAATTAATATTGATTTAATACAATTATAGAAATTTTGATTAAATAAAAGAAGAGCAACCTGATTTGTAGTAATTTAAACATGAACCTATGCCTGCTATGCGAGTTTCACTCGCCCACTAAAAAAACATGACAGAAAACAGTTCTACTGGCTGTCGGAGATTGCATGTAGCAACAGATATTCCATGGCACATAAAGTACAGTTAGGTCCATACAGTGGATGTAACATGAAAATTTTAAAAACATTAAAATGACAAATATACAAAAGAAAGCAAATGTCAACAACTTAATTTTTTAAATACAATGTAAACCCATTAAAGTGATATTTTGAATTCATTCCTCACAATGTATACAAAATATAAAATTAACTGCAAAATTGAAAAATAAAAATCCTATTAGCCACCTCCATTGTGCTCAAAGTTAGCCTACCACACACTAGCTATAATAAATATTTTTTTTATTAAAAGATTTAATTTAACTTATTGGGCATGTACTGTTATTTCAAATACGTATTTTCAAAAATACGTATATAAATAAAAATATTTAAAAGTACGTATAAAAATACATATTTTATACGTATTTTTAAAAATACGTATAAAAATTGTAAAATAAAATACTCCTTGCACAGGCGTAGTTAATTTCCAGCATGAACTATAACTTAGAATTTAATATTCTAAACTATCTAATAATGCGAATTACTAGACGAGATCGTATTCTAAACTAACATCTCTGTGCACAGGCGCAGTTCTCTGAAGCAATCACTTAAAGATCAGTGCACTACACTATCTGAGGAATTATACAGTGCATTGAAAATTCGCATAGAGGAAAGTCATAGTGAACTAAAAAATATTTTAAGGTATTTACATAATTATAACGACTTTAAAAAAGAAAATGAAAATGAAGAAAAGAAGCTAACAAAGTCAAATTTAATTAAGTTCGTCGTAAATTTCCACAAAAACATTTATGAAAAGTAAACACAAACCTATCCAGAGAAATTCGTTGAAGATGATGTTAATATCGGAAAATAATTGTCTTTCCAGAGGAAATTACAATTAGCTATAAATAAAAAAATTGCCACAAACAATAATACAAAAGTAATACAAAAAATAGATTTATCCAAAACCGTCAGACGACAGACCGAGTTGTTAGAAGGTGAAGGACTTGGAGGCGAATATTTAGAGAAAGTATATCACTCATTATTAACAGTACCACCTCATGCAAAGTCTTTATGAATATTCTATATACATTTTGTAATTAGGCTCCATTTTAAGTGAGCTCATATATAAGAAAACTTCGGTTATCTAAATTTATAAGAAAACCAAAAATTACTTCGAATTGAATTCATGGATTTTGCTATTCGTAATTTTGCTATTCGAATTGAATTCATATTTTGCTATTTGTAACCATTTTAAAATGGTTACAAATAGCAAAATATAAATATAAAATTATTTGCAAACTGCAAATTACATGTAATTTCAAATAAATATACTTATTTGAAGCCAATAAAACTCACAAATGTATATAAATAAGGAAAAATATTTAAATTACATCAGAATACTACAAAAATAGCTTTAAAGTAAAATCTCATTAAAAATACAGAATAAAAAACAAATTTCAACGATATTAATCAGTTCAGCGATACTTGACTGAGGTGGTGATTTTAATCTCTTTGTGTTTTGTCTTAACTTGTGTGAGGAAAACTGTTTTACGAATAAACAAACTTTGTTACATTTTAATTAACGAACTGAAATAAAATTAAAGGTGTTTTACATTGAACTTCTCAAATACTTTACATCAAACAGGGGTCCAGCATAATATTTCAAGTTTGACGGAGATCTATTTGTAAAATTTCAAAGTTTTTTCACATTAATTGAAACTTAGTATGAACTGTTTTGTATAAAATGAGCAACAGTACATTGAAATATATATATATACAGTACCCACTCTGTATAAATAATTCTGTTAAATCTTGCTATACAACTAGACTCAAAATCAATAATTTACAGGTTACAATTATATCCTAACCTTTTACATAATATGTAACTTCCCAATCACAATCTGTCATGCATTTCAAAAGGCTGATATTGCAGCATTTCTATGACAAACATTTATATTCATCATAGAAAAAATTTCTGGAAATTCTACACATAGCAAGATTAGAAATTTTAGCTCAGAATTTACTCGCCGAAAGATTCTTTTACTTATCAGTACCATATAAATAACATTGCATAACATTTGCCATTTCTTATACATTGAAGAAAAAAACCCATATGTAGATTTTTTTGCTATTCAGATGAAAACGTCTACTTCTCATTTACAATTGAAATTTTTGTACCCTGTACATTGTGTAATCAAACTTCATTTGAAGCGAACTCATGTATAAGAAAACTTCACGATAAAATACTATGAACTAAATTCTTATATATCGCATTTTAAAATGTTTCCAAATAACAAAATATGAAAAAATTATTTAAAAATTGTGAGTTCAATGTAATTTTAAATAAATATCCATTTTTGGTGGTGATAAAACTAATAGAAATGTATATAAATTAAGAAATTATTTAAATTAAAACAATATGCTATAGTAAAACTGTCACTAAAATTGCAATATGTAAAAAATTTGTAATGGTATCAACCAGCTTGGAACAACTCCTTCTTTAAAATAAAAAAAAAACAAAGCATCCATGTCAAGAAAAGCAAAGAGACAGACATAAAAAAACCTTCTTGCCCTTGGTGTAATTTCTATGTCTTTTTATCCTGAAAAATTAGATGTTTCTTGTTTCCGAAACCGGTTGATATTGATACTATTTGTTATATGCTGTAATTGTAAAGAAGCTTTTACTTTAAGGATAATAGCATATGTGATTTGTAGACTATCCGGCAAGTTATGCCTAATCATAAATAAAGAAAATAATATTCTAATTATTATTAAGGAGGCCACATTTGATATTATGCGACTGCTTCTGCATATCATGTGACCACATAATCAAGGTAACCGGGGAAAGTTTTGGTCAATCTGGTTATAATCGTACTGTCACTGTGTTGGGTTATACTTTTGGATATTTAACAATTTTAGGTATTTTGTTTTTAGTTTAAATGTGTTCAGGGGTCTTATTTACATAGTCATTCTCTTTTAGTTATCCATTTTCCAATTGTTTAGGTTTTTGATATTCTTTGTTCAAATATATTCTATTCCATAGGTTTTGTTTTAAAAACGGCGAAAGTTCGTTCTTTTTAGGTTTTAGCAATTTAAATTTATTTAAATTGGCTAATTTGTGATTCCATTTATTGCCCTTTTTATTCCCTTTAATTTGATTCCAAATTTATTGCTCTCTGTTAAAAATTGGTTAATTCATCGCAATTTTACAGTTTTATTCTATTTTCAGCTTTTTAAATATTTCAGAATCGTCCATATTTAAATTATTGCCGAATTCGTATTTTCCAAATCGTTTCACTTCATTTCTTTTTAATTTTCGTCTGCTCTAAAATTCCATTTCTCTTCTTTAAAGTTTCGAGTTTTTAATTGGTTGACCGTAATATTAAAATCGTCTGTCATTAATTATTTTATCGTTCATCGATAATTTTGTTTACAATCTGTGGCAGCGATGTTTCGCAGTATATAAGCAAATCGCGCACTTTTTCGATCTCTTTGCTCTTTTGCTCTTTTGATTGGAACTAAAATGTAGTCTTATAGAGTTGTTGTTTTCAGCGCCTCGGCGCGAGCCGAGCGAAATGCGTTCTGAGGAACGAACGCCTTATTTCCCGGCCTGCCTGTAAATGTGTGTGGAATCCTGATATCAGAGTGTTTTTTTTACTTGAAATGACGTTGCGAGCGAAGTGATTGATGTCTACTGAAGTATCGTCGGCGCCTTTGGAATAGTTGTTTACTTCCGGAGGTCAGATTTGTTCTTTCATAGTGAACTGAGTAGTTTAAATTTTCCGAGTCTTAGGACCGGACCTCCAATTGTTTACTTCACGGTTTTGATGATGGAGCTGTCTGTTCTTTTGTTCCGAGCGATGTCCACTGGCGCTCTGCTACTCTCGGCTGAGAATTTTATGATGTGAAGGAGCTGCCCGTTTTTGTGCAGATCAGGCCTTGGGAGTGTTCTTTTCGCGGAGTTTTGGAACACCATATTCCACTTGAATGGTTGGACTCACTTGATGTACCGATGCCCTACGGGAGGTACTTCTCCGTTTGGCCTCTTCTGGAGCAGGAAGGGACTGCACCCAAGCTGATGATGACTGACATCAATTTCGTCCTCGGGACTTTATTACTGCCGTTCAGCGTTTTCCCGTTTATGGGTGATATCTTTTCATTAATTTTATTCTTTTGCAGTATTTAAAGTTAAATTAAATTGGCATGACTAAGACCCCTTTCACTTATATATTTTAAGTTGCGAATCCTGTGGTTATCTTTTTAAATTTTGTTCTAAATTCCCCTTTTGGCTAACTTATGTTCTTTTTATTCCAAATTTTAGTTTTGATAAATAGTTGTATAAGTTTAATATTGTTAACTTTAAAATTTAATATTCTAACGTTTTTACTACCACTATACGACCGGCCATTCCATTCTATTTATTTATTTAAGTTGTTTATTAGATTTGTTAGTTAATGAGATGTAAAAAGTTTTGAAAATTATTTTAAAAGTGAAGTTTAAATTTTAATAAACGTTAGATTTTGAAAACCTAAAATCTGTGTTCTTTCTTTTACTTTTAATGTTTTTATTTTTAGGTAAAGTGTCAATTTTTAATATTTTACAGGAGTACATATTTGTACACGTAGGGAAACTGGTCAATAGGTCCACTTTCTGTTTATTTAAGAAATCAGTTTATTTTTAGAATGTTTTCAGGTTTGAGGAACTTTAGAACTTTTTCAGAGTGTATTTCAGTGTTTTCAGATGTATGTTAGATGAACTTTGCAAATTTCAGATATTTTAGAGTATTTCAGAAGAATGATTTTTAGGTTTTTACAAGTTTGAGAATTTAGAATATTTTGAATGATAGAATGAGATAGAATGTTTTAGTATTTCATAATGTTCTTCTCTTCTTCTCCCCCCGAACAATTGGCGCCGTTTGACCAGTCTAGGGGCTTATTCATGCTAACTGTAATAGATGTTCTTAATAGTTTTTGTTCTTAAAAATGAAATTTCGGTTTATTCTAAAAGTGATTACTGTTGAAATGTTAATATGTTCTTAAACTGAGGCATGATGTTTTAGAATGTTCTTGATTTAAATTAGAGGAATTTATTTTAATATTTTGATTAAAATTGGAATTTTAGGATTAATTTAAATATTTTCATTTAGAATTTTTTTAGGAAACTTTAGAATTTTTGAATATGACATTTTCATTTAGAATTTTTATTTAAGCATTCCTTAATTTAAGTTAATTTGATTTGAATTTTATTATTTGAAGTAGTGTAAAATTGCATTTAATTTATAAATTCAAGAGATTATAGGCATGCGAGAACGCACCTTGTAGAATTTACATTTTTGTTCTAATCCCATCTCATTAACAATTTTTTTTATTTTGATGTTCTTATAACCCACGCTCCCAGCAACACTTAAAATTGTTTTGATAAAATAGAGAAAAATTAATTGAGTAAATTTAATATGAGAATATTTTTTTTTATTAAGTTAAATTGTATAGAATTAAAGCAGTAGTTTTTCGACTTAGAATTTTTTGTATGTTCTGATTTGGAATTGAGATTTAAATGCTCACTGATATGTGAATGTAGTTGATGAAATACTGGTGATTAATTGAAAAATTGGGTAATGCAGGTGTTTTTTACACTCCAATATGAGTGTGACATAAATGTCATCTTGAGTTATCTTGTTCTTCACATTGATCATGTGTTTGGTTTTCACACTCAAATAGAGTGGTGATAAAATCAGTTTGTTTGTTCTTAATTCTGAATCTGATATTTTTTATACTGTCTTTAAAATTTTTTTTTGGTCGTTAAAGTGGATAAATTTATTTTATTATAGGAGAATTAAATTTTTTTTAAGTGGAATATTTAAAATTGTGCAATGCAATTTGAGTTCTTTTGGTTTTGAAAATTAAATGGGGATTTGTAACATGATTTTTTCTTTGGTATTTTGTTTAAAGTAATGTGATACACTTGGCAGTTAGTGAATTTAAATGTACTACTTATACTTGATGGATATTTTTGTGCTATTTTTTTGGGTTCAAAAAAGATTCACAACCTTTGAGAGGACTCACAACCCTCGGCCCCTTGTCTTAATTTTTTTTTATTTTTATGAGAATTTTTTTGAGATTTCCAGAGTTGCAGTTATGATATTTGAGTTTATTGTTGTTGAGAGTGCAAGATGTTGCACAATAATTAGTAGAATCGCGTTTATTGATATTGGTGTAAAATGATGCATAAGGTCATTTTAATGTATATTTGTATTTTGAACGATCTAATTTGCCAAGTAATCAGTTTATAGTATAATTTGTAAACAAGTCGGTTAAATTTGAGTTCAGTTCCAAATTGTTAGGGAATTGAGTTTGTTATTTTGGGGGTAAATATTCCACAATTTTTTTTTGTTTGTAACTTGAGCCAAAATTGATATTATTTAAATAGAGTATTATGCTTCGAATGATAGTTTTCTTTGTAGAGGAAAAGATTGGTGATGAATTTGTTGATTTATATTTATTGGTTGTTATGTTGAAGGTACCATTTCAAAATTTATTGTTTAGATTATTGGAATTCTTTGGCTGGTCCAAAGTTTTCGTTAAAATTTATGTTTATTCATGACAGCTAATGATATGGAGATCTGTTTATTATTTTTCTGTTTCTTCTCTTTGATGGCGTATTTGTTGGAGCATTTTAAAATGAATTAATGAATTTTCATAATATAGAGTTACAATGAAGTTGAAGTATTTAATATTGAATCTATATGTATGTTTAAGAGTTTAGACGAAATGTTGAGAAATATGATAAGTGTTATTATGAAAGTGTTTAGTGAAGTGATTATTTGATTATTGATTTATTTATAAGGAATTTGATTTTTTATGTGATTTTTTATGGCTCATGTTACAGATGTAGTTGAGATTTTGATTTTTTTTTTCTCTCCTTCGTTTCGCGAAATCTTGTCATGTGTTAGCTAAAATTTTTCATTTTTCAAATGAAAAATTTTTTTGGGACGTTCGAAGGAGTTGTTGGGTTATACTTTTGGATATTTAACAATTTTAGGTATTTTGTTTTTAGTTTAAATGTGTTCAGGGGTCTTATTTACATAGTCATTCTCTTTTAGTTATCCATTTTCCAATTGTTTAGGTTTTTGATATTCTTTGTTCAAATATATTCTATTCCATAGGTTTTGTTTTAAAAACGGCGAAAGTTCGTTCTTTTTAGGTTTTAGCAATTTAAATTTATTTAAATTGGCTAATTTGTGATTCCATTTATTGCCCTTTTTATTCCCTTTAATTTGATTCCAAATTTATTGCTCTCTGTTAAAAATTGGTTAATTCATCGCAATTTTACAGTTTTATTCTATTTTCAGCTTTTTAAATATTTCAGAATCGTCCATATTTAAATTATTGCCGAATTCGTATTTTCCAAATCGTTTCACTTCATTTCTTTTTAATTTTCGTCTGCTCTAAAATTCCATTTCTCTTCTTTAAAGTTTCGAGTTTTTAATTGGTTGACCGTAATATTAAAATCGTCTGTCATTAATTATTTTATCGTTCATCGATAATTTTGTTTACAATCTGTGGCAGCGATGTTTCGCAGTATATAAGCAAATCGCGCACTTTTTCGATCTCTTTGCTCTTTTGCTCTTTTGATTGGAACTAAAATGTAGTCTTATAGAGTTGTTGTTTTCAGCGCCTCGGCGCGAGCCGAGCGAAATGCGTTCTGAGGAACGAACGCCTTATTTCCCGGCCTGCCTGTAAATGTGTGTGGAATCCTGATATCAGAGTGTTTTTTTTACTTGAAATGACGTTGCGAGCGAAGTGATTGATGTCTACTGAAGTATCGTCGGCGCCTTTGGAATAGTTGTTTACTTCCGGAGGTCAGATTTGTTCTTTCATAGTGAACTGAGTAGTTTAAATTTTCCGAGTCTTAGGACCGGACCTCCAATTGTTTACTTCACGGTTTTGATGATGGAGCTGTCTGTTCTTTTGTTCCGAGCGATGTCCACTGGCGCTCTGCTACTCTCGGCTGAGAATTTTATGATGTGAAGGAGCTGCCCGTTTTTGTGCAGATCAGGCCTTGGGAGTGTTCTTTTCGCGGAGTTTTGGAACACCATATTCCACTTGAATGGTTGGACTCACTTGATGTACCGATGCCCTACGGGAGGTACTTCTCCGTTTGGCCTCTTCTGGAGCAGGAAGGGACTGCACCCAAGCTGATGATGACTGACATCAATTTCGTCCTCGGGACTTTATTACTGCCGTTCAGCGTTTTCCCGTTTATGGGTGATATCTTTTCATTAATTTTATTCTTTTGCAGTATTTAAAGTTAAATTAAATTGGCATGACTAAGACCCCTTTCACTTATATATTTTAAGTTGCGAATCCTGTGGTTATCTTTTTAAATTTTGTTCTAAATTCCCCTTTTGGCTAACTTATGTTCTTTTTATTCCAAATTTTAGTTTTGATAAATAGTTGTATAAGTTTAATATTGTTAACTTTAAAATTTAATATTCTAACGTTTTTACTACCACTATACGACCGGCCATTCCATTCTATTTATTTATTTAAGTTGTTTATTAGATTTGTTAGTTAATGAGATGTAAAAAGTTTTGAAAATTATTTTAAAAGTGAAGTTTAAATTTTAATAAACGTTAGATTTTGAAAACCTAAAATCTGTGTTCTTTCTTTTACTTTTAATGTTTTTATTTTTAGGTAAAGTGTCAATTTTTAATATTTTACAGGAGTACATATTTGTACACGTAGGGAAACTGGTCAATAGGTCCACTTTCTGTTTATTTAAGAAATCAGTTTATTTTTAGAATGTTTTCAGGTTTGAGGAACTTTAGAACTTTTTCAGAGTGTATTTCAGTGTTTTCAGATGTATGTTAGATGAACTTTGCAAATTTCAGATATTTTAGAGTATTTCAGAAGAATGATTTTTAGGTTTTTACAAGTTTAAGAACTTTGGAATATATGATAGAATGTTTTTAGTATATCATAAAGTCATAATGTTCCTTTCCCCCCCCCCCCCCCCAACAACTGAAGTGAATTTTCAAATGGCAGTGGTTATAAACAAGATCCCCAAAACTTGTGTTACCTTACCAGTAAAATAAACTATCCTTTTGCTGCCATGAAAAAGTTTGAATTGTAGTAACATTCGAATATAATTATTCAAATTAATCAGATTTTACTGTATTAAAACATGAGCTTGACATCTAGGGGGAAGTCAGTAGAATGCAAATTTGTAAAGCGAAAAGAAGAGTTTCATTTAACCAATATTATGAATTATTTATTACCAGTTATAAATCATCTTTGCGCAAGTACTACTATAAACAAAATCAAATTTTTATGTTGTTTTATAATATTGTGTTTAGGCGAACAATCATTGTTCATTGTTCAAACTATTGAAGTACATGGTATAAATAAATCAAGCTATTGCTACATCAATACCGTTGTGCATCAATTAAAAGATAAAATATTGGGGCAAATATCTGGTGTATATAACAGAAAACAAAGTACTTCAAAAATCACTTCACATTTGTTATATATCCATTAAAGCATTTTAATATATAACACTTACCAAACTTGACAGCAAAAAAAAAAATTCATTTATTTTATGACATAAAAACGAGCTGAAGGTATATACGCAACAATTTTACAAATTGTCTAGGGAGCAAAGTTGATCAAAATCCAACAAAAATATTTAACATACGGTACAGTGGTGAATTCTAGTCTAGAAAGCAGGTCATGCAAAAGTGCATATTACATTCCAATCCCTGTGTTCTCAATAGCACCACAATACTCAAGGGATATAATGACAATAATAGCAATGATAATAATGTTACTGCTATTGTGTTATATATTTTAACCTAGAGAAGGGTTTTTGTCGATAAATTTGGTATAGTAGTGCCATACCAAATTCAACGACAGTATTCGTTACTGATAAGATAATGTCATTTATTGACTTATATAGGTAAATAAAGTTATTTTTAAAACAATTGTAGTGTGTTGAAATTTGAAAGTGAATTTTGATCACTTATTTTTAATATTAGTTATTAATTTGTGAAGACACATTTCACTTTATTTCCTATATAATATAGAAATTAAGTAAAGAATATGACTTTCCGCACAATCAATATAATAAACTAGAACACAATATAAAATGCAAGGTAAATAAATATACGTATGCTCTTTTTTTTTGCTGCATTTTATATTGTTATCCAGTTTATTATTAACGTAGAAATTATCCTATCCTATTTTCAAAGATTTCTTTTACTAGTGTTGTCATTAGAATCATTCATAAAAAAATTTCATGGAATAAGAGAGACTTTTGCAAGAGCAATTTTAAATATGTTAAACTTTTAGTATATAAAGTATGTGTGATACAAAATGTCTTGCTCAAAAGAGCGAACTCAATAAAAGTCAATTCAGGAGAAATTATCACAGCATACAATGGCAAGATACTTTAGAATACTACATTGAAATTTGAAAAAGGCCCTTTCTATAAGGTACCAACTAAACATAGAAGCAAGTCCATGGAAGCATTCCAATTCAGACAGGAAATATTAAAAAGAAACATCAGACATTTAATGGAAATGCAATTTTTATCTTTGGGAAATACAATAGGGATTACCATTCACACCATGCTGAATACATATACATTTAAATCTAATAACTAACTATTGATAAATTCATTTATACCCATACATAAATTATGTTTGTTACAGACAATGCTTATTTTCCAGTTTGGCTTTGTAAATAAACGGTACAGCATGCATAACTTCAAGTAAATTGAAGTTTTGAAAATATAATTTCTGAGATTATATGCAAATAAATGTAAAAATGTTATTCTAAACAAGAAAAAATTACGGACAACATATGAAATTTTTAAATCAGACCATATAGGACAATTTCTATAACTGGTTCAACAATAAAACAGCCTATCTGATATAATAAACAGATCGGCCGAAATATTGCAGTACAAGTTTAATTCTCTTCCAAGACTTCAAATTCTGTAATTTTAGCATAATTCAAAAGCGTACATCATGGTTTAAGAAGTTAAGAAACTTGTAGCATAATATAAACAAAATATATGCATTACATACCTGAGTAGTGTATTGTAAATACTCCTAAGTGTCTTTCAAACATTCACCGACTTCGATAAATAAGCAAAATCGGCTTTATTTTCCCCTATGTTGTAAAAACTTTCAAACACTCTTCTTTCGGAAAAGAAATATAAAAGAATTTAATCTTAAATAAAATTTCATCTTGAAATATCAAATGATACAGAAATTGCCGCCATCTTGTTCGACTTTTAATCAACTGTTAAATATTTAAGTGGCCAAAATCGGCCACTTAAATTAACAGCACTTTAGTGAGCTCTTTAACGCCGTGAAAGTGTTGGTGGGACGCAAAACAGTGCTAATCAACCGTTAAACCTTTGCTATATTTTAACGGTTGTTGGTGGTTGGAAATGATGTTAGTGATGTAGATAGTATTTTAGAAGATGAATATATAAATTCCGAACATGAAAGTGATTCAACGTTGTCAGAAAAATCGGGTGAAAATGGAGAGATAAGAAATAATGAAAACTTAGTGGATATTAAATATATATATGGAAAACATCAGTACCGATGGTCTGTTTCAGAAGTTCGACCCTCGTCACGAACAAGAAAGCACAATATAATCATAAAAGTACCAGTTTTATGAGGTAACGCTAAAGATCTGGGAGAAAAAGTAGATCCATTCTCTATCTGGCAGTTATTATTTACTACTAACGATATTTTACTGCATATCGTGAAATGGACAAACCATAAAATTAATGAAATGCGAATGAAATATAAAACACAGACCACATCGGTCTCAAATCATGAGAACATTGAAACACTTTTTGCCACCGATGGAATTGGCAGAGACATATATTTAGGGCCATAATGAGTATAAAAAGATTTGCATTACTTCTTTCTGCATTGAGGTTTGACAATCCTGAAGACAGATCAGAACGAATAAAACAGGATCCAACAGCAGCTATTTCCTATATTTTCAGGAGTTTCACAGAAAATTGCCAAATTGTCCATGGAATAGGACAGTTGACAAAATGCTTGTTAGTTTCAGAGGAAAAGTTTGCTTCAAAATGTATATGCCACATATACTATGTAAATATGGAATAAAAATCATAGCTCTAACAGAGGCCATGAACAGTTATCTTTACAATGCAATATATTGTGGTAAAAAGACTCTGACCGAATTGGGCTACAATCTGAATACAGAAAATTTTCTAAACCAATGTAGTCTGTTTTGCACCTTGTTCAACCTATTTTTGGAGCAAATCGAAATATTACTGCGGATAATTGGTTCTCGTTCATAGAATTTGTAGACATCCTATTGAAAAAACAAGCTAACTTACATCGGTACAATGAAAAGAAAACAAAAGAGAAATTCCACCCAAATTTTTACCTAATAAAACAAGAGAAGTTGGATCAACATTATATGGCTTTCGAGAGGAATCTACAATAATTTCGCATATCAACAGGAAAGGTAAAGCAGCAGTACTCATCTCTTCAATGCATGACAGAGTTTGCACTGATATTGAAACGCAGAAACCTGAAATTATCGCATATTATAATGCAAACAAAGGTGGAATAGATAGTTTTGATGAGAAATGCTCCAAACATTCCTCAAGTCGTCGCACACGCAGATGGCCTTTAGCTGTTTTTTCCGCATTCTGGATGTTTCAATAGTAAATTCATACGTTTTACATCAGTGCTACCAGGATAATGAGGAAATAAAGGAAAAGTCTGTATTTGCGAAGTTATTAGCATCCACACTAGTCCAGGAACATATGGAAAGTCGACTCTGGAATTGCGCTTTATAATAGCTCTAATCTTTATGAGGTAAGGATAAGAATTATTTCACTTACGCTATTTAATTCATTTAAATTTGTCTTTTTATTTCAATTGCATCATTGTCCTATTTTTTTGCATGTATATATTTTAATATCGTATTGATAATTCTTTTGTGCATGATTTCAATTATAAATCTAGATGATGTTTTACTTGGGCAGCATCGATTTTTTTATTATGTGGTCTCCGTTTTGATACTTTTTAATTTTTATTGAGGAACGAAGACAATTAGAGACCATTATTTGCTTTCCTTGCAGTATGTATATATATATATGTTATGTATATTTTTATTGTTTTTAATGAAAATAAAGCATATTTGTTTCCCTTTTCTATAAGTATTTATTATTTCTTTACTTGCAATATATTTATAGTATTCTGACAGTGTAGTAAAAATTGTATCGCCCAATGTCAAATTTTGAAATTCAAGCTTTATCATAACCGATAACTATGAATTTTATAAAAATGTTACATATTTCGCCAATTTGGTAAAAGAGTAATTAAGAAACAGGGCCAGTAACAGAAACATATTTGAGTAAAACTCTGCTCGTACTTTGCAGGGCCGGTTCAAGGATATTTTCGTGTGTGGGCAAGACAGTTTGGGGCCGCCCTTCACACACACACACACACATATATATATATATATATATATATATATATAATACAAATATATAATAAACATTTTCTTAATGTTTCCTTAATAATTCCTTCCTTCTTAATGTGATGCAACAAACCCATTTTCCATTGATTAATCTTTATCCAATGGCATGATTCACATCCTCGTAAGGGTCCGCTCGCCCCCCCCCCTTGTATTGGCGCCCCTAAATTTATGATTTTGTGACCTTTTGGGTTCCCGTGTTGCAAAACTCCGCGCCATCCAGACTGACAGTATTGTTTGCCGTTTTGTACACAATAAATTACACATATAAACTTGTCTCATCACAGTGTGAGATCTATTTCTGGTCTCACACTATCAAATTTTATTCTCATCTAAATTTAGAGTTTTAATTTGCGGTTTAGAAAATGTAATGCCTTACATTTCTTTCTACATGCATACATGTATGCATAATGCAGCAGTAATTTATAATACATAACTGAATTTTGGACTTTATTTGTAATTTCCCTGCACACAAATGATGTATTGGAAAATAATGACGGGGTCGAAAACTCGAATTTTCGATGGATTAATATACGTTTTGGACATCCTTTAACCCATATCAATTATTTTTAAATGGATGTCTGTGCGTGAGTGTAATGTAGATATGGGTTTGTATAGGAGTCTAGAGAGACGAAATTTCTAGAACAAATGGAGTGAAGTGAACAAAATTTATGATTTTAAAGGAAAATGAACACTCGGAAGGTCGCAAATTTTCAAACTTTTTTTAAATCATAAGAAGAAAACGGCATTCAAAAATATTAAATAAACAATCATATTATATGTAAGTTGACATGAATAACATCTATGTTTGGGGTTTCTGTGTAGGGGAAACGAAGCGTTATGAAAAATGTAAACCTTTTGGACACTTATAATAATAATATCAATATTTTAATATTCAAAAAAATTTTCTAGAAAACAAAAAGTGTATGTCCCAGCGAGTGTTTTTATTATTCTTGTTTTCATTTTAAACTATAAAATAAAGATATAAATAGTAAACGACAAAAATACATACTAGGAAATTTAGTATCAAAATCTATATTTATTATTAAGAAAAGCTTTTATAGTTCTCGAGTAATCGTCTTGTCAAATTGAAGAAGATTGAAATTTTTCCATTTTTCAAGTTAGTAACATCTCAAAAACTAAAAGAACTAGCTTTGAACAATAAGCATAAATTTATAGCTCTGTGAAAGCCCTACAAGTGTATATAATTGGATTTTGGATCGAACTCTATTTTTTGGGGGAGGGGTGGCTTAAACTTTGAAACATAAAAATGAGTTTTATTTCCATGTTTCATACTTTCATTCGAAATATCTTCGAAAGTATAAAAGATCGATAGAATTATGATAAGTGATAAAAATATGTATGAGGAAATTTAGTTTCTAAATTTATATGTATATTTAAAAAAGCTTTTATATAGTTTTCGAGTAATCATCTTGCCAAGTGGAAGAAGTTTGAAAATTTGAAGTATTTCAAGTTTGTAATGCTTATATCTTAAAAACTAAGAGTGATAACTATAAACAATTAGTATGAATTTATTGCTCTTTAAGAATCCTACAAGTGTATATAATTGGATTTTAGGTCACTTTCTTGGTTTTTGAAGTACAGTGGTTATAATTTCGATATTTTAACATATCGAAATTATAACCACTATACTTTAAAAACCAAGTTTTCCAATGGGTGGGAATATTTGAAATGCCACGATTGTTGCAGATCAGTCTGGTTACTTACTCTTTTGTGAAATATTGGTGCACAAGCACGAGATATTTTGCTTTGTTTAAAAAAATTAGGAAGTCAAATGAATATGGGGATTCTAAAGATGTTTAATGATTGGTGATGTTTGAACAGAATAGGTGGAAATATACGTATTCAATTACGTATTTATGTGCCGCCAGACACGTTTATAGATTAACTCAAATGTAAAATCTCCTCAGTAAATTTAATTTTTATACTGCAAATCAAGTTAGTAAAATAATCGAATATATTAAAGTGGAGTCTATGGTCGGAGTTTTCAGATGTAATCGGGGTGAAAATTAAAAGCGCTAGCTAGTTACAAATAGTTAATTTGTATTGCTTTGAAAGCCTATAAACGAAACAAATGAGTCTGAAATAATCGAATAAACTTATTGAACTTTACTGGAGTTTTATCTTACAAAATAATATTCACGCAAAGCAATTTCGTCTCCATCGGACTACAGTCACCGCCGATTATATTTTTCTGAATTTATCAGGAATCAAAAGTAACTTACTCATTATGTAGTGTCATGAAAGTTGCCCTCATCATTTTTTTAATAAAATTTGAATTTTTAATTGCATAAATCTTATGAATAATTTGTATATCTTAGCAGTAAAACATTATAAGCAAACCAAAGAAATGATTTTATGAATAAATTAGGAAAGAGGAGAGATGAAGGAAAAGCATTTCAATCCCTACGAAGCTAAGATATAATATAACAGGACAATTCAGAATTTTGCCGGTTATTATCAGCAATTTATTTAAATAGCTAATCTTTAATATTAAATTTAAAATGCAAAAATATTTAAATTTGTTTGTTTTTGATTTCGTAGAGAAAAATCTGGGATTCTATTTCGAAGCAGTTTGTGACTGTCCATTGTAGCCCCTCTAAAATCTGATTAAAATACAAAAGGGACATAGAATATAACCACTATACTTCAAAAATCAAGTTTTCTAATGGGTGAGAAAGCTATAGTATTTGAAATGACACGATTGTTGCACATCAGTCTGGTTACTTATTCTTTTGTGAAATATTAGTGCACAAGCATGAGATATTTTGTTTTGTTTAAAAAAAAATTAGAAAGTTAAATGAACTTGGGAATTCTAAAGATGTTTAATGATTGGTGAGGTTTGACCAGAATATGTGGAAATATACATACGGAAATATACATAATAATGGAATACTACCCAAATTACAACAAAATTTTACACTTTGACTAATTTAACTTTTGCTTTATTGTATCACTGGAACGAATTACCCGGTGTTGACTGGGATGCAAATAAACCCCAGTTACTACATTTACAAATAACACTACTCAATTTTCTTCAAATCCTAAACCGACTTCAAATTACCAGTACGCTATCCGCAAAGCGAAAAAAAAATAAACGCTCTCCGTGCTCCGTGATGCAAAATATAAATGAATGAAAGATTAATAACCTCTAGGAGATGAACGTGGCATTAGATCGTTACGGTAGCTGTTAAATCGTATGATTAGCTGTTAGATCATATCTATGGCTGGAAGTTCTTCTTCTTCGACCCAGACCGTCCGACCTACCAGAAAGGTGTAAGGTATCTGTTTGGACGGCCGGGAAGTGCCACCCAATTTAGACCGGAACCCAGTGGGGGAGGTATCCACAGGGACCGTACCCTCCTTCCCCTACCAACAACCTCTCGGAAGGACTTACGGACCCACATGTTTAACGTGATCGTACTCCGCGTGAACACGGCGGCAGTTTGGGCAGAGGCGGGAATCGAACCCGGGACTACCGAGTGCAACCTCCGCGCGCTAACCACAGGGCTATGGCTGGAGGTTCTGTAACTGTTAAGGAGGTTCTGTAACTGTTAAGGAGGTTCTGTAACTGTTAAATCAAGAATAAAGCTGCTAGGTCATATCAGTAGCTGGAGATTATCTGATTTTGGAATTTCAAAATTCGTTAAAAATCGAATGTAAATTTTGGTAAAAGGCCTTCCAGATGCATTAGTTCAGGTATAGATGAGACTGTGTGAAAAATTTCAATGAGATAGATATCGGTCGGCATTGTGGACAAACAAACAGATTCTTCTTTTCATTATTATAGATTCACTGGGGGTGAAGACGATTGAAATGTAATGTTTAAAATGCCCCTGAGTTTGTGACAAGTGAATGAAAATATATAAAAAAATGTTCGAAGATACAAAACCTAATCCAAAAGCAGGAAAAATATATAGAATAGAAAAGGGGACAACAATTAGGAAAGAAAGATGGAGGGGGTAAAAATTAAAAATATTCTAATTTTCTGCCGAAAGATAAAGTGCATAACAAAACTAAGAGAGAGGGGAAAATCATATTTGCAATCATTAGAGAACAAGGCGGTAAAACGCGCAATATTTATTTTCGTAATTTTGAAAAAAATAATAAAAGAAAACATCTGAAAAGAATTTGGAGATACATGGGCCCAACAGAAACACAGGAAAATATCTAAATGCTTCCAAATTCATTAAAAAAGGACAGGGGGGGGGGGTTAGCAATTAAAAAATATGAACTTTCGAGTGGGGTAATAAAAATAGGGTGTATTAAGAATAAAAAATAAATTCCATTCGTTGGAAAAGAGGAACGTCAATGTTTCATTTTTTCTTGGTTTTGAAAAAAAAATGGACAAAAAAATACTACATATCATACAATACAACTTTATATAAGAATAATAATAAATCGAATGTTGACTAGAACATAGGAATATTAAATGAATTGTTTGAGTAGAAATAAAAAAAAATCACAATATCAAAATGTATATTACAAATTTTAAGGTTGTTTAATTAACATTTTACTTAAAAGTGTATTAAATTATAATTATAACTAAAAGTGTAATTATGAAAAAATAAAATAGTATTTACGGATTATTGAACGTATATCTAGACAGAAATTTGTATGCATGAGCAAAAGAATATATATAATTCCCATATTGAGTCTATAGAATAAATTTATTAATTTATGAAACAGCTCTAACAATTTATAAACAACTTTTGCACTTTCATGCAGATATTCATAAAGGAATATTTTGCATCATTTTTTTTTTCGTTTTGCAATGAAACTGGAAAAAATACAAAATTAAGATCATTTTACACCACTGCTTAGTTATTTGCCTCTGAAATTCCTCATAGAACAGCCACGGGGCGTATTATTTTGGATAAAAACATGAAAAATTATTCTTTTATCAATATTATTCTGGGGCTAATACCAAAGACTAAATTCAGTACCAAATTAATTTTATTTGTTGAAACACATTAAAAATCGACAAAAAATGTAGTCAATTAAGAAATTTTGCAAAAATATTTTAAATAATTGAAAGAAAAAGTTACCCGAATAGTTAGAACTCAAAAGACAGCCATATTTGTCGATGGATTTGTGAATCTCGCACGGCAGCATAACACAACACTTTGAATACTAAGAAGCAGCTTTTTACTTGTAGTCATTGTGTTTGTTATCTACATGGTCTCCAGCTAGGCTCAATGCCTAAATCAGCTAAAACGGTAGACGACCAAAAGAATGACCATCTGGACTAATCTCCTCCCTCCCGTCCTTTTAGAAGTGCGATCATAGAGGCCGCATCCATGTGTTTGCAATTTGAATTTGAAACCAGGAAAAAATTCTGAGAATCGGCCCTTGGGTTTTTCCCAGTATTTGGGGAAAACAAAGTCCCCTAAGGGATTGCAGGCTGCACCCAGCTGCAAATTGTTTAAAATCTGGTAATCTCCCAAGTGTTTGAGCGCACGTACTTTCAAGCAGAACTGAACATTGCTTCGAAAAAGGTATAATTATGGGAGAAAAACGATTTTATCCTTTTTGTATTTTAATGCTATCTAAAAAAGTAAATTCATTTATATTAAAGTGGCATAAAATTGGTTCATTTTCGAAATATTTTTTAATACGACCACAAAAGTCATTCTTACTACACCTAATTTCACTTCCAAATGGCCGCCCCTAATTCGTCCGCTGTGGGCAATTGCCCACGCCGCCCACGCCTTAAACCGGGCCTGGTACTTTGCTATGCTTATAAATATGAATATCAATCATCCCCATGGGGACAGCTGAAAATAATTCTTGGATGGACAGTGAAATGTGAATCAAAATATAAATTTCCTAAACAGTTGCCTATGTGATATTATGCCTCTGCATATATCTAACAGTTCATGCATAGTTTCAATGGTTGATGGGTATTATATATTTTCAGCATTTGTTTACAACATTTAGCAATAAACACTAGTTGAATACCTGCTAAAAATCAACGATCTCACAAATAAGCTACCCCTGAATAATGTAAATAGTTTAATAATTCGTGTTTCACATTTATTTGACATATATTTTCAAACTATCTACCCGTATACAAAATGTGAAGTTTCTATGCTATTGCGATGCATATTTTTTCTATCCCTTCACCTTTCGAATGTCTTTCTGTGTAACCCCCCCCCCCCCCTTAAATGAACATTTTTGAAAAACCGTATTCATCTTTGGTTTTTTATCAAATGATTAGCCCATCTACTAAATTTCAAGCCTCTATCACATTGTAAAGGAGGCGTTTTTCATTTGTTCATCAAATCGAATGTTGTAGTGAGCCGCACCCCCTACAATAGCTAATGTTGGAATACTGAAATTGCCACTTTCTTCCTTCCCAACTATTTACCCATGCATCAAATTTGAAGTTATCTTATCGCAAAGTATGCCTTTTATATCATTTCACCTTTCGAATGTTTTTGTGTGGAGTATCCACCCCCTTAAATATACATTTTTAAAAAAACCCATTCTTCTTGGGTTTTCTATCAGATGATTCACCCATATACCAAATATCAAGCCTCTATCACGTGGCATTTCTCTTTTATTCCAAAAATTGAATATTTTGGTGTGCCGCACCCCCTAAAGTAGAAAATATTGGAAAACTGAAATTGTACACTTTTTCCCTTCCAAACTATCTTCCCATACACCAGATTTGAAATATTTATCATTCTGAAGCGTGCTTTTTTTTATCAATTAACCTATATTCGTCTATCATATCACTATATTCATGTTGGGTGTTTTCATTAAATGATTTGCACCATATACCAAATTTCAAGCCTTTATAAAATTTTAAAGGAGTTGTTTCTCATTTATTCGGCAAATCGAACATTTTGGTGTACGGCACCCCCTTAAGTATAAAATATTGGAAATCTGAAATTATACACTTTTTTCCTTTCGAACGATTTACCTGTACACCAAATTTGAAGTCTATGTTATCGCAAAGCATGCTTTTCTATCATTTCACTTTTCAAACGTTTTGGTGTGGATCACCCTCTCTTTGGAAAATAAGATTTTTTTCAGGGGTTTTTATTGAACGATCGAGCCATGTACCAGGTTGCAAGTCCTATCTATTTGAGAAGTGCCTAAAAAAAGCATGACAGATAAACAGACGGACACATGGCAATTAGTATATATAGATTTTTTATGTATTTCCAGAGGTTACTCTGGAGTTTTGATTACTTTTATGAAATGAAATCTTTCGTAAAATGGTGTTTTTATCTGCTAAATTTTATTTTGACTTTCTATTTGAAAAATTTGATTTAATTTATAAATTCTCAAATTCCAAAGATCATTGTTTTGGAAAAGTAGTTTTCATTACAATTAGTAAACCATAATTTTTTATTTTGACATCGTCAGAATTCATGATCGCCAAATTGAATTTTTTTTTCAAAACGTGATAATGACAATCAGCCCCTGTGTATTCAAAATGATCAGTATTAAAATTTTAAAAATGACAAGTGAAAACTTATTGATAATTTATACAATTGAACAAAAAAATACTAAAAATAATAATTAAAAAATTCCTCGAAAAGGAATGCATTCATTTTGCAAAAACATAAATACAATAGAGTCCCTATTATCCAAGCTAATGTGGATTGAAAACAGATTGGATAATGTCACATTCAGTTCTGATATTTGTGACAATGTTCCCCTCCCTATCAAGGACCTCCTCGTTTCTGTTCTTAAGGAAATATAAACTATAAGAAAAAGAATATGTACAATAAATACTTAAATATTATCCTAAAGTTATCGGTTGAATAGGCTATTATTAATATTTGGCAAATTTTTCAGACTTGTTTGGCTATTTTTAGATAATATTTGGCAACACTGGTATCAATAGTGTGATGTGTTTCGAAGATGTCCGTTATTGAAGAGGAAGGGAAATTTTGCTGCTGAATCTGCTTCACCCACTTCTAAAGTCAAGCCGCCACTATTGGCTTCAAAAAATAATTTTTCAATGTGCTTTTTCCATGGTGACACCTTACCTATCTCATAAATTTTGACAACCTCCCCCCCCCCACCAGAATTGAAAGACAATATATCTTCATAACATATGTACTCTTCGTAAGATGACTGAAAATAACCATACATTATATACAGTGTTGTTTACATTTTATATGAGATAAAAGAAATATATTTGCATACCAAGCAAAGAAAATAAAAACAAGCATATATATATTATCCTTAATATTAGTGGCTCACTAGCATGTGCCTGGTGAGGCTTATAAATTTCTTTTATGTTGGGTCGAATGTGGAATAAGTTCACACGTATTTTTTCATTCAGCATTTCACTGTTCACATTTCACTGTTTTAATATTGGTCACCATAGAAAATCCTGCTTTGCAAGACTATGTGGTCGAAAACTTATTCACCGTAAAAAATAAACATTTGTTCATAGCATTTAAATTTGTACTAAAGCTTATGTATAAATATTGAAAAAAAATCATAGAATAATTCAAATTGTTTTATTTACCTCAAATCCATGCATAAAATCGATAGCCAAAGGGCAACAAAGATATAATTATAGCGGGAAGTGACAAATTTTGAAGGAAGAAATTTAATATTTATTCTGTTTATATTAAAAAAAAAAATGCCTTCACCATTTATTGTTTGAATATTTGAAATAATCATACCTCAAAATCATGCTTAAATTTGATGTTCAAAACTATGAAAGTGTGAACTAAGAAAATAAGAAGCCATATCTTACAGTAATGTTACTATTTACAATTTAAATACAACCAAATTCTCAGAAAAGAAGTAAATTTAAGTCTTTATTGAGCTTTCCTCCCATACACACTTATTTACACAGTAATAAAATTTTCTCTTACCTTTCTATAAAGCATAATTATTCATATTTTATTTTGAAATTTCCTTGTTTCCTGAGCAAATCATTCTCAATATAACTTAATTTTTCATTAAATATAGTAAAGTAGTATAAATATAGTATATAGTTAAATATAGTAAGTAGAAAAGTAAAGAAACCTATTTACATTTTAAAAGTAAACACACTTTTAAAATTGTCAAACATCAAAGACCACCATTATGAGAGATCAATTTTATTTTTCTATAGCGATCAATGCACAGTGCTTCAACACTTTTAAGGCGGACTTCGACTTTTTTCCACCCATGTTAAAGTATAGGGCATTCTTACGCACACAACTGTGAAATAACCAGTGCTCAGATCTTTATGAAATTTGTCGCGATACACAGAAGGGAATATCTAGTTTGCCCAGTGGAACGCATTTTTGCAAAATATTAATAAATTAAAAAGATATAAATAAAAAACTCAAACAAACTAATTAATTTTTAATTTTCCAATTCTGCAATAGGTGGCGCTATAGAGCCGTCGAATGACTCTGAGGGTATATTATTAACCGTTTTCTTATTTCTTACGCTGAATATTTTAAATTTGGCTTCCACTGGGCAAACTAGGACTATAGCTTTATAATTTATTACATATTATTTAGTAATAAGCTCACAGTTGTGTGCGTCGCATTTACAATAACAAGTGATTTTTACAGCCAATGCTTGGCAAAATTGGCGCAAAGCTAGTGCACAGTAAACCTAAAGTCAATCAAGTCAATACCCAAAACAAATTTATTGTAGAAGCGTGATTATTTTAAGTTACATAAAAGTAAACGATTTTCACTTTACTATATTAAAATTTGCGCAACCTTCTTATCGCCGTCTTTTGCCTTTTGGAAGGATAAGTTAAAAAACACTTCAAAAATTTATAAAGGTAAATATTATATTTAGTATCTACATTTTGGTTCAAAACGCCAATATTGTTACAATCTAGTCTCAAATTTAAAGATTAAAAATTATAAATCTTGTCTTTTTGTATTTAACTGAAGTTCATGTTTAAAATATATATCTAAAGCGGTAATATTAGAATATGCTACCTCACTGAGAAAAATTCCTACTGATAGCTCTGTAACAATTAGTTGCTATATAGCCCTATGACAATTTATTGTGAATGAATACTAAAAATATAAAAAGTTTTCAGATATTTTTCTTTGAAGTCTTTGTTGAATCACTTTTTATGCAGCATTTTGCTTTTTGGCTGTATAAAACAAAAATTGTTCATAAACATAATTTATAAAATGCATGAAAATTAGCATTATCAAATATTTAGGTTATAATTTCTACAAATTATTTTGAAAATGAAGCACTCATATTAAATTATTTAAATTTAATATGAGTGCTATATTATTATCAATTTTTCAAATGTACAATGACACTAGCAGCATACACATTCTTCATATAGAATATACATAAAAAACTTAAAATGTACAGTTGTATGCAAATTCCTATAGTATTCTAAGTGGCATTCTTATTCAATGCATTCTATTAAAATATTTAATTTTATTCTGAATAATTAATTTAATTGTAATAAAGAAGTATTTAAGAATATCTGTTTTCATTATACAAAATTATCTGCACTTCACATGTAAATCTGAAGAATAAAACATCCTGGTTCCATTTGTAAACAAATTTACAAAAAATATGAAAGCGATAAAATTGCATTAGAAGATATTCCCATAACTTTCATTCTGTTTCAATAATTGGCTAAACACAATATATGAATTTGAAAAGTCCTTGCCAAAATAAACAGATGATGTAAGAAATTGAAAATATCAGAAATGCAATATCATTCATTTATAAAATTTAGTTTTGTATCCATTTCTTTTTTATTTAAATTGGTAAAATGAAAATATAAGTAATTCTCATAAATCTAGTTATAAATGCAATACTGTACAATTATAAAATGTCTTTTTATATCTATTTATTTTTGATGTGAATCTATGCTTTGAGTATCTGTGTCGAAATCGAAGCATTATGAAAAATGTAAACAATTTGGATGCTTATATCTCCAAACCTAATGTAATTTTTCATTTTTCTTATTTTAAGTATCTTCGGAATTATAACCAATATGAAGAGTGAATGACAAAAATATGCAATAGGAAAATTAGTTTCTAAATCTGTATTTTATCTTTAAAAATAGCTCTTATAGTTTACAAGTAATTGTCTTGTCAGGTTGTAAAAAAATTTGAAATTTTTCCTTTTGTCAAGTTTGTAAGGCTTACATCTCAAAAACTAAATGACGAGCTATAAACAGTAAGCAAGAATTTTACTTTAACTTGGGTTTTCCAATGGGTCAGAAATGTGTAGTAAGGGAGAGGGGGTACCTTTGAACACCCTAAATATTCTCTTTAAAATAAACATTGTTGTTTAGATATAAATGACAGCATATTACTATTCTTGTAAAGCAACAAAGTAGCCAAAGCTCTACCAGTTTTCCTGGATACTGTCATCTGACCAAGGTATGCATTATTTTCCGTTTTGAATCTAAACTATCAAAATAAAGTTGTAAGCTTTAAGATTGAGTGTATTTTAGCTGTATAATATTAACTGATTGTTTAATATTTAACTGAAGATTGGCATTTTAGATTACAAGCTTTGTTTTATTCAAATATGTAAGCTTAACTTAGTAGTTAATAGTGTTAAACTTCATGTGATGGGGTACCTTTGAACAGAAAGTTGGGGCATTGAGCATCATTGAACAATCAAAACTACATAATAAAGAGTTATGAAAGTATCTAAATATAATTATTTTTGAATTTACTGCAAAAATTAAAGATTCAGATTACTTATGAGTCACCTTACTATTAAAGTTTCAATGATTTATGAACAATGTGTTTAATTGCTATATAATTATTATCTAGCATGTTATTTACTTTTATATAAAAGTTAAAAGTTCTCTTCACAATATATCACAATGTTTGTAGTTGAAGACCCAGACCGTCCGACTCGTCCAAAGGACTAGGAGCAACTATTTGGACGGCCGGCCACACAATGTTTGTAGTGTAGGAATTTATTTAAATTATAGCTAACCTGTACCACTATATTTAGTTTTGATTGTGGTTTACAGAAAACTCTTTAACAGTACCTATGGTTTGAATTTATGTCAAAAAAAGCTCAAAGTCTGAAATTTTTTATTTTAGAAGATTTGAACAATAATGATTTTATTCTAGTTCAATTTCATACAAAAATAACTATTGTTCACTATGTTAGTCAGATTGAATTGCAATTACAGGATAAAACAGAATGTAAGGATAGATTCCTTCATATGAAAGAAAATGATTATGAGTTTTATTTCCTAGAGGCATCAGATATCAGTTTGGTGGATTTCGAGGATATTGTAAAAAAGTTACCCCAACCAAAAATAACTGGAGGATTCTTACATGCTGTTTCTACAATGTTCTTTGATGCTAATTTTTATGGATATAAACATTTGGTTAAATAACATATGTAGTAATTTCAGTTATATATAATTGTTTCATTTTATTCTGATTATCATGTATTTTGTTTGAGGATGTGCAGTGTTCAGTAAAAACTCTTAATAACTTCATGTTTCTTTAATTGTTCTTCAAAGGTACCCCTACATTGGGAAAGTTTGAACAGAAAAATTTCAAATTTTTTAAAACCTTACATATATTTTTTAAAAAAATTCAGTTTTAGGCACATATGACTAAGAAATGTACATTGTTTTTTTAGTGTGATATTCAAAAATACAATAACTAAACTTCAAGTCTGAAATAAAATGATTTTCCAAAAAATCGTTCAAATGTGCCCTCTCTCCCCTACTTAAAATGTCATACTTGTTGCAGCTCAATCTGTTTACTTATTCCTTGTTGAAATATTGATGCATAAGCACAAGATATTTTATTCTGTTTACAAAAATTAGGAGGTTAAGTGGGCTTGGGGATTCCAAAGATGTTTAATGATTTGTGAAGTTTGAACAGAATAGATAAAATTATATGTATTCAAGTATGCATTTATGAGCCTGCAAGCAAGTGTAAAAGATATATAGTATAATTTATATACCGAAAAACAAAATAGTAAAATAATTTGATATTTTGGCGGGAAATCTATGGTCGAAGTATCCAGATAAAATTGGGGCGTAAACAAAAAGTGTTAGTTAGCTATAAACTTTTAAGAAGTAATGTGCAGTACTTTAAAAGCTTATAAACAAAATGAGTCTGAAAAAATCAAATAATGTTATTAAACTTTATTGAAGTTTTATTTTAGAAAATGTTATTCATGCTAAATATTTCGGCTCCGTCAGACTGGAGCAACTGTTGATTTTTTTATTTAAATTGGATTTTTTTTTTAAAATCATCTGCTGTATAAACACATTTAATTTAATTGTGTTGCTGATTAATATGATATAAATTTCTTAAAATATATTACCTCATAATGGTATCTATGGAAGATTCTTTTTATTAATATCACAACAGCCCCTGGTCCCAAAAAATTGAAATATGGATTACATTGTAAGCATATTTTCAATTCTATTTATATGGATTAGCAGTTCAGCCATTCTTCATGGAGAATATATATAAAAAAAAAAAATTCAATTTGCAGTGATCTTTTAATGTTTGGACCCTTTCTTTTTAAAATGTTTTAATAATTCTAACAAAAATGGAAAAGTGAGTTCTCTTGTGCTGAGGTAAACAAACATTTTCAAATATGTACAAATACCCATAGTATTCTAAATGACTTTGGTATTCAAAACATTTTATTAAAATATAATTTATTTAACTGTCTTAAAAATAAGTATAAGAATTTCTGCTCTCACTATACAAAATTATCTTCACAGGCAAATTTAAAGATTATTCAAAGCATTCTATTAAAATATTTAATTTAATTCTCCTAAAAGGAAGTATAAAAAAAAAAATGTTTTCTATTGCATTGATAAATAAGAAACCCTAAATATATTAGTGCAAATTTCATTTATTTTATTTTTTATATTTACTTTAAAAATAATATTACCATTATAAATGAATATTCTTAAATTGCAAATAAATTATAATAAGCAATTAAGAGTATCATAAATGCAAATAAACTAGAATTTATATGACATTTACTTTATGCGAATTAAAAATTATTTTTGTGAAGGCACAAAAAGATCATATCATATGGGTCCCCCAAACATATAAATCTGCTCCTGCAATTAAATTATTTCTGGTAAGCAACTATTTTGATATAAACAAGAAAGTGCTCATCTGATTATCCATCATTACTTGTGAACAATGTTTTTCCAGTTATCGCTGCTTCTCAGCACAGTGCAGAGATAATCTGTGGACACAAAACTCTTTAAAGCAAAAGTTTTAAAAATTTTCTGGTAGAACTAGATGTACTTCCAATTCAGTAGCAATCTGTGGCATTATTTTAACCCTATTGCTAACATAATTCTAAGCACTCAGGATTATAGTTGTGACTTCTGCCTGTTAACAGGACATTGTATAAAAGTAAGAATTGACCTCTTTATTATATACATGTTCTACATAAAATATTTATATATATATAGTATTTGTTATTAGTATATGTGCCACATCTCAAAGACTCTACCAATCGAAAAGAAGAAACATCAATTTTCCTTACCTGAGGAACCTTTACATTTGGGTAATGAGGAAGATGTGCAATATTCGAAACATCCACAATTTTTTGTCTCAAAGGCTAAATGTGTATTTGCTTAGAGTGTGGATAATACATCTCACCTTTGCAAATGCATTTTTGGCTGCTTTATTCATCAAAGAAGTAGATGTCGTCAAGAACTATTCAAGACACCCAATGTTTGCATCAAAGGATAGAAGTGTATTTGCTTAAAATGTGGATAATACATCTCACCTTTGCAAATGCATTTTTAGCTAATTTGATTCATCAAAGAAGCAAATGTAATCAACAACTGCAGTTAGGGGTACCAGAAAAGTAAGTTTTTCTTTTTATCCAAAGCACATATTACAATTTTTATTATTATTCTAATTTTTTTTATCCAGAAAGCCTTTGTGAGTGCATTTTGGACTGTTTTGATTCAACAAAAAGAAAATGTAAGCAGCACAAGAATATATAGAGAAATATATTCCATAGATTAAATTTGAGTTAATGTGATCTCTACTGAAGTCATAACTTGGAGTATCGGCACCCAGGGCAAACAGTAAAATTGGCGCCACCTTCCCCACTGGAGCAGGTGTCTGACTTTATTTTGTATATACCGGTATAATAAAAATGTTGCTATTATTATTGTTATGTAAAATTAGTGACCTGTATATAATTTGCTTATTGTATTAAATAGGAACAAAATGTTAATTTTTGTATATAAAATATTATTCATGGTAATAACGTTTAATATGCTTGTTTTTTAGTATAATTAAGTTAATAATTAATAGTCAAGTAATATAATATTTTTAATATAATTAAGTTTCAATTTTAGATGCGTCTTTAATTGCAATTTTAAATTCATTTCACATTTTTGAATTTATAAAAAGTTTGTCTTAATGACATTCCCTCTCCAACTTGGCACCTAAGGGCTGCTCCTACTGCCTCCCCCCTGATCTGAATATGCTGTACTGGAACACAATAATATAGGAAATCTAGTAGTAGGCATTCCATGTCTCCTAGAAGACTGCTCTTTCAGAAATTAACACTTATATGTTTAACAAGAAACGTTTGTGTTTTATGTTTTGAGCTCCTTTATGTTGCTTTTGCATAATTAAATGTAGTTGAGTATTAGTGATTAGTCCTACTTTTGTGTCAGATATTTTTTAATTTAATCCAGGAATTGAGATTTGGGGGTAAATCCACCTATTTCAGAGAAATTTAGTTTCATTAAAAGAAATTGGGGGAAATATATGTCTATTAAATGCGAGATGACTAGTCATTTTCCCAATGGAGGGATGCCTTTCGTAGAAAATTTCTAAGGTAAAAATCTTAACTTTATGTCATTTTAAAGGATTTCAAATATCCTCTTGTTGGAAATTTGTAAGTACTTTAAAAGTATATATGTTTTAATCCATAATTTTTAGATTACCATTATTTTTGGATGTTGATATATTTATTTCCACAATCAATTATGACAGTCAGTGTTTCTTTCAGGTATACCTCTGGGGGAGGGGGGGGGAGCAAAGACGCCTTAGTAACGATTATTGGCCCCCTCCTCGGAGACATTTTATGTTAATCTAGGTTCTATGTGACAGCATTTAGATATATTTATATAGGGCAAATAGAACCCCCCCCTAAATTTTCATTCCTCCCCCCTGCCCAAACAGTCTTGAAAGAAACACTAATGATAGTTGCAGTTAGTTAATTATTCAAAATATTTTAATCGAATTATCTACTTTTAATAGTTTTCACACCGTGTTTTGCTTAAAAGCAAACCTACAGTTAATAGACAGTATTAGGACCTCGAATTTGATGGCATTTGCATTTTTTGGGCCTTTTCTCTTTTAGAGCATTTTTTAAAATTTTTAGTGCGCTTTTAGATATTTTGGGGCTTTTTTTATTAATGATTTTAAAAGCATTATTTTTTTTAGGTCATTTTCTGCCATTTTTTAAAATTGAAATAAAATTTTCATAAGAATTACGCTTTCAATTTCCAACACTCAACCAGGTTTGTTATATGAACAAAGCCATAAAACTTCAAAAGTTCTCATTCTGGCAATTCAGTTCAAGACACTGTTTAGTGCTAATATTGAGGGAAGAGAAAATCTCCATTGTCCAGATTTGAAATGAACTGTGGTGAAGGTAGTTAACAAAAAAAAATTCAATTTAGAGCTTCTTATCTTGTACTGTTGCTGCTTTCCAAACTCTCTGACAGAACAGGTTTCATGTGGTTCTGACTTTTAGGGTGTAACCCTAAAAGTCAGAATAAAAAGTCTCCAAGATACTTGGGGGCTTCTGAAAAAAATATCATTTTTTTTCTTCTGAGGTTTTATAGTGCATTTTATAAAGCAAAGATAAAATGTGCATCTGTGAATTGTCTAATATTGAAGTGATTTAATTTATAATATTCACAAAATATAATACAAATTGTTTTAGGGGATTTTTCCCTTTCAATGTTGAGGCAGGTCAGTTATTTAGTTTTTAAGGGAATTTTAAGTTCTCAACATTCCAGCCGTATAGTGATTATTAGGGAAAGAGGTCAAAAATTTTATATAATACCTTAAAACCTTCTATAAATAAATTGTATGATGCAACGTCAGTGGTCACTCTGTAAATACAGGGCATTTCGTATATTTTTTAAATCGTTTTTATTCTTACCTAACTGCACTTTTGAGCTTGAGAAATGCGTTTTATTTTCCTTTGTGTAGAAAAGCATAAAGTAATGAAAAGTAATAGTTGAGACAATAATCAATAAAAGGTTTGCAAACCAGTTAGCAACTAACTGAAATCATACGGACTGCAAACATTTTTCACCACTCATTTTCTAATTAGTTAAATTAAATTTTGATATATCGCTTCTCTAATCAACTTTACGCGAAACGAAGTCTTTCAGAAATGCTAAAGTTGCTCGAGTTTCTGAAAGCGAAGAAGCAAGTTTAAGGTTACAAATATTTCCGAATTTGTAACACAATATATAAGAGTGGGGATTCAAAATTCACTTTCAAGCTAAATATCTCCATAAATATGTAATTTATTTCGTTGAAACTTTTATCAGGCTATAGACTCAGCCCAGACAGTATTGGATATAAGCTTTAGTGTTTTACCTGCGGAATAATAGCCCAGGTAACACACATACGGTATTATAACCGTTGATAAACCGTTTATACGTTATATTTTCGTATGTGTTATACGATAAACGGTAATACATCGGTTATAATACCGTTATGAGTAAACGGTATATAAAAATACCGTATATCATACGTATGAATTACCGTGTATGAACATACCGTATGTAGAAATACCGTTTTAAATACGTATGTATTACTGTTTATTTTACATTAAAATAACCGTTTTTATTACGTTAAAAATACCAATTTATCATACGTAAAAATAACCATTAACGCTCCCCTCTCGCTCAAATCCTCTTTCAGCTTTGTTCTCGAACCCTTTTCCCAAAGGCATTTTTATGTATTACCGTTTAAAATACATTATAAATACCGTTTATCATACGTTATAAATACCGTTTATATTACATTAAAATTACCATTTTTCATACGTAAAAATAACCATTAACGCTCCCCCTTGCTCAAATCCTCTTTCAGCTTTGTTCTCGAACCCTTTTCCCCAAGGCATTTTCATGTATCCCTTCTTGTTTATCTTCACCCTCCCAAGTTCTAACCCCGCCGTGACGTCACGCAGTTCTGGAAGCTTCCAGAACGGACTCATTTCTACCTCAGGGGACGAAGCCATAAGCTTTGTGCATCTGGCAACACTGAGTGCAGTAATCATTCTTTACGTTTCCCGCCATAGTTTGTAGCACAGAAAGGTTTGTATCTTGAACTTTATTTTCCCGTGTTAGGTTAGTGTTAGGTTAACATGTTGCTTAATTTATATAACTTATTTAATTATATTTAGCTTTAACTTTTATTTTATTTTATATATCTTCCTAGCTTTGTTGTATGTATGCACATATTGCTTTAAAAGCAAACGGGAAAAGTGCATGTTTTCAGCATCGTGGTATGTGCATCCATGCTCGCATTTAATACTATCTAAACGGAGATTAAATGAAAACGTGGTCCGAGATTGCATTTGTTGTCATGCATGCATGTTTATTTCAAATATTGTAAAATCAGAAATTATTCTTTTACATGTTTTTATGTATTTTAAACTTAAAGATGGTATAACTTAAATTTTAAACTTAACTTAGATTTTAAACTTAAAGATGGTAATAGGCTGCAACCTGAAAATGCAGAACGCTTAAATTTCCTGTACCGTAACTTACCTCTAACTTTGATTACAAAGAATAATTAGTTTGTTTTTAAACAATATTTCATATGGTGTAAAACTTAAGAAATTAAAATACTGCCAAATTGAATATTCATCCAAGGGTCATTCCGTGTCAAATCAACCAATGATCTGAACCTTGACATCATGGAAAATGATAATTTTTGGTACAATAGTAGTACCAGTGAAGCTGACAAAAACTGTAAATATTAGATTTTTTGGGCTCTTAGTTTTCAGTTATTGACTTTCTTAAAAGCGAAATTTGGCAAAAAAAAAAGTATTTGACCTAGAGATCTCAAATTGGTGTCATTTTTTTTTCTTTTAATGGGTCTTAATTTGATATGACTATGCTATTCTCTAAAAACAATTTCTCTTTTAGTTTGTAATTATTTTAGAAACTCCAATTTTAAAAAAGAGTTAAATACCATAATCATGTTGTATATCAAATTAAGGTCCATCGAAAACAAAAGACTGCACTAATTTGAACTCTCTTGGTCAAATAGTTTTTGATCTACCACTGTTTAAAGATTTCAAAACTTTACCAGATTTGGCTTTTTTAAAAAAGTGAATAACTGAAAATCTAAAAGCGCAAAAAATATGAAATTTTACGGTGTTTTTAAACTTTACTGGTACTATCACTGTACCAAAAATGATCAATTTTTTAGATATCAAGGTTCAAACCATTAAGTGATTTGACACAAAATGACATACATTTAGTACATAACTCATTAGCTAGTTTTTTCATACATTCAGCCCACATATGTTCTCAATTTTTACAATTTGCTACACACTTCAGGATGGCCACTCAACCGGGAAAAGTCGGGGAATTTTGTGAAAATTCTGTTTTTTTTTTTTTTTTTTTTTTTAAATACTAGTTGTCCTTATAAAAGACTGCCCAGTTTGTATGCCATTTTCGAAAAATTTCGCCAAGTATTATGCTGTACTCGTAACTTCTAAATAAAGGCTGCCATGTGTCCATTTGATTCCGTATAAAAACAAAAATGCAGAGTTTGTGCTCCATTTTGGACAACTGTTGCCAAGAATATTATATACATTTTACAATATTTTTTCTATTTTAATGACATTCTTTTGACATTGCTGAATTGACATTAATTATTCAATGGCTGTAGCTTGTTACAGTGTAGTTTTTGCATATCTTTAATGTCTGTCATTGTGAACAATTTGCAATGCCCATATTTAAGGACATCAGTTTAGACTATTTCTTTTTATTTCTTCAGGGAAAAAAAACATTAAATTCTTTTAAATATTTCAGTAGTTCAATTTTGCTGCATTTACATGTATTTTTTATTAAAAATGTCAAAATTTATTTGTAAAAACAAAAAATGTGTATTTTTTTTCTCCTGATTTAATATAACTTTTTTTTTAATAGTGGAGTAATTGTTAAGATTCTTTAATCAAATTTGTAACTAAATAGGGATGTGCACGCATTTTATGTTAAAATTACTGGTCTGGAATTTCTTTTCAATTCACCTGGAAAAGTCAGGGAATTTCAATGTGTCTGAAGAGTGGCCACCCTGATATTTCACATGCCACTCAATTTAATTTTCTATTTACAATTATAATTACAAAACCTCACTTTTTTTTAAGAACTTTTAAAATAAGTACTGCTCCAAACTGAGTGAAGACAATTTCATTTTTCCTTTGCTCAGAGTACAAACTCTCCCAGTTGCAGTAACAGGCTCTACTTTGTGCGAAATGGTCTCACCTGGCACATTCAATACGTCGCTCGGTTGACGATAAAAGAAAGAAATAGACGGTTCCTTAGGATGTCGGAAGCTTACTTTATAGTCGCTCGTAACATTATTCTTCTCAAGAATGCATGCAAGCCACAAAGATCCTTTATAGACTATATAGTGCCAAATCCAGATTCAATTTTTACTAAATTAGTTTGTGTAATATAGTCGAATGCTGTCACACGTTCAGTAAACCGGTGTTCACTACAGTAATAATGCTTAACAAGAAGCCAATTTTCAGAAATTGGATAAAAAGAATGAAGTTTTTGAGTACAGCACAGTTGATGAGTATGAAGAAGTTAAAGAAATACTGTCGCCACAGTTGAATGACTTTAAGGCAATCATGGGTACTCAAAAACTTCATTCTTTCTACCCAATTTCTGAAAATATACTTCATGTTAAGCATAATTACTGTAGTGAACACCAATTTACTGAACGTGTGACAGCATTAGACTATATTACACCAACTAATTAAGCAAAAATTGAATCTGGATTTGTCACTATACTCTATAAAGGATCTTGGTAGCTTGCATGTATTCTTGAAAAGACGAGCGACTATATAGTTATCTTCCTACATCCTAAAGGACCTCCTCCTTCTTTCTTTTATCCTCAACCAAGTGACGTATTGAATATTTGAATGTGCTAGGTGAGACCATTTCGCAAAAAGTAGAGCCTGATACTGCAACTGGGAGAGTTTGTACTCTTGAGCAAGGAAGAGATGAAATTGTCTTCACTTGTTTGGAGAAGTACTTATTTTAAAAGTTCTTGAAAAGTAACGTTTTGTAACTGATTGTAAATACAAAATTAAATTTTGAGTGACATATGTGAAATATTAAGTGTGTAGCAAATTGTTAAAATTGAAAAGAACATATGTGGGCTGAATGTTTGAAACAACTGGTTAATGAGTTATGTACTATTCCGTGTCAAATCAATTAATGGTTTGAACCTTGATACCTCAGAAATCGATCATTTTTGGTACAGTGATAGTACCAGTAAAGTTTACAAAAACTGTAAAATTTCAGATTTTGGGGGCTTTTAGATTTTCAGTTATTTACTTTTATTAAAGACATTAAGGGACTATTTGTGTGCCAAATTTCATAGTCGGTCGTTAAGGGGTTCCTATGGAAATTAAATTTTTTGTAATTTAGCTAATTTCACTTATAGTTTAATACAAAAAAAAATAATTTTCATAGGAACCCATTGGCTTCCCATTATGAAACTTGGCATACAAGTAGTCCATAAAGCATATATTTTTTTTTCAAAAAAATTAAAAGGGGTGTTTTTGAGATTTAAAAAAAAAATTTTTGAAGCTTTTCAAAAAATTCAAATTTGAAATAGCATAGTCATGTTATATATCAAATTAAGACTCATTAAAAGCAAAAGAAAATAACACTAATTTAAGCTCTCTAGGTTAAATAGTAAGTCTCATTTATAAGCATTTAAAAAACGATATTTCGGTATAATTTTTTTAAATACATGATTTGGAAGAATTAAAAAAAAATATATACTAGGAAGAAATTTTAAAATAATATGCTACTTAGGACAAATTTTAAAAAAAAGTTGATACTGGGGTGAAATGTTAAAAAACACAATACTAAATTAAAATAATTTGATACTTTTAAGAAAATAAAAAAAATACCTGGAAGAAGTTAAAAAAGCCTTATATTAATAAACATGATACGTACAAGAAATAAAAACACAATTCTGGGAATTTTTTTAAAAACATTAAACACAATATTATATTTCATAATGTAGTAGATTATAATTTTTGCAATTTTTAGAAATAATTGTGAAACAGTTTGTGTTCTGTGTATTTAGAAACATGTTCTACTTGGGCTCTGTGCCCTTACTCACTGTTTTCACTCTTAAAAATCATCACAGTTGCATGATACTACCATTGATCAGAGATGTGTAGTTTTAGCATGCTAAATTAAAATTTAAAATAGCCTATAAACTTAATTACAATATTATTAATATTGTTTTTTTTATATATTTTTAGTATTGAAGTTTACTTTTAAAAAATTAACTCTTTAAAAATTGCAAAAATGTTTTAAGTATTATGTGTTTTAATATATCCCAAAATTTTATTCTGTATTTTTAAGTTATTTTCAATTTAAAATAGCTTATCTTTTAGATTTAAAATTATATTTCATAATGTAGTAGATTATAATTTTTGCAATATTTAGAAATAATTAGAATTAAAAATATATTTAAATATAAACTGAAAATAAAGGAAAAAAACATTTTTGCATTAAAATTATTGTATTAACAATATATAATATAAATTAAAATAAAAATTTTATTACATATGAACAGAGTGATTCTATAGTATTGTGAATTTTGCATATATGACACATTTGATATATCGTATCTTTGTAAAAATATGATTTAGATGAATGCATTTTAAATTTTAAAGATACTGTTTCAGATTGTGTTGATTTCAAATTTATAAATTCAAGTACATTATTGAAATCAACACAATCTGAAAATTTGACATCTATTATAAAAATATATTCACCTGACTCAATATGTTTGTTTTACAAAGATGCATAAAACTTTGTAAATATCATGTCTGCAACATGCACTATTCTGTAGAGTTGTCCAATGTGTGATAAATATGTATATAAACACGTAATAAATACGTGTAGAAACACAATATAAACACGTAATAAATACGTGTAGAAACACAATATAAACATGTAATAAATACATGTAGAAACACAATATAAATATGTATGGGAATACATTATAAATGCGTATGGGAACGCATAAATACATATGGGAACACGTTATAAACATGTATGTGGATATACGTAAGAAACACGTATGTGAATATACGTAATATACACGTATATGATATGTAATAAACATGTATCTGGATACGTAATAATAACGTATGTGGATATACGTAATATACACGTATGTGATACGTAATTAACATGTATCTGGATACGTAATAATAACACATGTGGATATACATAATAATAACGTATGTGGATACGTAATATACACGTATGTAGATACGTAATAATAATGTATGTGGGTATACGTAATAATAACGTATGTGGATATACGTAATAATAACGTATATGGATACGTAATAAACACGTATGTGCATATACGTAATAATAACGTATGTGCATATACGTAATAATAACGTATGTGAATATACGTAATATTAACGTATAAGGATACGTAATAATAATGTATAAGGATACGTAATAATAATGTATAAGGATACGTAATAATAACCTTTTTTATAACGGTTGGTATACTGTATTCTAACGTACCATTTTTGCGTAATAATTACGTATGGCCTGACACGTAAAGATTACGTATTGCTTGATACGTAAGAATTACGTATTTGTGCTACCTGGGTATGTATCATCCATCCCTTATTCCCCTATCTAATTTCGCTTTTCGGATCCCTATCCTATTTTCGTTCTATTTCCCGATTCCTTTCTTAATTATCATTCATTTTTTGTTCTTCCATATTGCATCTTGTATAAAAGTGTAATTCATTTTAAAAATCTCACAAAACTAGCAAGTATTTGTAAGGGGAGAGAGAAGTCCCTTTACAAACTCCCCGTAGATTCCCCCCCCCCCCACACACACACACACACCGTAGTATCCTAAAAAATATATAAGATATCTGCGCCTCACACAAGCTTTTTTTTTACACGGTTTTACCAAAAAAAAAAAAATTAAATGTTTCTCTTTAAATACCATAAAATTTGACTGTACAAATTATTTTTCCTTGTCAGCAGACGTGGAAATATAGAGCTTCATATGTATTATCACATTTGTTGTTAATTTTTTTCTTTAATTTTCTTAACTCTGAAGGCATTGCCATTAAATATGAATTGATCAACTCTAATTGTTTACAACAGTACATAGTTAGAGCATCCGAAAATTCTGAAGTCGAAAAAATTCCTTTTTTTATTTGTGTCATTCTTCCGAATCACAGAAATCGTCTTGCGTACTATAAATAGCAGGTTCCTAGCTTTTATCATTGGGATTGCCATTCCCCCATCTTACCCACCCAAGATATTTCCACCTGTTCCGTTTCAAGTTACACTCTGACACAAGCGTCTACAGCCGAAGGAAATTGGATCCTTGCTCAAGGGGCTCTTGAAGGCACATCGTAAAAGGGCGGGAAAAAATATTTTGCGCGCAATACAATTGGGAATTTGGTTTTGTAGTTTCTGTTTAACAAACACTACAATGTCAATAGAGTATAATGACAAACAAAGCCCTTTTATTTCTAAAATGTAAAGAGTCTTGCATTTCACTCTTGTTTACAGAAAATAACCCATTTTTTAATTTACTATTTTTAATACTTAAAGATTAAAATTAAAATTTTTTTAATTAGAATAATTTTATACTGTGGTACATTGAGTATGATCAAACTTTAGTTCCAGGAGCCAAGTCAAAATGGAATTTACCATTAAGAGGAAATACAATTTATTAAGTATGAAATTATTACAATAGTTTCCAAAAATTTTAAATTGAAAATTTTATTTTTTTAACAAATATAATAAATAATTCTATTATATGTATATTACTTATATAATCAATAAATTTTGATTATATAACTAATTAATATATTTTAAAATTAATAGAAGAATTCAACTTATTCTATCATTGCCCCAGATATTTTATCCCTTTAAAATTTTAAATGAAAATATGTAGTAGTAATAGTGAATTGCAAATAGTAACATAGCGATAATAATTATAAAATGTAATATTATATATATAATATATAATTGTAGAAGGTTAAATCACAGCAGATCAATAATTTAGTACGGCCTATATTAATCTTCATTCGGGGGAGGGGGTCAGCATGACGTCGTATTATTGAATTCTGTCATCAAGTTGACATTAAATTTAGTAGGTTTTATTGTTTACTTAAAGGATTCCATACGTTTTTGCCACACTACTACTATCTTTCCTAATGTTAAAGGTATATTTAAATATATCCACCTCATTTAATTAAAAATTAGTTAAAATCAAATTTATAAATTTTTTAACTTTTCAAAATGTTGTAATTTTTACAATTTTCTTGTTTTTAAGTGTTTTGTATACAAATTTAAAAACGAGGTATTGAGGGGGGGGGGAGGGAGCTCTAACGTATCTCAATCTCGGACACTGGCGTCTTTCAACGGAAATAATCATGCCAAGTTTTATTCAATTCTCTCAATTTGCTAGAGAGATATCGTGTCTACAGCCTCACAGACAGACAATACATACGGACATGATTTTAAAAATGGTTAATTTGCATTCTGTATGTTCAAAGTGCGCAGATCCATCAATATCCGACGGTCAATGTATTTTTACTCCAATACATTCCCTTTACATATACTATGTGTTGTACGGAAAAATATGTGAAAGGAACATCTATTTTATATAATGTTTTATTACAAATAGAATGATTTCATTTATATGTTTCCAACTAGGAAAGGTAAACATTGAATCTCAGCTAAGAAGTTTATCCCATAATCTCGTATTTAATTTGTGAAATAATGTTTCCTGAATTTATGTCAAAAGCGTTGTAGTGAGCAATGTCATGAATTTAATGGTCCACCAAAAAAGTAGTCACTAATTTTTAAAAAATTTGCCGATATCCTTAAAATAAGCTCTAATTCTAACCAGATATCCTCACGTAAAATTAAAGCAAAAATATACATTAAAATTTTGTATAATATTTTACTTTCTAATTGTTTAGTCTAGTCTAACTTATTAAATGTATTAAAAGATCAAAAGAAGTTTAATACAGAATATTATTTTATTTAATAATATTGTAAGTAGAAGAGAAAAGTGCGTTGAACACCAGCAGGCGGTGCTGCACCGCCTGGAGGAGGAGGAGGAGGATCCCTCTTTGGGAGGACCCTCTTTGGAGTGGACCCTCCTTGGAGGGTCTTGAGACCCCCAGGAGGATCCCTCTTTTGAGAGGAAGCTCCTCTCAGAGGGTCTTGAGACCCCAGGAGGGAGGATGCCCCCCTCCCCTCTTTTCGAAGTTTGGTGATGCCTCTCTTGGGAGGATGCCTCTTTCGCAATTGCCCTCTTTCACAGAGGCATGATGACTCATACGGAGTGAGTTTCACTTCACTCTTGAGAGGGAATGTCACAATCGCTGACAGACCTTTGACCTGAGGAAGGGGTTTCAAGCGATGTCGCAATCGATGACTGACCCTTGACCTGAGGAAGTGGTTTCAAGGGATGTCGCAATCACATAATCTGGAAATGACGTGTCGCGCCTTGGAGCTCCTTAGCACACGTCCTCCCTCTCTGCTGTCTGGGAACAAAGTGAAAGATCTTATCAGCAGGATGTAGTTAAAGCGCCCTCTGGCGAATTTTGATGAAGTGCTGCCATCTGTCGACATTTTTTTTCCCAAAAGAATTTAATGTTTCACTGGTCAGGAGCTGGATTCGAACTTGGGTCCAGCCGATTAGAAGCCGCGCGTCTTACCGCTGTGCCAAAGCACCCGTGCTTTATAGGCAGTTAACTTCGAAGTGTACCTTATCAGTGGAAGTTAGATTATTTTTCAAAGTTCATTCGAATCGCTCGGTGAATAGCGATGCACTTTATAAAGGGTGCGTTTTAAAACAGAATGCTACGGAGTGAATATAAATCTGTGTATTATAACATTATGATTTTTTTTAAAAACAAATGTATACACAAACTTTAAAAACACGAATGTAATAATTAGCTAAAATTGTGTTCAGTGGACACGAAACTTGTATTCAGTGAATAGGATTCGACCATTCTGAGTGTTGTGTATCTAAAAACAAATGTATACACAAACTTTAAAAACACGAATGTAATAATTAGCTAAAATTGTGTTCAGTGGACACGAAACTTGTATTCAGTGAATAGGATTCGACCATTCTGAGTGTTGTGTATCTAAAAACAAATGTATACACAAACTTTAAAAACACGAATGTAATAATTAGCTAAAATTATATTCAGTGGATTTTTTTTTTTTTTAAATAAATCAATACGATTTTTATAATAATAATAATAACGAAATGATTTCGAATGTTTAAAAACAAATTGATTACGGATTTTCAATGAACACACAAATTGTGTTCCGTGAATACCATTCTGAGTGTTGTGTATCTAAAAACAAATGTATACACAAACTTTAAAAACATGAATGTAATACATAGCTGAAATTATGTTCAGTGGACATGAAACTTGTGTTCAGTGAATAGGATTCGACCATTCTGAGTGTTGTGTATCTAAAAACAAATGTATACACAAACTTTAAAAACACGAATGTAATAATTAGCTAAAATTGTATTCAGTGGATTTTTTTTTTTTTTTAAATAAATCAATACGATTTTTATAATAATAACGAAATGATTTCGAATGTTTAAAAACAAATTGATTACGGATTTCCAATGAACACACAAATTGTGTTCAATGAATACGATTCGACCATTTTAAGTGTTGTGTATCTAAAAACAAATGTATACACAAACTTTAAAAACATGAATGTAATACATAGCTGAAATTATGTTTTGTGAACAGGATTCGACCATTCTAAGTGTGTGTGTGATTTTTGAAAAATAAATCTAAAAGTATATAAAAATAATAATGGAAATTAGAACTCACAGAACGACGTCTTCACTACCCGCTGGTCAAACTTCAAATGAGTGATACACTCTCATTACGCTATTAAAAATTAGATATTATCTATAATGACGTCAGCAGTATGAGGTGTTGCCACCTATTTTTTCTAATAATATATTTTAATAGTTGGATACTTCAAGGGTCTGATTTGGTACACGTAATCTGAAATACATCATTTTAATGATATTACGCATTGAATATGATTTGGTCATTTTTAAAATGGTGGATGTAATTGAAATATCGAAGTTTAGAATTTAACAAACTAACGAATTTTCACCCCCAAAAATTTTAGCATTCAGTTTAAATAAAACCCAATGAATATGATATCACCATTTTAACATCGTAATTTTACTACCATTATAGAACTTAGAAGTGAGTGTACATTATTTTTTTCAGGACACCAACACATTTTAAAATCTATTGAATAGGAATAGACCATTTTGCACATACATGTACCTAGATTTCAACACCCGGTATTAAAACCTGCTAAACATGAAACGAGTAAGTATTGTGTGAGATTTTATCACACTAACTTTCAAACTTTTTAAATTTTTAAAAATATCCGAAATAGTTGTATTTCATCGGTAGACATAAATTGTATGGAACACATTTTTATGAAAAAAATATCTGTTTCGACAGCTTTTAAAAATAGATTTCTACAGTTGTACACTACGGTTCTAGAATTTTCTAAATACGAATCGACTGTTTGAACTACCAATGGTGGTTTTACCGATGCAAATATTTACAGGACAAATATTTCAATGAAACCGAACTTAGTTGAAGCTTCTAAGTTTGAATATTTAGAATCATTTCATATAATTTTTATATTCACATTGAAAATAGTTAACAAAATTGGAACTCACGGAGCGACAACTTACTGTCCACACTCCAAATGAGTGATACACTCTTATTACATTATTAAAAATTAGATCTTATCTATAATGATGTCATTATGTTGCCGTATTGCCACCACACAATTATTCTTTCCAAATTATGCATTTTTTCTTTTTTCTTTTTAATAACTTGCTACTGTCTTATGCTATCCATTTTTTTTTTTCATATAAGCAGATATTCCATATACCTTCTAAATGTTAAGTTATAATTTAAAAAAAAAAAAAAGCATTAGAGGTGTATTTTACGTCTGAATTCGTCCAAGTGGAAATCCGACAATTGCAAATGCATGATTGCATCCTCACATTTCAATAGACACCACTAAAATATGTGGATCTTATTTTGAAAAAGCTGCTCTCAGAAAGAATATGTATATGAATACATATTTTCCATAAATATACCCCCTCCCCCCCCACAATACACACAACATGCAGGCCAAAGACTCACCCAAAATACATTCCAAATCGGCTCTATAGCTTATCGCGCTTATCAGTGTAACAGATAGTGACCCAAAGTTCATGTTCGCAAAGCGAGTTAATTGCAATGTTATTGTTTTAAGCAGTTCCCATATTTAAATGAAAAATTTATCAAATTATACAATACATACAAGAGCTGGAAGATCATAGCATTTCAATATTATAGAATACTCACGAATGTTTTTTTTTCCCCATTTAAAATTATCAAATTTTAATGCAATTTGACAAAAATTGCACAATACTTAGTGTATGACTATCAAATAAGAGCTAGGTTTTATTGTTACAACAACGTTTAAGATCATTAAACGAGTATATATATATATATATTTTTTTTTTTTAAAGAAGAATAGTATATAACTTACTGTTTTTAAGGATAGGTGATTGTTAACATTGAATTTAAATGAATGAGTGACCCTCTGAGACAAGTACAGTACATTGCAATAACATTAAAAAATATGAAATATATGCAATTAACACCTTAAAAGAAACATGTAATGAGTTTTGATATCTTAATACGAGACATTATTGACATGCACATAGAAATGTCGCAATTTTGTGGCTGTAGGTGCTCCATAAGACCCCTCTGCTCTTAATAAATGATCCCATTTGAATGTACATATTTAACAACACACAGAAAATGACAGGACCACAACAAAATTTTACACCTATTACAGAATAACTCCCAACTTCGTAGATTTTTAAGAAACTACAGTCGAATTTTCACCGATTCTTAGAGATTGAAACACAGCATTGTTTATGAATCTTCATACTTTAGAGAATGGAACATAAATTAGCATTTATTTTGAATGAATTCAGAATTTTGACATTGATTATAAATTTATGATTTAAACTCTGTAAAGTGTAAATATCTTTTGTCATGAAACTCACACTGTAGACATTTGATATGATTCGAATAAATCTATTTTTAATTTTTTATATTTTATTTTAAAAAGTGAGATTAGTAAACCTGTTACACTTGAATGCATAGATACATAACTCACAACAATATAACATTTCTTAAATGGAACATGCTAAAAAAAAAAAAAAAATTAGCTAATGAGTATAAATAAGGAATTCAATTTGAAAGATAAAAACCATTTAATGAATCTATTATTAATGAAATACACATTAACCATTATCACTTGTACATTTAAACAAATAAGTTAAAATAATTTCCTTATCGCACTTTCATAGTCCTCTGATTTGAATGACTCGAAAAAATTTCTATCATAGCAGTAAAAGACTTCTTCACCACGCAACAAAACTTTCTTAGCAATGTTATTAATGTCAAGATTTAGAAGTACTTGTTCAGACACTCTGTCAAACATTTGTAATGGAGTGCTGTAAAGACATTCATGGTAACTTAAATCTTCAACTTGACCAACACAGCCAACACATTTGAAAAGTTTTCTTACATGACACATGATGTTGTCATGAATACAAGAGATTAATTGTTCGAATGCAAAATTTTTGTCACAAATAAGTGATGGTAGAAAGGTTATAGTGTTCTTTATTTTTAATATTTGAGCAGGAAGCCACTCTATAAATATACTTTCTCGAAGATGTATACTAATGTTGTTAACACTATTCTGTAAACTTGCTATTTGATTTTTATCTAAGGTAATATGACACTGTGTTAGACAAAATTTTGAATCATATAATTGAATTATTTTCTGCAGATGCAATTTTCCGTTGTCATTGAAACAGAACAACTCATTGCGACTGACGAAAGAGGTATCTACATATAGAATATTGAACGACCACAATTTTTGAGAAAATTCACTCCATGTAGCCGGTGACAGTGTAACACCTTCACGCGTAGGCTGTAATTCATTTCGATCGTTAGAGAGATATTTCCATATATACACTTTTAACTTCCCATGACGAAGTTTCAAATACACATACACATTAGAACCTAAATGCCAACGACGGAGTGCATCTTGCATAAAATCTGAAGAAGTAGATTCAGTCGAAACTGATTCTGCATTGGAAGATAACAGTCCACTATGTGTTAGAGCACAAGAAAGCAGATCATGAGTTGAGTTTTGAACCTCGGTGAGAACTTGTGAATTGACAACGGTAGATGTTTCTGCTGGGGTTTTGGAAGACATAAGATAGGTTTCTAACCAATCCACAGCAAATTTTTGTGAGGGTGAATTAATCACATCTGAGACAATGTCCACAGATTTTGTTTCTTCTAGGGCAGGAACAGTCAACTCCGCACTATTTACACTAGAAATTATTTGCTCGAGTGATGGCATACTTTGAATTTTAGACATTCTTTTTAGATAGTAACATCCAACTACGACATTCACAGTATAAGATTTATTTTTAAAACACTAACATCTTAAAACATTATAATTTTGTCACAGCTATGAGCGAAGCAAACCTATCCACACAACCTCCAAAGTTGAAATGACTTATCAAACAACTTCATAAGTATAATCACGTAACCTAAATCGAGTGTCGTGTGCAAACAGATCACATAAGATATGAAGTGATTAGAACTTATAATTTTTAATGAATCGTACAACATTAGATTGTGGTAAATACAATTGTTATCTACATGAGAAAATTTCTATATTATTTCATTCAGCTTCGAAATCATAGAGTGAAAATATGTACCAAACTTACTTAAAGTTCCGAATTTTAAATCACATTAACATTATATACTTAGAAAAATTTTATATATATTTTTATAACTTTAGGTGATATGTATCACGCGGAATATACAAGAATAACTACCAAAAACACGAAAATAACTAACAGTATGAGGCCTTCACAAGTCGGCATCCAAACTAGAAATGAACGATAAACACACTAATTGCAACAATTAGATGAGAGCTTATCAGTTCTTATCTTATCTAAGATTCCACATAAAATGACGTCATCACTCCAAAGTTCACAAGATGACGTCATTGGTCCAAGGTTCGCAAGATAGCCATTTGGCCTTTTAAAATTAAGAAGTAATTAAAAATCGATAGTAATTAAAAAAATTTTAATTACTTCTTAATTTTAAAAGGCCAAATGGCTATCTTGCGAACCTTGGACCAATGACGTCATCTTGTGAACTTTGGAGTGATGACGTCATTTTATGTGGAATCTTAGATAAGATAAGAACTGATAAGCTCTCATCTAATTGTTGCAATTAGTGTGTTTATCGTTCATTTCTAGTTTGGATGCCGACTTGTGAAGGCCTCATACTGTTAGTTATTTTCGTGTTTTTGGTAGTTATTCTTGTATATTCCGCGTGATACATATCACCTAAAGTTATAAAAATATATATAAAATTTTTCTAAGTATATAATGTTAATGTGATTTAAAATTCGGAACTTTAAGTAAGTTTGGTACATATTTTCACTCTATGATTTCGAAGCTGAATGAAATAATATAGAAATTTTCTCATGTAGATAACAATTGTATTTACCACAATCTAATGTTGTACGATTCATTAAAAATTATAAGTTCTAATCACTTCATATCTTATGTGATCTGTTTGCACACGACACTCGATTTAGGTTACGTGATTATACTTATGAAGTTGTTTGATAAGTCATTTCAACTTTGGAGGTTGTGTGGATAGGTTTGCTTCGCTCATAGCTGTGACAAAATTATAATGTTTTAAGATGTTAGTGTTTTAAAAATAAATCTTATACTGTGAATGTCGTAGTTGGATGTTACTATCTAAAAAGAATGTCTAAAATTCAAAGTATGCCATCACTCGAGCAAATAATTTCTAGTGTAAATAGTGCGGAGTTGACTGTTCCTGCCCTAGAAGAAACAAAATCTGTGGACATTGTCTCAGATGTGATTAATTCACCCTCACAAAAATTTGCTGTGGATTGGTTAGAAACCTATCTTATGTCTTCCAAAACCCCAGCAGAAACATCTACCGTTGTCAATTCACAAGTTCTCACCGAGGTTCAAAACTCAACTCATGATCTGCTTTCTTGTGCTCTAACACATAGTGGACTGTTATCTTCCAATGCAGAATCAGTTTCGACTGAATCTACTTCTTCAGATTTTATGCAAGATGCACTCCGTCGTTGGCATTTAGGTTCTAATGTGTATGTGTATTTGAAACTTCGTCATGGGAAGTTAAAAGTGTATATATGGAAATATCTCTCTAACGATCGAAATGAATTACAGCCTACGCGTGAAGGTGTTACACTGTCACCGGCTACATGGAGTGAATTTTCTCAAAAATTGTGGTCGTTCAATATTCTATATGTAGATACCTCTTTCGTCAGTCGTAATGAGTTGTTCTGTTTCAATGACAACGGAAAATTGCATCTGCAGAAAATAATTCAATTATATGATTCAAAATTTTGTCTAACACAGTGTCATATTACCTTAGATAAAAATCAAATAGCATGTTTACAGAATAGTGTTAACAACATTAGTATACATCTTCGAGAAAGTATATTTATAGAGTGGCTTCCTGCTCAAATATTAAAAATAAAGAACACTATAACCTTTCTACCATCACTTATTTGTGACAAAAATTTTGCATTCGAACAATTAATCTCTTGTATTCATGACAACATCATGTGTCATGTAAGAAAACTTTTCAAATGTGTTGGCTGTGTTGGTCAAGTTGAAGATTTAAGTTACCATGAATGTCTTTACAGCACTCCATTACAAATGTTTGACAGAGTGTCTGAACAAGTACTTCTAAATCTTGACATTAATAACTAAGAAAGTTGCTATAACTAAGTTAATTGCTAAGAAAGTTTTGTTGCGTGGTGAAGAAGTCTTTTACTGCTATGATAGAAATTTTTTCGAGTCATTCAAATCAGAGGACTATGAAAGTGCGATAAGGAAATTATTTTAACTTATTTGTTTAAATGTACAAGTGATAATGGTTAATGTGTATTTCATTAATAATAGATTCATTAAATGGTTTTTATCTTTCAAATTGAATTCCTTATTTATACTCATTAGCTAATTTTTTTTTTTTTTTAGCATGTTCCATTTAAGAAATGTTATATTGTTGTGAGTTATGTATCTATGCATTCAAGTGTAACAGGTTTACTAATCTCACTTTTTAAAATAAAATATAAAAAATTAAAAATAGATTTATTCGAATCATATCAAATGTCTACAGTGTGAGTTTCATGACAAAAGATATTTACACTTTACAGAGTTTAAATCATAAATTTATAATCAATGTCAAAATTCTGAATTCATTCAAAATAAATGCTAATTTATGTTCCATTCTCTAAAGTATGAAGATTCATAAACAATGCTGTGTTTCAATCTCTAAGAATCGGTGAAAATTCGACTGTAGTTTCTTAAAAATCTACGAAGTTGGGAGTTATTCTGTAATAGGTGTAAAATTTTGTTGTGGTCCTGTCATTTTCTGTGTGTTGTTAAATATGTACATTCAAATGGGATCATTTATTAAGAGCAGAGGGGTCTTATGGAGCACCTACAGCCGCAAAATTGCGACATTTCTATGTGCATGTCAATAATGTCTCGTATTAAGATATCAAAACTCATTACATGTTTCTTTTAAGGTGTTAATTGCATATATTTCATATTTTTTAATGTTATTGCAATGTACTGTACTTGTCTCAGAGGGTCACTCATTCATTTAAATTCAATGTTAACAATCACCTATTCTTAAAAACAGTAAGTTATATACTATTCTTCTTTAAAAAAAAAAAAAAAAAAAAATATATATATATATATATACTCGTTTAATGATCTTAAACGTTGTTGTAACAATAAAACCTAGCTCTTATTTGATAGTCATACACTAAGTATTGTGCAATTTTTGTCAAATTGCATTAAAATTTGATAATTTTAAATGGGGAAAAAAAAAACATTCGTGAGTATTCTATAATATTGAAATGCTATGATCTTCCAGCTCTTGTATGTATTGTATAATTTGATAAATTTTTCATTTAAATATGGGAACTGCTTAAAACAATAACATTGCAATTAACTCGCTTTGCGAACATGAACTTTGGGTCACTATCTGTTACACTGATAAGCGCGATAAGCTATAGAGCCGATTTGGAATGTATTTTGGGTGAGTCTTTGGCCTGCATGTTGTGTGTATTGTGGGGGGGAGGGGGTATATTTATGGAAAATATGTATTCATATACATATTCTTTCTGAGAGCAGCTTTTTCAAAATAAGATCCACATATTTTAATGGTGTCTATTGAAATGTGAGGATGCAATCATGCATTTGCAATTGTCGGATTTCCACTTGGACGAATTCAGACGTAAAATACACCTCTAATGCTTTTTTTTTTTTTTTAAATTATAACTTAACATTTAGAAGGTATATGGAATATCTGCTTATATGAAAAAAAAAAAAATGGATAGCATAAGACAGTAGCAAGTTATTAAAAAGAAAAAAGAAAAAATGCATAATTTGGAAAGAATAATTGTGTGGTGGCAATACGGCAACATAATGACATCATTATAGATAAGATCTAATTTTTAATAATGTAATAAGAGTGTATCACTCATTTGGAGTGTGGACAGTAAGTTGTCGCTCCGTGAGTTCCAATTTTGTTAACTATTTTCAATGTGAATATAAAAATTATATGAAATGATTCTAAATATTCAAACTTAGAAGCTTCAACTAAGTTCGGTTTCATTGAAATATTTGTCCTGTAAATATTTGCATCGGTAAAACCACCATTGGTAGTTCAAACAGTCGATTCGTATTTAGAAAATTCTAGAACCGTAGTGTACAACTGTAGAAATCTATTTTTAAAAGCTGTCGAAACAGATATTTTTTTCATAAAAATGTGTTCCATACAATTTATGTCTACCGATGAAATACAACTATTTCGGATATTTTTAAAAATTTAAAAAGTTTGAAAGTTAGTGTGATAAAATCTCACACAATACTTACTCGTTTCATGTTTAGCAGGTTTTAATACCGGGTGTTGAAATCTAGGTACATGTATGTGCAAAATGGTCTATTCCTATTCAATAGATTTTAAAATGTGTTGGTGTCCTGAAAAAAATAATGTACACTCACTTCTAAGTTCTATAATGGTAGTAAAATTACGATGTTAAAATGGTGATATCATATTCATTGGGTTTTATTTAAACTGAATGCTAAAATTTTTGGGGGTGAAAATTCGTTAGTTTGTTAAATTCTAAACTTCGATATTTCAATTACATCCACCATTTTAAAAATGACCAAATCATATTCAATGCGTAATATCATTAAAATGATGTATTTCAGATTACGTGTACCAAATCAGACCCTTGAAGTATCCAACTATTAAAATATATTATTAGAAAAAATAGGTGGCAACACCTCATACTGCTGACGTCATTATAGATAATATCTAATTTTTAATAGCGTAATGAGAGTGTATCACTCATTTGAAGTTTGACCAGCGGGTAGTGAAGACGTCGTTCTGTGAGTTCTAATTTCCATTATTATTTTTATATACTTTTAGATTTATTTTTCAAAAATCACACACACACTTAGAATGGTCGAATCCTGTTCACAAAACATAATTTCAGCTATGTATTACATTCATGTTTTTAAAGTTTGTGTATACATTTGTTTTTAGATACACAACACTTAAAATGGTCGAATCGTATTCATTGAACACAATTTGTGTGTTCATTGGAAATCCGTAATCAATTTGTTTTTAAACATTCGAAATCATTTCGTTATTATTATAAAAAACGTATTGATTTATTTAAAAAAAAAAAAAAATCCACTGAATACAATTTTAGCTAATTATTACATTCGTGTTTTTAAAGTTTGTGTATACATTTGTTTTTAGATACACAACACTCAGAATGGTCGAATCCTATTCACTGAACACAAGTTTCATGTCCACTGAACATAATTTCAGCTATGTATTACATTCATGTTTTTAAAGTTTGTGTATACATTTGTTTTTAGATACACAACACTCAGAATGGTATTCACGGAACACAATTTGTGTGTTCATTGAAAATCCGTAATCAATTTGTTTTTAAACATTCGAAATCATTTCGTTATTATTATTATTATAAAAATCGTATTGATTTATTTAAAAAAAAAAAAAAAATCCACTGAATACAATTTTAGCTAATTATTACATTCGTGTTTTTAAAGTTTGTGTATACATTTGTTTTTAGATACACAACACTCAGAATGGTCGAATCCTATTCACTGAATACAAGTTTCATGTCCACTGAACACAATTTTAGCTAATTATTACATTCGTGTTTTTAAAGTTTGTGTATACATTTGTTTTTAGATACACAACACTCAGAATGGTCGAATCCTATTCACTGAATACAAGTTTCGTGTCCACTGAACACAATTTTAGCTAATTATTACATTCGTGTTTTTAAAGTTTGTGTATACATTTGTTTTTAAAAAAAATCATAATGTTATAATACACAGATTTATATTCACTCCGTAGCATTCTGTTTTAAAACGCACCCTTAAAAAGAATGAAAAATAATCTAACTTCCACTGATAAGGTACACTTCGAAGTTAACTGCCTATAAAGCACGGGTGCTTTGGCACAGCGGTAAGACGCGCGGCTTCTAATCGGCTGGACCCAAGTTCGAATCCAGCTCCTGACCAGTGAAACATTAAATTCTTTTGGGAAAAAAAATGTCGATAGATGGCAGCACTTCATCAAAATTCGCCAGAGGGCGCTTTAACTACATCCTGCTGATAAGATCTTTCACTTTGTTCCCAGACAGCAGAGAGGGAGGACGTGTGCTAAGGAGCTCCAAGGCGCGACACGTCATTTCCAGATTATGTGATTGCGACATCCCTTGAAACCACTTCCTCAGGTCAAGGGTCAGTCATCGATTGCGACATCGCTTGAAACCCCTTCCTCAGGTCAAAGGTCTGTCAGCGATTGTGACATTCCCTCTCAAGAGTGAAGTGAAACTCACTCCGTATGAGTCATCATGCCTCTGTGAAAGAGGGCAATTGCGAAAGAGGCATCCTCCCAAGAGAGGCATCACCAAACTTCGAAAAGAGGGGAGGGGGGCATCCTCCCTCCTGGGGTCTCAAGACCCTCTGAGAGGAGCTTCCTCTCAAAAGAGGGATCCTCCTGGGGGTCTCAAGACCCTCCAAGGAGGGTCCACTCCAAAGAGGGATCCTCCTCCTCCTCCTCCAGGCACCGCAGCACCGCCTGCTGGTGTTCAACGCACTTTTCTCTTCTACTATTGTATTAGAGACTGGCTGCTAAAACTGACGAAATTTCATTGTAATAATAATAGTATAGAAACACATAACACAAAATCTTCGTTAAGCCTGCTGTCTTAAATAATTTGAAATTAAAAATGCATTATTATTTGGAGCACAAGCAGGTTGAATATATCAAACGGTTTCTGAGGCCTCCTTCATCAAAATATAATACAGAGCAACCACATTCTTTCCTTTGCTGGTTAGATTGCTCTTTTTATCCTTTTGCCTCCGAAACCGGTTCAAGCTCGCCAAATGGATAAAAATGACGCTAAATCAATGGAAATGATGTCTAATTGAAGAAATTTCAATATCTTGGAAAGAATGTAAGTATCTACTATAAGAGTAACATTTTTTTTAAACTGTAAAAGTAGTAAATTCATTGCATTATATAAGGAAAGTCATGTGTTGCCCACATCAGATTTTTTTTAAACTAACTTGAAGTACTTTTTAATTTCAGGTTATAAGACATTTTTCTCAGGTTATTCAGACATTTAATTTCAGGTTATAAGACATCCGTCGAAAACTCGAGTTGCGACTTTCGGCATGATTCCAATACTTTCCCAATACATCACCATGTATTGCAGGAAGAGTAAATATCTGATGTTAGCAGCACATGACTTTCCCCGTAGACTCATATTTACATTCTCTTTATTACTTTCCCTGCAATACATGGTAATGTATAGGGAAAGTATTGGAATCATGCCGAAAATTACAACTCGAGTTTCCGACGAATCTACACGTTTCGAGACCTCTAGAATACGAAAAAACTATTTTTAGCGTGACGTCTGTGTGTGTGTGTCTGTCTGTTTGTCTGTCTGTGCAATGTATGTATCCACTCTAACTCTAAAGTTAATGGCCGAATTTCATAAAATTTGGTAGGTAAGTCACTTGGGTGTGACCTTGGTGCTGATTAGATTTTAGTACGATTCGGGATAAAAGAACCCGCATTTTTTTCCGAAATGGCCCTAAAAAATTGCCTGTATCCACTCTAGCTGAAAAACTAATGGACCGAATTTCACAAAATTCGGTAGATAAGTCGCTTGTGGGTTACCCCGGTGCTGATTAGATTTTGGTATGATTCGAAAAACAATAACCTGCTTTTTTCTTGCGAAACGGCTCGCAAAAAACGTCAAAATCTGAAATAAAAAATCTGATGTGGGCAGTACATGACTTTCCTTATATAATGCAATGAATTTACTACTTTTACAGTTAAAAAAATGTTACCCTTATAGTACGTACTTATATTCTTTCAAAGATATTGAATTTTCTTGAATTAGTCGTCATTTTTATAGATTTAGAATCATTTTTATATATTTTGCGAGATTTTCGTTAATTTGGCAACATTTTAAAATGTCGCCAAGTTGGTGACATTCCGCTAAATTTGTCGCCAAAATCTCACCAAGCGTTATGAACGGAAAAATAAGTTATTCTTACAGCAGATAAATGACTATTGGCGGTCAAATACAAAAGTATTACTCAAAGTATTTTTTCTCGTGAATGGAACGAGTTAGATCCACGAGAATGATGTCACCCAATTTATTGCATGATATTACATATAAAAAGTGAATATGTTTGTTAACAGTTAATATTTTTATTTTATTTTATGGGACTTTTTGACATATTTATTTGAAAAATGTGCAATATCTCGAGAACGGTTCATGCTAGCGTTCTAAAATTTACGTCAATCGTTTTCTAAGTAAACATTATATGAGAAATGTCTATTTGCGTAACTTTGTTAAAGGTTTTGATTTTTTCAAATTTCACTCGAAAATTTAGAAGAGTTCTGAACATTCGATTGTGTTTAAAAACAATAAGCTTCCAATATTCATGAATTGTGATTTTTGTACCAAATTTCATTCGAATCGTTCCATTTGTTCATGAGATATCGTCTCCACAGACTCACTGACACACACATACACATACACGCACAGACATCACCTTAAAAATGTTCGATTCGTGATCAGGGATGCTTGAAACGTGCTCTCCCGTCAAAAACTCGAATTCGAATTTTCGACCCCGTCACAATACTTTCCTTATACGTTATGTATATAAGGAAAGTAAAAACTACGTATGCTCAAATATATCCATTAAATACTTGGTTTAATACGTAAATTTAACGATAAAAGAATAAGATAAACCCCATTACACTAGGACTTGCCGTTCTCAAGATATTTCAGTTTTTTCGTATTTTCTCTACGCCATCTTTGAAAATAAGTCCAGTTACCAAATGAGAACGAAAATGGAATTGAAAGTGAATTAAATTTAATTAAAATAAAGAGAACGTGGACATAAGTCTGTAGGGAAAGTCATGTGCTGCCCACATCAGGTTTTTTCTTCAATACTTCATTAAACAGAGTTTAATTTTACAAAATAGCACCCATAATTATTTTAAATAACACTGAATTTGCACTTTTAATTCAATTTTCGTTTCATTCATTTGGTTACTGGACTTACTAAAGGTAACGTCCCGTAAAAAAAAACCCATAAAATATATCAAGAACGGCTAGTCCTAGAGTAATAGGATTGGTCTTATTCTTTTCATCATAAAAAATTACGTATAAAAGAAGCATTTAATCGATACATTTGAGCATACGTTGTCTTATTTTATATTTTTGCGGGCCATTTCGTGAAATAAGGCAAGTTTATCTTTTTTGAATCTTACCAAAATCTAATCAGCACCAAAAGGTATCCTTCATGTGACTTATCCATCTTTATTAGATCTTAGCTGAGTAGACAGGCAATTTTTGCGGGCTATTTTGCAAAAAAGGGCGGGTTCTTTTATCCTGAATCGTACCAAAATTTAATCAGCACCAGGGTCACCTACCAAATTTTTAAAAATAAGGTCAATTAGTTATTGAGTTAGAGTGGATACATTGCACAGACGTCACGCTAAAAAATAGTTTTTTTAGTGTTCTACAGGTCTTAAAACGTGTAGATCTGTCGAAAACTTCTGTTGCGATTTTCGAAAACTTCTGTTGCGATTTTCGACACAATTCCAATACTTTCCGTATACATTATCATGTATTGCAGGAAAAGTAAAAATACAATTATATATATTTTGGGCTGTAATAATAAATTTGGAGGACGAAATCCATATCTATATAATAATCGCCTAACATGCTTTTATCTTCATAAAACACAAAACCCGCCTATAAGGGGCATTCCCAAAAATATGGATACAGGTCCATTGCATATATTGGCAATGCACTGCATATATTGTCGTGTACCATTGCGGATATCGGCATGTACCTGTTTCACGCTTATACGCTCGTCAGCATGGAATAGCCGGTCAGCCACAATTTTTGCGAGCTTCTATAGGAACTGACAATTTCAGTCCTTACACGTGGCCGGCATAAAGAACTTTGCCTGTGCAGCTGAACTAAATTGTAAATGAATTTTATTTTGGCCATCCACTCAAATTTATTCCTATCTATATAATAACTGTTTAAGGTGCTTTTGCCTTCACAAAACACGCCTGGGCATTTCCAAAAATATGAGAGACATTCCCATTGCAGATATCAGCATCCATGTACAGGTTTCACGCTTATTATGTGTTCGTCAGTTTGGAATAACCGATATCTTCAATGATAGCAAGAAACTTGCTGTAAGCAACAATTTTTGCGAGCTTCTATGGGAACTCACAATTTCAACCTTTAACGTGGCCGACATAAAGAATATTGCCTTTGTAGCTTCATGTAGTCTGAACTAAATTGCAAACGAATTTTATGCCGGTCACGTGGATGGACTGAAATTATCAATTCCCATAACAGCTCGCAAAAATTGTAGCTTACAGCAAGTTTCTGGCTGCCATGTCAGATATCGGCTATTCCATGCTAACGAATGCATAAATGCAAAACCGGTATGTGCAAAAGCATAATTTTATCTTTCTAGACCCCCCAGAAGACCTTCAGTAACTAAAAAACTGAATCTTTTCAAACATAGTATCGACCACGGGATAGAACTTAACGAAGCCGGATTTTCGCCGTCCCTTCCCGGACAGAGAAAATAATGTTTTCCTTACTCAAAATCTTTCTAGTCCTTCCGAAAGAGTCCTGGTGACCTAGAAGCTTGAATTTTTGCACATCTATTCTAACGTTTGCATCACAGACTTGACCCCCTCCCCTGTGGGGCAAAGAAGTTATTTTATTTTTGAAGTCCATCAAGACCCCCCAGAGGTACTCCGGTGATCTAAAAGTTCGAAACTTTGCAAACTTATCGACCACGGGACAGAATCTATCTGGGTCAATTTTTGATAAGCTGCTTTCGACACTAAACGTTATATATTGTTAAACAAAATAAAATTTATTAGAAAATGTTTCAATTTAAATTTTTATATGTTTTTTTGTCTAAGTTAGGCTTATATACTAGTTGTATATATATAAAAAAAAAACTCTAGCAAATATTTTTAAAAATTATATATTTGTCACAATAAAATTATATATGATTTAGTTTTCTACTATTTTCATATATTTTTTGTGAAATAAAAAATTTGGAGAAGTAAACAATGTTAAATAATAATTAAGTAAATATGTTTTGAAATTATATTACATCTTTGTAGTAACATAAATGGAGTTATAAATGATTTAGTTTTCTACAACATATTCTACGCATTATCGACCACTCAAGTATAACAAAAAGAACGGAGATAGAATGAGCTCTGAGAAGCCCGTGACATCTTGAAAATTGAGAAAAACTTAGGTTAGGAAATAAATTATGCAACACAAAAGTTCGTAAAATTTTCAGATCCGTGTGGGGTGGTGATACAACACAATTTCAAAGAAACAAGACCAGGGTCAGTGGATCCTTTATAGTACAACCAAAATCATCTCTACTACGATGGTAATGCCTTCTGCAACGCAAGGAGGGAGGGGAATCGCGAAATTTCGGGTTTCTGACAAAAGACCCTTGCCAAGGTCAAGCTCTCCCCTTTCTGCATTTTGAAGAATTCGGTAGGATGAACAGAACAAGACAATTTGAACCTCTCTGCACTCTCTGGATGCATGGGTTGGGATCTGGCCTGAGTTTGCTCATTGCCTCGGATTTGAGATTGCGACATTCATTTTGTGAGTTCTTCACTAAAACAAGAAATATAATAGTCATGATTTTATGTAAATATAGGGATGAATTATTTTGATTTTTTTTTTCACCCTCATTTATACGCACGTTAAAAAATTTGTACCACAAAATTAAAAGTGCTTTGTTAGTAAAAGTTAGTGCTTTGTTAATAAAATAAAATTATTTATACACACGAGCAAAGTCAAAGTAACATTGGAGTTTAATTAATATATAAAATATTATTTTGGTTCTTATAGGATATAATTCTATATGAAAATCTTAAATTTTGAATAATGTGAATTCATTCCCCCAATAACACATATTAAAGAAACTATAAATAAAAATGTTTGCGAGAACGACTTATGTTATCTTCTTATAAATGATGGCTTCGCCATTAGCTTTAAATAAAAATCACATATTAAATTCCTATTTTCGTAACACTTTTATATGTCTCTAGCAGTATACCCGTTCTTCGTACGGAATATATAATATGAAAAAAACTTCACAATCATGTGCAAATTCCTATAATATTCTAAATGGCATTGTTATTCCAAACATTCTATTAAAATATTTAATTTAATGCTCCTAAAAATATGTTTTAGAATCTCTGTTCTTGCTATACAAAATTACTTCACAGGAAGATCTGAAGAATGAAATATCCTGGTTCCGCATGTAAACAAATTTTCGAAACATATTAAATTAAATCAATATATGCCGAACTAAAAGCGCTAAAGTTGTAGGAAAAAATATATCCGTACTACTTACATTCTCCAATATTAGAAGACATACCTGTATATTAGTAGAAGATTACTCGTTTACAATATATGAGTTTCACAAATCTTTACCAAAAAATAACAGATAACATAATAAATTGAAAATATCAAAAATCCCAGTGATCTTTAAGTCTGAAGACCGTAATTGATTCCAATGCCAAAATGAATGTGCTAAGATTATATACCTTTACTACTTATATTCTTATAGATTAGGAGATATACCCGTATATTAGTAGAAGACACCCGTACTACAATATATGAGTTTCAAAAATATTTGCCAAAATAAAACAGATAATTTAATAAATTGAAAATATCAATAATCCCCTTAATTTTTAAACTCGAAAGCTGTAATAAATACCAATATTAAAATGAAAGCTCTAAAATTGTACTACACTTACATTCTCATATAGATTAGAAAGTATACCCATGCATTAGCAGAAGATTGCCCGTACTGCATAGCCTTTCTTCGTACGGAACATATAATATAAAGAAACATAAAATTCACAATCATGTGCAAATTCTTATACTATTTATTCAAAACATTCTATTAAAATATTTAAATTAATGCACCTAAAAAATTTTAAGAATCGCTGTTCTCGTTATACAAAAGATATCTTTACAGGCAGATCTGAAAAATAAAACATCCTGGTCCCGTTTGTTAACAACGTTGCAAAAAATATGAAATTGAATCAACATATGTGAAAATAAAAACGCTAAAATTGTATGGGAAGATATAACCATATTACTTATATTCTCATAGATTAGAATATGCCTGTGTACTAATAGAAAAATATTCAACCATTTTTGCCAAAAAATCAACCATTTTTGTCAAAATAAAACAGATGCATAATAAATTGAAAATATCAATAATTCTAGTAATTTTTAAACCTGAAGGCTGTAATTGATATAATCCAGTTAAAAATGCAATTTCCACAAATTTATTTTATATACATTTCTTTATTATTTAAATTGGAAAAGATTTAATAAAAATAGTCTGCTATGTACATAATGCTATGTAATGCTATGTCTATGGAAGGTTTAACTCTACTTTTTTCCGGACAACCTCTGGTCATAAAAACTCGAAACACGGACTAAATTTTAGGTGGGACTAGTCCAAGGCTACCAACAAAATTTCATGAAATTCGGTTCAGCCGTTCTCCCGTGATGATAAGACAAACATACAGACAGATAGATTTTCAATTTTATTTATATAGATTATATTTTTGTATTGTTTATTTGATTTTCTAAAATAAATGTTCGAAAAACAGGGTACTTCTCCCTGGTCCGTTCACTCCAAAAATTGATAGGTCTCTCATGTTCATCGATTGAAATATTCACCTCAAATTTCATTCGATTTGCTCCATTTATTCGTGAGATATAGATGAAAACTCCATGTAGAAAATGTTGACTCCATCATGTAGAAAAGCAAAACTCGTGATAATTTTGAAGTAAGGATGTCCATTCATTTCGAATTTAAACTATTTATAAAGCATGCATTCAATTGATAATAGTGAGTTTATTTTATTTTTCCCGATTGTTCCATTTTAGATTAAAAAAAAAAAAAAAAAAAGCACTTAAAAGAACGGTGCATGCCCACATCTTATAAAGAATAACATTCGCATTAAAGAGCGATATTATTATCGATTATATTACATATCTATTTCCTTAATGTTTTCATGTGTAATTATGTCCCCTCCCCCCGTCGAAAAATAGGATCTAAAAAATAAAGGCTTTCCTTTGTCTCGTTCACCCCAACAGGCAATAGGCCTCTAACGTTTACCAATTGAAATAATAATGACTACATTTTATTCGATATTATCAACTTTTTGTAAAGATATTGTTATCTACAGAGACATAGACACACAGATAAAAATGGCTGATCCGTATTCAGGGATTCTCAAAACGTGTATATCCATCAAAATACAAGTGTTTGATTTTTTTAACTCATTCCAAATATTTTTATATATTGTCATATACTATGTGCTGAAAGGAAAGTAAAAATATTCAGGTGCGATTAATTAATTTTCATTGAGGAAAGAGTAGGTATGGGTAGTGCCTAGTTAACGCATGGGCCTCCGAGGCTGCGGCCCTGAGCCCCCATATTTTAAGGGTCAAGAAGACTTTTCCTTGAATGAGAGAGAGGAGATACTGAAGTTCTTTTATACAGATGACACAGTAGGACAATAGCAAACGTTGAAAATGATTTTGAAAAGGAGTCGATTACCTGTACGTAACCCCTAATAATATGGTCTAACAAAACAGGATTTTTCTGGAAAAGTTTGTTTTCTACTGAAACAATCATCAGACCTTCAATATATATTGTTTGTAAAATTCGTAAATTGTCTTGTTTTATTCTATCAATTTGTTCCAGAGCGTTCTATCAATTTGCTTAGCGTTTCGTCGCTAAAATAATCATACAAAATTCCCTTCCATTTTATACATTTGTTCGAGAGATATCGTGCTCACAGATGCACATAGACAGACAGCATTGAAATAAAATCTAATGTGAGCACCACATGGCTTTCCCTGCAGACTCAAATTCATTTTCTCTTTATTTCTTTAATAATTCTTTAAATTGAGTTTAATTGCACAAAATAACACTGTTTTTTGTTTTTATTTAGTAACTGGAAATTTAATTTTTTCAAAAACGGCGTCTCTTTATTTCTTTAATAATTCCTTAAATTGAGTTTAATTGCACAAAATAACACTGAATTCAATTTTTGTTTTTATTTAGTAACTGGAAATTTAATTTTTTTTCAAAAACGGCGTAACAGAAATGTTAAAAAAACCCTCAAATATCTCAAGAACGGTTAGTCCTTGATTAATGGAGTTGGTCTTATTCTTTCCTCGTCAAAAATTACGCATAGAACTCGCATTTTATTGATACATTTGATCCTAGTCTTTTATTTCAGATTTTAGCGTTTTTTGTGAGGCATTTTGTAAAAAAATACAGGTTTTACTCCTCCGAATCGTACCAAAATCTAATCAGCACCAGAATAACTTACAAGTGACTCATCTACCAAATTTTATTAAATTTAACCAATTAATTTTTTAGCTAGAGTGGATACATCGATTTTTGCAGGCCATTTCGCAAAAAAAAAAAAAAAAAAAAAAAAAAAAAAGGCAGGTTCTTTCATACCGAACCGTACCAAAATCTAATCAGCACCATGGTCACCCACAAGAGATTTCCCTACCAAATTTTTATGAAATTTCGTCCATTAATTGTTTTTTAGTTGAGAGTGGATACATACATTGCACACACACACACAGACGTCACGATAAAAACGGTTTTTTCGTGTTCTAGAGGTCCCAAAACGTGCATTTCCGTCGAAAACTCGAGTTGCGATTTTCGGCATGATTTCAATACTTTTTCTAAACATTACCATGTATTGCAGGGAAAGTAAAATACCATCAAAGAAGTTGAAACAAACGGATAACCAAACCAACAGGAGCAGACAACCACTCCTTTGAAATTAATTCAATTTTCATTCACATTTGGTAACGACTTATTTTCAACAGTTACGGAGCAAAGAACTAAAATATCTCGAGAACGGCAAGTCCTAGTGTAAAATAAAAACATTTCTCTAATAGTTAGTTTTTATAGTTAAATTTATTATTCATTTTTAAAAGTAACACTTCTTTTGTTGCTAATAATGCCCGCTTGTGCAGTACAAAATTTCACTTAGAAAAACCATACTAGGGCCTACATTTTGTATCAATTAATTAGAATTATTACAATTTAGAATCAAATACGGAAACTAACAAATATATTTGGTAGAAAGAAAAATCATTAATAAATAATTATTAATTAATAGTAAACAGTGAGAAACGAACTCAGAGACACACTAGTCAGAACAGGACCTGTGATCGCTTTTCACGAACTGGCTTATAATCACAGACTAATATATAGCATTCTGTGCTTATAATCATGTACAACTGTATTACTTCCAAATTTCTCTATCCTGCTTCAGATAAGCGAGAGGTCAGTTTTGACTTCTAGGCAATACAGTACATGTGACCAAAGAATAACGTGAGGATGTGAAAGAACTCCCTCCCCCCCCCCCCACACACACACAAGAAAAACAAGAAAGATTAATCATGCATAAGCATTGATTATGAAACACTTTCCAACTGAAATGTAATTTCATTTAAAAATTTCTAAAATGTGATACATTCAGTGGTGATATCTTTTACATTATCACAGTACTACAGTAATTTATTATACTTAAATATTTAAAACTGTATCGAAATATAAATCATCTGATTCTTCATGCAAAATCAATGATTATTTCATTCATATAACTTGTATTCCAGACTCCAGAGCTAAATAATTTTGTGTGAAAAAAATTCAGCAATTCTTATGTAATTCATCTTACAATCGCTTGAGATATTTGCATTCTGCATATGTTAAAATTAGGCTTCGTTGAAGAAATAAAAGTTTAGGGATCATTTAAAATCACAACTATTGTAATTGCATAGGCACGGAATTTAGATACACAGATAATACACAGATAATATATGTGTGTATGTCTATGTACTCAAAGTATTGGAATCGTGCCGAAGATTGGAACTCGAATTTTCAAAGGATCCACACGTTTTGGGACTTCTAGAACACGAAAAAACTATTTTTAGGAAGACGTCTGTGTGTGTAAGGGTGTATCTGTGTATGTTATGTTTCTGTGTGTCTGTGTGGATATTACATCCACTCTAATTGAAAAACTAATGGACCGAATTTCATACAATTTGGTAGGTATGTTTTTTGTGGGAAATCCTGATGTTCATTAGATTATAGTACGATTCGTAATAAAAAAAATCTGCCTTCTTTGCGAAATGGCCGCAGAAATTGCCTTTATCCACTCTAGCTAAAAACTAATGGAACAAATTTAACAAAATTTGGTGTATAATATTTCAATAAGCTACAAGTGATTTATATACCAAATTTAACAAAATTTTGTATATAAATCATTTGTAGGTTATTCTAGTACGATTCCGGAAAAAGGAACGGGCTATTTTTAGCGAAATGGCGCAAAACGTTTAAACAAATGGAAGATATTTATTATATAATATATCTCTCTTTTCTTTCTGGAAGATAGCCAAAGTCAGAATTTAATTGAATTTGTTTTTTTCCCTATATTAAATAATTTTTAATTAAAAAACTACTTAACATATTTTACTGAATTTTTTTTTATATATTCTATGGGATAATGTGAATATTTTCTAAAAATTTCGAAGTAATTCGTGAATTTTAAATTCACTTAAAAAATGTTTGAAGAATTAGATCCCTTAGGGTTCAATGTATTTCATTTTTTCAACCCGGGTTCAATAAAAAACTAATTGGGTGATATTATTTATTTATATTCCCATAGATCCTACAGACCGTCTGAACAACATACTAAAATTTCATTTTGATAAAGTCATTTTTACGGCAGTTATCGTGCTAACGGACAAACAGACAGACAGACAGACAGACAGAATGAACAAAGTCATAAACACTTTTCAACTTTGTTGTAAAGTGTTAAAAAAAAAGATAACCGCCTTATTTCCTTATTCAAGGACACGGGTCGGTCCATTACCATCTTCAGTATGAGTTATTTCCTTATTCAAGGACACGGGTCGGTCCATTACCATCTTCAGTATGAGTTATTTCCTTATTCAAGGACACGGGTCGGTCCATTACCATCTTCAGTATGAGTTATTTCCTTATTCAAGGACACGGGTCGGTCCATTACCATCTTCAGTATGAGTTATTTCCTTATTCAAGGACACGGGTCGGTCCATTACCATCTTCAGTATGAGTTATTTCCTTATTCAAGGACACGGGTCGGTCCATTACCATCTTCAGTATGAGTTATTTCCTTATTCAAGGACACGGGTCGGTCCATTACCATCTTCAGTATGAGTTATTTCCTTATTCAAGGACACGGGTCGGTCCATTACCATCTTCAGTATGAGTTATTTCCTTATTCAAGGACACGGGTCGGTCCATTACCATCTTCAGTATGAGTTATTTCCTTATTCAAGGACACGGGTCGGTCCATTACCATCTTCAGTATGAGTTATTTCCTTATTCAAGGACACGGGTCGGTCCATTACCATCTTCAGTATGAGTTATTTCCTTATTCAAGGACACGGGTCGGTCCATTACCATCTTCAGTATGAGTTATTTCCTTATTCAAGGACACGGGTCGGTCCATTACCATCTTCAGTATGAGTTATTTCCTTATTCAAGGACACGGGTCGGTCCATTACCATCTTCAGTATGAGTTATTTCCTTATTCAAGGACACGGGTCGGTCCATTACCATCTTCAGTATGGTTATTTCCTTATTCAAGGACACGGGTCGGTCCATTACCATCTTCAGTATGAGTTATTTCCTTATTCAAGGACACGGGTCGGTCCATTACCATCTTCAGTATGAGTTATTTCCTTATTCAAGGACACGGGTCGGTCCATTACCATCTTCAGTATGAGTTATTTCCTTATTCAAGGACACGGGTCGGTCCATTACCATCTTCAGTATGAGTTATTTCCTTATTCAAGGACACGGGTCGGTCCATTACCATCTTCAGTATGAGTTATTTCCTTATTCAAGGACACGGGTCGGTCCATTACCATCTTCAGTATGAGTTATTTCCTTATTCAAGGACACGGGTCGGTCCATTACCATCTTCAGTATGAGTTATTTCCTTATTCAAGGACACGGGTCGGTCCATTACCATCTTCAGTATGAGTTATTTCCTTATTCAAGGACACGGGTCGGTCCATTACCATCTTCAGTATGAGTTATTTCCTTATTCAAGGACACGGGTCGGTCCATTACCATCTTCAGTATGAGTTATTTCCTTATTCAAGGACACGGGTCGGTCCATTAACATCTTCAGTATGAGTTATTTCCTTATTCAAGGACACGGGTCGGTCCATTACCATCTTCAGTATGAGTTATTTCCTTATTCAAGGACACGGGTCGGTCCATTACCATCTTCAGTATGAGTTATTTCCTTATTCAAGGACACGGGTCGGTCCATTACCATCTTCAGTATGAGTTATTTCCTTATTCAAGGACACGGGTCGGTCCATTACCATCTTCAGTATGAGTTATTTCCTTATTCAAGGACACGGGTCGGTCCATTACCATCTTCAGTATGAGTTATTTCCTTATTCAAGGACACGGGTCGGTCCATTACCATCTTCAGTATGAGTTATTTCCTTATTCAAGGACACGGGTCGGTCCATTACCATCTTCAGTATGAGTTATTTCCTTATTCAAGGACACGGGTCGGTCCATTACCATCTTCAGTATGAGTTATTTCCTTATTCAAGGACACGGGTCGGTCCATTACCATCTTCAGTATGAGTTATTTCCTTATTCAAGGACACGGGTCGGTCCATTACCATCTTCAGTATGAGTTATTTCCTTATTCAAGGACACGGGTCGGTCCATTACCATCTTCAGTATGAGTTATTTCCTTATTCAAGGACACGGGTCGGTCCATTACCATCTTCAGTATGAGTTATTTCCTTATTCAAGGACACGGGTCGGTCCATTACCATCTTCAGTATGAGTTATTTCCTTATTCAAGGACACGGGTCGGTCCATTACCATCTTCAGTATGAGTTATTTCCTTATTCAAGGACACGGGTCGGTCCATTACCATCTTCAGTATGAGTTATTTCCTTATTCAAGGACACGGGTCGGTCCATTACCATCTTCAGTATGAGTTATTTCCTTATTCAAGGACACGGGTCGGTCCATTACCATCTTCAGTATGAGTTATTTCCTTATTCAAGGACACGGGTCGGTCCATTACCATCTTCAGTATGAGTTATTTCCTTATTCAAGGACACGGGTCGGTCCATTACCATCTTCAGTATGAGTTATTTCCTTATTCAAGGACACGGGTCGGTCCATTACCATCTTCAGTATGAGTTATTTCCTTATTCAAGGACACGGGTCGGTCCATTACCATCTTCAGTATGAGTTATTTCCTTATTCAAGGACACGGGTCGGTCCATTACCATCTTCAGTATGAGTTATTTCCTTATTCAAGGACACGGGTCGGTCCATTACCATCTTCAGTATGAGTTATTTCCTTATTCAAGGACACGGGTCGGTCCATTACCATCTTCAGTATGAGTTATTTCCTTATTCAAGGACACGGGTCGGTCCATTACCATCTTCAGTATGAGTTATTTCCTTATTCAAGGACACGGGTCGGTCCATTACCATCTTCAGTATGAGTTATTTCCTTATTCAAGGACACGGGTCGGTCCATTACCATCTTCAGTATGAGTTATTTCCTTATTCAAGGACACGGGTCGGTCCATTACCATCTTCAGTATGAGTTATTTCCTTATTCAAGGACACGGGTCGGTCCATTACCATCTTCAGTATGAGTTATTTCCTTATTCAAGGACACGGGTCGGTCCATTACCATCTTCAGTATGAGTTATTTCCTTATTCAAGGAAACGGGTCGGTCCATTACCATCTTCAGTATGAGTTATTTCCTTATTCAAGGACACGGGTCGGTCCATTACCATCTTCAGTATGAGTTATTTCCTTATTCAAGGACACGGGTCGGTCCATTACCATCTTCAGTATGAGTTATTTCCTTATTCAAGGACACGGGTCGGTCCATTACCAGCTTCAGTATGAGTTATTTCCTTATTCAAGGACACGGGTCGGTCCATTACCATCTTCAGTATGAGTTATTTCCTTATTCAAGGACACGGGTCGGTCCATTACCATCTTCAGTATGAGTTATTTCCTTATTCAAGGACACGGGTCGGTCCATTACCATCTTCAGTATGAGTTGAGGTGGTAATAGGGTCTAACTTTGGGTCTGCCAGGAGAGTTTTTCTACAGCCGGCGTACATTTGTTTACCCCCCGTGCTTGCTTTCTTTTTTCTTTTTTAGAATACTTAGGTACTATATTTGACGTACTACTTTTCAATTTTATGCAATTTTTCAAATAAATTTATTTGAAAAACATGCAATATCTCGGGAACGGTTCAAGCTAGCTTTCTAAAGCTTGAATCATTTGTTTTATAATAAAAATTGCGTATAAAATAATAATTTATTTAACAATATTGAATGTTTAGTTAAATAAAATATTGCTTTAATAATGTTTGTTAAATAATGTTTCAACTTTTTAAAAGTAAAATCAATTGAATTTATTGGAATAAAATTTTTAGGGTAGAGAAAAAATAATATTCTTCTTTAAATTAAAAATAAAAAATAATTGAAAATTTAGAAATATTATATAAAAAAAGTAATTATAATTTGCATATGTTTTATATGTCAATATTATGTCGATAAAATCATATGATATAATCAAACTAGTTTGAGTTTTCATTAAAGACAACATTAATAATATACTTGTATTCTAGGATTACTTAATTATTTTAATTCTCAATGGGGCAAATTAATATATATTTATAAATTTATTATTATTTTTTTCAGAATTTTTAACAACTGTCTTGTTTTTAAAATTTTATTTTATAAGTTACTTATATAAATTAGTCTAGACAATGATGTCATTTTAGTAATGACATCATGTACCCTAAATTTCATAAGATTTCATCAAACGGTTCTTAAAATATCATGCGCGCAAGTTCAAAAATCAGTGTTTTGAAATAAATGCGATCAAAGTATATATTTATGTTTGGTATTGTAGTATTTTTGATGTATTGTAGTATTTTTGATGTATTGTAATTTCTTAATATCTCTGGAAATAATTAACATTAAAAAATACCAATGGTACCAAAATGTTCAGAAATGACCAGACTGTATAGCTAGATAATAAGAAAAAATTTGATATTTTCATGATTTTAAGGATACAGTATCCCCTTCATTTATTTACACAGAAAATATTTTATACGTTTATTTCCAATAATATACAATTAACATGAAAGTTATTTGGTCTTAAATTATTTGGGCAGACACTAACCGCAGACGCTTCACTACTGTCTGCATGTCAAATTTCATAACCCCGCGCGATATAGTTATTGTTCTAAAGGCGTAATAAACACATAGATAGACAAAGTTATATTCTTTTATAATTTTCCTTAGAGAATCAGGGGTTTTCGAGTATTTTTTTTTTTATTATTATTATGTTTGACCCCCGTCCCATCATCATAGACATATACAGTAATATATCTATAATACAAACATATGATCCTAGACATATATTTCTTTACTTCTATGATAATCACTTAACTAGAGCCGCTACCCGCTACTTTAAAATCGCCCGAGCTTAAAGACATGCCCAGTCAAACCCTGTGTACGTACATATGTTAGTGTGTATGTGTCCGCGGACACGATATCTCACGAACGAATGATGCGTTCCGAATTATATTTATTACGATTTATAACCAGGGAATATTGCAATCGCATTCATTTTAGAGATGATTTTATTCATTTTAAACGTGCAGAAGACACTCTACCACCTATTTTCGACTGAATATTTGAAAAAATCAAAACCAAAATCAACACTTTTAATAATGATATAAAAAAAAAAAAAAAGTCATTTAAAGCGTAATTTTTACGAAATCAACGAAATATACGGACTGTAGAACGGTAGGATGAACCATTCTCAAGATATTGCACGATTTTCGAATAATTTTTTGATAACATTATTAAAAAAATCAGACCTTTGAATACTGTTAAATAAAATAATTATTAAACCGTGCATGAGATATCGCACGATTTTCGAATAATTTTTTGAAAAAATCATTAAAAAATCAGAACTTTTAGTACTGTTAAATAAAATATCATTAGAATGCTTGAATAGTGTTAAATAAAATGCCATTCGAACCGTTCACGAGATATTGTATGATTTTCGAATAAATTTTGAAAATATCATTAAAATATCATTTCAAACATTAAAACGCTAGTATGAACCATTCTCGAGATATTGCAAGATTTTCGAATAGATTTATCAAAAAATCATTAAAAAATTAGACCTATGAATATTGCTTAATAAAAAATAATTTCAACCTACAAAATGCTAGCATGAACCGTTCTCGAGACATTCCACGATTTTCGAATGAATTTTTGAAAAAATCATTAAAAAAATCAGACCTTTGTATACAGTTAATTAAAATAAAATAATTTCAAACTTTAGAATGAACCGTTTTCTGTATGATTTTCACATAAATTTTTGAAAAATTGATTAACATATTAGACTTTTAAATACTGTTAACTAAAAAATTATCTCAAATTTTAGAACGCTAACATAACTGTTCTTGAGATATTGCATGATTTTCGAATTTATTTTTGAAAAATTATTTCAAACTTTAGTGCTATCATGAACTATTCTTGAGATATTGCACATTTTTCAAATAAATTATATAAAATTAAAAAAATAGTGCATATTGTTATATAAGTTAAATTTCCATATGCAGTATTAGGCAACATTAGTCAGATCATTTCATTTACGAGAGAAGATATATATATATTTTTTTGTTATAGTTTTGTATTTAGAAGCTTAAAAATTTGCCAATAGTCACTTATTTCAATTGATATTAATTAAATATCAATTTCATTTTGATGAGGATTTTGCACAAGTATGAATACATAAATCATTCGTTTGGACTAGTAAGTTGCCAAAAGCTCCCAATTTAAATTGACGTGGTGATAAAATAATTCAATGCTGAAATCTTTGTGGATCTTGTACACCATGAGTTCGCTGTAATAGAAATAAAATCATTACATCAGGTAGGGTAAGTCAAAATCATGTGCTGCCCACATCATATTTTTCACATAATGTATCAGTGCTCAAATTTTAACAGGGATACGAACATTCATTCTTGATTTATATCCACACCTCACATACATACATACACATACAGAGGGCCATAACATATTTTCAAAAAGTATTTGAAATATGTTCAAGAGGTCTTAAAATGTGCTTATCCGTCAAAATTTCGAATTCTGAAAATTTTCAGGAAAACTATAATATAATGTACCAGCATTGTTTTCTCAAAATTTTTAAAATTCGAAATTTTGGCAAATATACTAATGTTTTAAGATCCCCTGAACACATTTTGAACATTTTTGGAAAGATATATATAAATAAACCATACAAACCTAATCTATTTCATAATGTCCTGTTAATTACACCAAATGTTGAAAAAATGCTCTTACTGCAGACAGAACTCTAAAGTATTCATAAATTGAATAGGCAGTGACATTTTATTTGCATTGAATGTATGTTTGTATTTTTGAAATTTGACATTAATAAAATAACTATATTTTTTTAATTATTCTTTTAATAAAAAAAAAAGTTAAAACTAAATCTGCATTTTTCTATCTTGTTTATAAAGACTTGAAGTCTGAAATGCCCAATTTGCTTATCCTCATCATACGAATTAAAAATTAACGAAAAGTAAAAATATATTTAGTTATATCAATTGATTTAAATACATTTTATTTTCTATAAATGTCCTTAAAAAAATTAGCCATTTTTCATTTATTTGAGAAACTTTTAAGGAATAATGTTTATAAGAATACAAACTAAAGAATAAAGATTGATAAGAAGTATCTTTCTGTTTCAATTCAAAGGCAATAAAGATCCTTCTTTATCAAGATAAATAATACAGAGCACCAATATCAAAAGATGACTGTGTTCTAATTAATATTTCGTTTTTAAATTCTTTTTGATAGCAGTTACAGAATTTTTTTTTAATATTTTTATAATACTGTTTAAGTTAAAGAAATGATTTTATTTCTATTAAATTTCAAATTTTTATATCTAATTGATTTAAATCAGTTATTTTTTTCTTAAATCTATGTGATTTAAATCACTGCAACCCTCAATTGCTAGATTATGCAGTTCAAGCTCAATGTTCTACGAAAGTCATGTTAGATGTGTGGTAAAACTCACTTCGTAGGTCACCATAGAAGTTAAGGATGATTAGGGAGATTGCATCACTTAATTGCCTTAATGCAACACCAAGAAAAATATCTAGAATGAAATGAACTGCATTTTATATATGGTTAGTTTGCTATACTTTATGATTAATCCCGAATTTCTGATTAGTTTCAATAATTGATTAATATGTATACTAGGTAAATGATGAATACAAACATTATCAAAGTAAATCCCCCCTCCCCTGTTATTTCTTCCTTTATCTGTCCTTGGCAGTGTAAAAGTGCAGTATATAATAAGTTTTATTATTTTCTGTGTAGTACTTTATTTGGTCTTAACAAGTTTCAACAAAGTAGTTTGTAGGTCCAAAAGTCCACCTGGAAGGTGATGGGTTAGGGAAAGGATGGTATGGTCCTTGTGGTTGCCACCTCCATTGAGGGCTGGTCTAAATTGGTTAGCATTGTCCCAGCAGTTCAAACAGTTACCCCTTCAAGTAAGTCTGACGATCTGGGTAAATAAAAGAAAAAGATGATCCACAGTTGCTAGTTATTGCACTGGGAATATGATTAAAACACAACTTTAGACTGTCTCACCTTCTATTTAGTTGGCTTTATGACTATAAAAAAATATCCATTAAATTCACAAAAACTTTTCTTTTTTTTTTAAATACATAATATTTTCTACTTCTTGTATACAGATCATAAAATAATAATTATATAAATCTTCCTCAGTTAAAGATCATTTTAGGTGCCAATTTTGTAGTACATTGCTGAATCTGATGCTCTCCATCTTCCAACCCTCTTCTTCTGACCATCTGTCAAAATTGCTTTTTAGGATTATTTTATTCAGATAATGAGTAAAAACTTTAGATTCACTTTAATACCTTCTACTGATAACTATAAAAAAAAGGGGGGAGAAATGTATATTATGTTTATCAACAAATTGAAACTGTTTACACTGCAATTGATCAGTATTATGAAGTGTTGCTTGAAGATCAAGTTCCCTGTGATTGCCACAATTTATAAGGCTAGATCAACACTGGGTCTTTACGAAAATTTGAATTTTCTCAAACACCTTAGAATTTATGGTAACATTTCAATTCATAGACAATTGCATCAAACAAAATGCTCTCCTGTATGTAAAACAGCAGAGAAGGATGCACAGATCAGATATTGTTTTTTGATCTGAAATTTGAAAAATATATATATAAATACCACTTTGAAATATGATAACTGAAAACAGTTCAATTTATAGAGAGTTTTGTTGAACAGGATGCTATCCTACCTTTTTATAAAAACATAAGAATAGGATCTAGAGACTACGTCATATATTGATGAAAAAATCAATATATAGCATTTCAGCCACACAATGGCATAGAGCAGCTAAAAATTAGCAGTTTATTTTCCTCACTGAAATGAGTTTCTTACACAGAAAAAATTAAAGTAAAATGACTTTTTCTTAAATTAGTTTTCAAAGGATAAAGTACTATCATTGTTTATTCCTTTTCTTATCTTTATCACTTTTGTTGCCTCATCTCCATTATATATCTTTACTGTTTTTATACAATAACCAATCAGCGAGCATATACAATAATCAACCAGTGTGTACAAAATATAGTCAATTTAATTATAACCTCTAACAATGAATTTAGTTTTAAAAAATGCACACTTCCATACTTGCTCATATTATAAGAGAGGAAGTATAATTTGTAGATGCTACCTCAATGTCAGCTAGAATCACCTCAGTTTCATATGTTAAAAAATTTGCTAGCTTATGATGGGAAAATAGCTGACAGGAAAATATTTGAACAGACTACATTTTGAGACAAAGTTAGATATTCCCTTTATAAAAAAATTCTTATATCCAAAGAATTGATCTCACACTTTGCACCAATGATTATAATCAGGGCTCTGGGGTTAGAGTCGGAGAAAATATACCATATATGACTCTCCAAAATAAAATTATTTCAAAATAATTTTTTAATATTTCTAAATAGATTTTAAGTTATAAATTAAAAAATATCAAATGCTTAGCAATTAAAATCTATTGATGTGAAAAAGTCATTTTAATAAAATATAGATTAACATAAACATATTTTGATGAGATAAAAGTTATGCTTGTCTGAAATTAGGACAGAAATAAATACTTCTGAATTCATAATTAAATTACTGTATGGGGCTTTGATCATATAATCACTATAACAAACATTCTGCAGTTGTGTCAAATTTTTGTAAGTCAACACAAAAATGCAAAATTTTGTCGCAACCACAAAAAATTCGCAGATTTCACTAATTTTTACATTGATGATGATATAGAACATTTCATGAGAATTTATATATTTCATGTCAATGATTGTATTGGCTCCTTTTGGACAATGAATTGTAAAATAATATTTAAATTTTGAAACAATCATTACATAGATTACAGTACAATGGTATAATTTGAACAGGTTGGTTAGTTATTTTAATGCACATGGTCCATTCAGACAAACTATATCAAACAATAGAAAAAAACAAACAAATAACGAGCAGCTAATTAAGTTTATTATTCATATTTACTTACATGATCTATGTAAATAACAATAAAACACAAGTAAATAACAAATGAAGAAATAAAAAATGTTTAAAATATTCATGCAAAACTGCTTTAGACATATTTGTTAAAAATAAAAAATTACAGGGCTTTGCTTTTAACTTTGAGATGTAAGCAGAGTTTAAACAATGTTCTTTTTTAACATTTTCTAAAAGAAATCTTATTTATTTTGCTAAACATGCTATTGTAGGTAAAATGCTAAAGCTCATGAATGACATGAATCCAACTTAAGTCCTGAGATCCTGGGTAGCATGAATATTTTGAGAAAAAAGAATTAAAATAGTGCATAAAAGTAAAAATTGCATATTTTATAATTAGTTAAGATTGGTTGATGGAAAAAGAGAGGATATGTATGTACTTCGAACTTAGAAGACTGCAAATTATGATTAATCATTAATGTTAAGGATAACATGCATCGGGTAATTTCTGAAGGGAATCTGTACATTTTTCTAAAGCTTTTGGGCTACTGGGACATTAAATTAGTCTATGCTTTTATAACGAACACCTATTATTCATGACTGAAAAGATATTCCCACATTATAGTATGACTACATTTGAGATTTTAGTACGATTTGCATTTTAAATAGAATAGAAAATTTTCAAATTATAGTAATTGTAATAAATTTTACAGATGTATATCTTATATCTACTATTAAAAGAATTAAAACTGGCACTTAGGCTAAAGAAAATCTGAAAATGCTAAATTAATTCAAAAGATTTTAACTAAAATATTAATGATTTTAATTTGCTAGTTTAACATGTGGAAATTTCAAATATACTCAAACAACTAAAACTAAATTTTGTCAGTTTTACCTGAACCTGATTTCTCAAATGGTTTAGAAACAATAAACACATATTATTAAAGCATACAAAATATTAACGAGCAGGTACAGAAATTTACTTACCCAACAGAAATATAAAAATAAAACTTTTAAATTGAATATAAAAATAAAACTTAAAATAAATATAAATATATAAAATAATATATATAATATATAAAAATAAATTGAATATATTCGCTTCTTGGCACAAACTTTTAAATATACAAATATATTTAAAACTTTTTAAATATACAAATGTTTAAAGTTTTGCTGACCATTATTATAAATCTCATAAAACGTGCATATACACTGTTTATGCTGCTGCAAAGATTCCGGAAGTGAAAAAGCGTTGCCGCAAATTGAATACATTCGCCTCTTGGCACAAAGTCAGATCTCTTCAAACCTGCGATATTCAGAGCCATCTGTCGAAAAAAGGTAACTTTTTGGATCGGTTTATCTCCGTCTTAACAGATAGCTAAATGGAAACTGCTCGTTTTTATGTTACAGAAAAAATTGATGGCTGTTTACCACTTCTGATTGTACGTAAAGTCCAAGAAAGCCTATTCCCAACATTTTACTTCAGTACAAGTGCGAAACTCACCAATCCCATAATGTGGTGGAAATGTATTTCGAAGTATAAAAGTTTTCAGGTTGAAAACAGTGCAGCTTTTAAATTAGCTGAACTAGCAATAATGCTGATATCCCAATCTGCTAGTTTGGCTTCTATAGAAAGAATATTTTCAAATTTTGAAATCATCCATTCTAAACTGTGAAATCATTTAGGACTAGAGAAAAGTTCTAAACTCGTTATGTGTTATCGAAAGCTAAGTGGGTGTAATGAACCGGAATATTAAAAACAAATTGTGCTATCTCTAAAATGTTAAAATAATAAAAGTTATAAATATTGTTTTGGTACTTTTTCATTTCGCTAAGCAGACTTTATTGGTGACAACACACAGTATACACATAAGAAAATGTTAATAAATGTTAGTTCTAAGAATTTTTTATTTTGGAGGCATGAGCATTTTAATATCGTTCGAAATTTTTTCAAATGGGTCTTTCGTTTCTTTTCTCCACATAAATTCCGCAAGATAATTTTCTAGATGATGACGTGCCGTTCCTCTGTGTTTCTTATTTCGCCATTTGGCGCTACCCCACAGTCTTTTTATTTTTTGTGTGTGCGTTCCAGTGTCCGGATCGACAAAATTGTATTTATGCTTCACTTTGAAATGTTGGAAACGTTCCTCTTCCAGTTTTTCAATGCAATATGATTTCCACGAATCAGAATATATTATAGTTCCTTTTTCGATATTTTTCTTAATTGCTTCCAATATAATGCTCATGGATCGGTTTGGCACCTTCACAAGGAAACATTCGTTTGTTTCACGGCAAACTCCACCAAAGATCCACTGTTGTGATAGAATCCGTCCTGCATTGTTTTTGTGAACATACTTTCATCCACTTCAACGATCATATCAGGTCCTCCTATTTTCCATTGTTGATGTTTAAGCAAAGAATCCACACAAACCTCGCGCATGTAGTTATTCCAGTCCACAACTGTTCAGTGACTGATTTCCAACTGCTTTTCACACCATTTAACTAAAGTTAATTCTTTGCTCCAACTATATATAAACCTAACACACTTCAAGAAACTCAATTTCGATGACTCAAACCATGTGCCTTTCCAGATACTTCTTTTACTGCGACAAGTTGAAAGGTTGCAGCGCCATTGAATTTCGTTTCCGAAATACAATTTTATTTCATGATTATTATCACAAGTACCAATTTTAGACAAAATGCCTTTCGCTTGAAAGAATCTGACAGATTCTTCCTCTTTTCTGGGTAAATTCTAAATTTTCATTGGTTTTTCATCCATTTTTGACATATTAGGAAAAAGATGTGACTTATAAGAAATGGCCGCGACTTGTTTGGAAAATGTGGCGGTAAAAGGTTACCAGCGGGGATATTCCGTTTGGCATCGGTTGTAGTATTTTTGGTGACTTTATCGCCTGCGCCGACGAAATGGAAAAGTACCATTGCTTTTAATTTAAAACAAAATCAGAATACCTTGATATTTAAATTCAAATAAATGAAAAATTATTTTTAATTGTTGCTAGTATTTCAATATTTTAAAGGTATTTATGTACTTGTATTGTTGTAAGGATAATGTTTTAAAATTCCTTTTTTTTTATAATAATGTTCAAATTTATATGGGTGATCGAAATTATAATGATTGACATGGTGGTTTTATTGTTTTTAAATCAAATTCCCCTTTCGTTTACAGCTTTTGGATTTTTGACGATTTTATCCGGTTTAAACACGGATTAAACCAATGTTGCGTCCAAAATCCAACCCTGAAATTAAAGGATGCAGAACTTAATCTTTTAATTTGAATGCGCACATAAAAAGGGGGGAATACATATAATGAACCTTAAGTAGCCATTGATAATTACATTTACTGTTATGACTCAGCTACTTTAATGAATTACAAATATGTGCAGTTTAATTTTCAATCAAATAGCAAAAATTTTCAATGCTCATTAAGTGGATTTAGGGGCAATAAAAAAAGGTGTGAAATTGTCAAGATCATTTTCAGCCAAGCTTTAATTTTGTCCTGTTTTCTATTAACATTGACACAGAGGTACAGGACCGGCCACACAGAAAGCTACCATTAGCCTATGGGTTGGTCGTGTGGTCTGGGCTTTCTACAGAGGTACAGGAAGTGGTCAAGACTCTTTTGAGTCAAGATGAGTAAAAGTGATTTTTTTCATAAAATGTTTAAGTATTCATTTTCTAGAATTTTGTTTGTTGTACACTATATTATCAAAGGAATAAATGACATATAGTATATAAAGTAGCTCGACAAATGTATAAGAACATATAAATTAGGTACAAGCTTACATATTTGAAGTGCTGAAATTTCAAATACTCCAACAATAAAAACGTTAACTTGCGAGTTTTGCCTGAACTTATTTGCTCATTTTCTTTAATAGTTTAGAATTAAGAGTAAAAGGATAAATATATCATATTATGAATACATATAAAATATGAACAATGCAAGTACTGGAATTTACCAACCCATGATTAAAAAGTTTCCCATATAGTGAGTGATGGGCACAACAAGCAAACTTATTTAAAGTGTTAAAATTTCAAATACACTTCAACAGCAATCAATAAGTCAGCATGTCAATTTCCCATCAACACTCATATAATATAACAGACTTTCATTACATTATGCATGCTACCAATTTGATTTACATTTTAAACAGATCAGCATGAGCATGCAATAAAATCATGAAATTTTATTATGAATATGAAGAAAGTTTCTACATACTTTGATTCATAGTCTGTTTTTCAATTTGATGACGAAAACTTCGGCAAGTTTGATTTTGCCATTGAAAGCATTTCATAACATACGCCTTCAGGACAACGAATCTCTAACCGATTCTCTTCAGGATTAATCTGGAAGTGAGACTATGGCTACCGCAAATTGCACATAATCGCTGTTTGGCGCAAAGTCGGATCTCGCCAAACCTGCGATATTCAGAGTCATCTATCGGGAAAAGGTAACTTTTCAGATCGGTTAAACTCCGCCTTAACATATCTTATCTTTATATTGATGCATCAATAGTATTGATTTGGCAATGAACTGATGTATTGAAATTTGTACAATGCTTCGTTCACTCACAATTATTTTTAAAAATAATATAAATGTTATATTTTACATATGGCGAACTTTCAGAAATGGTTATTTTTCTGAAATCTAGATAAATGATGGCAGTTAGTGACAAAATGCTGCAAAAAATTACAAAAACTTTATAAACAAGTCATGTTGAATTTAAAAAAAGTATCAAGTACATCTATAGTCATTGACCTAGCATGTGATATTTGGTTTGTAGTTTTACATAGAGTCTTCAACAAGATCTTGGATTCACAGTAAAAAAGATTTTAGATATAATATATAGGTATGCAGCTATATAATTGAGTAAAGCATGCACAATACTTTCATAAAATATAATTACATAAGATTAAAGATCATTTTTACATTCCCTATAAGACATAGTACACATATATTAAAAGTATTGTAATAAGCCATAAATCAAAACAAAATTTTGATTGTATTTACATGTGCATATTTTGATCAAACTTCATCATTTTCAGTGCTACGACTGTTTTGCATGTGTATATGGTATCTATCTGTGTTATTGCAATGAATGTATGTTATGTTTATATTTGGGCATATAAGAAATTTCTGTGTTACTCAAATTATGAGCTACAGTTTAAATAATTTATGCATGCTTTCTAAACTCTAAATATCAAAACGAAAGTTCTTCATTTTGATTGATAATCATATGACTTTTGTAAAAATGAAAAGTATCATGTGACTTTTGTAAAAGTGATACAAATATCACAGACTATTATACAGACCTGTCACTCTCGGTAGTTTCGTTTTCGCGGCGGCCATTAGAGATAGACCAAACAGAGGGTTGGCGCGCTCTTGGCGATGGTCTGGTTCAGTCCGAGCGCTTGGCGATTGTCTGGTTTGGGTCCAAGCCGATTTTCAATGTTATAACCCTATTTCGCTCGGCGAAAACTTAGAACAACAGACTAGCGTGGTTTGAGTAACGTGAAAAAGGATTATTTGTTAAGTGTTTAGATCCTTTTATAGAAATGGATTGATAAAAGAAAACTGGTTGCGTTACAGGGTATGTAATTTATGTTTATTAAAATTAAAATTATTTTAGTTATCACCATCCTACATACTTGTTCATTATAAGTATACACGTGTTCATAAGTATACACGTGTTCATAAGTATACACGTGTTCATATAAGTATACATGTGTTCATCATACGAAATTAGTGCTGTGTTGTTATTACTGCCGGATTAGACTAAATTTTAAGAGGTAGTGGTATAATTAGTTAAAAAATATTTTCCGTATTTTTATAAAATGTGAAATAATTGATATTTGGATAGCTTTTTCTTAGTTGAATGTGTTATAGTATGTGTATATATTTATGTAAAATTTTTATTAAGTGCCTTATGGTGGAAAATTCCCCCCCCCCCCCACGGGTAATTAATGATTGAGTTCCACAACTTCGATAGTGCATTTATGTAAATTTGATATTTACTATATGAATATTTTTATATTTAAAAAAAAAAAGTCTATTAGCAGTATCCCAGAATAAATTAAGGATCAAGTAATTAACGATCAACACGCTAGTATACTTTTTAGACTGAAAATATTATATAATATTTCAGTCTTTTGAGTATGTTAGCTTGTAATTTTTTGTGCATTATGTTTTATAGTGAGACAATGCAATGTGTCTATTTTTTAATCTATTTTATGATTATTTGAATTAAATATATAACTATGTTTATTTAAATATTCTTAAACTAATGAATATATATTTATGTTGCAGATTAATGTATTTTTAAATCCTGATCCTTTCTATAGTTTCAAAAATTATAAAAGTACAGTCCTCAACATTTTGTTCCCCTCCCGTTTAAAAAAAATTGCCAAGCGAGCGATAACGCGCCAAGTCTGGCAGACGCATCGTAGTTCAGTTGGTCCAACTCACGAGCTCTAGTGTCTATGCGACATCCCATGTTAAAAATGTTGCCATAGGGTCCTATGGGAGTGCACCTTCTGAATATAGTATTCTGTGACAAATATAAACACAACACTGTAGCATATTGCAACACTTTCAGAAATGATTGTTTTCTTGATATCGCAGATGATGCCAATTGTGACAAAATACTGCAAAAAGTTACAAAAGCTTTATACGTAAATAAGGCAGGATCGAATTAAAATAAATGTATCAAGCACATCTTTAGTGATGACTTACTGTGATATTTGGTTTGTATTTTTGCATCGAATATTAGACAATATCTTAGATTCACAGTAAAAAATATTACATATATAACATATACATATGCAGATCCTAATTGAGTAAATCATACAAAATACTTACATAAAATGTCATACATAAGATTAAAGATAAAGTTATTTCTCTATTTAGCATATGCATGATAATTTAGCAACAGTTTCAATATAATAACAACAGTTTATAAATTTCGCTTGTAATTCTAAATCTTTTATCGGTTGCTCAGCCTCCCTAGTCAAAAATCTCATGTTATGCTATTGAATTGCAGATAAATTTAAATGAAATTATTATTTTACAATAAGAAATTAATGCTTTATGCAATGTACACTGTATTGGCAAGTGAAAATTTTTTGGTGAGTGAACTCGAAGCTGAAATTTCTTATCGTGCTATACATATTAAAATTAGAAATACATAATAAATACAGATAAAGTATTCAGGGCTATCAACTGAGCAGGGGAAAATACCCAAAAGGTTTGGGGACAAGGACTGCATAAAGTTTATGAATAAAAAGCAATACTTGTAAAATAGGGAGTAGTAGAGTGCTTGCACATTTGCTGCAAAGGGTCCTAAAAACTTTGTCAGCAGCAGTGAAATTATTTCTAATGGTTGGATATCCTGTTTAGAACAGATGTCATGATTATGTTCCCTGCATACATAGTATTATATATAGAGATAATTCTGTAATGGGGGGTCGAATGTTTTGAATTTGAGTTTTCAATGGAATAGCACATTTAAAAGTGCGTGATACAAGAAAATCAGTAAAATATTACCACAAAAAATTCATGAACACAGACTGCATGAGATACTTTAAGGTACTCATAAAAAGGTATACAAATTTACTATGAACAATACAATAGTATACTATATTGATAAAAAAGCTTTATATTTGAATACACAATTTCAGAGCATGATCTTTAGTTATCAAAAAGCTCACCAAGAAATCCAACTACTATGTTCAGGTTTCTAATATACGCTAAACAATAGAGTTAGATCACTAGGATTTAGCGATATATGTGACTACCGCTATTAGTGCTTCAAGTACCATGGCAAACAAAGTAAAGACATAATACACTCCAAATTCACATTGGCTGTCACAAACTTCTAAAATCTCATTCAAACGGAAAAATAAAAAAAAATATCTGTGATCCTGCAAAGTCTCTGATCAATAAATACACGGAAGCTCGGCATAAATAAAATTGAAGGTAAATAATATATACAAACAATATTTTGATGTAGGAATTCGATGTTAACGTGCTATAAACATCAAGTTAAAACCGATACAAAAATATACGGTTTACTGATAGAAATTACGTAAACTAATAACGTATACATAGAAAGACATATAAACCTTTAAAATGTTATAAAATGCAAATATATAATACAGGAAAAATTGCAAAATACACTACATCTCTTTACGTACTATAAGCATCAAACCATGCACGGAAAATGCATCATTTATTACAAAAATTATAAAAAAAATAATTTTTTTTACTGGCGGCGACTGCTAGAAACATTAATATACATATAGAAAAGTTTACATACCTGTTATGGGTGCAGAATTATTAAAAATAACCTCTTTTCACAAGAACTCCATATATCTCCATTCATTAGAGTGCACAATTTTCTAGCACCCTTTTCCGTGACGTCACGAGGGAGTTGGGAGGCCTCTTTAGTTCAGGCTAAGGCTCCTCTATATACGAGCTGACTCATCAAGCATATTGAAGCCCACCCTAGCTAGAAGCACAATCCATTAGCATTAGCTCTATTCGTATTTTCACTTTAGGAAGTATTATTGAAATAATTATGGGTGGCTGTTCTGTACCGAACTGCCCTAGTCATTCTAGAAAGGGTTTTAGGCTATTTCGCTTTCCTACAAACGAAGAAAGAAGAAAACAATGGCTAATAAATAGTCGGCGCGATAATTGAATACCCGGTACTGGAGCATACTTGTGTGAAATAAGTTCTACAATATTCTAATTGAAACGTCTTTTTTTTTATATAAAGTATTTATTTTAAACTTATTTTATAATTTCCGTAACTGTAATATGGATTATTAATAATTTTTAGTTGTTATAGGACACTGTTATCTTAGGACACTTGGTTGGTAATATAAACATCACCTTGAATGCATTACTCTCTTCCAAACCTAGAAGAAAATAGCTTCAAATTATATATATATATATATATATACATATATATTAAAGATTTATTGCTGTTACACCAATATCTTTCAAGTTTTATACACTTTGTTGTATTTTTAGATCATAATGAATCACAGAATTGGTGAATCCTACTATCAACAAACTGTGGCCAAGTGATGTATAATTTGAAGCTATTTACTTCCAGGATTTGAAGGCAGTATAATGCATTCAAGGTGATGTTTACATTACAAACCTAGAGTCCTAAGATAAGACTATAGAACTAAAAATTACTAATAATTCATATTACAATTACAGAAATTATAAAAGAAGTTTAAAATAAATACTTTATATAAAAAAAAGAAGTTTCAAATAGAATATTGTAGAACTTACCTCGCACAAGTATGCTCCAGTACCGGGTATCCAATTATCGCGCCGACTATTTATTAGCCATTGTTTTCTTCTTTCTTCGTTTGTAGGAAAGCGAAATAGCCTAAAACCCTTTCTAGAATGACTAGAGCAGTTCGGTACAGAACAAGCACCCATAATTATTTCAATAATATTTCCTAAAGTGAAAATACGAATAGAGCTAATGCTAATGGATTGCGCTTCTAGCTATGGTGGGCTTCAATATGCTTGATAAGTCAGCCTGTAGTAGAGGAGCTCTAGTTCAGGCCTTCATAGAGTTTCGTCCAGAACAGAGCACCAGGCGCGAAGCGCCTTTAATCTCCAATCTCTAGGTGTGGTTCTTATCTTCATACTGTGACATTATTTCATTGGTCCATAGTTGGAGGTTCGAGGTTTTTGATTTACTGTTTTTATTATTTGTCCTAGCTCCTAGTGTGGCAGTTTGTTGCACATTAAGAGTTTAAGCAGTTTGGGGGGGTTGATGCAGATCTGAGGGTAACCTAGCATTTTAGCAGTTTAGGATTTTAAACATTTTGTAGAAAACCAAAGATCGCGAGTTTTCTTTAATATCAACTGATTAAGGTGGGACGTTCCTAGTACCGAATATCAAAGTTAAGTACCGAGCGGGGTCTCTTACGAGATTTAGCCTTGCGATGATCATAGTCATGCAGATTAAATAATAGTTCATTTGGGACAGATGGCAGATTTTTGTAGAATTTAAGGTGGATTTCGGTCGCTTTCCACCCATGTTAAAGTATAGGCCATTTCTATTACAACAACCGCGAAAGAACGGCTGCACAAATCCCTTTGGAATTTGTACGAGTGATAGAATGATATATGTAGTATCTTGTGTAGTCAGAAAATTCGTATAATATTAATTAATTAATTATCTATAAATAAAAAACTCAAACAAAATTATAAAGTTTTAGTTTTACAGCTTCTAACTAGAGGGCGCTATAGAGGCGTCACACAGCTATCGGGGCACTTTAATAGTCGTTTTCTTATTTCCTGCGCCAGATATTTTAAATTTTCTGACTACACGAGAAAATAGAGCTATAGCTTTATCATTTACATAAATTTTTCTAACATTCTGTGCAGTAATTAACCCGTTTATGTTGTAATACGATTTAGAGTGGCAGGCGAAATTTTGGACATTTTTGCAGCCAATGCTTATAACATTGGCGTAAAGCTAGTAGCATGGCAACCCTATCTTTGAACGTGAATAAAAACATGTTATTGCTTCATCAAAATGTAAGTAAGGGTAAGTATTATATTTAATACATTTCTAGTACAATTTCATTATTTCAATTTATGTCTATGTCTGTATAAAGATTAAAATTTTAATTCTCCTGCATATTAGGTTCGGTTCACCGGTCAATTGACAATACAAAGTGAATTTTTTTTCTGTATTTGCCAATTTTAAAGAAGCTAGTAAGCTAGAAAATTTTTAAGATTTGCACCTTATCAGTAAATGAATTAAAATTAAACTGATTGCAATACACTATTATTTTTTAAAAAGTAGATAACATTGCGTGAAAACATTGGAAAGTTGTGTTTTATGTAATACCAATATTCTAAGTTATAAATAAGTAAGATGGTGGTGCATATTGACAATACAAAAGGGGTATTTTTAAATATATTTTATGCTATAAGCTAGAAAATTTCCCTTAAGATTTGTAAATGCCTTATTAGTAAATGCATTAAAATTAAACTTATGGTGTAGACAGCTTATGCTAGATGATAACAAATACGTAAAATACGCTTATTTTTTTAACATTAGGTACTATTGTATGAAAACATTGGAGAGTTTGTAGGGTTAGCATTCCCAAAATTGTGTTTTATAAAATACCTCTATTCTCAGTTATAAATAAGCACAAGATAGTAGTGCACTTTTTTATCATTTATCATAAGATTTTGAAAATATTTATGGATAAAAAATTAATTTACAGTTAGACTACATTGGTTAAATATTTTACAGTGAAACAACTAATTCAAGAATTCTAATTGAACAACAAGCTAACAAATTAAAAGAAAAACAAGGGCTATAATCAAAAATTGCACCTCTTTTATGTTCTGATTAATACAGATGTGCAGCCTCCCAATACCATCTTTAAGGATTGAACCTTGTTGGTTAATATCCATAACAAACACCAATGAACAATACTTGCATCACTTTCATAAAATCTTCCTATCGCCTTTAAAAGAAATTTCTTTTTTATTAATATCACAACAGCCCCTGGTCCCAAAAAATTGAAATATGGATTACATTGTAAGTGGGGTGATCTCAAGGCTATCCACAAAATCTCAAATTTAGTACATTCTACTGTGATGATGAAACAAACACACATGCATATTTTCAATTCTATTTATATGGATTAGCAGTTCAGCCATTCTTCATGGAGCATATATATAAAAAAAAACATAAAATTCTATTTGAAGTGAACTTTTAATGTTTGGACCCTTTCTTTTTAAAATGTTTTAATAATTCTAACAAAAATGGAAAAGTGAGTTCTCTTGTGATGAGATAAACAAACAGAGGTGCAACTTACAATTTTATTTATAGATAATAGCAGATATACCCAATGTTACTCATGATTTCAAATATGTACAAATACCCATAGTATTCTAAATGACTTTGGTATTCAAAATATTTTATTGAAATATAATTTATTTAACTGTCTTAAAAATAAGTATAAGAATTTCTGTTCTCACTATACAAAATTATCTTCACAGGTAAATTTGAAGATTATTCAAAACATTCTATTAAAATATTTAATTTAATTCTCCTAAAAGGAAGTATAAAAATGTTTTCTATTGCATTGATAAATAAGAAACCCTAAATATATTAGTGCAAATTTCATTTATTTTATTTTTTATATTTACTTTAAAAATAATATTACCATTATAAATGAATATTCTTAAATTGCAAATAAATTATAATAAGGAATTAAGAGTATCATAAATGCAAATAAACTAGAATTTATATGACATTTACTTTATGCGAATTAAAAATTATTTTTTGTGAAGGCACAAAAAAGATCATATCATATGGGTCCCCCAAACATATAAATCTGCTCCTGCAATTAAATTATTTCTGGTAAGCAACTATTTTGATATAAGCAAGAAAGTGCTCATCTGATTATCCATCATTACTTGTGAACAATGTTTTTCCAGTTATCGCTGCTTCTCAGCACAGTGCAGAGATAATGATACGTAGTGTCGTACAAGACAGAGCACCAGGCGCGAAGCGCCTTTAATCTCCAGTTTCAATATGTGGTTCTTATCGTCAAACTGTGACATTAATTCAGTGACCCTAATTGGAGGTTCGAGGTTTTTATTTACTACTTTTTATTATTTATCCTAGCTCCTAGTGTGGCAGTTTGTTGCACATTTAGAGTTTAAGCAGTTTGGGGGGTTGATGCAGATCTAAGGGTTACCTAGCGTTTTGGCAGTTTAGTGTTTAGAATTTTTTTTTTTTTTTTTTTTTATAAAATAATAGTCGCGAGTTTTATTTTAAAATCAGATGTTTGAGGTGGGATCATTTAATTCCGATTATCGATGTTTAGAACAGCGCGGGGTCTCTTACGAGATTTGGCCTTGCGATGATCATAGTCATGCAGATTGAATAACAGTTCGTTTGGAACGGATGGCAAATTTCTGTAAAATTTAAGCGCTAGCTTTTTAATTTGGGCTCTAACAGTTTTTATTTTGAAGTCATTCCTAATTACCGAGTTTCTTAAGTACCTGGGAGCTTTCCTGATAATCCGTAGGATTTTGTTTTGTTTTGTCTCTAGGAGGTCTATTGTAGTTTTACAGGCATATCCCCATACGGGTGCTGCATACAGCATTCCCGGGCGGATGACCGATTTATAAATTAGGAGTTTATTTTGATAACTTAGATTTCCGTTTCCTATCATTGGGTATAAGGCTCCTGTGGCCATATACGCTTTTTTGATTAAGTTCGTTACGTGCTGTTTCCAGGTTAGGTGGGAATCTATCGTTACACCTAGGTATTTAGTAGATTTTTCCGCTTTTAGGGCATGGTTGTTTATGTACAGAGGCGGCGGAGGTTTACGTTTTCTTGAGAAATAAATCCAATGACATTTATTGGGGTTTAATTTTATTCGCCATTTTTCCAGCCAAGTTTGGAGTATGTCTAAGTGTTGTTGTAGCTGTCTGTGCATTACTGAGACATAGGGGTGTTTTGCAAGTATCGCACTGTCGTCTGCATAGAGTGCCAGCTCTGTGTTTGGAGTCCTAGGGATGTCGTTCAGGTATATGTTAAAGAGTGTCGGGCCCAGGATAGAACCTTGCGGTACACTACTTTTAATGAGCTTGGGTGTAGATAAGTTACCTCCTACTCTGACTTGAAAGTGTCTGTTATTTAAGTATGAGATTAAAAGTTTGACAATAGCGTCAGGGACTTTTAAAGTGATCAATTTGTACGCTAATCCACAGTGCCATACTTTATCAAAGGCTTTTTGTATGTCCAGAAAAATCGCAGCTGTGGGTGTCTTGTTATTGAGACCAGAAGATATGTACTCTACCACTCTCAGCAAGCAGAGATAATCTGTGGAGACCAAAACTCTTTAAAGCAAGAGTTTTAGAAATTTTCTGGTAGAACTAAATGTACTTCCAATTCAGTAGCAATCTGTGGCATTATTTTAACCCTATTGCTAACGTAATTCTAAGCACTCAGGATTATAGTTAAGTGACTTCTGCCTGTTAACAGGACATTGTATAAAAGTAAGAATTGACCTCTTTATTATATACATGTTCTACATAAAATATTTATATATATATATAGTATTTGTTATTAGTATATGTGCCACATCTCAAAGACTACCAATCGAAAAGAAGAAACATCAATTTTCCTTACCTGAGGAACCTTTACATTTGAGTAATGAGGAAGATTTTCAATATTCCAGACATCCACAATTTTTTGTCTCAAAGGCTAAATGTGTATTTGCTTAGAGTGTGGATAATACATCTCACCTTTGCAAATGCATTTTTGGCTGCTTTATTCATCAAAGAAGTAGATGTCATCAAGAACTATTCAAGACACCCAATGTTTTCCTCAAAGGCTAGAAGTGTATTTGCTTAAAATGTGGATAATACATCTCACCTTTGCAATTGCATTTTTAGCTAATTTGATTCATCAAAGAAGGAAATGTAATCAACAACTTCAGTTAGGGGTACCAGAAAAGTAAGTTTTTCTTCTTATCCAAAGCACATATTAAAATGTTTATTATTATTCTAATTTTTTTTATCCAGAAAGCCTTTGTGAGTGCATTTTGGACTGTTTTGATTCTACAAAAAGAAAATGTAAGCAGCACAAGAATATATAGAAAAATATATTCCATAGAGTAAATTTGAGTTAATGTGATCTCTACTGAAGTCGTAACTTGCAGTATTGGCACCCAGGGCAAACAGTACAATTGGCGCCACCTTCCCCACTGGAGCAGGTGTCTGACTTTATTTTGTATATACCGGTATAATAAAAATGTTGCTATTATTATTGTTATGTAAAATTAGTGACCTGTATATAATTTGCTTATTGTATTAAATAGGAACAAAATGTTAATTTTTGTATATAAAATATTATTCATGGTAATAACGTTTAATATGTTTGTTTTTTAGTATAATTAAGTTAATAATTAATAGTCAAGTAATATAATATTTTTAATATAATTAAGTTTCAATTTTAGATACGTCTTTAATTGCAATTTTAAATTCGTTTCACATTTTTGAATTTATAAAAAGTTTGTATTAATGACATTCCCTCTCCAACTTGGCACCTAAGGGCTGCTCCTACTGCCTCCCCCCCCCCCCCGATCTGAATATGCTGTACTGGAACACAATAATATAGGAAATCTAGTAGTAGGCATTCCATGTCTCCTAGAAGACTGCTCTTTCAGAAATTAACACTTATATGTTTAACAAGAAACGTTTGTGTTTTATGTTTTGAGCTCCTTTATGTTGCTTTTGCATAATTAAATGTAGTTGAGTATTAATGATTAGTCCTACTTTTGTGTCATATATTTTTTAATTTAATCCAGGAATTGAGATTTGGGGGTAAATCCACCTATTTCAGAGAAATTTAGTTTCATTAAAAGAAATTGGGGAAAATATATGTCTATTAAATGCGAGATGAATAGTCATTTTCCCAATGGAGGGATGCCTTTCGCAGAGAATTTCTAAGGTAAAAGTCTGAACTTTGTCATTTTAAAGGATTTCAAATATCCTCTTGTTGGAAATTTGTAAGTACTTTAAAAGTACATATGTTTTAATCCATAATTTTTAGATTACCATTATTTTTCGATATTGATATATTTATTTCCACAATCAATTATGAGAGTCAGTGTTTCTTTCAGGTATACCTCTGGGGGGGGGCAAAGCCCCTAGTGACGAGTATTGGCCCCCTTCCTCGGAGACATTTTATGTTAATCTAGGTTCTATGTGACAGCATTTAGATATATTTATATAGGGCAAATAGAACCCCCCTAAATTTTCATTCGCCCCCCCCCCTTGCCCAAACAGTCTTGAAAGTAACACTAATGATAGTTGTAGTTAGTTAATTATTCAAAATATTTTAATCGAATTATCTACTTTTAATAGTTTTCACACTGTGTTTTGCTTAAAAGCAAACCTACAGTTAATAGACAGTATTAGGACCTCGAATTTGATGGCATTTGCATTTTTTGGGCCTTTTCTCTTTTAGAGCATTTTTTTTAATTTTTAGTGCGCTTTTAGATATTTTGGGGCTTTTTTATTAATTATAAAAGCATTATTTTTTTTAGGTCATTTTCTGCCATTTTTTAAAATTGAAATAAAATTTTCATAAGAATTACGCTTTCAATTTCCAACACTCAACCAAGTTTGTTATATGAACAAAGCCATAAAACTTCAAAAGTTCTCATTCTGGCAATTCAGTTCAAGACACTGTTTAGTGCTAATATTGAGGAAAGAGAATCTCCATTGTCCAGATTTGAAATGAACTGTGGTGAAGGTAGTTAACAAAAAAAAAAAAAAATCAATTTAGAGCTTCTTATCTTGTACTGTTGCTGCTTTCCAAACTCTCTGACAGAACAGGTTTCATGTGGTTCTGACTTTTAGGGTGCAACCCTAAAAGTCAGAATAAAAAGTCCCCAAGTCTCCAAGATACTTGGGGGCTTCTAAAAAAAATATCATTTTTTTTTCTTCTGAGGTTTTATAGTGCATTTTATAAAGCAAAGATAAAATGTGCATCTGTGAATTGTCTAATATTGAAGTGATTTAATTTATAATATTCACAAAATATAATACAAATTATTTTAGGGGATTTTTCCCTTTCAGTTTTGAGGTCAGTTATTTAGTTTTTAAGGGAATTTTAAGTTCTCAACATCCCAGCCGTATAGTGATTATTAGGAAAAGAGGTCAAAAATTTTATTTAATACCTTAAAACCTTCTATAAATAAATTGTATGATGCAACGCCAGTGGTCACTCTGTAAATACAGGGCATTTCGTATATTTTTTAAATCGTTTTTATTCTTACCTAACTGCACTTTTGAGCTTGAGAAATGCGTTTTATTTTCCTTTGTGTAGAAAAGCATAAAGTAAGGAAAAGTAAAAGTTAAGACAATAATCAATTAAAGGTTTGCAAACCAGTTAGCAACTGAGATCATACGGACTGCCAACATTTTTCACCACTCATTTTCTAATTAGTTAAATTAAATTTTGATATATCGCTTCTCTAATCAACATTACGCGAAACGAAGTCTTTCAGAAATGCTAAAGTTGCTCGAGTTTCTGAAAGCGAAGAAGCAAGTTTAAGGTTACAAATATTTCCGAATTTGTAACACAATATATAAGAGTGGAGATTCAAAATTCGCTTTCAAGCTAAATATCTCCATAAATATGTAATTTATTTCGTTGAAACTTTTATCAGTCTATAAGATTCAGTCTAGACAGTATTTGATATAAGTTTTAGTGTTTTACCTGCGGAATAATAGGGGAAAGACATTTCGATAAATCTATATCTATTGAGCATCCTTGAATGTGACGTAACCATTTTTTTTTCAATTATTCTTGTGTTGTATACCTGTGCTCTCGAAAAAATTGAGCAAGTTGGAGGAGGGGGTATTTGGTATGATTGTTTCAATCAATGAACGTGTCAGAAACCCATTAATTTTGGGGAAGAACGGAAGGTCTTCAATTTTCAGAATATATATATATATATATATATATATATATGTATGTATCATCCATCCCTTATTCCCCTATCTAATTTCGCTTTTTGGATCCCTATCCTATTTTCGTTCTATTTCCCGATTCCTTTCTTAATTATCATTCATTTTTTGTTCTTCCATATTGCATCTTGTATAAAAGTGTAATTCATTTTAAAAATCTCACAAAACTAGCAGGTATTTGTAAGGGGAGAGAGAAGTCCCTTTACAAACTCTCCGTAGATCCCCCCGCCCCCCCCCCCCACACACACACACACCGTAGTATCCTAAAAATATATATAAGATATCTACGCCTCACACAAGCTTTTTTTTTTTACACAGTTTTACCAAAACAAAAAATTAAATGTTTCTCTTTAAATACCATAAAATTTGACTGTACAAATTATTTTTCCTTGTCAGCAGACGTGAAAATATAGAGCTTCATATGTATTATCACATTTGTTGTTAATTTTTTTCTTTAATTTTCTTAACTCTGAAGGCATTGTTATTAAACATGAATTGATCAACTCTAATTGTTTACAACAGTACATAGTTAGAGCATCCGAAAATTCTGAAGTCGAAAAAATTCCTTTTTTCATTTGTGTCATTCTTCCGAATCACAGAAATCATCTTGCGTACTATGAATAGCAGGTTCCTAGCTTTTATCATTGGGATTGCCATTCCCCCATTTTACCCACCCAAGATATTTCCACCTGTTTCGTTTCAAGTTACACTCTGACACAAGCGTCTACAGCCGAAGAAAATTGGATCCTTGCTCAAGAGGGGCTCTGGAAGGCACATGGTAAAAGGGCGGGAAAAAATATTTTGCGCGCAATACAATTGAGAATTTGGTTTTGTAGTTTCTGTTTAACAAACACTACAATGTCAATAGAGTATAATGACAAACAAAGCCCTTTTATTTCTAAAATGTAAAGAGTCTTGCATTTCACTCTTGTTTACAGAAAATAACCCATTTTTTAATTTACTATTTTTAATACTTAAAGATTAAAACTAAAATTTTAAAATTAAAATTTTTTTAATTAAAATAATTTTATACTGTGGTACATTGAGTATGAGCAAACTTTAGTTCCAGGAGTCAAGTCAAAATGGAATTTACCATTAAGAGGAAATACAATTTATTAAGTATGAAATTATTACAATGGTTTCCAAAAATTTTTAAATATTTTAAATTGAAAATTTCAATTATTTTTTTAACAAATATAATAAATAATTCTATTATATGTATATTACTTATATAATCAGTAATTATTGATTATATAATTAATTAATATATTTTAAAATTAATAGAAGGAGAATTCAATTTATTCTACCATTGTCCCAGATATTTTATCCCTTTAAAATTTTAAATAAAAATATGTAGTAGTAATAGTGAATTACAAATAGTAACATAGCGATAATAATTGTAAAAGGTAATATTATATATATAATATTATATAATTGTAGAAGGTAAAATTACAGCAGATCAATAATTTAGTAGGGCCTATATTAATCTTCATTCGGGGGGGGGGGGGGAGGGGGCAGCATGACGTCGTATTATTTAATTCTGTCATCAAGTTGACATTAAATTTAGTAGGTTTTATTGTTTACTTAAAGGATTCCATACGTTTTTGCCACACTACTACTATCTTTCCTAATGTCAAAGGTATATTTAAATATATCCACATCATTTAATTAAAAATTAGTTAAAATCAAATTTATAAATTTTTTCAACTTTCAAAATGTTGTAATTTTTACAATTTTCTTGTTTTTAAGTGTTTTGTATACAAATTTAAAAACGAGGTATTGAGGGGGGGGGGGGAGCTCTAACGTATCTCAATCTCGGACACTGGCGTCTTTCAACGGAAATAATCATGCCAAGTTTTATTCAATTCTCTCAATTTGCTAGAGAGATATCGTGTCTACAGCCTCACAGACAGACAATACATACGGACATGATTTTAAAAATGGTTAATTTGCATTCTGTATGTTCAAAGTGCGCAGATCCATCAATATCCGAAGGTCGATGTATTTTTACTCCAATACATTCCCTTTACATATACTATGTGTTGTACGGAAAAATATGTGAAAGGAACATCTATTTTTATATAATGTTTTATTACAAATAGAATGATTTCATTCATATGTTTCCAACTAGGAAAGGTAAACATTGAATCTCAGCTAAGAAGTTTATCCCATAATCTCGTATTTAATTTGTGAAATAATGTTTCCTGAATTTATGTCAAAAGCGTTGTAGTGAGCAATGTCATGAATTTAATGGTCCACCAGAAAAGTAGCCACTAATTTTTGAAAAAATTGCCGATATCCTTAAAATAAGCTCTAATTCTAACCAGATATCCCATGTAAAATTAAAGCAAAAATATACATTAAAATTTTGTATAATATTTTACTTTCTAATTGTTTAGTCTAGTCTAACTTATTAAATGAATTAAAAGATCAAAAGAAGTTTAATACTGAATATTATTTTATTTAATAATATTGTATTAGAGACTAGCTGCTAAAACTGACGAAATTCCATTGTAATAATAATAGTATAGAAATACATAACACAAAATCTTCGTTAAGCCTGCTGTCTTAAATAATTTGAAATTAAAAATACATTATTATTTAGAGCATAAGCAGGTTGAATATATCAAACGGTTTCTGAGGCCTCCTTCATCAAAATATAATACAGAGCAACCACATTCTTTCCTTTGCTGGTTAGGTTGCTCTTTTTATCCTTTTGCCTCCGAAACCGGTTGATATATTTAATCAACTATTTATGCTGAAACTTTTTGAAGCATTTTTAAACTAACTTGAAGTACTTTTTAATTTCAGGTTATAAGACATTTTTTCTCAGGTTATTCAGACATTTAATTTCAGGTTATAAGACATCCGTCGAAAACTCGAGTTGCGATTTTCGACATGATTCCAATACTTTCCCAATACATTACCATACTTTCCCTGCAATACATGGTAATGTATAGGGAAAGTATTGGAATCATGCCGAAAATCGCAACTCGAGTTTTTGACGGATCTACACGTTTCGAGACCTCTAGAATACGAAAAAACTATTTTTAGCGTGACGTCTGTGTGTGTGTGTCTGTCTGTTTGTCTATCTGTTTGTCTGTGCAATGTATGTATCCACTCTAACTCTAAAGTTAATGGCCGAATTTCATAAAATTTGGTAGGTAAGCCACTTGGGTGTGACCTTGGTGCTGATTAGTTTTTAGTACGATTCCGGATAAAAGAACCCGCATTTTTTTGCGAAATGGCCCTAAAAAATTGCCTTTATCCACTCTAGCTAAAAAACTAACGGACCGAATTTCACAAAATTCGGCAGATAAGTCGCTTGTGGGTTACCCCGGTGCTGATTAGATTTTGGTATGATTCGAAAAACAATAACCTGCTTTTTTCTTGCGAAACGGCCCGCAAAAAACGTCAAAATCTGAAATAAAAAATCTGATGTGGGCAGCACATGACTTTCCTTATATAATGCAATGAATTTACTACTTTTACAGTTAAAAAAATGTTACCCTTATAGTACGTACTTATATTCTTTCAAAGATATTGAATTTTCTTGAATTAGTCGTCATTTTCATAGATTTAGCATCATTTTTATACATTTTGCGAGATTTTCGTAATTTGGCAACATTTAAAAATGTCACCAAGTTGGGGACATTCTGCTAAATTTGTCGCCAAAATCTCACCAAGTGTTATGAACGGAAAAATAAGTTATTCTTACAGCAGATAAATGACTATTGGCGGTCAAATACAAAAGTATTACTCAAAGTATCTTTTCTCGTGAATGGAACGAGTTAGATCCACGAGAATGATGTCACCCAATTTATCACATGATATTACATATAAAAAGTGAATATGTTTGTTAACAGTTAATTTTTATTTTTATTTTATGGGACTTTTTGATAAATTTACTTGAAAAATGTGCAATATCTCGAGAACGGTTCATGCTAGCGTTCTAAAATTTACGTCAATCGTTTTCTAAGGAAAAATTATATAAGAAATGTTTATTTGCGTAACTTTGTTAAAGGTTTTGATTTTTTCAAATTTCAATCGAAAATTTAGGAGAGTTCTGATCATTCGATTGTGTTTCAAAACAATAAGCTTCCAGTATTGATGGATTGTGAGTTTTGTACCAAATTTCATTCGAATCGTTCCATTTGTTCATGAGGTGTCGTCTCCATAGACTCACTGACACACACATGCACATACACGCACAGACATCACCTTAAAAATGTTCGATTCGTGATCAGGGATGCTTGAAACGTGCTCTCCCGTCAAAAACTCGAATTCGAATTTTCGACCCCGTCACAATACTTTCCTTATACGTTATGTATATAAGGAAAGTAAAAACTACGTATGCTCAAATATATCCATTAAATACTTGGTTTATACGTAAATTTAACGATAAAAGAATAAGATAAACCCCATTACACTAGGACTTGCTGTTCTCAAGATATTTTAGTTTTTTCGTATTTTCTCTACGCCACCTTTGAAAATAAGTCCAGTTACCAAATGAGAACGAAAATGGAATTGAACGTGAATTAAATTTAATTAAAATAAAGAGAACGTGGACATAAGTCTGTAGGGAAAGTCATGTGCTGCCCACATCAGGTTTTTTCTTCAATAATTCATTAAATAGAGTTTAATTTTACAAAATAGCACCCATAATTATTTTAAATAACACTGAATTTGCACTTTTAATTCAATTTTCGTTTCATTTGGTTACTGGACTTACTAAAGGTAACGTCGCAAAAATGCGAAAAAAAAAAAACATAAAATATATCAAGAACGGCTAGTCCTAGAGTAATAGGATTGGTCTTATTCTTTTCATCATAAAAAATTACGTATAAAACAAGCATTTAATTGATACATTTGAGCATACGTTGTCTTATTTTATATTTTTGCGGGCCATTTCGTAAAAAATGGCAAGTTTATCTTTTTTGAATCTTACCAAAATCTAATCAGCACCAAAAGGTATTATCCTTCATGTGACTTATCCATCTTAGCTGAGTAGACAGGCAATTTTTGCGGGCTATTTTGCAAAAAAGGGCGTGTTCTTTTATCCTGAATTGTACCAAAATTTAATCAGCACCAGGGTCACCTACCAAATTTTTTAAAATAAGGTCAATTAGTTATTGAGTTAGAGTGGATACATTGCACAGACGTCCGCTAAAAATAGTTTTTTTAGTGTTCTACAGGTCTTAAAACGTGTAGATCTGTCGAAAACTTCCTTTGCGATTTTCGACACGATTCCAATACTTTCCGTATACATATTATATTCCGTATTATCATGTATTGCAGGAAAAGTAAAAATACAATTATATATATTTTTTGGGCTGTAATAATAAATTTGGAGGATGAAATTCATATCTATATAATAATTGCCTAACATGCTTTTATCTTCATAAAATCATAAAACACAAAACCCGCCTATAAGGGACATTCCCAAAAATATGGATACAGGTCCCATTGCATATATTGGCAATGTACTGCATGTATCGGCGTGTACCATTGCAGATATCGGCATGTACCTGTTTCACGCTTATACGCTCGTCAGCATGGAATAGCCGGTAAGCCACAATTTTTGCGAGCTTCTACAGGAACTGACAATTTCAGTCCTTACACGTGGCCGGCATAAAGAACTTTGCTTGTGCAGCTTCGTGTGGCCTGAACTAAATTGTAAATGAATTTTATTTTGTCCATCCACTCGAATTTATTCCTATCTATATAATAACTGTTTAACGTGCTTTTTCCTTCACAAAACACGCCTGGGCATTTCCAAAAATATGAGCTACATTCCCATTGCAGATATCAGCATCCATGGACAGGTTTCATGCTTATTATGTGTTCGTCAGTTTGGAATAACCGATATCTTCAATGACAGCAAGAAACTTGCTGTAAGCAACAATTTTTGCGAGCTTCTATGGGAACTCACAATTTCAACCTTTAACGTGGCCGACATAAAGAACATTGCCTTTGTAGCTTCGTGTAGTCTGAACTAAATTGCAAACGAATTTTCTGCCGGTCACGTGGATGGACTGAAATTATCAATTCCCATAACAGCTCGCAAAAATTGTAGCTTACAGCAAGTTTCTGGCTGCCATGTCAGATATCGGCTATTCCATGCTAACGAATGCATAAATGCAAAACCGGTATGTGCAAAAGCATAATTTTATCTTTCTAGACCCCCCAGAAGACCTTCAGTAACTAAAAAACTGAATCTTTTCAAACATAGTATCGACCACGGGATAGAACTTAACGAAGCCGGATTTTCGCCGTCCCTTCCCGGACAGAGAAAATAATGTTTTCCTTACTCAAAATCTTTCTAGTCCTTCCGAAAGAGTCCTGGTGACCTAGAAGCTTGAATTTTTGCACATCTATTCTAACGTTTGCATCACAGACTTGACCCCCTCCCCTGTGGGGCAAAGAAGTTATTTTATTTTTGAAGTCCATCAAGACCCCCCAGAGGTACTCCGGTGATCTAAAAGTTCGAAACTTTGCAAACTTATCGACCACGGGACAGAATCTATCTGGGTCAATGTTTGATACGCTCTGCTTTCGACACTAAACGTTATATATTGTTAAACAAAATAAAATTTATCAGAAAATGTTTCAATTTAAATATTTATAAGTTTTTTTGTCTAAGATAGGCTTATATACTAGTTGTATATATATAAAAAAACTCTAGCAAATATTTTTAAAAATTATATATTTGTCACAATAAAATGATATATGATTTAGTTTTCTACTATTTTCATATATTTTTTGTGAAATAAGAAATTTGGAGAAGTAAACAATGTTAAATAATAATTAAGTAAATATGTTTTGAAATTATATTACATCTTTGTAGTAGCATAAATGGAGTTATAAATAATTTAGTTTTCGGCAACATATTCTACGCATTATCGACCACTCAAGTATAACAAAAAGAACGGAAATAGAATGAGCTCTGAGATGCCCGTGACATCTTGAAAATTGAGAAAAACTTTGGTTAGAAAATAAATTATTATGCAACACAAAAGTTCGTAAAATTTTCAGATCCGTGTGGGGTGGTGATACAACACAATTTCAAAGAAACAAGGCCAGGGTCAGTGGATCCTTTATAGTACAACCAAAATCATCTCTACTACGATGGTAATGCCTTCTGCAACGCAAGGAGGGAGGGGAATCGCGAAATTTCCGGTTTCTGACAAGTCAAGCTCTCCCCTTTCTGCATTTTGAAGACTCTGAGCATTCTACGCATTCCCAGCTTATGCGGGTTGTAGAAACTATTCACAAAAACTCTACCAACAGGCAGTATACTTCAATTGTTTTTCTGGACGTGGCGAAAGCCTTTGATAAAACTTACTTGCCCGGGCTTATTACCAAGTTGGTGCGACTTGGCATTTCGACTCAACTTTTGGCTATCATCAACTCGTATCTCACTAATAGATTTTTCCGCGTACGAGTTGATAAAACTCTCTCTTCTATCAGACCAATCAAGGCCGGCGTTCCTCAAGGAGGAAACCTCAGTCCACTTCTCTTTAACATCTTCATCAACGACATTCCAACCATACCTCAAATTAAGCTGGCCATCTTTGCTGATGACACAGCGCTTATCGCACGGAGCTGCTCTCCACACAACTCCATTAACACACTTCAAAGTTACATCAATCATAGCTTTGAGCACTGGCTCGTTTCCTGGAGAATCCAAATTAATGCTACCAAGAGTGCAGTTGTTATTTTTAAGCCTAACTACCGAGAATTAAATCACAACTTTGTTTTAAAGATCTTCAATCAGCCTATCCCATTCTGCCACTCCGCTAAGTATTTGGGCGTCACTTTGGATGCCCATATGACTTACGGAGATCATATCGACAATAAAGTAGCCTCTGCAAATAAAACTTTTCGTGCCCTCCTGCCCATTCTCGGTAGTAAATCCCACCTTTCCCTTAACAATAAGCTAATTATTTACAAACAGATCATCGCACCTGGATTTTTGTACGCCAGCCCAGTTTGGGGGTCGGCGGCAAACGTCCACATTAAGAAACTGCAGGTTTTCCAAAATAAAGTTTTACGTTGCATCGTTAGGGCTCCTATGTATGTCCAAGACGAAGTAATCCATCACGACCTCAAAGTCTCGGGAATAATCGAGCAAATCTCGGCCCACTCACTCAAATTTAACAAAGTTAATTCTAGTAGACCCTGTTTGCGAGATGTAGATCAGACGTACAATCCTATCGCGCCTTCCTATTGCAGGAAGCGCAGACCTAGGCATCTTCTGTTTAGCACCGATGGTACTAAATGGAAGAAACGTCGTTTTGTCATCCCACAACCAGGAGTCTCGTAAACCTGAACGCCGGCAGATGGCGGCACTGCTGCCACTCTGTCCCGTTCACTTTACTGGCCAACCACTGGCCAACCCACCTGCTTGCTTTTGCCCGCGTTTTTTCTGCTAGACCAGTACTCAGATCCACGTTTCCATAACTTAATCTGTTGTAATCTGTAATTTGTAAATTTAATTTGTGTGTCACTGAAAAGTGCCTTCTTTTTCTCACAAGAACTATGGTGCCCTGACTGCAGTGCAGTCTTCTTACTCCAGCTTCTGCTATAAACTTAAACTTAAAACTCTTTATACATTTATTTGCATTTTACTTTAAATCTTAACTGCATCAGCTTAATCTTAAAATTAATCTTAAATAACCTGTTCATTTAATTTGTTACTTAAAGCTTTTCAATAGTTTAACTAAAAATGTAATTCTTGCTTCCTCTGAGCTTGCTCATTTTCTATTTGCTGCCCTTAAGGCACTGGCCCCGCCCCTTCCTCCTTAGTACCGACTTGCAGGTCGAAGCCGTCCAAGACAATTTTCTACCTCATCTCAAGCAACTTGCAGCAACTGAACCTACAGCGTCCTCATTGGAGAGGAACGCCAAAGCATATTGCTATACATGCTAGACTCAACACCAGTCAACCCTTAAAAGGGAGCTTAATAGACTCACGTGCAAAGTCAGGGAAAAAATTGTCGCAGAAAAGCAGCAACAGTATAAAGAACTAATCGAATCCCTTAGCCCAGAAGACGTATCGCTCTGGCAATTCGCAAAAAGACTCAGGAAACCTCAAATTAAGCTCCCGCCACTAATAGATGGTGCTAAAATCGCGTACTCAGACGAGGAAAAAGCCGAGGCGCTCGCAAGCCATTATGAAAAACAATTCCAACCAAACCACGATCTAATGTGTCAGGACACCCTAAGAATGGTTAGTCAAACTTTAAATAACTTCAGGAATTCCCCGGTAACGGCTGAGATTGACCCAGCCACCCCGCAGGAGATAGTAGAAATTATTAAAAATCTCAAAAACCGTAAAAGCCCAGGGCACGACAAAATCAGAAATATTGCGGTTAAAAACCTACCCTTAAACGTAATATGTTACTTGACTATCTTAATAAATAAAATATTAAAACTAAACTATTTCCCCAAAGAATGGAAGGAAGCGATAATTATAACAATCCATAAGCCTGGTGAGGATGCCACAATTCCAGCCAACTACAGACCAATTAGCTTGCTACCGACACTTAGTAAAATTACTGAGAAAATTATTCTTAAGAGACTGAACACGCACCTTAGTGAGAATGACATTATCATTCCGGAGCAGTTTGGATTTCGGCCAAAGCACTCCACCACTCATCAATTGCTGAGAGTGGTAGAGTACATATCTTCTGGTCTCAATAACAAGACACCCACAGCTGCGATTTTTCTGGACATACAAAAAGCCTTTGATAAAGTATGGCACTGTGGATTAGCGTACAAATTGATCACTTTAAAAGTCCCTGACGCACTTGTCAAACTTTTAATCTCATACTTAAATAACAGACACTTTCAAGTCAGAGTAGGAGGTAACTTATCTACACCCAAGCTCATTAAAAGTAGTGTACCGCAAGGTTCTATCCTGGGCCCGACACTCTTTAACATATACCTGAACGACATCCCTAGGACTCCAAACACAGAGCTGGCACTCTATGCAGACGACAGTGCGATACTTGCAAAACACCCCTATGTCTCAGTAATGCACAGACAGCTACAACAACACTTAGACATACTCCAAACTTGGCTGGAAAGATGGCGAATAAAATTAAACCCCAATAAATGTCATTGGATTTATTTCTCTAGAAAACGTAAACCACCGCCGCCTCTGTACATAAACAACCATGCCCTGAAAGCGGAAAAATCTACTAAATACCTAGGTGTAACGATAGATTCCCACCTAACCTGGAAACAGCACGTAACGAACTTAATCAAAAAAGCGTATATGGCCACAGGAGCCTTATATCCAATGATAGGAAACGGAAATCTAAGTTATCAAAATAAACTCCTAATTTATAAATCGGTCATCCGCCCGGGAATGCTGTATGCAGCACCCGTATGGGGATATGCCTGTAAAACTACAATAGACCTCCTAGAGACAAAACAAAACAAAATCCTACGGATTATCAGGAAAGCTCCCAGGTACTTAAGAAACTCGGTAATTAGGAATGACTTCAAAATAAAAACTGTTAGAGCCCAAATTAAAAAGCTAGCGCTTAAATTTTACAGAAATTTGCCATCCGTTCCAAACGAACTGTTATTCAATCTGCATGACTATGATCATCGCAAGGCCAAATCTCGTAAGAGACCCCGCGCTGTTCTAAACATCGATAATCGGAATTAAAAGATCCCACCTCAAACATCTGAGTTTTAAATAAAACTCGCGACTATTATTTTATAAAAATATATATATATATATATATATTCTAAACTCTAAACTGCCAAAACGCTAGGTAACCCTTAGATCTGCATCAACCCCCCAAACTGCTTAAACTCTAAATGTGCAACAAACTGCCACACTAGGAGCTAGGACAAATAATAAAAAGTAGTAAATAAAAACCTCGAACCTCCAATTAGGGTCACTGAATTAATGTCACAGTTTGACGATAAGAACCACATATTGAAACTGGAGATTAAAGGCGCTTCGCGCCTGGTGCTCTGTCTTGTACGACACTACGATGGGGTCAACATATTGCTATTTGAGATGTGGGGATAAGTGCTCCAGCACAGGCTCCCCGAAACGATTCGTCTTGGCTTGGCATTTTGAAGAATTCGGTAGGATGAACAGAACAAGACAATTTGAACCTCTCTGCACTCTCTGGATGCATGGGTTGGGATCTGGCCTGAGTTTGTTCATTGCCTCGGATTTGAGATTGCGACATTCATTTTGAGAGTTCTTCTCTAAACCAAGAAATATAATAGTCATGATTTTCTATAAATATAGGGATGAATTATTTTGATATATTTTTTTTTCACCCTCATTTATACACACGTTAAAAAATTTGTACCACAAAATTAAAAGTGCTTTGTTAGTAAAAGTTAGTGCTTTGTTAATAAAATAAAATTATTTATACACACGAGCAAAGTTAAAGTATCATTGGAGTTTAATTAATATATAAAATATTATTTTGGTTCTTATAGGATATCATTCTATATGAAAATCTTAAATTTTGAATAATGTGAATTCATTCCCCCAATAACACATATTAAAGAAACTATAAATAAAAATGTTTGCGAGAACGACTTATGTTATCCTCATAAATGACGGCATTCGCCATTAGCTTTAAATAAAAATCACATATTAAATTCCTATTTTCGTAACACTTTTATATGTCTCTAGCAGTATACCCGTTCTTCGTACGGAATATATAATATGAAAAAAACTTCACAATCATGTGCAAATTCCTATAATATTCTAAATGGCATTGTTATTCCAAACATTCTATTAAAATATTTAATTTAATGCTCCTAAAAATATATTTTAGAATCTCTGTTCCTGCTATACAAAATTACTTCACAGGAAGATCTGAAGAATGAAATATCCTGGTTCCGTATGTAAACAAATTTTCGAAACATATTAAATTAAATCAATATATGCCGAACTAAAAGCGCTAAAAATTGTATAAAAAGATATATCCGTACTACTTACATTCTCCAATATTAGAAGACATACCCGTATATTAGTAGAAGATTACCCTTCTACAATATATGAGTTTCACAAATCTTTGCCAAAAAATAACAGATAACATAATAAATTGAAAATATCAAAAATCCCAGTGAACTTTAAGCCTGAAGACCGTAATTGATTCCAATGCCAAAATGAATGTGCTAGTGCTAAGCTTATATACTTTTACTACTTATATTCTCATAGATTAGGAGATATACCCGTATATTAGTAGAAGACACCCGTACTACAATATATGAGTTTCAAAAATATTTGCCAAAATAAAACAGATAACTTAATAAATTGAAAATATCAATAATCCCCTTAATTTTTAAACTCGAAAGCCGTAATAAATACTAATATTAAAATGAAAGCTCTAAAATTGTACTACACTTACATTCTCGTATAGATTAGAAAGTATACCCATGTATTAGTAGAAGATTGCCCGTACTGCATAGCCTTTCTTCGTACGGAACATATAATATAAAGAAACATAAAATTCACAATCATGTGCAAATTCTTATACTATTTATTCAAAACATTCTATTAAAATATTTAAATTAATGCTCTTAAAAATTTTTAAGAATCGCTGTTCTCGTTATACAAAAGATATCTTTACAGGCAGATCTGAAAAATAAAACATCCTGGTCCCGTTTGTTAACAACGTTGCAAAAAATATGAAATTGAATCAACATATGTGAAAATAAAAGCGCTAAAATTGTATGGGAAGATATAACCATATTACTTATATTCTCATAGATTAGAATATGCCTGTGTACTAATAGAAAAATATTCAACCATTTTTGCCAAAAAATCAACCATTTTTGTCAAAATGAAACAGATGCATAATAAATTGAAAATATCAATAATTATAATAATTTTTAAACCTGAAGGCCGTAATTGATATAATCCAGTCAAAAATGCAATTTCCACAAATTTATTTTATATACATTTCTTTATTATTTAAATTGGAAAAGATTTAATAAAAATAGTCTGCTATGTACATAATGCTATGTAATGCTATGTCTATGGAAGGTTTAACTCTACTTTTTTCCGGACAACCCCCGGTCATAAAAACTCGAAACACGGACTAAATTTTAGGTGGGACTAGTCCAAGGCTACCAACAAAATTTCATGAAATTCGGTTCAGCCGTTCTCCCGTGATGATAAGACAAACATACAGACAGATATATTTTCAATTTTATTTATATAGATTATATTTTTGTATTGTTTATTTGATTTTCTAAAATAAATGTTCGAAAAATAGGATACTTCTCCGTGGTCCGTTCACTCCAAAAATTGATAGGTCTCTCATGTTCATCGATTGAAATATTCACATTAAATTTCATTCGATTTGCTCCATTTATTCGTGAGATATAGTTGAAAACTCCATGTAGAAAAGTTGACTCCATCATGTAGAAAAGCAACTCGTGATAATTTTGAAATAAGGATGTCCATTCATTTCGAATTTAAACTATTTATAAAGCATGCACTCAATTGATAATAGTGAGTTTATTTTATTTTTCCCGATTGTTCCATTTTAAATTAAAAAAAAAAAAGCACATAAAAGAACTGTGCATGCCCACATCTTATAAAGAATAACATTCGCATTAAAGAGCGATATTATTATCGATTATATTACATATCTATTTCCTTAATGTTTTCATGTGTAATTATGTCCCCTCCCCTCGTCGAAAAATAGGATCTAAAAAATAAGGGCTTTCCTTTGTCTCGTTCACCCCAACAGGCAATAGGCCTCTAACGTTTAGCAATTGAAATAATAATGACTACATTTTATTCGATATTATCAACTTGTTGTAAAGATATTGTTATCTACAGAGACATAGACACACAGATAAAAATGGCTGATCCGTATTCAGGGATTCTCAAAACGTATATATCCATCAAAATACAAGTGTTTGATTTTTTAACTCATCCCAAATATTTTTATATATTGTCATATACTATGTGCTGAAAGGAAAAAAATATTCAGGTGCGATTAATTAATTTTCATTGAGGAAAGAGTAGGTATGGGTAGCGCCTGGTTAACGCATGGGCCCCCATATTTTAAGGGTCAAGAAGACTTTTCATTGAACGAGAGAGAGGAGATACTGAAGTTCTTTTATACAGATGACACAGTAGGACAGTAGCAAACGTTGAAAATGATTTTGAAAAGGAGTCGATTACCTGTACGTAACCCCCAATAATATGGTCTGACAAAACAGGATTTTTCTGGAAAAGTTTGTTTTCTACTGAAACAATCATGAGACCTTCAATATATATTGTTTGTAAAATTCGTAAATTGTCTTGTTTTATTCTATCAATTTGTTCCAGAGCGTTCTATCAATTTGCTTAGCGTTTCGTCGCTAAAATAATCATACAAAATTCCCTTCCGTTTTATAAATTTGTTCGAGAGATATCGTGCTCACAGATGCACATAGGCAGACAGCATTGAAATAAAATCTAATGTGAGCACCACATGACTTTCCCTGCAGACTCAAATTCATTTTCTCTTTATTTCTTTAATAATTCCTTAAATTGAGTTTAATTGCACAAAATAACACTGAATTCAATTTTTGTTTTTATTTAGTAACTGTAAATTTTAGTTTTTCAAAAACGACGTAACAGAAATGAAAAAAAAAAAAAAAACCTCAAATATCTCAAGAACGGTTAGTCCCTGATTAATGGAGTTGGTCTTATTCTTTCCTCGTCAAAAATTATGCATAGAACTCGCATTTTATTGATGCATTTGATCCTAGTCTTTTATTTCAGATTTTAGCGTTTTTTGTGAGGCATTTTGTAAAAAAATACAGGTTTTACTCCTCCGAATCGTACCAAAATCTAATCAGCACCAGAATAACTTACAAGTGACTCATCTACCAAATTTTATTAAATTTAACCAATTAGTTTTTTAGCTAGAGTTGATACATCGATTTTTGCAGGCCATTTTGCAAAAAAAAAAAAAAAAAAAAAAAAAGGCAGGTTCTTTCATACCGAACCGTACCAAAATCTAATCAGCACCATGGTCACCCACAAGAGACTTACCTACCAAATTTTATGAAATTTGGTCCATTGTTTTTTAGTTGAGAGTGGATACATACATTGCACACACACACACAGACGTCACGATAAAAATGGTTTTTTCGTGTTCTAGAGGTCCCAAAACGTGCTCTAGAGGTCCCAAACGTCTAGAGGTCCAATACTTTCCCTAAACATTACCATGTATTGCAGGGAAAGTATAATACCATCAAAGAAGTTAAAACAAACGGATAACCAAACCAACAGGAGCAGACAACCACTCCTTTGAAATTAATTCAATTTTCATTCACATTTGGTAACGACTTATTTTCAACAGTTACGGAGCAAAGAACTAAAATATCTCGAGAACGGCAAGTCCTAGTGTAAAATAAAAACATTTCTCTAATAGTTAGTTTTTATAGTTAAATTTATTATTCATTTTTAAAAGTAACACTTCTTTTGTTGCTAATAATGCCCGCTTGTGCAGTACAAAATTTCGCTTAGAAAAACCATACTAGGGCCTACATTTTGTATCAATTAATTAGAATTATTGCAATTTAGAATCAAATACGGAAACTAACAAATATATTTGGTAGAAAGAAAAATCATTAATAAATAATTATTAATTAATAGTAAACAGTGAGAAACGAACTCAGAGACACACTAGTCAGAACAGGACCTGTGATCGCTGTCCACGAACTACTTTATAATCACAGACTAATATATAGCATTCTGTGCTTATAATCATGTACAACTGTGAATCCATTCATATTACTTCCAAATTTCTCTATCCTACTTCAGATAAGCGAGAGGTCAGTTTTGACTTCTAGGCAATACAGTACATGTAACCAACGAGTTAGAATATATGGAGAGAGTGCGGTCCAATCTCTTCCATGTTATAAACGTGGCCAAACATAGAGCAGGTGCTAGTGGTTGAGGAGGAGAAGGCCACTCATGCTTTGGCGATTTATCGCCTAAACTGTGTCGTGTACCTTCTGTTTTCTTTTTTAACTTCTATTAAAGTTGAGGATGAATGGGAAGTTGTTACACGTATTATATATACATGATTTTAAAAAATATGTATGAAGAAAAATACGAAATAAGATTAGAATATTTTTATTACCAAAAAATTTTATTACTAAAGACAAATTTTGTTAATGAAGTCAATTTCATAAAACAAATTGAACTGCTAAACAATTGCAAATAAAATATAATAGGAAATAGATTACAAGTATACAAATTGAAGAATATGTATAATATATTTAAAAACAATTATAAAGTATATGAAAAAATTATGTGCATGCTCGCTTAAAATGTGGAAGTCTCCACTTTTATCCAGATAAACTTTATCTTTGAAAGTTATGTTAGCAGTATCCATATCTGCTTTGAGGCGTAATACGATTGAGTCATTTTTACATCTAATTTATTTTAATGTATTGTATGCGTACCGTCAAATATAAAACAATGTAATATTTGCAATAATAAAATATTTAACTTTATTTGCATTTTTTTTAATATAAAATGACATTTCAGAATAAAATACAAAATCATGTCTAAATTCATAAATAGGGGCTCAGATATTGAAATAGCCACGATTCTTAAATTGTCAAAACGTGTTCGGAAAGTGTTTTTGCTTGTTTAATCCACATAGAATCTGGAAATTGTTTAAAACTGTTTTTCTATAAAGTATAGGAAATAAATACGATTATAATATATTACGGAACAAAATAGAAAAATTGCATTTAATTATAATAGTTTCAGAGATTTGACTGCTAATAATTCGTTTGAAAAATGCTTTAAATAAATATTGTGAAATTTACATCCAGAATTAAAAAGACCGTAAGCACAATTGCAGTGCGCTAACTCAATGTGGCATAAAAATAAATGTTGTGCAATTATATTAAATATTAAAAACTTATAGCAGAAATTGAAGATCAATCTATCCAAAATTATTTCTAAAAATTTTAAAAACAACTAAAGCATTAGGACCAAAATTATAATTAAAGCTATGTGCAGAATTTTAAATTTTAATGACCTTTAAATAGAGTTAATTTTGTATTAATACTTCTGCATTTGTTTTGTTGAAGTTTCTCAGTATGAAGTTTCTCAGTGTAACACAGCCTTATTTTAAAAAATTCAAAGAGTACGGATTTTATTAACAGAACTTTGTGGTTTTGTATTGGGTCGTGGTTTAAAATGTGATCATTTAAATTTGAGAAAAGATATGGATCCATCTGCATCATTGAATAAGTTATAAGTGTGTGCATAATGTTGCGTTTGTGTAATTTTCCAGCAGCTTCAATTATACGAAAAGATTTTTCTGCAACTTTGCAAAGTTTATGTACATCATCACCAGGCGATATTAATCCATCTCTGTTTTTAATTTTAATTAAATTGGAAAAAGAAGAGTTCACTGTTAATGCCAAAATACATTGTGAGCACTTGAGTGATTTGGTTAATTTTTTTATGATGAATCCTGAAATGTAGCCTACAACATCAGTAATAAAAATGCTCAAATTGCTTAAGTCCATTATATTATTTTCTATGTCTCTAATATTTTGTTCTACCGTTTCATCATAAAAAGTAATATCTTCATTTAAAGTATTAGTGTATTTGTTTATAGATGATGAGACATTCAGGATATTGGTTTCATCTAAAGGCAAGCAGTTTGAATTAAGGGAGGATGTAATCTGGTGATGAGAGAGTAATCTAACGTATGCTGATTTAAATTGTATGGCTGTAGGGTTATTGTTGTGTCCGCCTTTGCTTCGTACTGCACTGAAAAACATTTCAATGGGATCTTGGGAAAGTTTGTACGTGGGTAAAAAGATGAGAAGCTGAGAATCAATTAAACTGCTATATAGTAATTTTGTGCTATTGATACATGTTAATAAACCTAAAAATCCCGTTTTTCTGTTACTATGTAAAATTAAAGGGCAATTTATAGTTTTAAAAACAACTGAACATTAGGACCAAAATTATAATTAAAGCTATGTGCAGAATTAAGTTTTAATGACTTTTAAATAGAGTTAATTTTTTATTAAATGCTTCTGCATTTGTAATGTAAAGTATGTAAGTAAAAATGTATGATGTAAGTAAAAATATTTATATTGGTAGAGCTGTTTCTAGATCAAGAAGCCTATTACTTAAATTATGATGAGAAGAATGTGAGGTTCTTTTAGAGTTAAGATTGCTCATTTAATAGATTGCTAACGCATGATCAAGAAGTCGGTGATTCAAATACTTCTTTGGGCAAGGCATATTTCTTTCTCGAGAACTAAACAAGAGTTGTTGTTGTTGAGACCCAGACCGTCCGACCTACCAGAAAGGTGTAACTGTTTGGACGGCCGGAAAGAGCCACTCAATTTAGACCAGAACCCAGTGGGGAAGCATCCACAGGGACCGTACCCTCCTTCCCCTACCACCAACCTCTCGGAAGGACCTACTGACCCACATATTTAACGTGATCGTACTCCGCGTGAACACGGCGACAGTTTTAGCAGCAGAGGGAATCGAACCCAGGCCTACCGAGAGCAATTACCGCGTGCTAACCACTGGGCTACCGCGCCAAACTAAACAAGAGTGTAATACCAAAATACTTCTTGAAAACACTGGGAGTTTGGTAATACATCCTTTGATTTTTAATTTGTGAACGGGGGGAAATATATCTTTTTAATCGAGATGTTTATATGAAATTAATTCTAACCAGCATCGGCACCTATAAAATTTATCCGGAGGGATTCAAGGATAAGATTAACAACATTGACTAGTTTGATGTCCGACTTTGTGATTTTGGAGTGTCCCCTTGTCATCCCCTATGGGCGCCCATGCTAACTAGTAATACTTTTTAAGTACGATTTACTCTGAACTAGAAATGAGATCATGCTCATATATCATTATATAAAATGCACCGAAAAGTTATGATGTAAAATCTAGCTGACATTTTCAACGAATGTAAACTATTATTATATTTTATTATGAACGTAAAATTTTATCATACGACACGTCTTTACTCTCATTAAAACTCCCATTTTTCTTCCCTAGCCACCCAATGTTGCGAGTCGCCAACCGTCGCCAAGTTCTACCTCGAAGAGAAAACATACGAGGATACCGAAAATAACTCTATAACTATCAGCAAAGTACTCCAAATGTTTTTTTAAAGTGTTAGAATGACATTAGAAGTCTTTTGCAATATCACAAACACCAAAAATAAAGCAAAACTTCTAATTATACAGCATTAAAAGCAATGAAATTAATAGCCAAATGAAATGCACCATGCTAAAATCTAGCACAATTCCTTTTTAACTATATTTGTAAGATATATAATGGAAAAAAATGTTATCCATGAAAAGAGTAAAGCCCTCCTTGTACATGCTTTCACTTGCAGCCGTAATTACAACAGTACATAACCATTATTTTAGCATTTATATTTCTGGAGTACGCTCTCTGTTAGAAATTGCCATTGAAATGTATAGGGTCACAGTCGGAAGAAAATGCGTTCTCGGGGAATTCGTCCCTAAGACACCTGCCTTTATCTTTGATGACGATTGCAACCCTTAAGCTCTCTCCATATATTCTAACTCGTTGCATGTGACCAAAGAATACCGTGAGGATGTGAAAGAACACACACAAGAAAACAAAAAGACAACCGCCTTATTTCCTTATTCAAGGACACGGGTCGGTCCATTACCATCTTCAGTATGAGTTATTTCCTTATTCAAGGACACGGGTCGGTCCATTACCATCTTCAGTATGAGTTATTTCCTTATTCAAGGACACGGGTCGGTCCATTACCATCTTCAGTATGAGTTATTTCCTTATTCAAGGACACGGGTCGGTCCATTACCATCTTCAGTATGAGTTGAGGTGGTAATAGGGTCTAACTTTGGGTCTGCCAGGAGAGTTTTTCTACAGCCAGGCGTACATTTGTTTATCCCCCGTTCTTTCTTTCTTTTTTTAGAATACTTAGTACTATATTTGACGTACTACTTTTCAATTTTATGCAATTTTTCAAGTAAATTTATTTGAAAAACATGCAATATCTCGGGAACGGTTCAAGCTAGCTTTCTAAAGCTTGAATCATTTGTTTTATAATAAAAATTGCGTATAAAATAATATAATTTATTTAACAATATTGAATGTTTTGTTAAATAAAATATTGCTTTAATAATGTTTGTTAAATAATGTTTCAACTTTTTAAAAGTAAAATCAATTGAATTTACTGAAATAAAATTTTTAGGGTAGAGAAAAAAATAATATTCTTCTTTAAATTAAAAATAAAAAATAATTGAAAATTTAGAAATATTATATAAAAAAAGTAATTATAATTTGCATATGTTTTATATGTGAATATTATGTCGATAAAATCATATGATATAATCAAAGTAGTTTGAGGTTTCATTAAAGACAACATTAATAATATACTTGTATTCTAGGATTATTTAATTATTTTAATTCTCAATGGGGCAAATTAATATATATTTATAAATTTATTATTATTTTTTTCAGAATTTTTAACAACTGTCTTGTTTTTAAAATTTTATAAGTTACATATATAAATTAGTCTAGACAATGATGTCATTTTAGTAATGACATCATGTACCCTAAATTTCATAAGATTTCATCAAACGGTTCTTAAAATATCATGCGCGCAAGTTCAAAAATCAGTGTTTTGAAATAAATGCGATCAAAGTATATATTTATGTTTGGTATTGTAGTATTTTTGATGTACTGTAATTTCTTAATATCTCTGGAAATAATTAACATTAAAAAATACCAATGGTACCAAAATGTTCAGAAATGACCAGACTGTATAGCTAGATAATAAGAAAAAGTATCCCCTTCATTTATTTACACAGAAAATATTTTATATGTTTATTTCCAATAATATACAATTAAAATGAAAGTTACTGGTCTTAAATTATTTGGGCAGACCCTAACCACAGACGCTTCACTACTGTTCTGCGTGTCAAATTTCATAACCCGGCGCGATATGGTTATTGTTCTAAAGGCGTAATAAACACACAGATAGACAAAGATATATTCTTTTATAATTTTCCTTAGAGAATCAGGGGTTTTCGAGTATTTTTTTTTTATTATTATGTTTGACCCCCGTCCCATCATCATAGACATACATATACAGTAATATATCTATAATACAAACATATGATCCTAGACATATATTTCTTTACTTCTATGATAATCACTTAACTAGAGCCGCTACCCACTACTTTAAAATCGTCCGAGCTTAAAGACACGCCCAGTCAAACTCTGTGTACGTACATATGTTAGTGTGTTTGTGTCCGCGGACACGATATCTCACGAACGAATGATGCGTTTCGAATTATATTTATTACGATTTATAATCAGGGAATACTGCAATCGCATTCATTTTAGAGATGATTTTATTCATTTTAAACGTGCAGAAGACACTCTTTCACCTATTTTCGATTGAATATTTAAAAAAATCAAAACCAAAATCAACACTTTTAATAATGATAAAAAAAAAAAAATCATTTAAAACGTAATTTTTACGAAATCAACGAAATATACAAACTGTAGAACGCTAGGATGAACCATTCTCAAGATATTGCACGATTTTCGAATAATTTTTTGATAACATCATTAAAAAAAATCAGACATTTGAATACTGTTAAATAAAATAATTATTAAACCGTTCATGAGACATCGCACGATTTTCGAATAATTTTTTGAAAAAATCATTAAAAAATCAGAACTTTTAGTACTGTTAAATAAAATATCATTAGAATGCTTGAATAGTGTTAAATAAAATGCCATTCGAACCGTTCACGAGATATTGTATGATTTTCGAATAAATTTTGAAAATATCATTAAAATATCATTTCAAACATTAAAACACCAGTATGAACCATTCTCGAGATATTGCAAGATTTTCGAATAGATTTATCAAAAAATCATTAAAAAATTAGACCTATGAATATTGCTTAATAAAAAATAATTTCAACCTACAGAATGCTAGCATGAACCGCTCTCGAGACATTGCACGATTTTCGAATGAATTTTTGAAGAAATCATTAAAAAAATCAGACCTTTGCATACAGTTAATTAAAATAAAATAATTTCAAACTTTAGAATGAACCGTTTTCTGTATGATTTTCACATAAATTTTTAAAAAATTGATTAACATATTAGACTTTTAAATACTGTTAACTAAAAAATTATCTCAAATTTTAAAACGCTAACATAACTGTTCTTGAGATATTGCATGATTTTCGAATTTATTTTTGAAAAATTATTTCAAACTTTAGAATGCTACCATGAACTATTCTTGAGATATTGCACATTTTTCAAATAAATTATATAAAATTAAAAAAATAGTGCATATTGTTATATAAGTTAAATTTCCATATGGAGTATTAGGCAACTTTAGTCAGATCGTTTCATTTACGAGAGAAGATATATATATTTTTTTTGTTATAGTTTTGTATTTAGAAGCTTAAAAATGTGCCAATAGTCAGTTATTTCAATTGATATTAATTAAATATCAATTTCATTTTGATGAGGATTTTGCACAAGTATGAATACATAAATCATTCATTTGGACTAGTAAGTTACCAAAAGCTCCCAATTTAAATTGACGTGGTGATAAAATAATTTAATGCTGAAATCTTTGCGGATCTTGTACACCATGAGTTCGCTGTAATAGAAATAAAATCATTAAATCAGGTAGGGTAAGTCAAAATCATGTGCTGGCCACATCATATTTTTCACATAATGTGTCAGTGCTTAAATTTTAACAGGGGTACGAACATTCATTCTTGACTTATGTCTACACCTCACATACATACATCCACATACAGAGGGCCATAACATATTTTCAAAAAATATTTGAAATATGTTCAAGAGGTCTTAAAATGTGCTTATTCGTCAAAATTTCGAATTCTGAAAATTTTCAGAAAAACTATATATAATATAATATACCAGCATTGTTTTCTCAAAATTTTTAGAATTCGAAATTTTGGCAAATATACTAATGTTTTAAGATCCCCTGAACACATTTTGAACATTTTTGGAAAAATATATATAAATAAACCATACAAACCTAATCTATTTCATAGTGTCCTGTTAATTACACCAAATGTTGAAAAAATGCTCTTAATGCAGACAGATCTCTAAAGTATTCATAAATTGAATAGGCAGTGACATTTTATTTGCATTGAATGTATGTTTGTATTTTTGAAATTTGACATTAATAAAAATATATATTCACAAAACGTTGTTTTTCTTCAAATTAAAATATTTAAATGTCATGGTTGTTACTTCTTTCTGAAAATAAATATTTAACTATATTTTTTTAATTATTCTTTTAATAAAAAAGAAAAAAAATTAAAAAATATAGCTAATCAAAGTTGACTATAGTTATAGTTTAAAAAAAAAAAAGTTAAAACTAAATCTGCATTTTTCTATCTTGTTTATAAAGACTTGAAGTCTGAAATGCCCAATTTGCTTATCCTCATCATACGAATTAAAAATTAAAGAAAAGTAAAAATATATTTAGTTATATCCATTGATTTAAATACATTTTATTTTCTATAAATGTCCTTCAAAAAATTAGCCATTTTTCATTTATTTGAGAAACTTTTAAATAATGTTTATAAGAATACAAATTAAAGAATAAAGATTGATAAAAAGTATCTTTCTGTTTCAAATCAAAGGCAATAAAGATCCTTCTTTATCAAGATAAATAATACAGAGCACCAATATCAAAAGATGACTGTGTTCTAATTAATATTTCGTTTTTAAATTCTTTTTGACAGCAGTTACAGAATTTTTTTTTAATATTTTTATAATACTGTTTAAGTTAAAGAAATGATTTTATTTCTATTAAATTTCAAATTTTTATATCTAATTGATTTAAATCAGTTATTTTTTTCTTAAATCTATGTGATTTAAATCACTGCAACCCTCAATTGCTAGATTATGCAGTTCAAGCTCAATGTTCTATGAAAGTCATGTTAGATGTGTGGTAAAACTCACTTCGTAGGTCACCATAGAAGTTAAGGATGATTAGGGAGATTGCATCACTTAATTGCCTTAATGCAACACCAAGAAAAATATCTAGAATGAAATGAACTGCATTTTATATATGGTTAGTTTGCTATACTTTATGATTAATCCCGAATTTCTGATTAGTTTCAATAATTGATTAATATGTATACTAGGTAAATGATGAATACAAACATTATCAAAGTAAATCCCCCCTCCCCTGTTATTTCTTCCTTTATCTGTCCTTGGCAGTGTAAAATTGCAATATATAATAAGTTTTATTATTTTCTGTGTACTACTTTATTTGGTCTTAACAAGTTTCAACAAAGTAGTTTGTAGGTCCAAAAGTCCACCTGGAAGGTGATGGGTTAGGAAAAGGATGGTATGGTCCTTGTGGTTGCCACCTCCATTGAGGGCTGGTCTAAATTGGTTAGCATTGTCCCAGCAGTTCAAACAGTTACTCCTTCAAGTAAGTCTGACGATCTGGGTAAATAAAAGAAACAGATGATCCACAGTTGCTAGTTATTGCACTGGGAATATGATTAAAACACAACTTTAGACTGTCTCACCTATTTTGTTGGCTTTATGACTATAAAAAAATATCCATTAAATTCACAAAAACTTTTCTTTTTTTTTTAAATACATAATATTTTCTACTTCTTGTATACAGATCATAAAATAATAATTATATAAATCTTCCTCAGTTTAAGATAATTTTAGGTGCCAATTTTGTAGTACATTGCTGAATCTGATGCTCTCCATCTTCCAACCCTCTTCTTCTGACCATCTGTCAAAATTGCTTTTTAGGATTATTTTATTCAGATAATGAGTAAAAACTTTAGATTCACTTTAATACCTTCTACTGATAACTATAAAAAAAAAGGGAGAAATGCATATTATGTTTGTCAACAAATTGAAACTGTTTACACTGCAATTGATCAGTATTATGAAGTGTTGCTTGAAGTTCAAGTTCCCTGTGATTGCCACAATTTATAAGGCTAGATCAACACTGGGTCTTTACGAAAATTTGAATTTTCTCAAACACCCTAGAATTTATGGTAACATTTCAATTCATAGACAATTGCATCAAACAAAATGCTCTCCTGTATGTAAAACAGCAGAGAAGGATACGCAGATCAGATATTGTTTTTTGATCTGAAATTTGAAAAAAATATATATAAATACCACTTTGAAATATGATAACTGAAAACAGTTCAATTTTTAGAGAGTTTTGTTGAACAGGATGCTATCCTACCTTTTTATAAAAACATAAGAATAGAATCTAGAGACTACGTTATATATTGATGAAAAAATCAATATATAGCATTTCAGCCACACAATGGCATAGAGCAGCTAAAAATTGGCAGTTTATTTTCCTCACTGAAATGAGTTTCTTACACAGAAAAAATTAAAGTAAAATGACTTTTTCTTAAATTAGTTTTCAAAGGATAAAGTACTATCATTGTTTATTCCTTTTCTTATCTTTCTCACTTTTGTTGCCTCGTCTCCATTATATATCTTTACTGTTTTTATACAATAACCAATCAGCGAGCATACAATAATCAACCAGTGTGCACAAAATATAGTCAATTTAATTATAACCTCTAACAATGAATTTAGTTTTAAAAAATGCACACTTCCATGCTTGCTCATATTATAAGAGAGGAAGATAATCTGTAAAGTATAATTTGTAGATGCTACCTCACTGTCAGCTAAAATCATCTAAGTTTCATATGTTAAAAAATTTGCTAGCTTATGATGGGAAAATAGCTGACAGGAAAATATTTGAACAGACTACATTTTGAGACAAAGTTAGATATTCCCTTTATAAAAAATTCTTATATTCAAAGAATTGATCTCACACTTTGCACCAATGATTATAATTAGGGCTCTGGGGTTAGAGTCGGAAAAAATATACCATATATGACTCTCCAAAATAAAATTATTTCAAAATAATTTTTTAATATTTCTAAATAGATTTTAAGTTATAAATTAAAAAATATCAAATGCTTAGCAATTAAAATCTATTGATGTGAAAAAGTCATTTTAATAAAATATAGATTAACATAAACATATTTTGATGAGATAAAAGTTATGCTTGTCTGAAATTAGGACAGAAATAAATACTTCTGAATTCATAATTAAATTACTGTATGGGGCTTTGATCATATAATCACTATAATAAACATTCTGCAGTTGTGTCAAATTTTTGTAAATCAGTAAATCAACACAAAAATGCAAAATTTTGTCGCAACCACAAAAAATTCGCCGATTTCACTAATTTTTACATTGATGATATAGAACATTTCATGAGAATTTATATATTTCATGTCAATGATTGTATTGGCTCCTTTTGGACAATGAATTGTAAAATAATATTTAAATTTTGAAACAATCATTACATAGATTACAGTACAATGGTATAATTTGAACAGGTTGGTTAGTTATTTTAATGCACATGGTCCATTCAGACAAACTATATCAAACAATAGAAAAAAAAAACAAATAACAAGCAGATAATTATGTTTATTATTCATATTTACTTACATGATCTATGTAAATAACAACAAAACACAAGTAAATAACAAATGAAGAAATAAAAAATGTTTAAAATATTCATGCAAAACTGCTTTAGACATATTTGTTAAAAATAAAAAATTACAGGGCTTTACTTTTAACTTTGAGATGTAAGCAGAGTTTAAACAATGTTCTTTTTTAACATTTTCTAAAAGAAATCTTATTTATTTTGCTAAACATGCTATTGTAGGTAAAATGCTAAAGCTCATGAATGACATGAACCCAACTTAAGTCCTGGAATCCTGGGTAGCATGAATATTTTGAGAAAAAAGAATTAAAATAGCGCATAAAAGTAAAAATTGCATATTTTATAATTAGTTAAGATTGGTTGATGGAAAAAGAGAGGATATGTATGTACTTCGAACTTAGAAGACTGCAAATTATGATTAATCATTAATGTTAAGAATAACATGCATCGGGTAATTTCTGAAGGGAATCTGTACATTTTTCTAAAGCTTTTGGGTTACTGGGACATTAAATTAGTCTATGCTTTTATAACGAACACCTATTCATGACTGAAAAGATATTCCCACATTATAGTATGAATTTACATTTGAGATTTTAGTACGATTTGCATTTTAAATAGAATAGAAAATTTGCAAATTATAGTAATTGTAATAAATTTTACAGATGTATATCTTATATCTACTATTAAAAGAATTAAAACTGGCACTTAGGCTAAAGAAAATCTGAAAATGCTAAATTAATTCAAAAGATTTTAACTAAAATATTAAAGATTTTAATTTGCTAGTTTAACATGTGGAAATTTCAAATATACTCAAACAACTAAAACTAAATTTTGTCAGTTTTACCTGAACCTGATTTCTCAAATGGTTTAGAAACAATAAACACATATTATTAAAGCATACAAAATATTAACGAGCAGGTACTGAAATTTACTTACCCAAGAGAAATATAAAAATAAAACTTTTAAATTGAATATAAAAATAAAATTTGCAAATTGAATATATTCGCTTCTTGGCACAAACTTTTAAATATACAAATATATTTAAAACTTTTTAAATATACAAATGTTTAAAGTTTTGCTGGCCATTATTATGAATCTCATAAAATGCGCATCTACACTGTTTATGCTGCTGCAAAGATTCCGGAAGTGAAAAAGCGTTGCCGCAAATTGAATACATTCGCTTCTTGGCACAAAGTCAGATCTCGTCAAACCTGCGATATTCAGAGCCATCTGTTGAAAAAAGGTAACTTTTTGGATCGGTTTATCTCCGTCTTAACAGATAGCTAAATGGAAACTGCTCGTTTTTATGCTACAGAAAAAATTGAAGGCTGTTTACCACTTCTGATTGTACGTGAAGTCCAAGAAAGCCTATTCCCAACATTTTACTTCAGTACAAGTGCGAAACTCACCAATCCGATAATGTAGTAGAAATGTATTTCGAAGTATAAAAGTTTTCAGGTTGAAAACAGTGCAGCTTTTAAATTAGCTGAACTAGCAATAATGCTGATATCCCAATCTGCTAGTTTGGCTTCTATAGAAAGAATATTTTCAAATTTTGAAATCATCCATTCTAAACTGTGAAATCATTTAGGACTAGAGAAAAGTTCTAAACACGTTATGTGTTATCGAAAGCTAAGTGGGTGTAATGAACCCGAATATTAAAAACAAATTGTGCTATCTCTAAAATGTTAAAATAATAAAAGTTATAAATATTGTTTTGGTACTTTTCCATTTCGCCAAGCAGACTTTATTGGTGACAACACACAGTATACACATAAGAAAATGTTAATAAATGTTAGTTCTAAGAATTTTTTACTTTGGAGGCATAAACATTTTAATATCGTTTGAAATTTTTTCAAATGGGTCTTTCGTTTCTTTTCTCCACATAAATTCTGCAAGATAATTTTCTAGATGATGACGTGCCGTTCCTCTGTGTTTCTTATTTCGCGCTACCCCACAGTCTTTCTATTTTTTGTGTGTGCGTTCCAGTGTCCGGATGGACAAAATTGTATTTATGGTTCACTTTGAAATGTTGGAAACGTTCCTCTTCCAGTTTTTCAATGCAATATGATTTCCACGAATCAGAATATATTATAGTTCCTTTTTCGATATTTTTCTTAATTGCTTCTAATTTAATGCTCATGGATCAGTTTGGCACCTTCACAAGGAAACATTCGTTTGTTTCACGGCAAACTCCACCAAATATACACTGTTGTGATAGAATCTGTCCTGCATTGTTTTTGTGCTTTGTGAACATACTTTCATCCACTTCGACGATCATATCAGGTCCTCCTATTTTCCATTGTTGATGTTTAAGCAAAGAATCCACACAAACCTCGCGCATGTAGTTATTCCAATCCACAACTGTTCAGTGACTGATTTCCAACTGCTTTTCACACCATTTAACTAAAGTTAATTCTTCGCTCCAACTATATATAAACTTAACACACCTCAAGAAACTCAATTTCGATGACTCAAACTATGTGCCTTTCCAGATACTTCTTTTACTGCGACAAGTTGAAAGGTTGCAGCGCCATTGAATTTCATTTCCGAAATACAATTTTATTTCATGATTATTATCACAAGTACCAATTTTAGACAAAATGCCTTTCGCTTGAAAGAATCTAACAGATTCTTCCTCTTTTCTGGGCAAATTCCAAATTTTCATTGGTTTTTCATCCATTTTTGACATATTAGGAAAAAGATGTGACTTATAAGAAATGGCCGCGACTTGTTTTGAAAATGTGGCGGTAAAAGGTTAAAAGCGGGGATATTCCGTTTGGCATCGGTTGTAGTATTTTTGGTGACTTTATCGCCTGCGCCGACGAAATGGAAAAGTACCATTGCTTTTACTTTAAAACAAAATCAGAATACCTTGATATTTAAATTCAAATAAATGAAAAATTATTTTTAATTGTTGCTAGTATTTCAATATTTTAAAGGTATTTATGTACTTGTATTGTTGTAAGGATAATGTTTTAAAATTCCTTTTTTTTTTATAATAATGTTCAAATTTATATGGGTGATCGAAATTATAATGATTGACATGGTGGTTTTATTGTTTTTAAATCAAATTCCCCTTTTGTTTACAGCTTTTGGATTTTTGACGATTTTATCCGGTTTAAACACGGATTAAACCAATGTTACGTCCAAAATTCAACCCTGAAATTAAAGGATGCAGGACTTAATCTTTTAATTTGAATGCACATATAAAAAGGGAGGAATACATATAATGAACCTTAAGTAGCCATTGATAATTACATTTACTGTTATGACTCAGCTACTTTAATGAATTAAAAATATGTGCACATTTGAATTTTCAATCAAATAGCAAACATTCTCAATGCTCATTAAGTGGATTTAGGGTCAATAAAAAAAGAAGTGAAATTGTAAAGATCATGTCCTGCCAAGCTTTCATCTTGTCCTGTGTGTTCTATTAGCATTGACACAGAGATACTGGAAGGAAGTGGTCAATACTCTTTTGAGTCAAGATAAGTAGAAGTGATTTTTTTCATAAAATTATGTTTAAGTATTCAGTTTTTAGAATTTTGTTTGTTGTACACTATATTAACAAAGGAATAAAAAACATATAGTATATAAAGTAGCTCGACAAATGTGAAGAACATATAAGTTAGATACAAGCATCCATATTTAAAGTGTTAAAATTTCAAATATACTCCAACAACAATAAATACGTTTTACATGAATTTATTTGCTCGTTTTCTTTAATAGTTAAGAATTAAACATAAAAGAATAAATATATCATATTATGAATACATACAAAATATTAACAATTCAGGTACTGGAATTTACCAACCCATGAGCAATAGAAAAAGAGTTTAAAATATAGCGAGTGATGGGCACGACAAGCAAACTTATTTAAAGTGTTAAAATTTCAAATACACTTTAACAGCAATCAATAAGTCAGCATGTCAATTTCCCATCAACACTTATATAACATAACTGACTTTCATTACATTACGAACACGCATTCTACGAATTTTATTAACATTTTGAATACGCATAATATATGATTTAAATTTTATGTTTATTAGCATGAGTACGCAATAAAATCATGAATTTTATTATCAATATGAAGAAAGTTTCTACATACCTTTATGATAGTCCACATTTCGAATTTAACAGCCCATAAAACCTAATTCTAATTGAATGCATTTCATAACATCCGGTTTCAGGATTAATCCGGAAGTGAGACTGTGGCTACCACACATTGAACATAATCGCTGTTTGGCGCAAGGTTGGATCTCGCCAAACCTGCGATATTCAGAGCCATCTATCGGAAAAAGGTAACTTTTCGGATCGGTTTATCTCCGCCTTAAGGGCTAGCTTTTTGATTTGGGCTCTAACAGTTTTTATTTTGAAGTCTTTCCTAATTACCGAGTTTCTTAAGTATCTAGGGGCTTTCCTTATAATCCTTAGGGTTTTGTTTTGTCTTGTCTCTAATAAGTCTATGGTAGTTTTACAGGCATATCCCCATACGGGTGCTGCATACAGCATCAAGTTCAGGAAGGTGACGGTGACGATGTACAGGAAGAGAAGTGACGTTTGGGCTACGTCACAATGGCCCGCCCCCAGTATGGGTGGGACAGAGGCGTCACCATCGTGAATATAGATCTCGAAGGTGACGGACAGAGGAGGAGTCGTAGAAAGTAGTTATTTCTATACTCTCTTTCAATATATGCCAGGTGGACTTGTAGTAAATAGTAATTTGGACATTTCATTTCAATATATGCGCGCAGGAAATAAAGAATATATAAATGCAAGAACTGTGCTAAATATCACGTGACCTGAAATGAAATCTTTCTGTAGCCAGTCACCAACATTGCTTTATTATTTTCATTTACCGAACTGATCTGAACTATTGGCTGAAATAACAAATCCCATTGTAATAAATCAAATACCAAATTATTTTAAATTTTGTAATTGTAATGTGCTGACACATCAATTAAAATGGTTGTACGTGTTTTTCTTAGACCTAAATATCTAAAACTTTACGTATATTGCGCACAATTTACTGACGATGGATTGTCCTTTATTAAAATATCAGCTGCCTCTAGATCATTTTCAAGCATTTTGAAAACTAAATTGCCTGCAAAAAATTTTCATCCCGTGGCAAATAATGTATATATGCACCCAAAGTTACACACATCTGCTTTTGTTCTCTCTAAAGACTATTACAAAATCTTAGGAGTTCCCAGACATGCTTCTCAAAAAGATATTAAAAAATCATACTATGAAGTAAGTGATTTTGTTGTGTATTCAAAATGTTTCATGTGTTGACATTCTCGTTAACGATAGGCTTTCTTGAACTATTCTGAGGTCCTTTTTATGATTCGATTGAGACCAAACTCAAGTCTATCGTGTCGTGTAGTATGGTAGTAGTAGTCATATATTATCGTAATGAGCAAATGAATTTTCCGGTGTATGACGTTCCATACTACCTTTAGAATGTGACTGAATAGAACTTCTCTTCTAACTTTCGCTAAATCCCAGAGACCGGCAAGGTCGTTTTTTTCTATCGCGCCAAATCGGCGATAAGGGGTGTGCTACGTTGCGAACTTGGTAACCCTTTAATTCTTCGTACTTCGTAACATGGTAGCCTTGCGAGTTGATAACTCATTTCTGAATTCTGCTGATCATTTAAAATTAAATGTTTTGTAACAAGATGTAAATACAAGTATTGGTAAAATTTCTTTGATTTCTTTTGTGTGTGCTAAATGGCAGTGAAGAGTGAAATATTTAGTATTGGTCTTTTTGATCGTTTGATTGATAGTGGTAAAATGAATGGGATTAAGTGGTGTATGAATCAGGGATTGATTGCAAGTGGGTAATGCGACTGTGTGAGAGGAATGATAGTACGGAAGGGTTTGATGGTTATACATGGGCTTGCCGTGTTTTTGAAGCGAATGCGCATTACGCGAGGAGTATAAGGAATGGTACGTGGTTTGAGTATTCGAGATTGAGTTTTATTGAGATTTTGAGGTCGGATTTAACATGAAAATCACTCTATGAGCTATGGAACACAAATGCACAAGCTGCACAAATAGATGTTGCTACATGCGATCTCTGACAGCCAGCGGAACCAGATACTGTGATGTTTTTTTTTTGTGGCTAAGCATGTGAGGTTAGCCCGCAAAGTGGGTGTAGATCCATGTTCTGATTGCTACATCACTCTATGAGCCACAGAACACCTGTTGCACAAACAGCTATTGCTATGTGCGACCTCCGACAGCCAGCGGGACCGGGTTCTGTGATGTTTTTTTAGTGAATGAGCGTAGTGAGGTTAGCTCGTGAAGCGGGTGTAGATCCATGTTCTAATTGCTACATCACTCTATGAGCCACAGAACTGTTGCTACGTGTGACCTCAGACAGCCAACGGGACTGGATTCTGTGATGTTTTTTTAGTGGGCGAGTGTAACGAGGTTAGCATGCGAAGTGGGTGTAGATTCATGTTCTAATTGTTACATCACTATGAACCACAGAACACCTGTTGCACACACAGCTGTTGCAACGTGCGACCTCCGATAGCCAGCGAGACTGAATTCTGTGATGCTTTTTAGCGGTTGAGCTTAGCGAGGTTAGCTTGCGAAGCGGGCATAGATCCATCTTTTAATTGCTACATCACTCTATAAGCCACAGAACACCTGTTGCTATGTGCAACCTTCGACACGATAGCTAGCAGGACCGGATTCTGTGAGTTTTTTTAGCGGGCGAGTATAGCGAGGTTAGCTCGTGAAGTGGGCTTATATCCATATTCTAATTGCTATATCACTGTATGAGCCCCAGAACACCTGTTGCACAAACAGCTGTTGCTATGTGCGTCCTCAGACAGCCAGCTGGACCGGATTTTGTGATTTTTTATAGCGGGTGAGCGTAGCGAGGTTAGCTTGTGAAGTGGGCATAGATCCATGTTCTAATTGTTGCATCACTCTATGAGCCACAGAACATCCCTGTTGCACAAACAGCTGTTTCTATGTGCGACCTCCGACATATACATTGAATTAAGATATATACATAAGTATATATATACCTATACTTTTGATCAGTAGAATAGCCCACACCCCAAATTTCAAAGTACAAAAGCGCGCCAATTTGGCGCCATGCACCGGCACAGGGTTGCATTTCATTCCGTTTATTTCGCCAAGCTGGTAGCCTTTCCGGACATCCAATCAGCGTGCAACGTTTTGGGAATCTGCATTTCAATAGTCTTCTGTGTATTTCATCATCTCTCTCTCTCTGTTGACTCTTATTTTTATCGATCTTTTTCGATCTCTTTTGCAAAGATTTGTTTCTACAAACTTTTTGGAATAAATATTTAAAACATTCCTCGTAATTCATATACATTAACATTTTATGCAAATTTTCAGTAGATATGCAGATTTTTATAGATTTAATTGGATTGGAGTGTGAAACGTGTTCCAGTGTTGAATGTACGTACGTGTATGCTCAAGAAAACGTGTTCCGGTGTGGATGTAATTAAAAATATGGATATATCAGTCAACATTGTTGGATTGCAGTGTGAAATGTGTTCCGTTACATAAAGGTTAGTTCTTTTATTTATTCGTCCCATGTTTTGAAATTGTCTTTTGTATTTTCCCGTGTTTTTAAAATGGTTTTCCTAAGTATTGATTTTTCTTAAATTTCGTTAAAGTACAATCTTTTTTCTAAGTTCTGTTCTTTCTTAAATTTCGTTAAAGTACAATCTTTTTTCTAAGTTCTGTTTTTTCTTAATTTTAGTTAAAGTACAAACGTTTTTCTAAGTATCGTGTTTTCTTAAGTTCAGTTAAAGTACAAACATTTTTCTAAGTATCGTTTTTTCTTTAATTTTGTTAAAGTACAAACTTTTTTTCTAAGTTCTGTTTTTACTTAAATTTTGTTAAAGTACAAACATTTTTTTAAAATTTCGTATTTTTTCTAAGTATTGTTAAATTAAATTTTCGACGTTTCCAGTTATAACTTTTGGATATTGATTTAAAATCAAACAATATTTTAAGTATCACGTGTTTCAATATGGTTTCGAAAATTTTAAAAGTTTTTTATTCTGCCATTACGCAATATTTTTATAATGCACAAAAATCGTATTTTGTAAGATTTTTATGAGTATTATTCACTTTTAATAAGTATTATTCCCTTTTATTAACATTCAATTGCACTTCCATTTACATTCAAAATTCCTGTTCATAAAACTAGAATGCGTCAGATTGGTAGGCGGAGCCTATTTTAAAACACGGGAAACTACGTCACTGGAGTTGGGAGGAGTCAATTTCAAAACACGGGGAAACGCGCCAACTTGGCGCAAATTTTGTACTTAGAAAAATGGGGTGTGGGCTATTCTACCGATTTACCGTTATTAAAGTATTCTAAATAACTTATATTCATCACAAAGATAAATTCGATGTTTAATGGGTTTAATTTCAATTTTTATTTGACATCATTGTCAGTTTACCATTACGCGCTATGGTAAAAATAATGCCCCTTTTTCTCTTACGTTTCTGCGCATTCTACTACGCAGGTTGTTTATTTACATTCGTGCTTATGCTCTTAAAAACAGCTTCACACTTAGAGTGGAGCTTCATACTTAGCGAGGACCCAGAAGGCAGAAGACTAACTTCATCCTCATGAAAACAACCATGCCTTACTCGGGATTTGAACCCAAGCCCACTAGACAGCAGCCGGAAATGCTATCCACTTCACTGCCTGGGCGGCACTTAATATTTAGTAGCCACTGCTTAAAATAAAATCCCAGTTTTGATTATAGCAACTAAGAATTTAAAAACCTTATCTCTCTTTAAATTCTTATATAGTACAGCTCCACTACAAAAGTTATGGTCCTTTCCGGAAGAAAGCATGGAATTTGGCATGCACGTAGCTTTCATTTATACGCTTCAATTTAGATGTGGAAACACTTAGAGAAATCATTGTTTCCCGCCAAATTGAACGAAATTCAAAATGGTGGCTAAAACAAGCGTAACTTTGTTGCAGACGTAATCGGTTGACACTGCAAAGTAATATTGTGTCCACATATATGTTTTAAAGTACTAGGAATCCATTTGAATTATCAGATTTGGTATACAATTACAAAATGGCTGCCAAAATCCAAGATAGCGGCCGAAAATTCCAGAATTTGATGTTAAAGTACAACAAAATTTATGTTTAGCAGCTAATTTGGGAACTTTTGGTGGTCACCTGTAATTTTGGAAGCCATTTTGAATTAAAAGATGGATGCCGAAAACTAAAATGGCCGCCGTCATCACCTTACATTAATAACACAAAACAGTCTTTAAAGTACATATATTTAATGGTACAGGAATGTCACAACTGGTTTACAGTATACTGTACATACAAAGTTTACAATATATTTTTACGCCACTAAATTAATGTTGATTCCTATCGCAGGAATCTCCCATACACACACAAAGGCCCGTACATGGAAGGCCTGACTGTCTGCACAGACAACAACCTCTAATACAGCTTTTGCAGGAACACTTTGTGAGCTCCTTCACGGAGGCAGTGGTTCCTTCTTTTGTAGTCCAGAATGGAACCCAAACACTACCTTCCTTCTTCCATCCCCTATCCTCGAAGTTGGGATATTCTGGATTTGCAACCAAACTCTGTCCCCAGATAAATCCTGCCTGCAAACATGCTCGTTTGGTATGCTGTAGAAGTGCAGCGAATGTCAGTGGTAATCTGCTCATTGCCCTTCCCCGGACAAACAGCGCTTCTCTTGCTTGGTCGATATCATCCAAGTTGCTTGTGATGTTATAAGTCAGGATAACGTACCTCGCGAGAAGTTTCAAATGATGTTCCTCAATTGCTTGTGCAGGTCGTGATAACTCTTGGAATACTTTGGTGACTTCAGGAAATGACGTCCACATTTTCCACAATGACTTTTTCCCCTTTCCACAGAATCCAGACACGGTATCACAGCCCGTAAATGCGTGGAAGAACAACATGCTACTGAATCTGTCGGGACCAAGCCTATTCACGAGTTTGTGAATGGCTATAACATGTAAGGCTTTTCCGACACCGAAAGAAATTCAACATTCTTTCAGATTCATTCTCTGGAGCTCACCGAACAAGGAAACTGCAATGACAACCACATCTGTATCCATAGTTCTAATTAGAATGTGTGTGTTACCTTCCTTCACAGCATGAAAAACATGAAGGAAGAGTCTTGACTCAGCTTCTTCTTGTTTAGACTTGAGAGAGGACACGTCTGCATTTCCGTTACTCAAAACTTCCTCCCCTCTAGTAACGAAAATTGTTTTCCCATGCTGCACTGTCCGGAGGCCGTCGGCTAGGAAATTAAAAAGTTCAGACCTTGTTCTCCGATGAACGAAGAAACTTTTGCCAATTTCTTGGTAGCTTTCCTGCAGGTGTGACCCGGTGACGAAGTCCTGTTCCACGCTTCTCTCATGTACAGTTTTTGAGGCTTTCGTCAGGATAGGCATTAAAAATGATATCTACTCGACTTCCCTGCTGGTTTGTAACGTACTTGATGAAAGTGTTGCGGTAATCAGCAAATGTCACGTTTGCGCCCGGCTTTATCATTTGGACTATAGCAGGCCCATCCAAGAATACTGCAGTTATATCTACAAATAAATTCCCATCACGAGCTTCAGTATTTTCTTTATCATTATCTGGCTCATCTATGCCCAGCGCATCTTCGTCTGCTTCCTCTTCTTCGTTGAAACATTTGAAAAGTTCAGATTTTACTGCTGGTCTCAATTTTCCTGTCTCCGAGAGGGATGGAGGAAACGGCTGGTTTTCATTTCTGAAAAACTTGTCGATATCCCCCTGCCTGTGCTGACAGGCAATGTACAGTTTGGAAAATATGGCAGCGTCTGTTTTTGCAATAGTAAGTTTTGTCGTCTGTTCGTTATCTTCATTGCCAGAATAATTTTGCAGTGATCTTTCGTACTCTCTCAGCATGGAAGCTATCTCAGGCCCAGCAATAATCCAGCTCCATTAATGCAGCTGCATCCTCTGTTAGCCCCACTGCGCCTCCTGTGGTCTTGACTAACTTGTTTTCTTGTTCATGACCTTGGTCCAGCGCAATCGAGGAGAAACGTACATTGGATTTCTTGACTGTGAATTTCCCAGAACTAAATGCATCTTAAACTTCAGGGGCAACGACGGAGAATAACTCCATATCACGGATGTACACAGGTACCCATCTGGCATAATTCTTGTGATCAACAGCAAAGAACCATGGAGCCATGGCCTTCAATGTCTGAAGGTGTAGGCAAAAGTTTGAAGAGCGGATAGAGCGTACAAAGCTAGCCATCATCACTTCCAGACGAAGAATCATATTCCAGTAGTAGAATGCGGCTGAATCTGCCGATTGTTGTTGTTTCCAGTTCTCGTAATCAAGCTGTCTGTCTCGATTATCTGCTTTGTAGGCATCATAGGCGAGTATTGAGAGAATATGCAAAGCAGCTGAGAGAACTTCATGAATGTATCGGGCCCGTCTTGGATGAGAGGCTTTCAAAAATGACTGAGCCTTTCCCTCGCCGCACACTTCGGCATGTATCAAGGCTGAAATAATACCTGATTTTTCTAGTAAATCCCCAATTACAATCATAAAGTTCATCTCGATGTGGAAAGCACCCATCATAAGCACAACTTTGTTTTCGCTGTATTGCTGTTGGTTATTCCATTGAAAGATTTTTCCAAGAGCGTAAAGAGGTTGATCCATGGTGATTACTGTCGCTTGATTTGGGTTCACAGATGCAATGGTTTTCTGCACATTGCAAATAATGTGCTTCACAATGGCGATTGAATGAGAAGGATTTGGAAGAAGGGGCAAAAGAACAGACATTGAAAGCCCTTTCGCTAAGTGCTGTTGTTGAGATGACTGGTAGGCAGCCCATGAAATTGCTTGGGTTTCTCTTGTTCTATGACATCCCGGACATGCTGAAGCCATGCGTCTTCAACCTCCATCTCAACATCTAGATTAACTGTGAAATTGAATAAAAAGCTCTCAGGAATGGGAGGTATCTTTGGTTCCTTTTCTTTCATGGTATAAGGAGCAACATCAGTGTAAAATGTCTGTAAACTTTTTACACGCAGTGATAATGAGATTCCACGGAACTTTGGTATCAGGAGTAGACGTCGACGCATTATTTCGGAGCCTTGGTCTGGATGCTGAACAATACTGAAAGATGTTCCATGAAGAGTGTCTTCCACTGTCACAGACGATGGATTGTGATCAATGTTGTTGAAGGCAGCTGTGCAGAAAACAGCTGATTGCAATGCTGGTGGAGAAACAAGCCCTTCATCTACATAAATCTGACACGCAGCATCAGAGACTTGCTCTGAGCATTGTAGAACACGATTGTATGATACTCAGAGTCCATGATGAGCCAATTTGTCAATTAGTTCCTCTGTCTGGTGTGTGTGTGAACAAGTAGTCCGACATAAAGCGGTAATGTCCCTGGAACACCCAGCGAACAGGAGTCCCTGGTGTGTGCAGATGTTTTGTAGCGTTGAACATAATGAGTCGAGCAATTGAACTCACAGTAGGCGATTCCAATTCCTCACTCTGATCTTTGATGCTTGTTCTGTGAAGAAGCATTCTGATTAGTGTCAGCAGAGATAGTAGAATGTCTGGCACATCTTGCATAATACTTCCTTTAAATGACGTTTCCTGTGCGTTAAACATTTCAGCTCGACAAGTATTTGCAGTTTTTGCTAACTCAGTGAAGTGATCGTGAGCTTCCTGATGTGTGGCATCTCTAACAATTGCTGCAACATTTTCTTCAAACGCTAGAATAGTAGGTTAGGATGATTCATGTGAGAGCAAAGGTTTGGGAAATGTTTTAATAGCTTCTCTTGCAGACAATGCGACGAAATTGTTAATGCTACCGCGTTATCAATTTTCTCTCGCTCCCTCCAATTGTTGCAGCCTGTCATTGATCATCTTCCTCAAATCCGATAACTTAAAAAGTTCTCCAGAGCAGGACTCCATGTACATGACAAGCTCAGTAAATGGAATATTTAAGAAACCTGTCTCACCTATTTTCATCTTCCTCTCATTTGATCGAACTTGGTTATAAAAGCCCGAAAGGCAATTCTTGTGATATGATGCTTCCTGGGCCACCAAATCTCCTATTGACATTTTGACCAAGAAATCCTGTCGTCCAAGAACTACTGCTCCAACGTGAATTCGCTGCTCGATCTCTCTCCAAAGTTGCGACATCGTGCAGGTTGTCTTGATCAGTCGGAGACTTATTGCAGAAGAAAAAAACTTTTGTGGTCGTACAACATGCAGCCGTTGATGTGCGTCTTATGAAGCTTGGTTCCACAACTGCTTTGTCTTCAGCTTTTTTTTTTGGTTTTCTTGACACGCTCAATTATGGTCTTGTTGTACTTTGAACGATACTTTTTGTGAAATTTAGCCTGTTTAGATTGCAAAGTATTTAAAAACGAACCTCCGACCTCCTTCCTTCAGTCGTTCGATTACATCTTCTGGTTTCGCCTGCAACTCATTTAGCGTCGAAGCATTTTCGGCCAGACTTGCATAGCCAGCTCCTCTGTCCGTCCTTGTTGTAAAGGCTGGGCACACAAGCGGTCCATCTGTGTCGACTTGACAAAACAAGCACTTGCTCCAATTTGTTTTTACCACAGAACTTGCCATCATGAACTTGAACGATGATATTACCTGTAAGAATAAAAAGGATAATTAGTTAGTTCTGCCTCAAAAACCGATTTAGAATGTTGGATTCATTATACAATTTCAAAATGGCTTCCAAAATTACAGGTGACCACCAAAAGTTCCCAAATTGCTGCTAAACATAAATTTTGTTGTACTTTAACATCAAATTCTAGAATTTTCGGCAGCCATCTTGGATTTTGACAGCCATTTTGGATTTTGGCAGCCATTTTGCAATTGTATACCAAATCTGATAATTCGAATGGATTCCTAGTACTCTAAAACAGTAGTACTATTATGTGGACACCTATATTACCTTGCAGTGTCAACCGATTACGTCTGCAGCAAAGTTATGCTTGTTTTAGCCGCCATTTTGAATTTTGTTCAATTTGGCAGGAAACAATGATTTCTCGTCGTGTTTCCACATCAAAATTGAAGCGTATACATGAAAGCTATGTACATGCCAAATTCCATGCTTTCTTCCGGAAAGGATCGTAACTTGTTTTTTTTCCAGCTAACAAACCGGACTAATATAATATTACAGATAACTTAATAAATAATAGAAATAGAAATCATAAGTACTTTTAATTCCAACGTTATAATTTGTTGTTATGATGTCAATAAATTAAGAAATGCTATGCTCTTATATGCAGTGGAAAACAATGAATTAACAAGCTTTTCATCATATCAATGGACATTAATTCAAAGCTGCTTAACTCTACTTCAACCCTTTTAGGAAATTACATAGCAAATAAGTTCCTCAAAATCATTAATTTCAGAAGTAATTTCTATGGTTGTAACATTGAATAGATATTTGTCAAAATCTGAAGTATTTGGTGTTGGAACAATAAAGGATACATTAAAAGAAAACATACATAAACTTTTTTCAACGATACAGCTAAATGAACATTTTTCAATAGCAACCATTTTAGACCCAAAAATCAAAATTCATTTTTTCGATAAAGATCAGGGTTATGATGAAATGATTAAACCTTCTTTATTATTGATAATGAAGAAAGAAGTTCAAGCTTTGAGTTCATCTCAAGAAAACGTAGAGTAGCTCCTAATAGAATCGGAATTTGAAAGCAATGGAAATTCTAATCTTGCAAAATAATCCTACATCTTTTTGGGATTGCTTTACTGAAATAACTGTTAATTCTAGCATATCACAATCACAAGTGCAACAAGATGACGAGTCAGCTTACTTTGAAGAGTTGAGAAACCATCTTTCACAGCCAATAATTGAAAGAAAAATGTCACTATTTGACTGGTGGAAAATGAATAGGAGTAATTTTCCTTATTTATTTCAATTGCTAAAAAAGTATCTTGCCCCACCATCAAGCAGTGTATATAGTGAAAGACTGTTTTCTGAAGCAGGAGTCATTTATGACAAAAAGGAAAATAGAATTTTGCCAAAAACTGCAGAAAAACTACTCTTTTTGCATCATAATTTGAAAATTTTAAAAGGGGAAACAAATTTTTAATTTAAAAAAAAAAAATTATGACATTTGAAATATTTGTGTCTTCTGAATGTTTAAGTACAGTACAGGATCTATTATCCGAAATGCTTGGGACTTCAGGCATTCTGGATAAGGGGTTTTTCCGTAATTCAGAACACTTTTTCTAAAACTTAATGCTCTCAAATATCGTTATAAAAAATTATAATTCATTTTAAAAACGTAAATGTATTAAATAAAGCTTTTTTTACAATCTATATGAAAAATATACTTGGTTAACTAAAATGCAAACAGTTGAAGTGAGAAAAATGTAGATTTCAACGCATTATTTTATAATACAGTACAACCTCCAAATTCTGGACGTTTTCCAAATTTTCAATTTTTTTTCCCCGAATTGACGAAGTCGCGGATTTAAAACAACAAGGTAAGATTATTTATATGGAATCATATTTTATAAACAAATACCGTATTTTCAGGTCGATTTTCTGAACCCCGAAATGAAATGAACGTTTAGATGAACGGCTGTAGATTGGCTCATGGTTGGAGCGTGAATTACGTTGTTAGCGTTAATCCTTCCTCCCCTGTATTCAAGTCACAACTCCCGATGAATTATTTCGCATAAAATATACATTGTTATTTAAATACTGAATTTTTATTATCAAAATTTCCTTTTCTCATTATTGGAAAATACATTTTTCTGAAACAATGTAATTTTTAATATTAAACACTTTAAAACGTTATCGTAACATTTTATCACAGATTGTTCAATTAAATCTAAAAATCCCGGGAATTCATATTAACACTCACAGAAATTTCTTTTGTTCACTTCGTAGTAAGAATCCCATTCTTCAATGTATTCTGTTTTGTCTCCAGAATCTCCCCCCCCCCCCCTCCCCCCCGATATCGGACAAATTTTTCGTTCTCGTCAGACATGTCAGCTTAAAATCGACTGTATAGCAAGAAGATCATTAACACATAGACTTCTCAAAGGGGTCAGCTGCTTTTACGATTACGAAATAAGCAAATTCCAATTCTTTTCTTCGCTTTCCCTGCCCCACTACGTCCGGGTGCAGCTGCAGGCTAGTAATGACTCATCGTGATTTAGAAAAATCATTGAGAGGCGAGATATTTTTTTTTTGGAAAAGATATTTATTTTATCTACTACGATAGTTTTTACATATTTGACTATTACATTACTAATAAAATTTTTACTTTTTTCAGAGTCATCAGCCTTTTTAAACATAACATTATATCTAGAAAGTAAATAAAACTTCAGTTCTTATTTTTTGTTCTTCGTTCGTTATTAGCGAAAATGGTTTAAACACATTTACACCTTTAAATATATTGTCAAAAGTGCTAATCCTCGATCTTTATTAAATCTCGGCAGTTCAGTAAATCTTCCGGCGCTGCATTAAATCTCGACAAAGCCGATATAACGGAAGTTCTGCACTGTGATGATGATGCTCCAATAGTAAATAAATTGAGTGATGGTCGTGATCAAAGTAGCGACGATAAATCTGGAGAAGAAAAAATACCTATTGATAATCTTATGCAAACAATCAATCATGCAATTAAAGTCCTTGAACAAAGAAGCTTTATAACCAAGCAGAAATAATGTCCATCTACAGGATAAAGAAAACTGCTTTCCCATAAACCAAAATTAATGAAATAACAAATGTTAATTCAAATATTTAAACGAAATAATAAAATGTAATTTTATCATTTCGTTTCGTTCACATATTCTAAATTATTAATGTGTATATATGTTTTCTTAGAAATTTCTTTTGCCCTATTTTTTAGATTAAATAATATGTTTTAATTGATTAACTTAACTTTTGTCATTATTTTTACTAATAATAGTGCTTTATAGTATATTTAGTTAATATTAAATCTAAATTTTGTTCAAATTCTATAATCTGGAAAAATCGAAAATCCAGAATCGGCAAAGTCCGTATTTTCGAGGTTGTATTATTAATATTGCTAATTAAGGCAAAAAATTATTTGGTGGGGTTTTAAACAAAAAACCGCTATTTAGCGCAATTTTTGACAAATAATTGAGTGTTGGTGCAGAATTTGGCATTATTTTGCCACATTCCGGTTTTGGGAGAGTCCGGATATTAGAACGTCGGATAAGAGGTTGCGTACTGTACTAATGTAAAACAAAAAAGAATGCTGTTGACGGGAAATATATTTTTAATTTGTAATGCAAATCGTAAGTTAAAGTAATATTCATTGTCAAAGATGCAAAAGAGAGATTTTGAATTTATATTAACATTAAGTAATAAAATGAAGGTTTAGTTTAAGAAACTATAATAAAAATTGAGAAACCTGAAAATTTTAATATTACTATTAATTGAGTTATTAAAAATTCTTATTTTGCATATTATATATATGACTGGATATCCAGCCGGATAATCCTAATACCTGGCTTAATAGCTGGATGGTCCAGATACAGGATGTTTACCAGATATCTGTTGCATCCCTAATACAAATGTATTTAATTGGTCTTCATGAACAATATCACAGATTAAAAACAATTCATCTTTCCCTCCGCTTTTGCAGGAGTTGCAAGAATAGTGTACCAGAGCTGGCGATAAAATGATGTTTGGCATGTGATGTAAAAGAAGGGTTCTGGCATAGGATACTTTTTTGGCTTACCGCTTCATTGGGATCCGAGTCTTCCCACTAGAGTAGTGTCCACCCCCCTCTTATAGTCAGCCCTATCCCAATACAATGACCAGCATCCTTAGATTCACAAACTGGAAAACAAAATTCAGTACTGTAAATGTCCTCCATTCAATCATCGCCCCTCCCTCTATCTGAAATTCTGGTTATGCCTATAAACTATGTTGTTGTTGTTGAGACCCAGACCATCCTACCTACCAGAAAGGTGTAAGGTAACCGTTTGGACTGCCGGGAAGTGCCACCCAATTTAAACCGAAACCCAGTGGGAGAGGCATTCACAGGGACCATACCCTCCTTCCCCTACCACCAAGCACTCGGAAGGACTTACGGACCCACATGTTTAACGTGATCGTACTCTGCATGAACACTGCAGCAGTTGTAGCAGCGTGCAAAGCCAGCACGCAAACCACCGGGCTACCGCGCCCGAAATATGCCAACAGCACGCGGTGTTCCCAGGTAGTCACCCACCGAAGTACTAACCGCGCCTGATGCTGCTTGACTTCGGTGATCTAACGAGAACCGGTGTTTTCAGCACGGTAGGGCCTTTGGCGCCTATAAACTATGTGGATATTTAAAAGAATGTTTCAATATTCGGAACAGCTTTAGTATACAGAAGGAATGTCAACATAATCCACCATTTTTTTGGCGAGTTAAATATCGCCAAGCAAGATGGTGTTTGAAAAGTAATTATAAATGTCATGTTAGGCTTGGTGTGTAAATAATTGAGAAATATATAAATAAAATTCAAAAATACGTAAGAAAATTTAAATATCATACAAAAGCACATGCCAACATATTAAAAATAGATGAAACAAGTAGAAACAGAAAATTAGTGCAACAGTTGACCTGTAGCAATTCAAACATGGACCTATGACAGCTTCATGATCTTATTTTGCTACGCTCGCCCATTATATAAACATTACAGAATCCGGTCCCTCTGTCTGTCAGAAGTCACACGTAGCAACAGCTGTTTGTACAACAAGTTCCCCGTGGCTCATAGAACATGGACCTACTACTTCTTCACTGTCTTATCTCGCTATGCTCGCCCATTTAAAAAACATAACAGAAGCCAGTCCCGATGGATTTGAAACTTCCTTATACCCAAAGTTGAACTTCCACTTGAGAAATTAAACTTATTTACCCAAGTAAAACACCTTGAAACTTAGCCACAACACTGGTTACAGAAACTGAAACAGAAACCATACTTAAATCAAAAATTCAAAATATGCTTAAATTTAGAGATATGGATTTTCCGTAATGGAAGATTTTGAACTTATTTTTAATATTACATTTAAGCTAAAATATGTCTAGTGACTTTTAATAGTATTTGTTTTTATATTAGATATATATATATATATACCTAACTCTTTTTCTACTCTGTAGATACATTCCTCAGAAATTTGTGAAAAAAGATAAATTTCTTATAATAAAATTGGGGATATTTTCCTTGTTATCCGAAAACCGTGTAAGACGAAATAAAGAACTATATCTAGTTTAAAAACCGTGTAAAAAAAATGCTGAAAACTAAAAGTTCTGATATGCATACGAATGATATATACATACATACTATGCAATTTTATTGGGCAATAAAACTTTACATAAATAAGTAGCTCAAGCAAATATAAGTAGCGCAAGCAAAAAAAAAAAGGAATCTGTTAATCCAAAATTAAAAATAGAAAACTCAAAATTAGAAATAGAAATGAAGAAATCATATTTAGTTACATAATTATTCGTCACTTCTTGATAATAAGTGCAATTGTTTGTGACGAACTGGACCAAAGTCGTTATCATCACTTAGAGATATCCACATCCATCAAGCTCTTTAATGGAGACTTCCGTCCGGTAATGCTGTTTTGAACTGCCGAACTAGTACTTTCTGAAAAATCTTGCGCTGTCGATGTTTTTATTAAAAAATCTGTTATAGAAAATTGAACTTTTGGTGTTTTAAGTTCTTTATACAACTCTTTGTACCCAGCCAAACAATTCTTCATATCTCGTTCGAATTTTGGGGTACGTTCCATGTTTGGATCACATTTTAAAAAATGATTCACCATACATTTCTCAAATGTTAGACCCTCGCCAATTAAACTAGCAGTTAGTTGACATATTTAGGCCTCTTCCTCATTATTACTATTATGATCCCCAGTACTATTACCGCCATCTGTTATTAAATCAATCAGATCATCCACATCTAGAGGTTTATCTATCATTAATTCGTCAATGTCTTCAATTTGTAGGTCCTCATATCCTTCTCCAATTTCGTGTGCCAAGGCTATAATTTTAGAAGACTCCATCATTGTTTGGGACACTGAGTTACCACTTGTGATGCATTCTGGCCAAAGTACTTTCCAGCAAACATTTAATGTTGATACCTGTAACTTCTCTTTGGTCAATGAAGTATACGTAATGCAATCCATAATCGAGTATTTTTCCATGCATCAACGATTGTGAGGTCGTCCTTCTCTACTGCATCTAAAATATGTTGGAATGCTCGTTGAGTATAATACAGCTTAAAGGTAACGATTATACCTTGGTCTAATGGGAAAGGAAGTGGTATTAGGTCAAGGTCCGTAGAATATCTTATATATAAGGTTGTCTCGTTCGGGAGAAAACGTGTCCCAGGAAGGAAAGACGAGTGACGTCACTGCTAGACCCGTTCTCTGTTACAGGTGAGTAAAGCTATTGAGAGACGTTGATAAGAAACTATTTAAACATTTATTTAATATTAAGTGTGTACATGCAATATAGAAGAAAATTAAACAGTGTAATGGGAAGTTTACGGATATTTAATAAATTCCGTACATATGAAAAAAAATTTGCAAATTTTGGATGAGAGGGAAAGTCATGAGAATTTTAGCATCAAGAGAAGTTTATACAAAGATTACTGAATGCTATGTTCAAAGATTATTGAATGATCAAATGTTATATATAAAAGGATATTGAATGATTAGAAAAGAGTCACTAACTGTTAAGTGCGTTATCGGAATCGGTTTTGGGAAGGATATAAATATATATTTCTAATCTAAATGATGAAAATCAGTCGTCATTTAAATATTGAATGTATTCTGAATTTTACAAACATGAAGAATGCAGATTAAAATAGAATATATAGTATTTTCAGGCAATTCAATGCATGGCTTTTGTCTAGCTCAAAATTTTATATGTTTTAGAAAAAATATAAGAAAATTTTAATATCACATGAAGTTAATACAAAAAATAATTGCAATGACATGTTCAAAGATGATATTGTATAATCAAACATTATATATACAAAGATTAGTGAATTTGATGTCCTAATAAATTCATGATTTTTGATACATAAATAACAATATTACCTTTATATTTAGGAGGATCTTTATGTTGTAATTTTCATAATTTTCCTCTTTTTCCTATCATTCGTATCTTTTGCCAGTTTTGTAAACTCGGTTAATTTATTATTTAAGTACTTCAGACGAATAATTGTTCGCATCTTAACGTAAGTTCTTATAGCTTCGAGGGGAATTAAAAGAAGTTGCTTGCTAACATTTTCTGATAAAGTTGCGACAACACCTGGTTCTTTTATGAGATTTGAGGCAGGATGAAAACGAACAAACTCTCGTTCGATAATTTTGCATGCCGATCTCCATTCATTTGATGGTTCTGTAAGTCCGCCAAAAGACAAATGTTGCAGCCATAACGGAGTAGTGGAAATAAAATCAGTATTTTTGTACGTAAACTGTCCTAGTTGTGGATATTTAATCCTGTATTTTTTCGCCACCCAACCTTGTAAATAGTCTAGCGCAGCTTCTTCAATTGGTGTAAGGCTTTCTTCAGCTGTTTGAGATCCGTCAGTATTTAATGTCGTATAGAAAGTTTCGTCTTCCTCACTGAACTCTTTGATTACAACTTTGTTGTAATTATTTGCTAAACTGCTTTTATTTAACACTTTGAATACAATAAATGTTTCACTTGAGCAACTAGGATTTTCAGTATTCATTCCTTTTTGAATTATTCCGGAATTTTTCCCCATTAAAATCATGCGAATACGGTAAAGTGCATTAAGAGGGGTGGGATGATCATTAAGTCCATCCTTTGTTCGTACTTGTGAAAAAAAGTTTTCCAGAGAATCTTGATTTAAACGATGGGTTAGAATATAAGAAACCCCAGTATGAGGAATTAAATCCTGAAATAAGCCTTTTAGTGAATTTATAGATATCAATATGCCCCTTTGAAATAATTGAATGTTTTTTTTTCCACAGCATCTCATGCCTGCTACCATGCTATATGCATTATCCAGCACATTAAGTTGCTCTTTTGCAAAGATACCAAATCCACACTTTGCCGGAAATCCAAAAATTTCAGGAATGTAACTATTCATTACATCAAACCAATTATTTATTATTGTAATAAAATTTGCTAAATTAGAGCAGCTTCAGGCAAATCACCGGGTAAGAAATGTTCCAGAGCTTTCGCGGTCGTTAAAGAAAGGAGTTCGGCTGCTAATCTCACATTTTGTCGTTGAGGACCTTCACAATACAAATGTTTGTCTGTAAGTTTGTGACACACTTTAACTTCGTGCTTATCCATTTGAAAAAGGCATAATAATGGATTTTTATCAATTCGTGTTTTGTTCGATAACTCAAATCCAGTATCGAGAAACCAATTTCTTAGAAGCTTTAAAAGATGAGGAGCGTCTGCAAAGCAAAATATTTTCTGCTGTTGAATAGCTGGATTTTCAAACCACGGTTTCTCTATTGAAATTCCCAGTTGCTTCCAAAGGCCAATATTTCCCCCACCCATATCAGATACACAGGCCACAACATTTATGTCAATACTTTGAAGCCTCTTTATAATGCTGTAAAGAATTTTTTCTGTCATTTGACAGTCAAAGTAAAAAAAAAATGGGTTGTTTCCAACTTGAAAATAATCCCCTTGCCATAACAACCTGCATTTGAGAAAAGGGACCCATAATTTTATCTAATTTCTCATCATACTCATAGCCTTTTTTTATTTTCATTTCATCAAACAAAAGTACAACAACTTTCTCATTAGCATTCATATTCGATGCAGCAACTTTCATTAGTTTCATGACATCGTTAATAATTCCTTGTCGAATAGTTATAGAGGATGCCCATTTATGAAGAGTTGATATTCCTGGAAGAGGAAATTTCAGTTCTTTTCTTAAATAAATGTAGGCTCTTTTACTTAGATATCTCAAACTTATGGCAATCGCAATATCCTCGTTTGACCAATACCTTTTTTTCTTGCAATTTAAAATTATATCTACTTGATTTTTAGTAAATATTTTCTCCAATTCTTTACGAATATTTTCTATTTCATTTTCCGTGGCATTTATTTTTTTCAATTTGCTGCGTTTAATTCTATTCAGCCTCTTAATCTTAAGTTTTAAATGCTTAATTTGTTTCATATAGTTCATCCGAATGGAAATAATTTGTTTTTTTAGGAAATTGTACTTTTGCACTATATCAGCATAATCAGTGGTTGAAAATTCAATATTTTCTTTATTTTCATTAGTTGAAATCAGTTCATTAACTAAATTATGATCATCTCTTTGTTTAAGCCGATATTCATGGTCAGCTCTATTTTTGGCTACTTTCATTTCATCAAATGAATTTTTAAAAAATTTTGAAGGAATGGCTGTATATTTAAGCTTCCGTTTTGCTGGTATATTCAAGAGTTCAGATTTTAAATCCCTTTCATAATCTTCCGGCGCAAAATGTTCAGAGCAGACGCAACACGTGTCCGGATTCCACTTTCCATCTCTTCTACACAAATGAACCCATTTCTTTCTTAATTCCACATCCTTTGGAAATGTATGGTAAAGTATATGCTTGGTATCCGGGTTTTTCTTTGACATAACAAGACTGTTGTTACATAGAGCAACTGTGCAACGTGTCCCAGGCATAATATTCCACTATCTCACTGACGATAACACTTTATGAACACTATTCAAAATCAAAGCAAATGTACACAAATAAATGCAAAAATTTCCGGATAACATCGAATTGAGCGATAAGGTGCCAAATCCCCATTTACGTGTGAAGCGTAATTTACATTAGTTGGCGAATTTGGAAGTCTACCTTGGCGTCCTTGGCGAGAAAGGAGAAAGCGAGCAGTAACCTATAGATTTCCAGAAAACTTACTTGGGTCTAGCGGTGACGTCACAACTGGACTCAAAACTTGACCATGGAGGGAATACGGAACAAGACAACCTGTTAATATTTTATTAACCTTGGTATTAGGTGGCAAAAAATTACTTGAACATTTGGATGCTGTAATACCGGATGACTGGGCACATTATCTAAATCCCAAAGTACTTTAACTGTTTTCTTACAGGTGGAACAGCTTCAATCGCAAACGAAGAACCTCTGAAAAAGACAGGTATTTGACACACTCTATCTCGAACAGTTCGATCATCCTTTGCAGACATTTGCGTCAGTGGACACTATCACTTATTCCATAATCTTTTCAATCATCGCGATCATGAATATTCCGATAATTTTTTCAGTCATTTTATTGGACCTTGTGAATATAGTTTTGTAAGTTAATATCTTTCAAGTAGCAGTTTTATTTATTGTAATTTTAGCTCATGTCATTCTATTTTCCATATGATCGTTTATAGACTGTACTATACATATGTAGATCAAAGTGGAACAACAATTAACGATATCAACCCTTCAGCTGGAAAAAATTCGGTTTTCGAATCTCCCATCCCCTCTTTGCACTGAGTGCAGCACTGAGTGCAGCACTTCTCAGAGGATTGCTCGTGTCATATCCGCAGCATATTTAGAAAAATTTTTCTTGCATACTAATTATTTTATTTTTAATTTATATATGAAACAAAATATGTTATTATGAATATCTAAACAATTAAAAACTAATTTAGCAAATTGAAAATTTTTGTACGTGATATGAATTCTGTTTGCACAAAATGTGCATGCAGTAGGTCCTCTGGTCTAAAACTAAGCATAACAACTATAATGAGTTTAATCCTATTCCTTTGAATGTAAAAAAACATGCAAGATATTTGTTTTTTGTGTGTGCTGTTATGTCATTTGTAATTAGTGTGCATCTGCACTTTTATCAATCTGTGGACTTGTGTAGTTTCTCATGAAATTTTAATTGAAGATTGTGAATTTCATGAAAATGAAATCAAAGTTTGTAGGTGCTAAAGAAATTTCACTGAGATTAAATTAGGAACTGATAAGAGCTCTTTTGTGAAGTGTGGGGAGTTTGTGTTATAAGCTATGGGACAAAAAAAAGGTTTAAAAGTTGGGGGAGGGGGGGGGGATACAAAGGATACAAAAGTTGGTGTTTATTTTGCAGATTATCCAGGGATGGGATAGGTCATAGGCATTTGTTCTGCAGATATAGTTTGGCTACATTTTTTTTTAATTTTCAACATAAAATTTTCTTTGCTTGTTATTCTACTTTCTGCTATGGGGGCTGAATAATGGTTTAATCATGATAGTGTTGCCATATTTAAATACAGTTTCTGAAATACCTATATATTATACTTGCACATTTCTATACATTTTCCAGGATATGGTCCTAGCTATTTAAAAAGAGTTCTAATTATTATTCTGTAAGATGGTTGATTTCACTCACTCTACACTGATTTCATCCAATATACCTATAGATAGAACTAGAAATATATTAATTAGCTTAAAATATTCTTTTTTTGAGATTCTGTTTGATTAATTCTAGATTTAAATATATGTAAGGCATCATATTGTCAAATCTCTTACTCTCTTATACTTAATTAGTTCCATTTTCATTTGCAATATTTGAAAATTTGAGTTGTAACACTTGGAAGTGTATAATCTGGAACATAAATCATGTGAAAATTTATTCACTAGAGCCAAATGGTTCATCAGTATTAACTAAAAAGGGGGTACAGTGGACCACGACCCACAATATGGAAGTTCAACAGCAAATGCAAATAAAATAAACAAATTTTGAATGTACAAGTGTAGTAAGATATGATATGTAAAGAAAAGATCCTTACCCATATGTTGTTCTAAGACACTTCTTCAAAGTTACAATTCTTAAATGAAGAAAAGGAAATCTGTACATCTGAAAATTTTTACTTTCGCCATGTATAAACTACCCACAACTGTAAAATGGCTTAATAACGAGTTGAGATCATTATTTTTGGATATAGCACATCAAGACTGTTTTGACATATAGGTGTCAAAATAGGAAACATTGTAAAAAAATGTAAGAAAAATTAAAAGGGAGGGGGGGGGGTTACTGTGTCCTTAGGTCCATTGTGCCCCACACGCTCCTATAGATTACATTGTCGTGTAATGTTGAAACATCCTTATCCATTCATGTTTAATTTCAAATTATGTGAATGGAAAATACACAATATTCATTTCTTTGTAATAGGTTTCACTATTAATTAATATTTAAAAAATATATTGGTTATTTTTTTTAAGTGCAATTTTGCAGGTATAGATTATATTCCTGAGCAATGTTGAAATATCCTTTTCCACCTATGTTTAGTTTCAAATTATGTAAATTAAAAAATGCACAACATTCATTTCTTTGCAGTTTGTTTCATTATTAATTAATATTTCTATAAAATATTTGTTATTTTTTAAGTTTGATAGATTAAATTCCCATGTAATATTTAAACATCCTTTTCCATCCATCTTATTCTCAAATGAGTTTTAAACAGTACTTCCACATCTCTGCAGCTCACATGAAAATGAAGGGGCTGTTTTCTTTGAAATGTGCTCAAAATCAATGATTCTCTAGGCAGTCGAGTCCCAAAAGCACCAAATTATAATGTGAGAGCAAGATGCATATAGGAAATGTAGCTTTGGTTTTATTCCAGTTACATCTGCAGAATCGCCTCCATTTTGGCGGAAATGACAGAGTTGAAAACACGTTTTTGATGTGTAGGCAATTTGGATATAAACAACATTTGGGTAGATGTCCAGCCTGCCATAAATCGATGGGTACATTATCTAGTATTTAATATTTTTTCATGTTTATGCGAAAAGAAGTTTATGTAGTTAAAATTATTTTTTTATGCAGCTTGCTAAGAAAAACCATCCTGATATCAATAAAGGAGATCCTGGAGCAGAGGCAAAATTTCAAGAAGTATCAGAAGCATATGAAGTTAGTATAAGTTGTTTTAGATATGTTGTTGTGAATACAGAATATAATAACATGTTGATAGATTTAATGGATCACAGGTTCATATTTTTACTTTAAGTAAAGTATTGTCTTTAAATTAAAAATACTATTTAACAAATTGAAAATGTAAATATTTGGAAAGTTATCCACAGGGGCTGACGAAGTGTAATTTTTGCTGCAAGCAGATAATAGTTTGGGCAGGCGGTCTTTCAGGACTTTTTGGCATGAATGGAGGAAATTTGGGATGAAACTTTAGGGGGGGGGGGGGGGGAGCAAGTTTTCTATTTGCCATATGTAAATATATCTAAATGCTGTCACATAAATAGAAACTAAGTTAATATAAAATGTCTCTGGGTGGAAGGGGGGTATTGATGTATGCTTAAAAGAAACAGTGAGTTTGAGTCATCACCAAAAGCACCATGGCGATGATGAACTCAGTCCTGTGGTGTTTATTGTTGTCTTAAACAAAAGTAACAAGTAGGAGGTTCCAATATTCAATACCAATTATTGGTTTCTAATATATATATCGGTATTTTCCCAATAACAATGATAAACCGATATATATATATTTTTTCACACTTCAGCATTGGGGAAGTGGGTTTTATTTAACTGCCTTTCGTCCTGAAACAGGAAGGTAGACTGGAGGTGAGGAACAAGTCATTTGGATTCTTGCAAGTTTATGAAAGGGAAAACTCTCAAAGCCAAAAATCATTCGGTGCTATGTTCAACTATTTAGTCAATGGTTCCCCCTTCCTTCCCTCCTTCTGCTATTTATTCATCTTTAGAATAGTATGGAGATCTTTAACTCTTGATACATACTAAATGAAATACTAACTCTTAACCCTTTCTCGATGAGCGGCACGCCCACGCGCCAGCTGCGAACTTGCATTCAAGGACGAATGGCACGCCCTCGGGCCGGAGGAAATTTTACCCTAAAGGACGACTGGCACGTATTGGTGTTTCTACGTGGAACGTTTTAATTTGAATGTATTTGTCTCCTAGATGGCGTTAAATGCCCGTGGAAGCAACTTAAATGTATTTTGTAGATGTTTGACCTTGGCACAAGGAGAATCCAATGAATTATTTCTCCATTTGGAGGGATGAAACATGGTTCTGTAGCGTAAGCAGGCAGCTCACTTCTCGCAGCATAAACAATTTTATAATTGAGTTCCGGGTCTCGTTCTGATTTTGTCTTTTATTGATTTCGTTGTTGAATTAGAGGAATATAAGAGGGTATTTTTTTTTTTTTTGAGTGGGTGGGGGAGGGGGGGGGGAGGTAAAGGAATGTGCGGCAATGAAATGATTAGGTTATTTATGTTCTCATGGAAAGGAAGGATGGGATTTCGTTAATATATCCCATCGAAAAGGTCCAAATATGGAATAAAAATATATAAATCGTCAGAATCGGAATGAGGCTATAAATGGGATTTCCTTGTGTATACTGGAAAGGACACGGGATTATCAAGCTCTGATGGTGGGTATGGAGAACGCGTTGTGAAAACATTTCTAAGTGAACTTTTAGGAAAAAGATATACTTTGTATTTGGATAAATTTTTTATCTCTCCTGTACTTGCAAAGTATTTGTTGTCTAAGAATACGCATGTATGTGGTACAGTTTTAAAAAATCGGAAGGACATGCCAAAGAATTATCCATCTGTACCTAAAACATATATACACTAAAATTTTTAATATTTTGATACAAGAAAATTTGTATAAGAAATATACATCAAATAGAAAATAAGTATTTCCTTCCTTCCTGAAAAAAGTAGAATGCTGTGTTGAACGGGTGATTTTTAGTGAATTTTTTTCGAGAGTTAGGCTTAGCGCAAAAAAATAGCCGTCTTTTGGGCACATTTCGGAAGCTAAGCGCTTCGTCCTTTGGGCCACGGTAGTTTCGGAATGCCGCCGTCCCGAAAGGGTTAATGTGCACATACTAACAGGAAGGTAGACACTGGAGGCGAGGAACAAGTCATTTGGATTCTTGCAAGTTTATGAAAGGGAAAACTCTCAAGCCAAAAATCATTCGGCGCTATGTTCAACTATTTAGTCAATGGTTCCCCCTTCCTTCCCTCCTTCTGTTATTTATTCATTTTTAGAATAGTATGGAGATCTTTAACTCTTGATACATACGAAATGAAATTTCTTTTTAAAACTGAGTGAATCGGTCACAAGGGACTTAAACAAAACAAAACCATTCCTAGTCAGATATATACAGTATAGATATTAAACTTGATGTTTCCATATTGGGCGACATTCCGCTTATTGGGCTACTTTTGAACCCTTATCACGACACTTTAAAGTATAAATTAATTAAAAAAACTAATTCGAATTAAAAAAAATCACTTGCACAAAAAAAATCAATTTGCACTGAGGATATTTGGCAGAAACTTAACTAACTATTCAGAAAAGTTTTTAAATTGTATTGTGATTCTTATTTCAGCGATTTATGAATGCAACGTAATTAGCATATATTAAATTTATTTACTTATTATAAAACACAACTAAGTTATTGGACATGCATCCATATATACATTCTTGTTGATAGCTATGGTATTTACATGTCTAGTTTTTCTCAAGTGGTGATGTAATCCCGACATCCCGAGAGCTAGCTGCCCTTTAAAAAACCTGATCGCTCGAGTTTAGGCAGAATGGATCTCAGGGTTGCTAGAGAAATCGAGCTCTGCCTTGATTATACACGGGCTATTTTTCATGCATGTCTTAAAAAAAGCATTCAAAAGATTTCAAAATATTTTGAATATTTAATTCAACATATACATCATTTACAATTGCTGTTAATTCCTCTCGTGAAATACTATTTCATAAACATCTTTTATAGTTTTATTTTACTAAATCAGTTCACTAGCTACACTCGCAAGAATGCTCAATAATAGTATCTCTCTATATTTAAAAAAAGTAGCTACTATTGCCGTCACTGTTTGACAAATTTCTCGTTTTTCGAGATTCTTTGTTTCGTACCACAAAATTTATTGCATATAGAAATATGACATTAGGTGCACTTGTAGAAAAAGTTTTGGGGAATACATTGAAATAAACCGTTTTTTGATATATATTGTAGTTTAAGAAATATTCAATGTCAAAATCAAAGACAAAATATTTGAGCTGCAAGTTTTCGTCCTGGATAGACTAACGATAGCAAGACCACGAATTTTTGCAGGACACAGCCTCTTTTCTAATTTTGATGTAGGTTTTGAGATATTTTACTTTTTATGCACTTCTGAAGTGAAATATTTTTTTTTATCTGCATGCCTAGCCATTTCTCTGTCTTGTACCGCAAAAACTATAGTGTACAAAGATATAAAATTGGGTACATTTATAGAGAAATAATAGGGTAACACGATGAAATAAACCGTTTATCGATTTAAACTTTAGTTTGGCACAGGCTTCCGGAAATCGTTCGTCCTCCCGTCCTTGCTGGGTTAAAATTTGGTGAGGATGGCCAATTTTCGGAACTGGCTGTTCTCTCGGACGGCCTTGGGATTAGATTCCATTAAAAAAATAATAAATAACAAGTTGCATCGTAAAATTATGGCGAAAGCTGCCCTTTTCCGTGCCATGAATGAAAATTGAAATGTTATTCCTGCAAATCGTCTCCCCCTCCCATAAACTTAACTAGTGTGCATTATTAATGCCTTCTTTCTAGGAGAGCCTTCAGATCTGCATTGTAGTCACAGGTGCTAGTTATTTTCCCTCCCCTGATCCTCCACCCAGTGAATCTGATGACTGAACGAAAATGTGATAGCTCGCACACAATCGAAGTGGCATGTTCTGTTCTCCTTTTCCAGTTTTACATGTGCCAAAATTTCATATTTTCACCGACTAATAATACTAATGCTTAAACACGGGTCAAACCCGAAGAAATTTATAAATATAGAATGAACTCGACCTGAAGATAACTACGTCTCAACAGGTCCAAAATGATTTGTATTCAAATATGTTAAAAACAAATTTGTGAAAATTTTGTATGGAGAATTGAGTTTTTCTTCTATAACATTTATCTTTGTTTAGCTGAAATAAACAGAATAAATTCATGTATTCAATGTAAATCCATTGAAAATTTTTTAAAAATAAATATATTCAGCCCCGTCATAAAGGACGTTTTTTTGTAAAAAAAAGACTCAACCTGGCCCGAAATAGTAGAAAACTCAAGACCAGCCTGGACCTCAGCCCAAACCCGTGCAGAGCGCTATCCCCTTTTAACTTTATAAAATCCAAGATATGATATTTCCATTCGCTGTAATTGACAAGAGTACGCAACAATTTTGAATTTTTGGAATGGATTCTTCTAGTTTCAGCCAGAAGTATTTTCTTTTTTTCCCCGCTTTGGTTTTAGCTTTAAAACTAATATGTTTACAATTCATTCATGGCATTTGTTCCAGTTGTCTGACAACTGAAGTTAAGCTGTGAAACATCTATTCAGTCCAAGAAGATTTTAATCTTGATTCTGTTACATTTCCTAGAAATTAAGAGTATTGTGGCAGTAGCCAACTCTGCTCCTGCCAAAGACATCGATCGAAGATAATAGGAACATGAACCCGAATTATAAGTTCAGAGTCGAAGCCAGCTTTTGCTCTAACCATATGATGTCAGTCTTGTAAGCATGAGGTCCCGAGTTTGGGCCTGCCACAGTTCCAATCTTACAAATGATGACCCTGAACATTTGAAGCATGTAACCTTCGCTCTCCAACGATCTTACCTCTCAACAAGAGATGACAGCACCATGCTGAGCAGAGGCACTACCATTCCCTTCCTGGTTGACCACAACTGACGTCACTCCCGAGATGTGACATGCCTTCCGGCTATTCAGCCTCCTGACTGAGTTTCGGATGGGGATGTGCAGGGGTTTTCTAGGTGACCCCCTCCTCGCCGAAACACGACCAGGGCTTCTCATCAGTGGGTGGAGTGTGTGGCAGCAGCTGACTCTGCTCCTGCCAAAGACATCGATCGAAGATGATAGGAACATGAACCCAAATTATAAGTTCAGAGTCGAAGCTAGCTTTTGCTCTAACCTTATAATGTCGGTCTTGTAAGCACCGTATCCCTGGTTCGGGCCTAGCTCCAGATCAAAAACCCTACAGTGTCAATGAGGTTTAAACTACTTAGAGACGAGAGGATTTATATGGTTATTTATTTACCACTCCTTCAAGTTACCAAACATTGGAATAAGGAGAATATTCATTACATCTCTTGTCCCTCTGCCCCCACCCATAGATCAGAATTCCACCAGGTTCGGTCCTTCATCAGACTCCGCATCAGTGAGTTTGAACGCGAATGTTAAGCACTGTGGGGTGGTGTTTGAATATGCAGTTATCGCACTTCATCATGAGGCAGTTGGTTTTAATTTATTATTGTTGTGCGATGCAGTTAAGCACATATGTTAATGAATATAACGTGAAAAAAAATTCTTAGGAAGATGGGTAAAAAATTTCAATAGCCGTCCTCGAGGATAAGCAAGATTTTACCGATTTCTCGAAGCCTGGTTTGGCAGAAAATATGCTAGATGTCAGAAATTTTTATCTACGTCGATATATGAAATTTTTGACGATGTCGGGTTCGATTCCTTCTGCTGCCAAAACTGCCGCCATGTTCACGTGGAGTACAATCACTTTAAACATGTGGGTCCGTAAGTCCTTCCGAGAGGTTGGTGGTAGGAGAAGAAGAGTACGGTCTCTGTGGATGCCTCCCCCACTGGTCCCGGTCTAAAGTGGGTGGCTCTTCCCGGTCGTCCAAACAATTACCTTATACCTTTCTGGTAAGTCGGACGGTTTGGGTCTCAATCAATAATAACAACACACTTTAACACATTTCACATAAGTTTAAATACAATACCAAAAATAATAAAATTAAGTATATTGCTAGACTTTCATAGCTTTTTCTATTAAAATGTACAATCTGCACACAACCAATTTTTGCTATAAATAATCATTGAAAATTTGAGCACATACCTACGTATATGTAGCATTGGCAGCAGCATCAATGGAACATACATTTAATGTAAATCATTAGAATAACAAATTCATTTATTTTAAAATGTAGTATACTTTATGATGTAGGAATGTTAGCTGTTATTTAAAAAAATCGAATATAGATGGCTAATTACTACTAGTCAGAGTCTTCCCCAGAGTTGAAACAGACCAGGATGCTATTACCCAAAAAGAGCACGTAAAATAATTAAAGGCACTAAGTTACAGAGCAGAATCGTATGTACCTATGCAACAACCATATCATTAGTGATGAACTCGCGTAGCGGCTGGGTATACGCTTAACAGATATTTCATCAATTCACTATTAGCCATCACTTGCGTACGTAATAGAAGTGCGCGATTGACAGTTACTTTATGAACTGCACATTGTGTCTTTTGCACGTAGTGGAGGAGCACGATCGACACCTACTTCATAAACAATCCCATTCGCCGTGACTTTCGCATTTAGCGGATGTGTGCAATTGATAAAACATACAATGGCTTCTGCCCACATTTTGTTATCAACCTTGCTTTCATGCAACATTGCCTTTACACAATCAAGGGCTGTTAGATTAAAGCGTTCAGATACCCCATTTTGTTGTGGTGTATAGGTATTTGTTCGCTCTGCTTTAATCCCAAGATTCTTTAAGTTGGCTTTGAACTGGTTGTGACAAAATTCCATCCTGCAATCCGTCCGGATGCTTAGGATCTTTTTATCTAACTGCCTCTTCTCTCTAACTTGAAACTCATTGACAATTTTAGAAACTTCTGATTTTTGTTTCATGAAAAATACGAACACCATTCGGCTAAAGTCATCTGTTATTGACAAAAAATACTTATTACCACCTAAAGAAACTGTAGGTAATGGACCACAAACATCCATATGAAGCAACTGAAATGGTCTAGTGGACCTTATCCTACCGTATGAAGAATGCACTTCAGAAAAACTAACGTTCTTATCATAGCATTTTATGATAACCAGCTCAACAAACTCAAAATATTTTAATATCAGTTTTCTAAATTTGTGAAATTTAAATGGATATTAAATGAAAATTAAAATGAAAACGAGAACCCATACTCAATTGTAACATAGCAGAGTCTGCAAGAAATGATCTGTTTGTTTATATTACAAAACCAGTTTGTTTATATTACCCCTCTAGATAAAGTGATGATTCATTGGGATCAACCCCTCCCCCCCTATACCAAGTTTCCAAGTTTAAGTATTAACAAAATATGTTGTAAACGTTAGAATGGATATTCAGCGCCATCTAGTATTCAAATAATTTCAGGTAATATATGTAATTAAAATAAAAATTACTTGATTGTGAATTATTTGGAATAGATGTCTCCCTCATTAATTCACCATTGATCATTAAGTTTTTTATTTTTTTAAATATTACAGAAATCAGATATAGGCTTTTATACATTTAAATTTTATTTCACACCAGGGTGCAAAATAAGGGAATATTTTTCAGTAGCAAACTGCTAATCAAAATTTCATTTCTGTAGCAGTTTCAATATTTTAACTAGCAATTAGTTCACAATTATTATTTCACAAGTTATTAAAAAATGTACCTATAAACATATCGAGATGCCTAGTTTGAATTAAAAAAAAAAAAAAAAACGTAATATTACAGGAACAAGGTACGTTTGCCGAAAGATTTTTTTTTTTACCATTATGAATCATTTGTTGTGATTTTTAACACTTTACAACATACACCTGTCCCTCGATTTACATGGAAGATAGGTTCTGCACAAAACAGTGTAAATTGAAATTTTGGATTTTGCTAAGTAAAATCGTGTAAAACAAAAATAACCCCAAAATGTGCATGATTCAGTCATTTATTTAAGTAAAACAAAAATAAGACATCTTAGAAAACTTAAAATTATACTTAGTTTATAAAACAACAAACATATGAATGTAGTAATATAACATATTTAATTTATTTTACATTAGGAACAAAGAACAAAAAAACAAAAAGACCCTTAAAAATTAATTATAAGTTTCATCACTTTCATGTACTATCAGTCTTTTCTTTCTGATAGGTATGATGTCACTTTCATCACTTGAGCTTTCTTGATACGATTCTGGCTCAATGGTTGACGAATTAGGCAAGATCTCGGGTTGACAAGACTTTGTCATGAAATCGGTAATTAACAATTGCGTAGGTTTTTTTGCTACATTTTTATAGACCTCTTCATATTGATTTAAGCATTTACGAAGGTTTCACTCAAATCAAAGACCTTGATCAACATTTGTGTCATATTGTAAGAAATGGTTGCCCAATTTTCTTCCCAAATCAAGTCCTACGCTTATGATTCTTGCTGTGAACGCAACTGATTCAGATTGCTCTTCATCAGAATCATTGTCTTCATCATGTTTGTTTGTTTCACGAATCATGTTAATTAAATCATCTTCATTCAATTCTTCATCAGCCATTATTTCTTCAATATCTGCCTGAGCTAAATCTAAAAAACCTTCTCCTCCTATAGTATGGGCCAAGTCAGTGATCAGAGAATATTCATGCTCTATTGGTGATTTATCATTTCCACTTTCAACAACATCCCACCATATTGCTTTCCAGCAGGCGTTGATCATTGATTGTTTGATCTGAGTGTATGACAGTCCAACATGCTTAACACAATCTAAAATTGTACATTTCTTCCAAGCATCCATCAGAGTAAGAGATTCATCATTCTCCATTTGTTCTAAGATATACCTGAAAGTTTGCTTGATGTACAGTGCTTTAAAAGTCGAAATTATCCCTTGATCTAACAGCTGTAATAAGGAAGTTGTATTTTTTGGTAAAAAAAAACTTTTACATTTTCGTGTTGTAAATCTGGAGGATGACCTGGTGCATTATCAATTAATAGAAGAGCCTTAAAAGACAATCCCTTTTTAGTTAAATAATTTTTGACATCTGGAACAAAGAAGTTATGGAACCATTCATTGAAAGCTATGGCAGTGACCCATGCTTTTCTATTAGCCATCCAATAGACGGGAAGGTTTTTGATATTTATTCCTTTGAATGATCGTGGTGATTTTGATTTGTTAATCACCAATGGTTTCATCATATAATTGCCAGAAGCATTGCAACAGAAAAGAACTGTTATACGACTTTTCGCTACTTTATGGGCACTAGCTGATTTGTGAGCTTTGGCTATAAAGGTTCTTTCCAGCATTTTTTTCCAGAATAATCCGGACTCGTCAGCATTGAAAACCTGATCAGAAGTGTAGGAGTTAGCGGCAATGATTTCAGCGAGTTTTGCCGGATATTGTTGTGCCGCATCCGAATCAGCAGATGCACTTTCACCTTTCATTCTCAGATTATGTAAAGAATATCTTTGTTTGAATCTCTAGAACCACCCATGGCTTGCAGAAAAAGATACCTTCTCTTCATTGGACGAAGTTGACGGCGACTGATTCTTAAGTGATTGATAAATCTTCAAAGCTTTATTTGTAACAGCATTGGTATTGATCAGGATTCGCTTTTGAGTTTGGTCTTCTATTCATATCACTAAGGTTTTTTCCATATTTTCCATTGTAACATCTCTAACATATGAAGTCGTACTCATACTGCTGCAGGTTCCAGCTGCTACACATTTTCTAATGGAGTCTTCATTTTTTCTTATTGTCCTTATTGTGGCTTCATTCATGGAGTAAAATTTAGCAGCATCCGTTACTCTTTCTCTATTACATAGATGGTCTAATATTTGAATTTTAGTTTCTAAAGAAATAACTTTTCTTTTCATTTGATTTTTCTTCAAATCCTTTGACATTATAGAACCTTAACAAATTTACGCAAACTATAAAGATGCAAGAAAAACTATAAATGTTGAAAACTTACCAGTTCAAAAGATAAATGCACAATAATATCAGCTTTGCTGCTAAAATGTTTCTGCACTATGTACTTGCATGAACCAGATAGCTTTACTGTTGTGAAATACATACGGGGATTCCCCTATTACGGGGATTTCCCTATACGGGAATTCCCCATTATGGAGATTCCTTTAAATATATTTTACAACACCGGGAATCCCCTGTTGTTTTCATCAGTGTTACCAAAGGAATAAAATTCAAAAATGTCATCAAATCTTTGTATAGCGGATGGAGCGGAATATACATTTTTATCAATTTTTTGAAATCTGTTAATTTATAAACAGTGTAAAAGCGAAATCGTGTAAAACAGGTGCTGTGTAAATCGGGGGATAAGTGTAGTTGAAAGTGTTTATGTCTTTGTTCATTCTGTCTGTCTGTCTGTTTGTCCGTTAGCATGATAACTGCCTTAAAAATGGCTTTATCAAAATAAAATTTTAGTATGTTTTTCAGATGGTCTGTGGCAGGCTTCCAAAAATCACCGGGTTAAAATTCGGCGAAGACGACCAATTTTCGAAAGTTGCCGTCCTCTCGGAAGGCCTTGAGATTAGAGATTCCGTAAAAAAGAAAAAGATAACAAGTTGTTGTCATCGTAAAATTGTGGCGAAAGCCGCCCTTTCCCGTGCCATGAATGAAAATTAAAATGTCGTCACCTACAAATCCCCCTAGTGTGCATTATCAATGCCTTCTTTCTAGGCGAGACATCAGATCTGAATTGTAACCACAGGCGCTAGTTATTTTTTCTCCCCTCATCCTCCACCCAGTGAATCCGATGATCACACGAAAATGCGATATCGCACTCACGATCGAAGTGACATGTTTTCTTCTCCTTTTCAAGGTCTACATGCGCGGAATTTTTGGATTTTCACAAGACCGACAATACTAATGCTTAAATCCAGACCAAGCCCGAAGAAATTTGTAAATGTAGAATGAACTCGGCCTGAAGACAACTGCGTCTCAGCAGGCCCGAAATGATTTGTATTCAAATATGTTAAAAATAAATTTGTCAAAATTATTTATGGAGAATTGTGTTTGTTTTCTTAAACATTTATCTTTACGTAGCTGAAATAAAAGCAATAAGTTCATGCATTCAATTTAAATCCATTTTAAAAATTTTCAAAAGAAATATGTTCGGCCCGGTCGTAACGGACGTTTAAAAAAAGAGAAAGACTCAAGCCTGCCCGAAACAATAGAAAACTCAAGTCCAGTCCAGAAAACAACAAGTCCAGCCCGGCCTAAGCCCAAATCCTCATTTAACTCTTTAAAACCCAAACTATAAAATTTTCATTTGCTGTAATAGATGGTAGTAAGTAACAAGTTTGAATTTTTGGAATGGATTCTTCTAGTTTCAGCCAGAAGTATTTTATTTTCTTCCCCACTTTGGTTTCAACTTTAAAACTAAAACGTTTAAAATTCATTCATGGCATTTGTTCCAGTTGTTTGACAACTGAAGTTAAAGTATGAAACATCTATTCAGTCCAAGAAGAATTTAATCTTGATTGACTACATTCCCTAGAAATTAAGAGTACCGATGAGGTTTAAACTGTTTAAAGACAAGAGGATTTATATGATTATTTATTTACCACGTCTTCAAGTTACCAAACATTGAAAAAAGGAACGATTCCTTACATATCTTACCCCTTTGTCCCCACCCATAGATCGGAATTCCGCCGGTCGGATCCATTATCGGAGACTCCGCGGCGTCGGTGACTTTCATTGCGGCGGTGTGGGGGTGGTGTATAAATATGCAGTTATCGCACTTCATCATGAGGCAGTTGGTTCTAATTTATTATTGTTATGCGATGTATTTAAGCACATATATTAAGGAATATAAAGTGAAAAAAAAATTCTTAGGAGGACGGGTAAAAAATTTCAATAGCCGTTCTCGCGGACGGGCTAGATTTTGCTGATTTCCCGAAGTCTGGCTGTGGGACCTATTTGAATATAAATTAATAATATCACCCAATTAGTTTTGAATTGAACCCGGGTTGAAAAAATGAAATACATTGAACCGTATGGGACTTAATGTTTCAAACACTTTTTAAGCAAATTTGAAATTCACAAATTGCTTCGAAAATTTTAGGAAATATTCAAATTATCCCATAAAATATATAAAAAAAATTTCAGTAAAATATGTTAGGTAGTTTTTTAAATAAAAAATTATTTAAAATATTGAAAAAAACAAAGTCAATTAAATTCTGACTCTCGTTATATCCTCCAGAAAGAAAAAAGAGATATATTATATAATAAATATCTTTCCAAGAGTTTAATTATTTTATATATGCGAAAGCTTTCACATTTTAAAATAAATATGGTAGATAACAATTTTTCGAATTTTTAAATAAAATAAATTATTATATTATTGTGATGAATGAAACGATTGGAAAAATGTTTATGAATGAAATGCTGCCTTTATATAGAGGCGATTTACATTTCGATGACGTCCTTTGAATAAAGTTCATTTGTTTTCGATGAAGTTTTCAAATATAATAAATTATTGTAGTGTTATGATAATTTTAAAAATATTACCGAGGACTGTATCGCATTTTAGAGATGTTTAAACCAGGCAATTTATATTTCAATGCTGTCATTTGAATGAAGTTCATTTTCTTCTATGAAGTTTTCAAATATAATAAATTAATGTAGTATTGTGATAATTTAAAAAATATTACCGAGGAATGTATCGCATTTTAGAGATGTTTGTATAAAATTACATTGAAGTTGGAAAGTGTTTTATAATCAATGCTTTATGCATGATTGATCTTTCTTGTTGTATTTATATTTAGGCTACTCGATTCTAATTACAGATCTAATGAGTAAAAGTTCTAAAATTAATAGCTATATTCTAAGCAATAAAGAAATTTTGAGTAGCTTATTGAAGTAAAAATGATCTTCAGACCAAACAGTTAAAATAAATTGAAGACAAATTAAAGAAAATTAAAAATAAAGTTAAAAAGCAAACTAGGTAAAAGGCAAAATGCACCCCTTTTGTCTTTTTAACTTCGCGTTTGTTGGTTCTCTAGCACCGACGAAGGGATCCAGCATATCTTCGAAACAGTATCTTCAAACAATATGCATTGTTATTCAATTTGTGCTTAATTACTTTGCTCAAATTTTTCTTATTCTTTACACAAACTTTTCTTTTTTTATTATTAACACTTTACAACGTAGTTGAAAAGTGTTTATGACTTCGTTCATTCTGTCTGTCCGTTAGCACGATAACTGCTATAAAAATGACTTTATCAAAATGAAATTTTAGTATGTTGTTCAGACGGTCTGTGGGACCTATGGGAATATAAATGAGTGATATCACCCAATTAGTTTTGGATTGAACCCGTGTTGAAAAAATGAAATACATTCATCCCTATGGGACCTAATTATTCAGCGCACACAACAGTTTAAGAATACAAACATTTTTAGTTTTTTACATCATCGATGACAGATTAATAACTTAAAACAAGATATCATCTATAACAGGAAATCTGAAATTTCTCGGATCGAGAAACTCTTGCGTGCCGAAACTTTAACAATTGCGAATTTTTTACAATTGTATCTAGGCAGCATAGAAACCTCCAAATGTGCTATTTTTGCCTTCGTTGTTCATATTTACTATATGATCATTAATGAACCGTACATATATAAGTTGAAATAGAACAATACATAATGTCGCAATATCTGACAGAATACTAGTAATTTAATTTACTTAGTTACTGGTATGAGAATTAATAACAATAATACTCGAGATGCTACTAATTTGACTTGTAAAAATTTAGGCGTAGCAGATGAAGCGATGATTCTATACGCACTGGAACTCGTATTCTGAAACACAGGTCTTTAATATTAAGCAGAAGTATGCACAGATCAAAACCATCTATGAAGTGTTGGCTGGGCCGTGAGAAATAATGTTGGAAAACGTCACGGTTCACGCCGGTGAACGGAAAGAGTCGTTCATATTAAATTTGCATAAACGTCCTTTCACAGGAATCGTGAATCGTGATGTTTTGAATTTTTCCAACAATATCGGCAATTTAGCTCCGAAAAGCATCCCGAAGGTTAACACCCTTTATTAGCACCTGGCATCCCCAGCTACAGCTTATACCCGAAACTATTGCAAATATATTATTTTTTTCTATTTATCATGATACAAAATACATTATGAATTTAACCAATAAATAAATTTACAAGCCGAAAATAGCGGGGGGCACTTTTATTTTAATGCACAATTTTAATTCCGCTTGCGCATCCGCATTCGGAAACTGTTTAAAATTTGAGGCAGGTGTAAAAATGATAAAAGCTCTATTAGTACAGTATGTAAAAGTAGGGGCACTCCGAATTTCGGTAAGGCACTGTTGGGGTCAATTGATAGAATACACTGCACCCGGGCATGCCTCAAAAGTAAACATATTCGTGATCACGGGGAGGAAGGAGATAGGAATGTGGATAGCAGTAGCACTCATTTTCAGCTGTAGGTGCAATAAATTAACAGCCGTAGCAGTATTGTGGTGATTTTTGACAGATTTTCTCACTCTCCAGAGAGATTGTTTAGGAAAAGAATCATTTTAGACTATCGCAGTTAGGCCAATCACAATTTCGTTAATTGCTCGTTTAAGTTGAATCGCCATGGGCGAGTAGGACTTTTAACGGCTGGGTTGGGGAGAAATAAATGGGATACCTATGGAATATTCTCCCGAAGGGGGGGGGGACAACAATGAAAAACTCTTTATGATACTGGTCCTGTTTACCGACTGTCTAATTTGGGTTTGGCTCAGAGGGATTAGGCTAATCATTGCGAGTGTTTATGAAACTCGAAGGAGATTAGACTTTTGACGTTCTGGTATAGAAACATGTAAATTTTGCAGGTCGCCATTTTTGGCGATAGACATTACATTTTGCGGTCGCCAAGAATAATTCCTTAGTCGCCACTGGTGATGTGGCGACCGCTGATCTCGACATTTAGTAGGGGGAAGTTTGACAAGAGGGCATTATAGTAGGATATGCTTTAAAAACTCGACAATATAGGATCTGGCTTTTGAATGAGGGAAAGATAGTCGAAACTAACAATGTAAAATTTAATTAAGAATGCAATGCAGAGGAAGGCTGTCTGGGACCTAATTTTAATGAAAAACCCAAACTAGTAGAAAAATTCACTTTTTCATCTCACAAGCCTACGTATCTAGATTCATCTGATGAGGAGTATGTGGAGAGAGAAAAAAACGATTCATCAGAGGAAAATCAAGACATTGCAGAAAGCAGTGAGGAGACTGGGTCCTCTGGTGATAATCATCCAATTCTCAATCCAGATACTACTCGAGTCAGAAAAGTCATTCCAAGAATGACAGGATCTAGAAAGGATGTTTATTACTATTACAAAGGAAAGGGACCAAGATTAAGGTCATTAAAAGAAATAAAAAGTTTTTGTAAGAAAAAGAAAATAAATTTTAATAAAAAATCTTTCAATTTCAAGGGGGATCAAGGTAGATCAGGGAATCAGCCAGAAGCAAACATTGTAAAGATTCAAATCCCTAGGAACTACAAGGAAGCGGCTAATTCACCCCAATCCAAAGAATGGAATATAGCCATGGCAGACGAATTGGGTGTCATGAAGGAAAGAGGTGTCTGGAACTTAGTGCCTGCATCTTTTCCCGACAAAGTCATCAATTGCCATTGGGTAGATACAGTTAAAAGAGATGAAAGGGGTGAAATTAGCAGGTATAAGGCAAGACTAGTAGCACAGGGATTTAACCAGGAAAAAGGGGCAAACTTATGAAGAGCTGTTTAGCCTGGTGATTAACTTTACAATTGTTAGAATGTTTTACACTATTTTTGTATGTTTATTAGGATGGTTACAACTTGATAACCATATACAACTTGATATCAAATGTGCATATTTATATGCCAATCTAAGTGAGAAAATTTTCATGAGTCCACCCCTCAGGATTTTTTGACAAAAACAAAAGTAAATATGTATGTCATTTAAATAAAGCAATCTATGGCTTGCACCAAAGCGGCAGAGAATGTTATCTTGAGTTAGACCAGGTTCTCAGAAAGCTTAATTTCATAAAGTTTAAGTGGTGCAATTGTGCATTTAATTTCAGCAATAAAGCTTTATTAATTGTTTATGTAGATGACATAATATTATTTACCAAAAATCAAAATGATCTAAATTCTATAATTTTTCTTCTAAAGTCTAAATTTGATATTAAAGTGTTAGGTAAAACAAAAATATTACTAGGTATTGAATTTGAGGAAAAACATGATAAACATTTCATATATCAAAATAAATCCATTATTAAAATTTGTGATAAATTCTCAAAATTTAAATATCCTGTTTCAAGTTTACCCATAGCAAAGGGTGTAGTTTTAAGCAAAGCAGATTGCCCGGCAAATAATTCTGAAATTGAACAGATGAAAAATTTACCTTACAGAAACTTATTAGGTTGTTTATCATTTCTTGCCAGCAGAACTAGACGCGATATAATCTATGCTGTAAATATCTTATCCCAATTTCAGGAAAACCCAGGCATGAAACACTGGGATGGACTTAAACTTCTAGGGTATGTAAATAAAACAAGGGATTTTAAATTAAACTTAACTAATATTCAATCAGTAAATTTAAATTGTTTTACTGATTCTGACTTTGCAGATAATAGGGATGGTAGAGTATCAATGGGAAGCAGAGTTTCCCCCAGGATTAAAAAAGGGCAGGGTGCTGTCACCAGAAAAAGGACACTTTTTAGGAAAAAAGGGCATGTATTTTATATTTAAATAACATTTATACTTGGGATTTTTATGACAAAAACTTTGGTCACTTATACCTCCAAGTCTAATAGACAAAAATGTAAATATATTTTCTTGTTTTGTAGGAAATAGGGTCCAGATTGTGAATATATAAAATTAATTTCAATTTTTTAATATTTTGAACTTGTTTTTTGAAAAATTTTAAAAAGTATCTGTCCGAGCAAGTGTTCTTTTTTTTTCATTTTGCTTATTAAGACAGATATAAATAGTAAGGGCTAAAAATATGTATTAGGAAATTTAGTTGCTAATTTTATATTTATATTTTAAAAATGTGCTTATAGTTTTCGAGTACTCATTTTGTCGAGTCGAAGAAGAATGAAAATTTCCCCCTTTTTCAAGTTTGTAATGCTATTTCAAAAACTAAACCTGTAAACAATTATGCAAGAATATAGCTCTTTGAAATCCCTACAAGTGTATATAATTGGATTTCTTTGTTTTCGAAGTATAGTGGTTATAATTTCGATATTTTAGTATTTTAACCTGGGTTTTGCAATGTGTGGGAAAGCTGCAATTTACTTAAAATGTTACTATTATTTCAGCTGAATCTGTTACTTACTCCTTGGTGAAATATTTGTGCATAAGTATGAGATAATCTTATTTTGATTAAAAAATTAGGGCATTAAATGAACTTGGAGATTCTAAAAATGTGTAATGATTGGTTAGGTTTGGACAAAAGAAATGAAAATATACATATTCAAGTACGTAGTCATAAAGTTAATCACCATGTGCCGCCAGGCAAGTTTATAGATCATAGGTCAGTTTGACTACAGGTCAGATAAGTTTAATTTATATACCAAAAAATAATTTTATATTTTAACCTGAAGTCTATGGTCGAAGCATCCAGATAAAATTATTGTGAAAACTAAAGTATTAACTAGCTATAAACAGTTAGCGAGTCATTTGTAGCCCTTTGAAATCCTGTAAACAATATAAATGAATCTGAAAAAATCGAATAGCTTTATTAACACTTTACAACAAAGTTGAAAAGTGTTTATGACTTTGTTCATTCTGTCGTCTGTCCGTTAGCATGATAACTGCCGTAAAAATGACTTTATCAAAATGAAATTTTAGTATGTTGTTCAGACGGTCTGTGGGACCTATGGGAATATAAATTAATAATATCACTCAATTAGTTTTGGATTGAACTCGGGTTGAAAAAATGAAATACATTGAACCCTATGGGACCTAATTTTTCAAACATTTTTTAAGCGGATTTAAAATTCACAAATTGCTTCGAAAGTTTTAAGAAATATTCAAATTATCCCATAAAGTATATAAAAAAAAATTTCAGCCAAATATATTCAGTAATTTTTTAAATAAAAATTAAAATAATAATTACACTTTTTATATGAAGTGATCACGTGACCAATATATGAAGAGATCACGTGACCCACTTCAAAATAAAATATGGCATCCATCTTGTGTCAAAATCGTGATTTTTAAAGTTCTTTTTAATTCTGATTTAGTGTTGTATCCGTCCTAAAACTGCTTTATTTTTGCTTAAATTCTGTGCATCTACATACTGAAAGAATGCAATTACAATATATTTGAGTTTAAATGATCATCCAACTTTGATTATTTCTACAACAAAGCCTAATTTTCACTTATCGAAAATGTAAACAGCAAAATATGTAGAATTAGTTGTAGTATAAGAATTGCTGCATTTCTTTAACACAAAATTAAAGCTCATGGAGTCTGCAATATAGCTGATATGAATGAAATATTCATTGATTTTACAGAGAGAAGGACGATTTTTTCTATGAAGTTTTAAGCATAGAGTTTAATTACTTGTACCTCCATGGTCTTCAGTTTTTAAATAAAATAAATTATTATAGTATTGTGATGAATGAAATGCTGCTTTTATAGAGAAAGCCAGGCGTGTTATATTTCGATGACATCATTTGAATAAATTTCATTTGTTTTCTATGAAGTTTTCAAATATAATAAATTATTGTGGTATTATGATAATTTAAAAATTATTACCAAGGAATGTATCACATTTTAGCAGGGTTGCAAAAAAGCCTGCTAAAATTAGTAAAAGCCACGCCGGTGGCTTTTATTAGTTTTAACCTGCTTTTTTTTTTTTTTTTTTTGTAAAAAAAAAAAAAAAAAAAAAAAAAAAACCGTGTGAAGGATTTTAATTTTAAATTACACATTTTTAAGTGTTCCTTAACTAATTCTAAAGGCAATTTATTGGGTTAGAATTTAATAAATAACTTTATTTCTCAATAATGAAAACATTAATATTGGAATACCTGCTAGTGATTTGTTGGTTGCAAAAAAGCCAGCTAAATTTTAAAAAGGTATACCAACTGCTTTACTTGGTTTACATTGGCCTTTAACACATTTTTTTAAAAATGTTATTGCTTTAAATAATGAAATATTTTATTTTAGGACAATAGTTGCTTAGTGATATATTTTACTAGTTAACTAATTTTAATGACTTTTTTGATATGCAAGAGTCTTATTTTTACTCATAAATATTTAAAATCATGCTTAAAGTCATTTAATAAAAAACACTATTTATCACTATTGAAAACAGTATTGGGAATAACATATACATGAACAACTCTTTTGAATAGCATCAAGCTTTCCCAAAATTTATTTTAACAAGTTTTAATTTGAGAACCTTTTTTGATCACTCACTCTTTTGTTTTGAACTTCGATGCACCAAAATTTCTTCAAATATTATCTCCTTCTAAATTCCTTTTTCAACATTGAACATTCTATGATTTAATCCTGTCATTAATGTAGAGCTATGCATTATGTAACAGAGGCTTTCAAAACACCATCTTGGTGTCTAATTTAATGCATTCTCATCACTGCATATATATTATTTCTTTTGGACATATTACCTTCATAGTATTTTTCTAGTGGTCATAAAATCTTGTGTACTTGGTAATATTTAATAGAAGTTTATAAACATTTCAGTAAAAAATATTTAAGAGTGCATCAAAGATAAAGTAATGCAAATTTAATGTGAATTGGCTGTAAACCACCTTTTTTTTAATAAAATCCGGCTTTTTTTAAGCGGATAAAACCAAAAAAAGCTGGCCGGCTTTTTTTGGTCTGGCTAAAATCCGGCAACTCTACATTTTAGATATGTTTAAACCAGACCATTTATATTTCAATGCCATCATTTGAATGAAGTTCATTTCTTTGGATGAAATTTTAAGTTTTTAAATATAATAAATTATTGTAGTATTGTGATCATTTTTAAAATATTACCGAGGAATGTATCGCCTTTTAGAGATATTTATAAATGGCATTGCATTGAAGTTGTAAAGTGTTTCATAATCAATGCTTTATGCATGATTGATCTTTCTTATTGAACTTCACTGAAGTTTTATTTTGCAAACTGTCATTCACTCGAAACCATTTTGGCTTCACCGGACTGGAGCCACCACTACTAACTAAGGTGTGAAGATGTTTCTTTTGTTGAGAACAGATGTATCATTGAATAAATGCTATTTTTACATCCAATGCAATTATAGTCTTGGGCGGTTTATTAGCAATTACAATTATTCAATTTATAAATGGCATTGCATTGATGTTGTAAAGTGTTTCATAATCAATGTTTTATGCATGATTGATCTTTCTTGTTGAACTTCACTGAAGTTTTGTTTTGCAAACTGTCATTCACTCGAAACCATTTTGGCTTCACCGGACTGGAGCCACCACTACTAACTAAGGTGTGAAGATGTTTCTTTTGATGTATCATTGAATAAATGCTATTTTTACATCCAATGCAATTATAGTCTTGGGCGGTTTATTAGCAATTGCAATTATTCAATTTATAAATGGCATTGCATTGAAGTTGTAAAGTGTTTCATAATCAATGCTTTATGCATGATTGATCTTTCTTGTTGAACTTCACTGAAGTTTTATTTTGCAAACTGTCATTCACTCGAAACCATTTTGGCTTCACCGGACTGGAGCCACCACTACTAACTAAGGTGTGAAGATGTTTCTTTTGTTGAGAACAGATGTATCATTGAATAAATGCTATTTTTACATCCAATGCAATTATAGTCTTGGGCGGTTTATTAGCAATTACAATTATTCAATTTATAAATGGTATTGCATTGAGTTGTAAAGTGTTTCATAATCAATGCTTTATGCATGATTGATCTTTCTTGTTGAACTTCACTGAAGTTTTATTTTGCAAACTGTCATTCACTCGAAACCATTTTGGCTTCACCGGACTGGAGCCACCACTACTAACTAAGGTGTGAAGATGTTTCTTTTGTTAAGAACAGATGTATCATTGAATAAATGCTATTTTTACATCCAATGCAATTATAGTCTTGGGCGGTTTATTAGCAATTACAATTATTCAATTTATAAATGGCATTGCATTGAAGTTGTAAAGTGTTTCATAATCAATGCTTTATGCATGATTGATCTTTCTTGTTGAACTTCACTGAAGTTTTATTTTGCAAACTGTCATTCACTCGAAACCATTTTGGCTTCACCGGACTGGAGCCACCACTACTAACTAAGGTGTAAAGATGTTTCTTTTGTTGAGAACAGATGTATCATTGAATAAATGCTATTTTTACATCCAATGCAATTATAGTCTTGGGCGGTTTATTAGCAATTACAATTATTCAATTCATAAATGGCATTGCATTGAAGTTGTAAAGTGTTTCATAATCAATGCTTTATGCATGATTGATCTTTCTTGTTGAACTTCACTGAAACTTCACTATTTTGCAAACTGTCATTCACTCGAAACCATTTTGGCTTCACCGGACTGGAGCCACCACTACTAACTAAGGTGTGAAGATGTTTCTTTTGTTGAGAACAGATGTATCATTGAATAAATGCTATTTTTACATCCAATGCAATTATAGTCTTGGGCAATTGGGTTTATTAGCAATTACAATTATTCAATTTATATGAATGTAGAGTTCATTAAATTTGAAAAGGAGAATATTAAATTTTGATTTTTAGTATTTTCTCATAAGTCAACGAGGTTTCGTGATTTTGAGGGATAAGATATATTTAAACGTTGAAAATTTTTGTTAATTGTTTGTTGTTATATATTGATTACAAAAAAAAAAAAAAATCTGATTTAAATAACTAAATAAAATTCCAGAAAGCTCCATAAAATAACTGTATAAAGTTTTCAACTATGGATTAGCAAATGTTTAACTGCTAAGTTAATCATTATTCCATGGAGCAGAGTTAGTAATAGTGCAAGCAACGTACATTCATGTGTCTGTGCAGCATCCATATCGTTAGCCATAAATTCGCTTAGCGGCCGAGTACACGAACGACAAGTACTGCATACGTCCCTAAAGTGGGTGTATTGTTATTAAATGAGCTTGATTATTATTATTATTGCATGCTTCTGCGGAGCGGGTCAAAGACGAGTCTGCTAATATAAGGGGATTTATTTTGTGTTTCAAATCTGCTATACAGATGTCGTGCAATGGCCTAATCTGTTAATCCATAAGCCCGCATAGTCTGCATGTTCATAACGCAATGTCACACGATTTGCGTGCTTCCGCACAGGGTACATGTAGCAGTATCGTTATTGCATGCATTGTATATGGATTGCATACTCTTGTTAAAAGAAGGTGCTTACTTTTGTAAATCCGCTACGTAAATTAAATACGTCGAATCGTTATTGCATGGAGCAGAGTTATCTTTATATTATATATAACACATACTGCATTCGTCTGCGTAGTAGTCAGGTCAGGGTTGCTCATACAAATTTCTGGGTTACCCTTCATATTTCATTTTCCTCTTTTTTGTATTCATGTCTTCTTATCCCTCAAAAAATTATTGGGGGCTCTACCACTTGAGTGGTGTCCGACCCTCTTTATGGGTGGTCGTGGTCAGATACACAGCCAATAGCTATTGCATGGCCTGCATTGGGAGTAAATCCGCTATGCGAATTAAATATGTCCTCGTATCATTATTGCATGGAACAGAATTTTCACTATATTGTATATAATGCATAGTGGTCAGATCATGGCCATCCATACAAATTCGTGGGTTTCCTCTTCATATTTCATTTTCTTCTTGTGCATTTTTCATGTCTTCTCCTCCCTCAAAAATTGTTGGGGAGTCCAGGTCCCACCACTTGAGTGGTATCCAATCATTTCTAAGGGCAGCTATGGACAAATACATAATCGATAGCTATTACATGAACTAAAAATGGGAGTACCCTTAGCTGTGACTTTCACGCATAGCGAAGATACGCAGTCTACATCAAGAAAGCATATTAAGAGAATTTTCAAAAAGCGATTAGGCTGGTAGATAAAAGCAATTAGTAAACAATATAAAGAAAATGAGTTATCCCATATTTCATTCAAGCCGGCTAATCTAACAACTTTTCTCCCCCATCTTTTCTATCATCCTCTGTTTTGGCTGAATCTGCGGAATCAACGTAAACATCTTCCTGCAAATGGCCCTAGTCCGGAAATCTATATTTTTAAATATTTGTTTTTGAGCAAATATACTTACAGGGTTTACATTTACAGAACTTTATAGCTCAAATTCATATCAAACATGGAATAATTTAACAAAAATTTAAGTTGAAAACTTTCAAAACAGTTTTCTTTTTCATCAGATGGAAGAAAGAATGTACATGCTTAATATTCTGTTTTGTTTCTTTTAGTGGAGGAAAGAAGTGATATGGGGCTGTCAATCCTCTTTTTATTGGCGCTAGATCATCTCTTTTTCTTTCTTTAAAGGATGTGGGGGGGGGGGAGATATACACGATCAAAATTTACATTAATGAACATAGAGAAAGGGCTCTGGGACTTATCTGAGGTCATAGAAGAACTGGTTGATTTTTGTTTGAGGAAAGACATTGCTCTCTTAACAAAAGGCTAAGTAGGGGATCTAATCTGCTAACAAAAGGGCAGGGGGGGCACTCTTCTCGTACAAAAGGCAAGGAGGGCGCTGTTCTGGTACCAAAAGGGCAGGCAGGGCGCTGCGCCCTTACAAAAGTGCCTGGGTGTGCTGATGCTTGAATCATATTTTATTTTTTGTTGTGCTGATTTTTTTTTAATTTGTAATGTCAAATAAAGACATTATTTATGTTCGAAGTATTTAATTTTTTTAAAGAGTTTCTAGACAGATTCTAGGAAATCTTATGCTATGTCAAGGTTTACACATGGTATTCTTTTGGGATTATGCATCATCTGTAAGTAAAAGTGGCGTAATTATGTGTCTTTGCTAAGAATCTTTTACTGTAGTAAACCGTAATTTCTGACACATTTTGAGTCATTTTATGCAAGATCTCAACTGAATATTGACATAGTATGGAAAAATTTCTGACAAATTATGAGTCATTTTCTGCAAGATCGCAACTGAATATTGGCATAGTATGGTAGAATTTCTGACACATTTTGAGTCATTTCATGCAAGATTGCAACTGAATATTGGCATAGTATGGTAGAATTTCTGACACATTTTGAGTCATTTTATGCAGGATCTCCACTGAATATTGACATAGTATGGTAGAATTTATGCTAAATGTCAAACTTTTGTATTATCGACTGCTAAGCAAAATGGGTGTAATTTCGTGCCTTGATAATATTTTTTCTCTGTAACAAATCAGAATTTTCAACAGATTTATTGTTACTGATAATTATCACAATAGGGTGCGATTTATGCCCCAAATCCATCTTCTGTGGCAATATGCATTCATTAGCTGCTGAGTGAAAATAGTGCAGTTTTGGTTCTGAGTTTATGTGAGGGAAGGAATTTCACCATCTCTGGCCAGAGCAGACAGATTTGAGAGCCATAGAGAAACACTAGAAAAAACGTCAAGCCATCAAGGTTGGATCTTTTCATGTAATGGTGCTAAATTGTAGGGCATCATTTTGTAAAGAAATGATTGGTAATGAATGGACACTTAGAATGTACCTTGATAATAAGAAGTAATGTTTTCCATGTGTGTTCCTAGTCTTAAAGATTATCACCATAGTCCTGGTGTGTACTCAGAAAGAAAAACAAACGTACTGACACAGAACTAATTATATTAAAAGCAGAATGTTAATGTTTAACGTAAAGAGAAATCATTGCATCTGTCAATTTGGAACTATTTCAGAAAGCCACAATTCTTGGTAAGTGAAAATGGGACTCAAAGACATATTTGTTTGCTCAATATGCTCTTTTATACTGCACTCCCTTGGCATGCTACTGTTTCTGCTTCATTGGTGTTATTTTCCCAAAAGCATATCATTGTACTAAATCAAAAAATTTGAACCAAATAAAAGCCACTTATTGCGGTACTCATTAAGGTTTTGTACTGAACTCTGCCTCAGGGGGGGGGGGGGGGTATATACATTGTTGAGAATGATTAAATAAATGTTTTGTTAAAGTAATAAGGTATGAAGTTTGTCTCTCGATTGTATCTATAACAACTCAATTTTCATTTTCCATAGCAGCCAGTAGAAATGAACAGCTTCCTTCTTAAATAAGAATCATTTTTTATGTATTTTGAAATAATGTTTTCAAACTCTGTATCATGTTTTATTCATTATGTACTGTTATTGATATATAATAAGTAATGGAATTGTGTTTAATATAATGAATTGTTGATGTAGGTGCTTAGTGATGAAATTAAAAGAAAGCAATACGATGAGTGGGGCACTACGGGGGATTTTGGTGGATCTGGGCCCTCTGATGGTTTCTCTTCATCTTCCATAGATCCTGAAGAGCTATTCAGAAACATATTCCAGGGTTTTCGAGCTGGTTTTCCTGAATCGGATTATGCTGAGTCACACTTTGGATTCGGTTCTCATGAAGTAAGGAATTTTAGTCATTATGCACTCTCCTTTTCAGTATCTAATTGGTAATGGGTGCATTGTAATCAATGCATTTAATATGGAATAATTAAGTTGCAGTAGTCTTATTTATCTGTCTAGCAAAAGTAATATTTGGATTTCCCGTTATTCAAAAAGAAATTTCCTTAAAGACTATCAAAATTTAATTTTTCAAAAAATATATTTTTCCAGGTTTTAAACAGTGCATCAGTCAAGAAATCATAAGCTTTCCCATTGTTCTCATTCTGGCATGAACAATAATAAAAATACGACCAGAATAAATCAGTAAAAGAACTACATCCTAATTTCAATATCATTATCTTATTTAATAAAAGATGTCTGTCTTTTGATTGTATAACAGAAAATCTATAGGACCCACAGCTTAGAAATTTAGTACTTGTACTGTGATAGTTCAAGTCAGGTCCCGGTCCCAAGAATATTATATCAGAGTTATATTTTAAAAAATTAAATTATATTTTTAGTTATTTTATGTTGAAATGCAATTTTGAGTGAATTTTTACACAAATCGCTTCCTTAGCAGTTGAAAATATTATCATAGTTTCTATCTTGGCACCTTCAGGAAGACTCTAGATTAAAACTTTCTTTCCAAGATGTTGGATCCATAAGTTAATTCTTAAACTGGATCCATAGGTTAATTCTTTCATGTTAAAAAAATAAATAAATATATTGAAATATGTATATTTTATTCAATTTCATATTTATTTTCTTCCATCAAATAATTGAAAATTAACTCAATTCTGGTTTTTGGCTTATATATGGAATGATATCTTCATATTCAAATAATAATAATAAAATACTCAAGTGACATTATTTGTTAAATTTTAATTCAATTTGCAATGAAATTTGTCATATCAGAGTAACAAACTCACATTTTCTCTCTCTTCCATTTTCATAAGATGGAAGGACGAAAGCTTTTAGTTTAAAGATGCTTTAGTTTAAAAAAAATAGGCACTCCCTTCCCTCATTGCATTTTAATGAGAAAATTGTGCATTTCTTCCCTCCCCAATTATTTTCCTTTATATGTATATATATTACATGTAACATACTTAATACATCGAGTATATACTTATTGAGCCAGTGACACCACAAAGCTCACTTTGATGTTAGTGGCCATAGTTCTGTACTCTGATTTTCAATTAACTTTTTTTTCCTAAACACATAGCAAATATCTATGTACAGTAATTATCACAAGAATTAAGCAGGGAACTAAAAAGTGTATGGTATGATCCATGTATTACAACATGAAATAAAAAATTGCATTTCAAGAAACATTAATAACCCAAGTACAATTTATAAAATATTTTCTCAGTGGGGAAAACTTACCTGCCAACCCTGAGAGTCCCTCACCAGGTGTAACCAGTTCCTTTATATGCTATTACATGTAACATACATATATATTACATACATATAGTTGCATATATATTACATGTAACATACTTAATACATCGAGTATATACTTATTGAGCCAGTGACACCACAAAGCTCACTTTGATGTTAGTGGCCATAGTTCTGTACTCTGATTTTCAATTAACTTTTTTTTCCTAATCACATAGCAAATATCTATGTACAGTAATTATCACAAGAATGATTAGGGCTATCCCAAGAATTAAGCAGGGAACTGAAAAGTGTATGGTATGATCCATATATTACAGCATGAAATAAAAAATTGCATTTCAAGAAATATTAATAGCCCAAGTACAATTTATAAAATATTTTCTCAGTGGGAAAAACTTACCTGCCAACCCTGATAGTCCCTCACCAGGTGTAACCAGTGCAGGGCTTCAAATTTAAGGGGACATTCTCCCTTTAACAAAAATTTTACATTAATTTGATATATCGAGCAATAAAATTTTAGGGGGAATTTAAAAATTCAGGATTAAAACGTAAAATAAGTTTTTTACTTTCCTTATATACAATAATGTATAAGGAAAGTATTGTGACGTGGTCGAAAATATGAATTCGAGTTTTCGACGGGCGAGCATGTTTCAAGCATCCCTGATCACGAATCGACCATTTTTTAAGTGATGTCTGTGTGTGTGTATGGGTGTGTGTGTGTGTGTGAAAGTATGTGTGTGTTTGTGTATGTGTGTGTGTGAAAGTATGTGTGTGTGTCAGTGAGTCTGTGGAGACAAAAACTGACGAACGAATGGACCGATTTGAACGAAATTTGGTACAAAAATTACAATCCGTAAACACAGGAAGCCTATTGTTTTTGTACACAATCGAATGTTCAGAACCCCCCTAAATTTTCGAGTGAAATTTTGAAAAAATTGTCAAAAAATCAAAACCTCTAATAAAGTTACACAAATAGACATTTCTTATGCAATTTCTCATTAGAAAATGATTGACAAAAATTTTAGAACGCTAACATGAACCGTTCTCGAGATATTGCCCATTTTTCAAAAAAATTATCAAAAGGTCATATAATATAAAAAAAAATATATTTCCTATTGAGAAGCATGTTCACTTTTCATATGTAATGCCATGTCATAAATTTGGTGACATCAGCTCGTTCTATTCATGAAAAAGATACTTTGAGTAATACTTTTGTATTTGAATGCCAATAGTCATTTATCTGCTGTAAGAATAACTTATTTCTCCGTCCATAACACTTGGCAAGATTTTGGCGATGAATTTGGTGGAATGTCGCCAACTTGGCGACTTTTTTTAATGTTGTTATTAAATTAACGAAAAACTCGCCAAATGGATAAAAATGATGCTAAATCATTGATAATGACGACTAATTGACAATATCTTGGAAAGAATATAAATATCTATTATAAAAATAATCTATTTTTTTACTGTAAAAGTAGTAAATTCATTGCATTATATAAGGAAAATCATGTGCTGCCCACATCAGATTTTTTTAAAAGCGACTGGACTTAAGCTGCACAAGTCTGCAGTGATCAAGTTCATGGTGTCGCGTTATGATTATTCACGCTCGTAAGCGTGAAATACCTCATGGGCCTTAATTTTATAAACCTCTATAGAGACCGAAAATTTAGTTCGACCACGCAGTCACTGTGAAGTTCAGATTAATAGAACCTGCTTATAACAGTCATTCTCTAAGTTAATATCGAGGTACCATTGTAGATAATAATATCCATGGAATGGTTATGTGCTTAAATATGCGTTCGTCAGTGAAAAGCACACATGTAAGCGAGTTTTGAATTTTTATTTCAATTTTTTTAGCTTTTTTTTATTCTTTATACTTATTTTACATATTAAATTTTCAAAAAAAGTTCCGCATATAAGTCACCAACTTTTGAAGGATAATTTTAACACTTTCCAACTTAGTTAAAGTGTTTATGACTTTGGTCTGTCTGTCCGTTCGCACTATAACTGCCGTAAAAAATGACATTATCAAAATGAAATTTTAGTATGTTGTTGTGACAGTCCGTTGGGCATATGTGGATGTAAATGAATAATATCACCCAATTAGTTTTGGATTTTACCCGGGTTGGAAAAGGGAAATACATTAACCCTATGGGGCCTAATTTTGTAAACATTTTTAAAAGGATTTAAAATTCATAAATTTCTTCGAAAATTTTAGAAAATATTCAAATTATCAAAAAATTCAGTAAAATATGTTGGGTAGTTTTTTAAATAAAAATTGAAATTATAATTGCGTCCATATTCATTTCAAATTAAAATATGGCGTTCATTTTTACTTTCCTTATATACAATAATATATAAGGAAAGTATTGTGACGGGGTCGAAAATTCAAATTCGAGTTTTCGACGAGAGAGCACATTTCAAGCATCCCCAATTACGAATTGAACATTTTTGAAGTGATGTCGGTGTGTGTGTGTGTCAGTGAGGCCATGGAGACGATAACTGACGAACAAATGGACTGATTCGAACGAAATTTGGCACAAAAATTACAATCTGTGAATACTAGAAGCCTATTGTTTTTATACGCAATCGAATGTTCAGAATCCCCCACTAAATTTTCGAGTGAAATTTTGAAAAAATAAAAATAAAAACCTCTAATAAAGTTACGCAAATAGACATTTCTTATGTAATTTTTTATTAGAAAACGATTGACATAAATTTTTGAATGCTAGCATGAACCGTTCTCGAGATAGTGCACATTTTTCAAAAAATATATTGGAACAATCATATAAAATAAAAAAAAAATGTCTTTTTGAGAAACATGTTCACTTTTCATATGTTATACCATGCGATAAATTTGGTGACATCGTTCTCGTGGATCTAGCTCGTTCCATTCATGAAAAAAGAAACTTTGATTAGTACTTTTGTATTTGAACGCCAATAGTCATTTATCTGCTGTAAGAATAACTTATTTCTCCATCCATAACGCTTGGTGAAATTTTGGCGTCGAATTTGGTAAAATGTCTCCAATTTGGCGATTTTTTTAAATGTTACTAAATTAACGAAAAACTCGCCAAATGGATAAAATGGACGCTAAATCAATGAAAATGACGACTAATTGACGAAAATTCAATATCTCGGAAAGAATATAAATATCTACTATGAAAATAATCTATTTTTTTACTGTAGAAGTAGTAAATTTATTGCATTATATAAGGAAAGTCACGTGCTATATAAGGAAAGTCACGTGATTATATAAGGAAAGTCACGTGATCACAAAATTGAATTGATGTTGAGAAAAATAATTGTTGTTAACATAATTTTTGTACATAATTGTATTAATATAATTTCTGTTAACATAATTTTTTTAAATACAAATATCTATATTTATTTACCTTTTATTGAAGTTTTAAACGCCGGTTCTTAGAGTCTGGAACAAGAGAAAATTTTGTTACAATATCATGATAATTTAGTGATATATCTTGTTCTATAGCTGAAGATGAAAGTCTTTCTTGTCTCATTGTACTGCGAAAATAATTTTTCAGCCTGCTGAGATACGAAATAGACCTTTCACAACTGCCTGAGCTGATTGGCACAGTCAAAAACAATTTAACTGATAAAGTTATGACAGGAAACACATTTTTAAATTCCGCTCTTTAAAATAATCCATGCAACTTTTAAAATTGGGATGGTCTATGTTTTCATTTTTCACCATTGAATAAAACTGTCACAATTCACATAACAATTCCTCTTTTGGAAGTTATATACTTTGCATATGGTTGAAAAATTTTCTTTTTCGACATCTGATCTGGATAATACTGAACTAAGGGCAAATAAAACAGATATATTGTTGTTATTAAATCTTGTCTCAATTTCATTAGATACTGAATCTATAATTTCATATTGAATATTGATTCTGTGATATGATTTAGCATCATCATGGGGATTTTTTTCACAGCCCCCGAATTTGCCTTGGAATTTTTTTACGTCTTTTCAGTTTTGGTCCAGAATAAGAATTTTTTTTGCAAAGTTCTGTCACAAAACTCCACACTTGATTGAAATATGCATCAGTGCGAAAAGAACTAACAGTTTCAACAGTAGCTTTAGCCAAAGCTTGCACAGTCTGAAAATTAAGATCAGATGACTGAAGATGCTTTGAGAGAGTATTGCATCGATCAAAAACACTGCGCGATACAAATTGAACAAAAATTCGAAAGATGTCATGCATGTTAAAAGTGCTTCGGCTCTTCCACTATTGAGATAATAGTTTTCAGATAATTCTTCCAATGTTAAAATCACCACTTCAAAATTATCAAGTAGTGCTTTTATGGTTTTAAATCTGGACGACCACCTCGTATCACTTAGTGATAGTAGAGTTGAAGAATCTCTAGAAAAAATATTTGTTGATGAGCGAATCTTTTCGAAAATAGAATGTCTTTTATAGGATGTTTCCATGAAAGAATATAATGCATTGAGCTGCTGAAATGCATTTCTAGCAGAAGGAATGGATGAGCATGCACTAACTACACATAAATTTAATCGGACACTTGAATTTTTCAAGTGAAAAGGATAACATCACCCCAATATTTTCAAGTTAAAAAGGATTCGTTCCAGCTGGAAGAGAGAATCTTCAGTATGAAGGTCGACTCTTTTGAAACTCCATAGCATGAGAAAACTGACCAGTAGACAGTCGATAAAAAAGGGAGAAGCCGATAGAAGACGAGGAAAAATTTGGGGGCGCGACAGCGCCCCCCTTGCGCCCCCTATTTGCCGCCCCTGCTGTTGAGGAACATGTTCACTTTTCATATGTAATATCATGCGATAAATTGGATGACATCATTCTCGTGGATCTAGCTCGTTCCATTCATGAGAAAAGATACTTTGAGTAATACTTTTGTATTTGTGCGCCGATAGTTATTTATCTGCTATAAGAATAACGTATTTCTCCATCTGTAATGCTTGGTGATATTTTGGCACCGAATTTGGCGGGATGTCGCCAAGTTGGCGGCTGTTTAAAATGTTGCCAAATTAATGGAAATCTCGCCAAATGGATAAAAATGATGAAAATTCAATTTTTTGGGAAAAATATAAATAGCTACTATAAGAAAAACCTATTTTTTTATTGTAAAAATAGTAAATTTATTGCATTATAATAAGGAAAGTCATGTGTTGCCCATATCAGATTTTTTTGCAATGTACTGCTCCTGGTTCAGTTTCAGAAAAAGTACAATTTGATGTCCTGTGCTCCAAAAATTAATACCATTCAAGATATCTAATTTCTGAGAACCCCTTTGTAGGATTGAAAATGGAAGGCATTAACAAAAGAAAATATATGCAGTTATTTAAATCTCCTAATTTTAGGATACAGCACATTTTGAATTATCCTAGAGTCTATATTTGAACTTCGCCATGCTAATTTTATTAAAAAAAATACTACTCACTAAAAATATTTGAAGGATACCCAACTCTTTTTTTACACTAATTTGATAATTTGAAGTTACACGGTTCAAGAAAGTCTTCCCTTTTTGAAAAATTTATTTTATCTAACACTATTTCAAAGTCATTGTCTTATACTTATGTACGTGACCATGAGCGGTCTAGTATATAAATTGCAATCTTTGGTACCAATGTATAAAAAAAATTCACGTTTTTACCTACAAATTGAAGACATTGACGAATTAATGATAGATATACCTCTAGATGTGGATGATATGATTGATTTAATAACAGGTGATGGTAATAGTACTGAGGATCATAATAGTGATAACGAGAAAGAGGCCGAAATATGTCAACTAACTGCTAGTTTAATTGGCGAGGGTCTACCATTTGGAAATGTATGGTGAATTATTTTTTAAAAATTGATCCAAACATTGAACGTGCCCTAAAATACAAACCGGATATGAAGAATTGTTTGGCTAGGTATCAAGAGTTGTATAAAGAACTTAAAATACCAAAAGTTCAACTGTCTATAACAGATGTTTAATAAAAAAGTCAACAGCGCAAGACCTTTCGGAAAGTAGTTCAGTAGTTCAAAACAGTATTATCGGACGAAAGTCTCCATTAAAGAGCTTGATGGATGTGGATATCTCTAGTGATTATAACGACTTTGGTCCAGTTCGCAGCAAACAATTGTCTTATTATCAAGTAGCGATGAATAATTATGTAACTAAATATGATTTCTTTATTTTACTTTTAATTTTGAGTTTTCTATTCTTAATTTTGGATTAGCAGATTCCTTTTTTTTTGCTTGCGCTACTTATTTTTACCTATGAATTATGTATTTTAAGTTTTAATTGCTCAATAAAATTGCATATGTATTTATATATCATTCGTATGCAGTCCTTCAGACCCAGGCACTCCGTAAGCAAGTGGCTTGGCTCTTGGCCTTCGTATGCATATCAGAACTTTTACAGTTTTCAGCATTTTTTTTACATGGTTTTTAAACTAAATATAGTTCTTTATTTCATCTTACACAGTTTTCGGATAACATGGAACGTATCCTCAATTTTACTATAAGAAACTTATCTTTTTTTACACGAATTTCTGAAGAATGTATCTACTGTGTAAAAAAAGAGTTGGGTGTACTTTTATTGAAATTCAGATGTGAAGAATGTTCATTTTCAATTTAAATTAGAAATTAAACTTTGGGTGCAAATATATCAATCAAATTCTAATTTATGCTCTTTAAATGTATTTCTAATGAACCTTATAATTCTAAATGCCTGAATAAATAAAAATGTTTTAATTTGTTATATATTACATGTATCTCCATTTCACTAACAATATGTTTAAAAGATAATATCCCAGCATAAAAAACACAATGAATATAAAAATATCAGTGGATGCAAATAGATTGAAAAAATGGAAAATATTTAAATATAAAACTAAATATACCGGGGATCATGTTTAAATAAAAATTTCCTTGATATTGCTATGCAGTCTTTTATAAATTACTAATTAATAAATGAAACACGTTAAAAACCTATAAATATACTGCAATGGAATTTTTTGCTAGGGTTAATTTTCGGTCCAAAATAGCAATTTTCATCCAAATAATAGGATTTCATTGAAAATGTTTTAGATACTGGAATTCTATCAAAGTCCTTTAAAAAAATGAAGATGTATATATTTTCCTAGAGATAAAAAAAAATCTGGTTTTCCCGAGAAAATGCCAAGTTTATTTCTTAGGTTAAGTATTTCCAGAGGTCAATCTAAAGGCCTTAAATGACATTTTATAGGTACTATAATATTTTTCTTCACATTTTGGCAAAAGTTACCTCGCATTAATTTTGGGAATCATTAAAAAGGGTAACATTTTATATTTGATAGCAAAATTTTAGTGGACAGAGTTTTCATCTCGTAAAATGCACTGATGATGGTTTTTTTTTATCGTTTCCAATAAATGTCTATTAATTGTGCACAATAGTATGAATCCTATGTGGCACATAATGTTTGAAGGGCATGAACAAGGCAATTAGGATTTCTTTGGCGATATCTATCGAAATTTCTATAGTTTGAATACTTTTTGCCAAAAATCAAAGTCTCAGAACAAAACGTAGAAAAGAAAACTTATGCATTTGGAAAAATTAGAACCTTTGTGCCTAGTGTGCTGTGCTCTGTACACCAAGAAAAAATGGAACGCCATTAAAAAAGCACCTTTTTAACTAGTGAAGAATGGAATAATGAGTCGTGCCCATCCTGAATGCAGCCACTTAGAAAATTTTTGGAAAAAGCACTACTATTTTGGATATATTCCAGAAAAGTGGTGTTGATTGAGATGCGGAACTTCCCGGTAGAGACACAAAGGATCCACAGAATATTTTCATCCCTGCTTTTCATTCCCTCTCTCCCGAGATTTCCTCGCACTCATTTTCGAAATTTAAGAAGGATCATAGAGTGGAGAGTGTTGGCGAGTGTGTATGAATTCCCATGTCATAATGTTATTTTGTGCAGGAATTTTGAATTTCGTACGAGATTCACGCAAGCGTGTGTCCTATTTCAAATCATGCAGTGTTTCTTTTCAGACATACTTGTGGGCAGGAGGAGGGTCTTTGCCTTCCCAGAGATATTTTACATTACAGAACCAAGTGTAATATCTCTATATTATAAAAAAGTATGCAGTATGTGTTTTAGTTATGTGAAATTCTCTGTTTAAAACGCTTGTCACGTATAATTTACTCAAATTTTTGTTTTCAGCTTTTTTGGCAATCTCATCCCCGTGAACAAAAAAATACCTCCTTCATTTCTTCTAGGAAGACATTATCATTCATGAAGGCCCTTGTATGAGAGCCTTCATCATTTTTTGAATTTTTCTTTTATTGCATTTTATAGATAAAATTTGGTTATCTGTTTACAGATTTGAAATGCACCCAAACCATTTGCAATAGTTTGCATGAAGTACTGCTGCACGCATGGCAGCCAGCCACTGTACAACATGAGTGAAAAACCAGATACTAATTCATCGTGAGCAGAGTAGTGTAAGAAGCACAAGAGTCAGGTTGAATAACAAAGTCCACATTTATTTAGAACGTAAGAATCTTGCCATGTTACGATGGCTAGCTGCTTTAGCAATATGCAGCTAAACATATATACAAGGAAAACATTTAAGAAGTTCAATGAAAACAGCAATAGTGACAAGTTTTTCTATCATATGTCATTCGACTTTCACCTTACGTAGGTCACATACTGGAACATTAAGAAACTATATTCTAACACAAAATGACTAGATACTTTAGTACTCATGACACATGCTCAAATATTAATAGCATAAATCACCAGTATAATACTTACCCTTACGTTGGTCACATACTGGAACATTAAGAAACTATATTTTGTCACAAAATGACTAGATACTTTAGTGCTTCCGGACGGTAGTACACATGCTCAAATATTAAAAGCATTAAATCACCGGTATAATACTTATGTGACAAAAGCCATCACATATACAGATTAACACAACTGCATATCCTTAAATACCAAACTCTCCTTTTTAACTATGGCTTTCAATTGGAAGGTCGTCATACCGTAAACAGATCTCAACACAAAATCAATCTACTGATCTTAAATCTATCTAAAGATCTCCTACAAAAGATGTTTCCAAGGTGAACTTCTTAAATACATGGGGATCGGTACCTACCGTAATACAACAATGTCCGGGGTCTGCCCCTTAATATGCAAATGAGTGTATGATTTGGATATTCAATTTGCATGAAGACTACTACTGAAAGAGTTCTGTGAGTCACTCCCGAGAATGAGGTGAGTTTTATACCTGCTCTGAAGCTCCAAAAGGGAGTTTTACGCTTGTTCTGAAGCTCCAAAAGGGAATTTTACACCTGCTCTGAAGCTCCAAAATGGAGTTTTATCCCTGCTCTGAAGCTCCAAAAGGGTGTTTTATGCCTGCTCTGAAGCTCCAAAAATGAGTTTTATGCCTGCTCTGAAGCTCCAAAAGTGAGTTTTACGCCTGCTCTAAAGCTCCAAAAGTGAGTTTTACGCCTGCTCTGAAGCTCTAAAAGAGAGTTTTATGTCTGCTTTGAAGCTTCAAAAGAGTTTTATGCCTGCAATGAAGCTCCAAAAGGGAGTTTTATGCCTACTCTGAATCTCTCGAAAGGGAGTTTTACGCCTGCTCTGAAGCTCCAATAGGGAGTTTTACACTTGCTCTGAAGCTCCAAAAGGGAATTTTACTGTTGCTCTGATGCTCCAAAAGTGAGTTTTACACCTGCTCTAAAGCTCGAAAAGGGAGTCTTACCTGCTTTGAAAATGGATATGAAGGTGGGAAATATAGTGAAACTACCAGGTGCCAGGAAGGGCTGGAGTACGCCTTTATGAAGCTGACTTCCTAACTTTAATTAAGAAGTTACACTGCAATTTTTTCGTACACATTTCCATTTTTCTTTTTACTATTTCTTTTGTAATAAATGCTAAAAGATGAATATTTCTGTATGAATTTTCAGGTTGTAATGAACCTATCCTTTAAAGAAGCTGCCAGGGGTGTCAATAAAGATGTGGCCATTAGCATATCAGATACATGTCCCACTTGCAATGGACAGCGCTGCCGGCCTGGATCAAAGCCTGTCAAATGTACCTTTTGTAATGGAACTGGAATGGTTTGTTTTCATTCTTCTAATATTTAGGATCCATTAATCTGCGCTATGTTTTCTAACATGCCTGTGTTATCTGACATCAGATATATTCTAACATGTAATAATTATCTTTGTCATAATCTTTTCGTAACATATATAAATACTAGATATATTTATTTCTGCCAACTTGTACAAATCATCAATACAATGTACAAATTTTCAGTTTATTGTACAATTATATGGGGGATTGAAAAACTGTATGAATTTTTAAGGAATCACTAAAAAATAAAAATTGTGTTTGAGAAATGGAAGAGAAGAAATACTTTGCTTAATTTCAGCTGACAGTATTGCTCGGAAATGGCTGTGTTGCTCCATCGATTCTCATACTTACCAACTTTCATGGAATATTCCTAAGATTTACGAATTTATTTTAATTTTGTAGATATTCGAATAGGTTTGCTTTTATGCATGTTTTTTATATTACTATTGATAATTTCAAATTTAATTTTTTAATGTTGACTGATTTCAATCAAAATAGTTTAATCACAAGCATCGTGACTAGTTGTTTCTTGGTATTTGCTTCCTTTAAAACACAACTATAAGATGCCAATTTCAGTTGCGATCATTTTCATATTTTTATCAAAATCTGCTGGAAATTCTTATTTGTTGCAGTAAAAATTTCTTAGTGTGTCACAAATTTGTACCATTTTCACTTAGGAGCTAATATATACTGCAGCAAAAGTATGATTTTTGTCCTAAAATGCACCATATTATGCAAATTGTGATTATTTGTTTAAAATTCATTAAAATTATATCAGATTCTAATCCAAAAATTGCTGAAATGGAAAAATGTTAATATTTCATGATACATGTATTTGTAATGATAAAAATAATTGTATCAGGAAGGAATGGCCATAATTACTCCTGATACAAATTAAAGAAGTATATAGACCACGTTAAACTGCTCAGTAATAACTAAAGATGCATGTTTCATTAAGCTGTAATTACTTTTGGTCTATTACTTAATTTGTAAGATCAACAAGTGGTTAGTATTTTAAAAAAGAGACTTACACTCCAAAGTCGCTGAAAATCAAGCATAATTATAATTCATTAATTCCATAAGATTATGAGTCAAAATAAGAGGCAGGTGTGGATCCAAAATTATCATTTATTATATATATATTTATTTATTTATTTATTTGCATGAGAAGTGAATAAAGTATTCATCATCCATAAATAGGATGTGCAAATATATTATTATAGTGATCCAAATTTTTATTATCACAATCTTAACAAAGGAATTCATTTAGTTTCTCATTCAAAGTATTCTATAATAAATATATTAAAAGTATATATTCTTCCAATGTTTGTCCGGGGTGGCCTTTAAAAGTCTTACATTAAAATGCCATACATACTCTAAATAGAGCGCTATAATTAATTATAATTCTCATTCTTTAAGATTGGTAATTAGCATCACCAAGTGTATGCTTAAGACATTTATACATTTTAAATTTCCATCTAGTTTAGTTAAAAACCTTGTGAAATTGTGTTACTAAATGAAGTAAATATGCATTAAACTTGAAACTTAACTCATAGTGAAGTGCTTGAGGTCAACCTTGGTTGGGTCTCGCACATATTTGAAGCTTCAGAAACTATACACTTCTTATTCTAGGGTATTGGAAGAGTTTATATCTGCCTCCAAGGGCTTTCATCGTAAATAGGGCTGCAATCTTTGGCTTTCACTTCATCATAAGTCAGGATCTCCATCATGGGGCATAATTAGCTCATTGTGGGAATTTGTGCATTGCATATTGTCATAAGCTATGCCTTAGTGAATCAAATGAATGGGCCTCTATGGACCAAGCACTCTACCATACGTCTACGGCTCATAAGCCTAAAGTACGGCGTGGGTCCTCCGGTCTAATATCTGACATCTCAGACACTTAAAATACCATAGCCGCACTCAGGGTTTGCAGTTGACACAAAAAAAAGCAACCATCGGGTCTTGCAATTAAAACAGCCCATTGTAAGTTTCAGGTGCCTGTACAGAAGCTCGATAAAATCTTATGTCCTAAAAAATTCAGCTCCAGATTGGAGCCATGGTGCTGAGGTCTGTTAGACCAAGTTTTTTTTTAGATCACAATCCCAATAGGAAAAGTGAGCATAGTAACCGACACTAGGACATCAACGCTCTTCGTCGATCTCCAGACTCTTTTTTTTATTATTATTTACTGCGCTAGTAATTTTTTGATTTAGACAGTACTTAAACTGATGTACTTGTTGCATGTTTACACTAAGGTTTTCTAGCACAGACTCTCTTTTGTTTTTATTATTATATACTGCGCTAGTGATGGTGCTGTCTCAGGACACACGTAATTGGCTTCTCCTGGACTTATAGTAGCTCTCATTGGATGTAGCCTGTTATAATGCTAAATTCAAAGGGAAATATGATGTTGATTTTCTCCCTTGGAACATCGTGGTCCCATCTGCGAATTCTGTCCAGCTGTCTTGTAAGGAGGGAGTAACTCTGGCAGATTATTTTCTGCAGTTGACAGCAATAATTGGCTTCTGCATATGACTGCCCCTGTTATCGTGAAAGTAGCAGAATTCCAGTTTTAGGTTTCTGTGGGAGACAAAGTCTTGGCTGCGAAGGAATTTTTGACCGTTATGGGTTAAGCATATGTAAAATCCTTGTACTAGTTGAAGGGGGGGGGGGGGGCTGACTGGTCACTGTTCTCTTGAACTTGCAGCTGTGAGCTCATCCTGCAGATGTAAAATCAACATGGGGGGAAAAAAAGGAAAATGGCATTTTGGCCATGGCAAATGCCTTAGCAGTCTTTAAAAAGTTAAACTGGGAAAATACAATTTTGCAAAAGATTAAATTCATAATTAAAATTTAATCAAACAAGGGTTAAAAGGTTTTCAAAAACAATGTGCATTATTTCAAATTGCACAAAATGTCATATTCACTATGACATATCCCCCGGGGACCAGAAGAAGAATATTTCACATTTGGATCACTTATAAATAAATAAAATTTCATTAATATTCAATTATGCAATTTTGACTGTAAATTTTACATATTCATCATTGTGCAAGTTATTGTAAACAGCAATTATATTCATGGCATCATATATATACACTTCATTTCTCTATTAGTTCACAAATTAAATTTCATCATTAATTATAAAATATTTAAGCAATGGATATTTACACATATGCACAATTCAAATTTTCAATATTTAATACATTCTTATCATTAAAGAATTTTCAATCATCAATACCTTGTCATCATTATGTGCTAATTCTTTCACAATTTTCTATTCGTATATTCACAATGTTCTATTTGTATATTCTCAATAATAAAAAAAATCTCATGTTATTCCATCAGTACAGCGTAGAATGTGCATCTAAATTTACTTCACTCAAAACAAAAACAACAAAATAAGTCGCTGACATACCTGGCTTTATTAAAATATTAAAATACACGCTTTCTGTCTTGCGATCAAAACAAATTCACACCGCTTGAATAGCATCCTTCTATTACCATGGCGACTACGAATTCTTCTCCTCTTCGCCTGCTCCAATTGTTTGTAAGTGCTGTCACTCAAAATCTTTCTTTCGTTCTTTATCCCTCCGTGACAATGAAACAAAGAGAAAAAAGTTAGGGCTAATCCACTAGGGAAGAAATTCGACGTGATCTTCAATTTTCCCGTCAGTAGTGAGATGACATAAATACTGCTACAAATATTTAGCTTTGCGGCAAAAACAAGGATTACAGTTTTTTCGTGATATATCGTGAAGAGTCGAAGATTTACATTTAAAATTAGTTCTACTGCTAATTTTATTTAGTCTTGCATATAAACACTTTCTGCAATTCAAATTGGTAAAGATTTTAGATTATATTTGACCTGCTTGAAGCTTGAATTATGCTTTTCCTAAGTTTTAAGTTATTGTACCTCTATTTCAAATAATTCAGTTATTAACAGATTTTCCTGATAAATTTGTTCACTTAAGTCGTCTAAGTATATCATCTGTATTTACCTGACCTTACAACTTTTATTACTCTTTAGTAATTGTTCTCGCAAAAAAATTCTGCAACATCCTCGTAGTAAACACATGTAATGAAATCAAATTATATACAAATTTCATCTCTTTAAAATCATCAAACCATAAATTTTTTGCAATACTTATGCTTTACAAAATTATACACTCAATATATATATATATATATATATATATATATATATATATAGATATATATATATATATATATATATATAGATATATATATATATATATATATATATATATATAGATATATATATATATATATATATAATAAAATAGCACATTCAATACGTTTCAATCTTGCACACTAATATACATTATAAATTGTAAAAATATTTCGTTCATCATCCAATATGTGCATTTAATTACAATTCTAGTTTCTCATATAGTTTATCGTGTAATTTATCCTGTAGTTCATCGTGTAATTCATCATGTAATTCTTCATGTACCAGTACTTTATATACCCATACTTATTGATAGCTATCATTTTCTTTTTATTCATCATTGTTAATCAATATATGAGATTCCTTACTTTTGATCACTTTCATTCATTAATTATACTCCATATGTACACATTGTCGCTCATTCTCATTTAGTAATTAAAATTTCTTGTCGTATTCTTTTATTTACTCAAACATAATTTTTAAACTGTCTTCATTGGATTTTATCATTTTCATCGATTTATTAAATAATTTTAGATAATGCATATTTATTATAAAATAAGCTTTTTGTGCATATTAAGATTCCTAAATTGATTCTATTTTGAGTTTTGTTTACTATCATCCCATATTTAACAATCAGCAACATACAATTTCATCAAACCATCAGTTCGCACAGAAAATTAGTAAAAGCAAAATCAAGCGGATGCTTGTCGATCGTTCAAGCATACTTTACTTGATAGTTAAATTTTCCTAATTAGCTACTGTCGCTCAAAAATTATCGAAATCAAAATTTTAGATAAAAGGGAGAAATTCCACATTGAAGTAAGTGCATGAGTGTTAGCAGGGTAATAATAATAATCTCAAAAATGTGTTAAAAACTACACTTGTTGTATTTGATCAAAACCTGGTTTACATTATGCAATTTTTGTGAAGGTGGTGGTTTGTAAAGGGAAGCCTTGATTTCATTAAACAAATTTTTTATTAAATTGAATATTATATTTATCATTTTAGTAAAGAATATTACACACTTGAAAAGGTTACATACTAAAGTTAGCCTTAGTTTAGTAAAATATGGTAAAAGAAAAAATTTCTTATGTGAATGCAAATCATGCCAGCATGAAGTGCAACAGTCTCCGTCATATGATGCTCGCCATATAATTCATGACCCCTACCAAAATTTTAACTTCACTTGTCCACTTCAGTGTTATCTTTCAGATGTGTTTTAATTTTAGGTACTACGAATAATTTATCAAAGTGTACTTTTATTGTTTTCTCCTCATTCTCAATTATTGCATTTTTATTTCTTATAATTGTTTTTATAGTATATGGACCTGAAAATTTAGGTTTTAGAGGTGCTGCTGGTATAAAATTTTTCAGATATACAGTGTCACCAATTTTAAATTCATATGTTCTTGCAGGTTTAAAGTATCTCTTTTGCTTTGAATAGGCTTCTGCCTGCTTTTTATTAACTTTTTGCATTATTTCTTGGTGAGCTTTCTTGACTTCCTCTACAAATTGCTTTAAAATTAAATTAGTTAATTTAGTGTCCATATGCATGTCAAAAGGTGTTCTTACTTCTCTGTTGAAAAAAATTTGAGCTGGAGTATAGACTGTGTCCGGTAGAAAAAGAGAAGCTTTATGAAATACTAAAACAATTCTAAATCATTCAAAACATTCTAAATTCCTGAAAACATTCAAAAAGTTCCTAAACTTGTAAAGTATCTAAAATCTAAAAGTCATCTGAAATAAATCTGAAAATGCGTCATTTGATCAGTTTCTCCCTAAATGTACCAATATGTAACTACATAAAATTAAATGGAACTTTCCTAAAAATATAAATATTAAAGTAAAAGAGAGAGAGAACACAGATTTTAGGTTTTTAAAAATCTAACGTTTATTAAAATTTAAACTTCATTTTTATAGAATTTTCAAAACATTTTCAACTTTTAAACATCTCATTAACTAAACAAATCAAACATCTTAAATAATTTAAATAAATGGAATGGCCGGTCGTAAGTGGTTAGTACAAACATTAGAATATTAAATTTAAAGTTAACAATGTTAAACTTATTCAATTATTTGTCAAAACTAGAATTTGGGATAAAAGAACATAAGTTAGCCAAAAGGGAAATTTAGAACAAAAGTTAAACTTAACTTCAGGTTCAGGTGACCTAAAGTATATAGGTCAAAAAGGGGTCTTATTTTATGCTAACTCAATTAAACTTTAAAATAGTCTAAACTGACAGAAGCAATTAAAAATTAGCATTTAAAAGATATCACCCGGATGTAGAGCCGTCATGGAACATGCTGGATGCATCAGATCCCAACAGATGAGACGAAGATGGAAAGGCAAAAGTCCAATCGCTTAAACACGAGGAAAACCATCCATTCCAGTCCAAAAGAAGGACCGCTCACACGACAGCAAGCTCCTCAACGTCGTAAAATTTGATTAGCACAAACTCCAATTAACGATTTCTTCATCGGAACAATGGACACTTCTTTACTCATCAGTACTAAACGCCGAGCATATAGTCCAATAATCACATATGGAAATGCCGACTCAATACGCCATTTAAAGAATGCACACTGGTAACGATAAACAACCACTCAATTGGCGTCATAGCTCTTCTCAAATCTACAGGACAGGCGAGAACTTGTAGACTAAACAACGCCTTCCTTCACAGACCGCCAGTTAGAAGCACTCCAAAGACAAAACATTGTCCAGCCACGCTATTAATCAATTTAAATGATGAAGACTTCTCGGGATGTGAATAAATAACATCATTTGAAACATCGTTGAAAGTAACAAAGTGCAGATATTCACATGTTTAACAACAGAGATGAGGGAATAGGAAATTTCGTTCCAATGCGATGGAGTGCATAAGAGCGCCGAAGCGCTAAAAACAACTTTGTAGATCACATCTTGAGTTCTAATTCAGAGGGAAGAGCAAAAAACAGAAGAGAAAAGAGATCGAAAAGGTGCGCGATTTTTCTTATATACTGCGAAACATCGCTGCCACAGATTGTAAACAAAATTATCGATGAACGATAAAATAATTAATGACAGACGATTTTAATATTACGGTCAACCAATTAAAAACTCGAAATTTTAAAGAAGAGAAATGGAATTTCAAAGCAGACGAAAATTAAAAAGAAATGAAGTGAAACGATTTGGAAAAAATACGAATTCGGCAACAATTTAAATATGAACGATTCTGAAATATTTAAAAAGCTGAAAATAGAATAAAACTGAAAAATTGCAATGAATTAACGAATTTTTAACCGAGAGCAATAAATTTGGAATCTAATTAAAGGGAATAAAAAGGGCAATAAATGGAATTGCAAATTAGCCAATTTAAATAAATTTAAATTACTAAAACCTAAAAGAACGAAGTTTCGCCGTTTTTAACACAAAATCTATGGAATAGAACTATTTGGAACAGAAGAGTATCAAAAACTGAACAATTGGAAAATGGAGAGTGACTATGTAAATAAGACCCCTGAACACATTTAAATTAAAAACAAAACTCCTAAAATTATTAAATATCTAAAAGTATAACCCAACAACATAAACATTAGAAAGTGATGATGTGTTCTGAGTTGTTATATTCATTTTTAAACACTAGAAGCTGCTTGTCCCAGTCTGAAGATTCATTCGCCAAACATGCAATGGAATTCTTGAGTATATAGTGACATTTTTCCAATAATCCATTGCTTGCTGGATGATTTAAGCTGCTGTGATGGTGGGAAATATTCATATCTTTCAGGAAGTGTGTGAATTCCTTAGCAGTAAATTGCGTTCTGTTATCTGAGATCAAGACTTTTGGAGTCCCAAATTTCGCAATATAATGAGAAAGTACATTAATTATGCTCTGTGCAGTTATTGATCTTACAGGAATCTGCTTAAGTGATCGACAATAGTAACAATGTAGTGGTGCTGACCAGATGATCGCACAAGCTTTCCTACCAGGTCTATGGTTATTTGCTCTCCTACTTGTATATTTTTATTTTGCAACTGTATCTCTTGTCTCTTGATTTGCTTGGCTTTGAATTTGAGACATCTCTCACAATATAAACAGAAATTTTTAGTATCAGGGAACATTCCACTCCAGAAGTAAAGTCTTTTGATTTTGTTATATGTTTTACTTATGCCAAAGTGAGCAACATAACCAGCTTGTATAGTTGTTCTCTGTAAATTTCTTGGAATTACTATCTTAATTGCATTAGGTGATTTGTTCTTTGCTTTAAGTTTGAATTTTAATAAAGTATCATTAGAGTCAATTTTGTAATTGTTATATCTTCAATATTTTTCTGATCTTACTTAATTTCTTATCTTTTAATTGCTCTCTTAATATATTATGGCTATTTGCTCTCCTACTTGTATATTTTTATTTTGCAACTGTATCTCTTGTCTCTGGATTTGCTTGGCTTTGAATTTGAGACATCTCTCACAATTTAAACAGAAATTTTTAGTATCACAGAACATTCCACTCCAGAAGTAAAGTCTTTTGATTTTGTTATATGTTTTACTTATGCCATAGTGAGCAACATAACCAGCTTGTATAGTTGTTCTTTGTAAATTTCTTAGAATTACTATCTTAATTGCATTAGGTGATTTGCTCTTTGCTTTAAGTTTGAATTTTAATAAATTATCATTAGAGTCAATTTTGTAATTGTTATATCTTCATTATCTTCTAATATTTTTCTGATCTTACTTAATTTTTTTTATCTTTTAATTGCTCTCTTAATATATTATCATGGTTTAATTTATTTTCAGTTTCAAATATATGATTAATTAATTCATTCACTGTATTTTGAGGAAATATTTCTCTTGACATATAATCAGCAGGGTTATCTTTTCCTTCGTTATACTTGACTTTGAATGATTGCTGGAATAACAACCATCTGCTTTCTGTATCATTAGCTTTTTCCAATGCTAAATGATAAGATAATGCCTTTACATCGCTTTGAATTTCAAATTCTACACTGACCATGGAATGTTTCACTCCCTCATAAATTGAAAGGAGTTCTCTTTTTATGCTGGGATATTTAGATTCTGCATATCTGAGTTTTCTCAAGAAGAATTTTACATTCCCGTTCATTATATTCCTGAGACAAAATGACTGATATGGCTTGAAATGAGGCGTCACATATTAGGAAGAAGGGTTTCTTGAAATTGGCATTTTTAACTATGGGCTCTTTTAGAATTATGTTTTGCAGTTTTTTGAGTGCCTCCTGGCATTCTCTAGGCCAAATAAATTTTTGACTTTTCTTGGTTAAATTTGCTAAAGATTGTACAATACCTGCATAGTTCTCAATAAGTGTTCTAAAATAATTAGTCATGCCTAAAAGAGTTTTAACTTGTTTAGTTGAATTTGGTACAGGGCAACTTTGGATTTTTTTAATGTTTTTATCTGAAGGTGAGTATCCTCTATTTTTAATTTTAAATCCCAGGTACTCTATATCTGTTTTGAATAGCTGCACTTTCTTCGGGTCAAGGGTCAAGTTGTAAGATATCAGCCTGTCGAACACTAATTGTAAGGTTTCGAGTACTTGTTGGAAAGTATCTCCTGCAGCAATTATGTCGTCCAAGAAATATCTTACTCCTCTGTCTCTAATATCACCCAGGCACTTATGTATTAATTTAGCGAAGTAGCTAGTACTGTTAGCAGTCCCGAACGGGAGTCGAGTAGGGCAGAAATTATCCCACTCTGTTGTGAAGCTCAGGAGGTTTTTGTCGCTGGGTCTTAATTTGATCTGAGAAAAGGCACTCTTAAGGTCCAGAACACAGCACAACTTTTTGCCTGATACTTCCTGCAGTATATCATGGATTTGGTCTACTGAGAAGTGATATTTTACAAGATAACTATTGAGTAATCTGTAATCGATAGTCAATCTTAGCTTCTGATTCTCTGGTTTGTCAGATTTACTTGAATCCTTCTTTCTAATAAATAAGGCAGGGAATGCTACATTGCTGTTAAGTTTCCTCAATTATGCCACTCTTGAGTAAATTTTGAATTTCTTTAAATGCTATGCTCTTTAATAAATGTGGCACCTTATATGGCTTGCATTGAATAGGATATTGATTTAAAACATGAAATTCAGGTACAACTTTATCTGTGCAGCCCAAAGTGTCAGACTGGTCAGACTGGGCTGACTGGTCACTATTCTCTTATAGTAGCTCTCATTGGATGTAGCCTATTATAATGCTAAATTCAAAGGGAAATGTGATGTTGATTTTCTCCCTTGGAACATCGTAGTCCCATCTGCGAATTCTGTCCAGCTGTCTTGTAAGGAGGGAGTAACTCTGGCAGATTATTTTCTGCAGTTGACAGCAATAATTGGCTTCTGCATATGACTGCCCCTGTTATCGTGAAAGTAGCAGAATTCCAGTTTTAGGTTTCTGTGGGAGACAAAGTCTTGGCTGCGAAGGAATTTTTGACCGTTATGGGTTAAGCATATGTAAAATCCTTGTACTAGTTGAAGGGGGGGGGGGGGCTGACTGGTCACTGTTCTCTTGAACTTGCAGCTGTGAGCTCATCCTGCAGATGTAAAATCAACGTGGGGAAAAAAAGGAAAATGGTTCTTTGGCCATGGTAAATGCCTTAGCAGTCTTTAAAAAGTTAAACTGGGAAAATACAATTTTGCAAAAGATTAAATTCATAATTAAAATTTAATCAAAGGGTTAAAAGGTTTTAAAAACAATGTGCATTATTTCAAATTGCACAAAATGTCATATTCACTATGACAAATTTCTAAGTTAATACAGTACAGGATCGTTTATCTGACGTCATGATATCCTGAACGCTCCAAAAAACTGGAATGGGACAGAAGAATGATGCCAAATTTTATGCCCACGAACATTTTTTCACCTAGAGTTAGGCAAATAGTGCTTTTTTAAATCTCGCCAAATGATCAGAAGTGTCAATTATTACCGATTTTTTTCGTAGTTTCTATAGAAAACATCATCATAATACAAATTACGGAATTTCCATATGGCAAATTGTTGTCAGCTATCGAAAATTTGCAGCCATGTGTGATTTCAATCTATGCAACAGTGGAAATTTATTCATTAATTAAAATTGCATTTTTCTTGAACTTAAATATATTATATGCTTCATAAAAAAACTTCTAAATTTGGTATAAATTGCTAAAAGCATCATTGAGATTATTACTGCCATATAGCCCTTCGTAAATTATGAAGGGCTTGCTCTTTTCTGATTAGATCAGATGTTTTATTCGCCAAAAGAAAATCTCAAAACATTATTATCTTCTAAAAATTTGTTACAACGGGCTTCGCATTTCCGTGGAGTGTACTACAATGCATAATGAGCTATTATAATAGCTCATCTATTTTGTATCATATCAATCGAGCTATTTTGTATCATAGAAAAATTATAATTTCATAAAATATGTATTTAAATTTAGATTTTTCTATTTTGATAGATTTAATTATTATATTCGCAATAAAGATATATTATGAATTCCTTATTAACTATAAAGTAAAAGGTCGTTCATTGTACACTTTTTTTTATATGAATTAAACATTTCCTCTTTTTTTTTATCTTTCTGCAGTCTTGTGCCTGATACTCAGAAACATGTTAAAATTCAATTTAATTATTTAGAAGTATTCTTAATGAAAAATAATATATTTTAGAATTCTGTATTTAGTTTTGATAAATACAGTTTTGTAAATACTGTTTAATGAGTAATATGTAAATGGAGCACATAAAATATCCCCCTTTTTTCTAGAAAGATGTTAATTTATCCAAGTATCATTAGCCTTTAAGTTACTATTATTTTTGCTTCATTAATAAATGTGTTTAGTCTTCTATGGAATCCTCATTTTTCTTTTAATTGCATTTTCCTGGTAAATATAAATTGCTTGTATCAAAATTTTAATAAAATCATTGAAGTCATTTTCTCTCAAGTCATTTTCTCTCAAACAGACAAAAAAATTTCCTCACTTATTATGAGATGAAGAATTTGATAAGGTTGCTCCCGTTTTTGTTTCTGAGCACGTAACATAGACCAAACTCAAATATATTGAGAATTCTTCACTCTATATATAATTATCATTTCCAAAAAACCAGCTGGGTTTTTTTATGTTTTTGTTTTTGGCTTAGTTCGACCCCCTCCCCCCAGGTTTTTTGGGTTTATTCCAACTTTATCAGGAGGGCTGGTGGAAGGTCTAAAAATACTTAAAAAAAAAAAAAAAAATCCTTATTTTTTCCACCCCAGTTAGTTAATGAAGTTTACTTTAAGGTGGTTACTTTAAGCTTTTAAGGTGGATACTTGTCCAATGATCAATACTATAAATATGCAAAGATGCATCTTTCTAGGTCATCTTCTTACCCCCCTCCATTTTTTTTTTTTTTTTTCTTTTTTTTTTTTTGTGCTGTTGTATAAATAAAAAATCTGATGTGGGCAGCACATGACTTTCCTTATATAATGCAATGAATTTACTACTTTTACAGCAAAAGAAATAGGTTATTCTTATAGTAGATACTTATATTCTTTCCAAGATATTGAATTTTCATTAATTAGTCATCATTTTCATCGATTTGAGTCATTTTTATCCATTTGGCGAGATTTTCGTTAATTTGGCAACATTTAAAAAGTCACCAAGTTGGCGACATTCCGCCAAATTCGTCGCTAAAATCTCGCGAAGTGTTATGGGTGGAGAAATAAATTATTCTTATAGCAGATAAATGACTATTGGCGTTCAAATACAAATGTATTACTCAAAGTATCTTTTCTTATGAATGGACGAGCTAGATCCATGAGAATGATGTCACTAAATTTATTGCATGATATTACATATGAAAAGTGAACATGTTCTCAGCAGTTAATGTTTTTTTAATTTATGGGATTTTTTTATAAATTTATTTAAAAAAGGGCAATATCTCGAGAACGGTTCATGCTAGCATTCTAAAGTTTGTCAATCGTTTCCTAAGGAAAAATTACATAAGAAATGTCTATTTGCGTAACTTTATTAAAGGTTTTGATTTTTTGGTGATTTTTTCAAAATTTCACTCGAAAATTTGGGGGGGGGAGGGTCTGAACATTCGATTACGTTTAAAAACAATGGGCTTCCAGTATTCACGGATTGTGATTTTTGTACCAAATTTCATTTGAATCACTCCATTCGTTCATGCGATATCGTCTCCACAGACTCACTGACACACACACACACACATACTTTGACACACACACACACACACACACATACTTTGACACACACACACACATACTTTCACACACACATACTTTGACACACACACACACATACTTTGACACACACACACACATACTTTCACACACACATACACATGGATATCACCTAAAAAGTGTTTGATTCGTGATCAGGGATGCTTGAAACGTGCTCTCCCATTTGAAGAATTCGAATTTTCGACCCTGTCACAATACTTTCCTTATACATTATGTATATAAGGAAAGTAAAAATATGGCTCTGTAAAGTTCTGTACTGTAAATGTTTAGTCTTCTAGGTCAGAGGGGATTTTAGAGGGGCTTATCTAATTTTCTTCATCTCTGAAGGTGGGGGGGGGGGGGGGTATAAAAAATCTGACTGTGTTAGGTTCCATACCTTAGTTGATACTATAAGTGTTCAAAGATTCAGCTTCTAGGTCACCAGGGGGCTTCTAAAGGGTCTGAAAAGACATAAAAAAAAATCCTCCAATACCAAGATGTAAATAAAAAAACTAGCTACGTTAAGTTCTATTGGATAGTGTGTACTATAATTTTGCAAAGATTTAGCTCTCTAGTTCAGTAGAGGAACTTTGGAGAGTTTAAAGAGACTTTTTGCCCCCCCCCCCCCCCATCAATTTTCTCTGTCCTCAGGGGAGGTAAATCAAAATTCTGGTTCTGTTAGCTTCTGTACCATATTAAGCACTGTATTTGGGAAAAAGATTCAGTCTGCTAGGTCAACAGATTGGTTTCTGAAGGATATAGAAAAACTTTTTGACACCCTTTTTCCCCCAGAGGGGGGGGGTGGTAAATTGGAGATCTGGCTCTGTACTGTAGTCAGTACTATTAATGTGTTGAAATGCTACCTTCTAGGTCAACAGAGGGATTTCTGGAAATATTTTTCAAAACCTATTTTTTCTGCTCTCAAGGGTGGCGAGAATTGAAAACCAAGGGATCTCTCAAGGGTGGAGTGAATTGAAAACCAAGGGATCTATCTCTCAAGGGTGGAGTGAATTGAAAACCAAGGGATCTTGCAAGGGTGGAGTGAATTGAATTGAAAATCCAGCTCTGTTAGGTTCTGTGGTTGATGCTAAAGTATGGTTCTGGGGGGTGTGCAAAGACAAACACATGTTAGACAATTATTTATAGTGAGTGATCTGTACACAGGCGGCACTCGACTTTCGGACATTCTACTTTCGCACAGTTTGCTATTTCATACATTTTTAAAAATTCAATTTTTAAAAGATTCTTGTCGATATTCTTTACATAATATTAAATTCACTGGAGAATCGGCTGATGCAGACAAAGATGCTGCAAAAGAATTTATTTCGTCATTGTCCAAAATTATTGTAGATAGAGAATATTCTCCTAGCAGATACAATACAGACGAGACGGGTTCATTTTGGAAAAAAATGCCTAATCATACATTCTTATCGAAGAAAGAATCAGTTGCCCCTGGACATAAACCTTCTAAAAAACAATTGACATTGCGTCTTGGTGGAAACTTAGCTGGTGATTTAAAATTGAGGCCAATGTTAGTTTATCAAGCAGAAAATCCCAGAGCATTGAAAGGGAAAGGGAAATAATTGCTTCTAGTCATTTGAAAATCAAATAAAAAAAGCCTGGGTTACTACGAAAATATTTAAAGATTGGTTCACTTTTCATTTCGTGCCGGCAGTTAAGCAATATTGTAAAGATAAAAATTTACAATTTAAAGCATTATTAATCTTAGACAATGGTCCAGGACACCCAAAATCTCTGCAGAATTTATACCTGGAAATCAATGTTGTGTTTCTTCCTCCCAATACAGCCCATCAGCTCATGGACCAAACAATTATAGCTACGTTTAAATGATATTATATGAGGACAATAATGAATCAGGCCATTAAGTGAACTGACAGGAAAAGTGGGACTACATTAAGAGATTTTTGAAAGAACTAAAATATATGGAACACAATAAACAATATTGGAGACTCGTGGGCGAAAATAAAAGAGTTAACAATGAAAGGTTCCTGGAAACAATTATGCCCACAAATGATGAGTGATTTTATGAATTCTGAAAAAACTCCGGAAACTATCACAGATGAAATAGTTATCCTAATGAATGAACTGAACTTGGATGTCAACAACGAAGATGTTAATGAGTTGATTGAATCTCACTCAGTACCTCTGTCAAATGAATGCTTAATTGAGCAACAAGATTTAAATGAAATACACAATGAAAGTGAGGAAGAAGAAGCTGATAAAATCGTCAATCAAAAATATGAATGAAGCCTTCATGCATCTTGACAATTTTTTGACTATCATGGAAGAATGTGATACCAATGGAGAACTCAAGTACGTATGGTGATTAAGAAAGACACAGCATGTTATAGAACTCTTTATCAAGAAAAGAAAAAAAAGGTTGTTATTCAACTAACTCTTGACAAGTCTATAAGGAAAACACTTGAAAGCACTTAAACATGCCTCGTTAACTTAATTATGTATATTGATAAATAAATATTTTAAAATACAATTTTTGATGTTTTTTTTACATCCCTCTACTTTCGAACGTTCAACATTCGCACACATTTTCAGGAACCAATTATGTGTGAAAGTCGAGGGCCGCCTGTAATTATGATTAGCAGGTATTTTTATTTCTTTAAAAGTTTTGCTTACTAGTCTTATCCATAAGTTATGCTCGATCAAGCCAAAACAAGGAGCAGGGTAAATGGTAGTTAGTGATTTCATTTCTGTGCTTGTGTTAATGGTGGGATTGAAAAAGGTCAAGCCTGTTTAATTATCTCAGGTAGGCTCATTTATATGATAGCCTTTGCATTGTCACACAAAATCACAAAATTTTTAATATTTATGTAGAGGTTGGCAAAGTTCAACTGTGAAATAAAAAGGGGGGTGTTTTCACATATAAATATTACTTTTATTTTTTCCTGAGCTCTAGCTTGAATTTTTAGGATTTGGTACATATTTCTGAATTTCTAATAATTTTCAATTTTTTTTTTTCTAAAGTCTTTTGCTTGGAATATGTTGTTTGAAATATCTTTTAAGATTTCTAATACTGTTTAAAATGATTAATAGAACTTAACAGCCTAATTACACAGCAACCTAATGAATACAAATTCATTAGGTTGCTGTGACAGGAATGACATATTGGTTTTTTTTTTTATTCCACACCATTTGATTTGAAACTAACATAACTTTTATGCACTAACAGGAGACACAGCATATTAATAATAACTACATGCATGCTAGAAATGACAAGTAATAAATATAGTCATCAAGAATGAGTAATAAAATTGTGTTTTTCATTCTGCGTCTCTTAATAGCAAAATTCCAAAACTTCAAATAGATGTGGAACAAAACTTTAAATAGTGTTTTCAACTGGCTGTTGCCATCTGATGGTGAAAAGGATTATATTTAGGACAACATTGTAATATCACTGATTCTCAGCAACAAATGTCGACCAACAACTTTTCAAAATAATATCATTAAATTTTTTGTAAATATGGGGATTTTTTCATTGAAATCATGTTTTCTTAAACTTCACCAATTTCCTTTATTTAAGTTTTTTAATCATGTAAGTAGCAGATGAAACGCAACTCATCGCTGGGGGGACAGTGACAAAAGTAACAAAATTGCATTTTAGAATTTTTTTTGTGAAACGTACATTGAAGTAAAAAAAAAAGTACATTTAAAGTTAAAGTACATTTAATATTGTTGGAAAATTACTTTTCTGTTGAAACATTTGAATTTTACATATAAATTAAGCAATTTATAGTTGCTATGAAAAATTACACAAAATTCTGGAATATGCTAGATTGAGAACCTTACATGAATATTTCATATGCAGATGTTGGGTGATGAATGCTAATTCAACATACGTACAACCAGAGATGCTAAGTATCTGGAATTTATGCAATTAGTATGGAAGTACAGAAAGCAATAAAAAGTATCCGGAAATAACAAAATAAAATATCAATTCCTACTCCCTGCACTTCGTTGCTCATTCTTATATCTAGAAATTAATTTACCATCGATTTAAAATTTGGAGCTCGCATATAGAAATAAGCCACTTTTCAAACGTGTTATTAATGGAATGACGATCTTTTTTGCAACAGTATCATGGAAAACTGAATTTGTACATGATTCTCAGTATATTTTTTTCAATTGTGAACATATTTTCCACTTTTGTAATCTGTTTGCATCGACTAAATTTTCATAATTATGTGTTGTATATAAAAAAGCTATTTTTCAAATGTGTTATTAATGAAATGAAGAGTTATTTTGCAGCAATTGTAAGAAAATTGCATTTTCGTAATACAGTCGCGAGTTCTTGGTATAATTTGTTTGTGAAAATATATTTCACTTTTGCAATCTGTTTACATCGATTATAATTTTCATAATTATTTCATGTTGTATATATAAAAGCTATTTTTCAAACATATTAATGAAATGGAGTATTAGTATGAAGCAGGAAATGGCATTTGTACGCAATCGTCGATATATTTCGTTTAATTGTGATAATATTTTCTACTGCAATCTGTTTGCATCGACTGAAATTTTCATAATTATTACATGTTGTATATAGGACAGTTATTTTTCAAAGGTATTATTGATGAAATAATGAGTTTATTTTACAGCAGTATCGCAGAAAACTGCATCTGTACGTAATTCTTGGTATATTTCTCATGTAATAATAATTATGATATGTAATATGTAATCTCATGATATGTAATAATTATGAAAATTATAATCGATGAAAACAGATTACAAAAGTGAAAATATTTTTCACTTTTGTAATCTGTTTTCATCGATTATAATTTTCATAATTATTACATATTGATAAAATAGTTATTTTTCAAAAATATTTTATTGAAATGAAGGATTATTTTGCAGCAGTATTACGAAAAACTACATTTCTACATGTTCGTTGGTATATTTCCTTTAATTGTGAAAATATTTTCCACTTCTGTAATCTGTTTGCATTGACTAAAGTTTTTATCATTATTATGAGTTCTATACAAAAAAAATGTTTTTAAAACATATTAATGAAATGAAGGACAGTAGTATCTCTGTGTAGAAGTATCAAATCAGTTGTATAGAAAATTTAAGGTTTGTAATTTATCTAGATCTTAGTACTTATGTGGAAGACTTACTGAAGATGAGGTATTTTAATTTTGTGTCATGGAAAAATTAAAATTTTATAAAATATATATTTAAATGTGGATGTTTCTATTTTGAAAATTTAATTATTATTTACACAATGGAGCTGATGCATTTTTATTTTCATTTTACATTTAGCAAGATAAAGTAAATGGGCATTCATTATGTGCTTTTCTTACACAAATTCACCATTTCCTCTTTTGTTGATCTTTCTGCAATCTCATGTCTGGGGCTAGAATAGAATAGGATTTTGTCTGTCAATATACACAATGGAGTTTCTAGTTTCATGTGGATGAATTATTTTTTCAAACATTGTTAATGGAATGAAGGACTGCTGAATGACTATTTAAAATAATGATTTGAGTACTTGTGAATGTAATCATTTCAGAAGCATTTGAAACTAAATTTACATCTTTGCAATTTTAATAAAAAAACATTTATTTAAGCCTTTAATTTAAATTTAAATTGTAATCCTCATTTAATTTAAACAAGTTTTAAGAATAATAAAAATGTAAGAAAATAAAGCAGATTTAACCATAAAAAATACGAAACCTTTAGGGGTTTATTCCTTCTTAAATGAACCCAAATTTTTTATTATCCTAAAACAGGGGTCGGCAAGTAATTTTAGATGGGGTCCAGATACTTTTGAAAATTTGTATCGAGGTCCAGAAAAAAAAACTCATATTCCTTACTAGTTTTTTACTTTAATTTTCACTCACAAAATAATATGAAATACAGTAGATAGGCATATTTGTATTCAAAAATCAATGGGAGAAATAACATTTGCAGTCTTGAGCCAGTTTTTTAAAGTTAGGTTCACGCGGGGAGCAGCTTATGCGAAGAATGTCTTCAAGATGGGCGGCCGTTAATCTTGAGCGATATTCGTTCTTCAAAAAATTCATTTTTGAAAATGAAGTTTCACAGACATAATGATTTACTCTCAATATCCAAAAATCGCACGAAAATGGACATTTGTTCCTCATCAACAATGTCGCATGATTCATCAAGTGCTATGGCGTAGCAAGGTGCCTTCTGCAGAAGTTCGAGCAAACTACTTTTATTGTCAGCAGCCAAAATTTCGGGTCTTCTTGTATTGCTTCTTGCCGACAATGGAATACCTTGAATTGCGGCAACAACATTCTTTTTCTCTTCAAAAAGCGCCGCGACCACTTCCAACATACATTTTTTTACCATCTCAGAGTCTGAAAATGGCTTCTGGTGTTTATTAAGCGTCCAACACACACGCAACGCTGCTTCTGCAGATTTTTCTTGCTCATTCATAGAGCGAACTAGTGAGACCGTGCTTTTTTTGTAAGAAGCTAGATATGCCTGGAGTTTTTCTTGACGAGCTTCACTACCCAGAGGAAAATTCTAATGGAACTGCTGATGAGTTGTTTCATAGTGTCGCTTTAAATTGCCACTGTTGCATATGAGGCAATCTGGAACATCTCCAGGCCTATCAGGCAGCGTAAAATATTGTTCAGTCCACTCAGTCAAAAACTTCCTATTTTCACTATCAACTTTACGCTTTTTAGGATCCATATCGATGAAAAAGAAACGTTATAAGCCTCGATAATAACAAAACGCTCCGTACGAGATCGCAACAACTACTGACGAAGTGATTCGACGACCGCTTCCGTGTCACAGTGTATGCCGGCGCACAACAAAGGACCGCACCGCAAAGGGGAGGGGCTTCCATGCCCAAGGTCACCGCCGCCGAGTAGACCCGCCCGAAAGATAAGTTTCATAAAGTCGTTAGGCTTTCGTTCGAGTTACGCCTGCTCTGATTAAATAAAAATAATAAGGGTGGCCGCTCAAACTTATAGATTCTAAAAGTTTGATTCTAAAATATTTTTCTATAATATAGTAAAATATTTTTTAAATAATTTGATTAATTTATTTTATACTGTCAAAAAATTTTTGGCGGTCCAGTTTTTGACCTTCCGCGGTCCGGACCTGGACCGAGGTCCGCCAGTTGCCGACCCCCGTCCTAAAATATGAAATTGATTTCCACCCCAATCTTTCAAAAAAAGTCTTTTATCAAGTCTTTTATCCAAAAAATGAGAAACCTAAAGCAAAACAAAAAAATATTACAATTAAAATTTTCAATGGATTTATTAAGTAAGCTAAACAGTGCTAATTTCGAATCATTGCCTAATGTAAATGTAATTAATTTATAATTTGCAAAATTTTATTGCTTGAAAACAAAAATTAATACTTCTGAAATTTACCATGATAATTCCCTCATTCAAGGTTGGCATCTCTAATGCAACATACTTAAAATCGTTCTATAATGTGCCACTACATGTTTCTGGAAGCTGAAAACACATACAGCAGATGTCAGTATCATTAAAATGCATATATACCTGTCCAACTCGTTATTTCGAGTTATCTGGATGTTCTCATGGACTCTTTTACTCTATGACTTGAATGACAAGCGGATTCAAGATCGTTTCACATTTAACTTGGATGGCGATTGATGCACAAAAGGACAACCTCATTGGATTGAATAGTAAAGCCTTGCCCAAACCAAAATTCAAATGTCTGCCTGTTTTGACAAAGAAAGGCAATCTATCTCTGTATCAGCCTAAAGAGCCAAACCAAAAATGTGTCATCTCGAATAACCGGTTGCAAGCAGCAGAATCCATCTCATTGAAGCAATTTTAAAGTTTTCATCTGCCTTAGAGTTAATCCATTTTCGTGTGTGTGTCTAATATTATTTGATGTCTTTGCTTTGTAGGAATCTATTACATCTGGTCTGTATGTTATGAAATCCACATGTCGACGATGTCACGGCACCAAAGTACTCATAAAGGATCCATGCACCGTGTGCGAAGGCAAAGGTTCCACAATTCAGAGGAAGAAAATTACGGTTCCTGTACCTGCAGGTATTTCACCTTGTATTTTGGCAAATCATTTTGTTTTCCTTAATAGAAGGTAGGATCAAAAGGTTTGGAGATTGTACTGATATCTCCAACCCAGATTGGAGGAGAGAGGAACTATTTTACCGTGGCGTAGAGGCACATGTGGCGCGAGATGTGAAAAGGAAAAGCACCTGCACTGTGTACCTGCTTCTTTCTTTTCGCATCTCACGTCACATGTGCCTCTACGTCACATGTGCACACAGAGAAAGTGTTTGTTAAAAATGCAAACACTATACTTTTCCAAGCAAATTTTTTTATAAACCATCATCAACAGCTTCTGCATCATCACTGAATGTTGTACACCCCCCCCCCCCCCTTGTTCATGTTCCCCTTTGTAATATACGAGGGTCACACTGAAATTTTTGAGATACGGCTAAGCGGTACAAGTTAAACCTACCAACTCTTTAGAGTGTTCCATTCCAAGTACTCCCTTCCAACATCAATGCACTTTTGTAGGCAAATTTTCCAAATATTAAATGCTTCAAGCCATACATTTCTTGGAATCGATTAAAAATGTGCTTTTATAGCCTCATCAATCGCATCTTCGGAATGAAAACAACACCCATGTAAATTTTTTTTAGATTAAAAAATAGCCAAAAGTCACACATAGCAAAATCGGGAGAATTGGGTGGATGTTCTATAACTTTGATGTTTTTTTGTTCAAGAAATTTGACTGTCATTCTTGCTGAATGAGAAGATGCATTGTCATGGTGAAGCATGAGTCCCCTAACGTTTACTTCCTGAAGGATTTCTGGAAGATACTTAGTGGTGTACCAGTTAGCTGTAACTGTCTTCTGTCCCTTTAGCTTTATGGCTTTGACTAAACCTGTGCTTCTGAAGAACATGGCATACATTACATTTTTCATTGCTCGTTTGTCTTTTCACCATTGTTGGTTTGGAGTCATCTTCAAAGACCCATACTTTACTTTCTTGACATGTTAGAATGTGAAAAAAGGTATGGATGTTTCATCACCAGTTATTTTAGATATAATACGGTGTCCACCATCATTAAGTAATTTTAGGGTTTCTGTACTGATTCTGACACGATACTGTCTGATTAAAAATACGGTCAAAAATCTAAAAGTTAAATTTCTCCCGGTTAACTGTCCGGAATTTGAATTGTTTGTTTTGTGTCTCATATCTTTTTCATTTGAGTTCTTGCAATTCATGACTGAATTTGACCGGAATATGTTAATTTCCATTCAACAGGAAATTGGCATAATCCAGGAAAAACTTCAACTTTCAGACTTCCATTCAACAGTTTCAGAACAGAAAGATTTTAAATCACAAAATTATTTCTGTACGCACTGACAATGGTATGGAATTTTGTAATAATGAATTTAACAAACTTTTAGAAGTAAGGGAATAAAGGCAGAAAGAACCAATAGTTATACACCTGAACAAAACAGAGTATCAGAATGTTTTAATTTAACTGCATTAGATTGCATTAAAGCTATGCTTAATGACAGCAATTCAGTTGATGATTTTGGGACAGAAGCTCTTCTCTGTTTCACCTATGTCAAAAGTTGCATTTGTCACAAGTTCAAAAACCAAACACCTCTGGAATTATATAGTGTCAGGAAACCATCTGAAGGTCTTTCGAAGCCAAGCTTTTGTTGGGAAACCAAAACAGCATAGGGGCAAGCTAGACATGAGGGCTCAGGAAGGGATAATGATTGGATATGCACTTAAGACATTTACAGGAGGGTGCAGAATTTGGCTTTTAGATGATTGCAAAATAATTGAAACCAGTATTGTAAAATTTAATGAGAGTAGCAAAACAGAGGAAGGCAGTCTGGTACCCAAAGAAGGTGAAAAAACAAATATAATTAATTTTGAAAAGGTTAAATTTACACCTCAAAAATTGAGATATTTAGATTCGTCTGACAAGGAGTATACAGATACAGATGGAGATGCAGATGAAACAACAGAGGAAGAAAAAGACACTGATAAACTCAGTGAGGAAACTGGATCCTCTGTTGATAGTCGTCTGGTTCCCTCTTCGGGCTCAGAAAGCAAATTCCTAGAAAATCAGCAGCTTGAGTTGATGTTTATTATTACTATCAAGGGAAAGATCCAAGACTCAGATCCATGAACAATATTAAAAAATTTTGTGAGAGAAATAATATTAAATTAGATGAAAGATTATTTAATTTCAAGGGAGATCAGTATACATCGGGTAACCAACCTGAGGTTAATAGTGTGAAACTAAGGATCCTCAAAAACTTCAGGGAAGTTGTTCATTCACCCCAGTCCAAAGAGTGGAATACAGCCATAGCAGATGAATTAGGTGTCATGAAGGAAAGAGGTGGGACTTAGTGCCTGCACCTGTTTCTGACAAAGTAATTGACTGCCTTTGGGTGTATACACTCAAAAGAGACGAAAGAGCAGAAATTAGCAGATTCAAAGCTAGACTTGTTGCCCAGGGATTCAGTCAGGAAAAAGGGCAAATTTATGAAGTTTTTAGTCCTGTTAGAAATTTTACTATAGTAAGAATGTTTTTCACTATTTTTGTTTGTATGTTAGGATGGTTACTCATTTAACCAGGGGCGGCTATTCAGGGGGTCCGCGGGGCCGCGCAGACCCCCTTGAATAAGCACTTCAAATTATTTTAGTTATATAGGTTAATTATAATTTTTAAGGAAATTATCTGAATTTTATTCCAATTAAAATTCGAATTATTGGAAATAAGTGATGAAATTGTCACTAGATGGCAGCACTAAAGCTTTGAAAGAGTCTCTTATGCACTTTTCATACCATATTAAATCTATAAGGAAAAATACTGCATTACAGGGAAAGACGAGGGATTCTTAATGAGGCCGCGTCCCTTCATCGCCTCTGGGCTGATAGAACGAATGGTATGTTAATATAACGGCAATAGAAATTAGAGTTAAAAAAAACAGACATTGCAATATTCCAATTCGATGTGAGCCGCGGCAGTTTCCGCGGCTCACATCGGAGAAATGCCAAGAAGAAACGAAGAAACCGCCAAGAAGAAACAAATACTGTGAACGACTGACTCGAATTGGTTAAGTTTCGCTAATTTGACCTCGAATTTTCCTTGATAAATGTGTGTTTTCTCTGTCGCTTCTTTTTAAAATAATAAATTTGGATGTTTGAATACATATTTGAAAATAAATTACTCTATTTATGTAATTCTGATTTATTTTATTGATTCTATTGACCTAGTCCTTTCAGTTTTGGTTCAGGACGAAATAGTTTAGTATTAGATACAGAAAATAGAAATTCAAAAAAGTTACGATACATATTTTGTGCTTTTTACTTAATTGAATAAATGGTGGTTATTTATGGTTTTTTTGGGGGGTTTCCGTTCTTCGCCTTCGGTAGAAAAATGCATTGTTTGGGGCACTCAGTTTAGTTTTGACCAACCCATCCGTATTACTGAAAATGTTTCACTCCCTAAGTGCCCTGTGGGGATAATTTCTGATGTAGGGTGGTTCTGTCCTTCGGAAAGGGGATCATTTCTGATTTAGGGTAGTTCTATGCTTTGTTTGTGATGAGTTTCAATGCGTTTCACCTCTTAATTGTTTAAAAGCCATGAGAATTGTATTTGTGTCAATGTGGTGGCCGAGAGGTCAAAGAGGCAGGCGTTTCCTCGTGATAGCTCGGCTGTCAGATTGCGGGTTCGAATCCCGCCTGCTGGTATGGATGTTGTTATGTCTTATTGGGGCAGAAGTCAGACTTCTACCTTCGGGTGCCCTGGGTCTTTGACTAAACAGAAGCAGTGCACACATTCTTCCTTAATAAATATGTTAGGGACACGACACCAACCAACCAACACAATTTTATTTGTGGCATACCCGTGGATATTTTTAGTGACACTTTCAGAAATGTGTTGTTTGAGGAGGTGGGTCTCTGACTTATTCAGCTGTCTTACTTTTTCAGCTATTTAACATTAAAGATTGAAAAAATTATAAATATTTGTTAAAGAATGTTAAAAAACAATTTTCAACCAGATACTTGATTTTTTTATCTGACGTTGTTTTCCTTAAAATCTCCCCCCCCCCCCCCCCCCCCTCACCGGCCACTACTCAATCTCCCTGGTTTTGCTTCTAATTTCATTGAAGACCAATATTGCACCAACACTTCCTAGGCATAAATTTTACTTGAGGTAGTCCTAAAATTTCTCATCTGGCTTCCTAATTAAGCGATTTTGAATCTACTGGTGGTTATAGTCTCTGCACTCTCTATACGTGCATCGCCTGGACATGTATATTTTTTTATTTAAACCCCCCCCTGAGCGTAACTTTTAGTTTAACTAACCCGCAAAGTTTTACATCTCGGTTCCTAAATTGAGCGATTTTGAATCTTATGGTAGCTACAGTCTTTGTACCACCTGAATGTACATCTTTTTCATATCAATCCCCTGGGCGAAACATTTACTTTAAGTAGTCCTCCTCTAATTTCACATCTCGGCTCTGTTGCAAACTTGGTTTTGTTTACATCGTGATTCTCGTTTCGCGGGAGCGTGACGTCATTATTCTAAATGATTTTTCCGTTCTCGTGAACGAATCGCGATGTGGACAAAACTGGGCTTATCATGCAAATCACCTTCTCGCCGCTCACGCATCCTGTTTTGCATATCCAGAGGTCGTTGCCGGCAACGGCTGTGTTCCGGAACGCACCCATCATCGGATATAAAAGCTGGACACATTTTTGGTTTAAGGTAGATCGATCGGTTAAGGGATCGAAGCAGCGGACATATCTTGGATAAGATGGAGATCGCTGATCTCAGATGGATCTACATAGAGTCTTATTCAATGTAGCTGAATGTTAAGATAATGTTTATCGGTAGACGCGGATGTTTAAATTAAGTAAATCTTAAAGTTTTAGTGGTTCTCAGTTTAGGAGACCATGTTGTTCCGTGTTGTGGACTTTATGCAGTTGTTAATCCGTGTTTAAAGTTTTTTTTTAAAAGTTTAAAGTTTAAAGTTTTTGCCGTAGCATATGACCAGCTATATGCGGCATTGGGAAATGCACGTTGTTACGTAAGTTTGAAAAGTTTTATTCTACTTACTCGTGCAAAGACTGCTTAAACCAAGAATGTGTCTAAGTGTGGAACCTTTTTCTGAAACCTTACGAATGAGCTTGAGAGCTCAAGTTTTTGTATATAATATGCTTTGATTTGTTTTACATTGCCACAAATATATTGTAAACAAATGCAATGGATTCGCTTCTTAATAAAAGTGATTTGAACCAAAATGGAACTGTTCTTTCCAACACCTCTACAGTTAGTTGTATTTTTGCAACTACCATTTGACGTTGTTATCACCACGAATTCTGCTTATTTTCCAGCGAAGTTGTTCAACTAGAATTCGTACCTCACATCAAAATTTTTTTATAACCAGAAGGTTTATCCTGTGCATCCTGACAGGTTATACGCAGTGAGTGTATCATCTTCTATAGTTCTTCTTCTATCAGCAGACACCACCTGCCAACAGGCTCCTAATTGAGCAATTTTGATTCCGCTGGTGGTTATAGTCCTGGCACTATTTGTATATGTGAATTGGATATACATATTTATTGTGCCAACTCCCTGGGCGTAACTTAAGTCTCCTTCTAATTGAATGATTTAGATTTTGCTGGTGGCAATCACTTAGATATACAACCTTATTATATCAACCCCCTGGGCGCAACTTTTGCTTTAAGTAGCCTCAATTTCATATTTCGGTTTTACAAAAAATGCATCGCCTTGGTTCCTGAAATATCCGTGTACGACATTTCAAGGCCATACGATGTTTACGTTTTCCACTACAGACCTTACACACACACGTTGACACACAAATATCGTCTGTTATTATGTAATATGAAACAACTGTGGTGGAAGAGGGGAGACCCTCCTCTTTTTCATATTTACATTTTTATCTATCTTAGTGACTCTTGATCCGATTTTGATGCAATTTTCACACTGTATTTTCTACTTTACAATGGACCCACTCGATCTGCTCACTCTAAACTTTGATCCACTTTTGTTGCACCCGCTCAACGAGTTAACTACTTATTGTTATAAAAGCCGATTGCTATATATAGTGACTGCTAGCAGGCAGAACTCGCTAGTATCATTTTAAAGACGAATAGAGATAAGCATAACGCATAAGAATTTTCTGTAAATTCCAAATTAATTCTTGTATTAAAAATAGTTTCTTTGTTTCTACATATAAACGGCTGTAGATTTAGTTGGTTTTCGCTCTCTAATTATGTTACTGTTTGGGTTACAAGGACGATCAGGTACAAAACTATTAGCCATAGAGTGTATATGAGAAAAATTGTGTGCATTTTGGGTGTAAAAATATTTGCACTAATAATAAAAAAATACTGCACATGCATACCACTGAGATTATTTAATTTTTACAAATTTGATACAAATTTATTTAGAAATGTATTTAAATAATTTCCATGGTTGCTATAGGCTCTTATTCATTTTAAAGAAACTTGCACAACATATATCAACGCAAGTAAAATAATAATTTGGCATACGGCTGTTTCTGTTGGAAAAAAATCAATACATCGCGATTCACGTTCTCGTGAACGGGCGTTTATGCAAATTTAATATGAACGACTCTTCCCGTTCACCGGCGTGAACCGTGACGTTTTTCAACATGAGGTTTCATGCAAATCAGTTCTCAATGCGTACGCATCTGATTTGCATATCCGGGGGCGTTTCCGGAACAGTCCATTCTCTGATATATAAGGCAGAGATTTCTTGAAGCAAATCATCATCAGAGAGAATTCCCACTCAGTCTGATCCAGAACGGAGCGGAGAAGGCTTTGTAAGACATAGACACTGATGGTCTGATGCAGGCAGACAGAAATTCTTTAGACAGAAGCACTGCGGGATATCGTTTGACGACGGTTTTTAGTTGAGACGGACACAGAGATGGTCAGTTTAGACCAGTATGTATTGAACATTAAATTTACTTACATGTGTCTGGAAATTACGTTAAATATTCTTCTGATGTCTTATCCTTTGGTTTTCCTTTGCCAAGTGTGATACCTTCAATGGTGGCTGCAAATACACGCAAGTGATAGAGGTAGTATAGTTACTTACTACCCATGCTTCAAGGAATTTCTGTCTGGTTATTTACAACTGCAAACTTGTTGTGCATAGTATTTTTTGATGTTTTGTGGCATGGAAACCTGGAATGTGTAACTTGCCTAGTTATGTTTCTCATGAAATAAAGTGAACAATGTTTTTCTTTGAAACTGGATCTGCATACTTTTATGACCTAGCCAACACTTATTGACTCTATGCCAGTGCGTACTTTGCTGTTCATCTTGCTTCTACAAATTTTAAATTTTCCAACAGTTTCGAGGTAACGCCGGAACCAATTTATCAGTACCGGATAAACGATGAACTCGAAGTCTGAACGACGTAGTTAGCTCAAACTGAGGGATATATATACATAATTACATAGATGAGCGCCTCCCTCTACATGTCGCTCACGAGCCGCCACTGCATTTAACTTAATGTAAAATGTGCATATTTGTATGCAAAGTTCAATGAGAAAATTTTTATATACCAGCCTCCTGGATTTATTGATAAAAATAAGAATAACTATGTTTGCCTATTAAATAAAGCCGTATATAGTTTGCATCAAAGTGGTCGAGAGTGGTACTTAGAACTTGAGCATGTTCTCAGAAAGCTGAACTTTGTTAAATTGAAATGGTGTAATTGTGCTTATATTTATAGTAACAGTTGATTGTTTACGTTGATGACATCGTAGTATTTGCTAAAAATCAAAATGTTTTACAAAACATTACTTCACTTTTAAAATCTAAATTTGATGTTAAAGTCTTGGAAAAAATAAAATTGCTACTAGGTATTGAGTTTGAGGAAAACCAGCGTAACTATGTCATTCATCAAAACCAATACATTAGAAAAAATTTGTGAAAAATTTTCAAATTTAAAAAACCTATTATTAAGTATGCCAATATCCAAAGGGATTATACTTAGCAAAGCAGGTTGTCCTGCTGATCAATTTGAAAGTGAACAAATGAAAAAACTACCCTACAGGAATTTATTAGGATGTCTTTCATTTCTTGCTAGTAGAACTAGACCTGATATCTGCTATGCAGTTAACATCCTTCAAAGAATCCCAGGTATTAAACACTGGGATGTTTTGCTTAAATTGTTAGGATATGTAGATCAAACTAAAGATTTGAAATTAAACTTATCTAATATCCAAAGTATAAACTTTAAATGTTTTTCTGATTCTGATTTTGCAGGCAGGCGATGGCAGAGTGTTATTAGGGGGCATGATATTTTTAATTGATAATGTTCCTATATCATGGAGGACTTTTAAGCATAAATGCGTTAGTCTATCTACCATGGAGGCAGAATATATTTCCCTAATTGAATTTGCAAAAGAAATAGTGTGAATACAAAACATTTTAATGGAATGTAAAAAGCTTGGAATTGAATTAGGTAATAGTGTAATATTCTGTGACAATTAAGCAGCCATTAATTTTTCAAGTTCACCCATTAAGAATCATCGTACAAAACATATAGCTGTAAAATACCATTTTTTAAGAAATTTAGTTGAAAAGAAACTTTTTGAAATTAAGTTTATTAACAGTAAAAGTAATAAAGCTGATGGTTTTACTAAACCAATAACCAAGGAAATGATTTTTAAATTCTGTGAAATTTTTATAAAATAAAAGGTTACTTAAAAATAAAATAAAGTGAGTAAATCTTTTGAAATACAAACTTTTAAAATCCCTCATTTTGTAACTTTATTACAAATGAGTTTCTACTGTGTGGTGTTGTTTAAAGGTTGATAAAATATATAATTTTTTTAAAATCCATCATTCAGTAGATTAGATACTATTGAGTTTCAACTGCGTGGCTATGTTTATAAAGGATTTAAAAATGATTCTCCTGCTACAAGCATAGAGATCTTTTAGATATACTTTTCATGTATTATGAATGTGTTTATACACCTTAGTTAACATTGTCTATAACTTGTTTATACACTAAAAAAAATTATGAAATTTCTAAACTCAATAAATTTGTATTCTTCACTTTAAATTTAAATTGCTTTTCTGTGTTTATTTGACACAATCTGCAGGAGGGGGCCGAATGTTAGAAACACATGGTAAACAAACTCTCGTATCTGACTAAAGATACAGTCAAAAATCTAAAGGTTAAATTTCTTCCGGTTAACTGTCCGGAATTTGAATCATCTGTTTTGTATCTCATATCTTTTTCATTTGAGTTCCTGCAGATTGTGACAGAATTTGACCAGAATATGCTAATTTCCATTCAACAGGAAATTGTCATAATCCAGAAAAACTTGAACTTTAAACTAATATATATACCCGGTGTCGAGATGTATCAGTAGGTCTGTAGTAGGGAAGGTAAAACCGAGTTAGTAGAGTAGATAATTATAGTCAACCAGTTGCGGCCTTGAATCTATGTTAGTCATATTTATTTGGCTTAGATCCTATGACTAATGACGTAATATCAGTATTCAGTGGATTGTCAGTTTAGACAATGTTCAACAATGCTGCATCTATTTATCTGTTAACTGTATCACAGTTAATGATACAAGTTATTTATGTTTGTTATGCTTCAGTTTTTAAGTAATAAATGAGATTTTCATCTTTAAACCAACCTTGCCATGCTTTGAGTATCTTCACACCATTCTTGTGATTGCATAACTACTACTACACAGTTTCTGCTACCATGATGTACTTCCTTAAATTTTACGTACATCTATAGCCTTCGCAATTTATCTACAGCATTGCCTTTTCCATTAATTGTTGCCACAAATTATCGTCTGCGGACATAAAAGAGTTCAAATTTAAATATCCAATCAATAATTTTTTTTCTGTCTCTGTCTCAAAAATTTCAGTGTGACCCTCATATATGAACTTTGCACACCTCAATATTTTATCTTTCATTTTTAACACGTCTCTGTCTCAAAAATTTCAGTGTGACCCTCATATATGAACTTTGCACACCTCAATATTTTATCTTTCATTTTTAACACGTCTCTGTCTCAAAAATTTCAGTGTGACCCTCATTCTTTGCACACCTCAATATTTTATCTTTCATTTTTAACACTTTACAACATAGTTGTACTTTGTTTATTCTGCCTGTCTGTCCATTCGCACGATAACTGCCATAAAAGTGACTTTATCAAAATGAAATTTTAGTATGTTGTTGAGGCGATCTGTGGGACATATGGGAATGTAAATGAATAATAACACCCAATTAGTTTTGGATTGAATCCAGGTTGAAAAGGTGAAATACATTGAACCCTATGAGACCTCATTTTTCAAACATTTTTTAAGCGAATTTAAAATTCATAAATTGTTTCGAAAGTTTTTGGAAATATTCAAATTATCCCATAAAATGTATAAAAAAAATTTCAGCAAAATATGTTTAGTAGTTTTTTAAATAAAAATTAAAATAATTATTACACCTATATAATATGAATAGATCACGTGACCCACTTCATAATAAAATAGGTCATCAATTGTGATTTTTAAAGTTCTTTTAAATTTATATCTTGTGTTGCATTCGTCCTAAAACCTCTTTATTTTTTATTAATATTTGGGCATTTATATTCTGCACCAATGCAATTCCAGATGATTTATATTTCGATGACATCGTTTGAATAAAGTTCGTCTTTTTTGATAAAGTTTTGAATTTTCAAGTAAAATCAATTATTGTAGTTCTGTAATAATTAAAAAAATATCACTGAATGTATCGCATTTTGCATTTCACTTGGAAAGTGTTTCGTAATCAATGCTTTATGCATGATTGATCTTTCTTGTTAAAATATAAAAAAAAAAAAATTACTGAAAGAGAAATATCAAATTGTAATTTATGTTATTAAAAATAATTAGTGAATCAGCACAAAGATCCAGCAAGATTTTTGCAGAATATTTTTTAGAGGGATTTTGGAAAAAAGTCTTGTAATATTTTTTAAATGCTATGAATGAATGAGTCCATAATTTGTTGTATTCCCATTAAATATTTCATAATTTAAATTTTTAAATTAATTTCTATGCATAGATTCATTTGCCATATTAAGCTTCTATTGGTACAGTATACAGCATGTTTGTGCAAGTTGAAACTTGTTGCATTTGATATCTTACAAAGTTCAGTTTTTCGATAGAGGGCTGTTTGGGTATTTTTTATTTCTACATTTTAAACTACTTTAGCGGTTTTCTAAAATTTAGTATTTTTAAATCCCAATTTTTCAGAAACTCAGGACAGGGAAGTAAGTGAAAACATTCTAAAGGAGTTTTGTTTCTGTACTTCAAACAGGATTCTAGATAGTGCCATAATTTTTGGCATATGATCCACGGTTTATCTGTTCTTGAAATTGCTAATTATTTTCCGATTTTTATCACATTCATTATGTTTTGTTTTGATGTAAAAATAACTGAATGTTCTATTTTTATAATTTATTCTTAAACCAGAAAAACTGAAATTTTTTTATCAATCCCATTCATTTTTCAAATGAAGCCTCCTTTCACAGCTTTCAACTTTAAAAGTTCTTTCATGTTTAACTTTTATTTTGATTGGGAAATAGGAGTAAGCAATTAGAGTGGAAAGTTTTCAGCAGATGTAGCAGCCTCATAGTAACAACATTAGTTTACTTAAATGGTTGTTTGTGGGGCAGTGAATCCTTGATGAATGGTCAAGGGAGCATCACCGTCATGATAGGGATTTGTCTGGAAGGAAACGTAAGAACTGGAAGAAATGTGGCTGCACAGGAAATCACTTGTCTGAAAACAGTTCACTGTGAAGCAAAATCGTGGTATGACCCCACCTCCTCTCACTCGCTTGATTTTAGATTTTATAAATGAATTGTGATTCAAACTAATTAATAAATGGATGGTGTTTTAAGTATGTTTCCCCACTTAGTGACAAATTTGGCTACCTTGGAGATTTTTTAAAAATATCACAAAATTAACAAAGCATCACCCAATCTCGAAATGTTGTCAAATTGTCGAACATTCAATAACTCAGGAAATCTACGCTATTAGACTTTCTTATCTACTTTTTCTTTCTTTAGCCGAGTCTTACCTACCTAGTAAAATAAAATACTAAAAGTTAGATCCAATTTTAACTTCATGATATATAAATAAAGCTGTTCTTGTAATGCTTGATTTCCTCTTAGCCGAGTCTTACCTACCTAGTAAAATAAAATACTAAAAGTTAGATCCAATTTTAACTTCGAGATATATAAATAAAGCTCTTCTTGTAATGCTTGATTTTCTCATCTTAGCCAAGTCTTACCTACATAGTGAAATAAAATGCTACATTTAATGAAGAAAGTGTGAAGGCTGAGACATTCAGTATTTCCACATGGTGCTGTGGATATTTAAAGAAAAGGATAACTGCTTCAGCTACATCTGAAAAAACAAAACAAAAAAAAAACACTGTTAGTCTTAGTCACATATGTGGATATTCAAATGGAAGATTAAGGCTACATCTAATTTCAAAAGTAATTGGCTTGTTCACTGTTCCAATACTAATGATTTAAAAACATTTGTGTTGTTCATCTGTACTGTGGGTGATGTATACAGTATTCTATTTTTATTTTCCCTTCAATATCAATACATGATAATGTATAAGAAAAATATTGGAACGTGGTCAAACATTGGAAATTGAGTTGCCAACAGATCTACATGCTTGAGGCATTCTAGAATATGATCATTGTTGTAAAAAATAGCTATAATACAATTCTTTTGTTCGTGACATCGTTAGTCCCCCTCAGGGGCAAGTTGCACTGTCAAGTATGGTATTAGTTGAAAGATTTTCTCAAACCCTTTAAACACACTCTAATAGTAACCATTTGACCTATGGTATCCATTTTTGAAAAAATTTTTTGTGAAGTCTGAAGGAAAAAAATAAGCTACAAAAATTAGATTCTGGTATGAGAAAGTCGAGCTGAGCACCAGTGAAGTTTTTGAGAATCATTCATTACAGTACTAGCCAGTATGTCGTATTAGTTGTAATAGCTTAGTATGACTGTTTGGCTCTGTAATTAGATTCTTTCTCTCTCATTTATATTGTGGAATGGGTCTTTTATGAGTCACTTTAACAAACTTTTCTGACAATTGCTGTTTTTGCATTTGCATAAATTATGATTTTTTTTTTTTAATTTAATTGAACGGATATATTAAATCTGGATTTCTGTGCTGTTAGGTGTAGAAGATGGCCAAACTGTTCGCATGCAAATTACAAAGAAGAAAGATCTTTATGTGACATTTAAGGCAAGTTTTCTTTTTATTCTTCCACAAATTGGATCCCGACTGATATTTTGTAATAGGGTATTCCAAGTTTGATAATTGTTTTATCCATTAGGTTGCTAAAAGCGAATACTTCAGACGAGATGGTGCTGATGTTCATTCTGATGTCGATATCAATTTATCTCAAGCAGTGTTGGGTGGTACGGTGCGAGTGCAGGGGCTGTATGAAGAATTTGCAGTGAAGGTAAGCTATTGCAATGATCTTATCCCTGTACATACCAATATGGATGCATGTATTGATCACTGTTTTGTTTCTATCAGATCAAAGCAGGTACATCTTCTCACACACGCATCAGGTTAGAAAGTAAAGGAATGAGGAGAGTCGGTAGTTATGGCTATGGAGATCATTACATCCATATAAAGATAAAGGTGCCTGTGTAAGTTTCCTTTTCTTTTACTCATGAATGTGTTGTAATTTTATAGTAAGGATATATACAGCCTACAGCCAAACCTTCACTTAACAAGTATTTATCTCTCTATATTATAAAGAAGTAACCAACACTGTTTGACAAATTTCTCGTTTCTCAAGATTCTTTGCTTCGTACCTCACAAACTATTGCATATAAAAATACGAAATTTGGTACACTTGTAGAAAAAGCTTTGGGGAATACACTGAATTTATACAGAAATAATAGAGTAACACGATGAAATAAACTATTTATCGATTTAAACTTTAGTTTGGCATGAATTAACTCGCCAAGTCAGTTTAGGATCAAGGAATTCAGTTTTTGGATCTCCTGGGCTAAGAAAAATCCCTGCTTCTACCTCTTGAAAATAGGTAAGGATAGAAAAGATATTTTAGGAAGTAGAATTTTTAGGAGTGATAGGTATGAAGCAAGTTTTACGAGCTCAACGAATAGGTCCCGAAGAGGAATGGTGAAACGTAGCGAGCAGGGGGCAGAGCCTCCTAGTTCAGTAAATGTTTCAAGCCTATACTGAAGTATTTTCGAAAGTCTACTTACGGAAGATTTTGTTTTGGTTTAAAAATTCTGGTATCACTTTATTTAACACTTAAACAAACTGCTGCTTGTAAAACAATAACTTACACAGCTTCCTTGTTCAAAAGCAGACATGTGTCAGTCAGGTGACTTCAGTTGTTTTGAGGGAACAGTGACAAAGATAAATGCGAATTGCAAAGAGGCAAGTTATGAGAATTTTAAAAAATAAGGGCATAGCGAAAAACTTGGATGACTGGCAACGGGACTTGAAAAACACTCATAAACAAATCATCATGGAAAGATAAAAAATTCCCTCTCTCAGCCACATAGAGGAAGGGAGCTTGCATAGAGATTGAAATCCTTGGCATTGAAATGAGATTTTAGAAGAGAGCACAAAAATATGAACTTTTAAAATTATTGGTACAAAGTGAAAGAGTTTGGAAGAAGGAAAAATAGCCAAACCTTTGTAGGTAGAAAATTGCAGGGGAATGAGGCAATAATTACGAAGAAAATAACAAAATAAAGTAACTGGTTTCAAGAGTTAAATTCATTAATCAAATTACTAAATAATTAACAGTGGTCGAAACTAAATAAAGAAGAAGGAAATAATACAGAAGAGAAAGGAAAAACCAGTTTCAGAAGCTATATGAGCTAACTTTATCAACTATAAAAAATATCAGTGGATTAGTCTACTCAAATATATCTATGAATGAGACTGAAGTTAAGAAGGATAAAGCAAAACTGAAAGAAAAACAACCGGTTTTGAATGCTAAATGAACTAGCTAACGCTTGAATTCAAAGATGTGTATAAAGAATATACTCTGGTTAAAATGTGTCTAAAGAATATACTCTGGGTAAGAACAAACTACTTTAAAGGCATGATACTGAAAATAAGACACTAAATAAAAATTAATAAAGTAACCAGTGATTAAAGCCATATGAGTTAACCTTAATATCTAAATTCCAGTACCAAACGAATAAACAACCAACTCAAAAAACAAATTCCCATCTGATTACTCAAAGGAACATGTGGCTAAAACCAATTCAAGAAATATATCTTTGCCAAACGATAAGTTGAATTTTTCAAAAATATGTGCCAAACATTTCAAGGATGAAGATTGTTTATTTTGATAAAATGCTTACAGTGTATTTAGATTTCATAAGTACTACACAGTTACATTAGTTAGTTTTATGTATTTCATTTAATAATCTTAATAACCAATTTATAAATAAATATGTTGTTAAAATCAATTCCTACTGACTCATTCCGATTAAGGAGTTGATCCAATGTCTATAACACGTGTCCAATAATACTGTTAAGTTATATTAATACTGTTAAATTATATTACCGAAATAGATTTACAAACTAGAGCATAAGTACCTTTGACATTAAAACCAAATGCATAGGCATTTTAATGAGTCATTAGTTTTGGTTTGAAACCAGAAGTATCTTTCTTATGCATCAGCAAGTATGCTGTTAAGTTATATTAATACTGTTAAATTATATTACCGAAATAGATTTACAAACTAGAGCATAAGTACCTTTGACATTAAAACCAAATGCATAGACATTTTAATGAGTCATTAGTTTTGGTTTGAAACCAGAAGTATCTTTCTTATGCATCACCAAGTATGCTGTTAAGTTATATTAATACTGTTAAATTATATTACCGAAATAGATTTACAAACTAGAGCATAAGTACCTTTGACATTAAAACCAAATGCATAGGCATTTTAATGAATCATTAGTTTTGGTTTGAAACCAGAAGTATCTTTAATGCAATCTTAAGCAAGTATGCAAGCTACAATGCAGTGTGTGGAAGAAATGTAAGGACAACATATAATTGAATGAAAATACACTTTATTTTCATCTTATCAAAATGAATTTTTGATATTTCTGACCTCTAATATGAAATTATACAATAACATTTACAACACATATAAACCTTACAAAAGTTGACCTTATAAAGATAATCACTAAACAAAATATAGAAAAAAGTATAAGGACATGTTCTAAATTGCTTAACATTAAGGTGACCAATCGTCCTCCTTTAGGGAGGACAGTCCTTCTTTTGTCGGTTCTGTCCTTCCTCGAAAAGTGTCCTCCTACCTGTCCTCCTTTTCCATATTTTAAAACTAATCTGTTAATCTTTGTATTCAGAGATGCCGCGCCGAACTGTTACGTGTCATGTGACGGTACCGCAAACGGGGAAAGGTTAGCTTAACAAGATTAGAGATTCTTACGGTTTGAAATTCTTTGGGTACAGTTCGGAAAGACGCGATTATGAAACGCATGCTCAGTGCATAGGAGAACTTCATGTGTCTCGCACTTGTCTCGTACCATTGCGCACTTCACTTTGTTTACTTTATCTCTATATTATACTTCGTGTAATCAAGATTGAATGTTGATACTCTAGCTGCAGCACTTACCGTAAAATTCAATATGAAGGATATATCTTGCTCCGAAATTTCCAATATATTGTTTCTGTTAGAAAATGATACATTGACAAAAAATATTCATTCAATGGAAAAATACTCGTTTAAGTAAATAATTAAAAGGTATTTAAGCATAATTAGTGTATTTTTGTTTGAATTAATAAAATGTTTCATTTATTTACGTTGTACTTTTTTCTTAAATTTTTTCATCCTCCTTTTCATTGTAAAAAAATTGGTCACCTTATTAACATTTCTCTTAATAATCAAGAAAACAACCTTTTCTTTCAATTACTTGAATAAGCCGAGAGGTCATCGATGCTGAAAGTTCTTTTAAAGTGTCTATGGAAATGTTACTCCAAGCTTCTTTGATGGCTAACACAAGATCCTGTTTACACTGATATTGTGTGCCATTTTTATAAACTTCTCGGGTTAGAAGACCCCATAAATTTTCTATTGGATTGAGATCGGGACTCCTCGCTAGCCAATCAAGTAAATTTACTAAATTAACTTCAAACCAAAGTTTTGCACTCTTAGAAATGTGTATGGAAGCGTTATTCTGTTAGAAAATATAGTCTCCTGAAGTAATTAACCTCAGCTAACAAATATTTGCCTAACATGTCAACATATTTGTCAGAGTTCATTTTGTAGTTGATAAAGACTATATGCCCTGTTCCGTTTGCTGCAAAAGCGCCCCAAATCATTACTTTGCCCCCACCGTATTGATGTTTGGAAAAAACTTCTTTAGTTTTACGCAGATTATACCAAAAATTGCAAACCATCCGGCCCATCAAAATTGAATTTCTTTTCATCCGAAAAAATTACATCAATCCATTTTGGACCAAGAGAATGTATTTTTTTTAAAATTCCTGTCTTCGTTCCTTATGTTTCTTTTTAAGAGGTGGACGTGACATTAACTTTCCATACCAAATATTCAGATGCTTATTCAAAACATTTTGAACTGTCTTTGTGGAACATAAGTCCAAATTTCTTCTAACTTCATTTGCAGTTTTTTTTTCTCACAAGCTCTTCTTACAACCATTCTTTTCTGTCAATGCATTAGAATTTCTGGCCTTCAATTCGTTTTTTCATTCCATATATTCCAGGTTCTTTTAGAAAATTATAAACTACAATTTTATATCTTTTAATTTTTTTCGAAATTTCATGCCCACTCAATCCACATTCTTTAAAAGCAAGAATTTTCCCTTTTTCAAGGTCAGACAGATGAGTTCCTTTTGGCATCATACAAAAATCATGAAGAAAGGAGGCAAGTGTGAATTTTGCTTAGAAACCCAGTCTTTATATTTCAATGGTCATTTTCTGCTTTCAAATATGCAAATTTTACTATAAGTCTAGATGAAAAAACAGTTGTCTTTATACTTTTTTCCAAGATCATATGGGTTTGAAATGTATAAAGTAAATTTATACATTTTTATTTCTGGAAAATTTAACTAATTTACATAAAAAGAAATTAACTTTACCAATATTTTTACTTACGAAATTTGCATACATTTCCATCTAAAAGATTTATAGATTTGGCGAGTTTTTGCTTGTCCTTATACTTTTTCGCGCACTGTAATACACTTAATTTTTTTAAAAATGCGTAATGTTATTTGAAATTAAGCACAATCAAATTGGTTATACCAAGTAAATTCAGTTATACAGAGTATTTTGTACATTGATGATCATCATTCAATCAAATATACAGCTCTATTTCTGATAGTGGAAGGACAAAGTTGTTTGTGCTAGCGATTTCTGCGGACTTGATATTGGAGAACTTATTTTCCTTTATTATTTATTTTAAGTACTTTTTACCAGCTACAATTTTGATCTTGAGTCACTACTATGTTTAAATTCACAGTTTTCTTAACATTTTATATGATATTTTATTTTCAATATTTTTTTAGTTTTCCGAAAATGGAAATATTAGAAATCATGTCATTTTGATAATAAAATATGAATATATGAATCATTTATGTCTCTAATCGACAATATCCCAAGTGGTTATTGAATAAGTATTGTTGGGTATATGAATCAGCACAAGATGCAGGCTGTTACTGGGTATTATAGCACTAATTTCTATTAAAAAATTTGAATTAATTTATAGCCAGCACCTTGTATTGTGAATCCAATCTTACCTGTTACTGCATATGTAAATCACTCTCAAAAATATGAATAAAGTTAAATCTCTATACAAAAATTGTAAATGCATACCTTGAACTTCTTAAAATCAATTCTTTGAAGCTCTTGGGAAAAAATGACTACCAAAATATACGATAGATAATCCAATGAACATAGGAATCAGAACTTAAGAAAGCATGTCTTACTAAAATATACATTAAGTGCATCAGTGGTGAGAGACAGCAATTAGTTATTGAAAAGGTGTTCTGGGTACAGAAAGCAGACTATTTCTTGAGTTTTTTACTGCAAAATCTGCTAAATGGATTGATACATTGAAAGTGGTATTCCTCAGTATCAATGTTATTACTGGCAAGATCGCAGCCTGGCAATATTTATACAATCTTTTTGTAATTTAATTTATATGGTACTTTTGTGTTAGTTGTGTTACTTTGCTAAACCATGTTTATTTATCTTGCAGGAAGCTGTCGGATAAACAGAAGGCTCTGATGACCGTATTTGCTGAAATGGAACCTAATTTTTCTGGTACAGTATACGTATTGGATGAAGTCAAAAATAAAATGTTGTGCAGGGGATTTTTATTGAAATATTCTTATAAATAATTGTATTTAGCAGTTTTGAATTCACTATTCCTGCAGGGGTTGAAATCGGAAAAAGATAATTTGATTGTTAGCAGGCCATTAACTGTCGGTAAAGTAACATTGCAATGGCATCCGTTCTGAACTTGAAAAATGGAACATTTTGCTGTAATGTATGCCTTTAACACAATTAAAACAATTATGCTTATAATACAGTAATTTTTTATCAAGAAAGTTTTTATGTTTAGAACTACTTTGTATTTTCCAAATTTCATGATTTTTAATACTTTTTTTTTTTTTGAATGAGTCAGCACTTGAATATTATTTCCCATTGAAAATGTTTTGAAAAGACTATAATGACTAGAATACAAGGTTCCTCATTCTAATTTTAGCAGTAGTTATTAATAATTTTTAATTTGTAGATCAGAATGAAAGTTGTGCTTCAGATAATATTAAGACTAAAACAATCTCTGCTCTCAATGCATATTCATTCTCTCCTTTCGTAGGTAAGTATTCATTCACTCCTTTCGTAGCAATGTCAATTTTCCAAGAAGCCACGTTCGTACTAAGGGCACATTGACGATATTTGCTCCTTTGAGAAAAGAATCCAGTGAAAGTGGAACCAATCTGCAGTTCTAATGCACGCAGATTTAAATATTGTTTTCTTTTTACCTTTAAAAAAGTAACTGGTGCAGCTAAACAAATATCTGATGTGGGCAGCACATGACTTTCCTTATATAAAGCAATGAATTTAGTACTTTTACAGTAAAACAAAATAGGTTATTATAGTAGATACTTATATTCTTTCAAAGATATTGAATTTTCATCAATTACTCGTCATTTTCATTAATTTAGCGTCATTTTTATCCATTTGGCGAGATTTTTGTTAAATTGGCAACACACATTAAAAAAGTTGCCAAGTTAGCCACACCCACCAAATTCATGGCCAAAATCTCGCCAATCGTTGTGGACGGAGAAATAAGTTATTCGTATAGCAGATAAATGACTGTTGGCATTCAAATACAAAAGTATTACTCAAAGTGCTGGAAAAACGTAATCATTTGATCACAAGTCGCTAATTTTCCCAGAAGTAGATTAAAAATACAACTTACCTTTTTTAACTTACCTCCGTTCGCAGGAACGACTCACAAAGTTTTTCCAGTAAGTATCTTCATGCTGATTGGAAGTTCGACGTATGCACTGGCTCGTTTGCATACTATATAAGTTGGACCTCGGAATTCGTTCTGGGAGGTACCAATCTCATGGTATAAATATAGGAAGTATGCATTGGATTATTAAAGAAAGAAGAATTAGAATTGACGAGGATGATTAGCCGAAGTGGATTGTTAGACACGGTGTGAATACGCATTGGTATTCGGATACGATGTTTTGTACGTGAGGCACACATTGTGTGGTCAGAATAGCTGAGCTATAGTTTTTAAATAGATGTTTAATTAAGTCGCGGATAGAATATTGCTGATCCTTGTAATGGACGCGAACTAGAAATATTTGATGAATTTAATGTTCTAGTATCGTGTTGATGGTGAAAACTGGCAACTAAATATTCTATGGTATTTTAGTGGAATGTGGCTAATAATGTACGAGTTAGTGCATTTTAGCATTTAGTGCTGTTCATTGACTGAATTTCTTTACGACAGTTTGCAACTAAAGATGGCCTTAAGCAGAAGGGCAAATTCTGGTGTTAGAGTTAGGCTGCAGTATTATCTGATGGAAACCGGTGATTATTTCATTTAGACGTTGTTATAAATCGTGTTTTTAGACTGTGCTTAAAGAATGTTTTATCTAGTCAAATCAACCAACGATACTTAAGATTCCCAAAAGTGTGACCTTTAGAAGGTGGGAAAAGAACGACATCGTAACAGATTCGAGTGTGTCTAAATAATCCAATGTGGACTTCCTATGTGTGCTTAAAACACCAACAAATGTTCAAGCTGTATTGTTCATACAGCAATTGTCTTAACTGCCTTGATGTACTTTCTTCAAAGACACCTACGTCTTTCAATAAAGCGTGGTTTGACTTTATCTTCATTTCACCACTGGGCATACTCTGCTAAGTTAAAGAGTATAAATTTCCCGACACAAAGTATCTTTTCTCATGAATGAAACGAACTACATCCATGAGAATGATGTCACCAAATTCACCGCATGTTATTACATATGAAAAGTGAACAAACATGTTTCTCAATAGTTAATATATTTTTTTTAATTTATGAGATTTTTTGATAAATTTATTTGAAAAATGTGCAATATCTTGAGAATAATTCATGCTAGCGTTCTAAAGTTTGTCAATCATTTTCTAAGGAAAAATTTCATAAGAATTGTCAATTTACATAACTTCATTAAAGGTTTTGATTTTTTGATGACTTTTTCAAAATTTCACTCGAAAATTTTGGATGGTTCTGAATATTCGATTGTGTTTAAAAACAATAGGTTTCCAGCATTCACGACTTATAATTTTTGTACCAAATTTCATTCGAATTGCTCCTTTCTTTCATGAGATATCATCTCCACCGACTCATTGACACACACACACATCACTTGCTTGGCAAGATTTTGGCGATGAATTTGGTGGAATGTCGGCAACTTTTTTAAATGTTTCTAAATTAACGATAAACTTGCCAAATGGATAAAAATAACGCTAAATCAATGAAAATGATGACTTAGTGACAAAAATTCAGTATCTTGGAAAGAATATAAATATCAACTATAAAAATAATCTATTTTTTTTTTTTACTGTAAAAGTAGTAAATTCATTGCATTATATAAGGAAAGTCATGTGCTACCAGGGGTCCCATTTCAGCATGTACCCGCAAGATTCTCGTGACATCCATAAAAAATCTCGCGTAAAAATTTAGACTGCGCGAGAATTTCTCTCTCTCCAGTTCCGGCCTAAAATTATTTTTTCCTTCAAATTGGATAGCGAGAAATCCGATGCCCAATGACTAGAGATGCAGATTCGCGGTGGCCAGGTTGCCATTGGCGACTAAAATTATTACAGTAAGTCGCCATTTCTGGCGACTTCTCCAGAATCCTTTCAGTCCCACGGCATTGACAGCCGGTAGATTGGGTCAATTGCTTCGCGATCGCAAATCGCGATCAGTCGCCTCGTTGTGAATCGCGGGCCACAATTCCGTAGCTACGTGTGAATCGCAGTCAATCGCGATTTGGGCACACTAAAAGTACTATGTTTTTCTAATTAGCGAAATATTTTGTAGAAAACTATAGGTGTCTCCTTCGCTTGCGCGGGTCGCAAATTCGATCAAATAAAATTTTGCTTTTTTTTTATAGGATTCTTTCATGGGTATGAATTATGCTCTTTCCGAGTGCTTCCCGCATTTTTCGTGTTTTGCTTGAGAAATTTTCTTCTTTCCGCGGACGAAAATCCTTTTCCCCGTACACATTATGCCTACATGTTACAAAAATCCCAAAAATGTCGTGAAATTGGCCATATATGCCCCAAAAATGTTGCAAAATTTAAACAAAGCAACGAATTTTTTATTAGAGACATTCCTTTCTTACATCTGAAAATCTGTTTCTCTGCGATTGCGAAAACGGCGTTCTCATACGGCGATTCCCACAGTTTCTGAGGAAAGATGATCAATGAATATCTTTTTGCCATTTTTACAATATATTTGCATCGACTGAATTTTTTTATAATTATTTCGTTTAATATACAAAGAATAAAAACCAAACCATTTTTCTACAGTATTATTAATAAAATAAAGGGTTATTTTGCAGCAGCATCACAAAATTCTGCATTTGTACGCGATCCTCGGTATACCTTGTTATATTTCCCACTTTTCCAATCTGTTTGCATCGACTACAATGTTTATAATTGTTTCGCATTTTATGCAGAAAAATTATTTTACAAACGTATTATTTATAAAATAAAGGTCTATTTTAAAAACAAAAAGAAAAAAGTCGACACTTTTCAAACAGAATGGCTAAAATCACATGACAGGCTTAAGATTCAACAAAAGGACGATGCAACCCTTGTGTTCTGCAAGCTTTGTAAAAAATACAGAAAAAAAAAAAATCCATTTTCAAGCATCAAGTCAAAATTATTACCTAATTCTATTTGCCTAGTGAAATAGTTTTCGTTGATATTCGCCTTTGGCGATCAAAAATCGTCAAGTTTTAATTGTTATTGCTGCATGAAAATTGATCATAAAATGATTTTAAAAATCAAAATATAAAGTAAATACAGTCGGCCCTCGACTTTTGCAGTTTATAGACAAAAAAATTGTAAATTCGCATTCGAATCATTTTACATGAAATAACCCATGTAGACGTTTTTATGTCAGCAAATAAAATCATAACGTAAGCATGGGGAAAGTCAGGAATTTGAGTATTTTTTCTAATAATTGGGGGGGGGGGGGGGGGTATGAAATTACCAAAAATGTGCTTACTTAATATTTAAACGACTCCTAATTAATTTTTAAAAAGAATGTTAGTAAAAATGTTAAAAAAAATGTTAGTTTTAAGAATTAAAAAATTTAAATGCCGAAGAATATGAGTTATAGTTAATGCTTTCTTTTTTATTACTTTCTAAATTGGCATGGTAAAAAAAAAATGAAATTTTAAGTTTCTCTCCTTATGACAGAAAATCTCTCCCAAAATTTTCTGGAAGGAGAGAAATTCTCCCCCTCTTTTCCTGACTTAGTGGGAACCCTGTGTGCTACCCACATCAGATTTTTTTAGATAAAGAGGCCACCATTATTTTTCTTTTATGTAGGATTTATTAACAATATTTCTCGGTAATTTTTATTAATTTATATTCCTGTTTTTATTGTTCACTCTCTTATTCTGTAATTTTTTAATCATCGTAATATTTCAGCCATTTAATAGCATATTTTGTATGAAATTACTAAAAAAATTGAAAGGGGGGGGGGGACATCACACCCGCCATGGTAAGTCGAATCTTGAACTGCTTTTATGTTAATTTGATAATAACAGTGAGTACTTTGGAGCTATAAACACACTTCTACTCGGCTGTAAACAATTTAGAAATACCAAGATTTTTTTTTTCTTTTTTTATATTACCAATAACACATATAAACATCTGAAAACTGAGGATGATCTATAAAAAGGAAATTTTGATAAGGCATATTGTTCAGTGAGCTGAGGTCTGTACCGCAATTCACAAAATCTGTTAACGAACAGTTGAATGACACCACTGTATGTCATAGATTTATAGTCAAAAAGTTATTGACCTTTAACAAGTATTTCAGAGATGCCAATTACTGTGGATTCTCTGTAGTTTCTACGAGAAACATCCTCATAGTACGGATTACGGAACTTGTGTAGTTTCCTACTGAAAATTGCCTGTCTAGGCCAATGTAAATTTACCACCATGTGCACTCTAAATCCAATCAAATCAACATGACAACGTGGATTTACGGCTGCATGTAATGCAAATTAATGTCACGATCACTTTTTTTTTTTTATGAAGGTAATAAATAAGCTTCTTTAAAAGTTGTCTAATTCGGCATAAATCGCTAAACGGTTATTTTTAAAAATGTTTTTACATATATAGTGCGATTGTGCAATTCAGTATATGTTCCTGTAAATCGCCGAGAGTCCATTAGTATCTTTTTTCATCCATTTCCATCTTCTAAATACTGCATATTAGATTGACTAAACTAGCATATATTTATATTCTCGTTAATTATTACAATTATTTTTTTACATTATTTTTGTATAATGCAATTGCACAATTCAATTTGTTCTCATAAATTGCCAAGAGTATGTTAGTATCTTTTTCCATCCACTTTCATCTTTTAAGTGTTGCATATTAGATGGACTAAACTAGCTTATTTTCATATACTGATTAATTAGTAAGGTTAATTTTTTAATTATTTTCGCATGAACAGTGCGATTGCGTAATTCAGCTAGTTCTCGTGAATTGCCGAGAGTTTGTTAGTATCTTTTCCCATCCACCTTCATCTTTTAAATGTTGCATATTAGATTGATTAAACTAGCTTATTTTCATATTCTAGAGGAATTGTTAAGGTTAAGTTTTAAATTATTTTTGCATAATTGCATTTTTCTATTTTGAAAAATGGATATGTACCCTGTGAAGGGCTATTTTTCGAAAAGAGGTATTAAAACAATAATTTTGACAAATAAAAAGCAATTATTTTGGCAATGATATATTAAAATTGTTATATTCACATCGTTTAATACATTTTTATATTTTTTTTAATTAAAGATCAATATTTATTGTTATTTTTAGTGAACTTGTGTTTTATCAAACGTAAATGTTTGTTTTCAATATAAAGTAATTTGCACTAGATGAAAACTGCATCTCGGTTTTAAATATAAATATTTATATTGGTACATAATTATACATATGCTTAAATAATTTTATGCATATGCATTTTTGTATTATATAAGCGTATATATTTTATTTTTTAACCTACTACTCAAAACATTTTAAAACTACTGTTATTTTCCTTCTTCACTAATGAAATAGTTTGACTTTTCTATTGCATGCAATTAGTTCAAATTTCTTGCAGAGGGCACAAAAAAAGAAAGAGAAAAAAAAAACTTACCCTTATCCACAGTAATATCAGTCTGCTAAAATCAATATGTACACATATAGTTATTCTGACTAAAATTCCCCTATGTTCCTCATATGCATGAACAATGATTTCAACTAATGAAAACAACATATATAACACCTTATACAGGGTGTTTCAAAACTAATGCAACAAACTTTCAGGGGTGATAGAATACCCCAAAACAAACAATTTTCATCATAGAATGAATGCATGGTCGCAAGTGAAGCAGTCACACGCTAGAGGACGCTTTCCATTTCTCCACACACATAGTCTTACGTATCACAAAAACTGGACTGGTTCAAAACATCGAAACAAAGCTTTATTTAACACAAAACAAATGTATGGCAGAATATTCAGTGCAAATTATTTTATATGTGCATGAACTTACATATTTATTTAGAAAATAAATACAAAGATGTACTTTATCCGAGAGTATAATATGGTACAATTTACTAAATTTTAAATTGTACAATTATAATTAACATTTTTGCTTTATATTGGAAAAATTGTTCAAGCAATACAATCTATCAAAAGTAAACAGAAAATATTTATTTCACAAAAATCCATGAGTTAACAAGTAAATTTCCATATTTGAGTAATTTTTTGATAGTACATGAAACTGAATGTTAAAATTCGTCTGATGCAGAATATTTATTTAAATTCCTTTAAATCACTAATAACTGCTGAATTATTATCTGATTCTTCGCCTGCAACAGCCAAGATGCAGAAAGGAAATGTTGCTCAAAGTTATACCAGCAATATTTGCAGAATCTGCCGCCATTTTGATGGAAATGATGTCAAGTGACAAACGCTTCTTTAGTATGCGGGTGATGTATGGTGGAAGGCAGTTTAGGTTACTTGGGCAACATTTGCAACATCACGTTTATATAGGTGTGCAGCCTGCCTTATTTGGCCAACATTTTGGTTTGCATTAGGCAAGAACATTTTGGTTTACTGAAAGTTCCCCCTATCTTGCAATTTACCTTAGTACCAAATCCCCAGTCTTTATCTCATTGAATTATCTTTTTTTCCATCAGTGCAAATTTCAAACAGCTTGGTGTTGAAGACCCAGGCTGTCCAACTCGTCCGAGGACTTGAGCAGCTATTTGGGCGGCCGGAAACAGCTTGGTGTAGAGTAACTTCTCAAATGAATGATTTTGAGAAAATCTATTCTTCCTAAAGATTTTATCAGACGATTGATGCAAGCACTAAATTTCAAGTGTCTCGCTCTCTCACTTGTCACAAGAGGGATTATTATTTATTTATACTATACTTATTTATTTTGCAAATCAGACAGTTTGGAATGTGCCCCCCTCCCCCAGGCAACAAATATTGAAAAAACTGCAATTTTCTACCTTCTTTCTATCACTATTGTTCCTTGCACCATTTTTTAAGTTTATCCTATACTTAGTACTTTGTCATTTCACATTTTGAACGTTTTGGTAAAGCTTTCCTCAAATGTAATCTTTTTAAAAATTCAATTTTTCCTGGAGGTTTTTATCGATTGATTGAATCATGCACCCAATTAAAAATCTTTGTCTATTCGCCATAAGTCAAGTTTTTGTTTAACTTGAGGGAGGATATTTCTCATTTATTTGGCCAATTGAACATTTTGTTGCATGGCACCCTTAAAATAGCAAACATAATACTCTTTCTTCCGACCTATCCTAGCATCCAATTTCAAATCTATCCATCGGTGATTTTTCAAATAGTTCATATTTCAAAAGTTTTGGTGTGTAACACTCCCCACTCCTGTAAAAGTAAACTTTAGAATAATTCAATTTTCCAGGGTTTTTTTTATCAAATTGTTTGAACCAAATTACAAGCATCTATTCCATTTAAAAAAGGGTGTTTTTCATTTATTTCGCATTTATTTGAGCATTGTGGTTTGTGACATCCCTAAGGTAACAAATTTATGAAACTAAAATTATCCACCAGCTTTCTATGAACAAATGCACCAAATTTCAAGTTTCTATTTAACTTAAAATAGGGTGTAACATTTGGTACACGACACCTCTAAACTAACAGATATTGGAAAACTAAAATTGTACATCAATAAGTGAAATACACTTTGTGTGAAAGGATGAGGAAAACTTGAGCAATATGTATAAGGATCCCCTTCATCAGTGTCATCTGTAACAATGTTGAATTTCTCACTACGGTCTTTCGCAAACCTTTTTCGCTCTCTCTACCTCCATAAAAATTCCTGCCATCCACCTAACCAGAAAATTGCTACCTTCAATACATTTGTTCATCATGCTTTGAATAATTGTTCTACTATGGATTGGCTCAATTCTGAAATCAATTATATAAAATTGATTGCTGTGGTTTCTCTCTCAACATGAATGATCATGTCATTCAAAAGTTTTCTAAACCTTCCTCTTCCTCCAAACAAAACTTCTGAAAAAGTTTTCAATAACATTATCATTTCACCATATTTTCCAAGAATCAGTCAATAGATTGCTAAAATCCTTAAAATATTCAAATTCAATATTGCATTTAAACCTTCTAATAAACTCAGATTTTCTAATCTCTTTTAGAAATTTCTAAGATCCTTTAGAAATTTCTAATAGTGGGGTATTTACAGTATTTTTTGAAAGTGTGACCTTTCTTATATGGGTCAAACTGAACATAATTTAAAATTTCATATTAAAGAACATGAAAACTATGTTAAAAACAAAAATTTAATCAATTTTCAATGACTCAACCAACTTGACCACCGTTTTGAGTTTTCTTCAGCCAGGAACTTATAAAAATGCACCTTGATCTAGGATCTTGCCTTCTTTACTTATGATATCCAGAAAAATTCTAGTAATTTAGTTAGTGACTTGTTCAGCCAACACTCCTCATTTCTTCATTCTATTCCTTTGGGGCCTTTGTGTCATATTGTTCATCTCATTTATTCTTGTTGTGACTTGTTGGGATATCGCTTTTGTATCTTTGCGCATGCCAATCTCTGAAAGCCCAATATGAAATTCAGGCCTAAGTCATTTTTGTCACCAATGAGCTTTATTGGAGACTAGCAGCATACCCGTTCTTCATACGGAGTATATAATATAAGGAAACTTATAATTTGCAATCATGTGCAAATTCTGTTTAAATATTAAATTTATTGCTCCTAAAGAGAAGTTTGAGAGTATCTGTTCTCACTATGCAAAATTATCCTCATGGGCAGATCTAAAGAATAAAACATCCTGGCCCCTTTTGTAAGGAAATTTACAAAAAAAAAAAAAAGGAATTGAATCAATATATGCAACCCCGTACTACTTATAGTGTCGCAGATTAGAAAATATGCCAGTGTGTTAGTAGAAGATTACCTGTATTACAATGAGTCTCAAAAATCTTTGCCAAAATAAAAGAGATAACGTAATAAATTGAAAATATCAATAATCCCCGTGCTCTTTATACCAGAAGGTCGTAATTGATTCCAATATATGCCAATATATATCAAAACATATGCCAATGTACCTGTACTACTTATATTCTCGTAGATTAGAAGCTATACCCGTGTATTTGTAGAAGATGACTCGTACAACGTACAATATATGAGTTGAAACAATTTTTGTCATAATAAAAACAATTGCATAATAACTTGAAAATATCAATAATTCCTGAATCAATAATCCCCGAAAATATCAATAATAATAAAACCTGAAGACCGTAATTGATATTATCCAGTCAAAAATACTATAAGAAAAATCAAATTGTTCTTTTCTAAAATATAATTTTATGTCCATTTATTTATTATTCAAATCGAAAAAATAGTAATTAAAACTAACAGACAGATTTAATTTAATTGCGTTTCTGAGCAACATGATATAAGTTGGAATCTTCCTCATAAACTGCGAAATTAAATAACCTTTTTGATTTCTTTATACTTTTCATTGTTCAGTAAAAGCTGGTGAAAATAAACCATGGAGATAGATTTCCCATTTAAACCATTTTTCAAACAATTCATGTTTTCAGAAAGTGACTAATTAGCTCAAAAAATCTCGCATCAAACTCAGATTTAAGGTTTTAATTCACTTTCAAACGATTTTCAAGCTTTTCGTTTGGATAAACCACGGAGTTAGAGAGTAGAACTCCTAGGAAAAAGTTTCGTTTTTCCTTAATATCTCGACAACCCCTGGTCTTAGATACTCGAAACTTAGGGGAAATTTATGGGGGGCTATTTCAAGGTAATCCACAAAATTTCATCAAATTTGATTCAGCCTTTCTCCCGTGATGATGAGACAAACAAACATTTCATTTTTTACTAATATCTCGAGAACCACTGATTGTAGAAGCTCCAAACATGGACTAAATTTTAAGTGGGACCATTTCCAGGCTACCCATAAAATTTCATCATATTCGGTTCAGCTGTTCTCCCGTGATGATGGGACAAACAGACAGACAGATTTTCAATTTTATTTATATAGATGAAGGGGAAAAAAACAAGCATGCTTAAAATGGATAATGCATAGCTAAGCCTTAATAAAAACATACAACTTTAACTTTCTCAAAAAACCCACAATTCAGAAAGCACCACATTTTTAAATAAGTGAAGAGAGAAAAAAACAACAACTGCTGCCTGGCTTGCAGCAGGGCATCATGGGATTGGTGTGACATCACAACCAATCCCATTCTTGTTAGTGGAGCAGGAAAATTTCTTTCCTTTTTAACTTTAAGAACTTTCCTTTTTAAGGATGCTGTGATATTGAACTTTTTCAATATTTTATAAATATAACCCTTCTGATGCAAATAAGTACCTTCCTCCATTGTGTCAATTTCGACCCCCTAGAAACTTCTTTATAGGGCCAAGATCCTTTACCGTAAACATCTTCATGATCATATTCACTACACACTGCATCTCATTATCATTCTTGGCAAATATGGCAAAGTCATCTACGTATACTAACGTAAAAGCACTTGACTTATAGGAATATATACAATTACTATACTTCAATTTTATAAAGCCACATGATTTAAGAGCTTTATCCAACTCATTAAACCATTCTCTGCCACTCTGATGTAATCCATATAATGCTTGCTTGAGCAGTAGAACTGAATCTTCAAACGGTTTTTCTTCAGTCTTGTGACTGCTGCATGTAAATCTCTTCTTGAAATGAAGAATACAAATAAGCACTTTGTACATCCAAATGTTTGTGAATCCAACCTTGTAAAGTTACCAGCAAAACGAAAAATAGATGTACTAGTATAAAATTAATAACTGGAGAGAAAGTTTCTGTATAATCCAGCCCTTCTATTTGCTCAAAACCTTGAGCAACTAAACGTGCTTTGTATTTTTGAATTTTTCCTGCTGTATCTTGCTTTATGCTGTATACCCAGTGGCAACCAATAACTCTTCTTTTCTGTGGACGAGGAACTAGTTACCAAACTTCAGAAAGTTTCTGTATAATCCAGCCCTTCTATTTGCCCAAAACCTTGAGCAACTAAACTTTCTTTGTATTTTTGAATTTTTCCTGCTGTATCTTGCTTCATGCTGTATACCCAGCGGCAACCAATAACTCTTCTTTTCTGTGGACGAGGAACTAGTTCCCAAACTTCATGTTATTTAATATTCTTCATTTCTTCATCCATAGCCCTTTACCACTGCATCTTAAATGGACAGGATACCGCTTCTTTATAGTTTCGAGGAACCTCGATACACATTGCTAAAGATGTAGTATCTCTTTGGTTAAACCCATCTACTTTTGTTGAAAAATTATATTCGTTTTGATCAAATGGTAATCCTTCTTGTCTGCAATAATCTTCAACTTTCCTCATGCTTCTTAAACGAATTTCTGGTTTTGGATAATAATAGACATCTACAAGACCAGCAGTTTTCCCTGTCTTTCTGACAGTAGCCACTCGCTTCCACTGTTGTGTCCCAGTTTTGGTTTCTGTAGGCTCAGAAGAATCTTAACTCTGAACCTTCAACTTCCATTACTCCATTCTCATCCTCATGTATTAATTTAATCCAACTTTCCTTTGGTATAAACATCTCTGAATGAGCTTGTTAATTCTTGAAGCAAGTAATGCCTATTCTTTTCTCATTGAAATACACATATTTTGTTTCTTCAGTTTTGTCATCATCTGGATACCATATTCTATAACCTGCAGTTTGTAATGCATAACGAATGAAGACACCTGGCCTGGCTCTGTTTTGTAGTTTATTTTTTTTTGCTTTGGAAGGTAAGCAAAGGCTAGACATACATATCTTTTCAGATGGCGAACAGATGGTTTCTTCCTATTCTGAATCTCATGTGATGTTTTGTTTCCTGTCTTCTTGTGAAGAAATCTATTCTTTAGGTACGTAAAAGTCATCAAGGCTTCATCCCAGAATTCTTTTAGTAATTTTCCTTCTTGAAGAAGGGCTCTTAACTCCTTCAAGTGCAGTACAATTGTACCTCTCAGCAATTCTGTTCATCTCTGGCGAAAGACATTGGTACATTCATGTTTAATTCCTTAAGATTTCAGGTGTTGTTCAAATTGATTTGAGCAAAATTCCATACCATTATCAGTATGAACTCTTTGTATCTGCCTTCCTAGTCTTCTCTCCACTTCAGCTTTATATTCATTATAACGGCTAAAAACATTCTTCTTATCCTTCATCAAATAAATTGTAATTTTTCTTGAATAATCATCTATTATGCTTAGGGAGTATAATGCCTCCACTGGATTTTACTGGCGATGGTCCCCAAATATCCATATGAACCAATTCCAGTACTTGGTTGGTAGTTTTATCAGGAATCTCTTTACCGTATTTCTTGACATTAGTGACTCTAGACATTAGTGAATTTTTCATAAAATGTCTAAAATTAGATGAAAATATGTGCCTCCCGATGAACATCGTGAGGAAAGTAATGCTGTTTATGAAGCAGAAATTGGAAGTATAGATGAATTTGGAATTGTGCCATCAGAAAGTCTGATTGAAACAGAAAGTAAAACAAAGTTAAGTTCGACAAATTTGCTTTATGAAAGAGATCCTGCTAACGGTCCAAATAAGTGCCAAATAAAACATAACTTTAGGTCCATATCAGCCTGAATTTTCTCTCTTCCCAACTGATAAAAGAGGTTGCAAGTTTAGAAAAGAGTGGTATAATTTATATAAATGGCTAGAATACAGTCCTTCTACGAATACAGCATTTTGTTTTTCATACAGAGCATTTTCAGAAGCTAATAAACGATGCACTGAATAATCTTTTATTCTTGATGGCTTCAGTAACTGCTCAAAAGCAGTTCAAAAACTCAAGGCTCATGATTCATGTTCTTCTCACAAAAAAGCAGAATGCTGTCTTTTACATTTTACTGAAACTCTGTCTTCAGGTTCCGTTTGTGCCAAACTTGATATTCGAAAGAAGTTGAGGAAAATCTTTGTGTTATGTGAAACTGTTGTTTTTTGTGCAGGACAAGGTATTGGTTTCAGAGAGTACGATGAAAAAATAACCTCAAATAATAGAAGAAACTTTTTTTAGAATGAATGAAATTAAGAGCTAAAGACTGTTCTTTAATTGAAAGAATATTTAAAAATAAAGAAAAATCTTTTACTTACATTCACAAAGACCACCAAAATCATATTCTTAATTTATGCAAATCTCAAATCAGTAACCATATTCAGAATAAAATAAAATAATCATGCTATTATTCTATAATAGTAGATGAAACTCAAGACATTTCCAGGAATGAACAAGTGGCTGTAGATTTTCGGTATGTGGATGATGACCTAGAAATACACGAATCATATGCCGGCCTTTTCAGAACAGAAAAAGCTGATGGAGCGTCATTGTTCAATTTAATTAAAGAAGTAATTTCCTCATTTGGGCTAAATATTTCAGACTTACGAACTCAATGTTATGATGGTGCAAGCAATATGAGAGGTCCGTACAGTGGTGTGGCTGTACGATTTTTACAGGAAAATTCATTGGTAATTTATATCCATTGTTATGCGCATATTTTAAATTTATGTGTAGTTAGCCGATGCTCATCCATTTCTTCTGCTAGAAATGCATTTCAACAGCTCTATATTCTTTCATAAAAACAACATATAAAAGGCATGCTATTTTCGAAAAGATTTGCTCATCAACAAATACTTTTTCTGGAGGCTCTTCAACTCTATAATCACTAAGTGATATGAGGTGTCTTCCAGAGTTAAAGCCATAAAAGCACTACTTGGTAATTTTGAATCAGTGATTTTAACATGAAGAATTATCTGAAAACGATTTTTTCAATGGTTTTAAGAGCCAAAGCCCTTTTAACATGCATTACATCGTTCGAATTTTTGTCTACTTTGTTTGTATTACACAGTGTTTTCGATGAATGCAATACTCTCTCAAAGCATCTTTAGTCATCTGATTTTAATTTTCAGACTGTGCAAGGTGTGACTAAAGCTACTATTGAAACTGTTAGTTCTTTTCGCACTAAAATATTTCAATCAAGTGTGGAGTTTTGTGACTGAACTTTGCGAAAAAATTCTTATTCTGGACCAAAATTGAAAAGGCGTAAAAAAATTTCAAGCGAATTCAGAGGCAGTGAAAAAAATCCCCATGATGATATTAAATCATATCACAGAATCAATATTCAATATGAAATTATAGATTCAGTATCTAATGAAATTGAGACAAGAATTAATGAGAACAATATATCTGTTTTGTTTGCTCTTAGTTCAATATTATCCCGATCATATGTCGAAAAAGAAAAAGAAAATGTTTCAACCATATGCAAAGTATATAACTACCAGAAAGAGGAATTGCTATGTGAATTGTGACTGTTTTATTTAATGGTGAAAAATGAAAACATAGACCATCGCAATTTCAAAAATCGCCTGGATTATTTTAAAGAGCGGAATTTAAAAAATGTGTTTCCTGTCATAACATTATTAGTTAAATTGTTTTTGACTGTGCCAATCAACTCAGCGAGTTGTGAAAGGTTTTTTTTGTGTCTCAGGAGGCTGAAAAATTATTTTCACAGTACAATGGAACAAGAAAGACTTTCATCTTTAGCTGTTTTAGCTATAGAACAAGATATACCACTGGATTATGATATTTTAACAACATTTTCTCTTCTTCCAGATTCTACGAACCAGCTTTTAAAACTTCAATAATAGGTAAATAACACTTTTCTAAATACAAATATCTATATTTATTTAAAATAAATATAGATATTTGTATTTAGAAAAATTATGTTAATTCAATTTTGTGATCACTCTCCTCCCTGTTAACAAGCATTTTATTTATTCCATATTGTGGATTTTCATACATACAAATCTCGCACCCTCAAATGAAATGCTGAAATGCCGCCCCAGTCAGCATGCATGTAGGCCTAACTTAAAGTCACTCAAAGTACTGGGTTGTAAAAACATTTATAAATACCCAAGTTTTTGAATGCACCAACAGAGCACACATAGTTAATAGTGCTCATAACCCTGAAAACTCATAATAAAATTTAGGCCTAAGAAACGCACAACTCATTTCTGTCACTAATGAGCTTTATTGGAGAACTTAAAAAACAAGCATGCTCATAATGGATAAAACATAACTAAGCCTTGAAATGCTCTTTTAATAATATAAACCTTTTGAATGCACCAACAGAGCACAGTGAATAGAGATAAGCTGGGCCCATAGCCCTGAAAGCCCAATATGAAATTTGGGCGTAAGAAACACACGACTCATTTTTGCCATCAATGAGCTTTATGAGCTGAGAAGAAAGAAAAAAACAAGCATGCTTAAAATGGCTAATGCATAGCTAAGCCCACAGAATACGATATTCAGAAGGTTCACTCCCATAAGAACCCATGGCAACATCGTTAACATAGGATTTCACATAGACACTAGCATTCACGGAGCCAACCATCGCAGCTATGACGTAAAAAATCTCGACTGCTAGATTTGGCGACTATCACTCAATTGGCGATTTTATGTTAATGCGACCAAAAAAAAAAAAAAAAAATACAGAACTGTACTTTTATAATTTTTTAAACTATAAACATGATCAGCATTTCAAAATACTTTTATCTGTAATATGTGTAAATTTAAATAAATAAACATAGATATATATTTAATTCATGTAATCATAAACTAAATAAAAAAAATTGATGCATTGCATCACTGTAAATCATTATACACAAAAAATTACCAGCTAACATACCCAAAAGACTGAAATATTATATAATATTTTCGGCCTAAAAAGTATACTAGCGTGTTGATTGTTAAATTGCTTAGTTGTTAATTTATTCTGGGATGCTGTTAATACATATATATTTTTTATAATTTTTTAAACTAAACATGATCAGCATTTCAAAATACTTTTATCTGTAATATGTGTAAATTTAAATAAATAAACATAGATATATATTTAATTCATGTAATCATAAACTAAATAAAAAAATTGATGCATTGCATCACTGTAAATTATTATACACAAAAAATTACAAGCTGACATACCCAAAAGACTGAAATATTATATAATATTTTCAGCCTAAAAAGTATACTAGCGTGTTGATTGTTAAATTGCTTAGTTGTTAATTTATTCTGGAATGCTGTTAATATATATATATATTTTTAAATACACTAATATTCTTATAATAAATAACAAATTTACATAAATGCATTATCAAAGGTGTCGAACTCAATCGTTAATTACAAAGGGGAGGGGGATTATTTTCCACATTACGTCAGTTAGTAAAAAGCATGTAAAATATATACATATTCAATATCATATTTAACTTACTCTAGAAAAAGCTATCCAAATAGCAATTTTTATACATTCTATATAAATGTGGAAAAGGTTTTTAACTAATAATGCCACTGCTTCTTAGAATTTAGTCTAGTCGGTAGTGATAATACTGCACCAATTTCTTATGATGAACACATGAAATATGGGATGAATAACAAATAACTTTTTTATTTAAATAAAAATAAATTACATACTTTGTAAACGTAATCCCTTTTCTTTTGGTAATCCATAAAAAATTAAATAATTGATTATAAAATCCAAAATAGCAGCGAAAGTATGTTTTACACGTGTAAACATGCAATGATAGAACAAAGTTCTTCCAAGTACCAAGTGTTTCATACAGTGCCAAATAGGGTTATATTAGCAGAACATCTTGGCGAAAACCGTCACAAACCATCGCCAAGCGTGCCAACCTTGATATTGGATTTAATTTTGGTTGGCGGTTGAGGGTACTGCTATCGAGTGAAACATCTGTATATATTAGTCTGTGACTAAGCCTTAATAAAAGCATACAACTTTAACTTTCTCAAAAAACCACAATTCAGAAAGCACCACATTTTCAAGTAAGTGAAGAGAGAGAGAAAAAAAAAACTGCTGCCTGGCTCAGCAGGCCATCATGGGATGGTGTGACATCACAGCCAATCCCATTCTTGTTAGTGAGGCAGAAAAATTTGCATATATGTAAAAATTTGGAGACACAAATAAATGCACAAATTAAATACATTATAAAAGAAATAAATGCATTGTCAATATGTGGCCATATATTATACCTTTTATACAAAATAATATCCAAAAATATCTAACAGATATTAATAAAAGCTAACAATCTCTTGTTATTGTTCCTATTATCTTCAGGCTGATTTCTGATTGGCTCTCTTTTAATCCATGTCTTGGGTATATAATTCCTCTTTGTATCTTTTTTTGCACCCATTTCTCTTTTGGACTTGAGGTTTGTTAGTTCTCTTGCACTGAAGAAGGATCCAACGCAGGCTTCTAGAAATTGTTCATCCTTCTGTCCTTGCTGCGTTAAAATTCGGCGAAGACTGCCAATTTTCGAAAGTTGCTATCCTCTCGAATAGTCTTAAGATTAGAGATTCCGTAAAAAAAGGTTGCCATCATAAAATTATAGCGAAAGCCGCCCTTTCCCGTGCCATAAGTGAAAATTGAAATGTCATCCTGCAAATTGCCTCCCCCCCCCCCCCCCCCCCCATAAACTTAACTAGTGTGTATTTTAACGCCTTCTTTCTAGAAAGCCATCAAATCTGTATTGTAACCACAAACGCTAGTTATTTTCCCTCCCCTCATCCTCCACCCAGTGAATCCGATGACTGAATGAAAATGAGATAGCGCACTCACGATCAGAGTGAAATATTCTGTTCTCCTTTTCGAGGTCTACATGTGCTGAAATTTCAGATTTTCACCCGACCGATCATACCAATGCTTAAACCTGGGCCAAGCCCGAAGAAATTTTTAAATAAAATATGAACTTTACTTGAAGACAACTGCTTCTCGATAGACCCAAAATGATTTGTATTCAAATATGTTAAAAACAAATTTGTAAAAATTTTGCATGGAGAATAGAGTTTGTTTTCTTAAACATTTATATTTACATAGCTGAAATAAACGGAATAAGTTCATTTATTCAATTTAAATACATTGAAGCATTTTTCAAAATAAATATGTTCGGCCGGGTCGTAAAGGATGTTTAAAAGAAATACTTAACCTGGCCCGAAACAGTAGAAAATTCAAGCCCAGCCCTGACCTAAACCCAAACCAACCCGTGCAGACCGCTATCCCCTTTTAACTCTTTAAAACACAAGATGTAAAATTTCCATTTGCTGTAATAGATGGCAGTACGTAATAAATTTGAATTTTTAGAATGGATTCTTCTGGTTTCAGTCACATGTATTTTCTTTTTCTTCGCCACTTTGGTTTCAAACTTTAAAACTAATATTTTAAAATTCATTCATGGCATTTGTTCCAGTTGTCTGACAACTGAAATTAAAGTATAAAACATTTATTCAGTCCAAGAAGATTTTAATCTTGATTCAGTCACATTCCCTAGAAATTAAGAGTGTCAATGAGGTTTAAACTGCTTAGAGACAAGAGGATTTATATGATTATTTATTTACCACTCTTTCAAGTTACTAAATATTGGAAAAAGGAAAGATTCTTTACTTCCCTTACCCTCCGGCCACCCAATTTGCTGCTCTCAGTCTTCGCATGAGTCGGTTGGCCTGGGCTTTCGACTTCCTTTACCCCGTGAATTCCGTAAAAAAAAAAAAGTTGTCATCATAAAAGAAGAAGGAAAAAAACAAGCATGCTTAAAATGGATAATGCATAGCTAAGCCTTAATAAAAAAATACAACTTTAACTTTCTCAAAAAACCCACAATTCAGAAAGCATCACATTTTCAAGTAAGTGAAGAGAGAGAGAGAAAAAAACAACTGCTGCCTGGCTTGCAGCAGGCCATCATGGGATGGTGTGACATCACAGGCAATCCCATTCTTGTTAGTGAGGCAGAAAAATTTGCATATATATAAAAATTTGGGGATATAAATGCAAAAATTAAATACATTATAAAAGAAATAAATGCATTGTTAATATGTGGCCATATATTATACCTTTTATACAAAATAATATCCAAAAATATCTAACAGATATTAATAAAATCTAACAATCTCTTGTTGTTGTTCCTATTATCTTCAGACAGATTTCTGATTGGCTCTCTTTTAATCCATGTCTTGGGTATATAATTCCCCTTTGTATCTTTTTTTGCACCCATTTCTCTTTTGGACTTGAGGTTTGTTAGTTCTCTTGCACTGAAGAAGGATCCACTGCAGGCTTCTGGAAATTATTCATCCTTCCGTCCTTGCTGGGTTATAGGGACTGAGTCCTGAGTCTCCTTATACCTCTTCAAAAATTTAGAAATGCCACCTTTGGTTAAGTTTCCCTCATTATTTCTTCTAATTTCTTCATAACTATAACCTTGTTCACTTAATAATACTATTTTATATCACTTTCTGGAATGAAAGAAAGCTACTTCATATAAACCAAGATTTTTTTAAAATTCAATTAACGTGGCAACAACAGATCGAAATCTAGTTACAGTAGCCACACAAGCCTCCATGCCTTATTCGGGATTCGAACCCGAACCCCCTAGACAGCAGCTGAACACGCTATCCATTACACCACCTGGGCGGTTTTTCTGGTTATTTGTCTATGACTTTTGGTATAATGCAGATAATTGAACAGATGTTATTGCATTACAATCTTGATTAAATTATCTTTCCATTGATATATAACGTTATGGTATTTGTATTGTGAGCCATAGAACCTCAAAAATACACTTTTTCCAAAAGGTTTCCACAATTTTGGCAACTACTATACATGAAAGGACTATTTTAATGCAAGTTAGGAATCAGTTTACAGAAAATTCCCATGCTTTGTACTTATCTAACAAATAGACATATCTTTTTAAACACGAATGGTAATATGAGTGATTGTTGTAGCCTGCACATAAGTAGAGTACAGTTTCTTTTAAAATATCTTACATGAAAGGCAACTCTCTTTTTAAATTTAGCGATCTTTCACTCATACCTAGTAAAATCTTCTTCCCCTTACCCTATTATCCTATAATAATTTTAAAATGAATTAATACCCATCTGAGATTAATCAGAATCTCTTTTTAAGTTGTTTATTTAGTATTGTTGTTTATTACTTACATTTAGTACCATAAATACACTTTTTCAACTCACCTGAGTAAAAGAAAAAGAATATGTATCAAATATTTTTGGGATTTCTGTTTTTTAAATTGAATGCAAAACTGTTTCGTCATGAATCAAAATGGAAAGAACTGGGTTAATAAAAGAATCAGAAATGCAATGATTTGTTTTCAAATATTTATTTAAAAATCCAAATTTATCATTCAGAAAAGTGAAAGTGAGAACACACACATTCTTATATTTATCAAGAGAAAATAGAAGCCAAATTAGCGAAACTCAACCCAGTTAAAAAAATCTTCATGAATTCATCACTGATCATTTCCTCTTTACCAGTGTCACCTTTTTTGCTTCCAATGTTAGATTCTAACTAGTCAATGTTTGCATTCATTCATTCAACTTCCCAATACTTTTTACTAACGTACCATTCATCCTATTGCTATGAAAAGGACACGGAACATCAAAAAATCCCTCGTCTTTCCCTGTAATACAGTATTTTCCCCCAATGGATCCAGCCATGAAGATTCTACAGCATACATACATAAATGATGGCTTTAGTGTTGCTATTTAGCAGCTATTCCATCACTTATTTTCAATAATTCGAATAATCTGGTCATTCAGTTGAAATAAAATTTAAAATTTTGATAAATAAAAAAATAATTTGGAGTTCCACTGATGTAACTGTTGTTTATTTTAACAGCCCTATTGCCTGCAATAAATGCCTTCTGTAACAGTCCATTCCTACTATGTAATTGGCGTATTTCATCTCTCTCGCTCTATTACCATGTTCTTATCTTACCTTTTTCAATTTTACACTAGGGGCACTGCAATCCCTTTTATTGGAACAGGCATCATAACTTTACTATAAATGGACTTTCCTTATGAAGTTAGGAACCCTGTATATAAGTAGAGTGTATATATATGACTATCCTTTTGGATGGCATTCAATTATTATGACAGAGCTTAACAGGTGATCTGAAAATAATTTCTCCCTATTTAGGATTTCAGGTACTGTGTAAACTAGCAATAGTTTTATTTTGGATTCTGCAAGTTTTACTTTTTAATCAAGAAAACATATATGTCATAATACACTCTGTTGCAGAAAAATAAATGTACCCATAAAACAATTGAGCTACAGCTGCGAAACTCGGCATGCAAATGTCATAAGAGTTACGCAAATGATCAAACTGTCAGTGTCAAAGATGTTATAGGGATCATGAAATGTGCATGAAAACGATGCATCATTTAAAACGACTGGTATTCTCATTCATAGGCATTTGTAACTGGATTTTCTGCTTTGATACTGCAAGTTGTTTACAAATATGCCTTTCAGACGTGGTCGTCAACTTTACGAACAAATGTCTTTTTTGCATCACAGGCCTAAAAGAAGTCAGTAGGTCCAACAAATATATCAGTCACCATATTAGTTGTAGCAATAAGGTAGCTGCTTGATGTTGACAGAGAAGGCACATGTAATCGTCACAGAGACTTAATTAAGATGCCCCAGACAGACAACTGCTTGAGAAGATCATGCAGTCAGGAGAGAAGCCATGTTAAACCCAATGGCATTGCTATCAGCCATTCAAAGGCATTTGTAACTGGATTTTCTGCTTTGATACTGCAAGTTGTTTACAAATATGCCTTTGAGACGTGGTCAACAACTTTACGAACAAATGTCTTTTTTGCATCACAGGCCTAAAGGAAGTCAATGGGTCCAACAAATATATCAGTCACCATATTAGTTGTAGCAATAGGGTAACTACTTGATATTGACAGAGAAGGCACATGTAATCGTCACAGAGACTTAATTAAGATTCCCCAGACAGACAACTGCTTGAGAAGATTATGCAGTCAGGAGAGAAGCCATGTTAAACCCAATGGCATTGCTATCAGCCATTCAAAGGCATTTGTAACTGGATTTTCTGCTTTGATACTGCAAGTTGTTTACAAATATGCCTTTGAGACGTGGTCAACAACTTTACGAACAAATGTCTTTTTTGCATCACAGGCCTAAAGGAAGTCAATGGGTCCAACAAATATATCAGTCACCATATTAGTTGTAGCAATAGGGTAACTACTTGATGTTGACAGAGAAGGCACATGTAATCGTCACAGAGACTTAATTAAGATTCCCCAGACAGACAACTGCTTGAGAAGATTATGCAGTCAGGAGAGAAGCCATGTTAAACCCAATGGCATTGCTATCAGCCATTCAAAGGCATTTGTAACTGGATTTTCTGCTTTGATACTGCAAGTTGTTTACAAATATGCCTTTGAGACGTGGTCAACAACTTTACGAACAAATGTCTTTTTTGCATCACAGGCCTAAAGGAAGTCAATGGGTCCAACAAATATATCAGTCACCATATTAGTTGTAGCAATAGGGTAACTACTTGATGTTGACAGAGAAGGCACATGTAATCGTCACAGAGACTTAATTAAGATTCCCCAGACAGACAACTGCTTGAGAAGATTATGCAGTCAGGAGAGAAGCCATGTTAAACCCAATGGCATTGCTATCAGCCATTCAAAGGCATTTGTAACTGGATTTTCTGCTTTGATACTGCAAGTTGTTTACAAATATGCCTTTGAGACGTGGTCAACAACTTTACGAACAAATGTCTTTTTTGCATCACAGGCCTAAAGGAAGTCAATGGGTCCAACAAATATATCAATTGTAATTATATATATTATATATATTGTAATTATTTCGTATATACTATATTATACAGGAAAACTATTTTTCAAGCGTATTTTTAATGACATGAAAGGCTATTTTGCAGCAGTATCGCGATAAACGGCATTTGTGCGCGATCCTCTGTATTTCGTTTTATTTTGAAAGTATTTTCCACTGTTACAATTTGTTTGCATTGTTTAAAACGTTTGTAATTATTCTGTATATTATATAGAAAAACTATTTTTCAAACGTATTATTAATGAAATAGAAGGGTATTTTGCAGCAATATGGGGAAAAACTGTATTAGTGCGCGATTTTTCCTCGTGCAATATGTTCCTATCTTTCTTTGTAGTAGGTTGGCATCTATGCATTTTTTATATCAATCCCTGAAATTAATGTGATTCATACTTTTTTATTATTATTACCCAGGCTGTCTAGCTCACCCAAAGGGTGTCGAAAGCCCAGGCCAACCAACTCGTCCTAGGACATAGAGCAGTTTGATGGGTGGCCGGGAGACAACACCAAAGGGTGTAGATGAGTTTCAAGGGTATGATTTATATTTTGTCAAAGCGACAAGAAAAAGAGTAACAATTGTAAAACAAAAACTTATTATTGACTTGCAAATACTGAACCGTAGCTGCCAACTCTGCATTTCTTCGTGAAGCTCCGATATTTGCATTGACTGCCGATCTCTGGAAAAATATGCAAATCCTCCCTCCCTTTTTTTTTTTTTTTAACTTTTAAGATGAATATAGTAAACAGATTTTAAAATGAAATTCCATACTTTGATAAAATTGGCCACAAAAAGTGACCAAATTTTGCTCAAGATTACCTTATATTTTAATTTTAAATGTGTTTAATTCTTATATTTGTAAGTAATATGAGAAAGATTATATGGAAATGTCACTAAAATGTGCATTTATACGTGATTATCGGTGTATCCTGTTTTATTATCATGTATTTTTCATTTTTGCAATTTGTTTTCATCAACTAAAACTTTTATATTAATTGCTATTTTAACTCAGGAAAATTATTTTTCAAGCATGAAATGAAGGGGTATTGGACAATGATTGTACAAGACGACCATAATTGAAAATTGTTAAATAGAAGTTTTTTTTTTAATTTGTCGTTTTTTATGTCCTTTTTGCCAAGTAAAAACAAATTGCAATTTTTTCTATTTATTTTCTCTTGGATTTCATTTTCAGTTTATTTTAAATTTTAAGAAAATTTAAAACAATTTTTAATACAAAAATCTGAATTATTCTTTTTTCATTTATATCTTTAACGAAAATGGGCATTTAAAAAATAGTTGTTATTGTTAGAGATGTAAAAATGGCAACTAGCAGTGTCTATTTGGCACCTAGAGTCAGAACTATAGGCGTCAAATGACGCCTAGTTCAAATTTTTAATTTCTAACACTGGTATTGACGTCCATTAAGGTTCCTACCTCTGACCCCTCAACATAGGCAGAGCTATTTGAATGAGCTCAGTCAGCTTAGACAATGTCGGATTGGAGGCAATCCCACTCCAAGGAATTTAGCAAGGAATCCCACTTCTCTCTCAGTGCTGATGACCGCCACATATGTATGTGGAGGAGGATTGGCCAGCATTCCAATTCCTGAATCTTTTGTCAAGCAGTATGCAGCCATCACATGTGATGTGACAATCTATTCGTGAAGCATTTGTATATCTCCTCAAATGATATATACATGCCGAGTGTCAGGGTGGTAGCTCAATTTCTTCTCTATACATATATTTTTTTGCAACAGAGTGTAATTTTTTTTAAGTATATGTCAATAGATTTGTTTTTTCATTATTATAAGTCTACTCTCTTTTCAACTATACTATGATGAAAAATGTGTATAAAACCTTCATTGGACTGTATATAGTTTTGCTTATTAAATTAGAAATTGTAACTACTTTTATTAAATTTTCAAGAGAAAGAAAAATGAGCTACTTCCAGTTACTTACTAACTTACCTCAGTAACCAATGAATCACTAATTTAGCTACTGATATATGGATTGGTTACTTGTAAGTTCGTTTTTGTTAATTTTGCTTATAAATGACATAACCTTGCCATGAGTTTGATAAACTGCTATCCCTCTGCCATAATATAGCTATCTGTAAAAAACAAACAAAAAAACATAGCTACCTGGCATGAGGGGGGGGGGGGGTTATCCATTATGCATATATGTATTGAGATTCACTTTAAGCTGTAGATCCTGGTCCAATTATTCCTTGTATGCATGGGCATCCACATAGAGGGGTGTGTGACATACAACATTGAGTTGCTTTATGCCCACCTTTGTGAAAAATATCCAGGGAGCAGATGCCTTCCAGTCCACTCTTGTGTGCATAAAATGATCTAGGAAGTGTTGCAGACCCAGACCGTCCGATTCACCCAAGGGCTAGAGCAGCTGCTTGGAAGGCCGGGATCTAGGAAGTGTTGAACCAGTCGAGACCCAGACCATCCGACCTACCAGAAAGGTGTAAGGTAACTGTTTGGACAGCCGGGAAGTGCCACCCAATTTAGACTGGAATCCAGTGGGGGAGGCATCCACAGGGACCGTACCCTCCTTCCCCTATCACCAACCTCTCGGAAGGACTTACAGACTCGCATGTTTAACATGATCATACTCTGCATGAACACTGCAGCAGTTTTGGCAGCGGCAAGAATCGAACCCGGGCCTACCGAGTGCAACTCCCATGCGCTAACCACTGGGCTACCGCGCCCAGGAATCTAGGAAGTGTGTAAAAAGTTTTTCAATGTTAGTGACTTATGCATTTTTAAACTGTTTATTTTGTGTGTTTTCCTTAATTGTTGAATGAATAGGATGTTTACTTTTTTAGGCAAGATTTCTCCTGATCCAAATCTTTATGCTGACACAATTCGCTCTGCTTTGAATGGCCACGATGCTGAAAATGAAATGGAAAGTGATTGTAAAAAGAGTGGATAGAGACTACATAATAGACTAAATACATAATTGACAGTTTGACTTTGCATTTTAAAATGGGATAAAAAAAAAATAAAATAATTCATTATGTTGTCAAAAAATTTGTTTTGCTGTTTACACGTGTCCACAAGTCATTGCTTCCTTTATTCAAAAACAGCAACTGGAACTGACTCGTCATTCACACAAAAACAGATTTTCACCAAGTGGACAGACACATCAATGATCTCATTAAAAACTGTGATCAGGTATACAGCTATGAAAGCTGTATTTGACACTAAGCATCTCCAATTTAAATATTGTGAGAGAAATTAAATATTCAACTAACTCACAAAGCTGACCTGATGATACAATAGAGCTTAATTAGAAAAAAAGAGCCTTTTTCATTTGATGAAAAAGGCTCTCCGAGTTACTTTTTATAAACAGAAATTCAATTTATACAGTCGAAGTTTAAAATATTGCCTAAATGGGTTAAAAGATTCAACTTATGGTTGCCATTGATCATTTGATGAAAAAAAGGCTCTCTGAGTTACTTTTTATAAACCGAAATTCAATTTATGGGGAAAGTTTAAAATATTGCCTAAAGAGGTTAAAAGATTCAACTTATGGTTGCCATTGATCCTTTGATAAAAAAAGGCTCTATGAGATACTTTTTATAAACCGAAATTCAATTTATGCAGTCTAAGTTTAAAATATTGCCTAAATGGGTTAAAAGATTCAACTTATGGTTGCCATTGATCATTTGATGAAAAAAGGCTCTCTGAGTTACCTTTTAGAAACATAAATTCATGCCTAAATGGGTTAAAAGATTCAACTTATGGTTGCCATTGATCATTTGATGAAAAAAGGCTCTCTGAGTTACCTTTTAGAAACATAAATTCAATTTATACAGTCGAAGTTTAAAATATTGCCTAAATGGGTTAAAAGATTCAACTTATTGTTGCCATTGATCATTTGATGAAAAAAGGCTCTCTGAGTTACTTTATAAACAGAAATTCAATTTATGCAGTCTAAGTTTAAAATATTGCCTAAATGGGTTAAAAGATTCAACTTATGGTTGCCATTGATCATTTGATGAAAAAAGGCTATGAGTTACTTTTTATAAACCGAAATTCAATTTATGCAGTCTAAGTTTAAAATATTGCCTAAATGGGTTAAAGATTCAACTTATGGTTGCCATTGCTCATTTGATGAAAAAAGTCTCTCTGAGTTACTTTTTAAACATAAATTCAATTTATGCAGTCTAAGTTTAAAATATTGCCTAAATGGGTTAAAAGATTCAACTTATGGTTGCCATTGATCATTTGATGAAAAAAGGCTCTCTGAGTTACTTTTTATAAACCGAAATTCAATTTATGCAGTCTAAGTTTAAAATATTGCCTAAATGGGTTAAAGATTCAACTTATGGTTGCCATTGATCATTTGATGAAAAAAGTCTCTCTGAGTTACTTTTTAAACAGAAATTCAATTTATGCAGTCTAAGTTTAAAATATTGCCTAAATGGGTTAAAAGATTCAACTTATGGTTGCCATTGATCATTTGATGAAAAAAAGGCTCTCTGAGTTACTTTATAAACAGAAATTCAATTTATGCAGTCTAAGTTTAAAATATTGCCTAAATGGGTTAAAAGATTCAACTTATGGTTGCCATTGATCATTTGATAAAAAAAGGCTCTCTGAGTTACCTTTTAGAAACAAATTCAATTTATACAGTCTAAGTTTAAAATATTGCCTAAATGGGTTAAAAGATTCAACTTATGGTTGCCATTGATCATTTGATGAAAAAAGGCTCTCTGAGTTACTTTATAAACAGAAATTCAATTTATGCAGTCTAAGTTTAAAATATTGCCTAAATGGGTTAAAAGATTCAACTTATGGTTGCCATTGATCATTTGATGAAAAAAGGCTCTCTGAGTTACCTTTTAGAAACATAAATTCAATTTATACAGTCTAAGTTTAAAATATTGCCTAAATGGGTTAAAAGATTCAACTTATGGTTGCCATTGATCATTTGATGAAAAAAGGCTCTCTGAGTTACCTTTTAGAAACATAAATTCAATTTATACAGTCTAAGTTTAAAATATTGCCTAAATGGGTTAAAAGATTCAACTTATAGTTGCCATTGATCATTTGATGAAAAAAGGCTCTCTGAGTTAATTTATAAACAGATATTCAATTTATGCAGTCTAAGTTTAAAATATTGCCTAAATGGGCTAAAAGATTCTACTTATGGTTGCCAATGATCATTTGATGAAAAAAGACTCTCCGAGTTACTTTTCATTAGCAGAAATTTAATTTCTGCAGTCTAAGTTTAAAATATCATCCATTTTAAATCAAACCTTAAGTTTAGAATCTCCCACGTTCGTTAAATTTCCCAAATAGAATAAAATCCCTCATGCTTATGCTCCAATATTTCCCCTAGGAGTAAGTAAACAGAGTGAGCTGTGACAATCATGATATTTAAAATACAGCTTTCCCACCCAGTTTGAAATACTGAAATATTGAATACTAAGCTCCATCCAAAATTAATTTACTAACTTGCATTTCAGTATATAAATTAAACTTATCTGATGAGATTATACTTTAAAGTTAATCTACAAACTTTAAAGTATAATCTCATCAGATATACTTTAAAGCCTGGTGACACATGAATACGTATATTTTCATCCATTTTAAATCAAACCTTAAGTTTAGAATCTCCCAAATTCGTTAAATTTCCCAAATAGAATAAAATCCCTCGTGCTTATGCTCCAATATTTCACCAAGGAGTAAGTAAACAGAGTGAGCTGTGACAATCATGATATTTAAAATACAGCTTTCCCACAGTTTGAAATACTGAAGCATTGAATACTAAGCTTCATCCAAAATTCAATTATATGCACATGTAGGGCTTTCAAAGTTCTACAAATTCTTACTTATGGTTCAGAGCTAACACTTCTAGTTTTGAAATACTATAAGCATTACAAACTTGAAAAATGGAAAATTTTCATCCTTGAACTCGACATGACGGTTACTTGTAAACTGCAAGAGCTGTTTTTAAAAACAAATATAAATTTAGAAACTAAATTTCCTAATGCATATTCTTGTTGTATACTTTTTATATCTCTTTTATAGTTTCGAAGATATATCGATTAAAAGTAAAAAATAAAAATAAAAACCATTTGCTTTTACAGATACTTTTTTTTTACATCCGTTATCTATCTTTTATATTTTGGAAGATATTTTGAGTGAAAATTATAAAAATGAGAAAAAAGTTAAATATTAAAATATTGAAATTTTTATATATACATAATCTGGACCCTATTTCTGGCAAAACAAGCAAAATTATTAACATTTTTATCTGTTAGGTTGGGAGAAATGAGTGTCTAAAGTGTTTGTAACATTTTTACAATTCTAAAATTTCTACAATTTTAAAAATGAATTATCTTAGTGTATCATTCTTGTAAATTTAAATCAAAATAAAAGATACTAATAATTATAAAAATGAAAAAAAAAGTTAAATATTAAAATATTGAAATTTTTATATATACATAATCTGGACCCTATTTCTGGCAAAACAAGCAAATTTATTAACATTTTTATCTGTTAGGTTGGGAGAAATGAGTGTCTAAAGTGTTTGTAACATTTTTACAATTCTAAAATTTCTACAATTTTAAAAATGAATTATCTTAGTGTATCATTCTTGTAAATTTAAATCAAAATAAAAGATATTAATAGAAAGCAGTATATTTTAACTGATTTCCTTTTCAATGTTTTTAAACAAAATAATAATATTAATAAGAAGAACCTGCAGAATTGTGTTTGTTGTATTTAGCACTTTTATCATTTATTTCGTTTATTTCACAGTGAAATATGATTGGGACGGAATCACGGATTGCCAGGAACTAATATATTAAATTTTTTTTTTTTAAAGAATGCGAGCTTTTGGCTATCTTTTTATTGATAGCTGGTGGGGAAAGAAGCTTCTCAGTGCATATAAGCAAAACTCACTTTATTTCTCTGAATGAGCATTTTACTGAAAAGCATTAATGTAAGAGATGACCACTCGTCAGTGATGTAGGAAGGGGGTGTGACCGTCCCGGGTGTCATCACCGAGGGGGTGACAAAATGGCAAAAATGTGTTTTTAAAATTAAAAAAAAATTTGCAGGGGCTCGCAATACTTTTTTTTTTAAAAAGTAATATTATTTAAAACAAATTTAACAACTTGGTCTGACAATTAATTAACCTCAATAAGTCATCATAATACATATTGAAAGTTTGGAATTTTTTAGTTCAGTCAACAAACACAACAAAACATGGCTGAATTCAATGCTGTGCAGTAGAGAGCGTATGGATAAGGAAGGGGAGGGAGTGTTTCTTGCTTCCGAAGTCTGTCTCTGCAGATAGGGAAATAATAAATATGTCCCTTGACTGACTCTCATAGTCTCTCCCATAGCCACTGCTCATAGCCTCTCCCATTTTTGTATATTTACTGTATTCTTGTTCGCACTTATGAAAGAGTTATTTTTTTCTTCACTCACAAGGGAACCTCTTTTGTTGACGCTCGAACTTTGAATGGTGACCTACTGGATTTTGTTGACCTTGGACCCCTTATTAAAAATATGGAGTCAAATTTCTGTAAAACTCATAAATTATTTTTTTATTGACGCTCAAAGTTGGAAAACTGTCTATTTTGACCTGTATTTAAAATTTTTTTCAGGCTGCATATTCGCATAAAAGGTTTTTAAATGGGGGTCATTCAAGTATTACGTAAGCACAATTTTGGTAAATTTGAACTTGCAACTGTAACACTTGTAACTGTACACTTGCAACTGTAAGTATCTTATTTTTACTTTTAATAATTTCAATAGGGGGGTGGGGGGTGACAAGAAATTTTCTGCACTGGGTACCACCTGACCTTGCTATGCCTCTGTCACTCGCTCTTGGTTATCAGAAGTAATGGAGTGTTAATTGAATTTAGAGACAGTTTTGCATCACAGACATTCGGTAAGAGAAGCTTTTGTTTAAATTTTAATTCAGATATATTTATTATAATTTGAATTAATGTGTGCATGGCCGTAAATATGCATCGGCCTGGACAAAGAGCAATTTTCTGCAGAAAAGTATGCACATTCCATAATCCGCTGTATGACGTTTTCTGCAAAAATTATGGAGAATCTGTTGTAACTGGCATCTATGGCATCAGGTACTCCCATAACCATGCAATCCTCAATGTTAATATACATGCTTGGCGCCGTAGTAGAATCATTAACGCATCGATAGGAACAGGTTATCATGGGTATCTTACGACGGAAAAAATAATCTAAACAAAACCTAAGCATTTCCGATCTCCATTTTAAGAAATTTTTCTAAGACGGAAATCTGTCCTGTGGATGGTAAACTTGCATCCATGAAGCTCCCTTCATCCTATTTTACATATATAGATAAGAAGGAGCCATCTACCATATAACATCATTATCAGGAGTAGTACTAACAACAAATCAAAATTCAGGACTCCAATTTTACAAAATTTCAAAACAATTTCAGAACATAGTGTATATTTTATCGTGTGCCACATATAATAAAATATTTGAATGGTATTCTAGCAAAACTATTTCATTAAGTTCAAAGAAAAAAGCAGGATATTTGCTTAATAAAATACATAAGTTATTGTAAAAATGTTTAATAAAATGTGTTTAAAATTCATAATATAAAATAATAAGTTACTGTAACTCATCATTTAAAATTGGGAATTTTACTTTAACTTCAGTTCTTGTTTTATGTCTGCCATTTGCTCTTGTTAACATCAATTGTGCATTTTTACAGAAAGCACTAAATTTCGTGATGCTATTTACAACTATTTTTATTATATTCTCAATTTTATTTAGAAACTCTAAAGTTCAAGATTATTTAAAAGTGCTAAAATTTTCTGTTTTTATGAAAAGAGCTAAAACCTGCTATTTGATTTAAAACCATTAGAATTTACAATTTTCATTAAAAGTGCTCAAATACATTATTTTATTTAAAGACACTAAAATTCACAATTTCACTTAAAAGATTAAGAAAAGTGCTAAAATTTGAGATGTTATTTAAAAGTACTAAAATACACAATTTTGCAACATTATTTAAAAGTGCTAGAATTCACAATTTTATGTTAAAAGAGCATGGTGTACAACAGAACTCTAGATGAGGCCACCAGAGTGATGAAGGTAAAACATTCAGGAATTGAAATTTCAGGACGTAAATATTTTTTTCAGGAATTTAAGGACAAGTACTACCCTTGCATTATATAATTCTAATAGAAATATAAAGTTTATAGCAGAAACTATTTTTCTTAGAGGCCACTACAGATGCTAAACATCCCTTTTATTAGCATTGCCAAAAAAATATTTTGGGTGGTAATTTGATAACCAAACATTTCGTTTTCCAATTTTCTGAACGTCAATGGATTCCTGGGGAGAGTGGGGGGCATAACCCTCAAAACCCTTCCTTTGACAATGTCACTATTTATATTAACTCCTAAGAACTAATTCAAAGACTAGACAAATGCAGATTAGCTGTTTTCTCTTTTTTGAATCGTTATCTGCGCTTAACACAATAGTTTGAAATCTGAAGAAATATAATTTGAAAATACAAAATGCTCTGAAAATGTACATTACCAAAATACTCTCAGTTTAAAATACAATGTATAAATGTATTTTGAATATGTATTTCAAATGCACGCATTTGTGACAACTCTGGCCATGGCCCTTCCCTGAACCTGATTGTTTTGAATACTTGCAATGCTTTGTAGGTTTTAGATTCGATGTGGGGTTGAGTGCTCCAGCACAGGTACCTCGTAATTCTTCGTCTTGGCTTGGCTTGGCTAATTTAATGTTTTTAAAAAAAATTGTAGCATTTTTTAATGGAGCTTATTCGGACCACATGAAGAGAGCCACAACATAGACTATTTATTAACATAAAATTAGGACAACCAACTTAAGTTACGTATTAAGATAAAGAACATATACAACAATAATCATCCTTTCTACATATACATACTTCTACACATGGGCGTATACAGGACTTTTTCCAGGTGTGCACTAATTGTTTTGAATACTTGCAATGCTTTGTAGGTTTTAGATTCGATGTGGGGTTGAGTGCTCCAGCACAGGTACCTCGTAATTCTTCGTCTTGGCTTGGCTTGGCTAATTTAATGTTTTTAAAAAAAATTGTAGCATTTTTTAATGGTGCTTATTCGGACCACATGAAGAGAGCCACAACATAGACTATTTATTAACATAAAATTAGGACAACCAACTTAAGTTACGTATTAAGATAAAGAACATATACAACAATAATCATCCTTTCTACATATACATACTTCTACACATGGGCGTATACAGGACTTTTTCCAGGTGTGCACTAATTGTTTTGAATACTTGCAATGCTTTGTAGGTTTTAGATTCGATGTGGGGTTGAGTGCTCCAGCACAGGTACCTCGTAATTCTTCGTCTTGGCTTGGCTTGGCTAATTTAATGTTTTTAAAAAAAATTGTAGCATTTTTTAATGGTGCTTATTCGGACCACATGAAGAGAGCCACAACATAGACTATTTATTAACAGAAAATTAGGACAACCAACTTAAGTTACGTATTAAGATAAAGAACATATACAACAATAATCATCCTTTCTACATATACATACTTCTACACATGGGCATATACAGGACTTTTTCCAAGTGTGCACTAATTGTTTTGAATACTTGTAATGCTTTGTAGGTTTTAGATTCGATGTGGGGTTGAGTGCTCCAGCACAGGTACCTCGTAATTCTTCGTCTTGGCTTGGCTTGGCTAATTTAATGTTTTTAAAAAAAATTGTAGCATTTTTTAATGGAGCTTATTCGGACCACATGAAGAGAGCCACAACATAGACTATTTATTAACATAAAATTAGGACAACCAACTTAAGTTACGTATTAAGATAAAGAACATATACAACAATAATCATCCTTTCTACATATACATACTTCTACACATGGGCGTATACAGGACTTTTTCCAGGTGTGCACTAATTGTTTTGAATACTTGCAATGCTTTGTAGGTTTTAGATTCGATGTGGGGTTGAGTGCTCCAGCACAGGTACCTCGTAATTCTTCGTCTTGGCTTGGCTTGGCTAATTTAATGTTTTTAAAAAAAATTGTAGCATTTTTTAATGGTGCTTATTCGGACCACATGAAGAGAGCCACAACATAGACTATTTATTAACAGAAAATTAGGACAACCAACTTAAGTTACGTATTAAGATAAAGAACATATACAACAATAATCATCCTTTCTACATATACATACTTCTACACATGGGCATATACAGGACTTTTTCCAAGTGTGCACTAATTGTTTTGAATACTTGTAATGCTTTGTAGGTTTTAGATTCGATGTGGGGTTGAGTGCTCCAGCACAGGTACCTCGTAATTCTTCGGCTTGGCTTGGCTTGGCTAATTTAATGTTTTTAAAAAAATTGTAGCATTTTTTAATGGTGCTTATTCGGACCACATGAAGAGAGCCACAACATAGACTATTTATTAACATAAAATTAGGACAGCCAACTTAAGTTACGTATTAAGATAAAGAACATATCATACAACAATAATCATCCTTTCTACATATACATACTTCTACACATGGGCGTATACAGGACTTTTTCCAGGTGTGCACTAAAGTCGATTGCATTCAAGATCTAGAAGTTAATGTGAACTTTTATTTTTGAGTTCTGTAGTTAACAGGATAGAGCTTCATGTATCCATCTGTCATTCCTCCCCCATCGCTCATATTTTAAATCTGACCAGTGTTTTAATCAAAATTCCTCTATGTCACGTGTGTTTCTTAATTTTTTTTAAGTCGCATGTTTTTTTTTATACAAGTATCAACTTTTTTATCGTTTTTAAAATGGTTTTTTGCCCCCCCCCCCCCCTGTATAAAATCTTATGAAAATTGACTATTAGTCATATAAGTTTTCACAGGCTACAAATTGTTATTTACATTTTGTCAAAGTGTCATTTTTAAAATGTGTTTAGTATCCTCTGTTTTTTTTAATGCAAATTTAACTATTATCCATATAACTTTGTGGAGGTTTGATCCACTTGTAGATGTGATACTAACTTATTCTTCACAAACTCCACAGCCAGGGTCTAAAGGAATCTTTAGAAGATCCTGAATCTGGACTAAAATGTGGAAAGGTCTGTCATTCAGCTGGCAGATTTGCCTTTTTATATCCAGATCGGCACATGCACTGAACTCTGTGTTGCGAGCGCCACCACAACTTTATACAAATTTTGTAAAAAACTTGATTGAAAATGCCTTTTATTAGCTAAGTATGAATTTTAAAAACACCAGGTGGCATAAGAGAATTGGCTTGAAAAAAGTCTTCAAATTCGAGACCGAACTGTTCATTAGGAAAATGCCTGTAACTAGAGAGTACGAATAATATGGTATTAAAGCCTTCCAGCATTTGAATCCCTCCTTCAGTGAGCACAGAAAGCTAGATTAGGAAAGGGTGTGGCTATTAAGACAATGATTGGATATTGAACTTGCAAACCCAGACTGAGGACCCTGACCCAAGAGTTTATAGGGCATGTATCCCCCGTCGGGAAAAGAAAATGCCCCCTAGCATGAAACAAGCCATCGGGCCACCCAAAACCACCAAACAAATGAAACCGCCCACTCCACCATGCAATGAGCGCACAACCCGGAACACCAAGGGGACAGAAGGCCAAACGCCCCGCTGAGCGAGGCCAAGCACCACCAGTCTCGGAGAAGAATGCTGATGAAGATGACCAAAATCCCCAGTCAGCAGGCCAGAGACCCACCCGTAAGATAATCACTCAGGCAACCCAAACCACCAAGAACAGCGAAGCATCAACACCCCCAGAAAAAAAAATTTTTATTTAGAACCAAAAGAACCGGCCAAGGTGGTTACACAGGCTAAGAACAAGTACATCTGCTTCAGTTAGCGGGTAATAAATTAGACAAGATAATAATTATTAACAAAATTAATCACTTAAAACAACATAATCATTATAGCATATACCAAAATAAAAGAGAAACCCCAAATACCTCAAACGACCTTGACCGGTAAAAACTAACATAACCAAGGACAAAAACCGTCGTCAAGTCACTAAATAACTGTAAAATTTAACAAAACTTCATTCCAAAGCTATATTCTAGTTAAAACCTCACCTTTCATATAAAAATGAAATCCAAACTACCAGTCTGAATTCCCATTCAACCAGAATAAATTAATAAAAGAAAAGGCAACCAAAACAAACTATCACCTGGATGAACAAAACAACAGAGAATTGGCACCTCCAATCCCCATCCAAAATAATATAACCAAATAAACAAAGATGGCGCCTTCAACGTAAACACTCCCAATACTTCTATATTACTCCACAAGCTCAGTGAGAAGCACCAACAAAACTCCAGGACAAAATATCTTATAACCAAACTTAGAACCACAAAAAGCACAATCAAAATAATATCAAATAGTTTTAATCCAATTATAAGAAAAACCCACTAAAATAAAGCTCAACCAGGTCCTTAACAAATACAAAAGAGATCTTTTCGATGCCCACCCCACTCAAACTAGGCATCCCAGGCAAAAATCTATATCTAACAACAAAAACTAAAAATCGAATCAAAGACTGGACAAAGCAGAAACTACACTCCTATATTACTCCACAATCAATATATACCTCAATACCTATACACAAAAAAATTTTAATTACACTTTCACACAATTGTACAAATTATTTACATATAATACTTATACAAATTACATATATTACCACAGCTCACTAAAATACATTATTCATTCCTCAAAATTTACCACAACTCAATAAAACTAAATTATTTTATTCATTCCAACCAGTAGAACAAACTAATTGCTTATATATCTTATTTACTTATACAATTTACATATAATACCACAACTCAATAAAACTAAATTACTTTATTCATTCCAACCAGTAGAACAAACCAATTGCTTATATATCTTATTTACTTATACAATTTACATATAATACCACAACTCAATAAAATTAAATTACTTTATTCATTCCAACCAGTAGATGCTTATATATCTTATTTACTTATACAATTTACATATAATACCACAACTCAATAAATTTAAAATACAATGTTCATTCCAATCTAAAGGAATACTATTTAAACATCATTCAAACCAAAATACATTTTCTCAATTAAGCCCATAGTCTATGTGTTTCTGGTAAGTATACAACTCTCTTTTAAAAGCCTCACAAATGTTGTTTCTACAGGAATGGACTGTTGATCTATTTCCCCTTTCTTCGTAATAAATTCTAAACAGTTTATACAGTTCAACTTGGCAGAGCAACTGTCTCCACCATGAATCTTCGAACACCTTAAGCACCTTTTATCATCTTTGCATCTACCAGTTGTATGACTTAAATGGCCACACCTCATATATTGCAATACCGAATAAAACTCTACATCTTATTTTCTGCCATCCAAAGTAAACATACCTTTTCCTATCAAGAATACCGAAGGCCTGACGTCAAAAATCCATTGGGTTCCAAATTTCGCCTTGATCTTGATTAAATTTGAAACAGTCCTCTAAACCCTCTAGCGAAGCATTTTGGGAAACTATATCCCTAATGAAATCCTCTTCCGAAGCACTCTCGAGAAGATAAAAAAAATATCACCTTGGGTGATCTCTTAACAGGCCTTTCAATTACCACCTTGTCCTTCAATACTGGGTCGTTGACTAAATCCTTAAAAAGCCTTTCTGCAGCCGATTCCCCAGAAACCCCCATGATCACCCTACCATCGGCCAAGCCGAAAAATTTATCGATTCCAATTCCAATATCTTTTGGCCTCACCGAGGAGTCCATTAACAGTTTTTTAGAATCATCTGATGAGCATGGATGCATGAGCTTAACCACAATAGTTTTACCACTAACTTTTGTTTTTAAACCAACTCCCACCTGTATTCCATCGGAGGATCTACCCTTCTCCATCAATACTTTCACTTCTTCCGCAAGGGCCTTATTATCCTTTAACTTATCCATCCCACCTCTAATTTCACTAACAATTTCAAGGATAGCCTGATACTGTTTCTCTTCCATCAAGAAGGGCAAAATTCACCCGGGACTTGTTAAGTTTTCCTTCTAAACCAGCTTTCTGTACTTCAAATATATCACCAGCCAAAACCTGATCAAAACCCTGCCCAGAAGCTCCTTTGGATATTGAACTTGACATTACTCTGATGATGAGGGTGGTAGGGTGTGGGAAAGACTAATCATCAGCCATTTTGGGTTTAACAAGGTACGGTCAAGCCTGCCTTAAACAGAATTTCAAAGGACCAGAAGAATTTTCCGTCTTGAAAAGGTTTCTATTTTATGCAGATTATTTCAAGTAAAACATAGTTTAAGGTTTAGCTGGAGATGCAGATGACCCATATGCAATTGCTCACCTATATATCAGACTTTAAAATTTCTGAAAAGTTTATTTAGATACATTTGATTAATACTATATTAAGGATTCCCACGGTCTTTAAGAACTTCTTATTTTTAGCCTTCTTTTTTAAGGGCCTTTAAAACAACTTAGTGTTCATCAACACTCCTTATTTTGCCCTGAAATGGAAGCATGATCAGGGTTCTCCCTAGAGCGTGATTCCCGCAATTTGCTTCAAAATCTCACTCAGAAAAAAAAAATTACTTGTGTTAATTTTTAAAATCCCACTTAATTTTGAAGTTAGGGTAGGATAATCCCACCTAATTTTTTTTCCTAGAAAGGACCCTGATGATCGAATTCCCCAGTGATGCGATCACTTTTCCATTTTCTATCTATTTTCGAGCTTCACTGTCCGATATCCTAGTGTTACCAGGTCTTTTCCAAAACTCACACCCAAAAATTAACGAAAATTAGCCCAATGTTTAGTGCTGTTGCTGAAACCCAGACCGTCCGACCTACCAGAAAGGTGTAAAGTAACTGTTTGGATGGCCGGGAAGTGCCACCCAATTTAGACCGGAACCCAGTGGGGGAGGCATCCACAGGGACCGTACCCTCCTTCCCCTACCACCAACCTCTCGGAAGGATTTACGGACCCACATGTTTAACATGATCGTACTCCGCGTGAACACGGCGGCAGGTTTGGCAGTGGCTAGAATCGAACCCGGGCCTACTGAGTGCAACTCCAGCGCGCTAACCACAGGGCTACCACGCCCCCAATGTTTAGTGTTGTGAGATTTCATGCAATGTTGCCAAAATGTTTAGTGTTGTGAGATTTCGTGCAATGTTGCCAAAATGTTTAGTGTTGTGAGATTTCGTGCAATGTTGCCAAAATCTACTAAAATTCAATTTCTACTAAAATTTACCAAAATTCCAAGATAAAATTTACTGGCCTTTTAAAAGTTCATCAAAATTTGCCCCCAAAATAAATCATCGAACTTTTTTGAAAGTAGCCCAAAACTCTGCAACCAGAAAAATTTCCGTCATGCTTTACCGCAACTCTTTAAAAAAACTAGCCCAAAACTGCAGAACTACTGAAACTGCGGAACTAGCAGAATTTTAAAAAGAGTTTAGTTTCTTCCCAAATACAGGATTAGAAGTTGTCCTATATTTCCTATATATTTTCTAAAATAGGAAAAACCCCAGAAGCAGAATTTTTCTATGTTTTGTGACAAGACTTCTTTGTTCTGCATGCAACATATTGAAAAAAATTCTGCTTCTGGGGTTTTTCCTATTTTAAAATAGGAAATATAGGACAACTTCTAGCTCTGCAAACATGTATATACGTCACACCCCAGTACATTTCCATAGTGCAATGAAGGCCGCAATATGGTTTACAGCCTATCTGAATTAGTCCTTATAAAATATTAATTGGGTCCTTAGAAACTCCTTATTTTTTATTTTGAAAAAAGAGTAGGAACCCTGATATTATACCATGATAGCTAATTTAATTATTTAAATATGTATATACATACATTTTTACATACTGCAATCAGAGGAGTATATGTAAATAAAAATATAATGTACCTCATGTCCTTAACTGTTAGCTTATTACCATACCTTAAAATCTAGATGAATTGACTTACAGACAAAATATATGCACCCATAAAAAATTGACCTACAGCCAGGCCCGGCTCTAGGTATTTTGCCGCCCCAGGCAGAAAGCAATTTGGTCGCCCCCTCCCTGAAATTCAATTTTCTGTTAACCTTTATAAATGCAATAGAATAGAGAAACACTGCTATATCGCCAGTTTTTAGTCAATTTTGCTCTAAATGTTTTTCAAGTGAATGGATCTTTCGTAGGATTAAATCTTTTGATTTTTTCCATTTTAAATAAAAAAAAAATGTGCAATATCTTAAGAACGAAATATATTAGCATCATATAAGTGATGCTATTCAATTTTAGATTTAAAAAAATCTGTTTTCTGATGCATGATTAATACATTTTATTATTAAACATATTTTATTATTTAATCATGAATGATGTGTGTGTGTGTGTGTCTGTTCCAACTTCTTTGATGGCATTTCAACATACTTTTCTATGTCCTAGAGAGCTGACATTTGGTATCTCTAGGACATACTATAAATAATACAACAGCGTAGTCTAGTAGAGCATTTTAATCTATTAAAGTTTGTCACATCCTCAAAAAATAGAACCGGTATTTTTTTTCTATGAAATGGCCATTTATATAAAATAGTTAAAAAAAGACTTGAGGGGTTGTACCGAAGATACGTCCGCCACGTAGAATACGTCTTTGAAAATGAAAACCACGTAGAATACGTCTTTGTAAATGAAGCAAATGCTTACATAAGCATTTCATTTATTTCTACAAACTAACAACAGTGGTCTAATAAGTTACAAAGTTATTTATTTCGAAATGTTAATTAAGTACTAGAATTAAAGAAATAAAATTTAGCAATTTGATTATCGCTTGATCATTTTTATCTTATTTCGCATTCATCTCATGAGCGTGTTACCCCTCATAACACGCATACATCCTCTGCCTAACACATGGTACCACTGCCGTCCCCCTCCGACTATTACACGTCAAGCTACAATCCTTCAAAATCTCACTCTTTTTCGTCACACCCGATTTGCCGACATAATCCCCATACCAGGCGCCGACAAAGACGTTATCATACATCAAAAGTGTCCAGTATTCAACACTATATATATATATATATAATAAAAATAATTTGAAAATCCAATGAAAGAATAGAAAGAAAATGAAATATATATATATAACAGTGCCAAGTTTAACTGTATAAATTGAGTTCAATGTTTTTTGTACTTTATATTCTATTTTATTGATTTGCTATAGAGATATCATTGCCAAAGACTCTGTGTTTCTTTCAGAAATACATCTGGGGGGGGGGGGGGGAAGTCCCTTCCGGAAACACCATCCACCCCCACCCCCCCGGATATATTTTATGTTACCGGACCAAATGCTAATAAATTCAGAAACTCACAAAATATTTTTGTGAATTTTAACCTAGTTTCTACTTCTTATGTGGCAGCATTTGAATTATTTTTACAATTTTATTTCATGATTGACTATTTTCAGAATGAAATTTTGTAGTTATAATTCAATTTACATTATTTTTAAAATTTTCTTCTTCTTGTTTAGCCAGAGCAAGTTTTTCTTGCAATGTTTGAATACGTATTTGCTATACATATTCATTACTTCCATATATGTATATATATAATAATTACTTCTATATAGTAGTTAAAATTATATTAGATAATTTGCCCCCTTTGAGATTTCATTTTCTCTCTTCCCCTCAGACAAAATGTCCTGAAATAAAAACTGCACAGATACAGATATCATTTAAAATATAGTTAATTAGTATTCAAGGATGCTCAATACTGATAAATTTATCAAAATCCGAGAGTCCGATTTTTGATCCCCATCACAATACTTTTCCTTTTCTATGTGTTGCAGGAAAATAAATTAGATATAAAAAGGATATTTTTGTAACTCTTGTTGTGATATTTATTATACTTCCCTCGCTAAATAGAAGTATTTGCACCTATCATTTTTAAAGATCTCTTTGAAAGGGACTAATTACAAAACACAAAATAAATATTCTTTAGTTTTTTGTTGTCGATCGGTCAGTCGGCCTGTCTATCGCTAAATTGAGGTACCCTGCTGTTCTTCGAAACTACTGAACTAAATGAAGTCAAATTTTGAACATAGTCAGGCTGTTACTCGATAGAGTGAATAACATCACGATTTATTATTTTTTAATTTTTCGCTACTCATTCGCAATTTGAGCAAATGTCGTTTGCGTAACATTACAATACTACTACTCAATCGACTGAAATAAAATTTTCTGAAAGAATATGGCTTGTTATATGCTTAAAAAATATTCTAAGAGGACATTTCTATGCGCCACACTGCAAGTATAATATAAAAAAATATAAGAAAAGTACATGCTTAAAATGTAAAAATTAAAACTTCCAATTAAATAGTAACACAACTGAAGTAATTTAGAAAGTTTAAGAAATTTACAGTATTTTTCTTTTACTTTTTATTTACCAGAAAGAATGAAAATTCTTTGAGGTTCATTATTTTTTTCTGATGACTTAAAATAAAAATTAGAAAAGTTAGAGTTCTACATGTGAGACAGTTGGCGTAGAACATAAATTTTGATTGATTTCCAATTAATTTTAAAAACTAAATTCCTCCCTATTAACTTTCGTTGTAAATACTCCAATGCTAAAGAATGTTATATTTTATTGAATTTTTACTCCATAACTTAAACGCAGAATATAATATATGTAAATAACATTTTTATGATCCGATATATTTCGTTTAAAGAATTTAAGTTTATAAAATAACAGAGGTTTTAAAGCGGTGACATGTGAATATGTTGAATATTGTCTTTGGTTTAAAAATTACCCCATTCAAATTATAGTAGTTATTTTTCAAATTAAACGAAGCTTTAGCTGAAATCCTGATAACCAAAAATTTGAATAATTCGAAAAAATAGAAATTGCCCGTAAATAGCATAAGTAATATTGATATATACTTTTAATTTAAGAAAAAATAAATACAGTATTAGTTAAGGAAAACGCACACAGAAAAAAAAAATCTGAAAATTGAGCAAAATGAGGAAACAATTTCTAAGAACTTTCAAGGAGCTAAATTGAATATAACATCCTAAGAACAAACAAACACTGATCTGTGCGTAAAATTAAAAATATTTTTAGCTAAAAAGTGACTCGATAGATGCTGTATATAAGTCGCTATAACGAAAGCTACCACAAGCTTTAAAAAATATACCGATTTTACACCTGGAATTTAGAATAATCTGAATCCCCTTGATGGAGGGGGGGGGGTCTAATATGTTATATATAAGAGGCAGTCAAATGAAAATGAGACAGACTATATAATGGGCCTGGCGCGGAAGTTGGTAACGCAGATAGGGTTGTGTATAGATCTGCCCCTCTATTGGGTATCAGGAAGGAACAGCGCAAACGTTAAGAGCCGTGTCATTCGTCTGTTAGGTGTGCTCGAAGTGAGGTCAGCGAGTCGTGTGTGCATCCAACATCACTATGGAGGCTGGGAAAGAGGAACAGCGTGCTGTAGAGCGTTTTTTGACTGCGGAAGGAGTGCTAAGAAGTGAAAGTCATGCCCGAATGTCTGCTGTGTATAGCGAATACAGTATGTCACGTGCGCTTGTGTTTGAGTGGACTAAACGATATCGAGACGGTCAGGTGTCATTGAAAGACAACAGTCGGCCAGGACAGGCTCATCCTGTCATTACCCCTTCTGTCATTGCTGCGGTAGTTGCTGCCATTAGAAATGGCTGACAGTGGACAGTGGATGACATTCGGACCTGCAATTCCTGAAGAAAGACATTCGTAGCCGTCGATTTGCCTCGGACGAAGAGTTGCATGCCTGGGTACAATCATGGTTCCGTAGGCAACCCAAAACATTCTTCCATAAAGGCATTGACTATCTTGTCTCACAGTAGCACAAATGCTTTAACAGTTATGGCGATTACCTTTGAAAGAATAAACAGTTTACGTACTTTTTTTCCATCTGTCTCGTTTTCATTTGACTGCCCCTTATATGTTAATAGAAACCATTTTTAAACAATCATAAAATCATATATTGCTTACCTTAAATTTTAATCTTGCATGAAATGCTAGATGAATATTTTAAATAATATCAAATTCAACTGTATAACATTTAGAATGGAAAATGATAAACTATTCTTTGCGGCGAGAAAAATGATGTTTGACGTTTCTCACCAAAACGTACGACTTAACTGATTCACCCCAGAACAAATCTCTCGCAAAACAAAATGATTGATAAACACATGTTTCACAGCCAATGGGGGTGTATATGTCCCATAAATTCTACAATGATCCACCGATGTCTGAAGATGTCTTTTGAGACCTGTCCTCGTCTAGTTTTCTAATTACTTTCAATGTGGACACCTGTTTCGGGATAGATGTGAAAGAAGTCCTTTATTTATGTGTCTGGGTGATTGGGGGAGATGATTTCCGGATTTGAGGTTAGCAGAATAATTAACAAAGGCTGGGTATCTTGGCACGGTAATTCTAGGTGGAACCCTATCGTTTCAAGCAAAGTGCCCTCTCTCATCAGATATTTTCATGGAATAGTTAACAAAAAGCAGTTTCACATAAAAGCTTTTGCAGTTCACAGATAATGGTCAATATGCCGCCCTAGACGTACTGTTGATGGCTGTACTGGAAAGTAATTAGTTGTTACTTGTGTTGCAAGATAAACAATTCGGGGCGACATACTGGAAGTGATCCCATTTAGCCCTCTTTTTTCGCGGGGAGAATGAATGATAGCCGTTTTCACTCTTTTATTATCTGGGACCAAATGTTTAATATTTTTCAGTGTTTTTTTTTTGTTTTGCCTACATCTGCCCTTGTAAATGCTGTTGCTCGCGCCCCAGAACTTTTTCCTTTTTTTTATTTAAGATATTTTTTATTTAAGATTTTTATTTATTTTGACTGAAATGCCGCCCTTAAAATGTGCCACCCCAAGCTTTCTTTGTTGGTGCCTTAAGCCGGCCCTGCCTACAGCTGCAAAACTTGTCATGCAAATGTCATTTTAAGAATTATGTAAATGATCAAACTGTCAACACCAATGAAGTTATAGGGCTCATGCAATGGGCATGAAAACGACACATCGTGCAGCATTTAAAATGACTGGTGTTCTCACTCACGGGCAATGGATTTTCTGGAACTGGATTTTCTGCTTAATACTGCAAGTTGTGCACAAATACGCCTTTGAGATGTACTCGATGGAGTTTTGAACAATTGTTGAATTTAGCGAGAGGTCGTATCATAAACCTAAGGGAAGCTGGTTGGTCCAGCAGATGTATTAGTCGTCATTTTGGTTGGAGTGATATTGTAGTTGCTCTGTGTTGGCAGCAGTGGATCAGAGAAGGCACGTGTAACCGTCAGAGGCTCAGGATGTTCCAGACAGACAAATGCTCATGTAGTTAGAAGAGAAGCCTTGTTCACACCAATGGTATAAATATCAGCCATTCGAAGGCATTTGCCATCCTTCATACATCCTGTATCAAGGGATACTATTCAGAGACGACTGGCAGAAGGTGGGATTAGGCATCAAAGCTTACCTCTCAACATAGGCAGAGCTGTTTGGATTGGTGCTGAGCTTAGTCAGCGTCCATTTGTAGGCGTGTTGCTTTTAGCAGCAAATCTTGCCTCTCTCTCATTGTGGAGGAGTACTGGCCAACATTCAGATCCTGCATTTGTTGTCAAGCAGCACATGGCCATCACACATGGTGCGACTGTGAAAAACTTAGTGAATGAGAAATATACACAAACATGTTTATTAATAACCTCACAAACAGGCATAGACATGGACACACACAACACAGGTACCGCTATATATTTTCTTAGAAGTAAACATCACCATTGTTGTTGTCTCACACACAAAAGTAATTTCAGAAATGATGTAAAGTAGCTCATGCATCAGCACCTTTGTGTAACAGTCTTACAGGACAGTTGATCTCTAGTTGGGGTGGGACAGCCCAGTGGTTATCACGTGGGGATGACATCCAAGTTTGATTCCCTGCTAGTCCAAACTGTCCCCATGGGATATAGGCACGTTAAATATGTGGGTACGCACGTTAAATATGTCCCTCCAAGAGGTTGGTGGTAGAGAAAGAAGGGTATGGTCCATGTAAATGCCACCCCCACTGGGTTCCTGTCTAAGTTGGTTGGCACTTCCTGTCTGTCCAAATAGATACTTTCCACCTTCGAGAATGTCAGATGGTCTGGGATGAAAAAGATCTCTAGTTGTGCTGCAATCGAATCTGAAGGCTCGCTTGTACATCAACGATATTCTGCAGCTGATTGTTCAGCTTATGCTGTCAAGCTCTCAAGTTTCATTTACCAACATCAGAATTCTTGACCACATACTGTATAACTTTCTCAACAATGTTTTTGAGGATTTAATACCCTCCCATGGCCATTAAGGTCCCCAGACTATATCACCAATAGAACACATCTGGGATGGCTATTTCAGCTCTCTCAAAATCCAATGGATTAGCTGATCAGTTGTAACATTTGTAGCAGAACCTTCCGCAGAGACATGAACAACTTAATTGACACTATACCGCACCGATACACTGTACCGCTTGTATAGCTGCTAGGAAAGGATTTGCACTTACTAAAATGTTGTCATCTTATTGCCTCCATGTCTTAACACATTTTTTTTGCTCCTAAATTCTAATCTTTTGCAAATCCCCTGAAACAATACATACATGCTGACTATACTGCTTACTATGAAACCAAAAAATAAATTAAAAAATAAAACAATATTCCAACATGATTTCTTGGACATGTGTCTTACTAATGATGCGACGTTCAGTTTAAAATCGTGCATTGATTAATATTTCAAACATTTCAGAATCTCCTTGATTAACTGAAGATTCTTGAGGTTCTGAAACAACTTTCAGAAAATCATGATATAATTTAATAAAAGTTCTGTGAAAAAATGGTTCTCTTGGAAATAAATGGCTAAAATAGTTGGATGATTTTTCTATTCATTACAACAGGTGCTTTTATTAACAAATTATATTAAATTAGTAGTCAGTTTCACACAGGAGTAAATAATATACTTTTGGGCAGGGCTAAAAATGTTTTACGCTTTTTACAGTATTCTGTTTCAAACAGGTTTGACAATACCTTTAATTAATTTTTGCAGAAAATAACTTTTTGTAATTCCAAAGAAAATTAATCATTTTCCATAAATAACTTGATATTCACCTAACTTGATCATGATGAAGAAATGCACAAATGACTACTATTAAACTTAAGTAGTAAACTCTTTATCTGGGAATCAATATGGCAAAGCATCTGGATTTGGCAGTTTTAGAAAGAATATGTACTATAGATTCCATTCATAAAATCACATTTTAAATGAGAATCTTGGGCAAAAGCTATTTATAATTTTTTTAGCATTGTAATTATAATATAAGATATTTTTAAGTTTTCACAATATAGTATTTGTAAATAATTAATATATAAAATTGTTTAAGTACATTGTTGAGTACAGTAATTTTCAACAAAGTTTACATTCAAGATTTATTTCTCACCAATTTTTAGTGCCCCCTTTTGAATTGTTTAATTTTGTTAGTTCAGTTTATATTTACAAACTGTTTTTTTTCTATCACTTGCTAATAATATCCTAATATATTTCTGCTTCCTATTTAATATAATGGTTGTAAAAGTGTATTTAATTTAGGAATAGGAAAGCATTTAAAATGTTATATCTTGTACATATTCATCTACTATATTTTAAAATTTCGTTCATTTCATATTAAATTATTTTATTTTACTTACCAAGGGAATAAAACTTGAATTACCATTGAAAAAGTTAATTCCAATATGAAACTCACTTGTAATACCAAAACCTTTTAAAATTTCAAATTCAAAATCGCTTAGCCTCCTAGACAAAAACCTTACACTACACTGCTGAACCAGACTTTGAGTAATCTATCTTTACACATCTGTAAACATCATCGGTACGAATACAATTGGCCTTCAAACACATGAACTAGCACATCGAAACTTAAGAGATGTGGGTCGGGAAATTTTCCACTTTTTATTTTCTCCCCAATTAATTTGAAAATAAAATGTAATATTCTTTCCACACTGCTTTTTGTAATGTAGGTGACTTTATAAGAAGTCTTTGATTATTTAGTTTTCTAATTTTGAAGAGGAAAGGGAATAATGCTTCATTTTTAAGAAAAGGGATAAGCAAAAATTAGAAGGGTACATGTGACATTTTACTCATTCTGATAAAGCAACAGGTAACCTTTCAGAAATTAGTTCCTTAAAATTTATGAAAATATAATAAATATGGAATATTTTTGCAAGTGATTTGACTGAAGGAAAATACTTTAAAGCAGCACTAAATATATGAACTCAATGTTCACTAAATTGTCTCTTTTATCTTATAGTACTCACCCATTCAATTATAAACAGATATTTTTTAAACAATTTTTAATATTATGTATAGGAATTATTTTTAAAAAAGATTTCTTTTAATATTTTTATATATTTTTTATGTCTTAAATAAACTGAACATTCTCTTTTTTATTATTATTATTAATTACTTAGTAGTAGTAGAGCAATGGTCATTCAAGAAAATGGTAGATTCAGGGCTTATGCCGGGCAAATTTATGTACTATAGGGCGTAAACAGAAGTCTTTCAGATTTCCCTTTCAATTATCAGCAGCAGGGTTGGCTGATTAAAAACCTCATTGCTCTAAGCAGTCATTTTTTTTTTTTTTTTTTTAAATCATGGATTTTTTTGTTAAAGACCTCGCCCTCCTTGGTCAACAGGCATTTTTTAAACATTGTTATAAAATATTTAATACTTGATTTTTAAATCAAAAGCAATTTTTATTTTTTCTTATAATATTTTTATATCACAATAAATAAAACTGCTGCTTGTGAGAATAAAACTTTCTAATCTTTCCTTAAAGCAAGTAAGCATATGAAAGTTATACATTTAATAATTTATTTCTTACACCTGTCATAAACAATAAATTATTTATGATTCAGAAAGGGTTTAGTAATTTTTATTTATTTTTAATTTATTATTTGTTTTGTGCATTGCTTTAAATTTATGATTTACAAAAATATTTTTTCTATTGTTATAGATAAAATATAAGTAATTATTTTATAACTTTTAAAAAGCCCAGGTACTGAATGAACATATTAAATCGCAGCTGCTGACTTCAATATATATGTATTAGAAATTTTTGTGTATAGAATATTTTTTTATATTTCTAAATTTAAACCCTTTTTTTACCCTGTTATTTAATATATGTAGTTCTAATGTAAGAACAAATATTTTTAAAAATCACTGGGCATATTGTTCTAGATTAAATGTAATATTTAAAAATGAGTTCAAAATTTTCCTGAAAACCCACATCTCTATCGAAACTCCATTAAAAAAAAAGTTATTTGATGGTTCTAAACCTGAAAATAGACACTTGACACAGGTCGATTAAACAATGCAGTGTGGTGATTAAATGAAACCTGCCACCACTCTATTCCCACATTCTGTTTTAGTGTAATAAACTGCCCAAAAACTAAACAGTATTTCTTTTTTCCCCAATTCTTATCCTTCATATGTATATACATATATCAGCAGCACCCTCATATGTATATACATATATATGTATACTGCATTTAAGTTGTAGTATGTTCTTTTCATTTTATGTATAATATAGCTGCCAACCTGAAGAAGAAGAAAATAGAAGCACTTCACGCGACATCGATATGCATACTAAAATATAACTTTTCATTCACAGAACAATTGATGTTATAAAAGGGATAAAGCATGCAAATTGTTATTAAGCATGAACAGTTGTTTTTATATGTTATTCAACTAATAAATATTTATAAAACAAGAATACTTCATATTTTAATTTATTTACTAAATGTTTAACTTTCTTCCGAGTTGTTCAAACACATTTATGTGTGTAACTATTTTGTACAAATTAACACAAAAATTATAACCAAAGATGATTAAAAAAATGATGTTCAATAGTAAAACGTTTTAAAATTTGTCTGCTGTCACAATTTACATGTCTGCCTTTTTTTAAAAAGTGCAATTGTTGTTGCAGATTTAGCCTTTTTTAAGAAAGCATTATCAAATACTTGCGAATAACAAGGTCTCGTAACATGAGTTTTGGCAACTAAAATTGCCTGTAGTGTTTGCATGCTCACTGAGCTTTGGAAGTCTGTTTTTTATTGCGTCGCATCAAGCTGAATATTCGCTCACAAGAAACACTACTGTGTGGGAATGTTAAGATTCCCAAGTCCTACTTAGATGGGTATAAGGGTTTACCAAAGGGTCCCATTTTTTTTTAAAGCATAACCCATTGGTCATCAGCTTGTTTTGCAGACAATACATTTTCTGGAACAGAAGTCAATTGATAATGTAAAAATTCTGTTTCTAGTATGTCAACAGCATCAAAAAAAGATTCTGTTTCTTTTTTTAATAGCAAGCAAGGAAAAGAACCAATGAAATACTTAAGTGATGAAAATTGAACACAGCTTTTATTGGATACATCAGATTAGATACATTAGATTTCAGCATGCTGTAGTAATTCTGAACGTGTAGGGAAACTACGAAAATATTTTTTCACATAGGTGAAAAATTTCTCAATTTCATTTGTAGAAAAGTCTTTCACGCATTCTGCAGTTTGTGAACCAATTGTGATTTCATCATGATTTTTGTGATTTAAGGGGTCATTATATTTTACATCAAACACAGATTGTGAATTTTTCATTGTAGAGGATTGTGCACTAATGCCGTTTTTAACGAAACTGCTGCAAGAAAGACTTTCATTTCAATAATATGTTTGAATATTTCAATAATGTCTGAAAAATAGTTTTATATATAAAACAAAATAATTTAATAAAATTTTAGTCGATGCAAATGAGTTTCTCCCACATTAATTAGATAATTATTGGTCATCTATCTCCCTCATGATGCTGTGGGAATAATTGCCATTTGAAATAGCTGGGAAATGGATTTTTAGATGAAAGAACAGGAAAACTTTGATCACAAAATTTGTGACTTCGTTCTTCATTTTGTGACATTTTCGGAACATTCGTGATCTATACCCGACTTTTTGACTTTTGTAACTTGTAGATACAAATACAAACATCGCTCGCGATCTATTCCTACACCACGGTAGCAAGAAATGACATGCAAAATACAACTGAAAGTTACGACTTGCAAATAGGGGAAATATGTATTTAAAAAAATCATTTGCTTTGAAAAATCCAATTTCCAGAGCAAGCTATAAGAAACAGAGAAACTCCGGGTAAATCAGAACACTTGGCAGCTATGGTATAATAACATATGTTATAACCATACTTATCACATTTACAAAAAATCTGTGACAGAGCAGTTTAGTTGGTTTAAAATTTCTTCAGTAGTTTCAAGTTTGTAAAAACCATCGTCTGTCACACTCATAACAATCATCCAGCAGATTGTGCAAGTCACTCTGTCCTTTGTTGACAGTTGAAGTCTAGGAACTCGAACAGTGGTCCCCAAAGGTGCAGGAGGAAATTTTTTGTCGGAATTTATTTTCAATTTTTTAGCCTGTATTTTGAGATTCAATTTTACTTTTGACAGCATTCTCAACATTGAAGCAAAGAATACACAAAATACTAAGATCATGACCTTTATTTTCTCACTTTCATCATCTTTACTCTCATGTCCACAGACCTTATGCTTGAAACCGCAATGGACCTTTACCTTTCTAGCGTTAACTTTTTCAATTAGTGCCGAACTGTGACCCCCCTCTCACCCACTTGCCGTTGTTTTTTATTTTCCTTATATACATAATGTATAAGGAAAGTATTGTGAAAATCCTATAAATTAAAAAAATATTAACTGTTGAGAAATATGTTCGCTTTTCATATGTAATATCATGAGATAAATTGGGTAACATCATTCTCATGGATCTAGCTCGTTCCATTCATGAGAAAAAATATTTTGAGTAATTCTTTTGCATTTGAACGCCAATAGTCATTTATATGCTATAAGAATAACTTATTTCTCCATCTATAACGCTTGGCGAGCTTTTGGCGACGAATTTGGTGGAATGTTGCGAACTTGGTGACATTTTTTAATGTTGCCAAATTAATGAAAATCTCATCGAATGGATAAAAATAATGCTAAATCAATTAAAATGACGACAAATTGTCAAAAATTCAATATTTTAGAAAGAATATAAGTATCTACTATAAGAAAAATCTATTTTTTTACTGTAAAAGTAGTAAATTCACTGCATTATATAAGGAAAGTTGTGTTGCTCACTTCAGATTTTTTTTTTTTTCGATTTCATTTTTCCCTTTGATTTTTATATATTACAACTTAAACTTGTTACACCTCAATTATTTAATCTAAGGAAGTAAATTAATTACTGCAGTATTTTTAAATTAAAAATTTATTACCACAGATACCTATAATTATAAAAACTTTGAAGGTGGAAAGTTATTTTTAACTTTATTTATTTATATTTTAGTTATACAAATTCCAACAGCGAATTAACTGCCATACAATCTCAATCGCCGATCGACATTTTTTATTTGCTACAAAAGCAATTTCCTGGACTTTTTCCCTGCCATAATATTTATGACCTTATCCAGTTCCACAGTAATGTTGGAGTGAATTGATATCATGGCATGTGCACTCAGTCTGTCGTCACTCATTGGGCAAAGCTTCACTCTTTTCAGTGTCGAAAAGGATCTTTCTGCACTGGCAGTTGTTACTGGTAATGTAGCCAAGGCAGTAAGGAGGCACCTGATTGTACGATAATAGGTGCCACTACAATGCTCTAACACTTTCAGGACCTCAATGTTGGTGTCAATAGTTAAAACTCTTTCATACCACAGTTCATATTCAGCTTTGAGAGTAGCATTTTATCGTTGAAATATGGAGACAGACTTTCCAACTTGCTTGTGTCATCAACAGAAATAAAATCTGGAAACTTGAATATCCTCATTTGAAACATATCTTCTATCATGTAAATTTTGAATCACACTATCAACACAAAGAATGAAGATAATCACCCTGTAGAACAGAAATAGTTGGAGGATTTGCACATGTTGTTTGCTTTAATGTGAGTCTTGGAATCTTCACCTCACATTAAAGCAAACATCAGTTTGGAACACTATCTCTGCAAGCTGTGAAAAGCAGAATTAAATATTTCCTGATTTTTTTTTTTAATGCTCTCACTCGCTAACCACTGGGCTACTGTGCATTCCATAACTTTCTTTTTATTCCCCCAATTTAGACCGGAACCCGGTGGGGGAGGCATTCACAGGTACCGTATCCTCCTTCCCTTACCACCAACCTCTCGGAAGGACTTCCGATTCAATTATCCTCATTCCATCATTTAAAATATCCATATCGTTCCATCATTTAAAATATAAATATAATAATTTCACCCGATGTATACAATACATCACCACAATTCAATCATTTAAGTTTTATAATGACCATATGCTAAGCTCTTAATTCCATCATTTAAAATAACCCAATCCGATTCACAATCTCCATAGAAACGGCGCGACGTCCCCGGTTGTGCAGGATAAGTGGGAAGTAGGTCTGAACTTCCTGAGAAATGGCCAAGAAATTTAAAATCATTACTTCTTTAAAATCAGCATCGGGCTACTATTTATAATTATTTCTTGACCAGATTGGACTTGTAAGAAAGTCAGATCTTTGAGTTTTCTAAAAATGTAAATTATTAGTCGAAATTGTCGGTACTTTTTCCGATGCGAGGATTTAAAAACGAAAGTTTATTTTTTTGAGTCGTAAAGGACTTGTTTTAAAATTTTTAAAAAATATTAAAAATTGAAATTGAGATTTGAAATTGATATATTTCTACTCGCAATTAACTGCTCTTTCCGATCGTGTGATTTTTTTTCTACGACCTCTGGATGGTGGAGAAAAAGGGGGGAAAAATGGTCGAAATCGCATAAAACATTAAATAACAAAAAAGAAAATTCAAATTTTAAAAATAAGTTTTCACTTGTCACCTTATTTTTTTTAGATTTCGGGGGGGTCTTCAGCCCCTCCCCTGGCTACGTGACTGAGCAGAACCCTCTTCAGTAGTATAACGAAATAACTGCCGATTTGCTTTTTGTAGAATACCTAGAAAATGTGTGAAAATCTAAATGTCTCATATAGGTTAATCTGGAGAATAATTCCCCACACTTTTAAGCTTGTCAAATCACCACCAAGCATTCCAATTGCAATAGCTTTTTGTTTTAAACTGGTAAACCTCTCATATGCAATACATCCATGGTTCTATGGTTGCTACCATTTTGGGAAGTAACAGTGCATTTGTTCAACAACAACCATGTCTATTGGATTAACCCTTTTGATTTGTTTTGGACATGTTTTATAACATGATTTTAACTTTGTAACTTACTAACTTTATTATTTATTTTTGCAATTTTTTTTTTTATCGTTGATTACAGTTTCCTTATGACTGCTGGTAAGTGCGAGCAATGGACTGTAAGTGTAGTTCTGTTAAACTTAGTCAAATGAATATTGGTGCGAGCAAGGTGTAAGCTGGTTTAAAAAATGCTGTAGCAAAAATGAGGAAAAAAGGTGTAGCAAAATGCTCAAGAAATTTAGCCGCTTTTGTCACTGGAAAAATCACAATATGAACAAATTTTTTCAAAAATTGTTCTTTTGCATGCACTTAGCTATATAGCATGCTTGTGGTCAATGCTCCCTAAGCTGGCTGAGGGTGGAAAAAACATGAAAAATTCACAAAAAGAGAAAATCAAATATGTAGGGGGACAATATAAATGTTTGTGGGTATAGCACAATTTCTATGGCACAGCTGCCAACCTACCAGAAAATAAAATAAGAACACATTGTGGAAGGGAAAATTTTTGGCCGCACTAATGTGGTGCATTTCTACCTTAAATTGTAAAGCAACTGATACACTCACATTCATTAATACATTTGAAAAATAGTTTTTCTGTATAAAATACGAAATAGAATGGATGTAAACATATTGCTAAAGGAGAAAACACATTCCCAATAAAACAAAATATAAGGAGGATCGAGCCGTTTGACGTTTATGCAATATTGCTTTTCATTTCATTATTATGTCTGAAAATAGTTTTATTGTATATAACGTTAAATAAATATACAAATTTTAGTCTATGCAAATGTGTTTCTGAAACATTAATTGGATAATCACTGATCATCTCTCTCTCTTGTAACATTGTGGGCAATTGTAATTGCAGTTTGTAAGCACCAATTACGCAATCGCAGTATGCTGCCCACTTACTTGCTCTTCATATCCATTTTCGGAGCACGTAAAACTCACTTTTGGAGAAGCAGGATATGCTTCAGAGCAGCTGTAAAACTCACTTTTGGAGCAGCATGAAATGCTTCGAAGCAGACATAAAATTCTTGCCTTTTGGAGCAGCAAATTTACTAGGAGTAGTAAAATATGTCTATACCTAATATCTGCAAAGAATTCTTTTTAAAATGTTTAACTGGTCTACATACATTCAAGTACATTAGCAAAATATGAGTTAAGAGAATGACAATGCACATTTAATGTGGGGATGGGGGGAACAACCAGTGTGTTTGCTCTAACCTACTGCCTCATTTTTCAAAATGAAATTCACATAGTTTTCTAGATTTACCTGTTGTCTTTAGTAAAATTAAAAATAGTGCAAACTGCTATTTTTACAAAAATTTCACAATAAATCTGTATCTTTGAATTACTATGACATGAAGGTAAACAAAAAAATTCTTCTAGATGTTTTATATAATTTTGAATGCATACATATATAACTTCAACTTTTAAATGAAATGTTTTTATCTTTCAAAAGTAAGCTCAGCTATTAAAATTATGTTGAAACTTGGCATTGTGCATTTTCTGATTATGCAATTTTACAAAAATTAAAATTTATGTACCAAACACGATTAAAAACTTTTAGTCTCCAAATCAATATTTTTAATAATTTTTTTAATTATGTTTAAATTTTTTTTTATAAATATACATTTAGAAAAGTGAGTACTACAAGTGTAATTTGTTAAGATTGTCTTTTCTGTTTCTGGAAAAGTATAAATACACTATATTTTTAATAAATTTATAAATTAATTAAAACTTGTTTTGAATTATTGATACACACTCTTATACCTGCTACCCTTAGGAGTATAATAAAAAAAAAAAAAGAAACCTTTTATATTATTTGGTAAATTGTATGAAATATTCCTTAACGCCCAAGAAATAAAAATAGAATTACACAATTGTACTATTCATACGAAAATAATTAAAAAATTAACCTTGAGATTTCACCAAAATTTGAAAATAAGCTAGTTTAGTTAAGCTAATGTGCAATAATAAGAGGATGGACATGGATGGAAAAGATAATTGTGTACGGCAACGCCCGAGAATAAAAACTGAATTGCGCAATCATATACAAAAATAATTAAAAAATTAACCTTTAGAATTAATTAAAATATGAAAATAAGCTAGTTTAGGCATGTTAATATGTAATAATATGAGGATGGACATCAATGGAAAAAGATAATTATGTATTCTCAGCAATGCCCGTGAATAAAAACTGAATTGTGTAATCACATAATTTAAGAAAAAAATAATTTGTTTAGTAAAATAATTGTTTATTTTTACTCGCACTATAAAAATAAAATAGTTTTATTACTCTATAGAATAATTAGAAGATGAACGTGGATTTTGGACCTTCAGCAATCACTGGAAAATTAATTAAATGGTGAAAGTTCTTTCCCATGAATTTGCACATTTTATGGAAATAATCGTAAAAGTTGACACTAGAAAATATTCCTAAAGTGCCACTGCAATTGTGAGAATTTTGACTATAAGCCAAATTTTTCTTTTTCTATTGAATTTTGAGATTGGTGCAAAAGTATTCAATATTGCAAGGCTTCTTAAGTACTGCAGGGACTAAGAATGAAAAAAAAAAATGATTTCCAACCATTCATGATAAATATATGAAACTAGTATTTCTTTATTCCGCAGCATGCAAAGTGAAAACATTCTTATTTGTTTACACCGAACGTTCAATCAAAATAAAACAATATAAAAGCATTTGGGAAAGCAGATTATTTTGAAGTCAAAAGAAAAAAGTTTCAAGGGATTGCGTAATGAATTTATTATAGATAACTGTGACATGTGGAGTAGCCTCTAGCACACACTCTTATTTCCATCAGTGTTCTGTTTTGGTATGATGTACTAAGGGGTATTTATTGTCTTAGGGGTGAAAAGAATGCTTGGGAGAAGAGTCACAGCTGCCTGGCTCCAATGTTTTAACTTGAATGGGAGAAGTCTAATCACTTTTTTCCTTTATGGAATTACCATAGACCCTTCAGAGTGTGTGGAGAGGGAAGGGTGATTGTACCTACAGGTGCAGGATTAAGAGAAAAAAACATTGGGGAAGAATAACTATCAACTCTTCAGCAGAATGTGTTGATATTTATTATCCGTATCTACTTTGCTACGGACATTCAATTTTCTCACGCATTTTGCGAAAACAGCGAACATAGCTTAATTTCTGGGTGCGATTGCAATTCAAAGTAGTTTAAATGAGTCTTGAAGGTTAGTGTCTTTTGTTTGTTTTTTCCAGTGTTTAGAAATCTGCTCTATCATGTCTACAATTTTTGCAAAGTACCCAAAAATTTCGAAGTTTAGTTCTGTTAAAACTTTTAATCTCAATTTAAGTATCATTCTTTCTAATTTTGTTAAAGTACAAACTTTTTTCTAAGTATGGTTTTCTTTTAAATTTTGGCAAAGTATAATAATTTTTTTGTAATTTTGGCAGTCTTGTTCTTTAAAATTTATTGAATTTTGCAAAATCCCCAAAATTTTCTAATACTATTTATTATCAAATTTTTAAAGTTTTTGAAATTCTTTTAAATTTAGAAAATGTTTCAACTATCGTATGCTTTCTAAAATTTTCATTCTGCAATTTTATTAAGTTATACACAAAAATCTTATTTTGCAAAGGTGGGGAGTCTATTTCAAAACTTGGCACGATTTTGTACAAATTTCAAGAAAATCAGTTTTACAGAAAAAAAAAATTGATTTTTGGATCCAATAAAGAAACTAACCCAAATAAAACTGTAAAAATGAAGGTTTCTAAGTGTAACACTGGTAAACAGTAAACCTCTTTAACACAATAGCATTTAATATGAAAAAAAAAAAAAAAAAATCATGTATTTAATAAATAGTGATAGAATTAAAATATAATGAACACATATGAGGAAAATTTTCAAATTAATGTCAATGATAAGTGAACAAACAGATTAGTGTTTGCATAGTACAGATTTGTCAAATAAAATTGAAGGTAGCATAACTTTGTCTTGCAGAATCAATTCAGCTTCAGCTTCATCTATTTGCAATACAACTTTAGTCATTCTGACAACTTTGGAAAGTTTCAACTGAATAAAACCCCTTGCTTCAACCAGTTTGCACAGTCCATTGAATTCCCACTCATTAACAGGTATGATATCTCTTTTCTTACAAACACGTCTGTAAACGTCATATAATTTACCCAAATTCATGTCTTGAATTTTACAGTTCCTTTTCATTAAAATAAGTGTACACAATAATATCATTTGCTGAACAGGCATTGTAACAGTTTTAGAAGATTCTGAAAGCTGCAATCGGGATCCATAAATTTCATTCAGCACAGCACTAATATCTGGTACATCAACGCACAGTTCAAAAGATTTTTTCATGGGACTGCCAGAGTTACTACGATCATCTGATGTTGACTTTAAAGTGATCTTCTTTCTTTGTTTGTTTTGTACCATTTCAATTGCTCTACTACAAACATTTAAAGCTTTACGAATGTCCCCAGTACAAGCAGCTACTTTTCTTGCACATAGTTCAAGTGCAAGAGGTTTTATGATAGTTGTACTATCTTGCAAATTTAACAACCGATCTTCTAAGATGTCAACAATCTGATCCTTAGTGTAGGGCTTAAAATTCATCCATTTTGGTTTGTACTTGGAGGCATGTAGTCTAGGTAACATGCGGTCTGGCAGGTCAATAGCATTTGCAATGCCTATTAAAATAAGAGATGACTCAGGTAGGTGTGGCCACTCAAACAGGGAGTACAGAATTTCTTGTCCTTTACAATCTAAATGATCCATTTCATCCAATATTAGAATATTCATTCTACTGGATGTCACAATATGCTTTTCAAGGGCTTTCACAATGCTTTTAGAATTCACAATTTTAGAGGAAAGGTTAAACTCTCTAGCTATAGATTTGTATATGTCACATGGATTACTATTAGACATGCAATTCACAAAAGCGTACGAAATCGGCTTTTCCCAATTTTTGATCACAGACATTAAACATGTCGTCTTACCTGTGCCAGGAACACCGGATATATACATACTACCAGCTTCCCGCTTTTCGATATGATCTCTAATAAAAGTATAAATTTCAGAAATTTCTTTTGAACGACCAACGAGTTTCGTTAATTGATCTGTGTGGAAAACATTTTTCCCTATCACAAACGATGATGCATTTTCAGATCTTATTGTCGCTTTTACAGAACCAATATGTTCGTTAAAATTTTCATCTTGTCTAGCCTTTTTGGGAGAGCTCGCTGATACCATGCTCTTGAAAAGAGCTCTTTTAGCATTCACATTTTGCTTTCTGGAATTAAAGCTGTTAGACAAAGGTTCTTGGTGTAGTTTTTTAATAGGAAAATTTAACTGACTTTGGAATGTCATAGTAAGCAAAATCAAAAATAAGCACCAAAGATATTCTTGAGTCCACTTAAATTCTGTCTATAAAAATGCCAACTGGGCTAAGAGCGGGAAATGTTTCGCGGGAAACGGGACGGAAATGTTAAAGTACAGGTTATAAGCCCGGCAGCCAATCAAAAAGTTTTTAGTCTGACGTCGCCGAGACATTTAGCGAAACGCGGTTCTGGCAGTATGTATGGCCGGGGCGGGGCGTAGTAATTAGGTAACTGACAAAAGTAGAGGTGGTTTTGATGTAATATTTGGCTCAGTTGGCATTTTTATGGGCAGAATTTGAGTGGTCTGAAGAGTTTTACTTTGCATATTGGCTCTGCGTCCGATCCGACTCATTACATACTTATTATTAGAACCTTGTTTCAATATATGCATTCATAACACATGTCCATGACATATATTGATATAGGCTGTCCAGTATGAGCGGTTACGGGGGCGGATCATTGTAACGTAAAATCCCAATGTCACTTCGCTTCCTAAGGCTTCCCATATATATAGGAGCCAAAACCCAAAGTTATTGTTACAAAAGCCAAATCTGTGAAAAGCAAATCAAAAACCTCCAATGGTGCTAAACATCCTAAAATCTGTAATCAAGAATGGGAAACGGACCTCTCTGAAACCGAGGAATCTGATTGTGACGCCATTCCTAAATTCAAAGAACTTCAGCATGCGGCGCATAATTTCCTAAAACCCAAAACTCCCCCCCCCCTCACCTCTCTTCCAAAAACAACCAAAAGCAAAACAAACATCCCTCTCTCCAACAACACCTCTGCAGAACCTCCCCCCCAAACAATTGACCGTGAACAGTATCCCGACCCATTTTACGTAGAAATAAATGAAAATCCCAAACAACTAATGATCGATCTAAGCCAACTCACGGATGACCAGGTCAGAGCCAAGCTGACTGGTGAAATACTCAGGATTTACACCAAAACTTCAAACCACTATAGAACAGTTCAAGATTACCTAACAAAAAACAAGCTAAAATTCCACTCAATAAACTTAAAAAAAGAAAGACCCAAAAAAGTAGTAATTAAAGGGCTTCCCCCCCCCCCACTACCCCCCAGAAGACATAAAAGAATTTTTCGAAGCAAACGGATTCCAGCCAATCAAAATTCACCCCATGAAAAGTCTAAGAACAAAACTCCCCCTCCCCAACTTTCTCATGCGACTGATCCGTTCGTACGTTGCCCATCCGTTGGGAGCTGTACGTCAACCAATCACAGGCTCGAACGCACGACCGTGCGTTCATCCGTTGAACATGGTTCAAGTTCATGTTTAACGGATGCGTTGGTCACGTGATGCGTTACCTTCTGAAAAGACACCAATGAAAAGGCTTCTCTTGATAAACAAGATGGCCGTCACTTCGATCACAGGATTTCCAAATGCAAGAATGATTTCGGATATACAGCAGACTATATGAAAAATATTCTGATTGGTGAGTTATTATTTGTTTATTTAAAAGAAACATGGGAAGTTTACTCTTAAATCTATGCCAATTTGACGATCATTAGATAAATTACTTGTGTGATCACTTGTTCATTTGAACGTGTGGTCATAAAATTTTATTTTAATGTATACCGATCGCCTAATTTACTAATTTGGAACTGTAGAATGACCCGACTTGATCCAATTTAAAAATGTGATTAAAGTAATCTCCCCACATCTAATGTTCAATGTAAACTAGTACGCTCTCAATGAATGGATATTTGAGTAAAATTTATTGTAAATATTTTGTAGAAACATAGCATTTAATCGCACTCAGTTATTCATCATGACCATACCAAATATTTCTATCCCTTCCGAACTTTATCGGTATTTCAAGTTTTGCGATGTCATACTTTTTCACATAGTTAAGAAATCTGTCAGGATGTGTAGTATGTGATGCTATTTATAAATTGTTGAAATTCCCTTTAGATATAACAGTTTTTCAATAAATTATAATTAAATCCGAAAATAATGATTTAAATAATTATTTGTATAATGTGTTTAGTATGTTTTTGAGTCTTAAGTATAATGTGTGTTGTTTTTAAGCATTCCATATTCTGTATCCTTATGTGAATAAAGTAAACAACCCAAACCATATTTTGTTGCAGACTTCACATATAGCATATTTGTTATGTGGCATGCAAATTTGGGAATCTTATACACTTTTGTAATTTTTTTTATTGTACAATTTATTTTGGCATTTATATTAGCATTTATCAACTTCAACACAGGGTCCTCGTCCTAGCTATGAATGTTCTGATAATATATACTATTGAGACTACTTAACACGAAAGTGAAATATTGGTTAACACGATATGCAGGCTGTACCAATATATTTGTTTGTTTCATGCAAAATAATAGTTAAGATGCAGTGGTGAATTTATATACTGACGAATGCCAGGGACCTCGCTTCAGAGGAGAGCCTCATTTTGAACGAAAAATAAAAGTAAAATATCTTTAAGAAAAAAATGTTTTTCTTAAAGATTTTTAATAGTGAAGAGGGAAATAAGGACGAACTCGAAAATGAATCCCAAAAAGTGGATTTAAAGTATTTGTATTCGTATCTATGTGGAGAAAACATAATTCAAGCATTTCCAAATGTTGAAATAGTACTTCATACTTATCTGCGTTTGATGATCTCCAACGCTAGTGGGGAAAGGTCATTCTCTAAATTAAAACTAATCAAAAACAACTTAAGAAGCATAATGACTGAAAAGAGGTCATCAAATCATTTGTCAATTCTTAGCATTGAAAACTACCGTGTTAAAACGTTAGATTTTACTTATTGATACTTTGTTGCATCAAAAGCCAGAAAATGTCCAATTTAAAGTACCATAAAAAGTTTTAACTCTTTTCTTAGTATTGTGCTGTAATATCAATATTTACCGCACAGTTTAACAAATAAAAATGTATAATATTTAAACACTTGTATCGTTTAATATTTTCATAAAATATTATTATTCTCATCTTAATTTAATTTCTGTTCAAACTTTTGGGTGCAAATATTTCAAGTATGTTTATTAGATGAAAAAAAAAAGCGTAGCAGGATTTGTATAGAACGAGATTCAACGTGTTTATTTTTAAGTACTTTTTTTTTCTAAACTGGCTTTTAGAGTGTGTGTGTGTGGGGGGGGGGGGGGGGGGCTCTTCGGAAAAGATTGCCGGGGCCACATTCTCCCATGATTCGCCACTGTTAATATGAAATGTATGTTCTCTTTTATCAAGTGACAATGCACTTCTGTGTAACAGGCGGTTTGTACTTACTCGCATTTTATGTGTAAATCCCAGAGATCTTGAAAATAGTGACTTTTAGATTTTGCAATTGTAAATCAATATTTGTGTAACAACATTTTGTCCATTACATCTGTAAGCAACATCTTAATCGCTGATATGTTATGTATATATTTATGTTAATTATTTTACATAATTGTCTATAAATTTTATTGTAATTATTAGTTTTTTTTTTTCCAAGAAAAAAATGCCAAGAGTTAAAAGCACAGCTATTATGTTTATATAATACTGGTATGTGAAAAAACTTTTGGCGAGTAATCACTGAGCTGAAATTTCTGAATTATTCACTCGTTATTAGTAGAATTTTATAGCTTATTATGCAGCATTACAATTAGATTTGTTATATTTTCATTTTGCTAACTTGTTTGAATGCAGAAGAAATCTATTTAGCAATATTCTTCAAGGTTCGTGTGTAGATCGATTGCGTGTGGTATTCAAGTTCAAGTCTGATATTTATTACCATGAATATTTATCTACAGCTAGATACCATAATTTAAAAATATTCATTCTAATAGTTGAGAACAAGCAGTTTTGATGCGCTTTTTTTTACCAAGGGTTATAAAGTGATACTAATTCTGATTTAATTTGTTACAGGAATTTAAAGTGTCTAGAAAGATATATTTCTTGAAGGACTGAAAAATCTACAGCTGGTGCACACATCCTCTGCTCTGATCCCTTAAGATTGTGAAGAAGTTAAGGTATGTTTTTGTCACATTAATTTCAGTGCTTGACATTTACTATTCCTAGTTAATATACTGTAAATTAGAAATTCCTTAATTGGTGATTAAAAGTGTAAAGTGGTGATAAAAGTGTAATTGGTGATAAAAGTGTAAACTGGATGAATTTAAGTAAACATTAGATGTTGCTGTGCTGTTAAAAGTTAAATACTTGTATATAGAACTTTGTGGGGTAAACTGTTCCATATTTATAATATATGCTAAGTAAGTTTTTATAATGACAAACACATCTAACATATAAATACAATCTTGCTGTAGTCATTTTAATTTATAATCTGCAATTTGAATCCTCGTGATTTGTTTATCAGTCTCTAACACACACATGTGGGTTAGTCATTTCATTTTCAAGGACTTTCCAATGATCATACGGAAACACCTGACCTGTGCATGCAAGCAGCTCACTGAGTAAAGAAATATTATCAAAAAATTAAATTTAGCATTTTTAAAATTAAAGTTTTAAAAATTAAAATTTTCATTTTCATTACAATAATCAATCTGGTCAACTAAAATTTCTTAGAATAAATGCTAATTTTATTCTGATTTCCAGTTTTATATAAGCAAGCTAAACAATTTGAAATCAACTGTAAAAGTTACTGGTTTTAGATTTAAATTGTATCTTGTGAAAATAACCTGTTTCAAATTAAATTATAACTATCGTGAAAAGGATCAAATTGAATTTAAACTGCATTCATTGTAGGACCAATTTTAATATGATTCATATATTGCACATGTAATACATAACCCATTTGTCTTAAAAAGTTACTGCTAGCTTGGGACACCACCACAGTATGCATCAACTTATCAAGTGCATTTATTGCCTACGCAGAAGGTGTTTATTTAGGACATAAGCAGGCTATGATGCCAAGTAGTAACACATGCCACACTGTAGCAGGCATATGTTTTTAATATGCATAAGCTGCATTTTAATATTTTCTTTGTTAGCACAGCCTGTTCCACTGAATAGTGGGTGCATGTATTTAGTTTGCATAGGTCAAATTTATTTTTAGGTAGTGTAGTATAGCAACTTATATCTAGATAAAATAGTGCTCACATATTATTTGTTTATAAAAGTTATTGCTAAAATAGTGACTGTTATAGATAACAATTTTTAATTTTTCAATTCATTAGTTTTTTAATTGGTAAACATTTAATGATTTTTTAAAACTATTTTAACTAATGAAAGAATTTAATATTCCAAGATAAAATTACTTTTATATAGTTTAATTTAGGAGTCAGAGTCGGTATATTTTTACTAACTCCGACTGCACAGCCCTGAGTGTTCCCAATGATCAGTTTGTAAACATATGATGAAAATATTGCATAAAAGGAAGAATTGCTAATGACCATTATATATATAGAAACATGACATGTGAAATATGCCATGCTAATGGGGATTAAGATTTAGCAACTTGTTGGCACTAAAGTTAAAGCTTCATATCATTCCAATATTTTAAAAACATTTTCATTGTCCATGAAATATTATTTTTTGAAAATGTTTCATATAAGCTAAGATACTTACACTATTTTCAATCTGCTTCTCCTGCATAAAAGTCATATTTGGTTGTAGAAAATTGCATTTTTGTATAACTAGCTGACAGCCAGAGGTTACTTTTTTTTATCAGGTACGACTAACGATAGAACTGAAAGCCTCACTTTTATGATCAAAATCTACTGCTTTATGGTATACATTAATCCAAATGCAGAAATTTCAAATAGAATTTTAAAGTTTAAAAAAAAAAAGTATTCATAACAAAAAAAAAATGAAGACATGGGTTGCCCATGTGTGATTTATGTCAGGCCTTTGTTGATATTCTATTCATTTAATTTTGTAAAATAGTTGAAATGATATTTCTTTAAAACTATACATTTTATTTTTTACAGGTTTTTCTGAATTCAAGTATGGACTAGAAAATTTAAAGAAAGTTTGACTGGATCTAGTTTTGTTTTAAAAAAATATTCATATTTGTTGAACATAATCTGTTATAAAATATTTTATTTCTTATATCTAAAAATTTTAGCTGTATACTTCTGAAAAATAAACAAATTAAATGTATGTATTTGATTTTATTGTTAATTAGTATGTTTTGAATTTATCCATTGGGATTTAATGTTGGAACAAAAATATCGTAAGTATTTAGTTTGTACTCCAAAAGGGTACATGAGTAATTATGATGCAAAGTTTTTCGGAGGGGTGTGCTGGCCCCAATATGTGTTCTGTCTGGTGAAAAATATTGAATAAGACAAGTCCAATATTCAGCTTCACTGTTCTTATTAAAATGTTCTCTGTAGAAGTGAAGCTGAATATTAGACTCGTTTTTAACTATCTTATAACAATGGCTATTCATATTACCATTGTTGTAAGCAAACTGTCACCTAACTAAAAGGGCTTGCAGATATTTAAAATATGAAAACTAATATGGTTACACATAAACGAAGAAATATCTCTATGATAAAAATATTTATCAGACTGCTGTAAGACCCAATAAGTTCAACACTTTTCTGTATAGAGGGAAAATATTTTAGCAATGGGCAGTTGATCAACAAATTTGGAATTCTAATTCAGATATGTTTTCAAAACTGGATTTGCAGTTAGTTATATTGGATTTTAGTTTAGATTCAAATGTGGATTTCGGTTAATTTGCTAAAAAAAAAATTTACTAAATATGTGGAAATACTGAATAATAATAAAATATTTTAGCAATGGGTAGTTGATCAACAAATTTGGAATTCTAATTCAGATATGTTTTCAAAACTGGATTCGCAGTTAGTTATATTGGATTTTAGTTTAGATTCAAATGCGGATTTCGGTTAATTTGCTAAAAAAAAAAAAAATTTACTAAATATGTGGAAATACTAAATATACTGAAATATTCTATTAGATTTATTATAAGAAACATCTGTTCTTCATTTCCATTCAATTAATGTTAATGCATTAATAAAAAACAATTATTTTTCTCCTTTAATGATAATTCATTTCTTCGTTTTCTTTTTTCATTATTCAGTATTTTTCTGGTTTGAGTGAAAGTAAAAACAATATCTGAAAAAATTTATACAAGCACATCTTGCATCATTGATTTTCAATGGTTATAAGCTAGTTTTATTATATTGATGTAAAAAATATAACATTACAGGTTTGAAAGTTGAAAAAGCATTATTAAAATCATATTAATAAAATCAAAATGTGTTTTTGTGAGCATGTCAACTACTGAACTCAGCTTTGAAATTTTAAATGTAAAAATTATCACAACTCAAATTCTAACAAAATGAGCACATTTTATTTTTTTAACTAAATGTTAATTCTGGAAGTCCAATTGGATTAAATTTTTTTTATTGTTAAATATAATTTGCATATTATTTTGATGGTTTGATGTCGATGTGAAAAACAAAACTGGCGAAGTAGCCACAAAGAGGAACTACTGAGAAAACCTATAAGATATCCTGATGGAGCTGTACCATCAATGATGTGAATTTTATTTATATTTATAAATACTATTTATTTAATTAAACTATATATATTGATATTGCAACAAACAGCTTGTTACCAGCTGCTATATGCTCTTGGCTGGTCTGGGTTTTCAACAAGCCTGTTTTGATTGCTCTTAAACCAACATAATTTTAAAATACACGACAATGTGGATTATTCCTTTTATCTATTTTGTATTCTCCATGAAGTAATGTGAAATACTCCGTAAAATCCTACTTGAAATTGAGTGAGGTTATCAAACATTTTTGCTATTGGCTGGTATTATAAAGTTGTTGGCCTGAAAGCATTCTAAACTGATTAAAAAAATAGAAAAAAAAGAAAAATTATAAATGCAAGTGGAAATGTTAAAAGTTCCAATATTATGGGAAAATAGTTTTATTTATAAAGGTAAGCTGATTTTACTGCTAAAATATATCGGAAAGCTTTATTGGCAATTTTTGCTTTATTGGCAATTTTTATCACTCAGATTTCCTTCTTTTTACTTTGACGAATATGTTAGGTAAAAATATATATTATAAGAAAGAAGTTACTGCAATCTTTTTAAAATGTCAATTTCTTCTTCCATAAACTTCAGCTTACCAAATTTAATCTGTTAAAGCAATTTAATATTTCAAAGATCGAATAATGATAAGAAGCGAAAAGAATTTGTAGTAATGTGCATTGTTTTATTGAAGATATTAGCTAGGAAGAGCATTGGTTTATGTGAGAAAAATAAGCATTTGTCTTGTCAGATTATATTTATACTTCACACAAAATGCTGACATCTGGTTTAATAATTTTTTAGCACTATTCTCATTAACTATGAGTCAGTTGTTTATTAATCATATTTGTCTATTTCAATATTTGCTGACAGTTGCAGAATATAATTGTGAAGTCAGTTAAAGCTAAATCATGTTAATATTTGATTGTTCCACATCAGAAAACAGGATTAGCTTAAGTTGGATTAGATATGAAATTAATTTACTGCTTAAAAAAGTAGATTAAATTTTTTGTGTTTGGATAATACTTGTCACCATCTAAGTAGTAAAACTTAAAATACCAAGAAAGTCTAGGTATTTTGTAAATAGTAATACCTTGGTAGCCAAACAATACTTTAACAAACACTGATGAATATACAAAAGACACAAAATATAATGTAAAAAAAATATGCATAGCAGAATGGGCACGAAATTGTCATTAAGAAGCACCCCAAATTTGCAAAATGGTAAATCTACTAACATATGCACTAAAACCCCGGAGTAGTGCATAAGGTTCATGAAGCCTGTTAGCCCAAAATTATAAAATTTGGAAAGCAAAATAACATTTATATTTAAGGTAAGTATTGTTCAACTTTACTTCTAAAAATGTAACATATCTGGTAAAGATCTCATAAACTAGGTGATTTTTCACAGCCAACATACTATTAAAAATCTGAGTTCTTTTATAAGAAAATGAATGGAAATTCAAAAGATTTTATTTTTACAATTATATATATATAAACCCAAGGCTGTTTATTTAAATTTATACTGAAAGATATTAATTCTGAAGACTCAATAGATGCTAATATATCAATCCTCAATTGTTGGCAAATTGGTGTATTTCGAAATTACTAAATAATTAAGATTTTTGCATTATTGGCGGAGAGAGACTTCCACAAATAAATAATCTCATAAATATATTAAACGAGAATTGTGGTCAAAAATATACAGTAAATACAAATAAGCTCAATTCAAGAATTTACCAAAATAGGATTTCATTTGAAAAATCCCTAAATAGAGAATTTGAAGAAACAGATTTACATATATACTGGGATATGGCCATATCCCAGAAAACATGAGATTGTATCCTTCACCCGGCCCGGGGGAGCGGACACCACTTGAACGGGAAGCCCGATACTTCCAGTAATTTTTTTAAGCTGGAGAAGACATGAAATATTCACAAGGGGAACTGAAATATGAAGCCCTCCATAAAGTTTGTAGGGGGGGACATGCCGGCCTTGTCCAAAGAAATTTACAAATTTAGAACACGTTCCCGGCCCGAGGACCATTAAGTCACGGCCGAAATGCTTTTTATTCAAATGTGTTTGTACAAAGAACTAAGATAAAAGTTTTTCAAACATTTATATTTACATATAGCTAAATTCAACACAATAATCTCATGCACTCTATTAAAATTCACTTAAATTTTTTTCAAATTTAAATACGCCCAGCCCGACCCGACTCACGGGACAAATCGGGCCTGCGCTAATTGACCAGACCTCAATATGAATATATTATCATAGAACAATATGAAAATCAATCGAACAGCTGCTGTCAAATAGTAAACAAATCCTAACCAATCAAGTTGAGCCGCACAAAGATTTCCTCTTTCCCACACCATTTGCACCCCTATCGCCTCATACAGCGTGGAAAAAGAGGAAAATCCCTTGTGCTCGAGAACTCCATGCGTTGACGGATTAGTGTGAATCAATGCTCTGCGTTGCTCCTCTGACGGATAGCCAACGCAACGGACGAACGCGTCAGTATGAATCCGGCCTTAGAAGCCATATACAAAGTTAGGCATGTTAATTATATCTTTGCGGAAATTGTTCCCTTCATCTCTAAGGGCTATGCCCAATGTTATAGATGCCAGGGGTGGCAACACTCGTCAGACCGGTGTTCACATGACCATAGATGCCTGAAATGTGCAGGATTCCACCCCACCCGAGAGTGCACTAAGCCTCGTACCACCCCTGCCACCTGTGTCAACTGTGGAGGCCCTCACCCAGCGAACTACAGAGGTTGCCCAGAAAATCCCGAAAATAAAAGAAACCCTCCCCCCCCCCCCCCCCGTATGGTACAACTACAACAATTTTCCCCTAAACTCTGTTCCAAATTCAAGAAACCAATCTCCGATTAGAAACAATTACCAAGCACAACAAACGAACCAAACATACAGCCAATCCACCCATAATAGGTTCCCCCCCCCCCCTCCACCAAACGCTTGGAATCCCCAACGTAGCAATCTTCAGTGTAAAAACATTCCCTCAGTAAGAAATCAACTTGAAACTGACAAAGTCAGCACTATGACAAAGAATAATCAGCTCACCATCTCTTCTCCCCCCCCCCCCTCCCCACGCACCGAGAACCGAAAACCAAAACAGTGGTACCCTCAGCAATCGCTTAAAAAGCAGAGAAAAACACGAGAACTCTAATTCTATAGCTCCAAACAGTGAAAATAGCACAACTCAACATTCCAGCACTCAGGAAAATCCCCCCCCCCTCACTGACACAAACTCCCACGCCAGGACAATCAACACAAAGGACAATGCAGTAATAAGAAATCCCTCCGACAGAAACATCAACCAGGAAAACACCTCCCCCCTAAATGACTTGTTAAAAATTTACACAGAAGCCAAAGCAATGTTCCAAAACCTGAACATAAATAAAATACTAAAATTCCTAAAAGACCTTGGTGAAATCTTCCAATCCAACATCCCTGTAGTCGATAAAGGCCTCCAAGTGTTAATATTATTAGATCACCATTTTAATCAGAACCCCAAAACCCAAACATGATCCCTCCCCCCCCCCCCCCCAAACGCATTCATCATCTTATCTTGGAACGCTAATGGAATCAAAAACAAGATTCACGAACTCAGAGACTTCGTCGAAGAACATAAACCTCATGTTCTATTGATTCAAGAAACAAAGATCAAAGACCCCCCTAACAAATACCGCATTCCCAATTATTCGTCTTACCACACACCTCGCCAAAACAACACTAACACCCAACAACACCAGCACGGCGGCACTGCCATTTACATTAAAAATAACCTAGAACACATAAATATGACTCCAATACACACAAACATTATTGAACACACACTAATTAAATTTAAATTACCAAACTCCCATTTCATTCTTATTGGCTCCATATACGCCACACATAGATCAAGACACAACATAACTGACGATCTCTCTGCCTTATTTAGCCTTCACGACAGATCAATAATGATGGGGGATTATAATGCCCACCACACTAATTGGGGCTGCAGCAGAAGAACCAAATATGGCATAGACATCAACTCACACTTACAAACAACACTAGTCTCAGACACCTTTACCCAAATACCACCACCAGAACAACCTCTATAATAGACTTTGCTCTCCAACATCCCCGCCCCTCATGAAATCTACACAATTAACGACCTAAGCTCCGACCACCTCCCTGTAAAACTCACTCTGTACTTCAACACTAACTTTCCCATTACTCCCTCTTGTAAATCTACAAACTGGAAACAATTTCAAAAAATATTAGCAAACTCCCCGCTATTATTTGCAAACATAAATAACACCCATGAAATAGATGTCAGCGTTACCAAGCTCACCAATGAAATTAAATCGGCAATTGCCACGGCCACCTCTTTCAACCCCCCCCCCTCCCTCACATCACAAACTTCCCTTTCATATTAAAAAACTAATTAAAAAACGTAATGAAACCAGACACAGATGGCAAACTACCCGTTTCCCCCCCTTAAAGACTCACTTAAACAACCTGAACAAGCAAGTTAAATTTCATATCCATACACACAAACAAATTCAATGGAAACGTTTCATCAACACACTCGCTCCCACAGATCACTCCCTTTGGGAATTCGTCAAAAAAATCAGAACTCCTAAAACTCGCATAACCCACCTAATTACCAATCAAGGCATTGCCCGAACTAACACAGAAATAGCTAACGCCCTTGCAAATAAATATGAAGAGCAATTCTCAGAAAACCCTAATCTAAGCAGCCCTCAAATTGAAAACGAAGTAACATCCAATCTAGCCTCTTTTCTTAACAGCCCCCCCAGATCCATTACCAACCATGCCCCACCCTCAGAAGTAATTAATGAAATCAAAAAACTTAAAAATAGAAAAGCACCGGGCAACGACAATATAAACAATAAAGCAATTAAATCCCTCCCCCTTAATATCATCTATTACCTCACAGCAATCATAAACTCCACTACTTCCCAAAAGAATGGAAGACAGAATCTGATGTCGTAATCGGTATCCCGAAACCAGGCGAGGACCACACCCTAGCTCAAAATTATAGACCCATCAGCCTTCTAAACTCTCTAAGCAAACTTACGGAGCGAATTATTCACAACAGGATCAGACAACACATCGAAACAAATAACATTATCAAACCCGAACAATTTGGCTTTAGGCCCCTACACTCCACCACACACCAGTTGGTCAGAGTCACTGAATTCATTTCTGAAGGTCTTGAAATCGGCCTCTCCACTGGTCACAAACCACTCAGGGCAGGAGTCCCACAAGGCTCGCAATTGGCTCCGACCCTTTTCAATCTATACATAAATGATATACCCAGAGCACCTAACAACCAACTTGCAATGTACGCGGACGATACTGCCATCTACACTAGAAGCTCAAAAAGATACGTAATTCGCTCCAGACTTCAAAAACACATCAACACAATTTCCGCCTGGTTTCGAGTCTGGAAAATAAAAATAAATGAGAGCAAAACCAAATGTCTACTCTTTTCAAAAAAGAATAAGAAACCTAAAGAAATTCAAGTAAATAACAATATCATCCCTTATGTTAACACAGCCAAATATCTCGGGCTAACCTTTGACACAAAAATGACTTGGAAACCACATACATAATCAAGAATTTCCATATAGCCCGAAACAAGTTGTCCACCATTCTTCATTCTCCTTTTGCTAGCTACCAAAACAAAACATTACTTTATAAAACGTCCGATCTTACTATATGGCTCTACGATATGGGGTTTCACCGAAGCCAGCAACCTAATCCAAATCCAAAGAACCCAAAACAAAACCCTGCGTCACATAAGGAAAGCTCCCAGATATCTTAGGAATGACGTCATTCATCGGGACTTCGGAATCTCTAAAGTCAACTATCAAATCGCCAAAAATGCTACAAAATTTTTCAAAAATTTAAACAGAATCCCAAATGAAGAGATATGTAATCTCCCTGAATATGATCCGCACCATTGGAAGTTCAGAAAAAGGCCAAGAGCCTCTACAATACTAGGTAAGTCAATCAGAAATCACCATTCTAGAAATTCAACATCTCGATAAATGAAAATAGTAATGACAAGACTTCTTAGTACTCACTCTCGGTGTACCTGCTGCACATCCTAAAATACTTATATAAATATGTATATTTATTTAAAAAAAAAACTTAAATTACTGCCTAATAGTGATCTTTCATCTCTCTTTTACTCTCATCCCCCTTTTCTGGAGCATTTTATGGCATTTCAGAGTACATGATCTACAACTCGGAGATTCGGCCTAATATGGCCAGGCGCTCCATAACTGCAACCCCAATGGATGACCGTCACCTTCGAGATCTAAAGTCTTTAGTTCACGAAGGTGACGTGGATGACCTTCGAGATCTTATTCACGATGGTGACGAGCCATGGAGTTAGAAGTACTTCTAACTCCATGTGACGAGCCTTAGGAGCTTCACGTATAGAGAAGCCTTACGTATATACACCACACGGGATATGAATTTTATTAACTGTAACTTTCACCTGTGTTAAAAATGTAAACAACTTTTAAAAGCAGTTTACGCCATATCCTCTGTGGTTTTAGCTCCTTAGAGCGCAATAGAATAGAATAGAATAAAACCAGTGTAAGTGTGTAACTTTCAAAACTACTTTTACCTTAAATTATTCAGTTATTTAAATTACGTTTATATGCGCCAGAATTTAAAGTTTTATTTATTTTATTATGGAATTGCAATGTAGAAAGATAAGGCTTATTTTATATCAACTACGTCATTAAGATATCGAGAGCTATTTGCGATATATCCAGTCAGTGTCATTTTTATTAAAATTATTTTAATTTTATGAACTTTATTTTATGAACGTGGCGGCGTTCCGCACAAACTAATGTACATGAAGTGGAACTTTTATACGAGGAATGCCAAGTGTATATTAAAGAACACGGCATCGTTCCGAATTAAGTACTTAGTGAAAATGAAACAGTACTTCTAAAGCCCCATTCATATGCAAGCCAGTAATTTCCGGCAATGGGGTCGAAAGCCCAGACCGTCCGATTCACAGACTAATATAGTATTTTTGTGGTCTGACTCGTCCTTAACCGGCAGTGGGGTGTAAAAGCACAGACTAATATACTATTCACCAATGGCAGCTCGTGATCAATACGTAGAGAGGGGCGCTGATTAAACTATGCTTTATATATCTATATAAATAAATAGAAAATATGCTTGTATATGTGTTTGTGTATAATGATAATTAGCTGCTAAAACTTGAATTTATAATTAAAGTCTTAAATTTATAATAAAGTTTTATTATACATTCAAGACTTAGGCATTATCCCAAAGACCGGTACAGTCTTGAATTTGGCGACTTTTCTGGCGCCCGATGTTGAGACAGTTGCCATAGTATCCAACCAAGTCGCAAGGTTACCATGATTATGTGAGCATGAATGTAAATAAACAACCTGCCTAGTAAATGTGCAGAAACGTAAGTGCAAAGGGACATTATTTTTATCATAGCGCGTAACGGTAAACTGACGATGATGCCAAATAAAAATTGAAATTAATCTTATTAAACATAGAATTTATATTTGTTTAGAATACATTAATAACATTATATATTTAAAGATTTCATTTGCTAAAGTGCATTTTAAGAGAATATGCACTACTACTCATTTTTATCATAGTCACTAAGTAGCGTTCTAAAGATGTATACATTGACTAGCAAATTCTGCAATGTATATGCGAGTGAGGGGAAGATATATAACGATTTTTAGCAACACAACTAGTGTATATATTTTATAAAAGTTAATATTTTATTTTCCGGTTAATAAAAAATATCCATCAAAGAAGATAAATTTAGATATATCCTACAAAAATTAGAGGTTAAACGAATGTAAGTTTCTAAAGTAATGTATATATATACGTATGTATATGTATATATACGTATGTATCGTAATTCAATGTATATGTCAGAGGTCGCACGTAGCAACAGGTGTTCTGTGGCTCATAGAGTGATGTAGCAATTAGAATATGGATCTACGCCCGCTTTGCGAGCTAACCGCCCGCTAAAAAAACATCACAGAATCCAGTCCCGCTGGCTGTCAGAGGTCGCACGTAGCAACAGCAGCTTTTGCAACGGGTGTTCCGTGGTTTATAGAGTGATGTAGCAATTAGAACATGGATCTACGCCCGCTTCGCAAGCTAAACTCGCTACGCTCGCCCGCTAAAAAAGCATCACAGAATCCGGTCCCGCTGGCTGTCGGAGGTCGCACGTAGCAACAGCTGCTTTTGCAACAGGTATTTTGTGACTCATAGAGTGATGTAGCAATTAGAACATGGATCTACGCTCGCCCGCTAAAAAAACATCACAGAATCCGGTCCCGCTGACTGTCTGAGGTTGCACGTAGCAACAGTTGTTTGTGCAACAGGTGTTTTGTGGCTCATAGAGTGATTTAGCAATTAAAACATGGATTTACTCCCGCTTCCCGAACTAACCTCACTGCGTTCGCCTGCTAAAAGACATCACAGAATCCGGTCCCGCTGGCTGTCGGAGGTCGCACGTAGCAACAGGTGTTCTGTGGCTCATAGAGTGATGTAGCAATTAGAACATGGATCTACACCCGCTAAAAAAACATCACAGAATCCGGTCCCGCTGTCTGTCGGAGGTCGAACATAGCAACAGCTGTTTGTGCAACAGGTGTTCTGTGGGTCATAGAGTGATTTAGCAATTAAAACATGGATCTACGCCCGCTTCGCGAGCTAACCTCGCTACGCTCGCCTGCTAAAAAACAACACAGAATCCGGTCCCGCGGCTGTCGGAGGTCGCACGTAGCAACAGGTGTTCTGTGGCCGATAGAGTGATGTAGCAATTAGTACATGGATTTACGCCCGCTTCGCGAGCTAACCTCGCTACGCTCGCCTGCTAAAAACATCACAGAATCCGGTTCCGCTGGCTGTTGGAGCTCGCACGTAGCAACAGGTGTTCTGTGGCTCATAGAGTGATGTAGCAATTAGAATATGGATCTACGCCCGCTTCGTGAGCTAACCTCGCTACGCTCGCCCGTTAAAAAAACATCACAGAATCCGGTCCCGCTGGCTGTCGGAGTTCGCACGTAGCAACAGCAGCTTGTGCAACGGGTGTTCTGTGGCTTATAGAGTGATGTAGTAATTAGAACGTGGATCTATGACCACTTCGCGGGCTAACCTCGCTACGGTTGCCAGCTAAAAAAACATCACAGTATCCTGATCCCCTGGCTGTCAGAGATCGCACATAGCAACATCTATCTGTGCAAAAAGTGTTGTATAGTTCATAAAGTGATTTTCATCTTACTTCCGTGCTTCAAAATCTCAATCAAACTCAATCTGGAATAAACCACGTACGATTCCTTATACGTAATGCGCATTCTCTCCAAAAACACAGCAAACCCACGTATAACCATCAAACTCTTCAGTACTATCATTCCTCTCACACAATCGCATTACCCACTTGCAATCAACCCCTGATTCATACACCATTTAATTGCATTCATTTTACCACTATCAACCAAAGTTCAATCAAACGATCAAAAAGACCAATACTAAATCTTTCACTCTTCATAGCCATTTAGTACACTCAAATGAAATCAAAGAAATTTTACCAATACTTGTATTTAAATCTTGTTCCCAAACATCTAATTTTAAAAAATCAGTAGAATAATTCATAATGAGCATAAAATAACACAAATTAAGACAATTGCCAGAGTTATCAACTCGCAAGGTTACCAAGGTTATGAAGTACGAAGAGTTACTAATGTCGCAACATAGCCCTTCGCTTATTGCCGATTTGGCGCTATAGAAAAAAAACAACCGTACCGGTCTTTGGGATTTAGCCAAGACTTATTTTGCTGTGAGAGTGATTTTTACTATATATTTTAAATATCTTGGAAATTGTTTCTTAGTTTTATAATTAAATTTGATAGGTTTTTTTTTAAGATTTAATAGTTGAATATTGTACTGTGCTGCATAAAGAAGAGTTGAATAATATTAGATTTATAGGCATCTATGAAATATTTACCATTCTTTGTAATTTTTTACATTCAAGAGTCAAAAACATATGATGTGGGCTACATATAAATTTATTTCATTCCGAGGTAAGTTAATTTCTGTAACAATATAATAATCATGTGTAAAAAGCTTTGAACAATATTAAATCAATCGCATATATATTAAAATTTGGTTCTTTTGTTATCAGCGCCTTATAAACGTAATAATCGCACTCATTTATATGCACTTACAACAAATATATAAAAATGATTATATTGACTTCGTATTACTTTAAATGGTGTTTGGCATTTTTGGCTACATTGATGGCGTCGCTATTCAACATCGTTTCCAAATGTACTATAATGCGAAAATGTTGCATGAGAAAAGAGTTGACCGATTTAATTTGCAATTTTTGCATGTAAAGTTTATTATACAAGTATAAGTCGTTTCATGAATTAACTACCAACATCTCAAAATCAGGGCATGCCATGGTTTTAAAATCTGTATTCTTTGTTTCTTACTGATAATAAAATTACTGTATAATTTGATTTCTGATGATTTTTAAAATACCTTTTATAAAACGATAATGTATATCTATTATCAAAAGATTTTATATGATTGACTGACAGTTATTTATTTTATATTAAAAAAACGTTTTAAATTGAAAAATAGTTTTCATTAAATAATCATGTACTTTATCAAAATATTTTACATGAATGACTGCCATTTATTTATTTTATATTAAAAAAATGTAAATAAGTGTGCTTTCTGTATATTTGTACTCGCTAAAAGTAAATAACATTTCATACTTCATAGACAATATAATTGTACAAAATGTTAGTCAAATTGTCCATTTCTTTATTTGGATGTTGTGTCCACAAAAATTTGGACAAAAAACAAACAAAAATTTGGACAAAGAAACAAAAATTAGGAAAACGTCCGGATTTTGGATGTCCGGATTTTCGAGGTTGTACTGTATTGAGATTAGCTATATTAACAGCATCCTCAATAAGCAATATAGTCTATATATTAAAACATTTTAATATTAAATTCATCAATTAAGCTTCATTTTCATTAACTTTGTGTCATTTTTGCAATTTTGGTGATATTTTTGTCAATCTGAGGCAAAATATCATTAAGGTGGTTATATTTTGGAGTATATTAGGCAGAGAGAAGAGCATTTTTTATATAATAGAAGGTATGCCTGACATGACGGAATTAAAAATTTGCAAAACATACCCTTCCATTTAGCTTCATTTTCATCAATTTGACAACATTTAAAAAGTTGCCGGTAAATCCGGAGATCAGGTCACCGTAAGTTTTTTTCTAAGTACAAAAGCGGGCCAAGTTGGCCTGTGGTTGGCGCTTTCTTCCTTGTTTTGAAATTGGCTCCACCCATCCTCAGTGATGTCATTTACCATCATTAGAAATAGGCTCCTCCTACCAAAATGATGTTTTGGTAGAAGAACCCTATTTCTAAAGACAGACTATTGTGTTTGTTCTAAACAAGATTTTTTAATATAAACGATAATTTAATTTAACTTAAATAACAGTGCATAATACTCAAAAAAACGTTACAAAATCAGATTTTTGTGTATTTTAAGAAAATTAAATAACTTTATAAAACTGCAGAATAAAAAAATTAATAATACTCATGTAAACGTTCCAAAATCAGATTTTTGTAAAATTTAAAATTTTTATGCTACAATTTTATCTGTGCATATCGCACGTATCAAGATCGCTTTCTCCATCTAACTGAGGATCCATATAAAGGAAGGGGTTCGACCTACAGGTCCGTGTAAGGGCAGGGATTCGATCTAAAGATCGAAAATTGTGGAACGGATGTATCAGTGGTCCGTACAGGGGCAGGGGTTCGACCTAAAGGTCGTTCTACACCGGAATGGGGCCCCCAGTGATCTCCGGTTTATTAGGAACGGTCGCCTGCGGCGCCCAGAGACAGAATATGCTACAATTTTATCTGTGCATATCGCACGTAGCAAAATCACTTTCTCCATGCAACCGAGGATCCGTACAAGGGCAGGGGTTCGACCTAAAGGTCGAAATTTGTGGAACGGATGTACCAGTGGCCTGTGTAGGGGCAGGGGTTCGACCTAAAGCTCGAAAATTGTGGAACGGATGTATCAGTGGTCCGTTTGTACCAGTGGTTCGTGTAGGGGCAGAGGTTCGACCTAAAGGTCGAAATCTGTGGAACGAATGTACCAGTGGTCTGTACAGGGGCAGGGGTTCGACCTAAAGGTCGTTCTACACCGGAACGGGGCCCCCAGTGATCTCAGGTTTATTAGGAACGGTCGCCTGCGGCACCCAGACACAGAATATGCTAGAATTTTATCTGTGCATATCGCACGTAGTAAAATCACTTTCTCTATGCAACCGAGGATCCGTACAAGGGCAGGGGTTCGACCTAAAGGTCGAAATTTGTGGAACGGATGTACCAGTGGTCCGTGTAAGGGCAGGGGTTCGACCTAAAGATCGAAATTTATGGAGCGGATGTACCAGTGGTGCATATGTACCAGTGATCCATGTATGGACAGGGGTTCGACCTAAAGATCGACATCTGTGGAACAAATGTATAAGTAGTCCATGTAGGAGCACCTAAAGGTCGTTCATTTTAAAATTAAAAAAAAGAACAAAACTTAGAAAGAAAGAAATTTGCACTCTAAAAATGTTTAAAAATTGATACTTATAATAAGTTTCTACTCTAACTAAAAAGATTAAGAACTTTCAAAGGAGGGAGCAATTTTCTAAACACTGAAAATATAAACTGAGTTTCAAAACGCAGGATAAATTAAACAAAAAACACTAACCTTCAGGACTCATCGTCCGACTCAGAGTCGGAACAATGCTGAAATCTTTCTTCCGCCTGCTGCTTTATAAGGTCATCATCATTTGTATGGGGAGGAAAGATGGAAATGATTCCTTTTATAAATATATTCCATGCTTCCTCCCCAACCTCATGTCCAAGCCTTCTTTTATACATATACGCATACAAATATGAATCAAATTGATCTTTCACTTTGCGGGATTTGCTTTTTCTTTTAATCGCCGACCACGTTCCCTCAATCGAATTAGTACCACCAATCTTAATCTTTTCATTCCAAAAAACACTCGCACAAATATCCTGGTAAAACTGTTTCCAACCAGTAACAGTTTTGTCGGAAATATTTAACTGATTCATAATAAACTTGCACTCACAATCATTAAACCACAACAAAGTCATAATTAAAATATCAATCAAACTCAACTTACTTTTCTCAAACCATGTATCCCTCCTTACCTTATACTCCTACTGACATCATGTTGATTCATTCCAGATCTCTTTCGGCACCTCCATTCGAATCCATCAATCCTCCTATCTATCTCACATAACTTCATTTCATCTCCACACTTAGGACAAACATATTTATCACTCATAATCCCTTTCATAACACACCAATTAATCACTTCTTTCAAACCTTTATTCTCCAAATCATAGTAAAATTTTATTCTAGATTCATTCATACCAACATCCATTCTACCACGCTTTACAAAACTACATTCACCTTCCATTTGCTCGCGCATACCAGAAGACATAAGGGAAATATGATCGACGACAAAAGAAAATCCGCAAAAGTAAAACTAAAATGAATAATTATTACAAAATAAATCAAATAACGAAAGAACAAGCAAACACGCACAACAATGGACAAAAATATTGATAGAAATGTTCTTTTACATCAAAAAACTGTAGCAAACACAAAAACGTATTCTTATTGGATGTTACACAATTTCCGCCGAAAACATCCGATACAAGGTTACCAGATTGCAACATAAAGCGCTCACAAAGTGCGTGGCGTCTTCTCCGATTTAACCAAGGTGACCTAATCTACGGATTAGCCAAGTTGCCAAGTTAGCAACATCCCGCAAATTTTTCACCAAGCATTACAGACAAATAGAAAAATGGATTATTCCTATAATCGATTCTTATGTTCTTTCCAAGTTATTTAATTTTCATCAATTAGTCATAATTTTCATTGAGAGTCATTTTTATCAATTTGGCAATATTCTGCCAAATTCATTGCAAAATTTTGTCAAGGGTTATGAACTTAGAAATTGGTAATTCTTATAGTAGATGGTGTCTAAATAAACTATTACTCAGAGTATCTTCTCTCAAGAATGGAATGAGCTAGGTCCATGAGAATAACAAATTTATCTCATAATATTACATATGAAAAGTGAATATATTTTGCAGAAGCTAATCCTTTTTTTTTAATTTTATGGGATTTTTTGATAAATTTATTTTAAAAGTTTGCAATATCTCGAGAACAATTCATCAGTCGTTTTCTAATGAAAAATTGCATAAGAAATTATTATTTATGTAACTTTATTAAAGCTTCTAATTTTTACAAAATTTGGGAGTGTTCTGAACATTTGATTTCGTATGAAAACAATAGGCTTTCAGTATTCAACGGTTGCAAACCCAGACCACTCGACTGACCCTAGGTTTTGAGTTGACGAAATATTTTTGTTCCAAATTTCATTCAAATCGCTTCATTCATTCATGAGATTTCATCTCCACAGACTGACTGACACAAACATTCACACAGACATCACCTCCCGGCCGCTCACTTTACTGCTTATGCCCTCAGGTGAGTCGGGCGGCCTGGACTTTCTACAGACATCACCTCAAAACATCTGATTTGTGTTCAGGAATGCCTAAAAGGTGTTCTCCCTTCAAAAATTTGAATTTTCCACCCTATCACAATATTTTCCTTATACATTATACTATGTGTATAAGGAAAGTTAAATGGAGGAAATTTCTGCATTCTTAATGCTATGTATATATATATATATATATATATATATATTATATATATATATATATTCGTGGGAGTTTTTTTTTTTTGCGATTTCAAGTATTTTTAACAATTGAGGATCAAGTGCTGGCTTTTAAATAACTTAGCAATTTGGCTAATTAGCAACAAAAAACTAGCCAAATGAAAAAAAGGTTAGCAAAACAGATTCATCATAAAGCATAGATTCCTAAATCGTTATTGAAATAAGGAATAAAGAGTTGTGAAAAGGCCAAATCATAAGTTACTTATAAAAATTCTTCAGGCTTTCATAATTTTGATTGTATCGTATTTACATTTCTGTTTGAATTGTGATAGAGGTCAGTCAGAATTAACTTCTGATAGATATATTTTACAATAGCAGGGATCACACTCATAGGCACAGAGTTTTCAAAATCTCAGAGGGTGCACAATCCAATAAAGTTCTACAAAAGATTCACAAAGTTAAATGCTATAAAGTTATAATAACTTACAATACTTCCTTGAAGAAAGCAAGCATATGTCAGTTAGGTGATTATAATTATTTCGAGGACGTTATAAGCTCCCTACTTCAGGCCAAAGGAAGAGTATGCGCCTTTAACAACAACCACTAAGAACGAACTACCTAACGAACAGCAATCTTAGCCTAAAGAAAAGAGCTTATAATGCCATTGAAGCAGCTGTAATCACCTAATCACCTGCTATCTTCAGGGAAGTCGTATAAGTTGTTGTCTTACAAGCAGCAGTTTTGGGTGGGATAACCCAGTGGTTAAGGCAAAGGGATTGTACTCGGAAGACCCGAATTCGATTCCAGGCTATGTCCAAATTGTCACTGTGTTCATGCGGAGTACGAGCATGTTAAATCTGGGAGTTCTAAAGTCCTTCCGAGAGTTCGGTAGCAGGGGAAGAAGGGTACGGTCCCTATGGATGTCACCCCCAATGGGTTCCGGTCTGAATTGGGTGACTTTATTCCGGTGATCTAAACATATACATTGCACCTTCGGGTAGGTCGGACAGTCTGTGTCGAAAGAAAGAAATCAGCAGTTTTATTTACTGTACAATAAAGTTAAAGAATACCTTTAGGCTTCACTATTCTAGTTTACCCATTATTCAACTTGAGCTCTTAGACTCCTGAATTTACTCCCTCGTTGACGGACTATATACAATATCTTATACAATGACGGACTTATACAATATCATCTATGCAATGCATTTTGTCCTTTAGACGAGCAATTGGAGGTTGAATGTGGTGGTGTGTGTGTGTGTGGGGGGGGGGGGGGGCTGCCAGGTATTATAAGAGTCCATTGCATATAATGCTCTCCAGCATATTGTTAATTACCTACAACAGACCCAGATATGGCCGGTGGGATCTCTAGAGATTTCTGGGTGGGCTGGGTCCATTGCATTTAATTTTTTCGTTATCAATGACATATATGATGGGCCGAAGTTGAAAAGGACGATCATGGCCCGTTTCTCCTCGGCCAATCTCGGAGCTAGTATCTGAGCTTGACTGACACCTATTGAGGGTAAAACAACAATATTTAGTTACAAAGCAATAAAAGCAAAGTTTGAATTAGGATACGAAAGGGAGGGACAAAACTGAGTTAGGGTTGAAACCTTAGGATTTCGTTACATATAAATATATAGAAATCTGGATGTCCATGCCATCAACTGTGTAAGATATGTAAAAATCTGATGTGGGCAACACATGACTTTCCTTATATAATGTAATGAATTTACTACTTTTACAGTAAAAAAATAGGTTTTTCTTATAGTTGATACCAGGGTTCCCATTTCAGCGCGAACCCGCGAGATTCTCGCGCAATCCATGAAAAATCTCGCGTAAAAATTTAGACTGTGCGAGAATTTCTCTCTCTCCAGTTCCGGCCTAAAGTTATTTTTTCCTTCAAATTGGATACCGAGAAATCCGATGCCCGATCCCGATCGGGCATCGGCCGAAGCAATCGGCCCGATCCAGATCGGGCTGATTGCTTCGCGACCGCAAATCGCGATCAGTTGCCTCATTGTTGCGAATCGCGGGCCGATTGCCGAGCGGTCACGGACCGCGATTTCGTAGCTACGTCTGAATCGCAGTCAATCGCAATTTGGGTACACTAAAGTACTAAGTGTTTCTAATTAGAGAGATATTTTATAGAAAACTATAAGTGTCCCCTCAGCTTGAGCGGGTGGCAAATTCAATCAAATAAAATTTTGCTTTTTTTTATAGGATTCTTTCACGGATTTGAATTATGCTCTTTCCGCGTACTTCCCGCATTTTTTGTGTTTTGCTCGAGAAATTTTCTTCTTTCCGCAGACGAAAATCCTTTCCCCCGTACACAGTATGTCTACAGGTTACAAAAATCCCGAAAATGTCGTGAAATTAGCCATATATGCCCAAAAAATGATACAAAATTTGAACAAAGCAACGAATTTTTTATCAGAGACATTCCTTTCTTATATGATCTGAAAATCTGTTTCTCCGCGATTGCGAAAACGGCGTTCGCATACGGCGATTCCCACATTTTCTGAGGAGAGATGACCAATGAATATCTTTATGCCATTTTCACAATATATTTGCATCGACTGAATTTTTTTATAATTATGTCGTTTAATATACAAATAATAAAAACCAAACCATTTTTCTACCGTATTATTAATAAAATGAAAGGTTATTTTGCAGCAGCATCACGAAAATCTGCATTTGTACGCTATCCTCGGCATACCCCGTTTAATTTGAAAAATATTTCCCACTTTTCCAATCTGTTTGCATCGACTACAGTGTTTGTAATTGTTTCGCGTTTCATACAGAAAAATTATTTTACAAACGTATTATTTATGAAATAAAGGGCTATTTTGAAAACAAAAAGAAAAAAGTCGAGTCAAACAAAATGGCTAAAATCACATGACTGGCTTGATATTCAACAAAAGGACGATGCAATCCTTATGTTCTGCAAGTTTTGCAAAAAAAAAAAAAATTCCATTTTCAAACATAAAGTCAAATTTATTACCTAATTCTATTTGCCTAGTGAAATAGTTTTCGGCGATCAAAAATCGTTAAAGTTTTTAATTGCTATTGCTCATGCAAATTGATCATAATATGATTTGAAAAATCAAAATATAAAGTAAATACAGTCGGCCCTCGACTTTTGCAGTTTACAGACAAAAAAATCGTAAATTCGCATGTGAGTCATTTACATAAAATAACCCAAGTAGACGTTTTTATGTCAGCAAATAAAATCATAAAGTAAGCATGGGGGAAGTCAGGAATTTGAGTATTTTTGCTAACAAGTGTGGGGGGGGAGCTATGAAATTACCAAAAATGTGCTTACTTAATACTTAAACGACTCCTAATTAATTTTTAAAAAGAATGTTAGTAAGAATGTTAAAAGAATGTTAGTTTTAAGATTTAAAAAATATAAATGTCGAAGAATATGAGTTATAGTTAATGCTTTCTTTTTTATTACTTTCTAAATTAGCATGTTAAAAAAAAAATGAAATTTTAAGTGTCTCTCCTTATAACAGAAATTCTCTCCCAAAATTTTTTGGAAGGAGAGAAATTCTCCCCCTCTTTTCCTGACTTAGTGGGAACCCTGGTTGATACTAATATTCTTTCCAAGATATTGCATTTTCGACAATTAGTGGTCATTTTCATTGATTTAGCGTCATTTTTATCCGTTTAGCGAGATTTTCGTTAATTTGGCAACATTTCAAAAAGTCGCCAAGTTGGCGACATTCCGCCAAATTCATTGCCAACATCTCGCCAAGCATTATGGACGAAGAAATAACTTATTCTTACAGCAGATAAATGACTATTGGCGTTCAAATACAAAAGTATTACTCAAAGTATCTTTTTTCATGAATGGAACGAGCTAGATCTACAAGAATGATGTCACCCAATTTATCGCATGGTATTATATATGAAAAGTGAACATATTTCTCAATACGAAATATTTTTTTTTATTTTATATGACTTTTTGATAATTTTTTTTGAAAAATGTACAATATCTCGAGAACGGTTCATGTTAGCGTTCTAAAATTTATGTCAATCGTTTTCTAATGAAAAATTACATATATGAAATGTCTATTTCCGTAACTTTATTAGCGGTTTTGATTTTTTGACGATTTTTTCAAAATTTCATTCAAAAATTTAGGGGTGTTCTGGACATTCGATTGCGTATAAAAACAATAGGCTTCCAGTGTTTACGGATTGTGATTTTTGTTCCAAATTTCGTTCGAATCGGTCCATTTGTTCATCAATTATCGTCTCCACAGACTCACTGACACACACGCATACTTTCACACACACACAGACATCACTTCAAAAATGTTTGATTCGTGATCAGGGATGCTTGAAACATACTCTCCCGTTGAAAACTCGAATTCGAATTTTCGACCCCGTCACAATACTTTCCTTATACATTATGTATATAAGGAAAGTAAAAATGAGTTTCATTAATTAAATATAAACATATAAATAAACGGCTTGGAACAACACCATGACTAGCAACTTTTTTTACCAAACTGGGATTTTTCCATCATATAATACCTAGCTTCAGTTATTTCAGGAAAATTTTTAGTCAAATTGTAGAATTGCCATGTTTCACCAAGCCCTTTAAATGAAAGATCTAATATAGTTAAATTATTTAATTAAAAAACAAACATATCCGTACAACTTCACATAATAGGATGTGCAGAGCCATTATACTTACCAGATAGTGTTGAGCTTAAATCAAATTCTGCATAATTTTTAATATAATATGCAGGTCTTTCAGCAGTTTGGGGATTTCTCATACAAGAAGAAACTTTTGCTGCTCTAATTTAAATTTATCCGTGAGAAATAAGTATGGTTTTTTTTAATTAATAACTGAAACGCAACCTTTATGAATAGCACAAAAATATTGCATTCTTTTTTCATCAGAACCGAAACATCACACTACCTTCAACACTATATAAACATCACTCATCTGAGGCCACAACGGTTGAAGTCAAATCCTCTTACAAAATGCAACCATTTTCCTATAAAGTTCCTAACAAATCGGATATTTTCCATTTTCTCTTAATTTATACTCTCTGGTCTCAAATGACTTATTTATTACTGATGACTGCCAAATGTAGTTCTTTAAGGCAAAGCTACCCATGGGGTTTGCAGCTTCAAACGGATATACTATTCAGGGCTTGAAATTAACTGTGATCCGTTGGTATGAGACCACAAAAACACTCAACGGACCAGCAGAATATAAATTATATTGGTTCGTCGGACTAGTAACCTTTTATTCTCATTTCCCTTTCGTAAATTAATTTTTCCCCTTTTCCCCCTCAGCACTTATGTAAAGAAAGACAATATTCAACAGTCTGGGGAAATTAAACAATACTGCTTCCGTGTTTGTAATTTTGTCACCCCCCCTTCTTCCCTCCCTCCTGCACCCGCCTGTAAGACATCTGGCTATTCTGACTCCCTATGGACTCCTGCTGTGAAAATGGGGAGGGGAACTGGAATGTATCTTTCCTGGGCATTGCTTCTTCCCCTTCCTTCCCCCATCGCTTTCTTTCTCCCATATTTTGAAGTTGCCACGTATTTAGAATATTTGTCTTCATCTTTATGGCAACAAAAGGGAAGAAATGGAACAACGCCCATACTTTATAGGGTGTATAGACAAACATGATCTCATAACACGTAACCGTTAACCGTCAAAATGCAAATTCAGCGTGGTGAACAGTCCTGAATGTTAAAACTTTATTTTTTGTCTTTGGTTGAATTCACAGAAATTGCTTTGAAAAAATGTTTGTTTCATCTTATCACGATTTAAAATGTGGCGTTACGGCATCGGTAGCGAACCACCAACAAAAAAATAAAAAAAATACAAGTGACTACAGAAAGAAGGAGAGTGACAAAAAATATGACAAAGAGCAGAGAATAAGAAAATTTCAGGCGCAATGGCTGAGGCATTTCCCTCGGTTGAAATATGATACTGAAAAAAATGAAATGTTCTGCAAACTTTGTAGAAACTCAAAATATACTGATAAAGAATCAGCATTTTTAAAAGGAAGTGCTAATTTTAAGCTAGATTCTATAAAAGCCTGTGCTTCTAGCACTCAGTATGGTCAAATTCTAGACATTTTAGAAAAAGTCGAAGTCCCAGGCACATCTCAAGCTAGCAGAGCCTTGCTGTCTTTGCAACGGTGCCAGAAAGACACACTTGTACACCTTTTGCGCACAGCTCATGCCTTAGCGAAACATTCACGTCCATTCACCGATTTTGTATGGCAGTGCAAATAAGATGTCATGAAAAATCTTGATATTGGAGAAAGCTACCAAAGTGATAAAGCCTGCAAAGAATTTGTCAAGTATATATCCAAGGCTTGTTTTCAGCAGCTTTCCAGTGATATTCAGGAAGTGAAATGTTTCTCTTTACTATGTGATGAATCTACTGACAGTACTGTAATAGAACAATTAATAATATATCTAGTATTCTGTAAGAAGGTGGAAATGTACACGAAATTTCTAGATATAATTTTTCTTCCGAGAACCGATGCTGAATCAATTTTCTTGGCATTACGAAATGCATGTTCTGGTGTATTTCAGGCTACAGAAAAGCCATTTGAAAAGCTTTTGTGCTATGTTGCTGATGGTGTTGCAACCATAGGCGCCGACTCCAGAGGGGGCACAGGGGCACGAGCCCCCTCTGGCAAATTTTAAGATTTTTTTCTAACTTCATATTTTACTAAACACCAGAAAATTTAAACATAATAATAATTGAAAGAAAATCCTGAAATGTCACATTTCAGTTTAGTCTTGTTCACATCTTCCGTCTATCATAGAGCCGTGAACTATCTCGCTCACAAACCAAGCTCCTCTTTACTCCCAGGAAACATGTTTTCGTCAATGACTAAAACAACTGGTTACCAGAACTTTTTTGACTGAAAGAAAAACAGAATATTTACAGCCATGGGATTTGGCATTTCCAAAAAATAGCTGTCTCCCTCCAGTAATAACTGTGCCGATTATTAATTTTGTTGATTAAAATTAATATTGTCAAAAATGCATTTTACATTAAATTAATTATTTATTAGTATATTAATTATACATGTAATCTGTTCTAAAACTTACTGCTGTGTACATTGCGTTGGTGGCCGCAAAACCCACCTATTTCTGTGCTTAACGGGATACTAAGTTAACAAACTAAAAATTAAGGTTAATAGTAAAGGAACAAACATTTATTTATCACATACTCAATTTACACTCTTTAGTTTTACAAATTAAATAAATATCACAATAGTGGAATACATCTCAATGGTAGTTCGGGGGGTGTAATGCCAGATGAATTGATATTTGGTTGGAGCACGTGGTGGGATGCATTAATTAGCTTTTCCTTAAAAACACAAATTTAGACAAAGAGGTTATCCTCATATAGTTTAATTGTACGGTACCTGATCTTCGTTCATATAACTTGGGTAACACCGATGCTTTGTCACACTTTACACTTGCAATACCAGATGAACATGAGCTCTCCTTCGAATTCCTATATCAGAGACGCACACACAACTCTTAACTCTGCTACCGCCGCTTCTTCTTGACTAGTCTAACTCCAACAGCCTGCCTTGACCAATTCTGACTCCCACTTCAAGCAACTCTCACTTATATCCCTTTTTCGGTCCGCGGTCCACGTGCTGAAATGCAGAGCTGAGGGCTAATCCGTAGGGCGTCGCCGTCTCGGTTGCCGCCAAACGGCTTAGCGTGGTATGTAAACATGGGCGTGGTATGTAAGATATGGGGCCACCTGTATATTATCGCCCATCTGCTTAGCGTGGGGATAATCCGCACGCATTCCTGGTTCCATTATTTTTTAATCCTTCCAAATATTTATTACTTTACATTTCTGGCATTACATTCTCACCCCCCCGCGAAAAAAAAGTCCAAAAGTTACTCTCCCACAGTTTCACCCCAGTGGTAAGAAATTAAGTTCACAATGGTTCCTCGCAAACACATATGTTCATCCATCGTGAGAAAGGCTGAGTTCCACTTTTTAGCCTCGTACAACTCATAGCTTTGATAGTTCTTTGTAGTTTCTTGATAGTTCCCTGTCAAGTTAGTCCATTATTCATAATTGACATAATTTACCATAAATTACATGAGGATTACCAACATTCACATTATTATTAAATTGTAAATTTTGATATATATTATTTGCAATGCATAATTTTCATTTCTCCTTTTACATAATTATTTACATACGACATATCATTACATAACAGCATTCATTACTTTATTATTATTATACATTTTCTTGTTATCATTTCATTTTGTAACATATTGTAGTAGTGCAACTATCAACTTCCGATTCTTGGTTATGGTTGAATTCCATACCACCATATTATTTATAAATTACTTTGTTATTTCACTTTTTTTTTTTTTTTTTTTTTGAACTTGCCATATATGTAATGTCAGAAATACATAACATACTTTTTGAAATATACTTATATCCACAATTTAAAACATAAAAACATATACATATACACTCAATTATCACTTTCTATTTATGACATTAATTACAAACTTTTTACATATTTTTCATATTCTTTGTTTTATGAAATTACTATTTACAACAATTCGAGGGCGAAAATTATACCCTCTGGCATTATAACAAACCTCATCATCATTTCTATTATTTTCACAGTTTAATTGCTTTTCTTTAGTGACCTTCCCTTCCTTAATTTGACTTTGATCATTATTTCTAATCACTTTCTCATTTTGATTTTTTTCTTTGTCCTGTGTGTGTGTGTGGTTTGATTCGCTTTCGTCACTATCTTTCAAATATTGTTTTCGCTCCGCTGCCATGTATAGTTTATTTATGTGCACTTTATAAGTTTTATTTTCATCACTTTTAAGACATATTATAACATTATTATTTCGGACTAATTTCGTAATTCTAAATGGTCCATCATATCGATCCTCTAATACCCTTGGTTTTAGGAACTTTTTTAGGTACACTGTCACTCCTATAAATATATCGTTTTTTCTCACTATTTTATATTTCTTTATTTGTTTGTCATTTACCAGCTTTTGTTGTTCCGATGCGTCTTTCACTACTTTATCTATATTTTTTAAATGCTGTGCCACATAATTTTTATAATTATTTACATCACTATACATTATATCTATTTCTTCCTTACTTGGTATGTTTGTTTGTTTAATATTTTCAAATGGCAATGATAAATCTCTAAGATAGAACAGGAATGAAGGCTCAAATCCTGTATTACTGTTAATAGTGTTATTCACATAAAACTTAAACCATTTTAAAGATTCATCCCATTCAAACGTAGTCTTTGACAAACACATTATACATTGTTTCATGTCTCTGTGTATTCTTTCACAACGACCTAAAGAACTTGGGAAATAAACCGAACTGTATCGCCTTTCAATATTTAATGCATTTGTAAAATCTGTGTATTCTTTACTTTTAAAAATTTGAGCATTATCGCTTTGAATAATAATTGGAACTCCATAAGTTGTCACGAAGTTTGTTAGCTTATTCACTATTGTTTTAGCAGTAATGTCTCTGACTGCATAGGCCTCAAAGTATCGTGAAAACATGTCTACAATTGTAATTACAAAATTATTTCCTCCATTACTGCGCGGTAGTTTTCCTACGCAATCCAGTTGTAAATATATTCCTGGTTTTAATATTTCTGGCATAGCCTGAAGTCTGGCTGGTGGTATATTTTTGTGTTTTACTAATAAGCATTGATTACAAGACTTACAAAAATTTTCCACGTCTTGGAAAGCCCCTATCCAAAAATATTTTCTTGAAAGTAATTGGTATGTCTTTTTTACTCCGAAATGAGGGAAATGTGCTATCTCTATTATCTTTCCCTTTAGCGAGTGCGGTATTACAATCTTATTCTCATTTATTTTCCTATACGTTTGTCTTTTATTTTCCTTCTTTACCATTAACAGTTTATTTTGGCTATCAATATAGTATACCTTGTTATTGTGATATCGGTTTCTTCCTTTTTGTAATTCCTCTCTAATTTTACTTAATTTTTCATCTACCATTTGTTGCTCTAATATTTTCTCCACATTTATCTCATCATTTTTAATTAAAGTATTTACATATTTGATTTGGTTATCATTGTCAAATACATATCTCGAGCAATAATCACTTGCGTTATTTTCACCTTTTTGATATTTGAATTTAAAATCATACTGACTTATGTCAATTAGCCACCTCGATATGATATTTGGCATTTTATCTAATTTTATGTGGTACATAAGGGATTTTGCGTCACTCAGCAAGGTGAAACTCCTTCCGAACAGATATTCTCTGAAGTGTTGTAAGGATGCGTGTATAGCTAGCAATTCTAGCTTTATTGCAGGATAACGCTTCTCTGCCGGGTTCACAGGTCTTGAATAAAATTCGATAACATGATCGACTCCATTTACCCTTTGCATCAAAATACTACTAATTCCCTTACCTGAGCCATCCGTAGTTAAGACAAACGGGTTTACTTCATCAGGCTGTCTTACAACTGGTTCTTTAAAAATTGAAATTTTTAATTTTTCAAAAGCTTTTCTACATTCATTATTCCACTCGAACCTAACATTCTTTTTTGTCAAATTTACCAACGGTTCTGCAATTTGTGCATAATTTTTTATCAGACCTCTAAAATAGTTTGTTGTCCCAAGAAAGCTTTTTACTTGTTTAACCGTTTGGGGTTGTTTGAAATTTTGCACTTTTGCACAGTTTTTTATTGATGGGCTTATACCATTGGCATTTACTTTATATCCTAAAAATTCAATTTGCGATTTGCATATCTGTAACTTCGCCGGGTCGAGTGTTAAATTATTTTCTTTCAATCTTTGGAAAACAATTTTGATTTTCTCTAACATTTCGTCGTTATTTTGTGCGCATATGACTAAGTCATCTAAGTAAAAGTATATTTTTAACTCTGATAGATCTCCTAACACTTTGTTCATTAAAAGTTGAAAATATGCTCCTGAGTTTTTAAGACCAAACGGAATTCTTTTAGGATTAAAATTTCCCATAAAAGTTGTGAACGTTAAGGCCTTTCTATCTTGTTTTCTTAGTTCGATCTGAAAAAACGCCGCCTTCAAATCCATAACTGTATAAATTTTACTACCAGCGATATTTTGTAATATATCCTTCACCTTTGGTAAGTTTATTGGCAAAAGTGGTAAATACGCGTTTATGGCCCTATAATCAATAGCAAGTCTATATTTAGGTTCTTCATTTGGTTTACTTGGTTTCTTTACAAGAATTATGGGACTAGCGTACGTGCTTTGTGAACTTTCAATAATGTCATTTTCCAATAATTCCCTAATTTCTTTTTGCGCAATTTCTCGTACTGCTCTCGGAATTGGGTATGGTCGACTCTGAATAGGATAATTGTGCATGAGTTCGATTTTCGGTACTATTGCTGATGTTTTACCTAGGGTAGCATATGACTTTGAAAAAACCTCTGTATTGGTCATCATTAATGCAATAACTTTATTTCTATCTTCCTTATTTAAGTGCTGTACTTGAAAATCGTCTGGAGATATTTCTTTCTTTCTTAATTCCCGAATTTGTTGATAATCTGTTTTATTTAAATTTTGAATATTATTAATTTCCAATGTGGGTTTACTGCTTTTATTTTTTGTATCAACAATTTCGATTTGTTCTGTTATTATACCCACGTTCATATTTTTATTAAGTGTAATTTGGCAATTTTTTTCATTGTATAACAACATTCTAATCTTATTTTTATTTTCTATACTTTGGATCGCTTCATCCGTGATTAATGTTCTTGCCATTTTTATTGGAGAAAATAAAACATCCTGTCCCTCATTTAATTCCTGTGACAAAATCAATTGGACTATTTCTGACTCCCCTGGCTTTAATGTTATTTTTCTTTTCAATTTTGCGAAAATCTGCTTTTCCTCCTTCTTTTTAACATTCTTATTCTTATTACTTTCATTAGAACTTGGTAACCATTTTCCATCATTTACATTATCGCGAGTGCTACAATTTTGCATATTAGAGTCTTTTCTATCGTTATCGCTTTCATTATCCTCGCTTATTCTACCTTCATTCTCATTATTGAATTCATTACAACAATTATTTATTTCCTCATATTCGTCGTCATCATTATCATCGCTTATTCTATCTTCATTCTCATTATTGGATTCATTATAACAACTATTTATTTCCTCATATTCGTCGTCATCAGTATTATATTTTTCATAATTACTATTATATCTATTTTCATCGCGAATTCCCTGGCTTTGTGGTTTTTGTTTTGAATTCTGTATTGGGTTTGTATTTTCACTTTTATACAATTTAATCGCAGTATTCCCAAATTGTACTTCGTTATCTTTTGTATTTAAAATTGCTTTATGTGAGGATAAAAAGTCGTAGCCTAAAAGCATTTTATATTGCCCCTGAAAGTTCTGTTTTGTCACGAAAAAATAATTTTTGCATGCCTTTTCCCCAATTCTAAATGAAAATTGAATGCAATTTAAAAATTCTATATTTTCTTTAGTAAACGTCTGAAGTATTACTCTTCTGGTTATGTATTTTATTTTTACATTTCTATTCTGTTTTAGTTTTTGAAATGTTTCCAAATCTATAATACTAACTTGAGCCCCACTATCAATTACACTTATTATTTTTATTCCTTTGCAATCTATTTCTACCATCGGTAATTGTGGGCTAGATACGTTTTCACATTCGCTTGAAAGGATACTTTTGGTATCATATTTTGCTTTATCATTATTTTCATAATATTGTCCTCTCTTCAAATTTGTATAGTTTTGCCAGTCATCTCCATTTTTGTTATTTCTATATGTTTGTGAACCGAATTTATTTATTTCTCTGGAATTTGTACGATTCGTTCCTTGGTCCCAAATTCCAGCTCTTAGTTTAAATTACTATTATTATTGTTTCTCTCATATGTGTTTGATCTTATATTTCTTCCGTTGCGCACCCTAAAATTTCCTCTTATACTTTGCCTCTCTCTATTTTCTACGTTGGTTTCTAATTGATCGCAATAATTTCTTTGATCATTATTATTTCCTTGATATTCCCTATTATTTCTATCATATCCTCCTCGTTCAAAATTTCTGAGATTTTCGTTTCTGTTTCCTCTGATATAATTTGTTTGCTCCAACCCATATTGCTGATACTTCCTTCGTTTGGGATTCCTTGCAAATGCAGTATTACACTCATTGTACCAGCAATCTGAGAAATAATGTCCATTTTTTCTGCACCCTATGCAAAAAAACAGCCCGTTCCATGGATTGATTTGGTATATTTTGCAATTTTAATTTATTAATTTCTAAAGTCAAATCTTGAACCTGTGTTGTAAGTAACATTTCTTTCAGTTCGTTATGTGATTCTTCTGGAGTCCTATCATTAAGAATTATTTCAAACAGTTCGGCATCTTTTATGGCATCTTCAAACCGCTGCGGATCTTTTTTTTTCACTTCAATTGCCAAATCAGGGCGTAATGCGCTAATGAATTTTCCCAACATTATTTTATTGGTTATTTTCTCTACCTCTCCATCTGTTGTATCCTTAAGGTTCAAAAATTTACGCGCTGCATTTTTTATTTTTAGCACAAGCTCGTCCACTGACATATCAGGCGTTTGTTTTATTTTATTGAAAGCGTCCTGTTCTTGCGTTATCGTTATTCTGTTTGAAAATTTATTTATTAGTAATATTTTTATTTTATCAAACTCCTTTTCGTTTTGTAATTCAGGGTTTTGAATTAAAAACTGCATAGCCTTATCTTTTAATCTGGTTTTAATGATAGCCACTTTATGCTCTTCCTTCCAACTTGCTAACTCCGCTAATTCATCAAATTGTTTTATAAAGAAATTTATATCTTCCTCCTTACTCCCACAAAATAATGGCAGGATCTGCATTACTGGAATATCCATATTTTTATTATTTCTATCCAATTTAGTATAATTTTTATTTGATATTTTTGAATCTTCTTTCAAACTTGAACTCCTTGTTATAATTGAACTTTTCACCACTTTTTTAACTGGTCCCATTCCTATATCCCATTTTTCTAATTATACCTTCGATCTCATTTAGAAGAACCATTTTTTCCATTTCATTGATAAAACTTTACATAATCATACATATAACATAAGGAGAAATGAGAATTGTGCACAATATTTTCACAATCATCTATGTCGCCACCAGTTGTCCAACCTTATCAATATTTATTTTTTATTATTATTATTCCTTTTATTTTTATTAATTTCATAAATCCTTATTTTATTCCCGTTACTGCTAAAGTCACGAGCACCAAATGTGCCGATTATTAATTTTGTTGATTAAAATTAATATTGTCAAAAATGCATTTTACATTAAATTAATTATTTATTAGTATATTAATTATACATGTAATCTGTTCTAAAACTTACTGCTGTGTACATTGCGTTGGTGGCCGCAAAACCCACCTATTTCTGTGCTTAACGGGATACTAAGTTAACAAACTAAAAATTAAGGTTAATAGTAAAGGAACAAACATTTATTTATCACATACTCAATTTACACTCTTTAGTTTTACAAATTAAATAAATATCACAATAGTGGAATACATCTCAATGGTAGTTCGGGGGGTGTAATGCCAGATGAATTGATATTTGGTTGGAGCACGTGGTGGGATGCATTAATTAGCTTTTCCTTAAAAACACAAATTTAGACAAAGAGGTTATCCTCATATAGTTTAATTGTACGGTACCTGATCTTCGTTCATATAACTTGGGTAACACCGATGCTTTGTCACACTTTACACTTGCAATACCAGATGAACATGAGCTCTCCTTCGAATTCCTATATCAGAGACGCACACACAACTCTTAACTCTGCTACCGCCGCTTCTTCTTGACTAGTCTAACTCCAACAGCCTGCCTTGACCAATTCTGACTCCCACTTCAAGCAACTCTCACTTATATCCCTTTTTCGGTCCGCGGTCCACGTGCTGAAATGCAGAGCTGAGGGCTAATCCGTAGGGCGTCGCCGTCTCGGTTGCCGCCAAACGGCTTAGCGTGGTATGTAAACATGGGCGTGGTATGTAAGATATGGGGCCACCTGTATATTATCGCCCATCTGCTTAGCGTGGGGATAATCCGCACGCATTCCTGGTTCCATTATTTTTTAATCCTTCCAAATATTTATTACTTTACATTTCTGGCATTACAATAACTATAAATGATAACCACGAAGTAGAGATGACTGATTTGGTCTACCTAAAGCGATCTTATCTGTAATGACTCCTCGATTCTATATACCAGTGAAGTGCCGTCTTTACAGGTGGCATCCATTCCGTTTGAATCTGCAAACCCTACGGGTATCTATACTCCTGGTGATCGCCAGACATTTAGCAGCCAACAACCCCTTAAGTCATTTGAGACCAGGAAGCTAGAATTACAAATTATGAGAAAATGGAAAATATCGGATTCGTAGGAACCTTGTGGAAAAATGGTTACGTTTTGTAGGAGGACTTGGTATATGTTCAACTGGTGTGGTTGGTCTCAGATGAGTGATGTTTGTGGTTGTGGTGTTGAAAGCAGTGTGATGTTTGTGGGGTTGAAGGCAGTGTGATGTTTTGGTTCTTTTAATAAAGGTTTCATTTCGGTTTGTGGTGAAAAAAGAACGCAATACATCTGTGCTATTTGTAAAGGTTATATTTCGATTTGTAATTAAATATAAACATACTTATTTCTCATGGATATATTTAAATTAAAACAGCAAAAATTTCTTTTTGCATGAGCAAGCACCAAACTGCTGAAAGACCTGCATATTATATTAAAGAGAGGCAGATTTTGATTTAAGCGCAACACTGGTAAGTATATATATGTTTTAATGGATCTGCGCATTTTATTCTATGAAATTGTACTGATAGGTGTGTTTTTTAATTAAATAATATAATTATATTAGATCTTTCATTTAAAGGAGTTGGTGAAATATGACAATGCTATAATGTTAACAAAAATATGATTTTTACAGAAATTGCTGTATACAGTTAAGTGTTATTGGATGGGGAAATCCCAGTTTGGCAAAAAGTGTCGCTAGTCGTGTTGGTGCTCTAAGCCTTTCATTTATTTACATGTTTATGTTTTCTTAACGAAACTTGTTTTTGCATATCTTGCTCACATGATGGGATGGACATCCAAATTTAAATTAAAACAGCAAAATTTCTGTTTTAATTCTGTTTATATGTGACGAAATCGTATGGTTTCGTTACCTATCATAAGAACTGTTTTTGACTTTATTGTTTTGCAACTTTATCATATTTTATCCTCAGTGGGTGTGGGGCAGGCCTGGATACTAGCTCTGAGATTGGCCCAGGAAAAACAGGGCATGATCGCCCCTTTAGGCTCATCGTAAACATTAAGGAAAATATTAAATGCCTCAACCCATCTGGAAATCTCTAGAGAGATCCCACCGACCATATCTGGGTCTGGTGTGGGTAAGCAACAATATCCTGAAGAGTATAATGTGATGGATTCTTGCTAGGGGGACTACAAGCGTCACCTCTATCGGTGGCAATGCTACAAGGCACTAGTAGCCTCCCTCCCTTTACTTTCAACCCCTAATTGCTCCTCGAAGGGAGAAAATGCAATGCATAGACGATATCATCTGGTACGTCAAAAAGAGAGTGAGTTCAGGAGTCCAAGAGCTCAAGTTTTACAAGTGGTAAACTAGAGTGGGGCATGCCTAAAAAGTTTAAAAATATTTATCGTACAATAAATAAAACTGCTGATTTCGTTCTTTCGACCCAGCCCGTCCGACCTACCCTAAGGTGTAAGATATATATTTAGACCGACGGGACAGTGCCATCTAATTTAGATTGGAGCTCAGTGGGGGGCGGCATCCACAGGGACTACCCTCTTTCCCTTGCTACCAACCGCTCGGAAGGACTTTCAAACCCACAAATTTAACATGCTCGCACACGGGGACAGGTTAGACAAAGTTGGAAATCGAACTCGGGTCCTCCGAGTACAATCCCCGTGACTTAACCACTCGGTTATCCCACTCCAAAACTGATGCTTCTCAGACAATAACTTACAAAACTTCCTTGAGAAAGGCATACATATGTCAGTTAGGTGACTACAGTTGCTTCGATGGCATTACTAGTCCCCTTTTTCAGGCCAAAATAACAATATGCAACCACTACTGACGTTCGTTTGGCAGTTCGCTCTTGGCTGTTGTTAAGGGCGCATACTGTTCTTTTGCCCTCAAGCAAAGCTTATAATGCCCTCGAAACAATTGTAGTCATCTAACTGAGATATATGCTTGCTTTTTTTCAAGGAGGTCTTGTAAGTTGTTATAACTTTATCGACTTTGTGAATCTTTTGTACAACTTTATCGGATTGTCCCCCTCCTGAGATTTTGAAAACTCGGCGCCTATGGCTGCAACAATGCAAGGGTGTAAATTTGGAGTGAGAAAGAGAATCTCAGATGAACAACCTGCTGTAATTGGACTTCACTGCATAGCTCATAGGTTAGAGCTGACATTTAAAAACACGCTGAAAAGGTTTAAAGTTAATTATGATGTAGAAAACTTTCTTTTTAAGGTGTATAAATCTTATCATAACAACTCTTTGAACAGGGCAGAATTGAAGGAAGCTTGTGTATCACTGGAAATTAAACAGTTAGTTCCCACCAGAGTTGGTGGAACACGTTGGCTGCCCCATCTAAATATAGCACTGAAGAATTTTTGGGAGATATATTATGCCTTAAAACTGCAGTTGGAAAATTGCTTTTTGAGATCAAAAACTGATTCAGCTGCTGTGTTCCGTGGTCTTCTTAAATCTTTGATTACGCCTTCACTGATTTATGCTTCATTAGAATTGAGTGAAGTAGTGTGCTGTTTGCAAAAAGTGTCACTAACATTACAAGATCGTAACACAACATTATTTCATGCGTATGCATGTGTGGAAGTAAAGTAGTTACCGATTCCTTAAGAATCTTATCGAAAACACTGAAAAAATAAAAAATAGGATGGATAAGTTTGATTTTGCTGTCGAAAAAAAGAAGAGAAATGAGCACATCACTGGAAGAAATTTTCATCTATTCATTGAAAATACCATTCTGCAACTGAAAGAGCGATTTACTGATTTGAATGAAAGTTTATTTTGTGTTAGTAGATTCCTTTCATTAGGTGAATGGCCATTAAAACCATGTCCAGAGAATTTTGTAGAGCCAGAATTCAGTGCTATCCTTGAGAATTATGAAAGTACTCTAAAAAAATTTGACATCCAAACATCTGAAGTTGAACTGGAGTGGAAAACTTTAAAGAAAGCGTTATACTTACGTAAAGAAGAACCAAATACTTTAACATGGAAAGATATTAATGCTGAGCATCATCTTGGACATTTAAATAGCTTGGCAGTAGTAGATGTATTACTCACCATACCAAGTACATCATCAGAGTGTGAAAGAGGTTTTCGCAATATGAAAGAGATCAAAACCGACTGGCGTAGCTCTTTGTGTACAGACTCTTTAAATGACTTCATGAGAGTATATTTAGATACGCCAGACATTGAACATTTCGATCAGATACCAGCAGTTTCATTGTAGCTGGAAAGTGTACAAAGAAACAGAAAAATTATCTGTGCTTCTGTCACAGAATAGCATTTCATTATGTAGTTGTTCGGCAGTGTACATTTCACTTCACTTTATACGGTTTATTCCACAAGAATTAAATTACATTTTATGTAAAGCTTCATTTATATTTTTAATTGAACTAGATATGGCATTTATGAATTTATGGAAATCCACATAACATTCCACATGTAATTTATTTTATAATTTATTTAAGTCCCTTGTATGGACCAGCAACAAAGGCTGCGGACCACTAAAGTCATGAAGTCACTGGTCCTTTGTACCAATGACCTCATTTTTCTAATTTCTACCCCTGCTATTATACACAATATCACCTGGAAAAATGACAGTGGTCTGGTATATACAATTGAGGAACAATTACAGATGTGAGCTTTTTGGTATATAGTAGATTAAATAAGTCATCTCTACTTCAGGGTTAACCTTTGTAGTTTTAATTGGAGACAGCTACTTTTAAAAAATATCAATCCCATGGCTGTAAATATTTCTTTTTCTCTTTGAACTAGGAAGTCAATCGAAAAAGCTCTGGTAGGCAGGTGCTGTTGTCATTAGAGTAAACATGTCTCCTGGGGGGTAAAGATGAGCTAGATTTGTGTGTGAGATAGTTTAGTTTATGACCCTGCGGTAAGGAATATGTGAACAAGCTAGAACTGAAATGTGACATTTACGCTTTAGAAGATTTTTTACAATTTTTTTTATGTGGTTTAATAATTAAAAATTGCATTTTCTAGTTTTTGGCAAAATATGAAGTTAGAGAAGAATCTTGAAATTTCTCAGAGGGGGGCAATGCCCACTCTGGAAGAATTCAGTAGGGGCTGGTGCCCCTGTGCCCCCCTGTAGTCAACACCTATAATCACACTCACTCTTGTCTCATTTGTATCGGGTAAAACTAAGATTTGTGTCACTTTTATAACAAACCAATATATAATTTGTATTATTTGTAGTAATGCAAATTTATTTAAAGGCATTTTTGTCACACATTTGCATAAATAAGTTCTGTATATTCTAATTTTTCAATGTGTATAATAAATGTATTATAGTTATTTATGACCAGGCACTTGGTATAGAAAATCCTGCATTCCAGGAACTTAAAATAAGGTCTTATAAGAGAAAACTAGATCCGTGAGCCTACTAACCCTAAAATAATAAACTGTACATTTTAATGATATTTTCTTTTTAAAGGCTAAATAAGATGAGGAAATTTTAAACTTAAAACAATGATGTTATCCTTAATTATGGTTATCAAAACATGATTTAATAAGAATTCTGCACAAGAATAAATAAATGCTCATAAAATTTTTATTAATTTATTTTTATTTTACTTATTTAATATGTTGCCAATTTAAAAAAAAATATTTTAGAATGAACTTCATAGTATACAAACTTATGATATACAAACTATCATAGCTTATAATATCTGGTAAATTTTTGTAAAATATTTTTTTAGTTAATCAAAACATGAAAATCAGCAAGTTTAGTTTGCTTTTTGTACAACAATTGAAAGATGGAGATGGATGGAAAGAGAGAGTTGTGGGCTTTCAGCAATGCACAATCGCACTCTCTAGGTGAAAAATTTTGTGAACAAATTTAAATTTGTAGAGAAAGCCATGAACTGACCACATCAGGTTTTTTGTGAAACAAATACTTCTTCAAAGTTAGATGTATATTTTTGAATCCATTTTTGATTGGTGCATAGAGCAAATTTAGAGCATTTCCTACATGCATAGAGTGAAATTAAACAGAATGAAAAGAGATCATATGAAAGCTTCAGATTAATGTTTAAACAATATAAAACAAATGTTTGAAAATAAACATTAAATTTGATAACTAATAATATATTTCAGTCATATTATGCTAGTGTGAATAATATAATATTTCATAAAAATAGTAATATAAGAGAGAAAAACATGGATGCTAACAGATTGCCATTTGTAGGATTTATGGTGAAGACTTTACCTTCAGTTCGCTATGAAAGTTTTATTAAAAAAAATAAACAAAAAGAAAAACTGTGAAATAAGTTCTATATTAAGGTAAAAAGAAGATATTAACCACATCATTAATCACAGACAGAACTTTTGCTTCCCCCCCCCCCCCTGTTTTGATTTGACTGACAATATAAATATTGAAGTGTTTAAGTTGCAAATAAGGGGGGAAGGAACATAAAGGAATTCTAGTCCCAATAACTATGTTTGTAAATATTGGTTTTAAGGCAAAAATTCTTAGAGTAGATATTTTAAGAACTTTTCCCCTCGAATTGATACCAAGCGAACTATAATTGAGAAAATTTTAAATTTTGTAGAGAAAAAGAAATTTATAGTAATTTATGGGGCAGAAAGGGGAGAGCACTATTCAACAATCTTTCAGTCTCTGTCTACTTTTTTTTTTTCAGGAGGAGAGGATATAAGAAGAATGTTTTGCTTCTTTTCTACTTTTGATTCCACTTATGAAGTACTGATTTTGGAGAAAAAGAAAATAAAAACATTCGCAATCACTAATATTTTGATTATATTCCTCACAGTTATGATTGAAAGCTATTTTTAGTAGTTTTTATTTCAGACATTAAAGAAATAAAGCACTTGGGAAGGTTTGAAAAAAATATCCATAATTAGGCCACTGGGCCACTCTCAATTTTGCGAATTCGATTCTTTGTTTACTTGCCAAATAAAAGATTTTATCACGATTGGCAGCGAGAACTCTATTAAACATAATTATGTATAGTAAAAACAAGGTTCTTATAATTTTTTATACAAAAATTAAAATTTTTATTTGAATCTTGAAAAACAATATGATTTGGAATGAATTCTATTAGAATTTGCACTTATTTTAAATGATGAGTATTGTAGAGTTCTTCCAAATATCCTTAGAACAATTTCTGTTTCTTTTTTTTTCAGTTTAACTAAAATTAAATAATTTGTATATTTCTTTCGAGATTTGACCTGTGTTAAAAATATTTATATTGATTATGATATTTATGCAGTTTAAGATATTTGTGATCAATATAGATGTTTTTATGTAAATAATATATGTGGTAATTGAAAAGAGTGTATTTTATAAATTTTCAATATAACATTTAGTACAAACATAGAAATTTCATTTCAGATTTAACACCAAAAGCTTTTAATATGGAATTTGTTACTGAAAATAAAGTTGATTTATCCCCTGTTAAATGTTTGTCTTCCAAAGAGCAAAGTAATGAACTAAAAGGTATTCCCAGAAGCATATCATCCATTAAAACATCTCATTCATACAGCTGTGAAGAAAAAAATATACTCTCTAATAATGAGATTATTGCAGAAACTGAAAATCATGAACATGAAACAAAATCATCTCAAATGTTATCACCTCTTGATCATTATTGTAGAACTGATATTTTAAATGAATCGGCTGATTTCATTGACTGTGAAAAAATAAAAAACAAATGCAGAAAGAAAGAGAATCTGTTCTGTCAAATATGTAAAGAAGACATAACAGAATTGGACATCTATTCTCGGGGTGTTCATGTAAATAAGTAAGTATAAATCTGATTCTGTTAGGAATTGCATGTAATAATATTATTTAGTTACTGTAATTAAAATTTCTTCTATATGCAAGATTGGTACTTTGTGGTTTACAGGAAATTCTCTTCTATAGTCAGGAGTCAGACAAACTGCACATGTAGATTTTTATGGATTTTCTAGGTTGGAATTGTTAAACATGGTAGATTGCTGAAAAATTTTCAATCATCAAAATCAATTTATCCAGATTTTCAATTGCTATTTTGAAGAAAAATTGGGGAGGGTAGATTTTTTGTGAATATCATTTTAGCTATGCATTTTTTTTTTATTATTCGTGAAAGAATAGGCAATATTGAGTTGGGATGCAATACCACTTACACAAGTCCTGTGTGGGTGCATCTCTTTTTGTCATAAAGGAAGAGGCTGTTTCTACCTCCAAAACTGGTTGATAATTTTAATCAACTATTTTATACTGTAACTAATAAAGTATTTTAATTATCTGATTATTTATTTCCAATATTTTTTCAATCCAACCACCAGGCATTTGATGTATCATCATTCGCCTAAATACAGCTGAGAGGTTTGAATCTGTGTTTTAACGTAGAATAACATATTTATCAGCATCTGGTATGAGAGCCATGTTGGCAAATCAGGTGTGATTTTGCAAGATTGTAGCTCTTTGTGTGATGTCGGAGGGGGACGCAGTGGTATCAAGTGTTAGACTGAGGATGTATGTATGTTATAAGGGGTGACTCATTGGTGCAACATGTTCCAGAGCGGAATGCATCCGAGTGAGAGATAAAATAAAAAATACAAAGTAATAATCAAATTGCCAAGTTTTTACTTTTTTAAATTAAAATTTATTATTATTATATAAAATTTAATTAAAATTTCATGATAATTAACTTCTTATTCATCTTATTTCTCCTATCATATCTCCTGTTGACAGTTTGTAGAAATAAATGAAATTTATATGTAAACTGTTTTTATTTGAAAGCACCCGTGTGACAAGATATATTCTACATTGCAGGCGTACCGCCAGTACAGCCCCTCTCTATTCTTTTTATTAAATGTATTTGCAACGCTAGTAATAGTATAATGTCCATACTGTGATATTTTTCTTTGATATGGTTCTATGTTTTGCAGCATTAACCGATGTTTAATACTGATGTGCTGCAAAATGTGAAATTAGGATTTCACTTTATAGTTTTATTAGAAAAAGAGATGTTTTAATTTAATAAATTTTTCTCTATATTTTAGTTGTATTGATAAGCAAATATCATTTGCTTCAACAACTGAGTCTACAGTACAACCACCTGAAACTGAAAATATTTTGATCCTAGAATGCCCTTTGTGCTTTAAGCATTTTCCATCTCCTGAGGTAATCTAATATCTACTTTTCATTATAATGTACCCTTTGTGTGTTAGACATTTCTTATCTCTTGAGGCAGGGCTCGAAAAACATGGTCCCCACTGGCGACCAACATTTTGACCTCCATATATACTATATGTATTATGGAAGAGATATCTTCGTTGTGCAGATTGGAATGCTGAATTTACAACTGCGTAGCAGAGTAAACTTTAAAAATAAATGTCCATGGTTGTAAAGAAAGACTGAGTTGTATTAGAAAAACAAATCACTTTTCTTAGTGAATGTAGAATCCATTACCAAAATAGTATTACATCACTTGGTAACATTTTTATGGTAAAGCAGGAGTATGTATAGCTTGAGCGAACATGTTCAAAAAAATTTCGTTCATTACGTTCTGGGCCATCTCAAAGGCAGTTCAGATTATCAAGGTAATAAAATTAACTACATTACCTAATCTTTATATGTGCATTTGCGAAGCCACTTGAACTGGTGTCATACTTAGCTTAAACGGTTCATTTGGATAAGTCTTTTCCAAATAAAACTGATACTGTAAAAGCACTTTATGTGACTTCACAAACTATCGAAAAGTAAGTATAATGACCTTTAATTGCATGATCATTCAGTCATAATTCGTCCACTAAATACAATTTAAATCTACATCGATCAGCATCCTTCTAGTCTCGATCATCTGTCCGTTCAAACTTTGTCGAACTAACTCTGTCCAGTTCTGAAGTGCCTTTGAATGAGTCCGCTATATATGCATAAAGATAGGATTGTTCTGGAGCAAGTTTGTTTCTGGGAACGCTCCCAAATATGCAAATTACTTGCATACATGTCGGGCACTCGATTTGCATGATTCGCATGATGGAAAAACGTCGCTATGCACTTCCGAGAATGAAGTGAGTCATTCACAAGAAAAATTAGAATATGACCAACATGTTCATGGGAAACGTGAATTGCAATGTTTATGTCTGTTTTTCCAACAATCGACCCCTTCATGCAAATCTCCAAGTCTCGACGCATATGCAAACAGACAAGAATTTTACTCTAAGGACCAGGGCGTGTTAATAAATGTCAAGGCCCCCCAATATCCTCCTAAAAACATAATGTATGAAGTAAATTTAAATGAATCACATCATTAAGTAAATTTAAATTTGAGTATAAACACTTATAACATTGAAAAATGTGTAAAACTTACATCAATATTTCTATTTTGTGAGAAGCACACACATCCACAACCTTTGAATTTGAATATACGCATTTTATGAAGTTTAAGTTTCAAAGGGATAACTATTTATTGAAATGTCAACACAGTAAAGTTTAAAATTTAAAAATTGAGTATAACTATCAAGTTCTATTTAAATTTAAGTGTAATCATATTATCCAAATTAAAAAAATTCACTTTGAAGATAGATATTTAACATTTAGCACATTAACATTAAAAATTTGAGATGTGAATATAAACATTAAATTTAAGTTCACAAAAGTTTAAGTATAAACATCAAATTTAAGTTCAAAAGAAATTTGGGTATAAACATTAAATTTAAGTTTAAAAGCTTAAGTATACATATTAAATTTAAATTTAAAAGACATTTATGTATAAACATTAAATTTAAGCTTACAAGAAATTTAGGTATAAACATTAAGTTTAAAAGCGTAATCATTTTTATCTAATATTAGTATACATTGGGGCAAGATGAGTATACATTATAAATACTAACAAATTGGATAAAAATACAAAAGGGTAATATACACATGATATAAACACACAGACTACTAATATGTCTCTTGAGGAAACATTCAACATGTATATAAAAAAAATGATTTGTCAACACACATTTTATATACATAAGCCACTAAAATGCATTATGCGGGTAATCAAAATGGATATATATTCATCGCTGTAATGTCTAAAAATTCATGGCAACACAATTTAAACTCAAGATACATTCACTTGTATCACTGAGAGAAATGTAAACAGTAATATATAACAACACCCTATTTGAAATATAAAGATGCGCATTGAATTTAATTTTAAAAGTTAATTTAAATTGCATTTTAAATATCTCATTGCAAAGTTTAAAGACCCTTTCTTTCGTCATAGGTTTAGTGAAATAATCTGCTATATTATCTTTACTATTTACAAAGTTAATATTTAATGATTCATTGACTACTGAGTTCCTCAAGAAATGATGCTTCACATCAGTATGTTTAGTCCTATTATTCTCAATTGGGGAATTACAAAAATGTATTGCTGCTTGGTTATCACACTGTTATTTTTGTTAAACTTTAAGCTTTTATGTTCCTCAATAATATTTCGCATCCAAACCTTTTCCTTCTGTAAGTGAAACATATTCAGCTTCCATAATTGGCAAACTGACACACTTATGTTTAAAGAAATGGGTAATATCATGCCTCCAAGTGAGTCTCTGTTTGCTGCAAAATCTGAGCAGTTTAAATTCAATTCACTTACGTTTGATAAGTTTAAAATATGTTTCAGTTTTCTCAGCATATCCTAACAATTTCAATAATGCATCCCAATGCTTCATCCCTGGATTTTCTTGGAACTGAGATAATATGTTAATAGCATAACATAAATCTGGTCTAGTCCTACTGGGTAGAAAAGCTAAACATCCGATTAAACTTCTGTATGGAAAATCTTGCATTTGAATCAATTCCTCATTTGTCAATGGACAGTCAGTTTTACTCAGAATACTGCCTTTTGCAATAGGAAGTGAAGTGATAGGATATTTGAAGTGTTTAAACATTTGACACATTTTTCAATGTATTGGCTTTGTATAAAAAACTTATCAGTTTCTTTAAATTCCACCCCTAACAGTTTCTTAATTTTCCCTAACACCTTATTATCAAATTCATTACTAAGTAAAGAAACAATAGGGTCTATATCATTCTGATATTTAGAAAAGAAAATTATATCATCAACATAAATTAGCATAAGAACTTTGTCATTGTATATGTATGAACAATTCCACCATTTAAATTTCGAAAAGTTTAACTTCTTTAGGATGGTATCAAGTTCCATGTACCATTCCCTTCCTCCACTGAACGATGTCTGTGCCTTGACGTGGTGTTAGAGTTTGCGTGTTCCAATGATCCTAAGAGCTATGCCGGCGGTAGTTTTTGCTACTCGTAGGTTGTCCCATGCCGGACAGGTCAAAGGTGAGGTTCCTGACTAAATGATATCCCGGTCCTCCAGGTTGGGGGTTAGAAGTTGAGGCATATTGCCTCACCCTGTAAAATCCTCAGGGGTTCACTTCTTCAGTGGATACGGGTGTTGCAGTCCCGAGGAACCTGTGCTATCTTTTCTTCTCATCTGCAGGTGACATCAATGCCGAATTCTTAATAAACATCGCTTCTGCTGTATGGACTCTAGTACCACCCTTCGGCTTCTGCCATAAGGTATACCGTTTTGGGCTGGGGAATGGGTTCATACGGATGTGATGTGAACAGGGCAGAGCGGCGTGCATCTGTAGTATTGCTTTTAAGAAACTTTTGTAGTAAACGGTTCCAGATATTGAGTCCCTTGGTTGCTTTGGTTGGATGGTGGAGAGTGTTTCATATTGAGAAATCCCCCTTGGATCCTTGCTGATCCTTGGGCCCTGTGCATCAGATGCACGTTATGGTCTGCTCTACATCATCTAGCTTTGTGAATGACTCCGGCGGTTACACTTTCCACGTTAGAAAAGTGTGGAGAGACGGAACCTAGCGTGGGCTCCGATCGAACTGGAAGTAATCAGTGTTTTTCTCATTTAGTGGATACAACATGGAAAACCCAGATATGCCATTTCCTAGCTCTAGGAAATGGCACAGAGCTAGGAAATGGCCTGAGCTAGGAAATGGCACATCTGAGCTCTCCATGGAGATTCTGCTGCAAAAGGATTGGTTACACCTTCGGGTGCAACTCAATCAGCCATTGAAGCAACCCCCTTGGGATTGGACGATGGCAGAAAGGGGGAAACCTTGCTGTGGAAGGAGGTGGAGGTGAGCAACACACTGAAACCATGGTCGGGATTTAGGAAGCACTCTCTAAGTCACAAAGACACAAGAGGAGACGCACTCACAGGCAGCTAATGAAAGCTGGAGCTGTCAAAGAGAAGGTCGGAGGTACCAAACGACTTGGGTCGGATGGCAATAAAGTATATATTGAAGATATATATCTTTTACTGCCTAATGTAATATTTAACAAGAAAGATCAATCATGCATAAAGCATTGATTATGAAACACTTTCCAACTTCAATGCAACATCTCTCAAATGCAATACATTCCTTGGTAATATTTTTAACATTATCACAATACTATATTAATTTATTATATTTGAAAACTTAAAACTTCATCGAAAAAAAATGAGCTTCATTCAAATGACGGCATTAAAATATAAATTGCCTGGTTTAACCATATCTAAAATGTGATACATTCCTCGGTAATATTTTTAAAATTATCACCACAATAATTTATTATATTTGAAAACTTCATCGAAAACAAATGAACTTTATTCAAATAACATCATCGAAATATAAATCACCTGGCTCTCTCTATAAAAGCAGCATTTCATTCGTAAACTTTTTTCCATTCATCACAGTACTATAATAATTTATTTTATTTAAAAACTTAAAACCATGGAGGTACCAGTAATTTAACTCTGTGCTTAAAATTTCATCGAAAAAATTGTCTGGTTCTCTGTGTAAAATCAATGAATGTTTCATTCATATCAGCTATATTGCAGACTCCATGAGCTAAATAATTTTGCATTAAAGATATGCAGCAATTTTTATGCAACTCATTCTACATATTTTGCTATTTACATTCTCCATAAGTGAAAATTAGGCTTCGTTGTAGAAATAATCAAAGTTTGATGATCATTTAAAGATATCTTGCTATAAAGATATCTGAGGATATCTTGTCAGCTAAAACAACAGACATTTTTGATTTATTCCAAAGAGCTTGGCACTTTGCAAATCGTACATCGTTGCACAGAACATCAAATTTCGTATAAAAGAAGATCACATGTGTAGAATGGCACTTTGTTTATTGAAAGAATGTTAAAAGTAGCATCAAAACTCAATACAAACTAGTGATTTATCATATCACGCTACTCGATACACTAATTTTTAAAAATAGCCTGTTACACTACAAATATGATAAAAAAGTAGTGACTACTGTAGTTTCGCTACTTCGGCCACTGATTATAAGCATCTATTAATTTTGAATTGTCACTTTGGTTTAGTGACTGTCATGAATTTTTACCATTATAGTAGTCATAAAACTTGAATAAGTACTAAAAAATTATATCTTATTTGAAGGGTCCAAATTTTCTTTAAATCCATTTATAAAATTTAAGGGTACTGAAGGTCATTCAGCAATTAAACAAAGTTCTTTACCCTTTTCTCCTTCATATTTAGTACGAGACAACAAATCTAATTCCTATTCATGTCTTTGATGAATTACTTAGCTCAGAAAAACTTTAAGCACATTATTAGGTTACAAAGGCTAAGTTCACATCCGGATTAAGTACTGCAGAATGTTAAGATACAGTCATGGTATAATTTGTTGGTAGATATATTTCATAAAATCTGAGGAGATGTATGTATTCCTAAACTAAAATAACACTAGATAATTCTCTTTGTACCAATATCATTATTGTACAATAAAAACACAAGTTTGAAATCATTATTTATTTGAAGCTTTCTTTACAGAATACAATCTTCTCTCTTTTGCAGTCAATTTTTTTTTATGACATCTTCAATATCGGATCTTGTCACATTCTGACCACCACCACCACCACCTTGAATAGCCATTACAGCATCTACTTGGGATAAAAGTTAATATACATTAAAGAAACAGACAAAGAGCTACCCATAGGGTTCCTGTTTGCAAAAAGCTATCTGACATTTTATTTGAGGCTTACAGGAGCTTGAGAATGAGATTTTGCCTTTTTTATTCCTTAAACCTATTCTTTGGTGCCTTTATATGAATGATGTATTTATTATTTGGAACCATAGTTTGAGTGATCTCCTTAATCTTTTGGATAATGTCAATGATTTTTACCCCTTTATTAATTTTACCATTGAGTCTAATTTTTCTTTGCCGTTTCTGGATCTTCTTGTTTCCTATAACTGTTTTGGGTTTCATACTTCTGTTTATCGTAAACCTACTTTCACTAATTCTTGTATTCCCACTAACTCCTCTCACCCAATTTCTTCTAAAAAAGCATTTTTTAATGCTTATCTTACTGGTGCATTTAATGTTTATTCATCTATTTCGGCTTTAGTTATTGAAATTGAGTTTATCTTTAACAGTGGCCGTGAGGCCGCTTACTTTTTTAAATTTATTTATAAAATCTTTTCCCCTATTCGCTATGATTTTATTCATCTTAATACTAACCATCCTCCTGATCTTATGCCGTATAAATCTAGTGTTCCTTTTCACAAAGCGATTTTTCGCCCTCTTATTCATTTTTGCCATGAATTTAAGTTTAAGCCTGTTCATTCTACCGTTAATATGTTATTTAATCATATTCATTCAGATAAATTTAAGGATAAAAATAACCGTGTCAGGCTGGGGGTGTACGTTTGCCCCCCTTTTATCTTCCGAAAATAACTTTAAATTCTGCATTGATAGTATTAAACATACTGCCGGTTTTCATTTAGCTGAACATGCTCTCAATGTTAAAAACTGTAAACTGTCCATGGCTCTAGTCCAGTATGTTATTAACAATAATTTCCATCCTATGTTTGATAAGGCTTTTCTTTTAATTAGTTACTCCCCACCGTAATATTTCACTTTATGAATCTCTTTTTATTTATTTTTACTGTGAATCTATTTGTAATTTTGATCCCGTTCAGACCCTTAGCTATTCTTGGCGTCTTGTTCTCGACTCACTATGTGTTAAACCTTTATATGATTTTCTGAGCATTTAGTAGATGCTTTATTTTGTTTTTTAACAACATTCCTATCGGTTATCATTTAATTTATGAACCTTTTCTCCTTTATTGCATTTTATAATTAAATTATATTTTAAATGCCTCATATTTAAAAATGTAAATTGATTAATATGTCAATTTTGTCTGGCAGTTATCGCTTGTATTTAAGCACATGTTCACCACTGATGAAGGGCATAGTAATGCTCGAAAGTGCTATAGCCATGCAATTTTAGTATGTCGTAAAAGAAGATTTTAATAAGACTTTTAATTATGGCCAATGTTTTGGTTGTCTATTTTTAGAGAAACTTGTTTAATGTTTGTCATTGGCTCTCGTGAACATCAACTGTGCACTTTTACAGAAAGCACAAACATTCATAATGTTATTTACAATTTTAAGATTTTATTTAGAAGCTTTAACTTTGAGATTTTAAGTGCTGAAATTCTTTATTTTTATGAAAAGTGCTAAAATTTGCAATTGGATTTAAAAGTGCTTAAATATTTATTTTATTTATAAGAACTAAAATTCATAATTTTACTTGAAAGCAGATTTTTATGAAAAAGTGCTAAAAATTGAGATGTTATTTAAGTGTTAAAATATGCAATTTTGTTTAAAAGCACTAAATTATATTATATTATTTAAAAGTGTTTGAAATCACAATTTTAAACATATGAAAAGAGCATGACGTACAATAGAATTAATGGAAAGACCATCAGACTGCATGAGTGTAAATTCAAAAGTGAAATTTCAGGACGTAAATTTGTTTTTTCAAGAATTTAAAGACAAGTACTATCCCTGACATTTTCGTATCTTAATTTAGAAAGCATAGTGTAAATACTGATTGTAGTTATACTCACCAATAGCAATATCAACAACTTTCAGAGCAGAGAATCATCTTTTGGTGTTCCCATACCAGTTGTATTCTCCTACTACAGCATCTGCAATCAAATGTTGTATCAATGTCTAGTATCATCAGCATAAATAGTCTCTCCTAGTCCCTTAATCTGTTATACTGCAAGAATATAATAAAAATTACTGTAGTAAAATTCAAACTCGACATAATCAATAATTTGTACACTTTAGTAGAACAGAGCAACAATTAAATAAAATGTTTAATGTATAAACAATGTTTAATATTCATGCACATAATTATGTACATAAAATACATTCACATCATAATATAAATGATTCTTTTTAAAAATTAATACATAGAAGTAACAAAACATCTGAAATTTCCATAGATAATGTGACCATGAGATCTGAGCAGAATTGATTACAGACAACTGTAAATACTTTTGATTATACAGACAATTATATCCTGCTCATCCTCATAAAATATCATTTTCAAATATTAAAGATCAGTTTCTTCCAGCAAACAAAAAATACTTTGAAATGTATCACTTTAAGCAAGTAAAGTGTAACAATTTTCTAAAAAATACATACACTACCTAACACAGCCGGCCGTCTTTTTGGTTGCTAAAGTCCTAGGATGAGTCGGACGACTTGGGTCTTCAACTACCTAACACAGAAAAAGCAACATCACGGAGCTTTGGTCATATAATTATACAAATTGCAATACAAGCGCAGCTGGCCGTGGCTGATGTATGTAAATGATATAAAATGCAAGTAGGTCACGTGATTAGAGTGGTGACAAAAGGAATGAAAACGGCAGATGAGCCAACTACTGTCACCTACGGAAACCTATTTTTTGTTTCAGAAGACGTGTGTTGTTGAAGAGATGCCTGGCCAATGCTGCTGAAGTCCATTTCAGACAACTGGACGATCATGCGATGGGATTCATTTCAGGTCCAAATATGGTAGAGTGGTCGTACTAGCACTGAAACTCACGTAGATGTGTTTACTGTGCAAAGGATTTTGAGAAAATGGATTGAAGGACATGTGGATTGTCACAGTGGTACAGGTCCATTCAGAAGTACGTCAGCATACATTGATTGACGCATTCGAAGGCATGCGGTGACGGTACCACAAACGACGACCGTCGACACTCTGCAGAATTTGTAGGGTACATTGGATGTTCCAATATCAACGAGAACAGTTTCTCAACGATTGGCCGAAAGCTGCTTGCACTCATACCATCTTTTACGAAGACTGTTATTGACAACAAGACACTGATGTGAGAGATTACAATGATGTCGGATATGTCAAAGCTTCCTGGATGACTGAATGGGACAGGGCAGTATTCAACGATGTGTCTTGGTTCTGTTCGAATGATAATCATCATTTGAGAATCTGGAGGCGACATAGAAACAGATCTAATCCTGCTGTGACTGTTGAACGCCATACTGCTTGACAATGTGGCATTATGGTTTGGGGTGCGTTGATAGCCAGTTACCTCTGGTTCACATCAGAGACACAATGGCAGCACAACAATATGTGGATGATATGCTGTGGTTGGTTGGCAACCATTTTTGAAAGTTGTCTTTTCCAAAACAATTTTATTATTTCTTTCAAGAAAATATTACTAACAATCTTTAATCTCTTCTGGTTCAATCTAATATTTACGAGCGGAACACAAGTTTACAGCATTATCAACACATCGCTAACTAAAGTGATTCCATCACAAAATCCAAAGGGTCCTAATTAAAATTACTTTAGCATATTTATGTAACACTTTAGCAAGTCCCTTGTTTTTACAAACAATCATTTTTACAAATCATTAAATAAATTGACAGAATTTAGAAAATGAATTTTGATGCATGTTCTCCATACGCATTTTTTGTCCTACAATAATTTTAAAACAACTTAATGTAAAGCTTTGGCTTGGGTGGTAGAGAACTAGCAGTCTTCACAAATTAGGTCTTTGGTTCAAATCCAAGTGGATACTTAAATTTTACAACTCATGCCGTCATCTATTGTTACCATAACCAGAAACTAGCAATTACGTGAAAATTATAAATGAAAAATGAAGATAAATATTGGCATCTTGCAACATTAAACAATACAAGCTACCATTACAGCATTAACTTCCTCCATTAATACTGCACTGTATATAATTGTGCTGACGTGAAAAATAAAGACAAATAATAAAAATGCATGTAACATAAATATTGAAACTTAATTTGCTGCAAGCATTTTCAGTGTATAAAAGCAATAAAATAAGATAATTAACAAATTTCTAAAACATATGACAAAATGAGTATATTATGCACATGCAGTAATAAAATGACCTGATTCATAACTGTCTAAAATGCTAATTCAAAATTACCCAAAATTTAGAGCATCTGTGTATGTCTATTTTACAATTCTGAGTATTAGATTATCATGTGCACATCAATAATTTTATTTACAATTATTTCTTAATGTGAATACTTCTATGCAGCAATACCTTTTGCATTTTTTTTTTAGCAAATGTTCTATTTTGATGAAATTCTGCAAAACACTTTTGGCCTGATTTTCAGTATTTTTTTTGGCAAATAATTAAAAACATTAATTTTTATAAACTATTCTTTTAAAAATGCTAAAGGTTTCCTACAGAAAAAAGAAACTATTACACGACAACAATGATTTTGAGGAATGTGAATTAGGTGGAGAAAAACTCTGTACAGTCACATGTGTTTTAATTATTTAGACAATATGTTTTAATATTTTCATAACAATTGTGCCTTTGGAAAAATTTCTATCATATCACTTTTATTTTTAACACCATATGCATTGATTGCTACCTACTTTTGTGTTTTCTAATAGATATTTTCTCTGGAATAAAAATCTTCTGTTCCAGAAAATAATCTTCATTTATGTGAACGAGTATTTTAAAAGATAGTTTAAAATACAGTACCATAAATGCTGAAAGTTTTAGAAAAGATGCTACTTTTTTAATAAAGCTGTTCTACAGTGTTTATTTGCAAAATTTTCAACAAAGCAATTGTGAATCCATTTCTTCCCTTACAATACATTTCAAGACTAATACAAATATCCAAAGCTCTATAACTGTTGAATTAGTTCTGGGACTCTTCTTCCTTCAACACGAAAACCAGTAATCTTTATTGCATTTATCCCTTTCCTCATAAATTTAGAAGGTAAATATAAAGCCTAATCCACATGTGAAGTTTCCGATATTGTTTCTGCAGTTCAAAATAAACGCTCTTCACCTACCTCCTAGCCTTGCTTACAGGTACCTTAAAGCACATGAACTTGTTATGTTGCAGTTAATGTTTATACATAAAAGTGCATTCAAAGGTCAGTCTCAACTTAAATTTAGATTTAAAAATAACACAAACATTACAAACCATAATTGCATTTTTTTACACACCATTTCTAAAATTTTAGAGTCCATTTAGCAAACAATATTCAGCAATCCTGTTTCCAAGCAACATTAAACAATCAACCATGCTGATAAGACAAGATTATAAAGAAAAGTTGTATGCCCTAACTCTAGACATGAAAATTCAAACTTTCGCTTAATAGCAAGTGGCCAGTATGTAGTTTTAAGTTTAATGGCCACTATTGCCGAATTTTAGTGAAATCCATAGGTATGGTTATACATAATCAGGGCCTGATTACGTACTGAGGTGAGTGATGCCTATTTTCAGGACTACCTAACTGGAACATTTAGTTCATATTAAGTGTTACAATAACTGATAACATTAGCCGAATAAATCTACCATTCATGATTACAATAAGCTCTATTGTATCAGAGTTGAAAAAAAACCACCTTAATTTAGAAAGAGATGGCCCACTTGGGTTTTTATGGATTTCTGAATTTTGTTCTTGAATGTTTGTTTCTGAATTTTAGTTTTAGTATTGGTTCGGTATTATGCATGTTTTGAAATTAAAATATATTAACTATGTTTTCCTAATTATTATTATCATAAATATTTTTTAGATAAATGGTAAATATCAACATTAAAATTATGATCAATAGTAAATAAGAGCAAGAATAATTTCATTTATTAATCAATATTCAAGTTATTGCCAATTTTCCCTCTGCTAGGAGAATGTAAACATAAATGGTTATGAGGTGCACGTTTTGTAAATGCATTCTACTAGTGAGTTTTCTATCTTTTTAAGAAGGAAAACAGTTTCCATATCAACCCTGCATTATATATTATAGTGCAATATCAATATACCTTATACCAAATACAACCTGCAAATCTTGTGCACATTAAAACAAATTATTGTTAAAAATTTATTTGTATTAAATTTAACATATAAATAAACCTAATACAACAGAAAAACTGAATTTCAGGCAAATGAAATTTATATTTGGTGATTATGTAGAGAGGAAATATACACAACCCTTGTATATGAAGGTAAAAAAATGAAATTGCCTTTTTTATATTAAAATTTATTCAACAATTTCATAACAATTTACAGCTGAAGAATTATAGATGGATTCATAGAGGTACAGTGGAATCTCATTACAACAAATTTCTAGGGACCGCAATAAAAATTCATTATTTTGAAAACTTAAGTTAAAACGAAAATTTAAAATGGCGGGCATTTAAAAAATTGAAGGTATAGGAAGATACATAATGAAACCATACTATATACTACGATATATTTTAAATTATATACAAATACAACTATTTCGGTTTTTTGTTGTCATTAATCAAAGATGCATTTTAGAATAAAGAGAAATAAATTTATCACACATATATTTAAATTACGTAATTGTATTGATTGTAGGAGTAGATTCTTTATGTAAAGTATAATATAAAGCAAATCAAACATACCTAAAACTGCAAGTGGCCTTATTTCCAGGATAAGAAAAATCAATTACATATTCGAAATATAGTTAGAAATTTTTTGTTTGCACTTGGAAGTGATAAAGAGTGTTTAACAGTTTTCGATATTGCTTAACGAATAAAAATATTCAGAAACAGTTTTTTGCTGAGCTAAAATTCGATACTTGAAAGGACTATTTGGAAAGACACTGGAGGGTCATCTGGTACACATTCATTATTGTCACTCATCACTTTCATCATCTTTTATGTCTTCGCAGTTGCTACTATCAAGACTAGCTATAATATTACTAGTTGTCAAGTCTGAACATATAAAAGTTTCCTCATGGTATCCAACATAATCAGAAGGTGATATTGTTAAAGGAAAATTAAGCTCTTTGGACACTGTAGCCCATAGATATTTAGGAAAATCGACAGTTGTAGAATCCTAAGAAAAAAAAAATATCATTCTTGTCACATTCTAAAGAGAATATCCGACTTCTTCTAACAGTTCTGGATTATAGACTGGGACACATTTTGCCAAGCAACAAATATCATTGCAGTGGCTTGTCTGAGGTTAATTGTCATACTAGTACTCATCATTCAAGTTCGCAAGTGTTTTTTCAACAAGTTGTCAACGAAAATGAATTTAAACATTTTTTATGATGCCCTGGCCGAGAGACTGTAAAATTGAAGTGGAGTTAGCGGGAATATTTTTTGTTATCCAGGCTCAGGTGTTGTTTTTGTAATTGCAGGGAAGCGATGAAACATTTTTAAAACAATGAGGTTTTGCAGATTTTCCAATCACTAGTGGGGTTAGTTTTTCTGTGCCAGTTGCATTACAACAAAAGAAAACTGAGATGGAAATTTTGATTTTTTTCCACCTTTGCACTGTTCGCCTTATTTTGTCATAGTACGATTTGGTAGCAGCTTGTAGAAAAAGGCTATCTCATCAGCATTAAATATGTCTTCAGGTTCATAATCTTCCAAAATTTCCAGCAGTTTGTTTTCATTCCATTCATATGCAGCCCATAAATCAGTACATTTTTCATCTCCACTGACTTATTTTCATGTTATTCCATATCTTTCATGGAAATGAAACAACCATCCAGAACTAGCATCAAATTCTTTTACTTTCACGACTTCTGCAAATTCTTTTGCATTAGTTTGTAGCATTGAACCAGAAACAGGAATATTTTTCGATCGAACATCTGTACACAGCTTCATCAATGTTTTGATGATTTCCTAAACAAAGTCTTTTCCTGTCGGGACACAAAACAGACTGCTCAGAAAGTTTTAACATTTTGTTCTTTTTTTTAAAATCGTAGATAATGTAGAAGGAGTAATCCCACATTCCTTTGCAATATCAACTTGCTTTCTTATGGATTGCACTGCTTCCAAAATTTCAACTTTTTCTTTTAAAGAGAACTAACTGCTTTCACTTCTTTTTTTTTGGACATTTTAAATTAGAAACAGAAAAGTACAGCCATACAGCCAAATAAACAAACTACAGTACATTTTTAATGTACTCGACAATACGGCTAATTTCAATTTTATTATCAGTTCGTATGTGAAAGAATTTTCCGGGAAAATAATCACGTTGTCTGGGATGCATTATCTATACACTTGGTCAGGTAGACAAAAATATCTAGATAAGGGGTGGTTGCCTCAGAAACCCCTTTCAGTTGCACATTTACTTCCAAAAGGATTATAATCATGAAATACCCTCCTTAAAAAGTATATCTTTTTTTTAAAAATAAACAACTTTATTGCAAGTAAAAAAAATCTGATGTGTGCAGCACATGACTTTCCTTATATAATGCAATGAATTTACTACTTTTACAGTAAAAAAAAAATAGGTTATTGTTACAGTAGATACTTATATTCTCTCCAAGATACTGAATTTTAGTCAATGAGTTGTCATTTTCATTGATTTAGCGTTATTTTTATCCATTTGGCAAGATTTTCGTTAATTTGTTAGCATTTTAAAAAGTCACCAAGTTGGTGACATTTCACCAAATTCGTCGCCAAAATCTCGCCAAGTGTTATGGACGGAGAAATAAGTTATTCTTATAACAGATAAATGACTTTTGGCGTTCATATAAAAAAGTATTACTCAAAGTATCTTTTCTCATGAATGGAATGAGCTAGATCCACGAGAATGATGTCACCCAATTTATCTCATGGTATTACATATGAAAAGTGAACATGTTTCTCAATAGGAAATATTTTTTTTTAATTTATAGGACTTTTTGATAATTTTTTTGAAAAATGTGCAATATCTCGAGAACGGTTCATGTTAGTGTTCTAAATCTTATGTCAATCGTTTTCTAATGAAAAATTACATAAGAAATGTCTATTTGCGTAACTTTATTAGAGGTTTTGATTTTTTGACGATTTTTTCAAAATTTCACTCGAAAATTTAGGAGGGTTCTGAACATTCGATTGCGTATAAAAACAATAGGCTTCCAGTGTTTACGAATTGTGATTTTTGTACCAAATTTCGTTCGAATCGGTCTATTCGTTCGTTAGTTATCGTCTCCACAGACTCACTGACACACACACACATACTTTCACACACACACACACACACATACACACATACTTTCACACACACACACACAGACATCACTTCAAAAATGTTTGATTCGTGATCAGGGATGCTTTAAACGTGCTCTCCCGTTGAAAACTCGAATTCGAATGTTCGACCCCATCACAATACTTTCCTTATACATTATGTATATAAGGAAAGTAATAATACTATAAGGAATTGATGTTAAGCTTGAAATGCCCGAAAACGTTGAAATCTAGACCCCATCCAGTGATCAGAGATGAAATATTGTTTAAGATACTGCAATTTCCATGTTGAGGGAACTATAAAATGTACGCCATTTTTATGTTTAAATTTGAAACGGATTTTGATACTCATAACTTTTATTAAGTGTTTTAGTAGGTTTCGCATTGAGTGAACGCTAGTCATTGAGATAGCCCTAATTTAAAAATACTATTAATTTGTTAAATCGTACGGCGGACTAACTGATACTTGTCAATTTTGTATCTTTTTAGGTTAAAAAAAAAATTAATAAGATAGATATTTTCTTCAGTATTTGTTTAGAATACTATATGTCCTACATTTATTTCAATAAAAAAATTATTTTTCAATAATATTAAATGTAGTTTTGACTTGATAAAAAAATCTATCATTTATGTCTCACTGTCTCCCGAGTCACGTCCTAATTACATTGGTAAAAACATAAATAATGGAACTAAATAGGTAAAGCTTAAATTACGATTTTAATGTGTAAAACCCCTATTACTATTAAAAAAAAAAATCTGATGTGGGCAACACATGACTTTCCTTATATAATGCAATGAATTTACTACTTTTACAGTTAAAAAAATGTTATTCTTATAGTAGATACTTATATTCTTCCCAAGATATTGAATTTTCTTCAATTAGTCGTCATTTTCATTGATTTAGCGTCATTTTTATCAATTTGGCGAGATTTTTGTAAATTTGGCAGCAATTTAAAATGTTGCCAAGTTGGCGACATTCCGCCAAATTCGTCGCCAAAATCTCGCCAAGCGTTATGGACGGAGATATAAGTTATTCTTACAGCGGATAAATGAGTATTGGCGTTCAAATACAAAAGTATTACTCAAAGTATCTTTTTTCATGAATGGAACGAGCTAAATCCACGAGAATGATGTCACCCAATTTATTGCATGGTATTACATATGAAAAGTGAACATGTTTCTCAATAGGAATTTTTATTTTATATAACTTTTTGCTAATTTTTTTGAAAAATATGCAATATCTCGAGAACGGTTCATGTTAGCGTTCTAAAATTTATGTCAATCATTGTCCAATGAAAAATTACATAAGAAATGTCTATTTGCGTAACATTATTAGCGGTTTTGATTTTTTGCTGATTTTTTCAAAATTTCACTCGAAAATTTAGGGGGGGTTCTGAACATTCGATTGTGTATAAAAACAATAGGCTTCCAGTGTTTATGGATTGTGATTTTTGTACTAAATTTTGTTCGAATCGGTCCATTCGTTCGTCAGTTATCGTCTCCACAGACTCACTGACACACACACACATACACACACACACATACTTTCACACACACACACAGACATCACTTCAAAAGTGTTTGATTCGTGATCAGGGATGCTTGAAATGTGCTCTCCCGTCGAAAACTCGAATTCGAATTTTCGACCCCGTCACAATACCTTCCTTATACATTATGTATATAAGGAAAGTAATAAAAAGCGGTATTAAATGTTATCATAGGGAAATATTAAAATGCAACTTAATACAAGAAGGCTAAAATAACGGTGGGATGTTTTTTCTCCAATTTTATAACTTTTAGATGTAAAAAGGGGTTTTTGAGGTAAAATGAAAGAAAAAATTCGTTAATCTTAAAAAAACAAATGCTTTCATAGTTTACATTCATTCGTTAATGTGAAAATATTTATTGAGGAAAGAATAGGAATTTCTTCAAAACATCGCACAATATTCATTAAACTGGTGTTCATTATAACGAGATTCCTCTGTATTCAAAAGAATAAAACCATAAAATGAAAACTGACTAAAAATATAAAATGTAAAAAAGTGTTATTTTTATAGCGTGAAAAGAAACACTGATATTAATAGATCGAATTCATTTAAAAAAATGAGTCCTTCATTCACGTTTTTTTCAAATTTAATGAAGTAGATGCAATGGGATTTGATCGTTGTTGCCTTAAAATTTAGTAAGATATTAAAAATAGGAATCAGATTGCTGGAAAAATTATTTTATACCTGTAATCGAGTTTTATCGCATTTACAGTGTACACAGCAGATTGAATCATGCAATTTCGAATGTAAATTTGGAACATGTAATGGTCTTGTAGGTATAAATGTTTAAAAATCGTGAATCTCTATAAAATATTCTTCAAATTATAATTAATTTCTTTATATTACTTATGAAAGTACGGCAGAATTAAATGTATAGTTAGACACTTTTGTCGAATGGGTAATCCCGTGTTGACCGTAACATCAATTCAAAAATGTTTTGAATTGATGTTACGGTCAAATACACCTAGAGTATGAAACATAGGCTACAAAATAAATGCACTTTTTACAACAAAATCATAAAATAAATACTTTTATATGTATAGAAAATAAAAACTTACTTACTTATAGTTGGAATACCATGTGGTACATGCATAAATTCAAAGCTCAACAAGCCAAGCCTAACTAGTAACTGGTAGAGGAAGCACCGAATCACAAAGCCACGTATGCGCAAGAAACTCCATGCTCCAATAGCAGCGGTGTTTTCAGGGGTAGAAATTAGAAAAATGAAGTCACTGGTCCAAAGGACCAGTGACTTCAGTGGTCCGCAACCTTTGTTACTGGTCCGTACACGGGACTTCAATAAATTTTAAAATAAAATAAATTACATGTGGAATGTTATTATGTGGATTTCCATAAATTCCATACCTAGTTCAATTAAAAATTAGAGATTCCGTAAAAAAAATAAATAAATAACAAGATATCACCGTAAAATTGTGGCGAAAGCCGCCCTTTCCCGTGCCATAAATGAAAATTGTCTGCAAATCCCCGCCCCTTTATAAACTTAGCTAGAGTGCATTATCAACGCCTTCTTTGTAGGAGAGCCGTCAGGTCTGCATTGTAACTACAGGCGCTAGTTATTTTCTCTCCCCTCATCCCCCACTCAGTGAATCTGATGACTAAACGAAAATGCGATAGATAGCGGGCTCACGATCGAAGTGGCTTGTTCTGTGCTCATTTTCGAGGTCTACATGTGCCGAAATTTCGTATTTTCACCCGACCGACAATACCAATGCTTAAATCAGAGCCAAGACTGGTGAAATTTATAAATGTAGCATGAACTCGGCCTGAAGATAACTGCGTCTCGACGGGCCTGAAATGATTTGTATTCAAATATGTTAACAAATTTGTGAAAATTTTGTACGGAGAATTGACTTTATGTTCTTCTTATTAATAAGTTCATGTTTTCAATTTAAATCCATTGAAAAAAAATTCAGAATAAATATGTTCGGCCCGCTCGTAACGGACGTTTAAAAAAAAAAAAGACTCAACCCGGCCCGAAACAGTAGAACACTCAAGCCCAGCCTGGATCTAAGCCCAAACCCGTGCAGAGCTCTATCCCCTTTTAATTCTTAAAAAATTTCCATTTGCTATAATAGGCGGGAGTACGTAACAAGTTTGAATTTTTGGTATGGATTCTTCTATTTTCAGCCAGAAGTATTTTCTTTTCTTCCCCACTTTAGTTTCAACTCTAAAACTAATACGTTTACAATCCATTTATGGCATTTGTTCCAGTTGTCCGACAACTGAAGTTAAGGTATGAAACATCTATTCAGTTCAAAGTGTGTCAATGAGGTTTAAACTGCTTAGGGACAAGAAGATTTATATGATTATTTATTTACCATTCCTTCAAATTACCAAACATTAGAAAGAGAGGAAGGAGATTCCTTACATCTGTTACCCCTCTGCACCCACTCATAGATCTGATTTCCGACGGGTTCGGTCCTTTATCAGACTCTGCGGCGGCTGTGGGGGTGGTGTATGAATATACAGTTACCGCACTTCATCGAGAGGCAGTTGCTTCTAATTTATTATTGTTGTGCGATGTACTTGAGCACACATGTTAAAGAATATAATGTGAAAAAAAAATTCTTAGGAGGACGGGTAAAAAATGTTAATAGCCGTTCTCGAGGACGGGCTAGATTTTACCGATTTCCCAAATCCAGGTAGGGAGTCAGAATAGCCAGATGTCTTGCGGAGGGGGGGGGGGAGAAATGGGGGTGACAAAATTACAAACATGGAAGCAGTATTGTTTACTTTCCCCAGACTGTTGAATATCGTCTTTGTTTATATAAATGCTGAGGGGAAAAGGGGAGAATTTAATTTACGAGAGGGAAATGATAATAAAAGGTTACTAGTTCGACGGACCAATATAATTTATATTCTGCTGGTCCGTTGAGTGTTTTTGTGGTCTCGGACCAATGGACCACCGTTAATTTCAAGCCCTGGTTTTGGCTGGTTCCTTTCGAAGTGTCCTTCGGTCATTCCTAAACGAATCCTGTTAGAGTCGTTCTGGACAGTCCTTTTTAATGGCTCCTACGTGGAACTTCTCAAGACATCCTACTTAGGATAGGACACTTAGGATCTTTGGGATCAACTTAGGATCTTTGGAATCATTTTAGGATCTCCTGTGGAAGTCACTGGATGTCTGGGAATTAAAAATAACTTTAAAAATCACTATTTTGACACAAGATGGATGCCATATTTTATTTTGAAGTGGGTCACGTGATCTCTTCATATAATGGTAACGTGATCTCTTCATCTAAAGGGTATAATTATTATTTTAATTTTTATTTAAAAAACTACTAAATATATTTTGCTGAAATTTTTTTTATATATTTTATGTGATAATTTGAATATTTCCTAAAACTTTTGAAGCAATTTGTGAATTTTAAATTCGCTTAAAAAATGTTTGAAAAATTAGGTCCCATAGGGTTCAATGTATTTCATTTTTTCAACCCGGGTTCAATCCAAACTAATTGGGTAATATTATTCATTTATATTCCCATAGGTCCCATAGACTGTCTGAACAACATACTGAAATTTCATTTTGATAAAGTCATTTTTACTGCAGTTATCATGCTAAAGTACAGACAGACAGAATGAACAAAGTCATAAACACTTTTCAACTATGTTGTAAAGTGTTAAAAACGGATTTAGTTTCCCAATTTTTTGTTCCAAGTTAGCTCATTCAGTAGAATCAGTGCTTGCTTAGTGATGTTATGCATGACATAATGCGAGCTTGCCAATCAAAAGATTTAGCATATAGTAATTTGATACAGAGGAAACTACGTTTGCTCTTTGATGTCAGAAAAATTAGTTCCATAATTGAATAAGATATAGCAAAGAAGTCTATTTATATTATTATTTTAGAATTACAAATTAAGTAATTTAAATAAATTAAAATTAACATAACATAAAAAGAATAAACTGAAAATTCATATTGTCATTAAAAATTTCTTAAGAACTCCTTAAATTTACATTTTGTTTTTAAGGGCCTTTAACCCTTTTGCAGTGCACCAGTAGTGAATGTCACTCATAGCCTGGTAGCTCATATGTGAGCCGACACTTGAATTGGTTCTGAGGACGGGTGTCTCATATATGAGTTTGGAGTAATACTCATTAATTTAGTATTTTTTTATGCTAATAGATGGAGCTCTATGTCCACTACAGTTAAATTTACCATGAGTCTAGAATGTTGATCTTTGATTTTTTCAAGTGTTTTGTATTCTTGATATTTTGGTTCAATGTGAAGCCAGAACTGTGAGTAATGCAAACAAACTAAGCTTTCTCTTTAAATGTTGCACGTAGTATAGACATTCTCATATTTATGGCCCTCCTGAATACTTTTATTTTTTAGAGAGGGGGGTTATTTCTGTAAATTTGGTATTCAGTCGTTTTGTATTTGTGTTTCTCACAGCGTATAGAGATGTTTTGTGGAGCATTTAGATAAGAAATTAGTGATTTGCAAAGGCTAATAGGTGTTTCTTTTTTCGAAGAAAAAATTTTCCCTATTGTCAATTAACTTTTGAGTTATTCAGATGATAGTGACTAATCTTTTCCTTCTCAAAAAGTTGTGAAAAGATAGTTTTTACAACGCATTGTCTTAGCAACATAGTCTTTGCGTGTATATCTGTTTTAAAGATTATCATAAAAATCATTGATACATTTTATTGTAAATAATCTGCTGCACATTTTCTACTAATTTTTGTTTTCATTAATTATTGTGTTGATTAAAATTCCTAATTTTTATTTTTTAATTTTTTTCTTAAATGTTTAATCAATGAAAAATCAATTTCTTGTGATCTTCATGATATTTTCAAAAGAAAATAGAACCTGAAAACTATGATTATTTATATACATGATTACTTCAATAGTCAGCTAAGGTTATGCAAAAAAATGAAACAATTGAATTTAAAGTTTTTTTCTATTTGATTTTTTTTTTTTTTTCAAAAGTTAAGCTCAGCTATGTAAAAAGCTCCGTTCTATGTGATCAATGTATATCGACTCCGCTCCGTCTTGAGTGAGCATCCCAGACAGCATCATGAAAGGGGTAAAACTCTTTATTCTTGTCAAAATCTCCTTAAAATTTTTGACGTTCCAATTCTGAAATTCAAAATGAAACCGAACAAGTGACTGATGACCTGAAATCTTGACTGTGAGGAATATTATCAAAATATTCAAGATTACTGTTGTTTTTGTTTATTTTTTAATTTCTTTTGCCCTCAAATCCAAACTTCATTAGTAGGATCAAAAGTCGAAAAAAAAGAAGCAAAACTCGCTTTTATGTGATGTTGTTTTTGACATCCTTAACTTATTTATGATTGATTATTTATTTTTATTTATTCATTTAAGATGTTATTTATTTAGATTAAACTAAAGTTATTATTATTTTTAAATTGCCTGATCATATAGTGTATTATATTTTATTTTAACTTTCAAAATTATTTTCAATAAGCTGATAACATAATAAAGTTTCCTACCCTTTTTTAAATGGTTTGGCCTGTGCTCATTACTTCAATATTTACCTTTTAAAATACACACAAACAACTTATTAAATTCCAGAATTCCACTTACCATTAAATACCTAAAATAAATTAGCATAGCCAAAACAAAAGAATCGCAACCAAATTTCTGCTAAATTGAACTTCTATTATTATCAAACATTTTAAACTTAAGAACTTTAAAAACATCTTCCAAATCATTAGTACGTAATTTTTAAAGTAAAACAACCTCCTGGGACAGTTCTCTTTGGATATTGTCCAATTTAAAGTGTTTGTCGCTCCAGCGATAAATTATCTGGATGATGCTTTGGATCGATGCTCTGGATGATGCTTCGGTCGTTTCTGCGCATATACTCTGCTCTTTCACGCCATGATGTAGTTTCATCGACTGGCAGCGCTGTATGATTTACATGTCCGTAACAGTTACAATATCCGTACAGCCTTCTCCTTTTAGGATGAAAGAAATTTCATTCTGCCAGGTGACGTAGTTATCTCTGTTTAATGCTGTTATGCAGTTGCTTGCTTCCATGTCTAAAAGTCTATCTGAACTTTAAATTACAATTTAACTGAGAGCACTTTGTTTACCTTTTTCTTCCAATGCAAACGGCGCTGCTCGTGACCCCCGTTGATAGGATTCACGATATTTTTCTAGAACATTTTCACTTGATACAGTTAATTCTGGGCATTATAAGGACTCTGGAAGCTCATAACCTCTATTTGTTGGAAACCAGTGGGTGGTTTTAAACATGTACAACGATGTCCATATAATGCAGCGTGCTGTTGAGTTAAAAAAAAAATTTACTTCAGAATGGTAGTTTAGCAGTGGATTTTAACTGGCGGAGTTGAATAGGTGTTCATTCAGAAAAACAATCAACTTTTCAAACAAAATCACTTTAATGACGTGAGTCCATTACTTCAAAAAAGGTTACATCAGATTTTGTAACTATAGTAAAGACAGATACTATTTACAGGAATGAGCTCGCAAGCTCACTGCAAAAGGTTTTTCAGTTTAAAGCTTATGACTAGATACACTCTCAGTACTGTATAACGTTGACTTAACATAGGTAAGCAAAGAAATCAACTTACCAAAAATGTCATGTACTTTCAAAGTCACCAACTCCTGGTCACACGTTATGGCGAATTTATTTTCGCTTTACACTGAGTCTATGCCGTGGAATAAATAACAGAGAGAGCCATCACTTGTAAAGTTTACTGCTTTTTCCGAACTAAACAGTCGAAAAAGACTCATACGTTCATTTCACAACATGGTCGGCAACTAACACTGTCATTACATAACATACTCAAAACTGAGTATCTCCGATTCAACAGCTATCACAGCTGATAATCGATCTATCTGATCTACATTACTGTGATCTACAGTAATCTGCAGTAATTCACAGTAATCTACCATTATCCACAGTAATCGACCGTAATCCACAGTACTGAGAATTCGTCTACCATATATACTCAGTCATGGATACTCTCCGGAACACAACCGTTGAAGGCAGCGCCCTCACTATACGCAAAACAGAATGCGTGTGCGGCGAGAAGGCGATTTGCATGATAAGCCCAATCTGTTTCCGTCACGAGTCGTTCACAGGAACGGAAAAACCATTCTAAAAATGAAATCATGTTCGGGCGAAATAAGAATCGCAACAAAAACAGAACTGAGTTTCCAACAAGTTTGACACGGTCAGAATTTTCAAGGGTAGTGAACAGGCTGGTCGCCAAAGGCTCCTAGTATAGAATATAATTGGCTGATGTATTACCAGAAAAAATTAACGTTATTTACATGTTTGTATTTTAAACTATTTGTTATTAAGGAATTTACAGTAATTTACAATGATTTAAATGCGGTCTTCATTCGTATAAAATTTTATATATTCTGCGTTGGAATAAAAATGTGTTATTAATTCCTTCGAATAAATCAAATGCATGATTATATGTATATCAGGGTGGCCACTCAACCTGGAAACCGGGAAAAGTCAGGGAATTTTGTGAAAATTCTGGTTTTTTTTTTTTTTTTTAACTTACTAGTTGTCCATATAAAAACAGAACTGACCAGTTTGTATGCCATTTTCGAGAAATTTCGCCAAGTATTACACTATACTCGTAACCGCTAAATAAAGGTTGCCATGTATCCATTTGATTCTGTATAAAAGCAAAAATGCGGAGTTTGTGTGCCATTTTGGACAAATGTCGCAAAGTACAGAGATACCAACTTTTACAGATTTTCCATAGTTTGTACAAATTTTTACTTCATCTTACGGTTTTACAGACATTACTCCAAAAATATGGAAAATCCCATGAAATCCATGCATCCTACCATTCAGTTCATATCCCTTCTTTGCTGAGAATCCAAAATTATCAGTTTGCATCCATTTTCTTCTTCTAATGATTTCATATCAGAACAATAGACCTAATTTATTTTTATAGTGCGCGTAAAAATAAAGAAATATTTTACTAAACAAATTATATTTCGCTTAAATTATAAGATTGCGCAATTCAGTCCTTCTTTTCGGACTTTGCTGAGAGTACACAATTGTCTTTTCCCATCCATCTCCATCCCCTTATTATTGCACATTAACTTGACTAAACTAACTTATTTTCATATTTTGGGTGATTATAAAGGCTAATTTTTTAATTATTTTCACATAAATAGTACGATCGTGAAATTCCTTTTTTTTTTCATGGGCATTGCCGAGAAAACTCAATTATCCTTTTCCATCGATCACTATCTGCCTATTGTAGCACATTAACTTGAGTAAACAAGATTATTTTCATATTTTAGTTGGTTATAAAGGTCTTTTTTTAATTACGTTCACATAAATAGTACGATCGTGAAATTAATTTTTTTTTTCGCGGACGTTGCCGACAGTAACCTTTTCCATCAATCTCCATCTTCCTATTTTTGCACATTAATTTGACTAAACTAACTTATTTTCATATTTTGGTTGATTATAAAGTCTAATCTTTTAATTATTTTCATATAAATAGTACGATCGTGAAATTCGGTTTTTTTCCCCCTCGGGCGTTGTGGAGAGTACAAAATTATCCTTTTCCATCGATCTCCATCTCCCTATTGTTGCACATTAACTTGACTAAACTAGCTTATTTTTATATTCTGGTTAATTATAAAGGTTAATTTCCTAATTATTTTCACATAGTGCCATTCAGTTGTAATTAACTCAGTTAAGTTAGAAAAACTACATTTTAAACTTATTCTAAGGTTTTAAAATATATATTGTCAATATACGTAAAATCTTACTGATAGTCAATGCGGTTTTACTGAAAACGCCTGATTTTTCTACTGATGACCCCTTGCAGAGGTTGGCATCTCTGTATATTATATACATTTTACTATATTTTTTTCTATTTTAATGACATTCTTTTGACATTGCTGAATTGACATTAATTATTCAATGGCTGTGGCTTGTTATAGTGTAATTATTGCATATCTTTAATGATCTCTGTCATTGTGAGCAATTTGCAGTGCCTATATTTAAGGACATCAGTTTAGACTATTTCTTTTTATTGTCTTCAATGAAAACCATTAAATTTTTAAAAATATTTCAGTAGTCCAATTTTACTGCATTTACATGAATTTTTTATTAAAAATGTCAACATTTATTTGTAAAAAAAAAATGTGTGTATTTTTATCTCCTGATTTAATATAACTTTTTTTGGATAGTGGAGTTAAATTGTTAAGATTCTTTAATCAAATTTGTAACTAAATAGGGACGTGCGCGTGTTTTATGTTAAAATTACTCGTCTGGAATTTCTTTTCAATTCACCTAGAAAAGTCAGGGAATTTCAATATGTCTGAAGAGTGGCCACCCTATATATGTAGAAAGTTAAATATATATTATAATAGTGTCAAATATCAAAATTAAGTTTTTATACCAGATCGGACAGTCTTGACAGGCTGCGTGTACTAGGTTTTTTTGTCTTATTTCGCCTGTAAAGCAAATAAGGCATAATTTCCATTACAAATTCCTTCACGAAAGGTATCCTTCTCTTAGCAGCAAGAATCTGTTATCATATTTTTGGTAATGAAATTTTTTTCATCTCCTTCCCTCAAAATGTTCTCTTTAATCTTTTTAAGTAATCTATTATAGTATAAATTGTGTTGAAATTTATTTATAAAAATGTTTAATTCACAATGAAAGTATTATAAATTTTATTTCTAATTAATTTTAAATTTCAACGTATTTTTTCAAAATAAACAAATTTCCTTTATTTTTAAAGCTAAGAAGTTTTCCTTTTAACACTTTCCAACGTAGTTGGAAAGTGTTTATGATTTTGTTCATTCTGTCCGTTCGCACAATAACTGCCGTAAAAATGATTTTATCGAAACGAAATTTTAGTATGTTTTTCAGACGGTCTGTGGAACATATGGGAATGTAAATGAATAATATCACCCAATTAGTTTTGGATTGAACCTGTGTTGAATAAGTTAAATACATTGAACCCTATGGGACCTCATTTTTCAAACATTTTTTAAGCGAAGTTAAAATTCTCAAATTGTTTCGAAAATTTTAGAAAATATTCAAATTATCCTATAAAATATATAAAAAATTTGAGAAAAATATGTTTGGTAGTTTTTTAAATAAAAATTGAAACAGTAATTACACCCGTATTATACGAAGAGATCACATGACCCACTTTAAAATAAAATACGGCATCCATTTTTTTTCCAGTGCCAATTTTTTAGTTTAAATGATCATCAAACTTTGATTATTTCGACAACGAAACCTAATTTTTACGTATGCAGAATGTAAACAAATCAAGATAAGTTGTATAAGAATTGCTGAATTTTAACTCAAAATTATTTAGCTCTGGAGTCTGGAATATATGTGATATGAATGAAATATTCATTGATTTTACATAGAAAAGCAGACAATTTTATAGCATTGCCTTTTTCGATGAAGTTTTAAGCATGGAGTTAGAAAGTACTTTTAATTCCATGTTTTTAAGTAGAATAAAGTTTTGTAGTTCTGTGATAATTAAAAAATACCATTTCATTTTATAGATGCTTAAATAAAATTGCATTCCAGTTGGAAAGTGTTTCATAATCAATGCTTTATGCATTATTGATCTTTCTTATCTAAATTACTGTAACTAAACCTTTTTAGCACAATAATTATCATATTAGAAAATTTTTGCCTGTTAATATCACCACAGAAAGAGCACTCAGTTTTTCTACATCTTTATTTTATTGAATACGATTTTAAATTTATTACATTCTATAAATTTTTATTAGGAAGTTCAGTAATTTTTATAAAGTTAATTTCAAGAGTTTTCAAATGCAATAAGTAAAAGAAAGAACAGAATTATGCTAGATAAGCTATCTGGAAAAATACTTTTCCAGCGGACTTTCTAAAAGAAAGTAAATAACATTTTAGCTTACATGCTTGAGTTAATATTATAATAACTAGCACAAATATATTGTAACAGAATTGAACGAGCACACATGAGCGGTTATAGTGGTATGGAACATTAAGCGATGCAAGTTTTCCCTTAAAAGACATTATTCTATGCTGTAAAGGCAACCAATCCATTGGCTTTCCTGTTGAGTGCCGAAACTATTGTTTGATAATTCCATTATGTTATGACGAATCTAGATAAAAAATAGCATTCAGCTTCTATTGCAAACAACAATGATAATCCACTGAGCGGGCGCACATGCATCTGCACTCTGCTGGCTACGTGCGCATAATATGCCCTCAATAAATGCCTAAATGATTGTGATGTTGATTTGCATATGCAGTCGTGCATTTAATCCACATTTGCAAACCGTACGCCCAAAATAAGTGCTTAAATACGCCTTCTCTCATTGCGCTGCAACACCTTCAGGATTAAATGAAAAGCAAGGAGGTAATAATCGGGATTATGGTTGTTATCTGATTCGGGTCATTTTTTCATAGAATGCTTTTAATGACAAAGAATTGTATTTTGAAAAATATAAATCATATCTTTAAAATTCAAGAAATAAGAAAACTTCTCCATTTAAATCACTTCATGTCTTTCGTCTGCTTTGTTTCTGTGAATGGCAAAAAGTAAAATTAGAGAATTAAATACTATCTCCGAATATCTTTGTATTATAGAAGAGATTTATCGAGCGAATTCTTATTAACAATAAAATATTTGCACGTTTAAAAAATAAAAATATCTATAAAATTCTGAAAGTTAGAATTTCTGATTTTATTACCCAGATTGTGTTGTGGCAATTTTCTGTAACTGTCTGACATCTGTCTCCTATTTTTCAAAGAATAGTCTGCTGAGATAAATTGGTTTAAAAACGGCGAAATTTCGACTTTAAATATTCATAACCTTTAAACTAATTGGAATTTAAAAAAAATCTCGGCGACATGCATATTTACATAAACTGGGATGCCACCTCTGTACAGATTTTCTCAGCAGGAGACACCAAGGAATTGCCATATTGCTGCGACCAAGGCGACGACTGATACGTCTGTTGGACCAAACAACTTTCTTTAGGCCTAGAAACGACCCCACTCTCCAAATCCGACAATTGTTCGTAGCACCGTGGAGTATGTCTCAAAGGCATCTTTGTACATAACTATTATCAAAGCAGAAAATACAGTTCCAATTGCCCGTAAGTCAGAAAATTGGTCGTTTTGAATGCTGCACGATATGTTGTACTCATGCACGTTTCAAGAGCCCAATAACATCATTGATGCTGACAGTTTGATCATTTGCATAAACATTTCCATGCCGAGTTTCTCAGATAAATCTCTAATTTTTTACATCAAAATGTATTTTCGTTAAAATTTGTATAGGACAAAATAAAACTGTCAACCGGTTTCGGATGTGAAAAACAATCTCCTTCATCAAGGCAAACACAGAGCAGCCGCACCAGCAAAAGTAAAAAGGACAGCTGTGAATAGAGTTGCACACATGACACATGAAGGAAATCATAGCTAAATGAAAACTGATAAAAATGAAAAAACCTAGAATGAATGTGAATGTGAACATTCCTTGTTCATGAATACGACTATTAACTGAAGTACTCCATGACAAAATATATAGGAAACATCTTGTTTCTTGATGAGCTTTATAAGCATAAAATAAGTTTGTAGTCGAATAGTATAAAACAAACTTGAAAGAAGTAATGGGTTTCAGAAGGCGAATATTGTCTGAAACTGTTCAAATAAAATGCAATCCAAACAGGTCTAGGTGGGCTCGCAGAACAAAAGTCTAAACTAAGTAATAGACAGTGTGAGGCGTTTTCTTTTTTCTTGTTCAAAACACAGAATGCAGAAAGATTATTTATTAAAATGTTTGGAAAAAATTATATGTTAAGCTTCCATTGATCCATTGAATAAATACGTGCCTTTTTCTAGGGAAGGAGCTAAGACATTTCGGGCCTCCTCTTTAAATCCGCAACTCGTATATATGTAATACAGTACAGGATCTATTATCCGGAATGCTTTGGCTTCAGGCATTCTGGATAAGGGTTTTTTCCATAATTCGGAACACTTTTTCTAAAACTTACTGGAATGCTCTCAAATGTCGTTATAGAAAATTATAATTCATTTTAAAAACATAAATGTATTAAATAAAACTTTTTTACAATCTATATGAAAAATATACTTGGTTAACTAAAATGCAAGCAGTTGAAGTAAGAAAAATGTAGATTTCAACACATTATTTTATAATACAGTACAACCTCTAAAATCCGGACAACCAAAATCCGGAAACCTCCAAATTCTGGAAGTTTTTCAAATTTTCAATTTTTTTTTCCCGGACTGACAAAGTCGCTGATTTGAAACAAAAGGGTAAGATTATTTATATGGAATCATATTTTATAAACAAATACCGTATTTTCAGGTCGATTTTCTGAACCCCGAAATGAAACGAAAGTTTAGATGGACGGCTGTAGATCGGCTTGTGGTTGGAGCGTGAATGACGTTGTTAGTTTTAATCCCTCCTCCCCCTTATTCAAGTCACAACTCCTGATTAATTATTTCACGTAAAATATACATCGTTATTTAAATAGAATTTTTATTATCAAAATTTCCTTTTCTCATTGGAAAAGACATTTTTCTGAGACAATGTAATTTTTAATATTAAACACTTTAAAACATTATCGTAACATTTTATCACAGATTGTTCAATTAAATCTAAAAATCCCGAGAATTCATATTAACACTCACGGAAATTTCTTTTGTTCACTTCGCAGTAAGAATCCCATTCTTCAATGCATTCTGTTTTGTCTCCAGAATTTCCCCCCCCACCCTCCTCCCGATATCTGACAAGTTTTTCGTTCTCGTCAGACGTGTCAGCTTGAAATCGACTGTATATTTTGTCTTTTTTGTTTTGAAAGCCATATTTACATTCTATAAATAGCAAATAAATAACTAAATAATATTGTATCGCACAGAACATAGCAACAAGGTCATTAACACACATACCTCTCAAAGGGTCGGCTGCGTTTACGATTACGAAATAAGCAAATTCCCATTCCTTTCTTCGCTTTCCCTGCCCCACCACATCCGGGTGCAGCTGCAGCCTAGTAATGACTCATCGTGATTTAGAAAAATCATTGAGAGGAGAAATATTTTTTTTGGAAAATATATTTTATCTACTTTGATATTTTTTACATATTTGACTATTACTAATAAATAAATAAATAAAATTGGCATTACGTCTGATTTCAACCAACAGAATCAACAAGCACACAACTATAATAGAAGGTCTTTATTTCACTTCTTTAAGATGTACAAAACTTAAAAAGGCCAGAGCACTTTCAAGCGTAAATACGCTCTTCATCAGTGGCTACATGGAAATAGGAATGATCGTTCATATATAGACCAGAAAAGGTGACAAATTTGCATAAATACAATTATCAATAAACTTACGTTTATCTAAGGAGAATCCAAAAATACAAAACATTTTGTACAGATTCAAAAAATCGAGCATAAATCACGAAAAAAGCAGTAAAATTTTACAATTTTATTACAGAATTTTCAAATTCAAAAAATTTTAAAAAATGGGGGGCAATCAGGTCCAATCTCCGAAAGGATGACGTCAAAGATAACTATGAAGAGACTTGAATTGCATGGAGTTGAGAATTAGTCGCTACGCATAACTTAAAATCTGAACGGGGTCAAAATTACAAATCGACTCGCGGTAAACACAAATAAAGAGAGACTTAAAAAGGAGAATATTACGAGGGTTATTACAACGCATAAGAAGGAAAGTTCTTTCAAAAATGGGCCGGAAATTTTCTTTAACAACAAAATGAGCAAGGGCCGTAGAAAGTTTACCACCTTTGACATCCCTAGCATGTTCTGCCAAACGGATACCAATAGTACGTTTTGTACTGCCAATATAAAATTTAAAGTTACCATCGATGGACAACAGGGGAACCACATACACCCCAGCAAAGCTTTTAAAGTCATCCCTATCACCCAGCTTATCAGACCGAATCCGGTTAAATAAAGAAGAAACGTTAGAGTGAGCAGGCCTGAAACCAAATTCAGAGCAGAACTGAATAAAGGGACGGAAAATCCTAGGATGGTATGGGAAACTAGATTTATGATTCAAACGATCTTTTAAAGAAATAAGTTTAGTATCAATTTGAGAAAATTTACGGCGAACATGGGAAAAAACCTTATGTATAAATTCAAAGGAATAGGCAGCCTCATAGCCAAGATTGAAAATAAAATCAATTTCGTCACTTAAAGAAGAAAAAGAACACACATTAAAAGCACAATTAAAATAAGCGTTAAAAGAAGCTTTTTTAGAGGAAATAGGATGGTAAGAATTAGCAGGAATACAGGAATTAGTAAAAGACGGTTTACGGTAAACAGAAATGTGAAAACCAATAGCAGAACGGGTAACCAGAACATCAAGAAAAGGCAAGGAGCAATTATTTTCGTGCTCAACAGTAAAATAAATTGAAGAGTAAAAATCATTAACCTTGGACAATAGAAGAAGGAGATCATTTAAATCACCATCCCAAATAATAAAAACATCATCAACAAAACTGTACCAAAGAGAAGGGGGGGGGGGGGATGGACAAAACAGGCAAAATTTCATTCTCAAGCTCCTGCAAAACCGCCTCTGTCAAAATACCAGATAAAGGGCTACCCATAGGGGCACCACAAGTTTGTAAATAAATATTATCACAAAAGCCAAAATAATTTGTCTCCATAACAATGTTCAAAGCAAAAGTGATTGTGTCGATAGTAGGGGTTTTAAAATTATGATTTTGCAATTTTTTAACAATAATTCCAATAGCAATGTCAACAGGAATGCTAGGAAATAAAGAGACAACATCAAAACTGTGAAGGGTACTATTAGGATTAAATTTAGTTTTAAATAAAGCATTTCAGTGGAACTTATAGAAAACCTATGGTTATTAAAAAAGGGTTTTAAGAAAAAGCTAAGGGATTTCTCTAAAAAATAAGTAGGTCCACTACATTTAGAAACAATAGGACGCATGGGATGATTTTCTCAAATTGATACTAAACTTATTTCTTTAAAAGATCGTTTGAATTATAAATCTAGTTTCCCGTACCATCCTAGGATTTTCCCGTCCCTTTATTCAGTTCTGCTCTGAATTTGGTTTCAGGCCTGCTCACTCTAATGTTTCTTCTTTATTTAACCGGATTCGGTCTGATAAGCTAGGTGATAAAGATGACTTTAAAAGCTTTGCTGGGGGTATGTGGTTCCCCTGTTGTCCATCGATGGTAACTTTAAAATTTATATTGGTAGTACAAAACGTACTATTGGTATCCGTTTGGCAGAACATGCTAGGGATGTCAAAGGTGGTATTATAGTTGTGTGCTTGTTGTTTCTGCTGATTACTAATAAAGTTTTTACATTTTTCAGAGTCATCAGCCTTTTTAAACATAACATTATATCTAGAAAATAAATAAAACTCCAGTTCTTATTTTTTGTTCTTCGTTCGTTATTAGCGAAAACAGTTTAAACACATTTACACCTTTAAATATATTGTCAAAAGTGCTAATCCTCAATTTTTATTAAATCTCGGCACTTCATTAAATCTTCCGGCGCTTCATTAAATCTCAACAAAGCCGATATAACGGAAGTTCTGCACTGTGATGATGATGCGCCAATCGTAAATAAATTGAGTGATAGCGAAATTCGTGATATGATATTAAATAAAAAAAGATCAAAGTAGCGACAATAAATGTGGAGAAGGAAAAATACCCATTGATAATCTTATGCAAACAATCAATCATGCAATTAAAGGCCTTGAACAAAGAAGCTTTATAACCGAGCAGAAATAATGTTCATCTACAGGATAAAGAAAACTGCTTTCCCATAAACCAAAATTAATAAAATAACAAATGTTAATTCAAATATTTAAACGAAATGATAAAATGTAATTTTACCATTTCGTTTCGTTCACATATTCTAAATTATTAATGTGTATATTTTTTCTTAGAAATTTTTTTTGCCCTATTTTTTAGATTAAATAATATGGTTTAATTGATTAACTTAACTTTTGTCATTATTTTTACTAAAAATAGTGCTTTATAGTGTATTTAGTTAATATTAAATCTGAATTTTATTCAAATTCTATAATCTGAAAAAATCGAAAATCCGGAATCGGCAAAGTCCGGATTTTCGAGGTTGTATTATTAATATTGCTAATTAAGGTAAAAAATCATTTAGCGGGATTTTAAACAAAAAACTGCTATTTGGCGCAATTTTTGACAAATAATTTAGTGTTGGTGCAGAATTTGGCTTTATTTTGCCGCATTTCAGTTTTAGGAGAGTCCGGATATTAGAATGCCGTATAACGGGTCTCGTGCTGTACAATGTACATTGTTTATTCTATCAGAATATATTTGCAAAAGTTATATTTTAAGCACATGTTTCGGTTGATCAAATAAAAACAATACATGGATTTTCAAAAGGGAGGAGGGTGAAGTACTGCGCATCTAGGCCCTTTTCTTGAACTCACAAATTGTATTAATTGCAATATAATATACTTTATGTAAATGCTATCAGAATATTTATGAAAATTTTATTTGAGAAATCTCGTTCAATGAGCAAATGAAAATAGGATTTAGAGCTTTCGGACAGGGACCTTCCTTGCCGCTTGGGCTTTCCTTCCGAGTACAATTTAAAATGTAATAATATTTAACATTTATTATGCTGAATGAACACTTAAGGCAATTAAACATGCAATTAACCATGTAAATATGCAATGTATCATGTTTTTGTTGAAATTTGTCTACCAAAATTTTATTAATTTTTATTTTTAGAAGATATTTAGTAATTTTATTAACATTTAACAAATATGTTTGATAATTCCACAAATTTTGAATAGAGGGCTTCCAAATAGCAGCCTAGAGGACATTTTACTAGCCTGAAACATGGGTTAGGATTAATTTTCTCAAACGAATTATTCAACTTTGTTTAGGCCTTAGATAAGATCCGCTATACTACTTGATTAATACAGAATCGCATCTTCAAGTGCGGATGATTTTCGCCAACTCCAAAAGGGACCGTAGCCAAATAATGTTAAAGTGTAATATGCACAGTTGTATATTATAGTTCGCTGTTTTTCAAACTTTTTTGTTCTCGGAACCCCCCTTTTAGAAATTCAATTTACTACCGGAACCCCCCCCTCCCCCCCCCCCCCCCCAAAAAAAAAGTCCAATGTGATTCAAATTATGCATCAAAATTCTTTAATTTACCATAAATTTATACGAAACTATGACACAGACATTGAGAAATGCTGTATAGCTCAATGTTAGTTTCAAACTAAATTTACACGCATGCGATCCACAAACCTGGAAAAAAATAAATAAATAAAATAAACAATCCTTTCTTTATGAGAGAACTCGAGCATGTGCAATCCACCATGAGAAACCACCGTCCTCTTGTTGCTTTTATGCGTTTTCTTAAAAAAAAATTGTAGAATTAAAGAACAATTTTTTTTTTCTTTTGTTAGAATGCAAAGATACACACAACTTCCTGCCTGGCCACTCAAACAGCTTCTGTAAACCCTAGAGTCAGTCGAGTGGTCTGGGTTTTCGACACAACTGTAGAATTGAGCTAATTTTCCTGTTTTGGATGCTGCGAAATAAGTACATTAGATAACCTAAAAAATGCAATTTTGATGTATTTAAGAATATGCGTATAGCTACATGATGGTAGATTTTCTGGTAGATCATTTGGAAATTCTTTTTTACGCCTGTGTTTAAAACAAATATCGAGAAAATGAAACAACGGCAACCCCTTATGAGTATTATAAATCATATCATATTAATTTCCTTTGGACAATGTATGTATGCTATTATGCATATCCTATATTTTACAAAGCTAATTCTTGGCCTAAAAATACGCATTTATTTTTTTCTAAAGTGAGGAAATTATTTGGAAATGTGCAAAGTGCATTCGAGAATTAGAGGAAATTAATAAAGCTTTTAATTATTTGCAAAAACTCAATAAAAGCCCCAAATTTAGCAAATGAAAGATGCATGTCCCGCAATTTACACAGTCATATCTTGGCCGTCCAACTAGTTACTCTAAGTCCTCTGGACGAGTCGGACGGTCTGGGTCTTCAACAGTCATATCTTGGCATAGAAACTCACGGGTTTTTAAGAGTTAGGCAATCATCTGGGAATATGTCAAATGCATTCGAAAAAAAAATTCCTAAAACGTGCAAAAATTTAATATTTTTAAAAATACATTTAAAATTTTGCAAATTCATATCCTAGAAACTTTTCTTGTTTTAAATGTCAGCTAAAGATCTGGGCATTTGCACAACACATCCGATAATTAAAAACTGTACAAATATTTACAAAAAAAAAAGAACCCTCCAAAACAGTCTCAAAACCAAAAATTTGGTTTTGAGACTGTTGTATGATTTGCATTTATGACAAAATGCCAATTCTTAAGCAACAAACTCGCGTTTTTTTTTTTTTTTAATTTGAGGGGGTATGATTTTTTCATACACAAAGCACTCGAAAATTTAAAAAAAAATAGTTGCCATGTAGACTTTAAACTGCACAATGGTGACTAAAACAGCAATGCACTCGCTCAAAAACAAAAGTTAACTCACTTGTTTGTACAGTCGGAAAATTTCAATACTAGTCTGAAAAATTTCTTTCACACCCCCGCAGCCAAGATTGCCCACTTATATCACTGTAAAGTAGCATGATTGTACGAGTGAAGAAATATTATGCCCTACGAGCCTAAAATATTAATGTATAAATTATAATTTTTCGTATTCTCCATTTATTTAAACATTATGTTAATGATTTATATTTAAGCAATTAAAAATGTATTGATAATTACCTTTTTACGACAGATAAATTGCTAAGATGTTTCATGCACATTTACGAACTTATGAATGACCACCAATTGTAACTCCAAAACTGGCTAGATTCACCCTCTGTTGAGCAAAATTGATATTATATACTTTCTGTGGACTAGAGTAATCGTTTGTTTCTGGTGTTTATTATATCTGACTAGCCACGAAGCTAAAAATTTAGATAATGCCTGATCTGTACGAACACACCTATTCAGGCTTAAATGGTTACCTGACTGCATAAAAGCACAAAGATTTTCGGGGCAAATATCCTATGTTTTGCATATATTAAGAACAGAATCTGCCACAAATCTAAAACTCCATTTGAACTTTATTGTGGCAGGAAACCAACTTTCTCATCCTAAGGTATTTGGTCTCGCTGCTCATGTAGGAGTGTTCAAACAATTAAGAAATAAACTAGATATGAGAGCATAATGTTTGACTGTGCTTTGAATAACATTGGCTGGGGAATTTATTTAGTTGAAAAGGGAAAGATCACAGAAACTTGTATAATAATATAAAGTTTGAGGAAATTTTAGAAGTGATCTGGATCCTGAAATAAGTAATAATAAACTGAAGTATGTAACTTTCTCACCCCAAACAAGCACTTATCTCGCCCTGCTGAGCATCTTGAAGAATCAACTGATGATGCTATTCCATATGAAAAGCTTACACCTTGTTCAGAGATTTCTTGGGTGAGTAAAATTGTTCCTAGAAAAGATGGGTTCAGAACAGATGTTTTGTATTTTGTGGGAGATTCCAAAACTAGGCTTAGATCATTTCATGATGTTAAAAAATATTGTAACAAAAATAAAATAAGATTTGAAAATAAAATTTGAATTTTTGATTATCTAGCTGTCTTATATAAAAATAGCATTATCATTAGACACCAACTCCAATTTTTAGAAACGTGAATTAATGTTTAACCCTTTCGGGACGGCGGCATTCCGGAGCTGTCACGGCCCAAAAGACGAAGCGCTTCGCTTCCGAATTGGTCGAAAAGGACGGCGCATTTTTTGCGCTAAGCCTAACTCTTGAAAAAAATTCACTAAAAATCACCTATTCAACACAGAAATCTACTTTTTTCAGGAATAAAAGAAATATTTATGTTCTATTTGATGTATAATTTTCATACAAATCTGAATACAAAATACTCGTTAGTTGCTGCCATTCTTTTATCCGAAATAAACGAATAATTTCACTGCCTCTAAAACCCAAACAAAAAAAATATACTCTCTTATATTCCTATGATTCACCAACGAAATCATAACGCTGAAATAAAAATAAAAACCGAAACTAAATTATAAAATTGTTGATGCTATGAGAATTGCTCTGTTTGTTTATGTTACAAAATGATTTTCACCGCTCCAAATGGAGAAATAATTCATTCGATCCTCTTCTGCCAAGGTCATGCCTCTGCAAAATACATTGAAGTTAGTTCCATTGACAAGTAACGCCATCTAGTGCACAAATTAAAACGTTCCGCGTGGTGGCACTTATAGGTGCCACTATCCGCTTGCGATAAAATTTCCTCTGGCCCGAGTGAGTGCCGTTCGTCCTTGAATGCAAGTTTGCATCTGGCACGTGGGCGTGCCGATCGTCGCAAAAGGGTTAAAGAAAAATGTAGAGCATAGTTGCATGTATTTAAATAGCAAAAATGTACAGTTGTTTTTGGCAAATAAAATGAATGCACTGGTATTTGTCATAAAACTGTGTATTAAAATAAGTAAAGAATGAATTGAATCGCAATGTAAAATGCAGTACAAATGAAGATAAATAAACATCCACATTTTGGAAATCATTGGATTTCCTTTCAGTGCAGTGTTTCTTTCAGGACTTTCTGGGGCAAATTTTCTATTTGTTATTTGCTCTGTATAAATATCTCTAAATTTTGTCACACAAATAGAAACTAGATTCCGGGTGTATGTCTGAAAGAAACACTGTGCTACATTTTATGTTGGGATCCAGTGTATTATTATGTACCGAATTACGCAATTGAATTTTCAGTTCAAGGTGACCCTTTTGAAGGCTTTGGATCATATGACATTTAAAACCTTTTACTACATTTCCTAGGATTAAAATTTTATAAAACTACTCCTTTTAATATATGGATATATCAGTGCATACATTAAATTTAAGTTTTGTATAGTTTTACAATATTGATTATTTATTAATTTTTTGTTTTGGTAGTATTTGCTATTATATTTCAATGTTGGTTATTCACAGCTGCGGTCCAACCATATCAAAAGGTGTGGAAAATCCAAAGGGCTTGGTGTGCAGAGTGTAATAAGAGCTCTTGAACTTCAAAAGAGGCATGCATTGGAAAGGGAAGCTTGGGGACTTCCTATTAAGTCAATGAAGTAAGATATTTTGAAGAATGTGCACAATCAACAATAAACTGGATCGTAATGTAAAATGCAATCCAAATAAAAACAAAATGCATACCTATATTTCCGAAATCCTTCAGTGCAACAAGCCTGGACAATGATGCTCAGATGAGCTGGTTAAATAGAATCCTAGAATCTATTCGTCTTTGATCATTTTGTTTCTAAATTTAACATGGGTGAATATCAGTTTTTTATTTTTACTTCAATGTGTTTTAAGGTTAAAATTGTTTTGAGACATTTTTCCTGGTGGTTTTTGCCATGAAAAAGTTCAGTTAGAAATTTCTGTGCTTGCTGCATGCAATCTGAATACATTTTTTAGTGGTTTGTCGCCCTCTCAGTCGGGACAGTAAAAATGGACAATGGCGTTATTTCAAGCTATTCTAGGGTGGAGGGTTGGCAAAACCCAATCATATATTTTTGTTTCCACTTGCAAATATGACTATTTTAACATTTGTAACTTTTTTAATGGCATTGAATTATCAAAATTTGTTTCAAGAATATAGTGAATCATTTTTCACATTGACACACCAGTTTGATGTATTGTGTTAAACATAAGCTTTTAAGAACATTGTACAAAGTAAAAGCCATTTTTTTAAAAATATATATTTCCTTCTATTTAAGTGTATAAAAAACTACTTCAGTTTAAAGCATAAATAATATTTGTGTAAATAAGTATTAGATTTATGTTTTTTTTAAACTTCTTATGAATTCAGGATTTATGTGAAGGATAAAATTAATACAAATAAAATATATGCAAATATACAAATAAATTTATAATTATTTAAATAACTAGTGAGTACCTGTGAAAAATCAGGGGAAAATTTTTATTCATTGTAAGTTAATGTAGAAGACTCTTTTAAAGATATCTTTGACATAAGTCAAAGATATCTTCAAAAAGACCTTTTTTTTCAGCTAAATTTTTTTTTATATTTAATAACTTTAGACTATTAACAGTGTTCTTTGTTAAAGCTTAGAGAGAAGAATTTACTCCTTATATCCTCCGTACATCCTTGCATCCTTACTCCCCTTTATTCCGTACATCCTTATGTGCAAGGTGTCATTCACAAATTACGTAAGCACTTTTCACAGAAATTTTGACCCTTTTCTTTTTGAGCTGTCATCTGTATACCATCTGATAGCTGTAGCACAAATAAGAGTTAAGACACCAGTGCTCAGGTTTTTTAACTCAAACTAGACCAGGATTTGTTCTCAGCATGAGTCATCAAAACTGTCAATTTCTTCGGGGAGGTCTGGTAATGTGTCCACCACTCATAGAAGCCAAAATTGTTTTATAGCACCCCTTGAGTGTGAACGAAACCGCATGACGAATACCCCAGGGAGATGTTTGTAGATTGCTCCTGGTCATAGAAATAAAAGGAAATCCAGTGTCTTCAATTTTGACACATTCAATATCATTGGGAGCATAAGGGGCCCAAGAGTGTGGAATTAACAGCATGGTCCAACACATCCTGAGATTGCAGTCCACACATGGGGTAGACAACAGATCCTGTCTTATTTACTATTCATATGTTTCCTATTGGGATGTTTATAGATTGTATCTACAATTTCCTTTAAACAGAACTATCGGTTCCTTCTCCACAATTTTAAAAATATAGGTTTATTGCTTCAAGTAAGGGGGGTTCAAGTAAGGGTTTATTGCTTCAAGTAAGAATGAACCCTGCTGTATTGTATTAGATTTGTTAGCTTGTAAGGTGGGTTCAGGATAGGGAAGTACTGTGTCAAGTTTCTTGTCCATGGGTCTTGTCCGTATCAAGGGATACTATTTGGAGACAACTGGCAGAAGGGGGGGGGGGATTAGGTATCGGCATCCATTTAGGCACCTACACCTGACCCCTCAACATAAGTAGTTTGGGAAGCCATCTCTTGGGATAGTTGATCTCCTGCAGTTTTGTTGCAAGCCAATCTGATGGCTTGCTTGTGTCCGGTTGAAAAACACATTATGATATTCTAAAAATATATTAAATCTTCCTGAAATCTGAAAATTCTCTGAAATTCTAAAATACACTGAAAGTGTGCCATAAGACCAGTTTCTCTCTAAATAAATGAAAATATGCTAACCTGTAAAATATTAAAATGGCACTTTCCAAAAAATAAAATACATTAAAGTAAAAGAGAGAGACACAGAGTTTAAATTTTCAAAATCTAACATTTATTAAAATTTAAACTTTATTTATAAAGAATTTTCAAAACATTTTACATCTCATTAACTAAATAAATTAAATAAATAAAAATTGAATCACTGGTCGTAAAATAGTAGTAAAAATGTTAGAATATTAAATTTAAAGTTAACAATGTTAAAATTATACAATTATTTGCCAAACTACAATTTAGAATAAATAGAACATCAGTTAGTTAAAAGGGAAATTTCAACTAAAAGTTAAAGAAAATCTCAGGTTCTGGTGACCTAAAATATATAGGTCAAGGGGTCTTATTCAATCCCAACTCAATTAAACTTAAAAATGGTGTAAAACTTAGACATTTAGAAATATCATTTAAAAATATCACCGGATGTAGAGAGCCGTCACGAATCGCACTGGATGCAACAGATCCCAGCAGATAAATGCAAAATAGAAAGGCAAAAGTCTAAATCGCTTAGAAGGAGGAAAACCGTCCACTCCAGTCCATCAAGCTAGACCACTCACACGTCAGCACGCTTCTCAACGTCAAAACATTTGATCACCACAACAATCAATTAACGATCTCTTCATCAGAAACAGTGGACACTTCTTCACTCATCTGTACTAAGCGCCAAGCATATAGTCCATTAATCACATATGGAAATGCTGCCTGGATATGTCATTTAACCCTTTCGCGATGGCGGCATTCCGCAGCTGCCGCGGCTCAAAAGACAAAGCGCTTCGCTTCCGAACCAAAGGACGGCAAATTTTTTGCGCTAAGCCTAGCTCTCGAAAAAAAATTCACTAAAAATCACCTATTCAACACAGAAATCTACTTTTTTCAGGAATAAAAGAAATATTTATTTTCTATTTGATGTATATTTTTCATACAAATCTGAATACAAAATACTCGTTAGTTGCTCTCATTCTTTTATCCGAAATAAACGAATAATTTCACTGCCTCTAAACCCCCCCCCCCCCCCCCCAAAAAAAAAAAAAAAAAAAAACTCTCTTATATTCCTATGATTCACCAAAGAAATCATAACGCTGAAATAAAAACAAAACCCAGAACTCAATTATAAAATTGTTGATGCTGTGAGAATTGCTCTGTCTGTTTATATTACAAAATCATGTTTCACCGCTCCAAATGGAGAAATAATTCATTGGATCTTTCTTAGCCAAGGTCATGTATCTGCAAAATACATTGAAGTTAGTTCCAATGACATTTAACACCATCTAGTAGACAAATAAAAACGTTCCACGTGAAGGCACGCATGCGTGCCACTCTCTGTTTACGGTAAAGTTTCCTCCGACACGAGTGCGTGCCGTCCGTCCTTGAATGCAAGTTTGCAGCCGACACGCGGGCATGCCGATTGTCCCGAAAGGGTAGTGTTAAAGAAAGCCCACTGATTACGAGAAACAAATGCTTAATTATGTCATCGCACTTCTCAAATCTATAGGATAGATGAGAAATTTGTAGACTAAACAACGCCTTTTTTCACATATCGCCCGTTAGAAATATTCAAAGACAAAACATTGTTCAGTCACGCTATTTATCAAATTAAATGATGTAGACTTCCCGTGATGTGAATAAACAACATCATTTAGATCATTGTTGAAAGTAAAGAAGTGCAGATATTCACACGTTTATCAACAGAGCTGAGGCAATAGGATGTTTCGTTCCAATGCAATGGAATGCATAAGAGCGCCGAAGCGCAAAACAACTTCGTAGATTACATCTTAAGTTCTAATAATAAAAAGGGAAGAGAGAGAGAAAAGAGCATTAATTATTTATATACTGCGAAACATCATTGCCACACATTGTAAACAAAATTATCGATGAACGATAAAATAATTAATGATAGACGATTTTAATATTAAGGTCAACCAATCAAAAACTCAAAATTTTAATGAAGAGAACAGGAATTTTAAAGCAGATGAAAATGAAAAAGAAATGAAGTGAAACGATTTGGAATATACGAATTCGGCAATAATTTAAATATGGACAATTCTGAAATATTTAAAAAGCTGAAAATAGAATAAAACTGAAAAATTGCGATAAATTAACGAATTCTTAACCAAGAACAATAAATTTAAAATCAAATCAAAGAGAATATAAATGGCAATAAATGGAATTACAAATTAGCCAATTTAAATAAATTTAAATTGCTAAAACCTAAAGAGAATGAACTTTCGCCATTTTGAACACAATAACTATGGAATAGAACCTATTTGGAACAGAAGAATATCAAAAACCTAAACAATTGGAAAATGGATAACTAAAAAAGAATGACTATGTAAGAAAAAACCCCTGAACACATTTAAATTAAAAACAAACTTCCTAAAATTATTAAATAGTCAAAAATAACCCAACAACTTCTTGGAACGTCTCCAAAAAATTTGTTCATTTGAAAAATGAAAAATTTTAGCAAACACATGACAAAATCCACGATATGAAAGAGAAAAGAAAAAAAAAATCAAAATCACAGCTACATCTGTAACATGAGCCATATAAATCACATAAAAAAATCAAATTCCTTATAAGTAAATCAAAAATCAAATATTCATTTCACTAAACACTATCTTTCTTAACTCTAAACAAACATAAATTCAACATGAAATACTCCAACTTCATATAATGCTATACTATTAAATGTTCATCAATTCATTTTTAAAAAATGCTCCACAAATTGGCAATCAAAGAGAAGAAGTAAAAAAATAATAAATTGAGCTCCGTATCATTAACTGTTACGAAAAAACATAAATTTTAAGGAAATCTTTGGACCAGCCAAAGAATTCCAATAGTCTGAACAATAAATTTTGAAACGGCCATAAATAACAACCTATTAATATAAATCATCAAATTTATCACCAATCTCCTTTTCTACAAAGAAAACAATTATTAGAAGCAAAATTTCCAATTTAAATAATATCAATGTTGGCTCAAGTTACACAAAAAAAAAAAAAAATTGTGGAATATTTACTCCAAATAACAAACCCAATTCCGTAACAATTTGGAACTGAACATGAAAATTAATCGACTTGTTTACAATTTATACTATAAACTGATTACTTGGCAAATTAGGTCGTTTAAAAGACAAATATACACTAAAATGACATTATGCATCATTTTACACTAATATCAATAAACGCGATTCCAATAAATATGGTGCAACATCTTGCACTCTTAACAACATAAATTCTCAATTCCATAACTCATATCATATCCGTATATCTGGTAATCTAAAAAAATTCTCATAAAAAATCAAAAAATTAAGCCAAGGGTTGTGAGTCCTCACAAAGGTTGTGAATCTTTTTTGAACCCCCAAAAATAGCACAATAATATTCCTCAATATACATCATGTATAAGTGGTACATTTAAATTCACTAACAGCCAAGTGTATCAAATTACTTTAAACAAAATACCAAAGGAAAAATCAAATTACAAATCCCCATTTAAATTTCAAAACCAAACAGAACTCAAATTGCATTGTACAATTTGAAATATTCCACATAAAAAAAAAAATAATAATTCTCCTATAATTAAATAAACACTAATTCCACTATAACAACCAAAAAATTTAAAGACCGTATTAAAATATCAGATTTAGATCTAAGAGCAACAATCAACTGATTTTGTTACCAGTCTGAGTGTGAAAACCAAACACATGATCAATGTAAAGAACAAGATAATTCAAGTTGACATTTATGTCGCACTCAAATTGGAGTGTAAAAAACAACTGCATCATCAGTTTTTTCAATGAATCATCAACATTTCATAAACCACATTCACATTTCAGTGAACATTTAAGTCTTAATTCTAAATCAGAACATAAAAAAATTCAAAGTTAAATAATTACTGCTTTAATTCAATACAATTTAACTTAATAAAAAAAAATATTTCTCATTAAATTTACCCAATTAATTTTGCTCTATTTTATCAAAACAATTCTAAATGTTGCCTGGAGCTTGGGTTACAAAAATACAAAAAAAAAAAAAAAAAAAAAAAAAAAAAAAAAAAAAAATTGTTAATGAGATGGGATTAGAACGAGAAAAAATGAAAATACTATAAGGTGTGTTCTTCAAGTACCTATAATTTCCTAAATTTATGAATTAAATTCAGTTTCAAACTACTTTAAATAAAACATCAATTTATTTAATAAACGTTAAAATTTAATAAACGTTAAAATTTAATAAACGTTAAATTAAGGAATGTTTAATAAAAAAAATTCTAAATGAAAAAGTTAAGTTTAAAAATTCTAAATTTCCTCAAAACATTTAAATCAATCTTAAAATTTCAATCTTAATCAAAATATTAAAATAAATTCCTCTATTTTAGTTCAAAAACATTCTAAAAATTCAACATCAATCACTTTCATAATAAACAGGCCTAGCATTAATTCACTAAAAATTTCAACTTCAAGAACATAAATTATTAAGAAACACTATTACAGTTGGCATGAATAAGCCCCTAGACCAGGGGTCGGCAACCTGCGGCTCGCGAGCCGCATGTGGCTCTTTTGATGTAAAGTTGCGGCTCTCCAGTTCCATACGAAAAAATTAATATTTTATTATCAAAACCCTTAAAAAATAAGAAAATATATTTTTAAGTACCTAATTTCTCAATAGCTTCTATTTTCATAATCGTTAATTACAAATCGCTACGCTTAACATGACCGTAATGAGATAAATTTGAACTATTGTTTTGTTCTTAGAGATGAGACTCCGTGACCATGTTTATCTTTCAGCCAATTGAATTTCATTTCCGTCTCACCCAAACAGCCACCGTCTAGAGTCTAGACAACACGTCTAGGCTCTAGACGTGTTGTCAGTCAGTCATCCTCGGATATCGCGGTTGACGTTACGTTGCATGTGTGTTAATTTAATCGCTTGCGGTTTCTGCGTGTCTATTCGCTTGTTGTTTCAAGAAGAATATGATTTAGATGCGAATTATCTTCTCAAATGTATGTACGCGTATAATATAATAAAATCAGTAACAGAATTGAATTACATATCTGAGGATCGTGCTAACGAAGTAATAATGGTAAATAAATTGTTTGCCGTTTTAGATAGCTAAGTAAAATTTTAAAAAGTCATTTTTTCAGCTCCGCGCCATCATGGCACCTGGTAAAGGAAAGAGAAGAACCGAAGAAGAAAACCGAGAATTCAATCAGGATTGGACGGAGTCGTTTGCATTCATATGCAACACAGATGGCCTTCCGACTTGTCTCATTTGCCACGAAAAACTCACACACAATAAGAAGTCAAATTTGGAGAGACACTTCACTACAAAACATACCCAGTTTGCTGGTAAATATCCAACCGGTGACGCACGAAAAAAAGCTGTTGAAGAGCTCCAAAAAAACAACAGCAGTCAAGTTCCATGCTAAGTAACTGGGCGCAATCTTCCAATAATGTAAATATGGCAAACTTTGCAGTATCATTAGAAATTGCAAAAAGAGGAAAACCATTCACAGATGGTGAGTACGTCAAAGATTGTTTTATACGTGCATCTGGAGAACTGTTTCGTGATTTTAAAAACAAAGCAGAAATCATGAAAAAAATCAAAGATTTGCCATTATCTGCTAAAACAGTACAAGATAGAACTGCTAAAATGTCTTCAAATGTAACACATATGCAAGTGGAAGACATTCAACTGGCTTCTGCTTTATCACTTGCTATAGATGAGTCTTGCGACATAAAAGACACGGCACAAGTTACCCTTTTCGTCAGGTATATGTCGTCCCAAGGTCCAAAAGAAGAACTGCTAGGATTGCTACCGCTCTCAGGGCAAACTCGTGGAGAAGATACAGCAAATGCTGTGCAAAAATGCCTGGAAGACAATGGAATCGATATAAATAAAATCGTTTCTATAGCAACTGATGGAGCCAGAAGTATGACAGGAATACATAGAGGGGTAACATCAATTCTTCAGAAAAAATAAACCACTAAATTCTAACGTTTCACTGCATAATTCATCAAGAAGCGCTTTGTGCCCAAACATTTCCGGCCGAAATAGTTGAGGTCATGAACTTGGTAATTAAGATTATTAACAGCATCTTGGCAAAAGCACTCTACCATCGCCAGTTTAAAGATTTCCTTGCAGAAATAGATAGCCAGTTTTCCGACCTACTTCTGCACAATAAAGTGCGATGGCTTTCCAGAGGTAACGTATTGCAACATTTTGCTTTGTGCTTGAGTGAAATAAAAATATTCCTCAATGAAAAAAGCATTGACCATCCCGAATTGGAAGAAGACAAATGGCTGTAAAAATTCAACTTCATGGTAGATACCACAATGAAACTAAATGAACTAAATCTAAAACTGCAAGGAAAGGGCAACCCAGCCTACGCCTTGCTTGAAGAAGTAGTTTGTTTCGAAAAAAAATTACTTCTTTTTGTTGAAGACATGGGAAGCGGTAAATTACTTCATTTTAAAAATCTGAAGCAATATCGCGATGAGACCAATGCAACTATTGACACGAATTACTTCAGCCTAGCTTTAAAAAACATGAAGGATGGATTCGCTGAGAGATTCTAGCAATTCAAAACAAACAAAAGTACTCTCGCGTTCATAGTAAATCCTCTCAACACTGCAAATGAGATCAACATTGAGCCATTTGGAATTGATGCTGGATCGCTCCAAACGCAATTGCTAGATTTGAAAAGGAAAGACTTGTGGAGTGGCAAGTTCACAGAACTCAAGAGCCAGTTGGAAGAGTTAGGGATCCAGAAATGCATGCATATCGCGCAGCACAAGTGGACAGCTCTAAAAGAAATTCCTAGAGTTGAGGCCCTCATATTCGGCGCATGGAATAGTCTTCCAGAATGCTGCAGTGAAGTGAAGAAGTTGGCATATGGAGTGCTGGCGATCTTCGAGTCGACATATTCGTGCGAGCAAGCGTTCTCTTGCATGAATATAATAAAAAGTAAAGTTAGAAGTCAACTAACAAATAAAAACCTAGAGTCGTGCTTGAAACTTTAAATAACAAGTTATAAGCCAGATTTAATCAAACTTTCAAAAGGCATGCAAAGCCAATGCTCCCATTGATGTAACTATCTATATTTGTGTTTTTATATGAATAAATATTATTCCGTATATTATTCCGTATTTAAAGCCGTTTATTTTAAATCAAAATCCAATATATATAAGCAAATACTATAATATTGAAACGAAAATTTTTAGTGGCTCTTTAAAAATTGGGAAATTTTGTAAATTGTAACTTTTGGCTCTTCCGTTTCAATAGGTTGCCGACCCCTGCCCTAGACTGGTCAAACGGTGCCAAATCTGTCCGGTAGATTTTCCCAAACATAATATACCAAAACATTCTATATACCTAAAACATTCTAAAAATCATCTGAAATTCTAAAATCAACCAAAGTGAACCTATTGACTAGTTACCCTAAATGTACAAATATGTAACTACGTAAAATAAGAACACTTTAAAAGAAAGAGAACACAGAGTTTAAGTTTTCAAAATCTAACGTTTATTAAAATTTAAACTTCATTTTTAAAGAATTTCTTAAACATTTTACATCTCATTAACTAAATAAATTAAATAAATTGAATGGCCGGTCGTAAAGTGGTAGTAAAAATGTTAGAATATTAAATTTAAAGTTAACAATGTTAAAATTATACAATTTATTGTATAATTTTATTGTACAATAAAATTATACAATATTATTTTATAATTGCATAATTATACAATTATACAATATACAATTTAGAATAAAAAGAACATCAGTTAGCTAAAAGGGAAATTTCAACTAAAAGTTAAAGGAAATCTTGGGTTCTGATGACCTAAAATATATAGGTCAAGGGGTTTTATTCAATCCCAACTCAATTAAACTTAAAAATGGTGTAAAACTGATAGACATTTAGAAATATCATTTAAAAATATCACCGGATGTAGAGAGCCGTCACGAATCGCACTGGATGCAACAGATCCCAGCAGATGAATTCAAAATAGAAAGGCAAAAGTCCAAATCGCTTAGAAGGAGGAAAACAACCATCCACTCCAGTCCATCAAGCTAGACCGTTCACACGTCAGTATGCTTCTCAACATCAAAACATTTGATCAGCACAACAATCAATTAATGATCTCTTCATCGGAAACAGTGGACACTTCTTCACTCATCTGTACTAAGCGCCGAGCATATAGTCCATTAATCACATATGGAAATGCTGCCTCGATACGTCATTTAAAGAAAGCCCACTGATTACGAGAAACAAACGCTTAATTGGCATCATCGCACTTCTCAAATCTACAGGGTAAGCGAGAAATTCGTAGACTAAACAACGTCTTCCTTCACAGATGGCCCGTTAGAATTTTTCGAAGACAAAATATTGTCCAGTCACGTTATTTATCAAATTAAATGATGAATACTTCCCGTGATGTGAATAAACAACATCATTTGGAACATTGTTGAAAGTAAAGAAGTGCAGATATTCACACATTTATCAACAGAGCTGAGGCAATAGGATATTTCGTTCCAATGCAATGGAATGCATAAGAGTGCTGAAGCGCAAAACAACAACTTCGTAGATCACATCTTGAGTTCTAATTAAAAAAAAGGAAGGAGAGAAAAAAGAGAGCGAATTTATTTATATACTGCGAAACACCGTTGTCACACATTGTAAACTAAATTGCCGATGAACAATAAAATAATTAATGATAGAAGATTTTAATATTAAGGTCAATCAATCAAAAACTCGAAATTTTAAGGAAGAGAACAGGAATTTTAAAGCAGACAAAAATTAAAAAGAAATGAAGTGAAACGATTTGGAATATTCGAATTCGACCATAATTTAAATATGGACAATTCTGAAATATTTAAAAAGCTGAAAATAGAATAAAGCCGAAAAATTGCGATGAATTAATGAATTCTTAACCGAGAACAATAAATTTAGAATCAAATCAAAGAGAATATAAAGGGCAATAAATGGAATTACAAATTAGCCAATTTAAATAAATTTAAATTGCTAAAACCTAAAAAGAACGAACTTTCGCCATTTTGAACACAATAACTATGGAATAGAACCTATTTGGAACAGAAGAATATCAAAAACCTAAACAATTGGAAAATGGATAACTAAAAAAGAATGACTATGTAAATAAGACCCCTGAACACATTTAAATTAAAAACAAACTTCCTAAAATTATTATATAGCCAAAAATAACCCAACACTTGTACGTCGACAATATTCTGCAGTTTATTGTTCTGCCTATGCTGTAAAACCGTCCAGGTTCCATTTACCAACAAAGCAATGCCCGAACACATTCTGCATGACTTTCTCAACAATGTCTTTAAGGATTTATCCTCCTATGGCTATCCAGATCCCCAGACCTATCACCAATAGAACATGTCTGGGACATGCTGAGATGGCAATTGCAGCCTTCTCTAAATACCACTGAATTAGCTGACCTATTGCAACATTTGTGGCAGAATCTTCTGCAAAGGGATATAAGCAACTTAATTGACTCTATACCGCACCCAATATGAGCTTGTATTATATATGAATTATGAAATATATGTGAATTTGTTTCTTAAATTTGCATTTATGCTTACTTTAATATTTCTTTTTAGATGAAGAATCTTTTTATTTATTGGATTTGTGTAAATTGGAAGAATAAATTAATCATAATTTCAAATTATGCATGAAACGATGCAACAATGCATTATAACTCAATATAACTTATACAGGATGTTCCAAAATTATATTTATAATTTTAACCTGTAATAATAAGTTTCTAATGTGGCTTTTTGCATACCAAAGAGATGTTTTTTCCCCCTCCAAACTCTGCATGAGCTCCCAAGAAATGGGCTTCCCCCTCAGCATATAAATAGACTTATGCTTTTGGAAATGCAATTACTGTTTTGTTTATGTATTTTAATACTTGTATTTTATATTGGTGAAAATTAAATGATCACAAGGTGGGAAACAGAATATTTTTCTTTTCAATAGCCAGACACTAGATAATTAAATCATTCCAATAAGGTGAACCATTTTGCCACCATAACACAATATTGTTCAAAACAAGTATTGATCAAAACAGAATATTGTTTGTTAAAATGTTTGCTCCTGAACCTTGTCTACCTGCTCCCAAACAGCATCTTATCTACATCTCCAAATCAAATTTGGCAACACTTAATTACTACAGTATGGGATCTCCGCAGTCCTTTCTTTTGACCAGCTTGCCCATCCCATCAAATTTCTCTCCTGTTCCACCAGTCTCCTCCAAGTTAGCTTGGGTCGACCCCGAGATCTTTTTTCTTCAGGCGCCGAAGTAAGTGCCACAGCAGGTATGTTATGCTGCAGCATTCTTAAGACATGTCCAGTCCATTTCCATCTATGTTTTTTATTTCAATCTCAATTGCTTCCTGTCCAGTACTCTTGTAGAGTTCAGTGTTAGTAATAACATAAGGCCAAAATACTCCCAAAATTTTCCTCAGACATTTAGTCTGCCAGGCATTTAACTTGTTGTATTGGCTCCTTGTTAATTTCCATGTTTCGGCTCCATACAGTAAAATGCTTTTCACTAAGGAATTAAAAAGGTTGATTTACGTTTTTAAATTAAGGTTAGCAGCTTTCCATATTTTATTTAGTTTTCTAAAACAATTCTGAGCTTTTGCAATTCTTATTTTGATTTCTTCATCTATTCCACCCTCCTTGTTCACGAACACACGTTTACACTAAAGATAATATTTATTTTTAATAAAATTATAACCCCATATTTTTAGATAGGAATACATCAAATTTTAATATATCCTGTCAAAATGGATGCATTTGCAAGTGCCTAAATTGTTATTTTAATACATTTTTCTAGAAAATAACTTCATTTTATTAACTACATGTTTAAAAAGTAATTTTCCCACATAAAATATAAAGTTATTAATCTTAGTCGATGCAAACAGATTGCACAATTGATAATGTCTTAACAGTAAAACAAAATATAACGAGGATCGTATACAATGATAATTTTTGTTATATTTCCCATAGAATCTTTTCCAAATTGTCAACAAATAAATAAAGCACATTAAAAACTTATCAATATACAAATTTAAAATTTTGGCCAAATGTGCCGAGTGAGCATATAAGGCATCTCCTTTGTATGCTAAGGGCCCCTGTCTTTTCACTTTTTTACAACAAATGGGGATTAAAAAAAATAGAACAAGTTCCCTAACGTTCAGGGGAACCCTACATTCATTAAGGGGGGGGGGGGGGAGGAAATTTCTCCTTAAACGCTTCAAACACCAAAAAATTCTGCCTGAAAATAGGCAAAGTGTACAAATTGGGGTTTCATGAGAAAACGATACTGTCTGAAGAAGTAAAAAGAAAGGAGATCGGTTTTAAATTACATTTCTCGGCATTTTGGATGATAACTCAAATTAATTTCAGAAATCGAGATTTTAAAACACTTTTTTAAATTTTCAATAATAAGAAAAGAAATATGACCAAAATTGCATTGCACAAATGTAGGGTCCCTACAAAGGGGGGCGGGGGTCAGTTGGAACCATGGTACTGGAGTCCGGCAAACGATAGATAGGGACCCGTAAAAGTGCCAGGATAAAAAAATTTTTAATGCTTGCGCATATGAATTTATAATAAAAATTCTTTTATGATACAATATCGTATATTTTGTGCAATTATAAAATTGCAAGTATAGAATAGGTAGAAATCAAGCACAAGTTTTTTAAAACAATAAAAAAAAATAAAAAAGGAATTGTAAAAATTAAACATATGGTACGTTAGGGAACTTGTTCTATTTTTTTGATTCCACATTTGTTGCAAAAAAGTGAAAAGACAGGGGCCCTTAGCGTACAAAGAAGATGCCTTATATGCTATTTCATCAACAAGGGATCCGAAAACTGGATGAAAGAACAATAAATACTTCCCATAAATTACCTAACTTTGAAGGGAGGGGAAGAACCGTTACAAGACACCAGTTCCCAACAAAGAACACTCTTTGAATCTCAAGGAAATGAAAATAAGTGTTTGTTATTTAGCTTCCGAAATTTACAAGTACTAAACTGATGACAAGAAAAAAAGATTTATCCTCAGAGAGTGAGCACTGTGCCATGGCCATCTCTTTGTCTAGAGGTCTCTTTTCCACTTCCATACAGATAAGACTTTGTCCCAAAGCAATTCACACATCAGGGTGTCCAGTCTACGCACTCTCTTTTGCAGTTCTGTAAGACATTCAGGGTAGATGCCTGAAGGCAGCGTGTTGTATATCATCCTGAAAGCTAAGGGGGTCACCCTTGAAAGACCTTTTATCTAGCAGAATGTTCCTAAGCAAGGCTCACGTGAGTAGGTCCTATGGAAACAAAGTTGCTCCGTTTGTGTTGATGAGATCTCGGCATAAGGAGGTGAAAATTTATTTGTCAGTAATATTTTATCACTTATATAAATGCTTCAATTAATTATTTGTAATTAAAGTGCTTAGCGTAGAGGGTTGATATTAAAATGTTTAAATTAATTCTTATATTTATTCAACACTATTTTTAATTGCTTTTAAATCTTAATCTTAGAATGAATGTTATTTATTTTATCAGAATTTTTAATTGCTTTTAAATCTTAATCTTAGAATGAATGTTATTTATTTTATCAGAATTTTTAATTGCTTTTAAATCTTAATCTTAGAATGAATGTTATTTATTTTATCAGAATTTTATATAGTTTTGTAAAATTATTCTTGTAAAATATTTATGTATATGAAATTTGTATAAAACTTTCGGATGGATTTACTCATTGAAAGCATCCCATAAATGATTAAACCAGTAATTCAATAATATCTGGGAGTATAATATCTCTTGAACAAATTGAAATAATCAAACAAAATGTCATACGATTATTTTATCGCCTTTCTTTATCCCATTGATTTTCAGTTAGGTCAGACCAAGAGAAAGCTTTTTCAAATATTTATTCCTAAAACTGAAAATAACCAAAATAATAATGTTGTTACCAATATTTGAATTACCACAGAAATGGCTATTTAATATTGATTTTTTTTATTTTAAAAACAAATTACATCATTTACAGGATGTACCATCATGTAGATATTGAATTTTTTTTTTTATCTGTGTTAAAAAATTATAAAAAGTTAAACATGATATTTATTATCAATTGGGTGGATACTTTAAGTACATTTAACTGGAAATAAATTGAAAATGTATTTAGGATTTATCACAAACCACTTTTGAAATATTAGACATTTACTCTCCTCACAACGAGCATAATATCTCTCAAGAGAGTTAAACAATTTCCACGTGATTAGATATACTTATTTTAATCGGTGGCCATTTATTTTCAGTGAATTCACATCATAAGGAAGTTCTAATTTTTTATTGTTTATGGATATCAAAATATATTCATTTATTTCAAAATATATTCATTTGCTGGTAAAGTTTTATGTTAGATACATCAGATGTTTTAGCTATTGGATCTATAGATAATTTTATCGTTCTCGGTAAATAAAATAATTAAAATTTACAGAAAAGTTGTAGAGTCTTCCAAATTATCAAATAACTCATAATAGTTGAAGAAATTTTTACAACAGATGTATTGTTGAACATACAATTAAAAATAAGATCGTAGGATGCAAATAGGACATTTTTCTTCTCCAGTTGGATATTTATATACTACTAGAATAAATTACCTGCTATTATGTTGTCTGGGTCCTAAATAAGCTTCTGATACTTAAATAATAAATTTACAGATAAAACCACTTCAATTTCCATATCACCTTTAAACCACCTTAATTTTCAACTCATTTCCTCCTTTAGCTTCGCAACCGTGGAAAGCAGGAAAATAGAATAAATAAATAAAAGAAGCAAAATAGAATCCTTTCTCTAGTAGAGACGACATGGCTTAAACCACATCATGAGTTCCAAGGCTTTGACGGCCATGCACTCAAACGGCTACTGGAAAGAAAAATAGATATGCACTTCATTAACGCTACCTACAATTTTAATTTTTATGCATTTGTTTGAAAATTCACAAAAATTAAAATAATGTAGTAATTTAAAAAAAAAATGTTTCGTTAGAATACAAAGATACACACATAATTAAGTATCAAATAATCTAAAATATACACATTTTGATGTATTTAAAATACATAAATAAACATAAGGAATTGTCCTACTGGTTCGATTCGGTTCAAATATCATTGAAAAGAACGTTATTCGATCTTTCCAATGGTTCCTTTCCAATGGTGTTAAAATAGAAACTCTGACACAAAATTTTAGATCGCTAAAGAACCGATTTGATATAAAATAACTAAAATACTTGAAATAAAAACTTCAATATAAAATAACTAAAAAACTAATATGAATAAAAAAATTTTGCTGAGTCATATTTGTCCGGGTCCTGAAGTACTTATCAAATTCCTTCGCTGTCCACAGCTTAGATTTCCCGTTACAGAATACACACCTTATATTAAGTAAAATTAACTGTTTAGTATCTCTATGGTGTGCTGAAATTGAGACCAGCTGATGTAAAAGATCCAAACTGCTATTGACTATTCTAAAAAAATCTGATGTGGGCAGCACATTATTTTCCTTATATAATTCAAGGAATTTACTACTTTTACAGTAAAAAAAAAATAGGTTATTCTTATAGTAGATACTTATATTCTTTCCAAGATATTGAATTTTCGTCAATTAGTCGTCATTTTTATCCATTTGACAAGATTTTCGTTAATTTGGCAACATTTAAAAAAGTCGTCAAGCTGGTGACATTTTGCCAAATTCATTGTCAAAATCTCACCAAGCGTTATGGGCAGAGAAATAGGTTATTCTTATAGCAGATAAATGACTATTGGCATTCAAATACAAAAGTATTACTCAAAGTATCATTTCTCATGAATGGAACAAGCTAGATCTACTAGAATTATGTCACCCAATTTATCGCATGATATTACATATGAAAAGTGAACATGTTTCTCAATAAGAATTTTTTATTTTTATTTTATATGACTTTTTGATAATTTTTTTCAAAAATATGTAATATCTCGAGAATGGTTCATGCTAGCATTCTAAAGTTTATGTCAATCGTTTTCAAAGGAAAATTTACATAAGAAATGTCTATTTGCTTAGCTTTATTAAAGGTTTTGATTTTTTGATGATTTTTTCAAAATTTCAATCGAAAATTTAGGGAGCTTCTGAATATTCGATTGTGTTTAAAAACAATAGACTTTCAGTATTCACGAATTGTAATTTTTGTGCCAAATTTAATTCGAATTTCTCCATTCGTTCGTGAGATATTGTTTCCACAGACTCGCTGACACACACTCAGACATCACCTCAAAAATGTCCGATTCATGATCAGGGATGCTTGAAATGTGCTCTCCCATCAAAAACGCGAATTCGAATTTTCGACCCCGTCACAATACTTTCCTTATACATTATACTATGTATATAAGGAAAGTAAAAATCAGAGTGGCAATAAGAATAAAAGTTGATCAAATAACGATATTGGAAGGTATTTTGGATAGATCTTTTTTTTTTCTTTATTGATGAATATACATTTACTTTTTTGTTTCTTAAGTAATTGTTATTACTGCTGTGTTTTACTATTTTGTAACTAGAGAATGCAATTTTAAATTATTTAAAAAGATTAATCGAGAAGTATTGTATTACAGTTAAGTTTGCTGAAAACACGTTAGATACAGAGGATGGGGATGGGAGGTAATCACTCCATTAATTTACATGGGACCCTGGTAACCTGTTGTCCCACAATTTGATGTGGGGGGTCTGCATAAACGCGGGAGTGATATACATAGAAATCTGCGTAAACTATGCACTGTAGCATGGAAACATGAAATTTATCATAATAAATTTTTGGAAAATAATAATTTTTTGCGATTTTTCTTTTGGCAAAAAAACCGTTGGACACATCTGTCTGATCAGAAAAGAGCAAGCACTCCGTAATGTAAGAAGTGCTACACGAAGGTAACAATCTCGATAGCCCTTTTTAGCAATTTATGCCAAATTTAGAAACTTTATTAAAGCATATAACACACTTGGCCAAACTGTAGCTTTCCTACCTCTTCAATGTGACTCTAGCCAAAGCCAAAAAAATATCGTTAACTCAAACAACTTCTTTGATGCAAAAGGTAAAAACTTCACTTTGCTTTGAAGGCTTTTGAACTGAAGTGAAATGAAGCGCACACTCTTCTCTTATGTGCATGCGCTCTCACGCTATGATTGACTGAGTTAGTCAGTTCGTTCCAAGACTGTTAGCTGATTGATTGCATATGCTTTTCATTGTTGTTTTAACTTGAATTGTATTTCCCCTTTGTTGTTAAATCGCAATGCTTCAAATTTATTGTTAATAAACTCGTTTTTATTCCATTGTGAACTCGGATATGTCGTCTCATTTTAGGAAGTCTATTTTAAATTAAACCATTCTATTTTAGATACCTTTGATTTTATAAATATGACTTCAGAAAAAAAGATATGAAGATGGAAATTGAAGCTTCAGATCTGAATGGGAAGAAGATTATACATTCATCGATCGAAATAGAAAACCATTGTGCCTTATTTGCAATAAATCATGCACTCAATATAAAGCAAGTAACTTAAAATGGCACCACGAACAAAACCATGGTAATTTTATTGCCAAATATCCGCATAATTCGATCATAAGGGCTGACAAACTAAAATCTTTAATGTCTGGGCTATGTGGTCAGCAGAATTTATTGTAGTCATTTGTTAAAGAAAATAATACTGCGGCAGAGGCTAGTTTTGCTATATCTTGGAATATTGTTCGTGCTAAATGTCCATATACGGAAGGAGAATTTATAAAAAGAAGAATATTGAGAAAGTTGTAAAGATTTTGGATCTCAATAATACAAAACTATTAAGGTTAATCGCTCAAATTCCAATTTCACGTCATACAACTGAACGACGTATTACTGAAATCAGTAAAGATTGTGTAGAACAGCTAAAAAATATAAAAAAGAGTGTAGCATTCAGTTTAGCTCTTGATGAAGCTACGGATATTCAAGATATTCTGCAATTAGCAATATTTATTCGATTTGTGTCTGCAGATGAAGGATTACTAGATTTAGTATCACTTAAAGATACCACTCGCGGGATCGATATCAAGAATGCACTTGATTTAATTATATCAAGAACTGGTATACCTCTAGAAAATCTTGTAGCTCCATCAGTCTGGCAACTGATGGAGCACCTGCAACGTTGGGTAAAAATATAGGTCTTGTCGGTCTTTTAAAAAGTTATCCCAAAATTCCAGATTTTCTACCTATTCATTGCATTATCCACTGCGAAAATCTGGTAGCAAAATTCTTTAAGTATGAAAATGTAATGAAAATTGTTTTACAAATAGTCAATTATATTCAAACAAGTTCAAAAAATCATCGCCGATTAGAAAGTTTTCTTGAAGAGCTGGATCTCGAAAATCATCCTAATGACTTACCTTTTTAATCAGTACATTAGACCTCTGGTCCCTGTGCTAGGCTCTCTTTGAGCCACCCACCTCTAAGTCATAAGTCATACCTTTTTATTCCCTCGTAAGATCAATGAATGAATGAAATGAAGATGGGTGGCTCCAGTAGAGCCCAGCACATCAACCAGAGGTCTATTGTACTACCCCAGAAGAAAAAAGATCTCTAAGAAAAGAGACCAGTAGCCGATGCGAAAATAAGCAGGCACTTGACAGGAATGTCATTCAGCTCCCAGGGTTCAATCACATGACGACCAATGTGCTCGAATCTGTGAGCAGAGTAAACCTCACATTCACATAGAATGTGAGCTGCAGTTTCTTCGCTGTAATTGCAGCCTCTGCAAAGCGAATCCTTAGTGACACCCATAATATTAAGGTGTCTCTTGAGGGTGCAGTGCCCAGTAAGGAGCCCAACAGCCCTCCTGATGCCGGTTCTGCTAAGCCTGAAAAGTTCCTTTTGACGTGTACTAGGGCAATTGCAGTTGAGAATTTTCGCTTGCCTTTGTCTCTTAGTGTCACGCCAGTTCTTACATTGAAGCTTCCTGAAGATGTCATAGACAATTCTTCTAACAAGGTCATTGAGAATTCCCAAGGTCGGCTCAGGGCCCACAAAGGGAGTACTTGAGCCTTTCCTAGCAAGTTCATCTGCCAATTCATTGCCAAGAATGCCCGAATGACCAGGCACCCAGTAAAGAATGACATTATTATTGCTAGCGATTTCACAGAGTGCATTATAACATTCCCAAACTAGGGAAGACATCACAGTGAACTTCCCCAGAGCCATAAGAGCAGCCTGACTGTCAGAACAAATGAAAATCTGGCTATTCTTATACTTCCTGTCATAGCAGATTCTACAACACATAAGGATGGCAAAGACTTCGGCCTGAAAGACAGTAGCAAAATTGTCATGCGGATAAGACAGCTCAGTACCATCATCAGGACAGCAAACACCAGCACCAGTACTTGTGTCAATCTTCGAGCCATCTGTGTACCATACAAAACAGTTCCGTTTATTGTAGGTGGGAGTCCTTTTCCAATCGTCCCGCGAGGGGCCTTGAATTTCATAAGGCTTATCAAACGTATATTTGACATGTATGCCATCAGGTGGCATACGGAAATAAGGATGACTAGCAACATTACTGTTAAACTCACCCCAAGATAGATACCTTGAGTAATCTTTCCAGTATTTCAGATATTTAAGTCTGTTCATGCAGATGAGTGCCTCTGCTTCAATACGCATGTAGAGCGGATGCAAACCAAGTAAAAGTTCAAGAGTTGCAGTAGGAGTGGTTTTCATGCATCCAGAGATTGCAATGCACACCATCCTTTGAAGCTTAACTAATTCAAGTTTAGCTGTTCCACATCTAATTCTGGACTACCAAACAATGGATCCATAGGAAATGATGGGACAGACTACCTTCGAGTAAATCCAATGGATAGCCCTGAGATTTAAGCCCCAGGTTTTCCCAATACATTCCTACAAGACCAGAAGATTCTTCTGGCTTTAGTCGTGCAATACTCCAAGTGTCTCTTCCAATTGAGTTCCTTGTCAAAGTAAATTCCCAGGAATTTAACCTCCTTGGAGCAAATAAGCTTCTGCCCAAAGAAGCGAATATCCCCAAGATTAAGTATACATTTCCTAGTAAACGCAACCAAAGCAGTCTTATGCGGATTAACCGTAAGACCTGCATTTCTGCACCATGCCTCAACCCGCCTGAGAGCAGTAGACATCATGTCGGATACAGTGTTGCCAAATTTGCCCCTGGCAATGATGACAACATCATCTGCATAACCAACGCAGGAAACGCCAGAAAAGTTGATGCTCTCCAAAAGAGAGTCCACAACTATACACCAAAGAATTGGTGAAAGCACACCTCCTTGTGGACAGCCCGAAAGTGCATGCAGTCATACTATCACCAAGTAAAGATGCACAGATATACCTATTAGATAACAGTTTCTTGATCCAATAAGAGATCGTGGTATCAACACCTTTTCTGTCAAGAGCAACAAGAATGGTGTCGATGGGTACCTTATCAAAGGCACCTTCAATGTCGAGAAGGGTGGCAAGAGCAACTTCCTTTGGCATTGAAATTTCTCTCCAAAATAAAGGAGAGACTGTAAAGAGCAGTATCCGTAGATTTGCCCGGTTGATAGGCATGTTGAGAATTTGACAAGGGCTTAGAGGCCAGAATCACTTCTCTTAAGTACCTATCAATAAGCTTCTCATCAATAGTCTTTAAAAGAAAAGACGTAAGGCTAATAGGCCTAAAAGATTTGCCCTCATAATAATTGTCCTTTCTAATTCTTGGAATGAAGATTACCTTAGTATGCCTCCATGCATTTGGTATGTGACCTAAGGCAATACAGGCTCTGTAGATGCTACACAGAATGGGAGTTAGCACCTCAATTCCCTCCTGGAGAAGAATTGGAATGATGTCATCAGTTCCCGGAGTTTTGTAGGATTTATGGGAATTAATTGCCCATTTAACCCTATCAAGAGTAACAATGCTCCCGGCAATGCTCCAACTGTTGTCGTCAGAAGAGGACGTGGAGCAAGCAATAACATTGTCACAATGAACATAAGGATAAGAAACCGGAAAGTGAACCCTGAACAGCTCAGTCAGGGTCTCTTCACCAGTAACAGTAAAGTAGCCATTTGGCATCTTGACAGTGTTCAAATTACAATTTCTGTCCCTTGCCATCAGCTTAACAAGCTTTGCTACGGCAGGGGCATCTTTAATACCTTCACAGTATGTTCTCCAAGAATTTCTCTTGGAGTCCCTGACTGCTTTATTATAGGAGGTAAGAGCAGATTTATAAACCTGTCATTCATCATTCTTCTTAGCTCTATTGAAGAGCTTCCTGCATATCCCACACAACCGGCTGAGCTCATTAGACCACCAAGGAACGATCCTTGGGGAGTCAGCAGTTGTGGTTCTACAGTTACTGTGAAAGGTCTGGATAATGGCTTGTTGCACGGAGTCAACAGCCAAATCCAGTTTTTCAATAGAAGAATACTCACCAATGTGGCCTGCCAACCTGACACCGAGATCTTCTTTATAGGAACCCCAATTAGTATTTCTAGGGTTCCTACTCTTGTCAGCTACAGGTTTTACAGGACCTTTAACAGAAAAAGAAATTAATTGATGGTCAGACAGGGATATATCATCTGAAACCTTCCAATTAACAACATTTTCATAAGCAGAACTATTGCTTATGCTAATATCAAGCACTTTGCGACGCTTTACAGTCACGAAGGTAGGAGAATTACCCTTATTGAGTACAAAGAGCTTATAGAGAAGGATCTGTTCTAAAAGATCATCACCCCTATGGTTGCAATCACTACTACCCCAAACAGTGTTATGGGCATTCGCATCGCAACCAATAATCATTTTTTTGCCATTACAATACTCAGTAAGTTTGATAATGACATTAGAAAGAGTTTCCTTATCTTCATAAGGAAGATAGGCCGAAGCAAAGATGTATTCCATCTTATGATCATCGGTTTTAAGATTCACACTGATGGCAACATTGTCACCATCGAGGAACTTAACAAGATGAACAGCATTGAGCTTGTTGCTGACAGCAATACAGGCTCTAGGTCTGATACAGGATGTATCATAAAAGACATTAAAACCTTTGATCCCCAGACCCAAAATTTTTCCATTGCAGGTCCAGGATTCCTGGATGAGAGCAATATCAGGTCTACCATTTAACAGCCTTTTGCTAAGAATAGCAGAGGCAGAACGACTGTGATGCAGATTAATTTGCACAACATTAAAATAGCCCATAACCAAAGACAAAAAGAGGGCAAAGAAAACCTAGGAGAGAGAGGCCCTCCTAGTAACATGACAATGATCAGCGTCAAGCATAATTTCATTGTCAAAATCCTGCATGCGTTTTTCCAACTCGTCATCCGAAATCAGAGGGTTTGCATGAAGTGTAACATCAGAACCAGAAGCAATTTCTAGATCATTAAGTTTAGGTATCATAGTCTCAAGACTACCAATACTTACCTGAGAGGAGGTCGCCCGGTCTACTGGCTGTCTCTCCATCTCCATCTTCCCTTTGGGCTTCTCGTTTGGATCCCGAAGAATCTTAAAGACTCCACGGTCCAAACCGGTGAATGCACCAAGGTCAGCTTTGCGAATCGCATCCGCAGCTTCCGAATCCACCTCGAAGATCCATCTTACAGAGTGGGGTTCCACAAAGTTTTGCAGAACACTCCACTCCTCAGACTTCAGCTCCGGGTTGAAACGGTTCAGCCATTTCAGCAAAACGCTCGGCTCCTTGGTGTACACATCTCTGGTCTTGAAGGCCACCTTGACAGGTTTGGGAAGGTCATTGGCACTCAAGACTTTAAGTGCCTCTCCCAGAACCTGACTGTTATTATGGAAGGTTCTCTTGACCCATTCCACAGTGTTTGCATCATTGCACTGAAGAACCAAGGCTCCAGCGTTTGAGCTAAAGCTATGAATCTTCGGAAGTTGCTCACCTGTGGGGATCTCATCTATCTTATCGAGAGTCACCATCTGGATGATATTAACCTCTTCCTTGCTCAGCTTACTAGACAGGAAGGAATTCTTGACGATTGCCATCTTAATAGCCTGGACTGCCTGAGCATAAGTTCCAGGTTGGATGTCCGTCCTTGATCTTTTCTTGATGACCAGATCTCTTGGAGAAGGTGTGGCTCCTTCCGACCTAAGTCGTTTGGTGCCTCCGACCTTCTCTGTGACAGCGCCAGCTTTTACAAGCCTTTGGTCCAGCTGCCTAGGCATGCGCCTCCTCCTGCGCCTCTGTGCTTTAGTGAGTATACCCTGCGTCACAGCTATGTTTTCAGTGTGTCGGTCACCGAGGCTCGCGACTCCACTTCCTTCCACAGCCGGACTGCAGGTTTCCTCCTTTTTGCCAAGATCCAACCCCAGAGGGCTTGTTTCAGTGGCTGATTAGGAAACACCCGAAGATGAACCCAATCCTTTTACAATATCCACACTTTCACTATTGCAGCACGGAGAAACAGGAAAAATCGAGAAAGTCTCATCTAATTGCTCCATGCTGTAACCACTAAAAGAAAAACCACGGATTACTTCCAGTTCGATCGAAGACCCCGCTAGGCTCCATCTCCCCACACTTTTCTGACGTGAAAAGTGTAACCGCAGGAGTCATTTGCAAAGCTAGATGATAAGGAGCGGGCCACAACGTGCAGCAGGTGCACAGGGCCCAAGGATCCAAGGGGGATTTCTCGATATGAAACGCTCCCCACCATCCAACCAACGCAACCAAGGGACACAACCTCTGGAACCGTTTACTACAAACGTTTCTTAAAAGCAATACTACAGATGCACGCCACTTTGCCCTTTTCACAACACAGCCACCTGGTCCCGTTCCAGAGCCCAAACGGTATACCTTACGGCAGAGGCCGAAGAGTGGTATTATGGCCCATAAGGCAGAAGTGAAGTTTACTAGGGGCTTGGCATTGATGCAATCTGCAGCTAGAAGAAAAAGTTTGCTCGGGTACCTCGGGATAGCAACACCCGTATCCACAAAAGAAATGGATCCCTGAGGATTTTACAGAGTGAGACTAGGTGCCTCACTTCCAATCCCCAACCTGGAGGACCAGGATGCCTCATTTGGTCTGGAACCTCACCTTCGACCAGTCCGGTAAGGGAGACCCTACCAGTAGCCAAAGTACCGCGGGCATAGCTCTTAGGATCATCGGAACACACAAGCTCCACCACCGCGTCAAGGCACAGGCATCATTTAGTGGAGTCCCTCGTGAGATGGTTATCCACCTGTAATATCTTAAGCCGCTTCGTTAACTTAATTGGTCCTATCACTAATTTTCTTAAAGAAAAGGAAAAGCACTATCTGCAATTGGAAGATGATTATTGGGTTTAATGTTTTTGACTGACATAATGGAACATTTACAACCACTCAACTTAGAATTACAGGGTAAGCAGAAAACCATTGCTGATCTTTCTCAAAGAATTTTTAGTTTTCCAAAAAAAAAAAAAAAAAAATGCTACTATTTAAACATGATTTGATGACAAAAAACTTCAATCACTTTCCTTGGCTGAAAAGTAAAAAATCACTAATCGAAGATTCAAAGCTTCAAGAATATCAAGACAAATTACAGGAATTGATGGACAATTTCAAACTAAAGTTTGAAGATTTAAAAAATTTTAAATCTTGCATCCATTTTCTTGTGAATCCATTTGAAATTGATATAATTAGTGACGACTTCACATTTCGTAAGTATTTGTTATCTGATAAACCTGCCAGAGAGAAGGAATTAATAGAAATTCATGAAGACCTGGAATTAAAGATGCACCATAAAAAAATCATCACAATCTGCAATAACATTTTGGAAATTTGTTGCTGAATCAAAATATTCTCTTTTAAAAAATGCAGCGTGTAAATTGATTTCGATATTTGGTACAACATACTGCTGTGAATCTTTGTATTCAACAATGAAATTTATTAAATCGAAGCACTGTTCCCAGCTAACAAATAAACATTTAACTGAGCTTATTCATACGGCACTAACGAGTTATGAGCCAGATTTTCTTAAGTATTTTTAATGTATATAAATGTATTTTTTAAAATAAATTATAAATGAAAATTAAGACCGTGGAATTTAAATATTACATAATTAAAACATTTAGTCTAGTTGTGGCTCTCAAAATTCTGAGTTTAGGATTTGCGGCTCTTGTCGGGATAAAGTCTGGCCACTCCTGGCATATAATGTATTATCTCCAAGAAAAATGAGATATTAATCAATTATGCAGATGTAAATTTCCATTGTTGCATGGATTGACAGCACATGTGACAGTAGATTTTCGACTGCCGACGGCAATTTTTCATAGAAAAATATAGAAAAAACGTAATTCGTATTATGAAGATGATTTCAAGAAACTATGAAAAAATCAGTGGAAAATAACATTTCTGATTATTTGGTGAGATTTTAAAAGAAAAAGCACTATTTTGACCAACTTTTGGCAAAAATGTTTGTTGGTGGAAAATTTGTCATCATTCTGCCTAATTTTGATTTTGAGAGCATTCCGGATATTGGGGCACCAGGTCTTGTACTGTAATAATAAACTTTTTTTAAATAAAAGTTATTTTATAGCATATAGAACATTTAGAATTACATAATTTTGCCTTAGTGTTTGTTCTTGGGCATATAGAGATCCTTCATCAGAAGCATGTGACAGACACTAGGGCAATTCCCAAGTTAAAATGTCATACTACAAAAAGCCAAAAGAAATTTCATACTATGAGAAGTACTTAAATTCATAAAATCAGAAATAAAATATCCAAAGCTATGCCGGGAAATATATTTAACAAAACATTTAAATATTTAGGTATATAGATAGGGATTAACTATCCATTTTAAGATGCCACGTAAAACAAAGTTTTAGAATGGGGTCAGTATTGCAAATGAAAAAAATATAAACACGTAAAATGTTATGTGCTTTAAAAGAAACCTGTAAATGTTATATGTGTGGTATTAAATGGACTGTTGGTATTAGATTAACTGAACAATGCCCATGATATCAAAAACAAAGAAAAAAGCATCCCAAACTGATCATTTGGATAAGGCTGTTGTTCTCTTAATAACCCCCAGAACATTTTACTTTATGAATATTTATTTATTTTGAATGTTTATTTCCTTTCCCATTCAAAAACCTAATTTAGTCGGATGTTTTATTCCATGGATGTTAAACAACTATCTATTTATCTTAATATTTGAATATTTAATCTGATTTTCCTGCATGACTTTTGGTATATTTGAGTACTTCTGCCTCTTCTCTTATAGTACGGAATTTCTTTTGGCCTTTTATATTACTATACTAATTTAACCTGTTTTTTTAGAAGCTCAAGTATACTTGTCATATGCCCCCAAACACTAAGGCCATATCATGTAATTTTAAATGCTGCAAAAGTTTTTATCATTAGTAATTTCCTGATAGGGTGGTTGTCACCCCTGCAGACCTCATTCCAGAGTCTCCAGCATGCTGAGAAAGATACGTCACAGCCCTACCTGCTGGACATTTTGACCTGGAACAAAGTTTGTGAATGCGAGATGTTGGTGATGTTCAATGTTGGTGCAAAGAATAATATATGCAATGGGGCTCTCAGAAGGAAACACCTTCAGTGTTACAATGTGTGAGCTCCTTTTTGGGCACAAACTTCATATTTGTCCACAGACTTCAGACAATAACTGATATATCTCAGTTGCAATGGACTATTTCACAAAGTGCTTTATGTGTGCCCTGAATGCCTTATTAGTGCCAAGAGTTTATGATCGCCGGTAAAGTTGTGACACTGAACTGGATATGTTCCTTTGCTCATTCATTCTGAGCAAGAGATGAACTTTAGTTCTAGCATGTTCACAGTACTGTGCAGGCTGCTCAGAATGGACTACTCCTCTTTGTCCTGAATCCATCACATGGTAGAGCGATTCAACGTAACATTACTTAATCATCTTTTTATATCTGTGTTTAACCACCAGAAAGACTGTTTCCATTCCCCATCCAGAATGCTGTTTGATCAGTAACTGCATCTGAACAGCGTGTGATGTAAGAGCCACATGCATGGTTGGAGTAAGTTCTGCTTGTGAAAGGATCAACATGATGTCGAATGCTGGTTAAAGATAATTCCAGAAAAACAACAAAATGGGGCTGTTCTACTCAAGTGACATTAAAATTCTAAAGTAGCCATGAAAAAGGTTAACATTTACCATTTATAGAATACCAAAATTCTATTCAACCAAGTGAAATCGAGAAATTAGCCCCGTATTATGGACCACAATAAGTTGATACTTCCTAGTCTTAAGGAGTGTTCTAAAATATCACAGCATATTGCCCCCCCCCCCCCTCGGGGAAAAGGTAGCCCTTTTCATTATTTGAAGGTCTAGTCAACAAATTTGGTGAAACATCGCAAACTTGATGACTTTTGTAGATTGGCTCAGAATATTCCAAATTGCGTCGATTTTTGGAGATCTTTCCACAAAGGGTATATAAGCTGGCCATGATTCTGTCAGAACCCGTTGGTGTGTGGTAGGTGAATGCATCAGTGTTTTTCGAATATGGTTTATTAGTGGAGCATTTAATTACTATTTTATAATTTTGTTGGATAGCTGGAGTCATTAGCTGTTTCTTTTATATCTTTTTACACCCATGATTTGGGAGGGTTGGTTGGATCTGCAAATTGGATTTCAAAAGTATTTCATATTTTAATGTATTGTTTATTACATAATTTTATTACCTATTGCATATTGATTTCATTTTCAACATTAAGAAATATCAAACCAATTAATATTGTTAAACTCATTATTAGATTATTTTAACTCATTATTAAATTAGTTTGAAATCAGATGATATTTCATTTTGGCCAAAAGATAAAAATATTTACCTACTTTTGACTCAGCAATTGTATATTGAAATACTACTTGAATGTTTGTTGAAATGTGACTGATTGAATGGAAACAATAAAATTGTAATGCCTCATTTAGTTTGAATTTAGAATGAAACAATTGGATTGGTCACATATATCCAGCAAGAATTTGTTTTGTGATCCAGTCGTGATGGTGCACACTCAATTCTGCACTCAAAATATTTTGTTTTGTGGTGAAATTTCTGAAACTGGCATTCGTTTGAAAATCTGTGTTGATTTAGGAAATTTTCAATGTTAAAGTGCACTGTTGTAAGATTATTTCTAAAACCTTCTCCTTGTTTCAGGCCTGTTAAGTCTCATAAAAGTAAATCCAATGCAAGAGTTGCTGCGGAGCCGAGGAGGTAACACAGGTTCAGCATTATTGTGGAAGATTAATAAACTGTTAATGCCCAAGGAGACTCCTAATCCTAATATCCTATTTTCAGCAAAGCCCAGTCAGATGTCCAGTTGGCAAAAGCCTTGTCTTTATCCTTGGCAGATACCCAGCCTGTAGCTGAGGCTCTTCCGGCAGCACAGCATTGTCCTGGAAAGAGAAGGAACGTGTAAGCATCTGTCTCTTCATCTTGGTTCCAGCCAAGAAGTATCCCTCCATCTTTCTTTTTTTTGTGTGTCCTATTATAGCATTGCTTCCTTTTTACAAACTTCCTGGATCAAGAATTGGATAATAAAAAATACACCCTGGAAACGTTTTCAAAAATGTGCCTGTTCGTGTCACATTTGCTTATGTCTGCATAGGTCTAAGTTGCATTTGCTTATGTCTGTATAGGGATCTTATGCACCTTGAAAACGGACACTGATTTTCCATGTTTTTGAAACTAATTGAAAACATCTTTGAAAATTAGAATTTTTTAAAGCCTCCCTTTCCTATTGTCTGTGTATCTTACTCTTTTTTCTTGTTGTTGTTGCAGAGTCAATCCCTAAAATTCTCAATTTCAAATCTTCCCTGTGATCATCCGATATGGAGTGCAGATTTATTTTATCATTCAATTTTCAGAACATTTTAAAATGTATGCATTCAATTTAAACTTTTGATTCAAAGTGTACTAAATCAAACAGAAATTAAATTATGTAGCAGCCACTACAACTTTCAAATCAGAATTTCTTTGTCTTCTCTCAGTAACTTTTGTTAATAACTTTTATATATTTCCATAGCATATTTAGTAATGCCAAAGCAGAAAATGAAATATGCTATACAAGAAGTTTTTTTCTTCTTTAAGTTGTATTCATGTTTTTGTGTGTTATGCCATTTACAGTAATATTAATAATTTGTATGTATTGACTGTTGAATATTATTTTAATCAGTTATTGCCTTTAGTGTGTGTGTGTGTGTGCCATTTATTCGGGTAACCAGCCAAGATTGGTAATAAGATCTGATAGACAGAAAGAACCACAATTGAAACTACAAAAGTGGATTGAATTTCCTCTTTATTCCAAAGGGTTAATGAAATTTCATAAAAAAAGAAAACTGGAAAAAATGCATGTGTTATTTTTTTAGAGTTATATATATTCAGATTGTTTTGTGAAGTACAATTTAAGTGTAATCTATCTGTTAAAAACTTAATTAAAACAAATTCAATATCATTTTTTTTTTCACTATTTTGTCATTATTTAATGTGCTATTAATTCAATAAATATATTTTTGAATGAACTTTTCAAACTCCAACTTCTTAAAAACTGAGATAAATGCTGTTTTTAGATTCAGTATAAATAAACTTATTTCCATGATATTTGACTAATGATGTTACAAATTAACCAAAATTTGAAAATTAGTTAGCTTAGTACGTTTAATATAAGATCACTGATTTTCTAATGTGCATATGATTTTATAAATTTTATTCTGCTGAATTTAAAGATTTGAAAGAGAATGCATTAATTAAAATTTTTTTTAAAATACACTTCTAATATTCCTTAATGTCCTGTGAACAAACAACCCATAGAAAGAGGCAATCATATGTATGTGTATATACAAGGGAGGATCAAAAAGTTCGGAGACTGTGCTGATTGCTGATATCTCCAGCCCTGATACTATTTTACCGTGGCATAGAGGCACATGTGACGTGAGATGTGAAAAGGAAGAAGCAGGTTTTTCCAGACAATGCGTGTCAGTGAACTGACGTTTGCTTTCATTGAAAACGGAAATGGCATTTGAAGAACAACGTGTGAATATCAAATTCTGCCAGCATTTGGGGAAATCGCCAACAGAAATATTGCACCTGTTGCAGCAGAAATTAATTATGGGTTTAGTCATGGATCAGCATCATTATCTTTACTATTCACAAAATTAACTTCGTTATAACTAAACTTCTTAAAAAATAATATTTGACATCTATATGTTTAGTTCGATGATTTTTAATTGAGGAATTTGAAAAATTGATAGCTGCTTGGTTATCACAAAAATTTATACTTTTGCTTTTGCTAAATTTTAACCCTATTTGGTAGCATTTCTCAATAATATTTTGTATCCAAATCATTTCGTTGGTGGCTTCAATTAACGATATATATTCGGCTTCCATAGTGGATAGACTCACACATTTATGTTTGAAGGTACACCACAATACAGGTACTTTATCAACGTAAAATATCGTACCACCTAAAGATACCCGATCATCCCTGTTGGTTGCAAAATCAGAGTCCGAATAACAGCTCAAATTAAGTTCACTAATTTTTGATAGCTTTAACATGTAATTCTTAGTTTTGTCTAAATAACCCAATAACTTTGATAGAACATCCCAATGTTTTATATCGGGATTTTCTTCAAACTGAGATAGCACAAATCAGGTCGTGTACTGCTAGCAATGAAACTTAGGCATCCTATTAAATTTCTGTAAGGAATGCTTTTCATTTGGTTGAACTTCTCACTAGTGCCAGGACAGTCTATTTTACTCAAAATATGACCTTTTGCTATCGGTTATGTCTAAATCTTTCACAGACTTTTTCAATATACTGTTTTTGGTGTATATGAAACTTGTGATCGGTTTCCTCAAATTCTATACCTAATCCATCTTCTCAAAAACTTCTTCATTTAACATTGAAACTACTAAATCAATATCCTTAAAAGACTTTAGAAATGATATCATCCACATAGACTACTTTAAGTACATTATTGTTGAATATATAACAATTACACCCTTTGAATTTTATAAATTTCAATTTCTTAAATATGGAATCTAGTTTTCTACCACTTTGGTGAAGACCATAAATTGCTTTATTTAATAAGTAAACATGTTCCTGGTACTTAGTATTAGCAAAGCCCTGTGACTGTTTCATGTAAATTTTATATTTTAATTTAGCATATAGGTAGGCACATTTTATATCAAGTTGAAAATGCATACTGCCAACGATTGTGAAGAATAACCTAATCACACTAAAATTAACAGCTGAACTGAATACTTCATCATTTTCCGGGGTATACCCTTGAGCTACTAGCCTTTCTTAAAATCATTTGATTTCCCCTTCATCATATATTTTTAGAGTATAAACTCATCGACTGTCTATTATTTTTTTCTTAAGGAGGTGCAGGAACTAATTCCCCTCCCAGACATATCATTCTTTCATAACTTTAATTTCTTCAGTCATGGCTAATGTGACCATATGTCCCATTTTGAACGGGACCGTCCCGTCTTTCGGTAGCCTGTCCCTTTGTCCCAAAGCTGTGCTTCAGGACGCCGAAATGTTCCATTTTTAGAAAGAGGTAACAATTTCCAAAATGGCCGCAAAAAATTTAAAAATCATCCAATGGTAGTGCCTCTAGTAGTGCAGTGATGACGGCATGCCATTCAATACGTCTCACACATTGTAAGTCCTCCAGAATCTAGTGAGCTCAGCCGGTTGCGTGGGAAATACAGGAAGCTCTTTAATAGAGCCAAGAAGAATGGTGATTGGCAGACTTATAAATCTGCCCTCACCACTTATAATAAAGCAGTTAGGGATGCCAAGAAAAATTCTTGGAGAACATACTGCGAAGGTATTAATGATACTCCTGCCGTTGCAAAACTTGTTAAGTTGATGGCTAGAGACAGAAATTGTAAACTTAACACTGTTAAGAAGCCCAATGGTGACTTTACTGTCACTGGTGAGGAGACCCTTAGTGAGCTCTTCAGAGTTCACTTTCCGGTTTCTCATCCTGTTGTTCAGAATGACAGTGGTATTGCTTGCTCCACCTTGTCTGACGACAATAGCTGGGGTATTGCTAGGAGCATTGTTACTCTTGATAGGGTTAAATGGGCAATTAATTCCCATAAACCCTATAAAACTCCGGGAACTGATGGCATCATTCCTATTCTTCTCCAGGAGGGAATAGAGATGCTTGCTCCTATTCTCTGCAACATCTACAGAGCTTGTATTGCCCTTGGTCATATACCAAATGCGTGGAGGCATACTAGGGTAATCTTCATTCCAAAAATTGGAAAGGACAATTACTATAAGGCCAAATCTTTTAGGCCTATCAGCCTTACGTCTTTTCTGCTTAAGACTATTGAAAAACTTATCGATAGGTATTTAAGGGAAGTGATTCTGGCCTCTAAGCCCTTGTCCAGTTCTCAACATGCCTATCAACCGGGCAAATCTACGGACACTGCTCTTTACAGTCTCTCCTTTATTTTAGAGAGAAATCTCAATGCCAAGGAAATTGCTCTTGCTACCTTTCTTGACATTGAAGGTGCCTTCGATAAAGTACCCATTGACACCATTCTTGTTGCTCTCAACAGAAGAGGTGTTGATACCACGATATCTTATTGGATTAAGAACCTGCTATCTAACAGGTATATCTGTGCATCTTTACTTGGAGAAAGTATGACTGTGCATGCACTTTCGGGCTGTCCACAAGGGGGTGTGCTCTCACCAATTCTCTGGTGTCTTGTTGTGGATTCTCTTCTGGAAAGCATTGATATCTCTGGTGTTTCTTGCATTGGATATGCTGATGATGTTGTCATCGTTGCCAGGGGCAAATTTGGCAACACTGTCTCTGACATGATGTCTACTGCTCTTAGGAGGGTTGAAACATGGTGTAAAAATGCAGGTCTTACGGTTAATCCGCAGAAGACTGCTTTAGTTGCGTTTACAAGGAAACGCATACTTAATCTTGGGAATATTTGCTTATTTGGGCAGAAGCTTATTTGCTCCAAGGAGGTTAAATTCTTGGGAATTTACTTTGACAAGGAACTTAATTGGAAGAGACACTTGGACTACTGCACAACTAAAGCCAGAAGAATCTTCTGGTCTTGTAGGAATGCTATTGGGAAAACCTGGGGCCTTAATCCCAGAGCTATTCATTGGATTTACTCGATGATAGTCTGTCCTATCATTTCTTATGGATCCATTGTTTGGTGGTCCAGAATTAGAAATGAAACTGCTAAACTTGATTTAGTTAAGCTTCAAAGGATGGTGTGCATTGCAATCTCTGGATGCATGAAAACCACTCCTACTGCAACTCTTGAACTCTTACTTGGCTTGCATCCGCTCTATATGCGTATTGAGGCAGAAGCACTTATCTGCATGAACAGACTCAAATATCTGAAACACTGGAAAGATTACTCAAGGTATTTATCTTGGGGTGAACTTAACAGTAATGTTGCTAGGCATCCTTATTTTTGTATGCCACCTGATGGCATACACGTCAAATTTACGTTTGATAAGCCTTATGAAATTCTTGTCCCCTCGCGGGATGATTGGAAGAGGACTCCAACCTACAATAAACATAACTGTTTTGTATGGTATACTGATGGCTCGAAGATTGGCACTAGTACTGGTGCAGGAGTCTGCTGCCCTGATGATGGCACTAAGCTATCTTATCCGCTTGGCAATTTTGCTACTGTCTTTCAGGCTGAAGTATTTGCCATTCTTATGTGTTGTAGAATTTGCTATGACAGAAAGTACGAGAATAGCCAGATTTTCGTTTGTTCTGACAGTCAGGCTGCTCTTATGGCTCTGGGGAAATTCACTGTGACGTCTTCCCTTGTCTGGGAATGCTATAAAGCTCTCTGTAAAATTGCTAGTAATAATAGTGTCATTCTGTACTGGGTGCCTGGTCATTCGGGCATTCCTGGCAATGAATTGGCAGATGAACTTGCTAGGAAAGGCTCTAATACTCCTTTTGTGGGCCCTGAGCCAGCCTTGGGTATTCCCAATGATCTTATCAGAAGAATTGTCTTTGACATCTTCAGGAAGCTTCAATGCAAGAACTGGCGTGACACTAAAGGGCAAAGGCAAGCGAAAATTCTCAATTGTAATTGCCCTAGTGCACGTCAAAAGGAACTCTTTAGACTCAGTAGAACTGGCATCAGGAGAGCTGTTGGGCTCCTTACTGGGCACTGCACTCTCAAGAGACATCTTAATATTATGGGTGTCTCCAAGGATTCGCTTTGCAGAGGCTGCAATTACAGCGAAGAAACTGCAGCTCACATTCTGTGTGAATGTGAGGCCTACTCTGCTCACAGATTCGAACACATTGGTCGTCATGTGATTGAACCCTGGGAGCTGAACGACATTCCTGTCAAGTGCCTGCTTATGTTTGCATCGGCTACTGGTCTCTTCTCTTAGAGACCTTCACTTTTTGGGGTAGTACAATAGACCTCTGGTCGATGTGCTAGGCTCTTCTGGAGCCACCCACCTTCATATCATTCATTCATTCAAGTCCTCCAGAAACCTGCTAGTTCGCTTGCTCCTCGGTTGCAAGTACACGTGCCCAGGCCTGACGTACACAGATCGCGCATCTTTCTTAATGATTGATTATTGTTTTTTTATCGACAGGTGTTATTGTAGTAAATTTAAGTTTCTTGTATGTGAACCCTTCATGTTAACAATGCCTAAACGCAAGTGCACTTTTAATGTTAATCTACAAACTAAGTATTAAAGCAAAGAAGTACTCCATCGGAGTCAGATGTGAAAAGTGTCATACAGAATTTAACATAGCCCATGGAGGTGCCAGCGATATTAACCAGCATTTAAGATCAGAAAAACATAAAAATTTTGATCTTTCTGCCGCTACAAATTCTTCGATGCTTAATTTTTTTAAGAAAACGGATTCACCAACTTCAAAAAATCTGGAAGTTGCTGGGTTTATCACACGGTGCAAGAGAACCACAGTTTTCGCTTAAATGATTGTGCTTCTAAGTTAATTCAAACATGTTTTGAACAGAAATTTGCATGTTCTCATACGAAAACAGAAGCTATTGTTGTAAATGTTTTAGCACCAATAATAATAGGTGAATTAAGAGATCGCCTCAGAGAATGCAACTGTGTTGCTATATTAACTGATGCTTCGAATCACGGATCTAAGAAAATATTCCCTGTTTTAGTTCGTTTCTTTTTACCGTACGAAGGCACATAAGTGAAACTTTTAGAATTTCAAGACCAACCGGCGAAACATCAGACATTATTGTGAATTATCTTATGAAAGTATTGACAGAAAATAATTTAACTTTAAAAATCATGGCATTTTGTGGAGATAATACTAACTGCAATTTTCGTGGAATGAAAAGATGAGTCATCAAGAATGTTTATGAAAAAGTAAATTTGTCTCTCGGAAGAACATTGATAGGAATCGGATGTGGAGCACACATAATTCACAATGCAATTAAAACTGTCACAGATTGTCTACCTATAGACTTTGAATGCATTATTGTGAAAATATATTCACACTTTTATATCTATTGTGTTCGCATGGAAGCTCTGAATGAATTTTGTAATGAAGAGTATCATAAATTGCTAGGCCATAGTAAAACTAGGTGGCTTATGCCTGCTATTGAGAGGATTTTGAAACTGTGCAAGCCATTAAAAAACTACTTTTTGAGTATTGATAAATGCCCAAACATATTGAGAACCTTTTTTGAAAACACTATCTCTGAATTATGGCTCTTTTTTATGCATGCACAGTCAGCAACGTTCCATCAAGCTGTGTTAAAGATCGAGGGTATTTCAGATATTCAGGATATTCAGAGTATTTCTGCAATTGAAGCAACGAAGGAAATAAATCAACTTAAAGACAATTTGGCCTTGAAACAAAGTACTCTGTTGCTTCCCCACTCCGTTCGTAATTTAATGGCGAAATTGCAAGAAAATGGCTGCAGTGGTGTTGATGAAGAATATATGAAAACTACAGCTGCTGAGTTCTATAACATAAGCAAAGAATATTTGAAGCAGTGGACTGTGTTCTTTGAAGAATTAAAAATATTTGAATGGACGGATTTAAGTAAAATATCTAGGTGGGAAGAAATTCTTAAGTGTAATGGATGAATTGGCTGCAAAAGGATTTATTAATTCTAAACAAGACACAGAAGTATTTGATGAGTATTCACTTATTTCCAAATGCATTACATCACAAATAGTGACAGAATGGAACACTGGGAATGTTTCAACACAAAATCGTTAGGTGGAATTGTTCAAACACTTTCACACCAATAATTTGAAACATACGAACTTTCGTATAATTATTGAATATATTTTATGTCTGCCCGGCACTAATGCACCCACAGAAAGGGTCTTTTCCTTTATGAATAAGTTATGAACGAGAGAAAAAACACAATTGAAAGTCACGGTTCTCAAAGCCATATTACTTACGAAAGTAAATTTTCAGAAATTGTGCCAAGAATTTCATTCGTATTTAAAATCACCGCCGAATATACTGAAGCAAATTTGTTCTTCAGAAAAATATAAGACCACATAAATTATTTATTTTCACATGTTCATTCCTGTTTTTACTTTCCTTATATACATAATGTGTAAGGAAAGTATTGTGACGGGGTCGAAAATTCGAATTCGAGTTTTCGACGGGAGAGCACGTTTCAAGCATCCCTGATCACGAATCAAACATTTTTGAAGTGATGTGTGTGTGTCAGTGAGTCTGTGGAGACGATAACTGACGAACGAATGGACCAATTCGAACGAAATTTGGTTCAAAAAGCACAATCCGTAAACACTGAAAGCCTATGGTTTTAAAACGTAATCGAATGTTCAGACCCCCCCCCCCCCCCCTAAATTTTCGAGTGAAATTTAAAAAAAAATCGTCAAAAAATCAAAACCGTTAATAAAGTTATACAAATAGACATTTCTTATGTAATTTTTCATTAGAAAATGATTAACATAAATTTTAGAACACTAACATGAACCTTTCTCGAGATATTGCACATTTTTCAAAAAAATTATCAAAAAGTCATATAAAATAAAAAGAATATATTTCCTATTGAGAAACATGTTCACTTTTCATATGCAATGCCATGCGATAAATTTGGTGACATCATTCTTGTGGGTCTATCTTGTTCCATTCATGAGAAAAGATACTTCGAGTAATACTTTTGTATTTGAACGTCAATAGTCATTTATCTGCTATAAGAATAACTTATTTCTCCATCAGTAAAGCTTGGCGAGATTTTGGCGACAAATTTGGCGGAATGTCGCCAACTTGGCAACTTTTTGAAATGTTGTCAAATTAACGAAAATGTCGCCAAATGGATTAAAATGACACTAAATCAATGAAAATGACGACTAATTGTCGAAAATTCAATATCTTGGAAAGAATATAAGTATCTACTGTAACAATAACCTATTTTTTTTTACTGTAAAAGTAGTAAATTCATTGCATTATATAAGGAAAGTCATGTGTTGCCCACATCAGATTTTTTAAATAGAAACTATGAAGAAATATACGTTTTCTTGAATACACATACTTTTACCTAAAAATTAGTAGATGTCTCTTTTTAAGAAAAAAAATAAATGGTCACGTTAGTCATGGCGTTACTTGGGGTGATTTGAGGGCAGCTTTATAGTTTTGGGATATGTTAATTTCAACATTACTAGACTCTGGCTTGTTAACCCTTTTTGTCCTTCCCTGAAGTTAAAGAGGCTTTGATTATATTGAATATTATTTTTATTACAATATTTCCCCACATTGTGGGATTTAAGCCCCTAACCTAATAATATATAGCTATTCTATTACCGTCAGCTCATGGGACGGCTTCGTGATCCCAAGAGATGTCAGGAGAGTCCGTTTCCTCACTGTCTTCAGATAAACTGTTGTTAGTGTCTTCACACCTTCCTGCTTTTTCTTATCCAGACACTCCTAATTAGAGCCTATAGAATAGTGGTCTGGCGTTACCTTAAAGGTGATCACTTTTACTTTGAATTCCTTTTGGGTCCAGGATGCTTTCCTCAAACTTGAGGTTACTAGTTTCAATTACGTTTTTCTCCCTCTTTTATCAGTACCCAGTAGCCTCTTGTACCCATGACATAATCCACCTTCTTTGGCACTTGTATCAAGTTTTCTTCTTAACTCTTTGGAGTTTCCCACATAAACATTGTTACCGAAAACCTTTAAATGATTGGTTTCTTTCTACTGTGGAGTTCAAGAGAGGTTTTCATTTTATATTTGCGACTAATTCTATTCTTTACGGATGTAAAACACAAGATTGCCATAATTTTTCACTAACTTTACTGCCACTGAGCATCGCCTTTACACAATTAAGAGCAGTGGGATTAAATCATTCCAAGACCCCATTTTGCTCTGCTGTATAAGCATTAGTTGTCTCGGTCTTAATCCCCTGTTTGCTTAAGTAAATTTTGAATTGATTAAGGCAAAATTCCATACATTTTGTTAAGTGCCCTTAAAAACTCCTTAATTTTACCATTCCAATTCCAAAATGCAAAGGGAAACCGAACTTACTTTGGACTTACAGTCCAAAATCGACACTGTGAGAAATATTATCAAAATATTAGCGATTACTATTATTCCTGTTTGTTTTTTAATTTCTTTTGCACCAAAATCTGAACTTTATTAGCGGGATCAAAAGTAGAAAAACATAATATGCTAAATGCTCTCTTTCACCTCTCTTGAAAACTCCCACTTACCTTTGTATATAAAGTTTCTCTTTCTTTACAAAGAGCTCAATTATTCTTTGTAAGGTGTCAATTGGGTGTAAAAAGTTCTGAAAACTTGAACTCCTTAAGAATTTTTACTCTAAAACTAATATTTCCTAACATAATTACTCAAACTAGAATTCCCTTACATTCCACATTAGTGTGAAGAGAAAGATATGCTCACCAATTGTTTACTGTTTGTGTTGAGTCAGTCTAGTCAAAACAAGGAAGGGAAGCCAGTAGGAGTTATGTGTGGGCTGAGTGTGGTAATGGGATTAAAAGGGTCAAGCATCTTAATGAGATGAAAATATATAAATATTTTTCGAATATAATGTTTATTTTTAATCATTTGCCTGATATCGTTTAAATTTTAAAAGACAACTTTTAATCGCTATCGCTTTTTATCCAGTTCAATTTATCTCTAAGCATATCAAAACCAATAAGAAATGGATTCAAAAACAAGTCTAACTTTGAAGATAAGTATTTGTTTCACAAAAAATCTGATGTGAGCAGCCAGCTCATGACTTTCCCTTCAAGCAAAAAATGTTTGTCTTTTGGGTTCCTGCTTATGTGCACTCAATGCATATATTACCCCAATATTTTGAATGTGTCCCATTTTAAATATTGTCATCAGGTATTTTTACAGTATGTCAGTATAAAGGAATAAGTATTTTACTAAGCGAAATAAACATTTTTTTCCATCCATCACCATCCTTTAATTATTACGCAGTGTAAGCAGGATAACTTCCGTTTTTTCATATTTTGACTAATTTCAAAGAAATATTGTGCATTATTAACCAAATATTATGAGAGTTAATAATGATGGAAGTAAGGTGATTCTTATAATTACCATCTCATGCAGTGCTTTGAATTTAAAGTTCTTTTTTTTTCTTCTTAATATTTCAGGTTTTTTAATGATTATTATGCTGAGTTCATTTTAAAACTAGCCATTTGCCCATTCTTAATGTGACATCTACACACTTAATAGAAGTTCAGAATATCAAAAAAACCATTTCAATTAAAAAAAAATGGATTAGCAAACATTTTTAAAGCCAAAAGGATGCAAATGTTTTTTTAAATCCCTTTGTATCGTCTCACCTAAATAGAATTATCAATACTTCCATTGATCTGGAAGCTGGGACTAAATAAAGAAGTTCAGAATAAAGATTTTGACTCGAACAAAAGTGTTCTATCATTTTGAATTGTTTAATTATGTTCCTTTGTATCGTTGCCCCTAATTGAAAATTTTGGAAATATTAGATTTTTCTTTCAACCTAGATGATGAGACCAGAACCCAGATTCTAATTAGAGGCAACCAGACTAAGCAAAGAGGTTTTGACTTTTTTCGTTATTCCTTTCACTCTTATCCTTAATTCAAAATTTCAGAATTTTTGATTTTACTTAACATTGAAGGTGAGGCATATCGATTCCTATCCAAACCAAGATTCTGTTTTAGTGGGAATGCTTGATAATTTTGATGCACCATCCACTCACTCAGTTCTGTGTATATTATGTAGGTATATGTTTTTTATGGATGACATGTTAAACAATAAATAAAAAGTATGAATCAGTTAATAAAATTTTTTGTATATGTAAATTTGTGATGAAAACTACTTTGAATTTTCACTGTTACAAATCATTTAAATGGTGCATTGGTCTGCTACAAAACGGATATAAATCTTGCTTTCACTTGATGCTTGTTTATGTTATTAATATGTAACACTCAATTGCATATTGGAATTATTTAAAATTTGAAATTTGAGCAGCTGCACAGGCGTTCATTAATATTTTTGGAACATAGTTTCTTTGGAAAAAATTGTTGATATAAAGTAGAGGTTTGAGAGTGTAATTTATAAACTCCTTGAAATTTTTTTATATGATTAAACATTTCTTAATTTTTGTTTTCAAAATTGAGTATGAACCCTGTTTTAATGAAGTCTAATAATTCTTACTCTCTAAATTTGAAGTTAGGATTAATCTACATTTTGTTACTTTATTTAAAAATGTTCTTTTTATACCATCTCAGTCACAAAATTGGGGCATTTGTATGCCACAAAGAAACTGTTTGCTGTTACATCAATACAAAGCAATCATTTTTCTACACATCACTATTATAATACTTTATTCAAAGTTGCTCCCCCCCCCCTTTTTTTAACACTTTACAAAAAAGTTGAAAAGTGTTTATGACTTTGTTCATTCTGTCTGTCTGTCTGTCCATTAGCACGATAACTGCCGTAAAAATGACTTTATCAAAATGAAATTTTAGTATGTTGTTCAGACGGTCTGTAGGACCTATGGGAATATAAACGAATAATATCACCCAATTAGTTTTGGATTGAACCCGGGTTGAAAAAATGAAATACATTGAGCCCTATGGGACCTAATTTTTCAAATATTTTTTAAGCAGATTTAAAATTCACAAATTGCTTCGAAAATTTTAGGTAATATTTAAATTGTTCCATAAAATGTATAAAAAAAAATTCAGCGAAATATATTCAGTAGTTTTTTAAATAAAAATTAAAATAATAATTACACCTCTTATATGAAGCGATCACGTGACCATGATATAAAAAGATCACATGACCCACTTCAAAATGATAAATAGCATCCATCTTGTCTCAAAATCATGATTTTTTAAATTCTTTTTAATTCATATTGAATGCTGTATCTGTCCTAAAACCACTTTATTTTTGCTTAAATTCTGGGCATCTACATACTGAAACAACGCAATTACAATATATTTGAGTTTAAATGATCATCCAAATTTGATTATTTCTACAACGAAGCCTATTTTTCACTTATATAAAATGTAAACATCAAAATATGTAGAATGAGTTGTATTAGAATTGCTGTATTTCTTTCTATTATTTGTAACACAAAATTCTTTAGCCCATGGAGTCTGCATAGCTGATATGAATGAAATATTCATTGATCTTACAAAGAGAAGGATGATTTTTTTCAAGTTTTAAGCAAAGAGTTTAATTACTTGTAGCTTCATGGTCTTAATTTTTAAATAAAATAAATTATTATAGTATTGTGACGAATGAAATGAATGGGAAAAAGTTATGAATGAAATGCTGTTTTTATAGCGAGATCCAGGTGTGTTATTTTTTCTATGACGTCATTTGAATGAATTTCAGTTGTTTTCGATGAAGTTTTCAAATATAATAAATTATCGTAGTATTATGATAGTTTTAAAAATATTACCGAGGAATATATCACATTTTAGAGATGTTTAAACCAGGCAATTTATATTTAAATGCAGTCATTTGAATGAAGTTCATTTTTTTTCAATGAAGGTTTAAGTTTTCAAATATAATAAATTAATGTAGTATTGTGATAAGTTTTAAAATATTACCGAGGAATGTATTGCATTTTAGACTTGTTTAAATAAAATTGCATTGAAGTTGGAAAATGTTTCATAATCAATGCTTTAAGCATGATTGATCTTTCTTGTTTTTAAATCATTGAATGGACCCTGCATGTAGAATATTTTTTCTTTCTTTGGAGATGGGTCATTTGCATGCCAGAAAGAAACTCTATCATTTTTCTATAACATAATCGTGTTCCATACCTGGTCAGTTGGAGCCTCTAGGACATCCATTTAAGCACCTTTCACAGTTTTAAGGAAGGTTTTAAGTAAATAGATATCTCGAGTCTGCAAATGATTCAATACTGAAATGAGTTTGTGTATTGTGTGAACCATTTCTGTACTTTGCATGTCTGGTCAGTTAGAGTCTCTAGGACATCCATTTATGCACATTTCACAGTTTTAAAGAAGGTTGTAAGTAAATAGATATATCGAGTCTGCAAATGATTCAATACTGAAATGAGTTTGTGTATTGTGCGACCCATTTCAAGTCTGAACGATCGTTTGCTTTTATAGGTAAATGTGCTCAATTTTTTTCAAGAAAGTTGTATCAATACAATATAATTTTTATTTATTTTCTGATCTAAATGCCTCCTTTTACAGGACGACCACTCCCTTATTGGTTCTGAGAAGTGAAGATGACCGGAAAAGGATTTTACTTGACAAAGTGGCTACCATCATAAATCTAACAGTAATGTATTTAATTTTAAGTAAAGAAATCTATTTGAAATGAGGCTTTCTTGGTGGTGGTAGCTCTTAATAGGTTGCTTATAACTGATAGCAGTCTTAATGTTCAGATGAAGATTTAAATAATTAATTAGGAAACTCTTAAGCAAGCCATCTCAGAAATGAATTTCCACATTAAACAGATACAATCATCGATGATGACAGAGACAATAACCAAATCAGGACAGACCAGTGGTGATCCATGTGCCTTTCTGACTAAATATTTCTCCCTTTGTATATGTGTTTCTGGAAATGAAAATTATTACATTTTATACACTTGGTGGCCATCTATAAAAAAAAAAAAAAAAAAAATAGGATTCTCCTTTTGTAACTATCTTAAATTGCTGCATTCAATAAAAAAATATAAATAGTTGGGCATCGTCTGATAAAAATGGATACAATAAAATTGCTTACAATGTTTTATAGTACAGATAATAAATTTATTTAAAACATGAAATGATAGCCTCGCCGCCAAATGTTGAGTGTCTGTATAAAATATAATAATTTTTATTTACAGAAATATGTTGAAATCATTAAGAGAAGCATTATAATCAATGTGTTACACTTTATTTACATAAATGAAAAATCAATTATTACAAAATTTTAATGAAGTACCATAATTAAAAAGTAGAAACTTGGCAATTTTATGTCACAACATTTTTTAGTTATAATTTTTTACATCTCAGTTTTATAAGTATATTTTAACCCTTTCGCGACGGTTGCCACGCCCGCGCTTTGACTGCGAAACTTGCATTCGTGGCGGAGAAAACTGTACCCTAAAAGACAGATGCCACGTATGCGCGTTTTTATGTCGAACGTTTTTATTTGTCTACTAGATGGCGTTAAATGTCCGTGCGAACAACTCCATTGTATTTTGCAGATACTTGACCTTGGCGTAGGAAGGATCCAATTAATCAATTCTCCATTTGGAATGGTGAAACCAATGAGTTAGTATATATGGAGGGAGCGTGGTCCAAACTTCCCCATGTTAGTAACATGGCCAAACATAGAGTAGGTGTAGTTGGTTGCAGAGGAGAAGAAAATTCATGATTTGGCGATTTATCGCCTAAACTGTGTAGTGTACCTTCTGTGTTTGTTTTTTTGTTTTTTAACTTCTAGAGGATGAGGGGGAATGGGAAGTTGTTATACGTGTTATATGTTATAGGATTTTAAAGAATATGAAGAAAAATATGAAATAGGATTAGAATATTTTATTACCAAAAAATTTTATTACTAAAGAATAATTTTGTTAATGTAGTTAATTCCGTAAAACAAATTGAACTACAAAGCAATTGCAAATAAAATATGATATGAAATAGATTACAAGTATACAAATCAAAGAATATGCATAATATATTTAAAAATAATTAAAAAATATATGGGAAAAATTGTATGCATGCTTGCGTAAAATGTAGAATTCTCCACTTTTATCTTTGAAAGTTGTGTTAGCAGTATCCATATATGCTTTGAGGCGTAATACGACGGAGTCATTTTTACATCTAATTTATTTTAATATATTGTATGCGTACTGTCAAATGTAAAACAATTTAATATTTGCAATAATAAAATATTTGACTTTATTTATTTTTTTTTTTTTTTGTTCATAAAATGACATTTCAGAATAAAATACAAAATCATGTCTAAATTCACAAATAGGGGCTCTATTGAAATAGCCATGATTTTTAAATTGTCAAAACGTGTTCGGAAGGTTTTTGCATGTTTAATCGATGTAGAATTTGGAAATTTTTTAAAAATGTTTTTCTATAAAGTATAGGAAATAAATAAGATTATAAAATATTATGGCACAAAATACAAAAATTGCATTTCATTATAATAGTTTGAGATTTGGTTGCTAATAATTCGTTTGAAAAATGCTTTAAATACATATTGTGAGATTTGCATCCAGAATTAAATAGACCGTAAGCACAATTACAGTGGGCTAACTCAATGTGGCATAAAAATATCAAATGTTGTATATATTAAATATTAAAAACTTATAGTAAAAATTGCAGATCAATCTATCCCAAATTATTTCTAAAAATTTTAAAAACAACTAAACCATTAGGACCAAAATTATAATTAAAGCTATGTGCAGAATTAAGTTTCAATGGCTTTTAAATAGAGTTCATTTTTTATTAAATGCTTCTGCATTTGTGATGTAAAGTATGTAAATGAAAATGTGTGATGTAAGTAAAAATATTTATATTGGTAGAACTGTTTCTAGATCAGGAAGCCTATTACTTGAATTATGATAAGGAGAATGTGAGGTTATTTTAAAGTGAAGATTGCTCATTTAATAGATTGCTAATGCATGATCAAGTAGTCGGTGATTCAAATACTTCTTTGGGCAAGGCATATTTCTTTCTTGAGAACTAAACAAGAGTTGTTTTTGTTGAGACCCAGACCATCTCACCTACCAGAAAGATGTAAGGCAACTGTTTGGACGGCCGGGAAGAGCCACTCAATTTAGACCGGCACCCAGTGGGGGAGGCATCCACAGGGACCGTATGGGTGAAAGCATCGAGGTAGTATATGTGGAGGGGTTATTAAGGGTTGCAATCGTTGTCAAAGATAAAGGCAGGTGTTGTACGGACGAATTTCCCGAGAACGTGTTTTCTCCCTACTGTGACCCTATACATTTCAATGGCAATTTCAGACCGAGAGCGTACTTGAGAAATATAAATGGTAAAATAATGGTTATGTACTGTTGTACTTACGGCTGCAAGTAAAAGCATATAAAAGGAGGGCTTTACTCTTTTCATGGATAAGATTTGTTTTCATTATATATCTTACAAATATAGTTAAAAAGTAATTTTGCTGGATTTTAGCGTAGTGCATTTCATTTGGCTATTAATTTCATTGCTTTTAATGCTGTATAATTAGAAGTTTTGCTTTATTTTTGGTATTTGTGGTATTGCAAAAGACTTATAATGTCATTCTAACACTTTAAAAAAACATTTGGAGTACTTTGCTGATAGTTAGAGTTATTTTTGGTATCCTCATATGTTTTCCCTTCGAGGTGGAACTTGGCGACGATTGGCTACTCGCAAGATTGGGTGGTTAGGGAAGAAAAATAGGAGTTTAGATAATGAGAGTAAAGACATGTCACATGATAAAATTTTACACTCATAATGAAATATAATAGTTTACATTCATTGAAAATGTCAGCAAGATTTTACATCATAACTTTTCAGTGCATTTTATATAAAGATATATGATATATGAGCATAATCTCATTTCTAGTTCAGAGTAAATCGTACTTAATAAGTATTACTAGTTAGCATGGATGTGCCCATAGGGCAAGACAAGGGGGCACTTCAAAATCACAAAGGCGGACATCAAACTAGTCGATGTTGTTAATCTTATCCTTGAATCCCTGCGTATAAATTCTATAGGTGCCGATGCTGGTTAGAATTCATTTCATATAAACATCTTGATTAAAAAGATATATTTTCCCCCTTTTGCAAATTAAAAATCAAAGGATGTATCATCAAACTCCCAGTGTTTTCAAGAAGTATTTTGGTATAACATTCTTGTTTAGTTTGGCGCGGTAGCCAAGTGGTTAGCTTGCAGGAATTGCACTCGGTAGGCCTGGGTTCGATTTCCTCCGCTGCTAAAATTGCTGCCATTTTCATGCAGAGTAGGATCATGTTAAACATGCGGGTTCGTAGGTCCTTTTGAGAGGTTGGTTGTTGTTAGGAGGGAGGGTACAGTCCCTGTGGATGCCTCTCCCACTGGGTTCCGGTCTAAATTGAGTGGCTCTTCCCGGCTGTCCAAACAGTTACCTTATCCCTTTCTGGTAGGTCGGACGATTTGGATCTCAACAACAACTCTTGTTTAGTTCTCGAGAAAGAAATATGCCTTGCCCAAAGAAGTATTTGAATCACTGACTTCTTGATCATGCGTTAGCAATCTATTAAATGAGCAATCTTAACTCTAAAATAACCTCACATTCTCCTCATCATAATTTAAGTAATAGGCTTCTTGATCTAGAAACAACTCTACCAATATAAATATTTTTACTTACATCGTGCATTTTTACTTACATACTTTACATTGCAAATGCAGGAGCATTTAATAAACAAGAAAGATCAATCATGCTTAAAGCATTGATTATGAAACACTTTCCAACTTCAATGCAATTTTATTTAAACATGTCTAAAATGCAATACATTCCTCGATAATATTTTAAAACTTATCACAATACTACATTAATTTATTATATTTGAAACCTTAAACCTTCATCGAAAAAAATTAACTTCATTCAAATGACGGCATTAAAGTATAAATTGCCTGGTTTAAATATATCTAAAATGTGATACATTCCTCGGTAATAATTTTAGAATTATCATAATACTACGATAATTTATTATATTTGAAAACTTCATCGAAAACAACTGAAATTCATTCAAATGACGTCATAAAAAAATAACACGCCTTGCTCTCTCTATAAAAGCAACATTTCATTCATAAATAATTCCCCCATTCATGTCATTCATCACAATACTATAATAATTTATTTTATTTAAAAATTAAGACCATTGAGCTACAATTAAGTAATCTCTATGCGTAAAACTTCAGCGAAAAATATCGTCCTTCTCTTTCTAAAATCAATGAATATTTCATTCATATCAGCTAAGCAGACTCCATGGACTAAATTATTTTGTGTTAAAGAATTACAGCGATTCTAATACAACTCATTCTTTATATTTTGCTGTTTACATTTTACATAGGTGAAAAATAGGCTTAATAGTAGAAATAATCATATTTGGATGAGCATTTAAACTGAAATATATTGTCATTGCGTTGTTTTAGTATGTAGATGCACAGAATTTAGGCAAAAATAAAGCAGTTTTAGGACGGATACAACACTCAATATGAATTAAAAAGAACTTTAAAAATCACGATTTTGACACAAGATGGATGCCATATATCATTTTGAAGTGGGTCATGTGATCGTTTCATATCATGGACACGTGATCGCTTCATATAAGAGGTGTTATTATTATTTTAATTTTTATTTAAAAAACTACTGAATATATTTCGCTGAATTTTTTTTTATATATTTTATGGAACAATTTGAATATTGCCTAAAATTTTTGAAGCAATTTATGAATTTTAAATCCGCTTAAAAAATGCTTGAAAAATTAGGTCCCATAGGGCTCAATGTATTCCATTTTTTCAACACGGGTTCAATCCAAAACTAATTGGGTGATATTATTCATTTATATTCCCATAGGTCCTATGGACCGTCTGAACAACATACTAAAATTTCATTTTGATTAAGTCATTTTTACGGCAGTTATCGTGCTAACGGACAGACAGACAGAATGAACAAAGTCATAAACACTTTTCAACTTTGTTGTAAAGTGTTAAAAATGAACTCTATTTAAAAGTCATTAAAACTTAATTCTGCACATAGCTTTAATTACAATTATAGTCCTAATGCTTTAGTTGTTTCTAAAATTTTTAGAAATAATTTGGGATAGATTAATCTGAAATTTTTACTATAAGTTTTTAATATTTAATATGTACAACATTTGATATTTTTATGTCACATTGACTTAGCCCACTGTAATTATGCTTACAGTCTATTTAATTCTGGATGCGAATTTTACAATATGTATTTAAAGCATTTTTCAAACGAATTATTAGCAACCAAATCTCTGAAACTATTATAATGAAATGCAATTTTTGTATTTTGTGCCATAATATTTTATAATCTTATTTATTTCCTATACTTTATAGAAAAATATTTTTAAAAAATTTCCAAATTCTATATCGATTAAACATGCAAAAACCTTCCGAACACGTTTTGACAATTTAAAAATCATGGCTATTTCAATAGAGCCCCTATTTATGAATTTAGACATAATTTTGTATTTTATTCTGAAATGTCATTTTATGAACATATGTCAAATTCTGAAATGTCATTTTATGAACATATGTCCTATTCTGAAATGTCATTTTATGTCGTATTACGTCTCAAAGTATATATGGATACTTCTAACACAACTTTCAAAGATAAAAGTAGAGAATTCTACATTTCACACAAGCATGCATACAATTTTTCCATATACTTTTTAATTATTTTTAAATATATTATGCATTTTCTTCAATTTTTATACTTGTAATCTATTTCATATCATATTTTATTTGCAGTTGCTTTGTAGTTCAATTTGTTTTATGGAATTGACTTCATTAAACAAAATTATTCTTTAGTAATAAAATTTTTTGGTAATAAAATATTCTAATACTATTTCGTATTTTTCTTCATATTCTTTAAAATCTTATAACGTATAACACGTATAACAACTTCACGTTCCCCCTTGTCCTCTAGAAGTTAAAAAAAAACAGAAGGTACACTACACAGTTTAGGCGATAAATCGCCAAATCATGAATTTTCTTCTCCTCTACGGCCAACTACACCAGCTCTATATTTGACCATGTTACTAACATGGGGAAGATTGGACCGCGCTCCCTCCATATATACTAACTTGTTGAGTGAAACATGATTTTGTAATATAAACAAATAGAGCACTTCTCGTAGCATCAGCTATTTTATATTTGAGTTCCGGTTCTTGTTTTGATTTCAGCTTAATGATTTCGTTGGTGAATCATAGGAATATAAGAGAGTATTTTTTGTTTTTTTATTGTTTGGGTTTTAGAGGCAGTGAAATTATTCGTTTATTTCGGATAAAAGAATGGGAGCAACTAACGAGTATTTTGTATTCAGATTTGTATGAAAAATATACATGAAATAGAAAATAAATATTTCTTTTATTCCTGAGAAAAGTAGATTTTTGTGTTGAATTGCTGATTTTTAGTGAATTTTTTCCGAGAGTTAGGCTTAACGCAAAAAATTTGCTGTCCTTTGGGAACAGTTCAGAAGCGAAACTCTCCGTCCTTTGGGCCGCGGCAGTTCTGGAATGCCACCATCGCGAAAGTGTTAATAAAGCATCTCAATTGTTCTTCTGTATTTAGTTTTTTCTTTTTAATATTTTTATAGAAGCTGTACATCTCTTCCTTAATTCATGTAGTATAAATGTGTAAGAGAAAAATGTATTGCAAGTACAAAGTTCTAAAGTTAATGAACGCTTAAACATTGTATTTTTTATTACATTTTAATCATTTCAATTTTTGAAGTATACTTTGCAGTATGGATTTTGCATTTGCATTTTTAAAAGTTTTTTTTTTAGAAGATTTATAGAAACTGTACATCTCTTTCTTAATTCATGTTGTATAAATATGTTAGAGAAAAATGTATGGAAAGTACAAAATTCTAAAGTTAATGAACACTTAAACATTGTATTTTTTATTAAATTTTAATTAAAGTTTTTTTAGAGGATTTATAGAAACTGTACATCTCTTTCTTAATTCATATGGTATAAATATGTTATTCTAGAGAAAAAATGTATTCCGAAATTAATGAATACTTAAACATTTTATTTTTTATTAGAATATTTTACATATTCAGTTGACTTATTCTTGCCAAGAATTATTGTTTTGGAAGTGATAAAGAAATCATTTTCTTAACTAGGCCACCCCTGAAGAGACTGAAGATCATGTCCTTTGTGGAAGATCAACAGCAGATTTACAAGAGGTATTTTTAATTCAGATCTATCTGATATTGTCCAGGATTTTAGATATGTGCGTACACAGGTATTTCCATTTGTAGAATTTTTCATGGGACGAGTGTTCGGAAGAAAAATCTGTTTTTCTAGAAACATATCAAGCACTTAAAAATATTCTAAATTATAAATAGGTAAACCTGATAAAACATTAGAATGGGACTTTGTAAAAATAAAGGAAAGATAATTTAAATTTTACTTTTAAAGACTAATGGTTATTACAAGATTACTTTTCTTTATAAAGAACTGTTAAACATTTTTACGTCTCATTAACCAAACAATTGAAACATCATAAATAAGTAAGTGTATAATAAAGTATAGTGGTAGTACAAAATGTTAGAGTATTAAAAGTTTAGTGTATTACAAGGTAAACATTAAAAGCTAATTAACATAACTTAATTTTAAAACAATTTAACCCATTAAATAAAGCATAACATAACATAACCCAGGTTCATGAGACTTTAAGTATACAAGTCTAGAGGAACATATTCTTATAAAAAACAACTAGCATTTAGAAATTGTCAAACTACTGAAATTTAATAGATTACAATGATTTCACCAAATGGTACAAAATAAGCAGCTGAGATTGGCGAGAGAAGATATCTCAAGAAGAAGTCACCGAGTTCTGATTGAACACATTCTTGAAACAAGGCATAGGGAAGGTTGTGTCCAGCAGGAATCGAGAAAACATCCCCAGATGGGTCCAGTTCTCCAAACAGTTGCAGCGGACTTCTGGGATCGGAACGGAATGTAGAGCATATGTCCATCTATTAAGTTACGGAAATGTTGATTCCTTTCTTCATATAAAGAGCTACACAGCTCGTAAAATAAATAATTGCTGACAAAATTTCCTTGGCTGACATCGCAAATATGGCAGAATTTCTTGAATCATTGACAGGATATTAATCAGATGACAGGAATCTAATTAATAACATCTTTCTTCATACTGTCAATCTAGACACAACTAATGTTTGGCTCTCACAGGATCTAAACGAAACAACTTCAGAGAGCACAGAAAGATGATTCAAACAAAATGCTGCAAAAAAGGAACACTGATCATACATTAAACATAGCCGCTTTCATCTTGAAAACATATCACAGGATTGTATTAAATAGGAAAATAAAGGAGGCGTGCTAATTTAGAAGTCTCGTAGTAGTGAAGATGAAAAGGAATAATTTATTCCATATTATGATGACCGCTCGTGCCAATCAATGATAAAGAGCCTGAATGCTCATTATATAGTCTTAAGGTCGCTGCTACAATTTGTAAATGAAACTATCAATAAAAGATTAATGACAGATGAATTTGATAATAATCAACCAATCAAAACTCTAATTTTTAAAGAAGAAAACCTCGAATTTTGAAGGCAGATGAAAATGAAAAGAAATGAAGATAAATGTAATAATGGACTAATCAAATTCAGCAAGATTTTTAAAATATGGATGATTCCGAAATATTTAAAAAGCTGAAAGTAGAATTTAAATGACACTGCGGGATCACCTCGTCCAAAAAAGGCTCGAATGAGAAAATCCAGAGTGTAAGCTATGTTAATCGTTTTCTTCGACGCAAAGGGGGGTCATTAAGTTCACTTACCATTTTATACTTTTATGCAAATTTGCTTTAAACTGGTCTCTCTCTATATATAAACATTCCATGTTTTTACTATTCATGTAGACACTGATGAAGGGCGTATATACATCCAAAAGCTCTCTGGCAGTTTTTAATATATGTTTTGTACGTCTTTTAGGATGTTTTAAATAAAAGCCCTTTCGTTTTGAAGACACTTTGTCCTTGATTTTATTTATTGAATGCAGACGTGATACCAAATTTTGATTATCAATATATATTGTTGCAACATTTTGCAACCACTTCAACATCAATAATTCTGCATCAGTTATGCATCCATTCTGCAGACTCAATACAATAACCTATTTGCGTAGAACTAAAAAAATATTCATAAAAAAAAAATATCACAAGAATCCAAGGGTTGTGAATCTTCACTAAAGTTTTGAATCTTTGTTGATCCCCCCCCCCCCCCCCAAAAAAAAATAGCACATAATAAAATCCATTATTATATATATATATATATTATCGTGTATAAGTAGTTATTCCTCTGAAGGGACAGGTGTATTTTCCACATAAATACCTTAAAATGTGCGACCTCAAATGTCACCTCCGGAGCACTCACTTTTGACGTCTTGCAGAGCCACTGCGAGTAGGCCTTCCAGATCGCGATCGGAGCTGTTGCTATTTGCTTTACCTTTGTTTCTATGTTCGATGTAAAGGAATAATAATTTGTCAGTAAAGCAATAATATTCATTAAATTTGGAAGTTTAAAACCTTCAATACTTACAAATTGTATAACAAACAAAGTGAAATGTAAGGAAATGCTGTATTTATGCTTGTTCACAAATAATTCGATAATTTACATTAAAATGGGTGATTCAAAAGAATAATATTGCTGTAAGTTTCCTTAAAATAAAGTATTTATAATGACTCAAATGCACTCTGGAAGCAAAGATGAATAGATTCCACTCGGTTAGTCAGTGATGTTTTAATAAAAGTTTAAAAAAGTACCCTAGGTATTTATTGCTTAATCAGGCATTTTATGTAAATAATTTTTCGGTACATTCACTTACAGCTAAAGTATACTAAAACTAAAATGATTACTGAATACTATCTTTTTCTTTGAATATCATAAGATTATCATTAACAATAAACTCACAATTTAAATTTCAATCTGCTTATTTATTCATTTATTTTTATTTTATTTTATTTATATTTTTGTTTTTGTTGTAAATTGTAAAATGATTTAGAATTAAGATAAAATACTAGTTGAACGTCATTCATTAACCTATGCACTATAATTTGTAGAAGTTCAGGTTTTCTAATAATATAGCGCATCTTATATTTCTTTTTTTACTAGCACACATTAACAAATTGTAAACAATTTTGCTTAATTATAGCGTTTGAAATATCTCAGGGGCTTTGCAGATTTAATAAAGCTGTATAATAGAACTTTTTGGCATTAATATTTCATTTGCAGTTCCATTGAATTGAAAATGTAAGAAAGATTGGCTTTGTATTATTAAAATAACATTAACTAATATACTGAAATATGCAATGGTAACTTGAAATTGTAAGTTGGTAACTTTTTTCCAAGTAATTTTAACCATTTTCAATAACATAATAAAAGTTTATTCGCTACATTAAAAAAATGTGCACAACCTAAACACAAATGACTTCTTAGCCCATTCTTTTAAAATTTCAGCATGCCATAACAAATAATAAGAAATATACATGCAATCATACCTGCCAACTTTTACGAATTTTTCGTAATTTTTACGAAAATTCTCTTATTTTACGATTTTACGCGCGTAATCGATTTCTTTACGATTTTTAATATTTTTTACTAATTACGCCTAAAAATCGCGCCAATTTGCCGATTTATCGCCAAATTTATATTTTTACACCAAAATGTCGCCAAGCATTTGGATTGCTTGTCACACGAGAACAAGCAATCTCGTGTGACAAGCAATCCAAATGAACGCAGACAATGAACGCGGCAATGAACGCAGACATTCTCGTGTGACAAGCTCTATTTATTCTGGTACTTCCAGCACGCAGCGTTCAAGAAACGGACGGCAGACAATGCTCGTCTTTCTAACCCGGAAGTGTAGGCATAAAATCCCCCACAGAAAGGAATCAAAAATAAGTTGTAGATTTTTGTCTCCGTAATCACCGTGATGTATGTTATCATATATATCATTAATACATATGTTGTCATTGGACTCAAAGGGGAAACAGAAGAAAAAACTTCGCACAGCATTTGAAAATATTTGTTTTACTTTTACCCCTTTTTGTTGAGAGTCCAAAATTACCAGTTTGCATCCATTTTCTTCTTCTAATGATTTCATATCAGAACAATAGACCTAATTTATTTTTATAGTGCGAATAAAAATAAAGAATTATTTTACTAAACAAATTATATTTCACTTAAATTTTAAGATGAGCAATTCAGTCTTTTCTTTTCAGGCTTTGCTGAGAGTACATAATTGCCTTTTTCCATCCATCTCCATCCCCTGATTATTACACATTAACTTTACTAAACTAGCTTATTTTTATATTTCAGTTGATTATAAAGGTCACCTTTTTAATTATTTTCATTTAAATAGTAATTTTTTTTTTTTTTCATCTCTGCAGCGGTTGCCGAGAGAACGCTATTATCCTTTTCCATCGATCTCCATCTCCCTATTGTTGCACATTAACTTGATTAAATTAACTTATTTTCATATTTTGGTTGATTATAAAGGCAAATTTTTTTTATTATTTTCACATAAATAGTACGATCGTGAAATTCAGTTTTTTTTCGCGGGCGTTTCCGAGATTACGCAATTATCCTTTTCCATCGATCTCCTTCTCCTTATTGTTGCACATTAACTGGACTAAAGTAGCTTATTTTCATAGTTTGGCTGATTATAAAAGTTAATTTTTTAATTATTTTCATATAAATAGTACGATCATGAAATTCAATCTTTTTCTATCTGAAGCCCTTTCTGCCACATTTTTATGAAAAGATATTTTTGAACAAAATAAACATTTTCTTTAAAATATACTGCCACCAATTTTTATTTATGTGTAGACACTAGACAATGCACATTTTAATAATACATGATAATTTTATGAATGTGTTTAAAAATATACTGCAGTTTAAGAACAAAAAATTTGTGTCTTCCCAATTGTAAAAAAAAATTTTTTTGTGAAATTAAGTTCATAAATCCTGACTATTGTAATGATTTAATTTCAACAAAACTGACAAAATAAAAGCATGAGTTATTATAGATAACAAAATCATAGTTTAGAATTAATATAAAGGAATGTGTTAAAATTAAATTTGCCCATGTATTTAAACAACCCTGTTCTTAAACGCAATTGTCAAACTTGCATTTTCTAAATATAATAGAATTATATCATTTTTCATCATTACATAACGAATTATATCATCATTACATAACGTAACTTTCTGTCAAAATATTTTGAGAGATGAAGGATACAATGTAAATAATGTACAAATGAACATGCATACAACTGTTTCCAAAGAGATCTCAAAACAGTTGTGTGTTTCACATATTTGTGCGTTATTTACATTGTGTCCTTTGAAAATCAGATTTATGTCGATTTGTTCTGTAAAACTCATTTTACGCGCTATTCTGATTTTTTTTCAAAAATCTTCTGATTTTTACTCCAAATAAGTTGGCAGCTATGCATGCAATGTATTAAGATACTAAATCTTTTACATACAATTACTTGTCAAATGGTTAAAAATATGTTTTTGATGTATGAAATATTACATTTTTCATTATTTTATTTTCATAACTTTAGTGTAGCATTTTTATTACTAGGATTTCTTACTATTGACAATATCTTAAAAAGAAAATGGAATTTTTTTATCTATATATATAAAATTGAAAATACATCTGTCTGTCTGTTTATCTATCTCATCATCACAATAGAACAGATGCATCGAATTTCATGAAAATTTTGTGGGTAGCCTTGGAATAGCCCCACTTAAAATTGAGTCCATGTTTCGAGTCTCTAGGACCAGGAATTGCCGAGATATGAATGAAAAACACGCAATTAAACCTTCTATAGATATAGCATTATGCAGATGATATATTTTCTGCATATTTATTAAGAAAATTATATCATGGTGCTTAGCAATGCAATTAAATCAAATGTATTTATTAGGTAGGTGATTTTTATTAAATTTTTTCCGATTTAAATAATAAAGAAATTGATATAAAAGAAAATGTTATAAATGATCGGAATTTCATCTTCAGCTGGATTACATCAATTACAGCTTTCGGGTTTAAATATTACGGAAATTAATAACATTTTCAATTTAATACCTGATATGTTTTATTTTAGCAAAAACTCATGATGTGTTTAGTCAATTAATTCATATATGGTGTTTAATTAATTAATTCATATATTGCATTTAGTGAATAAACTCATAAATTGTGCTTAGCCGAATGTTGAAACAGAGTAAAAGTGATAATACCATTTTAGTGCTTTCATTTTAGTATATATTGATCCAATTTCATATATATTTTATAATTTGCTTGCAAACAGGATCAGGATGTTTTATTCTTCAGATCTGCTTGTGAGGATAATTTTGTATAGAAATCACAGAAAGGAGAATTAAATTTAGAAGAATTAAGTGAAAGGAGAATTAAATGAAATATTTTAATAGAATGTTTTGAGTAACAATATAATTTAAAATACTGTAGGAATTTGCACATATCATGAGCAATGGCAGGTATTTCCGCTATTAACAGTATACATAAAATTGTAAGTTGTGCATCTATATGTCTGTTTATTATATCAGCACAGTAGAACTCACCTATTTTCTTTTTGTTAGAATTATTATAAAATTTCAAAAATAAAGACTCCAAATATTAAAATTTCACTGCAAATTTTGAATTTTAAGTTTCTTGTATTATATAATCAGTATGAAGAACGGGCATACTGCTAGTCTTTTATAAAATATCACAAAACTAACAACATTATTAAAATAATTTTAAAATATTTGCAGGAAATTGAATGATTTATGATATCAAATTAAGTACACTAGGCAAATGCAATAAATGACGCAAGCTAACCTGATAAAATATACATTTTAAACATTGAATGATTTTAAATACTTCACAATTATTTAACAAAGCTTAATTTTACAAGTGCCTAGGCAGTTTTCTTAATTAATGTGACAACAATAAAATTTTAAAAGTGGCTAAGAAAACTCTAAAAAGTTTGTCGACATTATAATTAGCAATAAAACAATTTAGAATCCAGTTAGCTTTAATTGAAAAGAAATTTAGACAGGAAATTAATTTAAATATTTGAATGCCATATATTTAAAATAAGTAATTTTAAATGGCATGATAAGGATAAAAAACAAAAAAAAGTTAGCACTTACTTCTAAGAAGCATTTACAAAATGTAGTAATATATTCATTGTATTACTATAAAGTGATAAGATATTTAAATATTTAAATTATGTACCGTATCAAATCATGGAAATAAGAAATTACACGTCCACAAAACACGATAAAGGAATATTGTCTAGAAAAAAAATCCGTTGTTCGTTACATTCATGAACCAGCTACCTAATGACTTCCTTCTTTGTGTGGGCTGCTGGAAAAGGTCAAGCGAAATTCAAAGGCCAGATTTGGGCCTACAGAGCACAATGCAGTCCACTTTTGGGGAGGTTGTGTTCCAGCCTCTGCTATCGGAGATGATGCCTCAAAGCACTAAAAGTGAAAGAAGTAATCGTGAAAGAAGTGTTCGCACATACTTTATGTGAAGGAGACATTTTAGTCATCAAAAAGACTCCCTTAAAGTGAACGTAACTTGTTGGCAGCATATTTACATTTCATTCATTGCCAAATGTATCACAAATTACTTTAAACAAAATATCAAAAGAAACATCAAAATACTTAAATCCCCTTTATAAACTGTGAAAACCAAATATAACTTTAATTGCAAGGTCTGATTTAAAATATTCCGCATAGAAAAATATATAAATTTATCTCCTATCAACAAAATAAATTTTTCATTACAATTACCAAAAATATAAAGGCAGTATGAAATTGAACAGATGATACATTTTAAAAACAAGAATATCCAAGTAAAAATTTTATGTCACATCTATATTTGAATGAAAATTCAACTTATATCATCTATTTTCAAAACAATTAACTCTTTCTTAGGCCACTTTCACATTTCAGTGGACATCTAAATCTTATTTCTAAATCACGCCATAAAAATTCCAAGTTGAATATCTATCGCTTTAATTCAATAGCATTTTATATAATAACTAAGGTGCTCCGTCCCTAGTTGAATAACTATCACTTTTAAATAACTGGTTGAATAACTATCTCTTTAATTCAATAGCATTTTACATAATAACTAGGATGCTCCATCCCTAGTTGAATAACTATCGCTTTTGAATAACTGGTTGAATAACTATCTCTTTAATTCAACAGCATTTTATATAATAACTAGGGTGCTCCGTCCCTAGTTGAATAACTATCGCTTTTGAATAACTAGTTGAATAACTATCTCTTTAATTCAATAACATTTTATATAATAACTGGGATGCTCCATCCCTAGTTGAATAACTATGGCTTTTGAATAACTATCTCTTTAATTCAATAGCATTTTACATAATAACTAGGATGCTCCATCCCTAGTTGAATAACTATCACTTTTGAATAACGAGTTGAATAACTATCTCTTTAATTCAATAGCATTTTATACAATAACTAGGATGCTCCATCCCTAGTTGAATAACTATCGCTTTTGAATAACTAGTTAAATAACTATCTCTTTAATTCAATAGCATTTTATATAATAACTAGGGTGCTCCGCCAACTAGGGTGCTAGTTGAATAACTATTGCTTTTGAATAACTAGTTGAACAACTATCTCTTTAATTCAATAACATTTTATTTAATAACTAGGGTGCTTCGTCTCTAGTTGAATAAATATCAACTTTGAATAACTAGTTGAATAACTATCTCTTCAATTCAATAGCATTTTATATAATAACTAGGGTGCTTGATCCCTAGTTCAATAACTATTGCTCTTTAATTCAATAGCATTTTATATAATAACTAGGGTGCTCCGTCCCTAGTTGAATTACTATCACTTTTGAATAACTAGTTGAATAACTATCTCTAATTCAATAGCATTTTATATAATAACTAGGGTGCTCCGTCCCTAGTTGAATAACTATCTCTTTAATTCAATAGCATTTTATATAATAACTAGGGTGCTCCGTCCCTAGTTGAATAACTATTGCTTTCGAATAACTAGTTGAATAACTATCTCTTTAATTCAATAGCATTTTATATAATAACTAGGGTGTTCCATCCCTAGTTGAATTACTATCGCTTTTGAATAACTAGTTGAATAACTATTGCTCTTTAATTCAATAGCATTTTATATAATAAATAGGGTGCTTCTTCCCTAGTTGAATAACTATCACTTTTGAATAACTAGTTGAATAACTCTCTCTTTAATTCAATAGCATTTTATATAATAACTAGGGTGCTCCGTCCCTAGTTGAATTACTATCGCTTTTAAGTAACTATCTCTTTAATTCAGTAGCATTTTATATAATAACTAGGGTGCTCCGTCCCTAGTTGAATTACTATCGCTTTTGAATAACTAGTTGAATAACTATCTCTTTAATTCAATAGCATTTTATATAACTAGGGTGCTCCATCCCTAGTTGAATAACTATGGCTTTTGAATAACTATCTCTTTAATTCAATAGCATTTTATATACTAACTAGGGTGCTTCGTCCCTAGTTGAATAACTATCGCTTTTGAATAACTAGTTGAATAACTATCTCTTTATTTCAATGGTATTTTATATAATAACTAGGGTGCTTCTTCCCTAGTTGAATAACTATCACTTTTGAATAACTAGTTGAATAATTGTCTCTTTAATTCAATAGCATTTTATATAATAACTAGGGTGCTCCATCCCTAGTTGAATTACTATCGCTTTCGAATAACTAGTTGAATAACTATCTCTTTAATTCAATAGCATTTTATATAGTAACTAGGGTGCTCCGTCCCTAGTTGAATAACTATTGCGTTTGAATAACTAGTTGAATAACTATTTCTTTAATTCAATAGCATTTTGTATAATAAATAGGGTGCTTCTTCCCTAGTTGAATAACTATCACTTTTGAATAACTAGTTGAATATCTATCTCTTTAATTCAATAGCATTTTATATAACTAGGGTGCTCCACACACACACATCCATAGTTGAATTACTATCACTTTTGAATAACTAGTTGAATAACTATCTCTTTAATTCAATAGCATTTTATATAATAACCAGGGTGCTCCATCCCTAGTTGAATTATTATCGCTTTTGAATAACTAGTTGAATAACTATCTCTTTAATTCAATAGCATTTTATATAATAACCAGGGTGCTTCTTCCCTACTTGAATAACTATCACTTTTGAATAACTAGTTGAATATCAATCTCTTTAATTCAATAGCATTTTATATAACTAGGGTGCTCCACACACACACACATTCATAGTTGAATTACTTTCACTTTTGAATAACTAGTTGAATAACTATCTCTTTAATTCAATAGCATTTTATATAATAACTAGGGTGCTCCATCCCTAGTTGAATTACTATCGCTTTTGAATAACTAGTTGAATAACTATCTCTTTAATTCAATAGCATTTTATATAATAACTTGGGTGCTCCATCCCTAGTTGAATTACTATCGCTTTTGAAAAACTAGTTGAATAACTATCTCTTTAATTCAATAGCATTTTATATAATAACTAGGGTGCTTCATCCCTAGTTGAATAACTATCGCTTTTGAATAACTAGTTGAATAACTATCTCTTTAATTCAATAGCATTTTATATAATAACTAGGGTGCTCCATCCCTAGTTGAATAACTATGGCTTTTGAATAACTATCTCTTTAATTCAATAGCATTTTACATAATAACTAGGATGCTCCATCCCTAGTTGAATAACTATCACTTTTGAATAACGAGTTGAATAACTATCTCTTTAATTCAATAGCATTTTATACAATAACTAGGATGCTCCATCCCTAGTTGAATAACTATCGCTTTTGAATAACTAGTTAAATAACTATCTCTTTAATTCAATAGCATTTTATATAATAACTAGGGTGCTCCGCCAACTAGGGTGCTAGTTGAATAACTATTGCTTTTGAATAACTAGTTGAACAACTATCTCTTTAATTCAATAACATTTTATTTAATAACTAGGGTGCTTCGTCTCTAGTTGAATAAATATCAACTTTGAATAACTAGTTGAATAACTATCTCTTCAATTCAATAGCATTTTATATAATAACTAGGGTGCTTGATCCCTAGTTCAATAACTATTGCTCTTTAATTCAATAGCATTTTATATAATAACTAGGGTGCTCCGTCCCTAGTTGAATTACTATCACTTTTGAATAACTAGTTGAATAACTATCTCTAATTCAATAGCATTTTATATAATAACTAGGGTGCTCCGTCCCTAGTTGAATAACTATCTCTTTAATTCAATAGCATTTTATATAATAACTAGGGTGCTCCGTCCCTAGTTGAATAACTATTGCTTTCGAATAACTAGTTGAATAACTATCTCTTTAATTCAATAGCATTTTATATAATAACTAGGGTGTTCCATCCCTAGTTGAATTACTATCGCTTTTGAATAACTAGTTGAATAACTATTGCTCTTTAATTCAATAGCATTTTATATAATAAATAGGGTGCTTCTTCCCTAGTTGAATAACTATCACTTTTGAATAACTAGTTGAATAACTCTCTCTTTAATTCAATAGCATTTTATATAATAACTAGGGTGCTCCGTCCCTAGTTGAATTACTATCGCTTTTAAGTAACTATCTCTTTAATTCAGTAGCATTTTATATAATAACTAGGGTGCTCCGTCCCTAGTTGAATTACTATCGCTTTTGAATAACTAGTTGAATAACTATCTCTTTAATTCAATAGCATTTTATATAATAACTAGGGTGCTCCATCCCTAGTTGAATAACTATGGCTTTTGAATAACTATCTCTTTAATTCAATAGCATTTTATATACTAACTAGGGTGCTTCGTCCCTAGTTGAATAACTATCGCTTTTGAATAACTAGTTGAATAACTATCTCTTTATTTCAATGGTATTTTATATAATAACTAGGGTGCTTCTTCCCTAGTTGAATAACTATCACTTTTGAATAACTAGTTGAATAATTGTCTCTTTAATTCAATAGCATTTTATATAATAACTAGGGTGCTCCATCCCTAGTTGAATTACTATCGCTTTCGAATAACTAGTTGAATAACTATCTCTTTAATTCAATAGCATTTTATATAGTAACTAGGGTGCTCCGTCCCTAGTTGAATAACTATTGCGTTTGAATAACTAGTTGAATAACTATTTCTTTAATTCAATAGCATTTTGTATAATAAATAGGGTGCTTCTTCCCTAGTTGAATAACTATCACTTTTGAATAACTAGTTGAATATCTATCTCTTTAATTCAATAGCATTTTATATAACTAGGGTGCTCCACACACACACATCCATAGTTGAATTACTATCACTTTTGAATAACTAGTTGAATAACTATCTCTTTAATTCAATAGCATTTTATATAATAACCAGGGTGCTCCATCCCTAGTTGAATTATTATCGCTTTTGAATAACTAGTTGAATAACTATCTCTTTAATTCAATAGCATTTTATATAATAACCAGGGTGCTTCTTCCCTACTTGAATAACTATCACTTTTGAATAACTAGTTGAATATCAATCTCTTTAATTCAATAGCATTTTATATAACTAGGGTGCTCCACACACACACACATTCATAGTTGAATTACTTTCACTTTTGAATAACTAGTTGAATAACTATCTCTTTAATTCAATAGCATTTTATATAATAACTAGGGTGCTCCATCCCTAGTTGAATTACTATCGCTTTTGAATAACTAGTTGAATAACTATCTCTTTAATTCAATAGCATTTTATATAATAACTTGGGTGCTCCATCCCTAGTTGAATTACTATCGCTTTTGAAAAACTAGTTGAATAACTATCTCTTTAATTCAATAGCATTTTATATAATAACTAGGGTGCTTCATCCCTAGTTGAATAACTATCGCTTTTGAATAACTAGTTGAATAACTAGTTGAATAACTGTCTCTTTAATTCAATAGCATTTTATATAATAACTATGATGCTCCATCCCTAGTTGAATAACTATGGCTTTTGAATAACTAGTTGAATAACTATCTCTTTAATTCAATAGCATTTTATATAATAACTAGGGTGCTTCGTCCCTAGTTGAATAACTATCACTTTTGAATAACTTGTTGAATAACTATCTCTTTAATTCAATGGCATTTTATATAATAACTGGGGTGCTCCGTCCCTAGTTGAATAACTATTGCTTTTGAATAACTAGTTGAATAACTATTTCTTTAATTCAATAGCATTTTGTATAATAAATAGGGTGCTTCTTCCCTAGTTGAATAACTATCACTTTTGAATAACTAGTTGAATAACTATCTCTTTAATTCATTAGCATTTTATATAATAACTAGTGTGCTCCATCCCTAGTTGAATTACTATCGCTTTTGAATAACTAGTTGAATATCTATCTCTTTAATTCAATAGCATTTTATATAATAACTAGGGTGCTCCGTCCCTAGTTGAATAACTTATGCTTTTGAATAACTAGTTGAATAACTATTTTTTTAATTCAATAGCATTTTTTATAATAAATAGGGTGCTTCTTCCCTAGTTGAATAACTATCACTTTTGAATAACTATTTGAATAACTATCTCTTTAATTCAATAGCATTTTATATAATAACTAGGTGCTCCATCCCTAGTTGAATTACTATCGCTTTTGAATAACTATCTCTTTAATTCAGTAGCATTTTATATAATAACTAGGGTGCTCCGTCGCTAGTTCAATTACTATCGCTTTTGACTAACTAGTTGAATAACTATTTCTTTATTTCAATAGTGTTTTATATAATAACTAGGGTGGTCCATCCCTAGTTGAATAACTATTGCTTTCGAATAACTAGTTGAATAACTATCTCTTTAATTCAATAGCATTTTATATAATAACTAGGGTGCTCCGTCTCTAGTTGAATAACTATTGCTTTTGAATAACTAGTTGAATAACTATTTCTTTATTTCAATAGTGTTTTATATAATAACTAGGGTGGTCCATCCCTAGTTGAATAACTATTGCTTTCGAATAACTAGTTGAATAACTATCTCTTTAATTCAATAGCATTTTATATAATAACTAGGGTGTTCCATCCCTAGTTGAATTACTGTCGCTTTTGAATAACTACTTGAATAACTATCTCTTTAATTCAATAGCATTTTATATAATAACTTGGGTGCTCCATCCCTAGTTGAATTACTATCGCTTTTGAAAAACTAGTTGAATAACTATCTCTTTAATTCAATAGCATTTTATATAATAACTAGGGTGCTTCATCCCTAGTTGAATAACTATCGCTTTTGAATAACTAGTTGAATAACTAGTTGAATAACTGTCTCTTTAATTCAATAGCATTTTATATAATAACTATGATGCTCCATCCCTAGTTGAATAACTATGGCTTTTGAATAACTAGTTGAATAACTATCTCTTTAATTCAATAGCATTTTATATAATAACTAGGGTGCTTCGTCCGTAGTTGAATAACTATCACTTTTGAATAACTTGTTGAATAACTATCTCTTTAATTCAATGGCATTTTATATAATAACTGGGGTGCTCCGTCCCTAGTTGAATAACTATTGCTTTTGAATAACTAGTTGAATAACTATTTCTTTAATTCAATAGCATTTTGTATAATAAATAGGGTGCTTCTTCCCTAGTTGAATAACTATCACTTTTGAATAACTAGTTGAATAACTATCTCTTTAATTCATTAGCATTTTATATAATAACTAGTGTGCTCCATCCCTAGTTGAATTACTATCGCTTTTGAATAACTAGTTGAATATCTATCTCTTTAATTCAATAGCATTTTATATAATAACTAGTGTGCTCCGTCCCTAGTTGAATAACTTATGCTTTTGAATAACTAGTTGAATAACTATTTTTTTAATTCAATAGCATTTTTTATAATAAATAGGGTGCTTCTTCCCTAGTTGAATAACTATCACTTTTGAATAACTATTTGAATAACTATCTCTTTAATTCAATAGCATTTTATATAATAACTAGGTGCTCCATCCCTAGTTGAATTACTATCGCTTTTGAATAACTATCTCTTTAATTCAGTAGCATTTTATATAATAACTAGGGTGCTCCGTCGCTAGTTCAATTACTATCGCTTTTGACTAACTAGTTGAATAACTATTTCTTTATTTCAATAGTGTTTTATATAATAACTAGGGTGGTCCATCCCTAGTTGAATAACTATTGCTTTCGAATAACTAGTTGAATAACTATCTCTTTAATTCAATAGCATTTTATATAATAACTAGGGTGCTCCGTCTCTAGTTGAATAACTATTGCTTTTGAATAACTAGTTGAATAACTATTTCTTTATTTCAATAGTGTTTTATATAATAACTAGGGTGGTCCATCCCTAGTTGAATAACTATTGCTTTCGAATAACTAGTTGAATAACTATCTCTTTAATTCAATAGCATTTTATATAATAACTAGGGTGTTCCATCCCTAGTTGAATTACTGTCGCTTTTGAATAACTACTTGAATAACTATTGCTCTTTAATTCAATAGCATTTTATATAATAAATAGGGTGCTTCTTCCCTAGTTGAATAACTATCACTTTTGAATAACTAGTTGAATAACTATCTCTTTAATTCAATAGCATTTTATATAATAACTAGGGTGCTCCGTCCCTAGTTGAATTACTATCGCTTTTGAATAACTAGTTGAATAACTATCTCTTTAATTCAATAGCATTTTATATAATAACTAGGGTACTCCATCCCTAGTTGAATTACTATCGCTTTTGAATAACTAGTTGAATAACTATCTCTTTTATTCAATAGCATTTTATATAATATCTAGGGTGCTCTGTCCCTAGTTGAATAACTATTGCCCGCCAACTGATAAACAAGAGCTGGTAACAGGATTGTCCTTTTCAATTCTCTTACCAGCACTCGTTTATCCCAAAATTATTTTGTTTTTCATAATAAATTCTGCAGTATGCCTGATGACTTAGCTTATCCACCTAGTCCTATTCTCCGTGACATGTGTATGCATTATTTTGAAGTTAATCTTTTTGAAATTATCCAGTTTTTTTTTTTATACTCGTTATGTTAATGACAGTTTTGCCCTTCTGGATCACACTTTTAATGGTATTGGAGATTTTGATTTCCATTGATCGTTGTTTTCAGTTTGCCTATGAAATGGAAATGAACCATCGTCCTGCATTTTCGGATGTCTTGGTCATCCACAGCGATGATGGTCTTTCATAAACCTTTTTTGGTCTCTGTACCTCCACATAAAAATTTCTGCCATCTGCCTAACCAAAAAATTGCTACCTTCAATACTTTTTTCCCATCCTGCTTTGAATGTTTGTCTTGCTACGGATTGGCTCAATTCTGAGATCGATTATTTAAAATCTGTTGCTGTCAATCGTGGTTTCTCTCCCATCATGGTCGATCATGCAGTTAAAATATTTTTTAAACTTTTCTCCAAACTAACTTCTGAAAAGATTTCAGTAACACTATCATTTTATCATTTTCTTCCAAAAAACAGCCAGCAGATTGCTGAAATCCTTAAAAAATTCAAATTTAGTATTGCATTTAAACTTTCTAATAAATTCAGATTTTCTAATCTTAAGATCCTTTTGAAATTCCTAATAGTTGGGGTATTTACAGGTTTTTCTTATGTAGGTCAAAATGAATGTGCTTTAAAATTTCGTATTAAGGAACATGAGAACTATGTCAAAAAACAGTAGTTAAATAAATCTTCAATGACTCAGCATTGCCATCCACTTGAACACCGTTTCGAGTTTTCTTCAGTAAGGATCCTACAAAAATGCATATATCCATCTTCCATATACATAAAAATTCCAGTAATTTAGTGAATTACTTGTTCAGTACTGCATTTTTGTCCGCTGTTTGGGGTTCTTACATGTCGGTTTAACTTTTTTTCGTCTTTTTGGCTTTATTTATTCTTGTTCTGACTTGACTTGTCTTATCGGGATACTTCTGTTATGTTTTGGCACCGTCGAATCTTGTGTGTTACTTGTCCTTTTGTATTGGCCGGATGGTGCTGCTTTCTGATTGGCTCTCACGTAATCCAGGTCTTGGATGTATAATCCCTATTCTCTTTTGGGTTTGTCGGTTCTCTTGCACTGACGAAGGAGATCTTGTTGTTTGTGTTTTTATATATTGCTCAAGTTTAGTTTTTCTTATGCTGTTATCTTATTGAATGTCAGTAAATGTCCGCATCCGTTTTCAACAACGCCTGAGCTCAAAGTTTGTTTACCAAACTATGTCCTATTGGACTGGCAACAGGAATCGCATGAAGCAGAACACTCTAAGAAATATAATGCTGATTTCACTAGAAAGACCAGGTACAACATTATTAATTACCCAATTATTGTTATTTTTTAATTCTTTTCCTGGCAGTTTGCTTAAATATGTTGTTGTGAAATTTGCATACTTAGCGTTCAGCCTATACAGACATGTTGATGCAGGTAAAATGATTGTGTATTGTGGCTACCTTAAGCGACAATGTACAAATATGTAATAGTAAAATTAATTTACTTGTAATAAATCACTGAACTTATTTATATTAAAATATCTGTACATAAACTAATGTTGTCATACCATAACTACGAGATAGGATTGGCAGCAGGCTATCCACATTTGCTGACAATTGTACATTTTTATTTGTAATTCAGCTTATATACAGGTTTCCAATTTTGATAAAATATTTTACAGTTTATCACTCGACTTGTATTCTGAAATATCGAGTCGTTTCGTGTTGTCTACTTCTCACATTTGCTGCTAGTTCAATAGCTTGATTTACATTTTGTTATCCTTTAGGTTTCTGCCCTTTGGCAGTTGTCCTGCAAAGCTTTGGAAAATTCTGAGTACTATGTCGAACACCTTGCGGATTGGATAAAGCCATCTGAGATTGAAGCAGGCACCAGACTCTGCCACCTGTCCCAGATTGCTGGCCACCAGGTTGTCACGCAGCTTCCTGCTGATTATGCATTCAGTTCTCAGGATGAAATAGATGTAAATATGCTTTTTCGTAAAACAAAAGTTGTGACCTAGGTGAAAATCTATGATCCACAGTTTTTCCATGATTCTGTGTTGGACCCATTTCTCTGCATTTGAAAGATACTATTTTGTTTGGAATGATGACGGAAAATGTTGTATATGGTTTCTTTTTCTGCAGTAAAGACTTGTATGTGATAGGCCCGTACAACTTTTTCCAGACTCAAGAATAAGATGTACAACCCAACTGTGTCACCTTGTACATCCCTCTTTGGATAATGCCACTTCAGATATCTAATGCATTTCTGAAGTGGACACAGGTTGGCAGCATACTTGCCCTGTGCGAAGATATGTTTCACAGTTTGGGAAGGTTATCTGTCCTCTGGAATCGTTATGCAAAAGTGAGTCCGAGCACTTTTATTTAAAAGCACTAATAAGCATAAACAGGAACAGTGTGCAGCTCGATAACTACCTTACGAGATCGCAAAATGGCTGTCAGATACAATGAAACAGCAATAAAATGCTCAGCTAATTCACAGAAATAGCAGGTACTATTCTCATAATTCAGTGTAGCTCGTATCACACCAAACACTCTCGAACTGAATAATGACTCCTTTTATATACTGTCTGTAAAAACTTCCAAAAGGAGCTTGTATCTTCTAGAATATTCATTATTTTGAAGAAAAAATTCTGGTGCATTCAAAAAGTCACCAAGTTGGCATTAAATCACCAAATCTAGCAACCAAATTTTGATATTTAAAACATGGCAACCCTATGTTCACTTAATAGGAATGGCTGCCTGTAAATGTCCTTTCTTCTTGAATAGAGCAAAGGCCTTGACTAGAAGTAAAGGTCCATTACCCAAGTAGTACGATTCCGTTTTTAATACGTTGAAAAATCGGAATCTAGTTTCATTTTTATTTCGTTGAATACCTAACGAAATAAAAATAAAAAGGTGTCTCGGCCCTTCCACTATTTTGCAATCATTTTTTAAACGTTACTATTTCATTTTTCGCACTTTACTTTTGCCCGGCCATCCACCAAGTTACTCTATGCCCTAGGATGAGTCGGGTGGCCTGGGCTTTCGACACTTTACTTTTGACCGGCCGTCGAAACTGCTGCTCAAGTCTTCGGATGAGTTGGACGGTCTGGGTCTTCCACACATTACTTTTACATGGCAATTTATACGATAACGAAATGAACATCACAAAAGAAACTAAAAGATAACAGAACGTATGCAAAAGCAAAAATAAAATGGGACTGTAATAAGAAGGAACGCAAATAAAACGAATATGTAGTGAAATATTACATAAAAGAAACAATTATAAATCGTAACATGGAGAACACATTAAAAGTATATTTTGACCTCCAGTCCCTTGTTTCAGTTTGTCCATGTTAGCAAGTTCTAAACCTCTGGCTATATCAGTTTGGGGGATTTTCGCCCTTATTATTTGCCAAGGATGAATGTTGAGAAATTTGATAAAGAGTTAAATGCATTCCTAATATATTTTACCATTGCATTAATTTTCCAAGAATATTAGAAACACTTATTTTCCTCATTTTAGCATTTATGCTTTGCAAAAAGTATCGGAAAAGATCCAAAAAACTAAATGAGAGATTTAGTACTATTTTCCATAGGATAACATGGAAAACTTGAATGCAAGCAGTTGGGTGGAAAATATCCTTTTAATGCACGAGTAACATACTAAACTGAGTAACATAACGAATAATCAAATGTTTTCAAGCAGAAAACACCATTTTAGAAGAAAGTTACTTTTATGCTTTCCATGTTAAATAACCTTTTAAATTCTAGAAGAAAAAATCATCTTGTGTTTGGTGTTGGAAAAGTTTTACATTTTCTATTCGTTACTAAATTTTAAACATCGGATTTCTGTTTCTCTGATTTGCTTTCTAGTGATTTAAAGCCATATTTTTCAAGTTTCAAAATAAAATATCATTCGTATGTCATTTAAATTAATATACTAGTGTTAACACAATAGACTTTTCATATAAAGAAATATATATATGTATGTATATATTCCAAATTTATGATTTTGGGAGTGTATAGGAACTTTTAATTCGTTGTGATTGATTGTAAAATATACATAATATATATGTGAAGCAATAACTTTGCTTCGAAGCCGTTTTCAAGATGCAATTTTTAAATTTATCAGTCTCACACAATTTTATTCAATTCCATTTGCCTAACACATTAAACATTTAAAATCACATTAAGTGATAAGAAAAATTTTAGAAGTTGAATCATTATGATTAACCCTTTGCTGTCTGCACCTGTCTTCAGCACAGATTTAAAGACGTGACCCCCCCCCCCCCCCAAACAACACTAGCATATGGATGTTTCCCATCTTTCTCTAGTTCACTCTAGTTCCAAGAGTTAAATAAAAAAAATTTTACAAGTTATATTTATATTTTTTATTGACATATAATTGAAATTTCTGATATTTCTATTGTCTATTTTAAACCATACAGTCCATTTTGATTTGTTGACTCAACTAAAAACCCTCCACACATACGCTTTATATACCCTGTAAATGGCACACGTTTTATCAGAAATATTTTACTTTAATTTTTCAGTTTATAATAGCCATCTCTTGTTATCACCTTCTCTACTTCTATTTACTTAGTATATAAAATAATAAAAAACAATACACTTTGAAATAAAATTAAAATACACATTCTTCACATATAAATTGCATTTTAGAACGATGATGCCTTCTTCTTTTGAACCACTTCTCTTAATTCAGACAACTTACCTGTATTACTACCATTAATTGTTAGGCTCATATTTTTGTGATATTTTCTAAGAACATATTCAAGTTGAAAAACAATGTTTGGATACTGTTTATTTATTGGAAACTAAGAAAGAATCTATGCATTTTATTCTCAATATTAAACAGCTTCTGCAAAAACAAATTATGTTTTAGGGAATAAACAAAATTCACATTTTTCCAAAGTAATTTTTCAAGCATGAAGGACTTTTTCATTTTTCCCTTATGTATGTATATGTAGTGTACATCAAAATGTCACTAATGCAGCGATTCAGGGTTTAAAGTAATAATATCGATCTCTGCGCAAGCCTCTGAAACAGATGCTTTACTTAAAAATATCGCAAAACGTGTAAGATAATGGTCCCATTGAGGAACAATGTTGAAGATGCCATTGTGGTAAAAATCTGTTGTATACAAACATCCAATACAGCCTGCTCTATGTTATCACTAGAACCAACATCCTTTTAGTGTCTTTTCCTGTGGACTGAAGAAGTGAAAATGACAAAAATCTAGACTGTGTTGCCCTAAATGTAGTAAACTGACTACTATACAGGGTGTCCCTAAAAGATTGAAACACACTTTAATTCTTTACCTGTTTGGAGATAAGTGGGCAATGTAAATTGCAAATATGTTGAAAGTAAAGTAGGAAATAGGACCACGTTAATGAAATAGTCCTCCCATTCATTTTCAAAAGGTGACACTTATTAAATTTTTATACAACCCCCTTACACAAATTGGGTCAATCAGAAAATTTTTATTTTTAACTAGTCGCCTTCGGCGATCAGCCTGTTCTCTACCCTTGAAAATTCTGACTGTGGCAAACTCGCTGACGCCATAACCCCATGAAATTGTTGAAACCCAGACCATCCAACCTACCAGAAAGGTGTAAGGTAACTATTTGGATGGCCAGGAAGTGCCACCCAATTTAGACTGGAACCCAGTGGGTGAGGCATCCACAGGGACTGTACCCTCCTTCCCCTACCACCAACCCCACGGAAGGACTTACAGACCCACATGTTTAATGTGATCGTACTCCTTGTGAACATGGCAGTGGCAGGAATCGAACACAGGCCTACTGAGTGAAATTCCTGCGTGCTAGCCACTGGGCTACCATGCCTTCAACCCCTTGGAATCAACAAAGTTTGGTTTAATTTAATGACATTAAAACTAATAATGAAATTTTAAGATGAAAAATAATGTTCTAGGGGGGTTCTTGAAAATTGATTTGTAAAGTGAATTTATTCTAATGTTTGTGAACTGTGAGATTCTGGGGATTTCTGTACCTGTAACCCTAGAAAACTGATCCCTTTGATGTGTACTCATAGCCGGGATCAGCTGCTCCTATGTTTTTTTTTATAGAGGTATGCTCCTCATTTTTTGTTTCACATAAATGAAATTGTATCTGGTTGTCTGCATTTTTAGTATTGTATCGCAAATGGCATGAAAGTATTTTTGAGACTGATGATGTTGAATGTGAATTTAGTATTTAAGAAATAACGATGCTGCTCAGCGAAAAAAAGTTTTTTTTTTAAAGAATGTCCCCACCACCACTCAACGCATAAATGCACTGCGACAATCTCCTTAACTTTCTTTTTATTTATTTTTTTATTTCTTCAGTGTTTAAGTTTTTTCATTGTGGTCCCAACCGCCACCCAATGTAAACAATACATCGCCACAATTCAATCCAGCATAATGAGCCAGAAACCTTAACTTTTAATTCGGTTTTTAATTGTTCCTAGGCCAAAAACAATACAAAAAGTAAACATTTATTCGGTTTTTAATTGTATCAAAAACCGTATAAAAAGCAATCACTGATGACATTTGCAAATATAATTTAATACCCATACAAATATCCTCATCAGGATATTCTCATGGGTATCAAGAGCATGGCCCAAATATATCAGTCAGATAACATCAAACACTAATTCGGTTTTTAATTGTCCCTAAGCAAAAAAACTGTCGCCATAGCAACACCGTGCATCTGCGTGTGCATGTGGGTAAAAAATCGAACTTCTTTTGCCGTTTCACCGAGAAATTGAAAATCATGACTTCCTTAAAATCCAGATCCTTCGGCTATTTTTTCTGATTTCTTGACCAGATTGGGCTTGTAAGAATGCCTGATGTTTCAGCTTTCTAAAAATGTAAATTATTAGTCGAAATTGTCGGTACTTTTCCTGATGCAAGGATTTAAAAGCGAAAGTTCTTATTTTGAGCCGAAACGGACTTTTGTTTTAAAATCTTTAAAAAATATTAGAATTTGTCCCTGAAATTTGAAATGGATATATTTTTACTTGCAATTGTCTGCTCTTCCCAGTCGTGTGATTTGTTTTTCTCTACGACATCTGGATGGTGGAGAAAAAAGGGGAAAAACTGTTAAAATCGCATAAAACATTGAATAACAAAAAAAAAGAATAATTCAAATTTTAAAAATCGGTTTTCATGTGTCACATGCCCGGTTAGAATTTTTATATGCCCCAGGCATGTTGGGCAATAGATTTTTCGAACCCTGGTTGTCAGAAACCACAATCTCCAGAAACTAAATTCTAAATTTTTATTTTTTCAAATTTTAAAAATCGGTTTCAAAATGTTGTGCCTAGATAAAAATTGCTGGTTGTGCCCCTTCGTTTGCTTGAGAGATAAGCTGAAAAGCAATGCCAGGTGCCTCTCTGCGATTCTTGGAATCTGTTTGCGCATGAATTTAATGTTTTTGGGCTCTCTTGGTAGATTTCCATGGATCTTTCTCGAGTGCATGCTTCTGTGATCGACTGCCTCTCCTCTCTGGTTGCTTCTTCCTGGATGAGCGATGTGGACGTCCACACGGCCTGTGGAACAGTCATCCCGGCCCACAAGCTGCTTCTGGCTTCCAGGTGTCCACCACTCAAGCATGTAAGAACTTATTTTAACCATTGAATGGGTCATTGCCATCTCTTGCCAAAAGGATTTAAATTTTCTTTGTGATTCTTAAATTGTAACATTTTGTTATTTTCAGTGATAACTTTCATGTTGAAGAGAAGTTTATTTTTCCATAAATTTAAATGTGTCATGATCCCAATCTATCATTTATCATAGGCTAATACAGTAGACATCTACAGTATTGAATTAATGTTATTAGCCACTTAGTGTTACAAAAACACATATTTACAGCTAAAGATATTCTTCTAATGGCATTTAATGTGTTCGACCAATTAACCCTTTCGCGACGGCGGCATTCCGAAACTACCGTGGCCCAAAGGACGGAGCGCTTTGTTTCCGAAATGTGCCCAAAAGACGGCTATTTTTTTTTGCGCTAAGCCTAACTCTCGAAAAAAATTCACTAAAAATCACCCGTTCAACACAGCATTCTACTATTTTCAGGAATAAAGGAAATTCTTATTTTCTATTGGATGTATATTTTTCATACAAATTTTCTTTTATCAAAATATTAAAAATTTTAGTGTATTAAAAATGATTACTTACCTTGATTAAAATAGTTATCAGTTAATCAGAAAAAATATTGAAATGATGGTAATGAAATATTTATATAGCTAATAGAAATTATGTACATATATACACAAGAAAATAGCGTAGCTATTGTCATTAATTAATACACCTTTTGCGTATGGTATATTTCAAAGCAAGTACCCACGCACAGACCAACATTGCAATCTTTGCATTCATAATAAGTCGTTATGCGCTTTCTTTTGCCTTTTGTAGTTTGCGAGCAAACTATACATCTTCTTTGGAGGTCTTTTTTACCTGTATCAGAGCACAATTTTAGAAAATGTCTTCCAGTTAGATGGAGAGGAGAGGGGATGAGATAACTACTTCTACTGGACTGTTCAGGGGTAAAAAACATTTCAATAAGTTGCTTACTCTATGAGATAAAGACGAAATTGCAAGATTGGGGATATTTTCCCTTTCTTATTGTCAAAAAGACTATGAGCATTCAATAGTGCAATATCTAGAAAGCCAAAAAATAATTTTCTGTACCATTTGATAGTTTTTCTATAAGCTGGATGATGCGTTAGAGATGCATCCCCAATATCCACACCCCCCATATATTTGTTATATTCCAAAATACAATTTGGTTTTAAAATGTCTTCGGATGTTTTCCGGTCTTTTTTTCCAGAATTTTGCATTTTGTCAGTATGAAGAGTTGTTAAAATTAAGACATCCTTCATTTTATCTTTGAATAAAATGACATTCACACCATCCTTTTGCACTGCTGCAATTTCTCCTTTGCGTAGAGGTACAGATGGAAAATTCTTTGGCATGTCCTTCCGATTTTTTAAAACTGTACCACATACATGCGTATTGTTAGACAACAAATACTTTGCGAGTACAGGAGAGGTAAAAAATCTATCGAAATACAAAGTATATCCTTTTCCTAAAAGTTCACTTAGAAGTGTTTTCACAACACGTTCTCCATACCCACCATCAGAACTTGATAATTCCGTGTCTTTTCCAGTATATACAAGGAAATTCCATATATATCCTGATTCTGATTCTGACAATTTATATATTTTTATTCCATATCTGGACCTTTTCGAGGGGATATATTGACGAAATCCCAGCCTTCCTTTCCATGAGAACAAAGATTCATCAATGCACACATTTCTTCTAGAAGTGTATACAGATTTAAATGTTGAAACTAATGCATCTAACACGGGTTTCAATTTATCTAGTTTTTGGGCATTACTATCAAGAGTAAAATGAAGGTAACTTAATATTCCTATAAATCGATCGCGACTCATAACTGAATTGAAAAAAAGAATTGAAAAAAAGAGTACTGATAATTGGATTCTTAGAAAAATATATTTTAAAATTTGGTTTTCTGACAATGCTCGTCAAAACTATTAGTGCGAGAAACACACGAAATTCGTTTCCTGTCACAGGTGTAAATACATTTGGAATAGGTGGAGTCTTCGATGTGGAAGGAGAGAGGAGACTTTTCTCCCATTTTTTCTTTGCAAACTCATTAGTTGCTTTTACGATAATTTCTACTAGTTCATCATCAAAAAATATGCTAAAAAAATCAAGTTCCTTATCTAAATTAGGCGGCATGATATTGTGATTTATTCCAGGTATGTTCAAAAACGCCAAAGAATTCAAATCTTTCAAATCACATCTCCAAACATCATTCGAAAAAACAGCAACTGAAGCTGGCGGCGTTGTAATAATAGTACGCTCAGAATCTGAAGAATCAATTGCATTTTCAGATTCATCATCAGAAATAACACTTTTCCACGAATCTTCACTATATGCCTCGCTTTCATTACTCACTGGTTCGTTTACCATACGCGTATATTCTTCCACAGAAAGAAAACGTTTCAAACCAGCCATACTTTTATCCGAAATAACCTAATCATTTCATTGCTGCACATTCCTTTACCTCCCCCCCCTCCCCCACCCACCCCCCAAAAAATACTCTCTTATATTCCTCTAATTCAACAACGAAATCAATAAAAGCTAAAATCAGAACGAGACACGGAATTCAATTATAAAATTGTTTATGCTGCGAGAAGTGAGCTGTCTGTTTACTTTACAGAACCATGTTCCCCCACTCCAAATGGAGAAATAATTCATTGGATTCTCATTCTGCCAAGGTCAAGCACCTACAAAATACATTTAAGTTGCTTCCACGGGCATTTAATGCCATCTAGTAGACAAATAAATTCAAATGAAAACATTTCACGTAGAAACACTGATACGTGCCACTCGCCGTTTAGGGTAACGTTCTCTCTGGCACAAGTGCATGCCGTACGTCCTTGAATGCAAGTTCGCTGCCTTTTAATTTTATGACTTTTTGATAATTTTTTTGAAAAATGTACAATATCTCGAGAACGGTTCATGGTAGGCGTTCTAAAATTTATGTCAATCATTTTCTAATGAAAAATTACATAAGAAATGTCTATTTGCGTAACTTTATTAGATCTTTTGATTTTTTGACGATTTTTTCAAAATTTCACTCCAAAATTTAGGGCGTTCTGAACATTCGATTGCGTATAAAAACAATAGGCTTCCAGTATTTACGGATTGTAATTTTTGTATCAAATTTTGTTCGAATCGGTCCATTCGTTCGTCAGTTATCGTCTCCACAGACTCACTGACACACACACATACTTTCACACACACACACACAGATATCACTTCAAAAATGTTCGATTCATGATCAGGGTTGCTTAAAATGTGTTCTCCCGTTGAAAACTCGAATTCAAATTTTCGACCCCGTCACAATACTTTCCTTATACATTATTGTATATAAGGAAAGTAATAAGAAATTCTTGAAGGATATTTCATATGGTGGCAAGTGGTGTGTATATTTCATTTTTGAAGAACTATTTTTATACTTCCTTTGCTCGCATATTTCGTTTAGTCATACACTTGTTTAGAACAATCGGAAGTGACATTTCCAGAATTAGAAGTGTAAATCATTAGTGACCACCTCCAAATTTCGATATCGAATCAGTCATTATATAAGCCATTCCTATAGTCAACCCTGAGAAATAATTATTGTAAAAAACTGTAATTTTTTAATCGAAAGAGACATCTATAAAACCAGAACTAGAAATCCTTAATGAATTTTTTAACCTCTAAAATAATTGATACTGAATCTATAATATATCAGTCATCATAAGCTCTATCCATAACCCATTCTGAGAAATAAATGTTTGAAGGAAAATAAATTTTTTTTTATCTAGAATTAGAAAAAGAACTGGAAGAATTCCTTAGTAAATCCCCATCGTCCCTGAAATTCGATACTAAATTCATATCAGTCATCACCTATAAGCTCTATCTAGAGTCAATAGTCAATCGAAATATACATTTCAAGGAAATATTTTGAACCATAAGATGCAAAACTGCAAGTAGAAATCCTTAGAAAACCAAATTCCAGAGGAGGTTCCCTACTTCCTTTGGAATTGGATGCTGAATCCATATCAGTCATCAGCTAAGCTCATCCAAAAAAAAAAAAGATGTTGCAAGGAAAATGTAAATTTTTTAAATGAAAGTGACATTCTCTCAATCGGAAGTTGAAATTCTTAGTGATTTCCTCTAAATGTGACTGCATCATCCTGAAAATGTGACTGCATCAATCATTGGCAAAGCTTTATCTGTAGCCAATTCCAAGAAACAAGGGAAATTTTTTAACCAGGAAAAAATCCGAATGAAAAATTGTTTCTCAATGCCTCTACTTTCCATCACCAAAGCTCTATTTACAGCCAATCTTAGAAAATGGATGCTTCAAGGAAAAGAGAAAATTGTGAACTAGAAATGTAAAAAGAACCAGATATGAAAATCTTTAGTGAACCTTCCTACTTCCTCCAGAATTTAATGCTCGATCCATATCAGGTCGTATCTAAGCTTCATCTATAATAGAACTTGAGAAATTGATGCTTCAAAAATTTTTTGTAAAAACAATGGTATTGCAACATTTCTGTGGCGAACAACTATACACAAAAAAAGTTATCGGTGTGATAGTCGAATTATTTCCAATCAACATGCATATGCAGCATTTAAATAAAATAAAATATGTCCAAAATATCTCTGGATTTTATCAGAAAATCAACTTTCATTTGTTTCGTAACTTTTTAGATGGAAATAGCACATGTTCAGATACATGCCATTTTGGTGCCGCAATCATTTTGACTCACTGAAAAATCCCAAGACGGAAAGGTCTCTGCTTTTGACAAAAACCGTTTTTTAACAATTATCAGTAAAAGTTTGTATCTTCCCAATGCTCTACCAAAATTATGCTAAGAGATTTTAATCGGCACATTTTTGAAAGCTATCATTTTTTAACACTTTACAACATAGTTGAAAAGTGGTTATGACTTTGTTTATTCTGTCTGTCTGTCCGTTCGAACGATAACTGCCGTAAAAATGACTTTATCAAACTGAAAACCAGGCGATTTATATTTCAATGATGTCATTTTAATAAAGTTCATTTTTTTCGATGAAGTTTTAAGTTTTCAAATATAATAAATTAATGTAGTATTGTAATAATTTTAAAAATATTACCTCTGAATGTATCGCATTTTGGAGATGTTTAAATAAAATTGCATTGCAGTTGGAAAGTGTTTTATAATCAGTGCTGCTTTATGCACGATTGATCTTTCTTGTTGATTTAATGCATTATATCATTACAAAATTATAATGTCTAAATGACATCTATTTTGCAGTTTATTATTGAATTTCATCTTTTATATAGTAAACTAACTCTATTTGAATACCAATTCGCCAAGTATCGTGCCACAATTGAAAAAATGATGGTGTTGAGAACAGTTTATACCAGCGTAGCGGGAGCAGTAACATTTTATTTTATTTTGTAGAACTACAATTACTTCACAGAGTACATAGTTTAATAGAACCTTCTGATTTTTCGGATTTTTAAGAACGCTATTATTGTTCGATATTCGCCAAAAATCAAATTAGCTTATTACAAAGCTTAGCTTTAGCTTATTAGCAAATTAGTTATTTTACAGAAATAAATTAACAAAGCAGTATAGAAATGTGATAAAATAAATTTAATTTATTCTAAGATTAACGTTGTTTCAAGATTAAGATATCTAAAAATATTTGGAAAATGTAAGACAATTATTTTGAACATACCTACCTTAAATCTGAGATGGTCACTTTGGGATCAATACTGCCTCTGTTTCAGTGAATAATTTTTTTTTATATATCAAATTTAGATGCACTAGCACCGATAAAAAAACTTGCTCTTTGCACTTTTTTAAAAGTAATATAAATTATTACATCACTGAAATCAGTGTGCGAAGCAAGTTCATGCTTTCAAGGAAGGAGCAATTTAATCTGCTTTGATTTGTGCCATGCCAAAGCTGTAAAAAGAAACTAGAATTTTCCCTTTCTACACCCCAGCATTCAATCAGACCATGTCTGATATGGGACACTATGAACACCCGTCGCATTAATTGGTTTACGAGGAGGGAAGATAAGATCGCCCCTTCCCATCCTTATAATTTCACAAAAGAAATCTGTAGACAAGAATCGTTTTAGTAGTCAGCTGGATGTAATTGATATGAGCTGTAAACTTAAATGAATGAAACTTACCCGCTAGTGTTATAAACGTATCCATTTTAGCAGTGCAATTCTAGAAAATGGCTCCCTGCTTCCCTTGTAAGGATCGGTTTTTTTATTGCCTTGTCGCCATCGCTTTTCTTGACAACAAATAATGACAGATTCTGCCAGTAAACACAAAAACATTGTGAAGCCATCTCTACCCAGACGACTAGTATCGAACTAAGGAGATCTTCTTTCAGCTTGTTTTGACTATTTTGGGGAACAGACAATCTTCAAGTAATTTAGGAAAAAAATTATAAATTCATACGCAGATGTTCTATAATAAATATTTTATCTTCAGCAATGTTCACGGGCCCGTAAGAGTCGCCGGGCCCCAGTACCGTGGTCCCAACTGACCCCCCCCCCCTTTGTGGGGGGCCCTGATAATATGTGTTGATATTTTATGAATAAGTTCTCTTAAGCATAAGCTGTCTTAAATTAAACTTATATTCAATCATGTGTGATATTAGAAACTGAACTATTCAAGGAATTAACATAAAATAAAATGAAATTCATTGATATTCGAGTTTTTAAAGATATCTTTTAAAACGTTACCAGTCATAATTAAAAAATATAGAAGATTTTATATTAATCATACTTTTAACCATGTATCAATTTTGACCATGTATCATTTTTGTATAAGTGGGGAATTTGTTAAATAAGAAAAGAAAATTAAACTATAATTTCTCTTTTTGCGCATTATTTTATCTATCATTACTAAAATGTTGCACGTTGACGTTTTGTGAACCACTACCTCAAACATATTATATTTAAAGTTATTAAAATTGGGTGAATGAATTGATTTTTTATGTTTATTTGAGAAAGATACACAGTGAGAGCAAGAGGGGACAAATTCCCTTTAGAAACAGTATCACCATCACTTTATGAAAATCATTTCATTTCACCTAATAACATATCAAACATTTAATCTCTCTAAATTTAGAGGTTAAATTATCAATTTAGAGAATGTAATCCATTACATTATTTTGTATATATATAATACAGCAATAATTTATAATACATAACTGAATTTTAGGTATTATTTTTAATTTCTTTGCTTACATATAATGCATAGGCAAAATATTGTGATGGAATCGAACACTCTAATTCAAATTTTCGATGGTTTTTCTAAGATATGTACGTTTTGCGCACTCTCCAACTCGAATTAAATATTTTTGAGGATGTCTGTGCCTATATATGTGTAATGGATGTTAGGGGGACAACATATCTAGAACAAATGGAGCGATGCAAATAAAAATTTATAATTTTAAAGGAAATCAAACATTTGGGTGGCCGCAAATTTTCAAACTCGATCATGTTATATATAGGTTTTCCTTAGAAATCAAATGGAACTTATTTTAGAACAATAGCATTAACCGTTTTCGGGCAATAGTATGTTTTTAAATAAATTGATCAAAACCGATATATAAAATTAAACAAAAAAGATCAAACATGCATAAAGCATTCATTATGAAACGCTTTCCAACTGAAATGCAATTTTATTTAAACATCTCTAAAATGCGATACATTCAGCGGTAATATATCACAATACTGCAATAATTAATTATATTTGAAAACTTAAAACTTCATCGAAAAAAATGAACTTCATTCAAATGACGTCATTGAAATATAAATCGCCTGGTTCTCTATGTAAAAGCAGTAAATATTTCATTCATACACTTTTATTCCATTCCTTTTATTCATCACAATACTACAATAATTTATTTTATTTAAAAACTTAAAACCAAGGAGGTAAAATTAATTTAACTCTATGCTTAAAACTTCATCGAAAAAGTCTGCTATAAAATTGTCTGTTCTCTATGTAAAATCAATGAATGTTGCATTCAAATCAGCTATATTACAGACTCCAGAGCTAAATAATTTTGTGTTAAAAAATTCAGCAATTCTTATACAACTCATCCTACATCTTTACTTCCTCCATAAGTGAAAATTAGGCTTCGTTGTAGAAATAATCAAATTTTGATGATCATTTAAACTAAAATATATTGTAATTGCGTTGTTTTAGAATGTAGATGCATAGAAATTAAGCAAAAATAAAGCGGTTTTAGGACAGATACAACACTAAATATAAATTAAAAAGAACTTTAAAAATTACGATTTTGACACAAGATGGATGCCATATTTTATTTTGTGTGTCACGTGATATAATATAATCACTCTTCATATTAATATGGGTGTAATTATTATTTTAATTTTTATTTAAAAAACTACCTAATATATTTTGCTGAAATTTTTTCCATATTTTTATGGGATAATTTGAATATTTCCTGTAATATTTATGCCATATATAATATTTATCCCATAAATCCAGTAACGTCACTCTCGTAGTTATAGCATGTTCCATTTATGGGAAAAGACATGTTAATTTTGTTTTGTTCAATAATGTAGCAAATTTCTATTTTCGTTAGATTAATTTGCTGCTAAAATTATTGTTAAACAAATTTGGAATGTGGATATACGTTTTTATCCCCCTGAGTTTATCAGAAGTCTCAGGTCAGAAGTAACTTACTTCATTATGTTTTTTTTTTTTTAATCAAATGGCCAGGCACTTGACTTTCATGATTTACCTATACATCAGCTGGAACGTGAACCATTTAGCCGTCCTAGGACGTTGTCCCAGGTGCACCAGAGGGGGGCAGAACGCACTGCACCTAACAACACAACATCCATGCCTTACGTGAGACTCAAACCCACAACGCTGCGGTCGACCGATCGCTTGGAGATGCTCGTCTTGACCGCTTGACCACCGCGTCGGCGATTTCATTAGGTAGTATACTAAAAGTTGCTCTCATCATTTTTGTTTTTTCTCAAAATAAAGTTTCATTTAGTCATTGCACAAATGCTACGAATTATTTATATATCTTAGTAAAATATAATTAACAAAGCAAACTCGTGAATAAATTGAGGAAAAGGAGAAATGAAGAAAAAGCATTCATTTATTACGAAGCAAAGATATAATATTCAGAATTTCAGAATTTTGTAGGGGATTATCAGTAATTTATTTTAATAGTTAATTTTGAAATATTAAAATAAAATGCAAAATACTTAAATGTATTCAGTTTTTGGTGTCTTAGATAAAAATCAGGAACCCTATGTAGCATTTAGGAGGTGTATGTGACTGTCCATTGTAACCTCCTCTGAAATTCACAGTGACATAGATACAGAATAATGGAATACTAGTCAAATTACCAGAAAATTATACACATTGACAAATTTCAATTTATTGTATCACTAGAACAAATGACCGGCGTTGCCCAGGTCATAATTAAACACCTGCTACTTAAGTAGCACATTTACAGATGAAACTACTAAATTTTTTTTTAATTCTAAACTGCCGTCAAAATTTCGCACACGCTACAAGCAAATCACGCTCGCCGCAAGGCACCAAATAAATAAAAGATTCAAAACCTGTATGAGAAGTGCATAGCAGTAAATTGTGATGGTAACTGTTATATCCTATGGGTAGCTGTTACATCGTATCAGTAGCTGGGTATTAACTGATTTTAAACATTAAACATTTGTTAAAATATCTTATTAAAAATCTGAAACAGGCCGTTGTTGCACATGAGTTAAGGTATAGATGCTACTGTGTAAGATGCCTCAAATCTGTAAGTGCTGTAGATATCGCACGACATTGCAGACAAACAAACAGACATATTCTTCCTTCTATTATTATAGATTCACTGGAGGTAAAGGCAATAGAAACACAATGCTTAAAATACCCCTGAGTTGTGACACGTAAATAAATGAAAATGTATGAAAAGTTTTAGAAGATATAAAAATCTAATCCAAATGCGGAAAAGATAAATGTGTCAAAAGATAAAGCACATCAAGACAAGACTAAGTGAAAAAGAATCATATTTGAAAATCATGTAAAAAATCATATCTTTGGGGGGATTGGGTGGTATAAAATCGAAATATTTTTCTTCCTTAGTTTTGGAAAAGATAACAAAAGGAAACATCTGAAAATATTTAAAGATGCATTAGTCCAACCGAAACATAAGGAAATACCCAAATGCTTCCAAATTAATTAAAAAAGGGGGAGGGGTTAGAAATTAAAAAAAAATTTGAGTGGGGTAATAAAAATAAAACGTATTTAAGGGTAAGGGAAAGAAGAAAAATCTAAATTTCACTTTTTGCATTCATTGGAGAAAAAGGAATGTCAGTGTTTCATTTTTTCTCGGTTTTGTGAAAAAAAACATAATAATGAATAAAAAATACACAACATACAACTTTATATAGAAGAATAATAACTCAAATATTTCAAGTTGACTGGAATAGAGAGATAAGGATAATATATTGTATGGGTAGAAAAAAAATCACTATCAAATGTGCATGTTACAAATTCTAAGATTATTTACTTAATACTTTACCTAAAAGTGTATTACATTACATTATAATTATAACTAAAATTGCAATTACACAAAAATAAAATAATATATACATATTATTAAATGTATATCTAGGCAGAAATTTATATGCATGAGCAAAAGAATTTGTCAAATTCGTAGCTATTGTGTCTATAGAATAAATTTAATAATTTACAAAATAGCTCTAACAATTTTAGAAGAACTTTTGCACTTTTAAGCAAATATTCATAAGGAAATATTTTACTTCTGAAAAACCTTTTGTATCTTTTTTTATGTAAATAAAACTGGGAAAAATTATTAAATGGAGATCATTTTAATCTCTCGTACAATAAATTGTCTCTAAAATCATTATAGAAGAGCCATGGGGCCTATAGGTATTATTTTGGTACTTAAAATAAAAACATTTCTTTGTTTATCAATATTATTCTGTGCATAATCTAATTGCATAATCTAAACTCACCAAAATATGTAATCTAATAATAAATCTATATTCAGCAAAACACAGTCAACTAAGAAATTTTAGGAAAATATTTTAAGCAATTGAAAAAAAATTACCTAAATAATTAGAAGACTCAACAAAAGAAAACGATCGTAAGACAGACATATAAAAAGGTGAATCTTATACAGCACGGCAGTGATATAAGAATACTTTGAATACTTCTAGCCACTGTGCTATCTGAATGGAATATGCACAGAATGCTCTGTGGGAAAATGCTTCAACTGTCCTCCAGCCAAGCTAAATGAGTTTCGGAAAAAATGACCAAAAGAACAATATTCTTATGGGATGCTCCGGGGCTCTGGTCGGCTGTCCGCATATTTTATGACATACAAACACCCTTTCTTTCCGCCCCTTCCAAATTTACAACTTTTTAGAAGTGCGATAGAGACTGCATCCATGTGTTTACAATTTTAATTTGAAACAAGGAGCAAATCGTGAGAATATCCCTCAGGCTTTTTCGTAGCCGGTATTTGGGGAGAATAAATTCTCCCTCGGCGATTACAGGCCTCACCCAGCTGCAAGCTGTATAAAATCTAATAATCTCCTAAGTGTTTGAGCGGGTTTGAGCGCACATATTTTCCAGATGAACTATACATTGCTGCAAAAAAGACCTAATTACAGGAGTGAAAACGATTTAATTCTTTAATGTTTTAATAAAATCTAAAAAGTTACATCAATTTCATTTGTATTAAAATGGCACAGTATTGGTTTAATTTCAAAAAATTTTTGGGATGCGCTCTCAAAAGTCATTCTTACTACACCTAATTTAACTTCCAAATGGCCACTCCTAATTCGGCCTCCGTGGGCAATTGCCCACGCCTTAAACTGAGCCTGAGTTCGTATTGGCTAAATAGTTTAACCAAATACGTATTGCTTAATTGTGAGTAAATTTTATTTTCAGTGTTTCTTTACTCAACAGGACAAGGATTTCTGTTCCTACTCTGGGAGAGCTGAACTGAAGTGGGAGAGTGTGTCCTTCAATGCTGCCCTGCAGTTCCTCAATTATGTGTACACTGGCAACACTGAAGTAACAGAAGATATTGCTTCGGATCTGTCCCATTTAGCAGAAAAGTGAGTTTTATTTTGAACTTGATTGCTGGAGGGGATAAAATATTATTTTTAACGCTTGAAAATCTGAACAAAAGAGGTCAATCAAATTAATTTCACTCAATTGTAGTACAGTACAAGATCATTTATTCTGTTGGAACAATGTAAATAAACTATCACAATTCCCCTGAACGTAATTCAACTCATAAATGCATTTGAATGATTCACTTCATGCTCGGGAGTGAATCACAACACTTTTCTCTTGTGTGTATCATGGAAATCAGGTGCTCAATGCATATGCAAGTAATTTGCATATCCGGGGATGTTTCTAGTCCCCTCCTCTGATATATATATATATAGGGAGAGAGCATGCTAGTTGGAGACTTGAGTAATAAGAAGAATTAGAATCAGCAGAGAAGTTAAAATTGAGTAGGTAGTGAATTCCAGCAGTAGCAATGACTATGCAAGTCATGATGATATAATCGTGTTTAGATCAAGTTCAGATTTTAACTACATGGCTGTTTTCCATGAAAGTAATCTCATTAGTAGTTAAATGATGATGTGTGCTTATTTTAATCTGTATACTGTTCAGTTTCATCTTCAGGTTAAACGCTGCCATGTAATGTTGTTCGAAAGTGTTGTACCACAACATTGTGGAATATATGCGGAAGTACACACTATATTAGGCAAGCCAGCGGCCCTACCGTGCTGAAAACACCGGTTCTCGTTAGATCACCAAAGTCAAGCAGCATCGGGCACGGTTAGTACTTGGGTCGGTGACCACCTGGGAACACTGCGTGCTGTTGGCACATTTCGGGCATGGTAGCCCGGTGGTTTACGCACTGGATTTGCACTCTGCCACAACTGCCGCCGTGTTCATGCGGAGTACGATCACATTAAACATGTGGGTCCGAAAGTCCTTCCAAGAGGTTGGTGGGAGGGTACGGTCCCTGTGGATGCTTCCCCCACTGGGTTCCAGTCTAAATTGGGTGGCACTTCCCAGCCGTCCAAACACCTTACACCTTTCTAGTAGGTCGGACGGTCTGGGTCTCAACAACAACACTATACTAGGCAAGCGAATTCATGCCTCTGCATCACGTCGGGCCTAAATGTTTTCAACTTTAAAATGAGAATAAAAGCTCATGCTGTATATAGATATATATCATAGTATTTACCAACATCAAAGAAATATATCTGGTGAGGATTGAGTAATATAATCAGTTAATAGTTGAATAATAAATTCAGTTAACCCTATCACTCTATCCTGTCGTAAAGCACTCTGTTATGACCTGGGGTCCACATGGAGCCTACATTTTAAAACACATATTTACTGTTGTTTACATGACTTAAATATTAATTTTGCATTAATCTAAATATTCTATTAGTAACAAACAGTGATTCAGGTATTTTATTAAAAACTTCATTCATAAATACAAGAACATTATTCGCGAAGACAGATATATTTTTTTAGCAACTAGTTCAAAGTGCCTGGGGTCTGCATGGATCCCAGGACAGAATGATAGGGTCAATAGTTGAATAATAAATTCAGTTAATTGTTGAATAATAAATTCAGTAGATTCTTCATTTGGAAAACTGCATTTTACTTCTGATCGTAGGTTTTTTTGTTTTTATTTTGCCAAATGATCAGAAGTGTCAATTACTGGCTATTTTTTTCATTGTTTTTACGGAAAACATCCTCATGATGCGAATTACGGAATTTCCATACATTCCTACAGAAAATTGCCGTCGGTTGCCGAAAATTTACTGCTACGTGTGATGTTGATCCACACAACAAAGGAAATTTATGCCCATGTAATTCATTAATTAATATCTTATTTTCTTAGACGTAATATATTATATACTTCATAAAAAGTTTCTAAATTTGATATAAATCCTAAATGGGTTATCAAGATTATTACCTCCACATAGCATCTCCTAAATTACAGAGGGATTTCTCTTTAATCATTAGATCTGAGAGATGTGTCTAATGTTTTCTTTCCCAAAAGAAAATTGCAAAAAATTGTTTTCCAAAAATTTATTATGACAGACTTTGTGCTACAGTGCATAATTTATGCAGATTTCTAAGTGTGTCATTCCCGCATGTGTGCAATGCAATTTTAGTCCGATATTTTTTTTTTTATCGAAAGTTTAAAAAAAAAAAGCGTTTTAGAATCCTAATTTCCGAAATTAATTCAAGTTATTCTTGTTCAAAATGCCAAGAAGAAAAAATTAGCAGCTGTAAAATGTAACATAATGCCTAAATGTCCTAATGACTCTAATGTCCTTTTGACTTCCTCAGACAATGCATTTACTCTTGAGACATCAATTTGTACATTTTCTCTCGATTTTGGGGCAAATCTCTTGATGTTTGAAGAGTTTAAGGAGAAATTTCCTATTTTTTAAAATGAAAATAGCTCACTTATGGCTGACATTTGACCTAAAATTTTAAATTCGTATGTTGATAAGTTTTTAATGTGTTGTGTTTAATTTATTTGTTGGTAGTTTGGAAAAGTTTCTCTGGCAATATCACAAAAATCAGCATTTGTATATGATACTTGTTATTTTGTTTTACTGTAAAGACATTTTAAATTTTTGAAATTTGTATCAACTACGATTTTATTCATAATGTTATGTTTTATGTGGGAAAATTACTTTTCAAACATATAGTCAATAAGATATTTTCTAGAAAGATGTATTAAGACAGTGATTTAGGCACTTGAAATACAGCTATTTTGACAGGATATATTAAAATTGGATATATTCCATCTATAAATAGGAATATGATGCATTCCATCTATAAATAAAAAGAAATAAGTGTCATTATCTTTAGTGTAAATTTGTGTTCTATCGATAATCAACTTCTTTCATGTTTTGACCCTTTTTTCATAACAACTAGATCTGATTCTAATTTAATTACATATCATATATTTTTAATAATATGTAATTTTATTTAATTCAGTATACTTTTCCATTGTAAAATAAGGCTTTATGTAGTACATTTATGTTTAAAAATTGAATTATGATTTTCTACAACATTGTAGAACACTTCAGTAGATTTTAGAAAAAGTGTTCCAAATTACGGGAAAAACCCTTATCCAGAATGTCCTAAATCCCAAGCATTTTGAATAATGGAACCCAGTTTAAATGATAATCAAACTTTAATTATTTCTACAATGAAGCCTAATTTTAACGTATGCAGAATGTAAACTCATCAAGCTGCAAGATGAGTTGTATAAGAATTGGTGAATGATGAATTTTTTTTAATCAAAATTATTTAGCTCTGGAGTGTGAAATATAGCTGATATGAATGAAATATTTATTGATTTTACATAGAGCAGCAAACAATTTTACAGCATTGCCTTTGTCAATGAAGTTTTAAGCATGGAGTTTAAAAGTACTTTTACCTCCATAGTTTTAAGTTTTTAAGTTGTTGTAATTAATTTCAGACCATCCGACCTGCCAGAAAGGTGTAAGGTAACCGTTTGGACGGTCGGGAAGTGCCACCCAATGTAGACTGGAACCCAGTGGGGGAGGCATCCACAGGGACCGTACTCTCCTTCCCCTTAAATTTTTAAGTAAAATAAATTATTGTAGTATTGTGATAATTTTCAAAATATCATGGCTGAATGAAAGGTATGGAATAAAATCGTATAAATGAAATATTCATTACTTTTATATAATAGAGAGCCAGGCGATTTCTATTTCGATGATATCATTTGAATAAAGTTTTTTTTTTTTTTTCAATAAAGTTCTAAGTTTTCAAATATAATAAATTATTGTAGTATTGTGATAATTTTTAAAATGTCACCACTGAATGTATCACATTTTAGAGATGTTTAAACAAAATTGCATTGCTGTTGCAAAATGTTTCATAATCATTGCTTTATGCATGATTGATCTTTCCTGTTTTGTTTTTATCATAATTTGCTAGAGACCATTCTCTGTCTCCAAGCCAAATGGTCACAAGGCACCAATCTTCTGAGGGGTACATACCATCATGAGGGGATTGATTACAGATTTTACAAACTGTTTAATCAATCTTGAATTAAAAGTCAGATTGTAGAAAGCATGGCCGAAAAGAAATTGAACCTTAAATCATATAGTAGTTTATAAAAACTCAAATAAACAATAAAATATACTAATCGAAATGTATTGTGTAAATGCCCCAGGATAGTTGGAGAATATGGTAATATGGTAGTGGAGACAGTGAAGAAGCAGATTTTTAAATTTATACATAATTAGCATTTATTAAAGTAAAACAAAACCCACCCGTACAGTTTTTCCTGCAGGCAACAGTTATAAACTATAACTGCATTAGTCATTAACAATTTAGACATTCATCAACATTAATTCGTTAACAACTACAGAAATTTCTGGATTTTTAGAGAACGAGTCTGTTGACCCGCGATATCGCAATCTACCAAATTGAGCTCAATTTATATAGGACATAGCTGCCAACTTTGAATGGCTGAAAATATCTAGATTTTAAAGCTTTTGCGGACGATTTTATTGTTCTGATAGGGTCGTCCGCAGCTATGCACTTTGAAAAAAAAGGTGCCAGCATCCTAAGAGAGTTTGACTACAGAGTATGAACTGGAGTTCATCTCCCATAAGTCATTTTATATCATGTTTCCAGTTTGAAAAAAGATTACACACTGTCTTAGCATAAAGCTATATAATAAACACATCAAATGTGTGAGAGAGTTAAGGTACTTTAGGATAACTATTGATAGAAGGAGGGCATTCATTATTCGTCTTACAAACCTTAAGAAGCAGGTAGGAAAGTTCCGTCATAAGCTGATGAGAGTTGCTGAAGCCAAGAATTCTAAAAGAGACCTTACATCGACAGAGAAGCCAATCAGCTGTGGTTCTCCGATATAGTATAGGAACCGTGACAGGCAAAAAGTGAAGCCGAGACAAATAGAAAGAATAGCACTTCTAAGTATTACCAAGTGCTACAAAACGGTGTGAAACGAATAATGGCAGGTTGCATTCCAATAGGAAGGTAGATCAACAAAGAAGTGAAGATCTATGAGGTTGGTGAAAAAACGTTGAAATGGGAGATAGAATCATTGACGCACGAGCAGTTGAGACTGTTAAAGTCCCATTACTGGAACCCTGGAAGAACATCAATGTATACAGAGCAATTTATGCAGATGGTTCTAAATTGGAAGAGAAAGTGGGTTGTGTAATTATTGTATATTTAAATGATACCAAGTCATATCATGAAAAACACTGACTTAATGATGAATGCAGAACTTTTCGCAATTGACCAGGCAGTCAATTGTATTATGCAGCATGACATTAGACATGCCCATATTTTTAGGGATTGCATGTCGGCTCTGCAATCATTGAATGTTCCATACAGTAGAAATGAGTTTGTAAGGAGATCCAACATAAGATACATGGTTATAGTGGAAGAATTGATTTGTATTGGATCAAAGCACGTGTGGGCTTGAAAAGAAACGAGGAGGCTGATCGCCTAGTAAGGAGGCTACTAAGGAAGACTTAGTGTGCTGCACCTTTCCCTGGTCCGGGACTCGATTAAAAAATGTGGCTGAAGTGGAAATGCTGAGGAAATGGCAAGGATGATTCAGACAAAGCAAGAGGGCTTCACCTGATTATTCCAAGAATTGGAACCAAGAAGGAATTTGGAAATTTCTACATAAACCAAATCTTGCTGGAGCATGGTGCATTTGGGCCTTATCAAAGGTATTTTTTCAACAAGAGGGATACTTGTCATTGTGGAGCTGACGTGAGCTCTGTGAACCATGTGATCTTCCAATGTCAGAAGTGGAACAACATTAGGAAGAAACACTTCCCACAAAACTATTTAAGGCTTGGATATCTACAAACTTGTTTTAGATAATGCAAATAGGGGTATACGAGTTACATATTATGGGCAACATACCTGCATTGGAACTTGAGTTATAGTTAATGCATTTGTACTTTGTTAATTTTGTTGTGGAAAGTACGGCGCATGTATTTTGTTGGCATAGGTTTTATCATTACTGTTTATGCTATTATGAGTAATGTTTTAGCTTTGTATTTGTACTATAGTTAATGCATTTTGTACTTTGTTTTAACGGCTCATTTATATTGGTGCATGTAAATTTCTTGTGTTATGAATTGTACATTTTGTATAATTGTATATGTGCTAGTTGGTACTTATATATAACGTATTTATCCTGTTTAAGGGTTGGTATTATGGTGCATACTTTTTGCTTTGTTATTGTAAAGGTACTTGTATTATAATTAATGCATTTGTACTCTGTTTTAAACAGCTTGTTGGTAGCGTGGTGCATGTAATTTTCTTGTGATATTTTAATTAAACTGTTTGTATAGTTGTAGAAGGTTTTATATTTGTACTTGTATTATAGTTAATGCATTTGTACTCTGTTTTAAACCACTTGTTGATATCTTGTTGCGTGTGATTTTTTCGTGTTATTTTAATTGAACTGTTTGTATAGTTATAGAGGGTTCTATACTTGTATTGTTAATGCATTTGTACCTTGTTGTGTTATTGTAATAGCTCTTGTATTATTACTATTGCATTTGTACTCTGTTTTAAACGGTTTGTTGAAATTATGGGCATGTAAATATCTGATGTCATCTTATAGTACTGTTGGTATACTTGTAGGGATTCTTTATTCGTACTTATTGTTGGTATTATGGTGCATATAAACTCCTTGTGTTATGGTAATGTTAGTTGTATTATGGTAAAGTATTTGGACCCTGTTTTAAACTGTTTGTTGGTACTATGGTGCATGTAATTTATTATTGTACTTGTATTATAGTTAATGCATTTGTAATTTATTTAAAAATGTTGTGCATAAATGTAGGAGAAGTTTGGTGGTATTGTGGCTTATGTATAAGCTCTGTTATATCCTTATAAGTAATGGCTCTTAATGTTTGCTGTCTTAGTGTTTGTTAATGCTTGTGTTTGAAGTTGGCTGTTATGTCTGTGTTACTTGGGGTTTGCCCTAGTAAGATTGTACCTTTATATTTGCTTTATGTTAATAAAATTGTTGTTTTGCCTTGTTTATTTTCTGACCAAGGAGGCCTATTGTTGTTCCAGTTGGAGGATGAGGATCTTCGTCGCAGTGTGGACTGCTGTCGTGGTTTCTTTTTTTTTTTGGCTTGTCGGTTTTAGTCTCCTGGTGACCTGCTTGGTGCCTGTTGTGTCGTGGCGGTCTGGGGGGGGGGGGGGGGGGGGGGGCATGGCTTATTGGCGTCACTGTGGCCTCGGTGGATAAGTAATGCAGGATTACTGTCGCAAGGACTGATCGTTGCTTCCATATACCTTTGGGTAGACGGGTGTTTATTCTGCTTATCATTGGAAATTAGCATACTCCGGAGGCATCATAACAGATAATGAGCATTTATACCATATGCCAGACATATGTTCTATTGCCACATTCTAGGCTTAAAAAAGTGTAAATTTTCTATGATTTTGTTATTAAAGTGCTCTACCAAAAAGTAAATTGTATTGTGGTAAAGAAAGCTTATAGAGGATGCTGGTATATTTTAGAAGGATTAAAATAGGTAATTGTTGTTTGCTGATAATTACGGGTAGAATATTAGAACGCAAGGGAGGATAGTAAATTAATGTGTGAGCTAAATTACTGAAATAATGGATAATGATAAGTTAATTTAGAATTTTGAAGAAAGATTAAGGTATTTTAGACTATGAAAAATACTGGATTTTTGAAAATCAACTCAACAATACAACTTTATTGGTTGGAACTCTGATAAAATCCATTATATGACTATATTCTAAGTTTGCTATAGTAGAGTTTAATTGTAATAAAGATGCTTATGTAATAATCCTTATTTATCAGGTACAAAGTCTCAGAACTTCATGCTATCTTAAGTGCCAAGAGGAAAACACAGACACCCACTGTGAAATCAAAAGAAATATTTCTTCAAGATGTTGGTATGTAAAATACTCTTTTGCTTGATATATATTGTGTGTGCCTATTATTCTTATTTTTGTATATATTTACTCTATTGTAAAATGCAGTTAAATATTTATTAATCAGTAGATCTCTTTTTAACACCAGATGTGCATGCGAGCTCTCCTCTGAACTCATCCATATATCAGAGGCACTCACACAATATCTAACTGCTACTGCAGTTTTCTCTTCAAAACTGCAACTGACTTGCCCCTGCTTGACCTTATATTTATACCTTTTTCTTCTGCTGGACGGTCTATGTGCCTTCTCTTTTTAACACCAGATGTACATGCGAGCTCTCCTCTGAACTCATCCATATATCAGAGGCACTCACACAATATCTAACTGCTACTGCAGCTTTCTCTTCAAAACTGCAACTGACTTGCCCCTGCTTGACCTTATATTTATACCTTTTTCTTCTGCTGGACGGTCTATGTGCCTTCTCTTTGTAACACCAGATGTACATGCGAGCTCTCCTCTGAACTCATCCATATATCAGAGGCACTCACACAATATCTAACTGCTACTGCAGCTTTCTCTTCAAAACTGCAACTGACTTGCCCCTGCTTGACCTTATATTTATACCTTTTTCTTCTGCTGGACGGTCTATGTGCCTTCTCTTTTTAACACCAGATGTACATGCGAGCTCTCCTCTGAACTCATCCATATATCAGAGGCACTCACACAATATCTAACTGCTACTGCAGCTTTCTCTTCAAAACTGCAACTGACTTGCCCCTGCTTGACCTTATATTTATACCTTTTTCTTCTGCTGGACGGTCTATGTGCCTTCTCTTTTTAACACCAGATGTACATGCGAGCTCTCCTCTGAACTCATCCATATATCAGAGGCACTCACACAATATCTAACTGCTACTGCAGCTTTCTCTTCAAAACTGCAACTGACTTGCCCCTGCTTGACCTTATATTTATACCTTTTTCTTCTGCTGGACGGTCTATGTGCCTTCTCTTTTTAACACCAGATGTACATGCAAGCTCTCCTCTGAACTCATCCATATATCAGAGGCACTCACACAATATCTAACTGCTACTGCAGCTTTCTCTTCAAAACTGCAACTGACTTGCCCCTGCTTGACCTTATATTTATACCTTTTTCTTCTGCTGGACGGTCTATGTGCCTTCTCTTTTTAACACCAGATGTACATGCGAGCTCTCCTCTGAACTCATCCATATATCAGAGGCACTCACACAATATCTAACTGCTACTGCAGCTTTCTCTTCAAAACTGCAACTGACTTGCCCCTGCTTGACCTTATATTTATACCTTTTTCTTCTGCTGGACGGTCTATGTGCCTTCTCTTTTGTATGCAGACACATCGTCGCCATCTCGGTTACCGAAAATGGGCTTAGTATGGGAATATTCACCCCATCCCTCATCCCCTTGCTTCCACCATTTCTCTTTTACATGAATTATTTAACATTTTTGATGTCTGGCATTACATTCTCACCCCGCCGCGAAAAGAAAACTGAAAGTTACTCTTTCAAAGTTTCACCCCAGTGGTACGAAAACCACATAAGTTCATCCACATTGATAAAGACTGAGTTCAACTTTTTAGACTCGTAAAATTCATAGCTGACAGCTAATTCCCTCTCAAGTTAATCCATAGTTCATACTTGACATACTGTACCGTAAATTATATGACAATTACCAACATAGTATTCTAATTATTACTAAATTGTAAATTTTTTTTATATATTATTTGCAATGCATAATTTTCATTTCTCCTTTTATAGAATTATTTAAATATAACATACAATTACATAACAGCATTCATTACTTTATTGTTATTTCATTTTATAACATATTGTAGTGCAACTATCAACTTCCGATTTTTGATTATGGTTGAATTACATATCACTAATATTATTTATTAATTAACTTTGATATTTCACTTAATTTCTTATTTTTTTAAATTTGTTAAGTTAATATATAAATGAAAGTTAAAAATTATCTTTTATAAGTCTACATTAAAATTATCAAGATTGGTATCACTTTTCAGACTATTTTCGGATTATTCACTATTATTCAGATTATTCACTATTTCGGACTATTTTCGTAATTCTAAATGGTCCATCATATCGATCCTCTAATACCCATGGTTTTAAGAACTTTTTTAGGTAGACTGTCGCTCCTATAAATATATCTTTTTTTCTCACTATTTTATATTTCTTTATTTGCTTGTCATTTATCAGCTTTACTGTTCGGATGCATCTTTCACAACTTTGTCTATATTTTTTAAATGCTGTGCCAGATAATTTTTATACATTACATCTATTTCTTCCTTACTTGGCATGTTTGTTTGCTTAATATTTTCAAATGGCAATGATAAATCTCTGATAAAGATAGAACAGGAATGAAGGTTCAAATCCTGTATTGCTGTTAATAGTGTTATTCACATAAAACTTGAACCATTGTAAGGATTCATCCCATTCAAATGCAGTTTTTGACAAACACATACATTGTTTCATGTCTCTGTGTATTCTTTCACAATGACCTAAAGAACTTGGGAAATAAACTGAACTGTATCGCCTTTCAATATTTAATGCATTTGTAAAATCGATGTATTCTGTACTCTTAAATTTGAGCATTATCGCTTTGAATAATAATTGAAACTCCATAAGTTGTCACTAAGTTTGTTAGCTTATTCACTATTGTTTTAGCAGTAATGCCTCTGACTGCATAGGCCTCAAAGTACCTTGAAAACATGTCTACAGTTGTAATTACAATATTATTTCCTTTACTACTGCGCGGTAGTTTTCCTATGCAATCCAGTTTTAAGTACATTCCTGGTTTTAAAATTTCTGGCATAGCCTGAAGTCTATTTGGTGGGATATTCTTGTGTTTTACTAACAAGCATTGATTACAAGATTTACAAAAATTTTCCACATCTTGGAAAACCCTTATCCAAAAATATTTTTTTGAAAGTAATTGATATGTCTTTTTCACTCCGAAATGAGGGAAATGTGCGATCTCTATTATCTTTCCCTTTAATGAGTGCGGTATTGTTGTGAATAATAAGCATTATTTTATTTATTTTTCTTTATTTGCTTCTAAAGTAAATATAAGTTGATTTATTTTTTTCTCTTAGATGAATTAATAAAGGTTTCTTTCTGTTGTATTAATATTCTTTGTTTCTAATTTATTCTAATGTTTCTTTTTCTAATTGCTTTTCCTACAGTTTGGTCTGTGCATATTTCTTGGTTGTTTACCTTTTATAATTATCATCAACAATCAACAAATTCTCTAAAACTTCACTTACCTTTAACCCAGAATTAAATAGAGCACAGCCAACAAAGATACACAAAAGAAAAACTCAACTCAATTATATGTTAAACTAAAACTTTCTTTATTAACACTTTAAATTTACGAACAAAAACATCTTCCAAATTGTTAATACTAATAATTCTTATAGTGGATAGTTAAAGTACATTGCGATGATAAGAAAAGAAATATTAAAACCCAAATTAAATAACCCAGTTATCAATTTTAAATCCCAGGTTCAGATTCCACTCTGGTCTGAAGACCAGAGTTTGGTCTGCCTGAGCTGTCCACCACCAAAAATTTTAAACTTAAATATCAAATACAATGTAGGATTTCAAATAGAGACTCGTGTATATAAAACTAAGAATGTACAAATTATGTAAGCAAGATATTAATTAAAATATCTATTAATTATTTGCATTAAAAATGCCAACTATTTATTCTCAACCAAGGCTTTTATCATTTTTGGAAAAAGGTTCCCATATTAGCTGGGATGTTTCAATAGAGTGCATACAGATGGCAGCACCACTGAGCAAAAAGTGATTATGGCAATCAACGTGTGAAACACATAGTTTTATGTGATGCAAACAAAACATAAAAATCGTAAAATTTACAGATGCTTCTCAAATTCTTTGGCCTGGTTTTTCTGTGACCCGTCAGACACAGAAAGATGGTATCAATGATTTTTTGGTAAAACATAGAAGCAGAAATCAGATGATGCACACCGCTGGAGCTCATTTAAAAATTGTGTAGAAGCAGAAATCAGGAGATGTACACCACTGGAAGCTCATTTAAAAATTGTGTAAAAGCAGAAATCAGGAGATGCACACCACCGGAGCTCACTTAAAAATTGTGTAGATGCAGGTTGTAGCAAGGGGTACACATGAAGACATAGCAAAAACTGGCTGGAAAGACGGCGAAGAGGGTACTTGTCTTAACCCCGGCTTGCACTTATGAAGATCGATATGTGGCACTAAGAGCACACAAATTTCTATAACGATGCTGGGTGCACTTTAATTAGTGCCCGAAACCACTTTGAACACTGGCGCCCTTGCACGGGGCCCATTCCACAATCCTCAGCAGCAGTCCGAAAGAACTACTTAGTCCAATGCTGGTCAGGAATCGAACTCAAAGCATTTTTACGGCGACCGCGGCCCCTCAGCGTGAGGCCAGGCCGCGGCTCCAAAGTTTTTGTCCAACCTCTCTGCTCTAATCTCCGAATCAAACTCCTCACTTGCCAACCAAATTTTCGCTTCCCAGGAGACGCCAATCTTGGCGAGTGAAAAAACTTGCGCCGCACACAGAGCGCCTCACATACCCCGGGGAATTAAAAAAAGGACACTTCGCAATGAACCGTGCGGCACGAAAATGCCGCCAGGCTAGCTACCCCGTTTTTCCCGCCAAAGTTCATTGCTCCGTTGCGCCAACCCTACGGAATTTTCAGGCACCCCAAAACATCTGGAAAAAGCATCAACTCAGCCGATAAGCAATGAAATGGTCAAAAAGGAGCGTTATTTTTCGCTTTCAGAGGAATATAATTGCTGTTCGAAAGTGAAGGCGTAAGGCCGAAAAGGAAAATTACAGGGGCACAGGCGAATAAGTAAAGTATTCTATGGATACATTTAGCGTTTGTAGATACTTCGCATGCGTAATTTGGAATATAAAAATGTATTAAAGGGATAATAAATAAACGTTAATACGAGATAAATCGCCGAAATATTCAATAACCATAAATTAATTTTGAATTTTGAAGGGAAGGGGGAAAATTATGAATTTTGAACCTTAAAAACCTTAGATAATGAAAATCTCTGAATCTAAGCACAACAGTATTACAATCTTATTCTCATTTATTTTCCTATATGCTTGTCTTTTATTTTCCTTCTTTACCATTAACTGTTTATTTTGGCTAACCTTATTGTTGTGATATCGATTTCTTCCTTTTTATAATTCCTCTCTAATTTTATTTAATTTTTCATCTACCATTTGTTGCTCTAATATTTTCTCCACATTTATCTCATCATTTTTAAATAAAGTATTTACAAAATTGATTTGGTTATCATTGTCGAATACGTATCTCGAGCAATAATCACTTGCTTTATTTTCACCTCTTTGATATTTGAATTTAAAATCATACTGACTTATTTCAATTAGCCACCTCGATATGATATTTGACATTTTATCTAATTTTATGTGGTACATAAGGAATTTTGCGTAACTCAGCAAGGCAAAACTCCTTTCTAACAGATATTCTTTGAAGTGTTGTAATGATGTGTGTATAGCTAACAATTCTAGCTTTATTGCAGGATAACGCTTGTTTGCCAGGTTCACAGGTCTTGAATAAAATTCGATAACATGATCAACTCCATTTACCCGTTGCATCAAAATACTACTAATTTCCTTACCTGAGCCATCCGTAGTTAATACAAAGGGGTTTACTTCATCAGGTTGTCTTACAATTGGTTCCTTAAAAATTGCATTTTTTAATTTTTCAAATGCTTTTCTACATTCATTATTCACCCGAACCTAACTTTCTTTTTTGTCAAATTTACCAACGGTTCTGCAATTTGTGCATAATTTTTTAGCAGACCTCTAAAATAGTTTGTTGTCCCAAGAATGCTTGTTTAACCATTTTGGCTTGTTTGAAATTTTACACTTTTGTACTGTTTTTTATTGATGGGCTTATACCATTCGCATTTACTTTATATCCCAAAAATTCAATTTGCAATTTGCATATCTGTAACTTCGCCAGGTCGAATGTTAAATTATTCTCTTTCAATCTTTGAAAAACAATTTTGATTTTCTCTAACATTTCATCGTTATTTTGTGTGCATACAACCAAGTCATCCAAGTAAAAATATATTTTCAACTCTGATAGATCTCCTAACACTTTGTTCATTAAAAGTTGAAAATATGCTGAGTTTTTAAGACCAAATGGAATTCTTTGAGGATTAAAATTTCCCATGAATGTTGTGAAATCTTTTTTTCTTAGTTCAATCTGAAAAAATGCCGCCTTCAAATCCATGCCTGTATAAATTTTACTACCGGCAATATTTTGTAATATATCCTTCACCTTCGGTAAGTTTATTGGCAAAAGTGGTAAATACGCATTTATGGGACGGTAATCAATAGCCAGTCTATATATAGGTTCTTCATTTGGTTTACTTGATTTCTTTACAAGAGTAATTGGACTGGCATGCGTGCTTTGTAAACTTTCAATAATGTCATTTTTCAATAATTCCCTAATTTCGTTTTGCGCAATTTCTCTTATTGCTCTCGGAACTGGGTATGGTTGACTCTGAATAGGATAATTTTAATTCCCAAATTTGTTGATAATCTGTTTTATTTAAATTTTGAATATTATTAATTTCCAACGTGGGTTTATTGCTTTTATTTTTTGTATCAATAATTTCGATTTGTTTTGTTATTACACCAACGTTCATATTTTTATTAAGTGTAATTTGGCAATTTTTTTCATTGTATAACAACATTCTAATCTTATTTTTATTTTCTATACTTTGGATTGCTTCTTCCGTGATTAATGTTCTTGCCATTTTTATTGGAGAAAATAAAACATCCTGTCCCTCACTTAATTCCTGTAACAAAATCAATTGGACTATTTCTGACTCCCCTGGCTTTAATGTTATTTTGCTTTTCAACTTAGCGAAAATCTGCTTTTCCTCTTTTACTTTGGCTTTAACATTCTTATTTTTATTATTTTCATTAGAACTTGGTAACAATTTTCCATCATTTACATTATCGCTAGTGCTACAATTTTGCATATCAGAACTTTTTCTATCGTTATCGCTTTCATTATTCTCACTTTATCTTCATTCTCATTATTGCATTCATTATAACAATTATTTATTTCCTCACATTCGTCGTCATCAGTATTATAATTTTCATAATTACTATTATATCTATTTTCATTACGAATTTTCTGCCTTTGTGGTTTTTGATTCGAACTCTGAATTGGGTCTGTATTACTTTTATACAATTTAATCATAGTCACGAAAAAATTATTTTTGCATGCCCTTTCCCCAATTCTAAATGAAAATTGAATGCAATTTAAAAATTCTATATTTTCTTTAGTAAATGTCTGAAGTATTACTCTTCTTGTTATGTATTTTATTTTTACATTTTTATTCTGTTTTATTTTTGACATGTTTCCAAATCTATAATACTAACTTGAGCCCCACTATCAATTACACTAATTATTTTTACTTCTTTGCAATCTATTTCTATCATCGGTAGTTGTGGGCTAGATGCGATTTCAAATTCGCTTGAAAGGATACTTTTGGCATCATATTTTATTTTATCATTATTTTCATAATTTTATCCTCGCTTTAAAATTTTATAGTTTTGCCAGTCCTCTCCATTTTTGTTATGTCCATATGTTTGTGAACCAAATTCATTTATTTTTCTGGAATTTGTATGGTTCGTTCCTCGTTTCCAAATTCCAGCTCTTAGTTTAAATTATTATTGTTTCTCTTATATGTGTTTGATCTTATATTTCCTCTGTTGCACCCCCTAAAATTTCCTCTTATACTTTGCCTGTCTTTATTTTCTATGTTGGTTTCTAATTGATCGTAATAATTTCTTTGATCATTATTATTTCCCTGATATTCCCTATGATTTCTATTATATCCTCCTTGTTAATAATTTTGAAGATTTCCGTTTCTGTTTCCTCTGATATAATTTGTTTGCTCAAACCCATGTTGCTGATTCTTATTTTCCTTGGGATTCCTTGCTGACACAGTATTATATGCATTGTACCAGCAATTTGAGAAATAATGTCCATTATTTCCGCACCCTATGCAAAATTCAACTTGATCCATGGATTGATTTTGGATATTTTGCAATTTTAAGTTATTGATTTCTAAAGTCAAATCTTGAACCTGTGTAGTAAGTAAAATTTCTCTGAGTTCATTATTTGATTCTTCTGGAGTCCTATTATTAAAAATTAATTAAAAAAGTTCGGCATCTTTTATGGCATCCTCAAACCGCTGCAGATCTTTTTTCTTTACTTCTATTGCCAAATCCGAGCGTAATGCGCTAATGAACTTTCCCAACATTATTTTATTGGCTATTTTCTCTACCTCTCCATCTGTTGCATCATTAAGGTTAAAAAAATTACGTGCTGCATTTTTTATTTTTAGCTCAAGCTCGTTCACTGACATATCAGACGTTTGTTTTATCATATTAAATGCGCCCTGTTCTTGCATTATCGTTATTCTGTTTGCAAATTTCTTTGTTAGTAATATCTTTACCTTATCAAACTCATTTTTGTTTTGTAATTCTGGGTTTTGAATTAAAGACTGCATATCTTTATCTTTTAATCAGGTTTTAATGATAGCCTCTTTATGCTCTTCCTTCCAACTTGCTAACTCCGCTAATTCATCAAATTGTTTTATAAAGAAATTTATATCTTTCTCCTTACTTCCACTAAATAATGGCAGGACCTGCATTACTGAAATAGCCATATTTTTATTATTTCTATCTAATTTACTATATTTTTTATTTGATATTACTGAATATTTATTCAAACCTGAACTCCTTGTTGTAATTGAACTTTTAACCACTTTTTTAACTGGTTCCATTCCTATATCCCATTTTTCTAAATACGCATTCGATCTCATTAAGAAGAATCATTTTTTTTTTTCACATTGATAATACTTAACATAATATTACATATAACATAAGGAAAAATGAGAATTCTGCATAATATTTTCACAGCAATCTATGTCGCCACCAGTTGTCCAACCGTATCAGTTTATTATTATTCCTTTTACTTTTATTAATTTCATAAATTATTATTTTATTACCGTTAATGCTAAAGTCACGACACCAAATGTGCTGATTATTCTTATTTTTGTATATATTTACTCTATCGTAAAATACAGTTAAATAATTAATTATTAATCAGTAGATTAACCATACATGCAAAAAATGCACTAAAACTCACTGTTGTATACATTGCGTTGGTGGCTGCAAAGCCCATCTAAATTTAGCATAACAGGATAACTAAGTTAGAACTAAAAGGTTAAAAGGAAAGGAGCAACATTTATTTCATTACATAATTATCTTACACTTTTAAAATTGACAAATTATAGAAGTATCATTCTATTCGAATACATGTAAAAGTGGTTGGAGAGGTTGTAATGCCAAATAAGTAATATTTTGGTGGGACGAATTAATTAGTTTTTTTTAACACAATTTTTGAAGACATCCTCATATAATTTTAATTGTACTGTACCTGAGAAGGTCCTTAACACCTTTGAAGAAGCGCACAGAGGCTTTTCCATACTTTACACTTTTTTTTAACACCAGATGTACATGCGAGCTCTCCTTTGAACTCATCCATACATCAGAGGCACTGACACCAAATCTAACTGCTACTGCAGCTTGCTCTTCAAAAATGCAACTGACTTGACCCCTGCTTGACCTTATATTATACTCCCCACATTCCCCTGCTTCCACCATTTCTCATATCAATTATTTAACATTTTAGATTTCTGGCATTACATTGTGTTTGTAAATTATGGAATCAGGATACTTTTCATGAGTGGTAGCAATGGAATGATAAAATTTATTGATATCTTCAAATTTTGGTAACTTAAATTATCATTCTGAACCGTTTGGATCCCATGGAATTTTCAACAGAATACTTTCACCTATTTTTTTTTTCTAATAATGGAAAGCCTCTGTAAAAACTCTTTTTCATTGTGTCCTGCCTTCACTGTCCACATGATCTACGTTTCTTGAAGAAATAATTTCAATTGAATCAATCCAGTTTGTGATGTATTAGAGTTTTAAAACTTTCTGTTCTAAAGTAAATGCATTTTTTTATATTAATATCTGTTAAAAAAATATCCACCCTTGCATTGCTCTAGTGGAAATAACCACTGGTTACTGCACTTCACTTATTTCACAGGCAAGACTCGTGTATTATCAGCCCTGGATGGTTACAGAAACAAAAAATCAAGAAAAATTCCAGGTACTTTAATAATCTGGAAATTTGGACAAATTTTCATAAAATTGGGAAATTTCAGAACTAAATTTATGAGCTGCATCATTTTCAATCTCATTTTGATACTTGTAATCGTTAATATCCACATGCATTCCAGAAGTCCTATCCCATGAATAGAATAGAATACCATAGATATGTCTATCCCCATGGATGTCAATTGTTGATTTGAAGAGGTGCGTATTTTCATAATTGTCAGAATTCAAAATCCCCAAATTTCCACCCTTTTCTTCAAAATTCCAAATCAATTTAACATTATCACTCTTTTTTGCAATTTAACTTATATTAATTTTTATTTGCCATCTCCTCCTAGCATTTTAATATTCTAAATTGCACATACTTACTGGCAAATGGTAATTTTTCTCCTTAATCATTCACAAAATATACCAACATCCCCTGCAACTTTTGATTCTCACACGTAAAACACCTCAATAACGCAAGTTGTGAAAAAAGTGCCTCCTTTTTAAGCTGAAAAGGTATTCTAGCACATGTTTGGGTTTGCTAGAAGTTGCTAACACAGTTTCGCACATCATGTAGATGTTTGGTGCCAATGGCACATTTTTGCCTTATTGGCAATATGCTAGTATTTGCTACTCGGGAGTGTGTATAAACACACAGGAAAGGTTTCACTAACTTGGCTGTTCTTGGGAAGAAAGAAATTTCATTGACGGATATTTGAATCTAAGCAGTAGGAGAGAGAACATGTGAGTTTTCTAGTGCCACTGCAACAATGCTTTTGCTGGGCATCCACAGTCAGCAGTAAAGTCCCATTTCCTTGCACCTGGATGAAAGCAATATCCATACCTGTTTGTAGGCTATAGCCTCCATGCTTATGCTTATCAGTGAAGGGGGGATTCAAAAAGGGGGTGGTATTAATATTATGTATTCATTATACATTATTCAAGCTGAACAATTTTAATTTCCAGGAGAATAAAGATGTGTTTTATTTTAAAGATGTGTGTGGGCAAAAACACTTCGAAACATGTCACTTTAAGTAAAGTATCGCAATTTTCTCCGAGGTCATTCTTACAACATATATTCTTACAACTAGGAAAAAATTTAACATGAAATTAAAAAAAGTTTATTTTATTTTTTTAAATTTATTTAGTTAATGCATTGTACCGAAGTATAACATTCTAAAAAAAAAAAAGAAATACTAGCAGAAATTGTATGTTGACTTAGAACTAATAATAATCACTTGATAATAACATAGAACATCGGAACACAACTTTATTCAATATTTTACATCTCATCAAATCATCATTTACTCTTTGCAACACAATTGCCACACGACTGCCCTAAAATCCCGATTGCCAACTTATTTTTACAAACTTATAACTTACAACTTTTAAACATGTTGACTTGACCATAGAGTTTAATATAATCTGTTACATTCAGCCATGCTATAAAGGAATGTCCTCATTCACAATTTGTTGACCGCTATCATCATCATTGTTATATTCATCACTGTCCATAGTTCGAACCCACACCCACATCAGTGGACTAGAATTGAGTCTGATATCTCGAGGGAAATATCCCAAATTGACTGGCTTATTTCCTGGCATTTCAAATAGATTCATAGTTGCAATATTAATATATCTTTTTTTGTTTGGTTTTATAGCAATACATAATCGAAATTCATTGAGTAAGTCACATAATTGTTGATGTTGAATATGAGTGATAATAGGGCTAACATTTATTTGATCACTAGCCGCCTTCGGCGACCATCCTGTTTGCTACCCTTGAAAATTCTGACCATGGCAAACTCGCTGGCACCATAACCATGTGGAGTTGTTGGTAAGGTAACTATTTGAACCGGACCAATTTAGACTGGAACCCAGTGGGGAAGGCATCCATAGGGACCGTACCTACCTTCCCCTACTACCAACCTCTGGAAAGGAATACAGTTAAACAGACCCACATGTTTAACGTGATCATACTCCGCATGAACACTGCAGCAGTTTTCGCAGTGGCGGGAATCGAACCAGGGCCAGGGCTTACTAAGTGCAATTCCTGTCTGCTAACCACTGGGTAACCATGCCCTTAACCCCATGGAGTTAAGTTTGGTTTAGTTTAATGACGTTAAAACTAATAATGAAATTTGAAGGCACTGCAACAATCTCCATGCCAATTTAGACCGGAACCCAGTGGGGGAGGCATCCACAGCGACCGTACCCTCCTTCCCCTACCACCAACCTCTCGGAAGGACTTCTGACCTACCAGAAAGGTATAAGGTAACTATTTGGATGGCCAGGAAGTGCCACCCAATTTAGACCGGAACGCAGTGGGGGAGGCATCCACAGGGACTGTACCCTTCTTCCCCTACCACCAACCTCTCGGAATGACTTATGGACCCACATGTTTAATGTGATCGTACTTCGCGTGAATACGGCAGCAGTTTTGGCAGTGGCGGGAATCGAACCTGGGTCTACCGAGTGCAATTCCCACGTGCTAACCACTGGACTACCGCACTCTCGACCCCGTGGAGTTAACAAAGTTTGATTTAGTTTAATGGCGTTAAAACTAATATTGAAATTTTAAATTGAAAAATAATGTTCTAGTGGGGGTTCTTGAAAATTGATTTGTAAAGTGAATTTATTCTGATGTTTGTGAACTGTGGTAACCCTGTGGAGTTAACAAAGTTTGTTTTAGTTTAATGACGTTAAAACAATAATTTAATCATTTAAATTTTATAATGACCATATGCTAAGCTCTTAATTCATCATTTAAAATATAACGTAATTTTCTAATAAACAATATAATTTCATATGATCATATTCTAAGCTCTTAAGTCCATCATTTAAAATATATTGTCTAACCCGATGCACAATCTCCGTAACTTTCTTTTTATTTATTTTTTTTCCATGGAAACACCGTAATGCCCCCTCCACCTCCAGTGCATCTGCGCACGCAGAGCATGTAGGAGAAAAATCGGAACTTCCCGAGTATTCTCCGAGAAATTTAAAATCATTACTTTAAAATCCGGATCGGGCGGCTATTTATCAGATGTTTGAGTTTTCTAAAAATGTAAATTATTAATCGAAATTGTAGGAACTTTTCTCGATGCTAGGTGTTCTCGATAGGTGTGTCTTGAATCGAGGAAGGAAGCAGTTTAACAAATTCTAATGCATTTTTTAAAATTATTTTATTGCTTAATTTGAGTTGATTTCCAGTTATCAGATGATGCATTATTAAAATTGTGTTTATATTTTCTGATTACTAAAGCTGTATATTTATTTTAACGCCCAGGTTCTAAAATTAATTTTTGAGAAAAGAACAAACAGTACTTTGTTTTAAAACAATTTTTAGTTTTTCTAACTACAAGACGGCTCCACCTCATACTCGCTAAGCTCCCCAAATATCTGTAACTCACTTTGCGAGTCAGGAGGCTTTGCCTCCCACTCGCTGGTGCTCGCAGAGTTCCTTTCTCGAACTATTTTAAGCCAATCTATAATTTAAATCTGAAAACAGCTTTTTTTCACCATGTTTCCATATTATTTCTCTACAAATGTACAAGATTTTATTTTTTTTATATGTTATAGATTTTGCGGTACGAGACAAAGAAATTCGATGAACACATCGCTACAGTAGAACATTTTTCATTTTAAAAATGCATTAAAAGTATAATAACTCGTAAACTACATTGGAATTAAAAAAAGAGCTCCATCATATGAAAATTCAGCTGTAGGTACATGCCATAAAAAATTTGTGGTCTTGCTATTCTTAGTCTGTCCAGGACGCGAACTCACAGCTCAAATATTTTGTCTTTGACATTAAATATTTCTTAAACTAAAATGTAACTCAGAAAATGGCTTATTTCAACTTATTCACCAGACATTTTTCTACACCCAATTTTATGTTTTTATATACTATAGTTTTTGTGGTATGAAGAAGAGAAACAAGAAATTTGTCAAACAGTGGAGGCGGTGGTCAGTTATTAACACTTTACAATAAAGTTGAAAAGTGTTTATGACTTTGTTCATTCTGTCTGTCTGTCTGTCTGTCCGAGCAAGATAACTGCCGTAAAAATGACTTTATCAAAATGAAATTTTAGTATATTGTTCAGACGGTCTGTGGGACCTATGGGAATATAAATGAATAATATCACCCAATTAGTTTTGGATTGAAATCGCTGATGACTGAAACGTTACTTAACCCTTTAAGCGTGTCATTTATTTTCCTTCGCTCGCACTGCAGTGGGGAGTTTTTTTTCTTCCATACCCTTTTCCCCATTGATTGCACGTTGAATGAGAAGGTGTTGTAAGTATTAAGTAAATAAACATGTATAATAACAGATAAGTAAATAAAAAAACATACAATTCCAGTTTTTAATAATTCCTCTTGGTGTAATAAATTTTAAAACAGTGAATATAACAAGCAACTTCGCAGTCTGGACACCATGTCTTGGTTTCAAGCTTCTTGCCAGTTTTATTGGAAGCATAACATATAACAAATTGCCTAGTTGGCTCTTTTTTGTAGGGTGTGAGATAACTTACGTTTTGCTGAAATAAGATTGAAAGCATTTGAGGCCTTCATTGCTTTGAATGTGAAAACCCAATGAAACTGCATTTATTTTACGCTCGTTTACGAAATACTGCCTCTGATAAAATTTAGTTTGTAGGACTATTACTGCCATCTAGTGCAAAATATTGTAAACACAGTTAATATCTCATAAAATAATCATATGACGTATTATTTTCGCCAAACACACAGGAGTTTCGGCTTTAAAAGTGCATGACGAGTCTACCTCGTCAAACCCTCTTAGCAGTAGTACAATGTGTGATGAGTTGAACTCGTCAACCACACTTAAAGGGTTAAACAAAACTAACGATGATGCAGAAATATTATATGACTTCGTTCAGTGGGACAGAGTTGATATAATGTGAGTCAAATTGAATTGTGAGACATGTCAGTGTTTTGAGAGCAGATTCAGCTGTTTTGTCAGTTAGTTGAGCATTTTCATGCTGTCTTATTGTGTCTGACAGTTATTTTGGGATCTTGTAAGACAGCTATATTGTCATTAGCTGTAAATCATGCCTGCTTTTAAATAAAAGTGTTAGTTATCCAGAATTTTGGATTCATTTTTGTATCCTAAGAGCAAGCACGCCCGTAATTTAAGAAGATATGTCATTACATTATTAATAGTTAACATTCTCATGCAGTGCTTTGAATCTAAAGACTTTTTTTTTAACATTTCAGGTTTTTGAATGGTTATTATGTTGGAAGTTTATTCTCTCGCACATGCACATATATATTCTAGAAGGTATGCTCGTCATATTATGGGTTGCAAAATGTCACCGCCCACCGGGAACTGCTATCCATGGGAACACGAGAGTCATGCAATCAATATTATTTTCTATACCTCTACCTAACGAAACATGTTATGTCATCCTCTAACAAAAGACAATTAATTTGCGAACTCCTGGCAAAATGTATCTGTCCCTGTAGTATATGAAAATAATAAGTCCTGCAAAGTGACAAGGATTATCAAGGAAATTGAATTGAATTTTCATCAATTATGCATCATTTTCATTAATTTAGTGTCATTTTATCAATTTGGTCATTTCATTTAATTTTCTATGTTCTAATTTTCTCTATTTTGCAGAGTTTGTAGCTTTTTCACTTTTCTTCAGGAGTTTATCACTTCTATTTTTTCCTATTTTCAGGTGTTCATCCCTCCTATTTTTGGGCTCAACCCTCCCATTTTCCTTTCTAATTTTGGCTGCTGTCCCTAGTAATTAGTGGAGCATTTAGGTCCTGTTTGGTTGTATATTGTTCCTGCTTACTTTGTGCTTGTTAATGAACCTTAGCTATCCACAGAAATTGAACTCATTTTTGTGTTCCATGATTCCTGAGGATACGTTCATAACAGTATTAACTTTTAGATTTGCATTTTCATGGGCTAGTGATAGATTTTGCATCAGTTAGCCATAGTTGGGATGATATTTCCAATATAGGGGTTTCAACCAGCAGAAACAACAAGCACACAACTATAATAGAGGGTCATTTATTTCACTTCTTTAAGACGTACAAAACTTAAAAAGGAGCGTAAATACGCTCTTCATCAGTGGCTACATGGAAATAGGAATGATCGTTCATATATAGACCAGAAAAGGTGATAAATTTGCATTAATACAATTATCAATAAACTTATGTTTATCTAAGGAGAATCCAAAAATACAAAACATTTTGCACAGATTCAAAAAATCGAGCATAAATCACAAAAAGAACAGTAAAAATTTACAATTTTATTACAGAATTTTCAAATTCAAAAATTTTTTTTAAAAAATGGGGGCAATCAGGTCCAATCCCCGAGAGGATGACGTCAGAGATAACTATGAAGAGACTTGAATTGCATGGAGTCGAGAATGAGTCGTCAAGCATAACTAAAAGTCTGAAAGGGGTCAAAATTACAAATCAACTCACGGTAAACATAAATAAAGAGGGACTCAAAAAGGAGAATATTACGAGAGTTATTACAATAATGCATAAGAAGGAAAGTTCTTTCAAAAATGGGCCAGAAATTTTCTTTAACAGCAAAATGAGCAAGGGCCGTAGAAAGTTTACCACCTTTGACATCCCTAGCATGTTTTGCCAAACGGATACCAATAGTACGTTTTGTACTGCCAATATAAAATTTAAAGTTACCATCGATGGACAACAGGGGAACCACATACACCCCAGCAAAGCTTTTAAAGTCATCCCTATCACCCAGCTTATCAGACCGAATCCGGACAACTTTAAGCTAATAGGGATGACTTTAAAAGCTTTGATGGGGTGTATGTGGTTCCCCTGTTGTCCATCAATGGTAACTTTAAATTTTATATTGACAGTACAAAACGTACTATTGGTATCCGTTTGGCGGAACATGCTAGGGATGTCAAAGGTGGTAAACTTTCTACGACCCTTGCTCATTTTGTTGTTAAAGAAAATTTCTTGCCCATTTTTGAAAGAACTTTCCTTCTTATGCGTTGTAATAACCCTCATAATATTCTGCTTTTTGAGTCCCTCTTTATTTATGTTTACCACGAGTCGATTTGTAATTTTGACCCCTTTCAGATTTTTAGTTATGCTTGGCGACTCATTCTCGACTCCATGCAATTCAAGTTTCTTCATAGTTATCTTTGACGTCATCCTCTCGGGAATTGGACCTGATTGCCCCCATTTTTAAAAAAAAATTTTTGAAATTGAAAATTCTGTAATAAAATTGTAAATTTTTACTGTTCTTTTCGTGATTTATGCTCGATTTTTTGAATCTGTGCAAAATGTTTTGTATTTTTGGATTCTCCTTAGATAAACGTAAGTTTATTGATAATTGTATTTATGCAAATTTGTCACCTTTTCTGGTCTATATATGAACGATCATTCCTATTTCCATGTAGCCACTGATGAAGAGCGTATTTACGCTCGAAAGCGCTCTGGCCTTTTTAAGTTTTGTATGTCTTAAAGAAGTGAAATAAAAGACCTTCTATTATAGTTGTGTGCTTGTTGTTTCTGCTGGTTGAAATCAGACGTGATGCCAATTTTATTTATTTATAGGGGTTTCATTCTAATACAAAATATCCTTGTTAGTAAAGAACGCAAATATTTTTTCATCTTTTATTTCTATGATGCCACTTTAAATATCTGTAACATGATGTATTATATGAAGTGAAACCTCTAAAAGTGTCTATCAAACACATTGTAATTTCCGTATACTTGTAATGGCAAATGCATGTTTAAAGCAAATAGTATAATAGCTATCAGCATTGATTTTGCTGAAATGTTTAATAATTCACCCATATTTTTAGTTACTTTAAAAAGCGAGTTTTTATAGCATGGTCTCTTTGCCTTTCAGTGGAATTTGATAATGTATTTTGTGTGTATTTCAGATGAAACACCACTTCTTGCTCTGTCATCATCAGAAGTGGCAGTAAATAGGTCCCAGGAGAATATGAATGCAGACTTAGAAATTGTCTACCAGTGCATGCATTCTAGCCTTAAGCCTACCCAATCATCCCATTCAGAATATACAAAGTCACCCAAAAGTTCTTTTGAATCAGAGTCAGCTCAACTGACTAATGATAATGACTGTGAAATGATAACCGCCTATTTAGAAAGTAAATCTGTGGAACAGGATGTCTCCCCACTGCACAAAGGTTCATTACTGGAAGGTCGCCATTCTTCATCTCCTGTGATATTTGAAGATGATCTATCGCATAATAATGAAAATTCACAATTTCGAGCTTCTCAAAACTCTTCTTCTAATCCAGATGAATTGGATGTACATAGTACAGAAAGTAATAACTCAGATGATTCAGTTAAAATATTAAAATTTCCTTCAGCATTGAGTACTAATTCATATAAAAATCCCAATGAAGATGGCATGGAAAGCAATTCTGGTGGTTCCACATTGTTAAAGTTTACATCTCCCAAGAGGGTACCGTGTTCTGTACTCAGAGATTTAAGCTGCTCACATGAGTTCAGTCCTTTAAAGCATCAGCCCAAAATCGAAACTTTCAAATCCATTGACTGTTATTCAGATTTGAACACAGAGTTCAAACCTCCTGACTGCCTGAGCTTCAAGAAGCGTCTTTTAAGTTCCTCGGAAGGTTTGGACGAGAGGGAAACCAATTTGACTTTTGAAGAAAGAGTTAGATCATTACATTGTTCTTCAGGTCACCTTAAATGCTCAAAGAATGAAATGGCAGGGAACAGAAGGAACTTGGACTGTCCTGCTCTAACTGACACTGAGGACAGCATCATTCCAGTGGAATTTAACGATTCCCAGTTGTTTTCGAGCGATATGTCTTCTACAAAGAAAGCCACTGAACTTTCCTTTTGCAAGCAAAATATATATGCATTGCATTCTTCACCCAGTGATAGAAATATCGCCCCATCCAACCACTTTTGTGACTCTGATGCGCCATTGAACTCTAAAGTGACCTTGTCGGCGAATTCAGCTCAAGAATCAAGAACTTTGTTTCATCATTCTAATGAAAGAGCCAGAAAAGATGCTGTTTATCCTGAAGTCCTTTTTTTTAGTTCCGATGATGAGATATTGCCTTTTGAAAGTTCATCTTTACATACCTCAAAAGTGGAAAACAAACGGGATGTAACTCTTCCATTTGCTGGAAAACTTATTGGGGAATCCAAAGCAGATGGACGTGTAAGTAATTGCATTTTTTTTTTTCCTTTTAACTAAAAGTAGTCTTATTTCACCATGAGTACCCATAGAACTTTTTCCAGGTAGGGATGACCACTGAATAATCAGAAAAGAACTGACTTAAAAGTAAGCTATACAACTAGAGATGAGACAGGCTCGTGCTCTAAGGTATTAAGTGGAATTCAGGCTTGGGCTCCAAACTATTTGAAAATGTTGATAAAAAAGATAAAATGCATAAATCATTATCATTTTTTGCCATTTTGTATCATCCAATTCTTGAACTAAAAGTAGTCTTATTCCACCATGAGCACCCATAGAACTTTTCCCAAGTAGGGATGACCACTGAATAATAAGCAATCAATCCAACAACAGCAATCCTAGCAACAAGGTCCTTGTCGGAGTCGATGGGGGCTATCGTAGATGAGACTTTTCGTATGGCCCCTTAAGAAAAAGTCGAGACAGGAGAGATCAAGCGATCATACCGGCCAAGCTATGGGACCACTCCGACCAATCCATTGCCCTGGGAATGTAGCATCTAAGGTGTGCCGCACATCCACTCTGAAATGGGGTGGTGCTCTGTCGTGTTGGTTTTAATGTTGGCAGGCACATGTTGCAGTAACTGTGGCAATACCTCCTGTAAAAATAGGAGGTATGTTCTGCCGTCCAGTTGGCATGGTAGTAGATATGGACCAATCAAATGATCATGGCTCTGTACCTAATTGGTGGAAACACATAATTTTTTTTTGTGGATATTCTAGAATATATACTTATTGTCAAACAGCAAGCACGATGATAACATTTTAATTAAAACCTTGTTATTTTTGCTTCAATATTGAAAACTATAAAAATAAAAATTTAATTTCAGAAAAAACAATTTTTTTTCAAAATGAAATTTAAATTTCCTGATAATTTTTTTAAATGTTCTTTATACAGTAACCTTCTTACCATAAAAAAATTAGAGATATGTTGTTTGAAAAATGTGAGATTTTTTTTTTTAAGATGTAAAATGGCTGTATTTTCATAATATCAATATTAAAAATAATTGACCTAGTAAATAATTTAGTAATAACTAATCGCATTAGTTTACATATTAAAAACATAACATTTAAGAAAATTATTATTGATCCATATCAATTTTATAGGAGGAATGCTGTTATAAATACAAGGAAATATTTCTCTTTTAATTTACCATATTGATAACTAAACTACCATATATATATATATATATATATATATATATATCCATATACAGTCAAACCTGTCTATAACGATACTCTAGGGACCGAGAAAAAATATCGTTATAGACAATTTATCGTTATAGACAGGGCTGAACTTGCTACATTCTATAAAGGAAGTTATTTAACATGGGTGTGACATTATTATAACAATATATATTGAACTTGTATTACTGAATAACACTACAGTATTATGTTGAACTTACATTTTTAATTAATGTATTACAGATTAGGAAAAAAATATGAAACATATGCAGTGTCTTATGAACCTAAATCATAAGATTCAAATTGCTGTTCGAAAATGTAACACAGTTTATATTTTAATTACATTTCTATTATGCAATTTAAAAATGAATAATTATAATGGTAAAAATAAAAAAATAAAATTTCAGTTATATTTTTAATTCAAAAATCAAGAATACGTCATAACTGAAATGAAATACATAACGTACAGAATTCGAATCCTTAAATAGGATGAAGAAATTTTAACATGCGAAATAATCCTATACTTTCGTTTGCTTGGATTTTTGCAGAGAATGCAGCCATCATACACATATTTTTTAAACCTTCTAGCGAATTCAGATATACATCTGGACCATTTGGTAAAGTAGGAATAAAATTCTGTAATGTTTCGATCATTTTAACAGCATCTTCAGCTGTTATGTTGTGTGGTGATTCCATTCCACACTCCTCACCTTCCACTTCGCTAACATCATCATTTTCTTTCAGTTCTGCAATTATGTCCTCATCGGTGTTCCCACTGAACACTAATAAACCTTAATCCAAATTCAAACAGTCTTCTGGATTTATTGAAGAGTGCATATTCGTGGAAACTTTGAATTCAAAGAATTACTTAGGTGCAGCACACAATTTTCTTCTTCAGAAAGATTCTTTTGAGAATTCTCATCGCTGTCAGACTCTTCTTCATCACTGCACGAGCTGAAATTAAAACCTGCCTTCCGCCAACAATTTCGTATGGTAGATAACTGCACAGAACTCCAAATGCCAGAGATTATGTCAGATGCTTGTTTAATATTTATGTCAAAGGGTTTGGCAATCTTGTTTTCCAATTTAAAAAGGACGTTTTCAATCATACGTTTTCTGTAGTAGCCTTTCACACATTTAATGATACCTAAATCCAGCGGCTGCAGAACTGATGTGCAATTGAGTGGGAAGTAATAGAGTTTAACATTTTTCAATTTTGGTGGTTTATTATAGGGAGTACAGTTATCTATAATTAAAGCAATTTGTTTCTTTTTCTTTTACATAGCATTGTCAATATCTAGTAGCCATTGATTGAATATTTTTTCCATCATCCACGCTCTTTTTTTTGCCGTATAATCAAGTGGTAAGTTTTTTGCATTTTTAAAGCATCTTGGTTTCATAGATTTTCCTATCACTAGGAGCTTCAACTTATCCGTTCCAATACCATTTGTACACAACAACACCGTCAGTCTCTCTTTCGATTTCTTCCCGCCTTTGTAATTTCCTCTCTTATATGCCAACGTCTTCTCTGGCATGAGTTGAAAAAACAATCATGTTTCATCTGCATTGTAAATGTTGTCAGCAGAATACTTTTCTCAATTTTTCTTAATTCACGCTGCTTCCATGATTCAACGTCATCTATGAGCACAGACTTCTCTTCGCCATTAATTACTTGAAACAACATTCCATGATGGTCACGAAACGAAGCGAGCCATCTATTGCTTGCTTTAAAATTCTCGTTTCCTAGCATGGTTGCAAATTTTTTTGCTTTTTCACATATCAGTGGTCCATTTATTGGGATATTTTGTGCTCGCATTTCCTGGAACCACCTAATGGTTGCTGTGTCAACATCTTCATTCAAAGCACCTTTCATTCGTTTATGCTTCAAACCTATCTTTCCATTTTTTCCAGCCTCCTCAAAATCCTTTCGTTTTCTTAAAAACATCGCAATTGTTGAATGAGGGATGCCATATTTTTTAGAAACTTCCACTTGTTTTAGCCCACTGTCGATATCTCTGATTACTTTTAGTTTCTCCTGAAAAGAAATCGTTTTTCTTGGGGCCATTTTTGACACTATACACTACCGTACTAACACTGCGTACATACAAGAGCTTTTAACACGAAAAGTCACACATGTCCTTTCGTCTCCTTCCCGGTCGTCCATCTCGCTGCTCTAAGTCCTCTGGACGAGCCGGACGGCCTGGGGCTTTCACATGTCCTTTCGTCCTCTGGATGAGTCGGACGGCCTGGGTTTTCCACACATGTCCTGTCGGTTTTCCAGTGTCAGCCGCAACAGTCAATCCATTTTTTATCTTAAGAACTGTGTTCTCATTGCAAGAGACATTTCCAATAAAGTTAATTGACAAGTTCGTCGGGCTTTACTGCTTTTAACTTTCCTGATCAATGAAGTTTCCTCTGCTGTTCCCCTTTCACTGCTTTTGTTTGTACAAACTTGTATATATTAATTTGCATACCTGCCAACTTTTACGCATTATGCATAAAATTTACGCATTTTAACTGCTCTTTACGCTTTTATGCATGTATTGCTATATTTTACGCATTTCCGCATTTATTTGAATTTTTTAACATTACTAGGGAATCAATCTCTGACGAAATTCTCCGGCTTTTTTTGTTTAAAATTTATCAATTAACCAGACATGGTATAATATCTCGGAAACACCGATTTTCCTCTTTTTTAGCACTTGTTTCTACCATTCCCGGGATCGTAGCAAATCCATAATAAAATGCAGGGTAATACCAATCAAATTAATGGAGATTTACGGCCACGTGTAATGTAAATGAAGATCTCGATCGCTTATTTTATGAAAGTAATAAATATACTTCTTCAAAAGTTGTCTAATTCAACATAAATCGCTAAAATGTTATTTTGTTCATTAATTTCGCATAAACACTGCGATTGCGCAATTCAGTTTGTTCTTATGAATTGCCGAGAGTACAAAAGTATCTTTTTCCATCCATCTCAATCTTCTAAATTTTCATTTTTGATTGACTAAACTAGCATATTTTCATGTTCTAATTAGTTATTATGGTTAATTTCTTAATTATTCTCGCATAAACAGTGCGATTGCGCAATTCAGTTACTTTGCGTGAATTGCCGAGAGTACGTTAGTATCTTTTCCCATCCATCTCCATTATTTAAATGTTGCATATTAGATCGCCTAAACTAGCTTATTTTCATATTCTGATTAATTATTGCGGTTAATTTCTTAATTATTTTCATATAAACAGTGCAATTGCGCAATTCAGTTACTTCTTGTGAATTGCCGAGAGTACGTCAGTATCTTTTCCCATCCAACTCCATCATTTAAATGTTGCATATTAGATCGACTAAACTAGCTTATTTTCATATTATGGCTAATTATTAAACTAGCTTATTTTCATATTAAGGTTAATTTTTTAATTATATTTGCATAATACAAATTTTTCTATTTTGAAAAATCGGTATGAACTCTGTGAAGGGATATTTTCCAAAAAGTGGTATTAAAACAATGATTTAGGCAAATAAAAAGGAAACCATTTTGGCAGGAATATAATTCAGTGCTATTTTTTTAATTATTATTATTAAAGATCTATATTCGTTACTCTCTTTAGTGAAAACTTGTGTTTTACCAAACATAAATATTTGTTTTCATTATAAAGTAAATTTCATGGTATAAAACCTTTATATATTTTTTGTTAATTCATTGTCCTAAAATTTTATAAAATTGGTGTCTTGTATTTTCATATTCTACCAGTACTATGCCTGATATTTAATGCAGTATTTTTTTACTGCAGGTACTTGTACATAGTTAAATTCATTAGAAATGTCATTTGCATGTGTAATTAAAAAAAATCATTATAAATGTCATCCACGCAAAATTTTACACATTCCAATTTTCCCAGGTTGGCAGGTATGAATTTGTAAATACACTGATCATATTGCCAACTGATAACACTATTGTTAAATTGAAAACACTTTCATCTTTTATTATCAACCTCCTATGTCATTTTGTATTTACTTCATCATCTATATCATATTGTGCAATGTCTCATTATTATTATCCTTGATGTTTTTCTGAATGTTTGGTGTCCATATTTGTGTCTGTTTACAGTACCTGTCTTCGTTATGTCCGTATTTCTCGCCTGTAAAACTGTCTGTCTTACGAATTTATTCTTAAATTTTAAAAAACTAGATTTCTAATAAACCTCCAGAGCGGCGGTCACTGTTCATGGAAGTCGGCACCTGCTAGCTTCCTTTCCCGGTCGTCCAACCAGCTACTCAAATCCTTGGATGAGTCGGACGGCCTGGGTCTTCCACATTCCACATGTCCTGTCGCTGCCTCCCCACTGGGCTCCGGTCTAAATTGGGTGGCACTTCCTGGCCGTTCAAACGGTTACCTTATACCTTTCTGGTAGGTTGGACGGTCTGTGTCTCAACAACATGTCCTGCCCCTGTGAAAGAATTTAACGAGCAAACAAGTTTGGATGGGTCGATTTTATGCAGGTGATACTGTATGTACAGAAAAGATGGTCATAAATCACGTGACAAACAGGTGGCTAAGGTGGAACAATAACCATTCACTAAAAGCGAACTGATCACAATTTCATAGAAGGTGATCCTATCACATTGTGCACGCACTCCCCCTTCACCCATTGTGTCAATCTCCGAGGAAAAGTAATGGGAATCACTTTTGTTGTTCGGAAAGTCGGTACATAGAACATTATTCCCCTTTAGGATGAACTGCCTTTCTGTCAAGTCTGCCATTGTAAAAGTCTTAGTCCAAAGTCCAAAAAGTCTTGGACACAACACAGGGGGAAAAGTTTGAAATATGCAAAATTATCGTTATATACAGGTTCACTCAAAAACAGATTATTGTTATAGACAAGTTCGATATACACTAAAACTATAGGAAATCCGCCAGGACTGTGGAAAATATCGTTATAAACAGGTTTATCGTTATAGGCAGGTTTCACTGTATATATATATATATATATATATATATATATATATATATATAAATAAAATGAAAGATTTTAATCGTAAATTATGCATAAACTACTGTATGTACAAAAAAACCCATCTCTAGCATATCTGTTACAAATGAGTAACTATAGACCAAGACTAAGGATAAAGATAGAAGTTAACATATCACTACAAAGGAAAGGGGGATGAGAAGAATATAAGGATACAAAATTCACAACTAAAAGTATATAAATATAAATAAAAATAAAAAAGAAAACACGGCAAAAATGAGAAAAGGCAATAATAATTAGCTCAAGATAAAAGATGAAGACATAGAGAACAATCAATTGAAACTACACAAAAAATGGCGGTTAGTTCGAAATTGCATTCTCATCAGGACAGCCATACAATTCGAATTAAAACCGATAGAATAGCCAGTTTCTGACAATGGCGATAGTATTTAACTATAGACACCATTGGAACTGTCTACTGGCTAGTGGAAGGAGAAAAATAAATCAATTGAATTACAAATCAGAAAATTAATACCTCCTCGAACAGAAATATGAACTCACAAGCATTGTTACCACGTGTAAGTGGAAGAAGCGACTGAGCATTTCACCTCACTTCGTCAATGCGAGTGGGCACCGGAATGAATACATTTGAACGATACATAATATGTATAGAGACTTTCAAAAATAGTAATCAGTATAGGACTCAGGACAAGTGGAAAATAGTCATTCGAAAATAGTAAACAGTAATAGACTCAGACCAAGTGGTAAGTTAGGTGATAAGAATGGATGAATTCTCAAAATTGAGTTATCCAATCAAAGATAAATAATGCATGTGTAAAATAATTACGTGGTATATTTGAAATTATTAATAATATTATTTACAAATACTTCCGGGTATTGGTAATTTTGACAAATGCGTTTAAGATTATTGATGTGGAGAAAGTGAAACCGAGGATCAGAAAGTCGATGAAATTTCTAAACAGAATACCTAATACACTGAAAAGCAAAAGATGAATATGAAAAACGAAAAGTATCACAAATGGCCGGGGTGAGTTGTGACCCCCACTCTCCGGTTAAGCAATGCTTTAAGCCATGACAACACTCCCGGAAGCTGATACTTATTCATAGAATGGCCTTATTACCATCAACAACCGAACAGCAAAAACCTTTAGCAAACCTGTAACTGAATGTAAAGGCAAATATTTAAACAGTTGAAACTGAGTCATAGGGAATTGGGAACAAGTGTGGATGGTGTTGAAATAGATTACAAGTTAATGATTGTACACATCGGGCAGTTTTGGTAAGAGTTTTGGAATTTGTAGAGACAGGTTTTTTATAGGCACTTCATATGTTAGCACATTGAGTGACTTGGAAAGTTTTTTCATGTGTCTTTCTTCTAAAGATTTTGATTTTTTGCTAAAGGTTTTCGCTGTTTGGTTGTTGGTGGTAATAAGGCCATTCTATGAATAACTATCGGCTTCCGGGAGTGTTGCCATGGCTTGCATTGCTTAACCGGAGAGTGGGGATCACAACTCCTCCCGGCCATTTGTGATACTTTTCGTTTTTCACATTCATCTTTTGCTTTTCAGTGTATTAGGTATTCTGTTTAGAAATTATATTTGTAAATATGTACAAGGGCAGCAGAGCGCCATGTTTGCATATTTTACGTATGAGTTTTTTCATGTAAGCAATCTCAAACTTACTTCTACATTTGTAAATTATTTATATATATATATTTATATATACATGTAATATTTGCTAGTCCAAGGAATTGACATTTCTCGTTATCACAAATCTACTTTATTAGATTAGAATCAAAAGTCGTTACATAATTGGCCGAGCTCCTGATCATTGACCATCTTTTACCAAATCTCAGTGCAGTCTGCCTCATTTTATCCAATGTATAGTTACAGCAGAGGGGGGCGGAGGGATATGGTGGTATGGGAAAGAGGTTGCCTTCACGTTCTTCAGACTTTAAAAAGTTATGCTAAAGCAGTTTCATAAAGTTTACGTAGAGGTTAAGATTAGTGACCATATATGGTATGATCAAGGTAAAGAGGAAGTGCTGGTAGACTTAGTTAATATTAGTGGTGTGGGATAGAATTTAATGTACTTGCAATACGTGCTGGACATGAAATAGGAATTTGGAATAATAATTATGAAAGAAATGGGCACGTAATTGGTAAAGGCTTAAAATTTATGTGTCATATATATACATTTATAATTGAAGAATTTTAATTTACTTGTATTATATATACCAGAGATTGATCATTTATTAACATTGTTCTGTATAGCAAAAATGACTATATATATATATATATATATATATATATATATATATATATATATATATATATATATATCTCCAAAAGGAATATGAAAGGGAAGAGAACAAAAAAGGTACCACAAAGTTACCGGGGGGGTTTGTGACCCCCATTCCCCGGTTAAAGCATGCTTAGAGCTGCGGCAAACACTCCCGGAGGCCTGTATCAATTTGAAAAGGTAGCACACCAAAAGTATTTAAAAATACCATACCAAAAATTGGAACAAAAAGGAACTTCACTATTTGAACACCAAAAATCAAGACAATTTACCCCATGACCAATACGTACAAGGTCATACCAAAATTGTTAAATACAGTACAGGATCTATTATCCGGACTGCTTGGGACTTCAGGAATTCTGGATAATGGGTTTTTATGTAATTCGGAACACTTTTCTAAAACTGCTGGAATGGTCTAAAATGTTATAGAAAATTATAATTCATTTTAAAAACATGTATTAAATACAGATTTTTTACAATCCATATGGAAAGATATACTTGGTTAACTAAAATGCAAATTACATATAATTATAGTATCAAATTTAGGGAAGATTAAAAAAATTTTTGAAAGAAAAAAATGTCTGAAAAAAATTGATTATTCAGGGTAGTTACTAGAAGTCTTTTTTTTTTTTGGAACATTTCAACTAAAGTGGGCCCTCACCATATTCATCTAATATTTTAGCAGAAGCACCTTTGTTCATATGTTTCAAACTATTTTAAAGTACTTTTAATAAAATTAAGATGAGAAGGATGTTCATTTTTAATTGAAATGAGAGATTCAACTATGGGTGCAAATATATCAAATTCTAATTTATGCTCTTCAAATGCATTTCTAATAAGCCTTATAATTCTAAATGCCTGAATAAATAAAAAAATTTAATTTCGTTATCCTAAACTCTCAATTTCATCAACAATATGCTTAAAAATAATATCCCAGCATAAAAAGCCCAAAAAATATATAAATATTAGTGGATGGAAACAGATTGAAAAAATGGAAAATATTTAAAAATAAAACGAAATATATCGGCGATAGTGTTTACATAAGAAAATTCTGCGATATTGCTAAACTGTCCTTTATAAAATACTAATTAATAAATGTAGCACGTTAAAACTCCATAAATATACTGCAATGGAACTTTTTGATAGGGTCAATTTTCGGTTCAAAATAACCATTTTCATCCAAATAATAGGATTTCATTGAAAGTGATTTTGATGTTGGAATTCCATCAACGTTTTTTAAAATATTAAAGATGTGTATATTTCCACGGAGATGAAAAAAAATCGGGTTTTTCCGAGAAAATGACAATTTTATTGCTTAGGTTAAGTATTTAAAGAGATCAATCAGAAGGCCCTGAATGACATTTTATAGCTGCTATATTTTTCTTCGCATTTCAGGAAAAGTTAACTCTCAGTAATTTCAAGAATTCCTTACTTAAACGTACTTTCTATCATCTCGGAAATGTGCTGATGACCTTTTTTTTTCAATCTTTTCCAATAAATGTTTGTGCAAAATAGTGTGAAATCTGTGCGGCACATCGCGTTTGAAGGGCGTAGACAAAGCAAATAGGATTTCTTTAGTGATATCGGAATATTTCTAGCGAAAAAGTTGGAATACTTCTACTGGAAATCAAAGTCCTGGAACAAAGAGCAGAAAAGAAAATGTAACGAATTCGAAAAAATCGAAACCTTTGTGTCTAGTGTGCCCTGCCCTATATACCCAGAAAAGAATGAAACGCTATTAAAAAAAGCACCTTGCTGCTACTTGTCCATAACTAAGGCTCCTATATATACAGGAGCTATATCCGTAACTAATGAAGAATGGAATGACATGTCTCGCCATGAAGACTAACTAGATAGATCCTTTTAGCCTTCATGTGTGTCACCCGTTCCAGATGCAGCCGCTTCAGAAATTTTCGGGGAAAACTGTTGGAAAAAAATCAATACATCGCGATTCACGTTCCCGTGAACGGGCGTTTATATGCAAATTTAGTATGAACGACTCTTTCCGTTCACCGGCGTGAACCGTGACGTTTTTCAACATGAGGTTTCATGCAAATCAGTTCTCAATGCGTGCGCATCTGATTTGCATATCCGGGGGCGTTTCAGGAAATGTCCATTCTCGGATATATAGGACAGAGGTTTCTTGAAGCAATCAGACTTAATAAGACATCGACACTGATAGTCTGATACAGGCAGACAGAAATGCTTTAGACAGAAGCACTGCGGAATATCGTTAGACGACAATTTTTAGTCGAGACGGACGCAGATGTGGTCAGTTTAGACCAGTATGTATTGAACGTTAAATTTACTTACATATGTTCGGAAGTCACGTTAAATATTTTCTGATGTCTTATCCTTTGGTTTTCCTTTGCCAAGTGTGATACCTACGATGGTGGCTGCAAATACACGCAAGTGATAGAGGTAGTATAGTTACTTACTACCAATGCTTCAAGGAATTTCTGTCTGATTATTTACAACTGCAAACTTTTTGTACATAGTATTTTTTTTTATGTTTTGTGGCATGGAAAATTACTTGGAATGTGTAATTTGCCTAGTTATGTTTCTCACGAAATAAAGTGAACGATGTTTTTCTTTGAAACTGGATCTGTGTACTTTTATGGCCCAGCCAACACTTATTGACTCTATGCCAGTGCGTACTTTGCTGTTCAACTTCAACTTCAAATTTTTAAATTTTCCAACAAGAAACGGTTATGGGCCAGTTTAACACCCAATAGAATCATAAGTGCAAGTATTTTAAAGAATCATTGTTCCAGTGTTCAGATGGGGGCCGCGCCTGGCACCATTTTGAAGTACGTGTGAATAACGAAACGTAACAGTGTAAACGTAAACAGTGTACAAGAGACTTTTACTTCTGTTTCTTTAAATCTACGAGTGGCCATGGAGGCAAGTAGAACGGAGTTGCTGACGCGAGACAACTACGTCACCTGGTGTACCGACATCTCATTCGTCCTCAAGGGAGAAGGATGTTTCGGACACGTAGACGGATCTGTTAAGCCTATTTAAGAAGATGCGAGTCACCGAGACTACGATGATTTTTATCGACGGAAAGACCGAGCGCTTGCTATCATCTACCAAAGCTTATCCTCGGAATACAAGGAGTTGATAAACGTCACAGACGAACCTAGTCAAGTATGGAATACTTTGAAAGAGCATTTTCAAGTGCCTTCCCGTGCTAATCTCGTGTGTCTACTAGACGAGTTCTTCGACATCCGGCAGGAGCAAGACGAGCCTGTTGACATATTTTGCTCAAGACTGCGGAAGGCCGTGACGAGGCTTAAAGACGCGAATCACCCCATTGATGACCTATATGTTTCATTCCAAGCTATGCGATACCTTCCGGAAGAATACCGGGGCATCGTTCAATTAATTTATAGATGGAGTGACTCGGACTTCAAGCTCAGCAAAATACAAGCGGAGCTATCAGCTCAGGAGAGCCGGCTTCGTCAACAAGCAAGTGACTTTTCTAAAACTGTGAGTCTAAATTCTGCATATTTTACTTCTGAGAAATGTGTAAATAGAGTAAAAGTATCTAAATTTAAATCTCAAAATGTATCTCAAAATGTGTCTAATGTAAATACTTCTAGTCATAATGTAAATATTTCTAAAAGTAAAATTAAGTGTTTTAAATATAACAAACTAGGTCATACCAAAGTTAATTGCCCTAAAAACAATGGATCTAGTATTATGGAATTTCTTGGATCTCCACATATTGAAGCTAATACTTTAATCGATCCTAACGATAGACTCAGCTGGGTAGTAGACACTGCTGCTATGCGACATTTCTGTAATAACATTAAGTTATTTTCCAAATTTAATGAGTGCAAAGGCACTTCAATGTCGCTAGCAGTAGGGAATGTCGAAAGTCCAGTTGAGGCTATTGGGACGGTGGAAATGTATGTCCAATTTAAGGACAAACCTAGTATTATCAAATTGAAAAATGTTATTTATTCTCCTAAACTTAGGAGAAATTTATTAGCTGCATCTGTTCTTGAGGAACAAAATTTTAGTTTTAAAGGGGCTAATGGGGTGCTATGGTTTTTTACACCCAATGGGGAGAAATTCTTTTATGCAAAAAGAAAGGATGGATTGTATTTCTTAAAACCTAAGTATAGTACCCAGGAACAACATAACATAGAAAACCATCAATCAAAAGATAGGGATCGAGATGGAGACAAGAAACACAAAAAGGATAAGAAATCTAAAGATAGGGATCCCAGTGCTTCCAGAAAAATAGGTAAAGTAAATATAGCACCTAATTTTAAAGAAACTAAATTTAAATCTGACAAAACAAAAACTAAGCAGAATAGAAATGTGGATAGTAAACCTAGCAGTTCAGTAACTGAACTTAACAGTACAAACTGTCTTTGGCACAAACGATATTGCCACATAAATGCTGAATATCTCCTCCAAACCAGCAAAGTTTCTGCTGTAAACGGATTTCCTAGGCTTAAATACAAAAAGTTAAATTGTAAATCTTGTAAATTGGCTAAATCTAGGAGAGTATCGTATCAACCCACTGGTAGGATAAGGTCGACTAAACCATTGCAATTGTTACACATGGATGTGTATGGTCCTTTACCTACAGCCTCATATGGTGGAAACAAATATATCTTAACTATAACAGATGATTATAGCAGGAAAGTTTTTGTTTACCTTATGAAACAGAAGTCAGAAGTGTTTTCACATTTTAAAGAGTTTCAGGCCAGAGAGGAAAGGCAATTAAGTACTAAAATTCTATGTATCCGGATGGATAATGGAATGGAATTCTGCCATGATAAGTTCAAAAATTACCTGAGGGATATCGGTATTAAGGCTGAGAGGACTAACACATATATCCCACAGCAAAATGGAGTATCGGAGCGATTCAACTTAACCACATTTGACTGTGTTAGAGCCATGTTGAACGAGAGCAAAATGCATGACAGATTCTGGGCGGAAGCAATATTGTATTTTACATGCACTAAACATTGAATATGTTACAAATTTAAGACTAAGACTCCACATGAACTCTACAGTGGTAGAAAACCTTCAGTCAACCATCTTAGAACCTTTGGTTGTAGAGCATATGTAGGCAAACCAGTCAGCTCAGAAAGAAGTTAGACATGAAAGCTACAGAAGGGGTGATGGTAGGCTATGCTACTAAAACTAAAGGCTATAGAATATTTTTGTCAGGAGAAAAACAAACAATTGAGACCTGAAATGTGAGGTTTGATGAGGGTGATGTAGTGGAAGGCATCCTGGACCCAATTTGTCCCAGAAATATCTCCTTAGGGATATCAAGAGATAACCTTTCAGAATACTCTGACGGGGAATATCCGAGAGGGCAGTCTGATGGGGAGCAGGAGAGAGTGAAGACACTGGTGACGATCCGTCTGAATCCAGTGAGGAAACGGACTCTCCTGCTGACTCCAGTATGACTCCTTGCTCGGATATTGCTTGGCAGTGAAAGACAGTTCCAAGACCCGATGGGAGTAGAACCGATGTGTATTATTGTGCTCAAGGAAATAATAAAAGGCTGAGGTCACACAATGATGTTAAGAAATATTGTGATAAAAGAAATATACAATTTGATCAGCAACTGTTTAATTTTCGGGAAAATAAAGATCTTAAAAGGGTCAAAGGCAGACCAGAAGCAAGCAATATTGAAATAAATATACCAAAAGGGTACAACGCTGCTATTAAATCTTCCCAGTCCGAGAAATGGTGTAATGCTATGGATGAAGAAATGGCCGTAATGCAAGAGAGGGGTGTCTGGGAACTAGTTCCTGCATCCACCTCACAAAAGCATATAGGCAATAGATGGGTCTACACTATTAAGAAATACGAGAATGGGAAAATCAAGAGATTTAAAGCTCGTTTGGTAGCCCAGGGGTATGGTCAGAAAAATGGAAAATCATACAATGAAGTTTTTAGCCCTGTTGTTAACTTCAACTTAATTAGAGCATTCTTCTCAATTTTCGTATGCATGCTTGGCTGGATGCATTTCCAGTTAGATATCAAATCTGCCTATCTCTATGCTAAATTGAGTCAAAAAGTATATATGAAACAGCCTCAAGGTTATGTCAATCAGGAACAGCCTGATTATGTTTGTTTGTTGAAGAAAGCCATTTATGGTCTTCATCAAAGTGGGAGAGAATGGTTTAATGAACTTGACACCAAATTAAAAGAATTAAAATTTTTGAAACTTCAATGGTGTAATTGTGCCTATATTTACAATAGCAAAGTTCTTATGCTAGTTTATGTGGATGACATAATTCTCTTCTCAAAGTATCAAAGGGACATAGACCACATTGTTTCATTACTTAGCATAGAATTTGATATCAAGGTATTAGGAAAAATTAGAAAACTTTTAGGCATGGAATTTAAAGAGTGTGACAATAAATTTTTTATACATCAAAGTCAGTATATAGATAAAGTATGTCAAATGTTTCAACAATATAAATATCCAGTTACTTCACTTCCCATTTCTAAAGGGAATATTCTAAGTAAAATAGATTGTCCACAGACAAGTGAAGAAATAAAGCAAATGCAAAGTTTTCCTTACAGGAGCTTAATTGGGTGTTTGGCTTTTATACCTAGTAGAACAAGACCTGATATTTGCTACGCTATCAATATATTATCTCAATTTCAAGAAAACCCTGGAATTAAGCATTGGGATGCATTGTTAAGACTTCTAGGATATGTTGAAAAGACTAAAAATTATATGTTGAATTTATCTAACATTGAGGAGTTAAAATTAAATTGTTACTCAGATTCTGACTTTGCTGCAAACAGAGATGACCGTGTTTCACTTGGAGGCATGATACTCTTTATTGACAATGTACCTATTTCTTGGCGAACCTTTAAACATAAGTGTGTCAGCTTATCAACCACGGAAGCTGAATACGTATCACTAACTGAAGCATAGGCACCGACTACGGGGGGGCAAAGGGGCACGAGCCCCCGCTGAGCTTCTCCAGAGGGGGCTTTGCCCCCTCTGGAAAATTTCAAAAGTTTTTTCTAACTTCATATTTTACTAAATACCAAAAAATGAAATTTTTTAAACATAAAAATAATTGAAAGAAAATCCTAACAACGTAAATGTCACATTTCAGTTCAGTCTTGTTCACATCGTCCTTACCATAGCTCCCTAAACTATCTCTCACACAAACCAAGCTCATCTTTACTCCCAGGAAACATGTTTACGCTAATGACAAAAACACCTATTTACCAGAACTTTTTCGACTGACCACCTAATTCAAAGAGAAATGGAATATTTACAACCATGTTATTAGCATTTCCAAAAAATAACTATTTCCCTCCAGTAATAACTATAAATGATTACCACGAAGTAGAGATGACTTATTTTGTCTACCTAAAGAGATCTTATCTGTAATTACTCCTGGATTCTATATACCAGTGCTGTCTTTACAGGTGGCATCCATTCCGTTTGAAGCTGCAAACCCCGCGGGCACCATATTCGTCAGGCAAGGGCCAGAGGGAGCTAAGCCCCCCCCCCCACACACACACACCACACTATGTATACTCAGCCCACCCCCCTGATAAAAATATTAAAGTTTTAGTTGTGATAAGAAATGTCAACCAACATGTCATCCAAATTTTGCATAAAAATATTATTTGAGATTTTTCTTTATAAATTGCTTTGTTTCAAAGATTTTTTAATTTAGCTGAATGTGTGGTTATAGTGATGATCAATTTATTTACATATTTAATTTAAAAATATTTAAATATAGACAATAGTATTTGGATACTTGTATATTATTGCTGGGTTCATTGTTTTAATTTAGTGTGTCAAAATCAACTGATAGATAGTAAAGAGTTGATATTAAGCGTTAACGTGTATTAACTTTTAGATTTTTTTTGATTAATTAACAGCTTGGCTACTAGTTAATGCTTATATTAAAATCCATTGTAATTATTATATATTATAATATTGATGCATAGGAACTATATGGATTTTCCTAATCAACTTAGCTTACAAATATAAATAGGCATAAAAATATTAAAAATGACTTTCATACCCACAAATTTAACGTGCCCATACACGGAAACAGTTTAGGCAAAGCCGGAAATCTAACTCGGGTCCTCCGAGTACAATCCCCGTGACTTAACCACTCGGTTACCTCATTCCAAAACTGTTGCTTGTAAGACAATAACTTACAAAATTTCCTTGAGGAAAGCATATATATGTCAGTTAGGTGACTACAGTTGCTTCGATGGCATTATAACCCTCCCTCTCTTTTCAGGCCAAAATAACAATATGCGCTCTTAACAACCACTACTGCCGTTCGTTGAGCAGTTCGTTCTTGGCGGTTGTTAAGGGCGCATACTGTTCTTTTGGCCTGAAGAAGGGACTTAAAATGACCTCGAACCAATTGTAGTCACCTAACTGACATATGCTTGCTTTCTTTAAGGTTGCCTTGTAACTTTTATATAACTTTATCGGATTGTGCCCCCCCTGAGATTTTGAAAACTCGGCGCCTATGAACTGAAGCCGCTAAGGAAATGGTATGGGTACAAAACATAATTGAAGAATGTCATTTACTGGGGTTAAACTTTAATAAAAGTAACAGTGTTATTTTTAGCGACAACCAAGCAGCCATTAATTTTTCTAACTCTCTAATTGAAAACAATAGAACTAAGCATATTGATGTTACATATCATTTCCTAAGAAATTTAATAGTCAATGAATCTTTTAATGTTAAATTTGTAAATAGTAAAGATAACTTAGCAGATCACTTTACTAAACCAATGACTAAGGAAATAATACTTAAATTTTGTAATAAAATTTTTAAAAACTAAATCAAACTTTTTGAGATTAAATGTTTAGTCTAAACAAAATTTTAAATACTAAATTGAATTTACAACTTGGGAATTTTTTTTAAAGATGTCATATATATATACATTATTGTTTATCCTAAACCTCATTGATATAAGATGGTATGTCTTGAGTATAAATTTTTGTGATATTGAATCTTTTCACTTTACACCTTTGTATGTACATCCATTTTTCTATTACCCGCATAATGCTAAATAGTAGGTTATGTGTATAAAATTTTGTAGTTTTCAACTTAGTAAAAAGTATGTGTTGAAAGTTTTGATAAAGGATTTTTATTATCTGATTACTTGCATCATGTATTTTTAAATATTTGGTATATCAATGCAGTCTAATAGTATTAATTATGTATACTTGTATTGTATTAATAGACTAAAATTTTTTTTAAGCTTTTTGAATTATAGTGTTTATACTCAAATTTAAAGTAAACTTAAATTCTATGCTTATACAAAATCTTGATCGTTTAAAGTTGACTTGTTAAATATGATAATATGCTTATACTTAAATTTTTGAATACTTATAATTAAACTTAAACTAAAATTTAAATTTTTGAATGCTAATACTTAAGTATTGATGTTGTGTTGTATATAAATTTCTACTTGATGTGAAATGTTATTGTTACAATATTGTCGACAATACTTAGCTGTTTTTCAGATGCTATAAGTACTTATGCATTTTATTTTAAATTTAGTAATGATATAATATTTTAAAATTTTTCCTTCATTATATGTTTGATAGGATACTGGGGGCCTTGGTGTTTATTGATATACCTTGGTTTCTCAGAGTAAGTTTCCTCTTGCATATGCATTGAGACTTAAGGATTTGCATGAGGGGGCCGATTGTTGGAAAAAAATCAATACATCGTGATTCACGTTCCTGTGAACGGGTGTTTATGCAAATTTAATATGAACGACTCTTTCCGTTCACCGGTGTGAACCGTGACGTTTTTCAACATGAGGTTTCATGCAAATCAGTTCTTAATGCGTACGCATCTGATTTGCATATCCGGGGGCGTTTCCGGAACTGTCCATTCTCGGATATATAGGACAGAGGTTTCTTGAAGCAATCAGACTTAATAAGACATCGACACTGATAGTCTGATGCAGGCAGACAGAAATGCTTTAGACAGAAGCACTATGGGATATCGTTAGACGACAGTTTTTAGTCGAGACGGACGCAGATGTGGTCAGTTTAGACCAGTATGTATTGAACGTTAAATTTACTTACATACGTTCGGAAGTCACGTTAAATATTTTCTGATGTCTTATCCTTTGGTTTTCCTTTGCCAAGTGTGATACCTTCGATGGTGGCTGCAAATACACGCAAGTGATAGAGGTAGTATAGTTACTAATTACTACAAATGCTTCAAGGAATTTCTGTCGGATTATTTACAACTGCAAACTTTTTGTACATAGTATTTTTTTTTATGTTTTGTGGCATGGAAAATTACCTGGAATGTGTAATTTGCCTAGTTATGTTTCTCACGAATTAAAGTGAACAATGTTTTTCTTTGAAACTGGATCTGTGTACTTTTATGACCCAGCCAACACTTATTGACTCTATGCCAGTACGTACTTTGCTGTTCAACTTCAACTTCAAATTTTTAAATTTTGCAACAACAATGGTGCTATTTCAGATGTTTTCCGAAAAAGAGGAGTTGCGCTATGGAGATACGGAACTTCCCGGAAAAAACACATCCACGGAATATTTTCATTCTTGCTTTTCATTCGCTCTCACGAGAATTCCTCGCGTTCGTTTTCGAAATTTAAGAAGGATCAGCGACAGCAGCAGAGAGTGCACGCGAATTCCCGCCGGCATTTTTTTCTTCGCGGGATTTTTGAATTTCGTGCGCGGATCGCGCGTACCCTGGAAAAATGTAGGCTTCAATGCATCATTTTTTTTTTAAATTGATATTGCTAATTAAGACAAAAAAGCGTTTAGCGGGATTTTAAACAAAAAATCGCTATTTGGTGCAATATTTGGCAAATAATCACTTGTTGGAGCAGAATTTGGCATTATTTCGCCGAATTCCGGTTTTGTGAGAGTCCGGATATTGGGGTGCCGGATAAGAGGTCGCGTACTGTATTAAATTCTACGTATACATATGATTGTAAAAAAATTTTATTTTAGGTAATAAAATGTTTTATACATGCAACAGTTAATTCTCATTCTTTCTGTAAAAAAATGTACAAGTCAGAATAAATTTTAATTCAATACAATTTTTCTGTACAAATATCCAAATCTAACTGCACAATTTTGGCATTTTAAACTGCATTAAAAACAATATTCGAAATTATTTGTTAGTTGCATTTTCCACCTTTAAATTTTATTTTGACAACGAGATTCTAGACCTTGCTGTAATTTTTTATGTCTAACTTCTCTGTTTAAGTAAAGCACCTTTTGGTAACTGAGTAAAAATGCTTAAGTGCCACTAACGCTTCATTTTCTGCTATCAATTTCTAACCACGATTGAAAATAACCATGGATATAGAAAAATTTTATTTTACATATGAAATACATAAATATAGTATAGCAGATTTAAAAGATAAGATCACATTTTTAGTGAAAAGGCAGAATCGACTAGTAGCTGCACTATGAAATTAAAACAATTGGTTAGAAAAATGTCACAGTATTACAAGTTTGTTATAGTTATACAATTCAGATATTTACTTCCCACTTTCAAAACATAACGTGAACGAAGGAAAGAGTGTTATATTATAAATTAAACTCAATCGCTAAAGAAACATATAAAATTAGAAAAAAATATGCAATATACTTAAAATACTGAATTATAAGATCAATAGATTACAAAATAAATGAAATTACCTTTTGACAGAGATCCAATGATCCATTAACAATAATATCCTGCCGCCCGTTCCCGCAAATAAACAACTGTGGCAGCCAACAGATGTTGCCATTCCACAACTCAGAAATTATTGCTCTGCTCACTTTCAACCTAACAATTTTACATTATTTTTCACCTTCATGATTATTTTAAATTATTATTTTCGTCAATAATAAGAAACAATAAATTGAATAAAAAGTATTTAATTTCGAATGAAAAAATGCAATAAATAAAATCATGCAAAACTCAAATTCGATTTACTAACGCTAACAATATTTCTTGTACAAAGAGGATTGTAACATAAAATAACCACCAATATTTACAATTATTGCACGGCTGAATTATTATTGTAAGGCTGAATATTTGAAACACGTGCGTTATCCTCAAAGTCCCCTCTTCCCCAAATCTGAGTCAGGGCCGCCTCGAAACCTGGGCCCAATAGCATAGCCCTCAGAAACATATCGGAACCCATTTAAGTTCAGATAAATTATGTATGAAAAAATGGAAAATAGCACGTTTGGTTGCTCTCCCCCCCCCCCCCCCCCCCCCCCCCCCCCCAAAAAAAAAAAAGTTCCTTTTCCTCGCGACACTCAACTAGATTCAAATTATAAATACCAAAGAATTGTAAAGATTTTTGAACTTTGTTTATTAGTTTCCAAATTCTGTTGTTTTCCTATTTAGTATATCATAAGACATTTAAGTTCGTATAATGTTATTCCTAAAGAAAGTTTTTGAATTCATCTATTGTTATTTTTCTTTCTACCTACATTTTTATTTCATTTTCCATATTTTGGGATTTTGGGTTTGGCAACGACTTCCTTCTTGTCACATAAAGAAACTATTTATTCATTCTTACTTTCGGTCGTTTGGTTGCTCTGTCTTTCTTTTTGACGAAAAAGGCTGGGTTTTTTTTTGTTATAATGGTGTGGTTTCATAAAAAGGAGGCTGCGTTTTGCTTTCAAAACCGATTGATAAGTTCTATGAACTGATTTATTATTACTAAAGATGTATTTTTCTTTTAGATTATTTTAGACAGCAGTTTGATTCAATTATTGTATTATTTCATATACTTGTAAAGCTTTGTCGATAATTCGAACCTTATATACGATACTGAAAATTATGAATTTGGTAAAAACAAAAACTCTGAACCTCGAAATACTAAGTGCATTCATATAAATTTTAAATCCCATAAAAATTAAAATAAATGCTTAAAAGTACATTTACAGATTTTTATTTTTTATTAGAAAAATAAATTAAGTATATAGGGTAGGACCTCTTTAACCTTTGCCGAAGCCCTTAGGCAAATATTAATTCTAGAGTCCTCCATAAAACTTTTATAGTAAAGAAATAATAAAAATAATAAAAAAAACTGAGTACGGTAGATGAGCCCAGAGAGTTTCGCAGCCCCCCCCCCCCCCCACTCAACATTTGTCTAGCCCTAGTTTGTCTATGGTAAAAAGACGGCTCTGATAGGATGTTACAGTATAGATCCCTAATACTTCGAAGGTTTTATTTCAAAAATCAAAGAAGTGTTGCATATAAAAACAGTATGAAAAATATATTTATGTGGATTTTTATTTAAATTGCGAATGCCATCAATTTTAAGAAGTACACAAATGCCGCATCCAAATATCCCCCCCCCCCCCTCCTATTTTTTTTCATTCAAAATGGAAAAAAAAACTATAAAACATTAAATAAACTACCTCATTATCACCTAATGAATAAATGTTATGTAACTATTTATAACCCGAAATTGTTTAGTAGTTCACTTTAATTACATAATCAAAAAATAAAAAAAAATGCTGGTTCCCTATAAATCATCTTCTTTACTCAAATCCTTTAGACCTAAACAATAAAATCCTACTCTACAAGTCCATTATATAACCCATCTTCATCTATGCCTGCCCCATATGGGGTTTTGCTTGTAAATCTAATTTGAAGAGAATACAGATAGAACAAAATCGCATCCTTAGAACAGTACGAAAGGCCCCCGTAATCCGCACAGATTTTAAAGTCGAAACCATAAAATTCACCATCAAAAACATATCACCATCAATACACTCTTAACAAAAAATGAATGGACACTTATTGTTTTGTAAATAGTAGTATGAATAGTATTGTTTTATGAATGAGTTGTTTCATGAATTATTCTGCAGATATTTGAAGTTTTGCTTTTTCCCAAAAAAGCGATATCTCAAAATAATCAAGAAAGTTTCACGAAATTTTCCAAACTCTTTTAATTGGTGACCACAATAACCCAATTGATTTTCACAGAGATTTAGTAATAACAAAGCCGTACATAACACATTAGAAAATTTCGATTTTGTGGAAAAATAATCTGTAGGGTCATATATGTTGGACACATCAGATCTTTTCAAGGATGTCTTTCTGTCGTGAGTCTGTTTACAAAAACTAATAATAATTGAGCAGATCCATTGAAATTTGGTATAATTTTTTAATCATTGAACGTCAGAAGTCTATTAATTTTCACGATGAACGAGTCAGGGGAAGAATGTCCTTAATGTTTCGAAAGTAAAAAAAAAAGTAAAAATTTATGAGAAATTTTTTGAAAAAAAGCTCTTTTCTATGTAAATTTTATTTACTAATACCCAACATCACTTAGAAGTAATAACTATGACGTCATGCTGTGACATTTATGTTTAGTTGCAGATACATCACAAAATATAATCATAGTAACATCATGATGTCACCAATGAGCGATGTTGCTTACAAATCACAAATGTGACGTCACATTGTGACATTTATATTTAGTCGCTGATACGTCATGAAATATAGTCACAGTAATGTCAGTGTCACCAAGCGATGTTTTATACAAATCACAAACGTGACGTCACATAGTGACGTGTTAGTTAAGTTGCAGAAACTTCACAAAATATAGTTACAATAAGGTCACAATGTTACTAATACGCAACGTCACTAAGAAGTAACAACTATGACGTCATGTTGTGACATTTATGTTTAGTTACAGATACATCACAAAATATAATCACAGTAACATCACGGTGTCACCAGTGAGCGGCGTTGCTTACACATCACAAATGTGATGCCACATTGTGACATTTATACTTGGTCGCTGATACGTCACGAAATATAGTCACAGTAATGTCACGGTGTCACCAACAAGCGATGTTTTATATAAATCACAAACATGACGTCACATCGTGACGTATAAGTAAAGTTGTAGAATCTTCACAAAATATAATTACAATAAGGTCACAATGTTGCACATGTGCAACGTCGCATAGAAATCACAATTGTGATATCACAATGTGACTCAGATATAACGTCACTACAATGTGATTATCACACTTGTGACAAACTTTGCTGTTAGGGAGGTGTTAAACAAGTGTTTCTGATTTACAACATATTGCTTAATTGTTTTCCTAGGATACAGGGGTTTAAAATCTGAATAATCAACTTTTTTCAGACATTTTTTTTTTTTTTTTTAATCTTTCAAAAAATTTCTTAAACACTAATACATGTAATTTGCATTTTAGTTAACCAAGTATATATTTCATATAGATTGTAAAAAAGCTTTATTTAATACATTTGTTTTTAAAATGAATTATAATTTTCTGTAACGACATTTGAGACTATTTCAGTAAGTTTTAGGAAAAGTGTTCCGAATTATGGAAAAAACCCTTATCCAGAATGCCTGAAGTCCCAAGCATTCTGGATAATAGATCCTGTACTGTATCAAGTACGCACTGGTGTAGGTGATTGGAGTGCATTTGGACGTATTTAACAATTTAGGTACGACTTTGTATGTATTGGTCATGGAGTAAATTGTCTTGATTTTTGGCTGCTATGCGCCTAATAAGTCGTTTGCTTATGGTTTTATCCTAAATGCGTGGAGGCATACTAAGGTAATCTTCATTCTGAAAATTGGAAAGGACAATTATTATGAGGCCAAATCTTTTAGGCCTATCAGCCTTACGTCTTTTCTTTTAAAAACTATTGAAAAGCTTATTGATAGGTATTTAAGGGAAGTGATTCTGGCCTCTAAGCCCTTGTCTAATTCTCAACATGCCTATCAACCGGGAAAATCTACGGACACTGCTCTTTACAGTCTCTCCTTTATTTCAGAGAGAAATCTCAATGCCAAGGAAATCGCTCTTGCTACCTTTCTTGCCATTGAAGGTGCCTTTGATAAGGTACCCATCGACACCATTCTTGTTGCTCTTGACAGAAAAGGTGTTGATACCACGATCTCTTATTGGATCAAGAACCTGTTATCTAACAGGTATATCTGTGCATCTTTACTTGGTGATAGTATGACTGTGCATGCACTTTCGGGCTGTCCACAAGGAGGTGTGCTCTCACCAATTCTCTGGTGTTTAGTTGTGGACTCTCTTTTGGAAAGCATCAATATCTCTGACGTCTCTTGCATTGGATATGCTGACGATGTTATCATCATTGCCAGGGGTAAATTTGGGAACACTGTCTCTGACATGATGTCTACTGCTCTCAGGAGGGTTGAGACATGGTGTAAAAATGCAGGCCTTACGGTTAATCCGCAGAAGACTGCTTTAGTTGCGTTTACAAGGAAACGCATACTTAATCTTGGGAATATTTGCTTCTTTGGACAGAAGCTTATTTGCTCCAAGGAAGTTAAATTCTTGGGAATTTATTTTGACAAGGAACTCAATTGGAAGAGACACTTGGACTACTGCATGACTAAAGCCAGAAGAATCTTCTGGTCTTGTAGGAATGCTATTGGAAAAACCTGGGGCTTAAATCCCAGAGCTATCCATTGGATTTACTCGATGATAGTCTGTCCTATCATTTCTTATGGATCCATTGTTTGGTGGTCCAGAATTAGAAGTGAAACTGCTAAACTTGATTTAGTTAAAATTCAAAGGATGGTGTGCATTGCAATTTCTGGTTGCATGAAAACCACTCCTACTGCATCTCTTGAACTTTTACTTGGTTTGCATCCGCTTTATATGCGTATTGAAGCAGAGGCACTTATCTGCATGAACAGACTCAAATATCTGAAACACTGGAAAGATTACTCAAGGTATCTATCTTGGGGCGAACTTAACAGTAATGTTGCTAGGCATCCTTATTTCTGTATGCCACCTGATGGCATACATGTCAAATTTATGTTTGATAAGCCTTATGAAATTCTTGTCCCCTCGCGGGATGATTGGAAGAGGACTCCTACCTACAATAAACTGAAATGTTTTGTATGGTACACTGATGGCTCGAAGATTGGCACAAGTACTGGTGCTGGTGTCTGTTGCCCTGATGATGGCACTGAGCTATCTTATCCGCTTGGCAATTTTGCTACTGTCTTTCAGGCTGAAGTATTTGCCATTCTTATGTGTTGTAGAATTTGCTATGACAAAGTATGAGAATAGCCAGATTTTCATTTGTTCTGACAGCCAGGCTGCTCTTATGGCTCTGGGGAAGTTCACTGTGACGTCTTCCCTTGTCTGGGAATGTTATAATGCTCTCTGTAAAATTGCTAGTAATAATAGTGTCATTCTGTACTGGGTGCCTGGTCATTCGGGCATTCCTGGCAACGAATTGGCAGACGAACTTGCTAGGAAAGACTCTAGTACTCCTTTTGTGGGCCCTGAGCCGGCCTTGGGTATTCCCAATGATCTTATCAGAAGAATTGTCTATGACATACATCTTCAGGAAGCTTCAATGTAAAAACTAGCGTGACACTAAGGGACAAAGGCAAGCGAAAATCCTCAACTGCAATTGCCCTAGTACACATCAAAAGGAACTTTTCAGGCTCAGTAGAACTGGCATCAGGAGAGCTGTTGGGCTCCTTACTGGGCACTGCACCCTCAAGAGACATCTTAATATCATGGGTGTCTCCAAGGATTCGCTTTGCAGAGGCTGCAATTACAGCGAAGAAACTGCAGCTCACATTCTATGTGAATGTGAGGCCTACTCTGCTAACAGATTCGAACACATTGGTCGTCATGTGATTGAACCCTGGGAGCTGAACGACATTCCTGTCAAGTGCCTGCTTATTTTCGCATCGGCTACTAGTCTCAGTAGTGTCCTGATGAGAGTTCTGGCCCACAGCCATAAACCCCCCCATACAAACTGGACCCACTTTTAGAAAGTAATGGCTCTATTTTATCCACACAAATTCGATTAAACAATGGAGTAAACCCCCCCCCCCCATTAAAACCACACCCACTTTTAGAAAAGTAATGGCAGCAAAACCTCCATTAAAATCGAATCCACTTTTAGATATCAATGGTATGAAAACCGCCATAATTACCTTACCCCCCTTTAAAAAACAATGGCTCTCAAATCCCCATTAAAACTACACCCACTTTTAGAAAGTAATGGCTCTATTTTATCCATACAAATTCAATTAAACAATGGCTCTCAAATCCCCATACAAACTGGACCCACTTTTAGAAAGTAATGGCTCTATTTTATCCATACAAATTCGATTAACCAATGGCTCTCAAACCTCCCATTAAAACTGCACCCACTTTTAGAATAGTGATGGCTCTATTTCAGCCATACAAATTCGATTAAACAATGGGGTAAAGACCTCCATTAAAACTACACCCACTTTTAGAATAGTGATGGCTCTATTTCAGCCATACAAATTAAACAAAGCAATGGTATCAAAATCAGCCATTAAAGGTTCTAGCGCTTCTTTCCAATGTACTAAGTGCGTTTAGTTTGTTCAGCAGTTCCATGGTTTTTTGTTCTTTCTTTACATTAGAATTCTTTTCTTTAAGTGCTTAAAATATTGTTGGGGTACGGATTCTAAAAGGGGTCGCGGCATGCGTCCGGCTCAGCGCTTGTTCGGTCCGGAAAATTGGTGTGGTTGAAATAGAACCATCACTTTCTCGGAAGGTGCTTACCTTCCGAGAAAGTGATGGTTCTATTTCAACCACACCAATTTTCCGGACCGAACAAGCGCTGAGCCGGACGCATGCCGCGACCCCTTTTAGAATCCGTACCCCAACAATATTTTAAGCACTTAAAGAAAAGAATTCTAATGTAAAGAAAGAACAAAAAACCATGGAACTGCTGAACAAACTAAACGCACTTAGTACATTGGAAGGAAGTTTCAAGAAGATGCATGAGCTCAATATCGACGTAAAATACCCTGTCATGGAAATTAAACAGATCACCACCAAATATGGTAATCAACTAGTAGTGGAGTTAGAAGACGGCTCAAATTTGTATCTGCCGAAACGATGCGACGAAAAGGCGTCCGACTATATGACGCTTAATGAGATTAAACCTCTATTCTTTGTATATTTGGGAACTAAAGATGTCGGGAAAGCACTACCAGCGCAAATGTTTAAATTTGAACAGTAAATTTTCTTTTAATGGTATCACCATTAAAAAATTTCCGTGAGAACCAGAGCAACAAGCTGGAGCCGTCACCGCCTCCAAGATCGCGCCCGGTGCAGTGACTGCCGGGTCGATAGCGCCAGGCTCACTTTCTTTTCCCTAGAAGATTAACTCTGATTTGACCCTCCTTTCCAGTCAGCCGCTCTCTGATGCCCTTGATGGCTTTCCTTGTGGTGGCATGTGTTGCCTTTCCCTTGGAGTTGTTGCAGGTCGAGAGCACATTGAAAATAATCATTAAAAATTTTTCAAAATGCCTCCCGGTAGGCTCAGAGTATATTCAATCTCAAATTCGACCCACCAAGGGGCCCTTCTTGATGAGCCAAATTCAAGACCAAATACACTCTGAGCCTACCGCCACTGAGGCTTACAAACAACATATAAGGACAACACTGTAAGACTTTGACGCCTTGCGTCGGGCCCGCCCACCACTTATTATCGATGAGTGCTGCTTTATTGGTACAACGACTAAAGCAGTCGACATGTCATTTTTGGCTCGGTATAGTTCAATAAACCATCAACCCGGATTGATTAACAACCTGGGAGAGGTCGGGATTTGAACCTGGGACCTAGATGTTAATAGGTCTGTGCGCTAACCGTTTGCCATGGGTACCCATCAAAATCTACACATACCTTTAATTTAACCATTACACCACAGGCGAAAATCTTCAAAAATAGCACTTTAAACAAGTTATTTCCCTCTTATAATGTAAGAATTCTTCAAAATATCTATCACTATTGTTTATCTGATTAAAAAATATAGAATAAAATGCTTAAAATCAATCGCGAAAAATAAATTCTACTCCTCTCCATATAGTGCTGCCATCTCCCTTTGATTCTCGTAATCTCCGCTTTTTTAAAGAGGAAAAGATGTTAGTCAAGGTCGGCAGCTGGCTATAGACGTTTTGAAAGCAGGAAGTAGAAACAAGGTCGACACTTTCCTAGCGGAAAATAATACTGCTTCGTATTTTATCTGATTTAAAGAAAACAAAGATATAAATAAATGAATGAAATTGAGTCTGAGATATTTCGCTATAGAATTCTTTATCAATATCTCCAATTAGATGTTTTTAGCGGTGACATTTCAGAAACGAAAAAATCTTTAAAAAAGTTGCATGATCAGTTTGAAAAAATTGTCAAACTTATAAAAGAATAGCTGAGTAAGGGGTCTATTTTTCAATAAATATAATGATTGAAGACAAAACATATAAGGAAATGTTGGAAGTAATAAGAATGTTAGGTCTGGACAATAAAGTTTCCTCAGACGGAGACTTGAAAACTCATGAATGTGAACACAAATATGTAATTCAAAATGATGATGGCTGGTACATTTGCCAAGCATGTCACGAAGAGCTGAGGTATAATCCAAATAAACCCCCTATCAATAATCTCGATATGTATTTAAACATGCGGAAACAACAGAGGCGAAAACATCGAATGAAAAATCTGGCTAAATGGTTAGGTTCGCATAACCTACCCTTTGAAGAAGAGCTTTTGAACGACTTTTCTTCTTTTATCCATAAATATGAGGAGATGTACCCAGAGCGAAAAAACATAATCAGCAAAGACTATATCTTATACCATATGTTACGGAAAAGAGGTTACGACATCTATATTTCACGCCTTCTAGTTAAGTTACCTAAACTCAAGAAGACGCTTATTCAGAATGAAGAAATCTGCAGAACCATCTTCGAAGCATTAAATTGGAGTTTTTACCCTATTAATTAAAAACGGCTGGTACGTTTGAACAACATGTCACGAAGAGCTGAGGTATGACCCCGATAAGTGATTATAATTTTTAATAGCTTATTCGGCTATTAAAAATTAATTAACTAAATCTTTTTTATCAATCCAGCTAGTCTCAGGATAACCTAACCATTTAACTAGATATTTGTCCCCTTTCTTTTTGATGATTTTTTCAATCTTATACACATTATCTTTCTTATCATATTTTACTAATTCATATTCATAAAAAGTGCCTATAACCTCATCATTATTTAAATCCTGAACTCTATAAGTGATTGGGTCGGTTTCTAATACTTCAGAAATGACAAATATTTCATCTGTAAAAGTTGCTTGATAACCCCTTCTGAAGGTAGACTTATATATAGATATTCTTACTTTATCGCCTACCTGGTATTTATGTTTACGTATGACCTTTTCTTTAAACAAATTGCGGTAGACTTCACTACTGTTTTCTTCTAGACTGGCTTCAACAGGAGTCATTTTTATACTTCTGTGGTATGAGTTGTTGTAATTCTTCACTAATTGATCCAATACATCTATGTATCTTTCAGTGTTATTTGCACACAAGTAGAGCTTTATTTTATTACCAAGAGTGAGATTAAATCTTTCAACCATAGCAGCTTTTATTTCAATATTTTCTGTTGTGAACCATTGGATACTATTTTCTTTGAATAATTTTTGAGTTGTTTTTCCGACGAACTCTAAACCCTTATCTGTTTGAATCCTTTCAGGTATTCTTTCTTTGAAGATCTTTTTAAATGCTTGAGTTACTTCTTCTGCTGATTTATCCTTTAGAGGAACAGCCCATGCATATTTACTGAAACAGTCAACAGCTGTTAATAAGTACTTGGTGCCATCATTAAACTTACTTCTCGCAAATTTATAGACAAACAGTAAATCAGCTTGCCATTGGTCATCGATATGTGACACGTAAATTCTCCTTCTTTTGAACTTACGGATAAGTGGTTTATGCTTTGTGTATACATCCTGTCGGTGTAAAAAATCCGAGACTTCTTTTCGACTTAAACCAGTTTTTCTGCTCAGTACATTTATGCCACAAAATCCTGTTTCGGGATCGTAATAAACCTTTTCGGGGCAACCCTTCTCAGTTACCCCTTCAGCGGTAAAAAACGACACTTCTTAGAACCACAACCCACACAAATTCCTTTCAACATAGGTCTAGCGTTTTTAGAGGTGACATGCTGTTCATCTTTAGTGTCGGTGTGTGTTTTACATTTGAGACAATATATTTTTGAGCCCATTCCAAATGACTTCTTTGCTTTGATAATAGGCTTCACAACAGCTCTATCTAGCCTTTCACGAAAACTTGGATTGGGAATGTCGTCCAATTCTTTTATCATGTTTGAGTCACACACTTTGTTTCTGGTTTCGGTATCTTTGTTTTTAATGTAGCACACGTCATGTTTATAGGCACTATCATCAACCCTATTAATAGGCTTACTCCATTCTTTGTATGTTAAATCGGGGTTCAGTCTAGTTTTTCCTCTGAGCAGTTGAGTTCCTGGTCCTGTAAATTGATGCCCTGGCAGATGCATTTCAAACGGTAAATTATTAATTGCTGCGTTAACAACACCTTTTCCTTTCTTGCAAGTCTTTTTACCACACATTTATTTATATATAAAAAATTATTTACTCACAAATTGATATCCATTCAGCAGGGTTTGTTTCATATATTTTTCTCTGGGTAAGTAGACTAAATTATTGATGAAATCCTCCTCTCGCTTATACACTTCCTCTTCTGATAGGGTATTCGATTTGTATGAATTGAGCAGCTGTTTGTAAAACTTGTAAGACTGTTTGTACTCTTCTTTCCTTTCCGCGATATTCAAAGCTTTATCAATAACTTCAACAATACCGACGCTTAAGCTCAGAGCAGCTAAGGGAACAAGTACAAAAGCTGATAAACCCAATGAACTTAAAACGAACTTGCTAATGGTCATAGTGACACTAATTTTATGGTAGTGGTGGTAGCTCTTTCTATATACGTAAATTTTCTTTTGCAAGTATTCTTCCATCTTTATTTATAGGGATGAAATATTTCTTCCGATATCTCAGAGCCGTATTAACTAAATCAAGCATAAAGAAATCATACGGCTGTTGCATGCACTTTTTATATAATCTACTGAATTCTTCTTTTGTCAAACTACCATCTATCTCTCTTATGATCTGTTGAATCTCCCTCGGTTGAATATTAAAAAATATCAAGTAATTACAGTTTCTTCTGATAACAATGGGTGTTCTATAATAAGATTGAGAAAGATAAATGATTGAGGCGTTTTTCTTCCGACCTCTGATGAAAAAATCTTCTATGCTCCTCTGGTCCTTGTCAGTCATGCAGTCATCAAAGACAACAACATTTTTACAAGATGGGTCCAGGTCATCCACTGTTATAAATTCTTTTGTATCAGAGGAGAATAAAGTTCCTTTCTTGCCGAATCTTTCATATAACTCTAGGATAATTTTCTTCTTCTTTTTAGGGTACTTTATCGAGTCAATATCCACGCCCTCAAACATTGTGTACTTTTCTTTCAGTTTGCCATACTTGGGTTCGTACATATCTTTTGCACAAACGAACAAATTATCAAATTCGAGATAGTCGTATATAAAATTCAATAATAAGTTCGTTTTACCAGTACCTGAAGCTCCAGCGATTAGAAGTCTGAAAGGGTGTTTAGGTAATAAATAATGTTGATTTGCATCGACAAGTTCTTCTGCTTCTGTATAATTTTTAATTTGAATCATCTTTATTTAATGTTAAAAATTTGCTTCAGTAAAAATGTAATTTGCTTAAGTAAAAATTTTTTTGCATAATAATAAAGATGAATGCTATACAAAAAGAACGAAATAAGAAATTAAGAAAGGAAGTTGAATATGAACTTAAAGTTTATAAGCTTCAGGCTAAAATTAGAAAAAACAACGAACAACAACTTGAGCAAAAATTAGGTATCCAGAAAGCACTATCGGACTTTCACAAGCCTGTAACTGAAAAGCTACAAGAACAAGAAATTAATCGAAAGGAGAATATTCAGGCTATAAAAGATGCTGTTGATCACATTCCTCTAGCTATTGAACCGTCTTTAGAAATCTATGATTTTGATAAAAAATTGGATGTAGAGTTTTTAGAGAAAAATAACTTTCCAAGACCCTCAAAATTGTACCATGAGACCAAGGAAACTTTGCAAGAAATTATGAGTAAAGTAAATGATACTTACCTAAAAATGTCTCGTCAAAAAGGAAACATTATGAGTCAGATGTCTCGAATGACTAAAAAGGATGAAGAAAGAGAAGATCGCTTATTAGCTAAGGCTGATTATTTGAGAGATCATATGACTACGTTAGGAGATTATCGGGATCGACTCAGAGACTTGCAAAGAAAAGAAATTTATATCGGTAAAGGAGTAGAAGACAAAATGGAAATTTTAGCCCGATTTACTGATAAGATATGTATAGGATCCAAAAGTAAAAAGTTACGCAATCAAGTCATCGATTTATTGGATGCATTGTTGAGAGAAGGAACTATGACCAACGAGCAAGTAAAACAATACTACAAAAATTTTTTTCATTAAATAAATGAGTAATTACATAAAAACTAAAATACATTTAAGCGATCATCAGATTGCTAAGCTAAAATCTGCAGACCAGAAAGGAGAAGAAGACAAAATGGAAATTTTAGCCCGATTTACTGATAAGATATGTAAAGGATCCAAAAGTAAAAAGTTACACAATCAAGTCGTCGATTTATTGGATGCATTGTTGAGAGAAGGAACTATGACCAACTAGCAAGTAAAACAATACTACAAAAGTTTTTCATTAAATAAATGAGTAATTACATTAAAACTAAAATACATTTAAGCGATCAACAGATTGCTAAGCTAAAATCTGCATACCAGAAAGGAGAAGAAGTATCTCTACAAATAGATAAGACAAAAGCCCCCAACAAAGATATACATTTAACTCGAACACAGATAGCTCAAATTGGGAAGGGGAAGCGTATCACTATCAGTAAGACGCAGCTCCAGAAAACGGGTGGTTTTCTACCTTTTCTATTACCCGCGTTAATTGCTGGGGCCAAGGCTTTAGCACTAGGTGCTGCAAGTGGGGCGGCTGGATATGGAGCAAAGAAAGCTTTGGAAAAAATTTCAGGATCTGGATGTGTAAAAAAAAGGCCCATTGGAAAGGGCGTCTATCAAAACTGGGAATATCAGACGAAGTAATTGAACAAAATATGAAACATGAACAGGGGTTTAGGGGCGTCTTTACTTCCGATCTGTTGCCTAAAAGATGAGTCGGTTTGAAAACGGTATTATTAATCTGGACATTGTCACAGGACCTGGTACGCACTGGGTCTGCTACTATAACGATCCTAAAAATAACTTTGTTGAGTATTTTGATCCTTTTGGAGAACACGTATACAAAATTCACCCTAACATTAAGAAGTATCTACTGACTTCTGGAAAGAAAAAAAATCGGGTGTAACTCGAGCTTTCTACAGCACCCTGCTTCCGTCAAATGCGGCTACTTTTGTATGAAGTACATTCGTGAAAGAAACAAGGGTAAGCCAGTTGTAGATGTGCTATATTCTTTTACCCAAGAACCCAGCGACTTCAATGAAAAAAATGTTCTCTATAAATAAAATGGTTTTATTGATATTAGATTCTAAAAACGCGGAAAAATCAGAAGATTTTACGATTGAATACACTAGACCTTTCACCTTTAAACAGATTGCCCTTCAGTCCTTTTCGATGTACGTTTCATGGGACAATATCAAAGATGAGGAATTTTCATACTTTGATGGTCAGCAGTGGTTAAATTTGACGATACCAGATGGAAATTACACTATCAAGGGGCTGAATCGTTACATGATTAATTTTTTTGGAAGCGATCCGCCGATACAATTCGGAATAGTGGAGGAACGACAACGAATAGCCATTAAGTTAAAAGACGGGTATAAGATCGATTTAACGAAAACCAAAAACCTGCATAAACTTTTAGGTTTCGAGCCTAAAATCCACGAAGAGCTTGAACAAGTAGGAAAGTACATTGCTGACTTATCTGGGGGAAACGATAACATTTATATACACAGCGATGTCGCAGAGGGGGCGTATATCAACGGTTTCAACTCTACAAACGTCATCTATTCATTTACAAACAGTAATCGTCCAGGTAGTCAGATTATAAAATCATTTGACAAACCTCTGTTTTACCCTGTTCGAATGGATAGTGTTTACCGAATCAGAATGCAAGTAACCAATCATAGAGGTGATTTAATTCCGCTCAATAAGCAAGAAGTACAATACAATTTTATCGCCCTATAATAAATGAATAAACACAGACTTCAAAGAAAGAGTAAGAAGATACAAGGAAGAGGGTTCTTTTCCGACGTACCAGTCCTGCAGGAGGCCGAATTAGAAGGTAAGTATGTGCAGGATAAAATAAAGGAGATATTATCAAAGCAGAAAAAACATGGAGCTGGACTAAAGTTTTTCTAAATTCGATTTAATAGCCATATAGCTATTAAATTGAGGAGAAGAAAAAAAATTATTTTATAATAAATGAATAAAATATTTGAATTAAACAGCACCAATTATTATTACGATGATGACATCGAAAGTTTCGAATATAGAGAGGTAAGGCATGAAAATAGTGATAATTCTATGGAAAATGCCTCTTACCATTTCTTTATTCAAGACACCAACGCCAACATTTTATACTCTAACGGTTATTTACAGCAAAAATTGAAAATTGTTAACAACGATGGTACTGCCATAGTGAATGATAATGTAGCTCTCGTGAATGGAGGTGGTTTGATCAATGCTAACAGGTTTACATTAGGAACCACTGAAATAGAATCCAACATTAATTATTCCGCTCTTATGCGACAAGTGTTGGGCTTAATACATTTTACGCCTGACTATTCTTCTGCCGAAGCTACTAATATGCTGTTCTACACTGATACGTCGGACACAGCTGATAGAGAACGCTTGAAATATGATGGTACGTTAGTAGATACCACAAAGATTACTGAGTTTTTCGAAAAATTCGGAATTAATGAGAAGCATAACCAGGGATTTACAGAAAGAAGCGAATATACTAAAAATAGCAAGGTTGTAACTATATGGATCCCACTAAAGTACGTGTTTGATTTCTTCCGTGAATATAAAAAAGTAATCACGGGGTTCCAAGTCAAATTTGAGTTCCAGAGAAATCACAGTCTAAATATGCTGTACACCAACGAGCAAAATAAGATCTATAAAGTCGTTGTAGAAGATTTATCAATCTGGCTACCTTACGTACGATTTAAAAATGCGGCGGCTTCAATATTTAACGAATTAAAGTTATCGAATAAGGATGTAGAAATAAACTGGAACCAACACAGCATTGTAAAGTCTAATATTTTCTATAAAAACGCTAGCGGCTCTTATACCATAAAAGCTACTTCTGATGAAGTCTTATCTTTGTACGTAATTCATCAGTACACTGAAAGATACGAAAATTCGAAGCGCAATAACATGCTGTTTGATAACTTAGATATGAAGGAATGTTGGTTAATGATCAACAATGGATTTTGAGATAAGTGATTATAATCGATTATACACAGCCCTTTTGGAATCTGGACTCAACACCATCACGTCTGAAACAGGTTGTATGGTCAATTATTCGAATTTTGGTAAGTTGTATCCAATCATCTGCTTTAATCTCTCTCATCATCAAAACTATACCGATACGAATAACTTAATGATTGAGTTTAACTGGAGGTTAAGGAACGATGCCCCCAAAGATTGTTTTTTACTTCATCTTAAAAGAGCACAAGAAATGCTTCTTAAATATTAACAATCAAAATATTACCATGATCAAGACTTTGAAATTATAAGCCATTTTTATAGTCCATTTTAAATTTTTATAGTCCATGACTATAAAAATTATTTTATATTTAAATAAATGGCTGCCTACTACCCGCTTTTCGATGAAGAATTAGAACAAGGACCTCCTGGTATTCCAGGCATAGGGTTTAAACTCACACATGATGGTAACTACGATATGGAAAATAAGATCTTGAAAAACTGTCAGACGCCGATTGAGAGTCGGGATGTAACTACTAAAAGTTATCTGGAAGCTGAGTTAATTCGTAACTCCACTACCGTCACTCACACGCTGGAGGTTGAACTACGAGAAGAGATAGCAAAAATTATGGAAGGTTTAGATCAGAAGTACCTGAGTTTAGGTGATAGAAGACCCATTGACGCTAAAGGTAAAAGGATAGGCAATGTCGCTGACCCTATTGAAGACATGAATGCGGTTAATAAAAAATACTTGGAAAAATATGTTGACAATAAAGTATGTTATGCAACCACCACATCAGGGTACATTACTATTAGACCTAGTACCAATGCGAATGCCGTTATTTTTACGAAGTTTTCCGGTGATGCTTTGAACTCAGATTGTAAATTCTCTCGGGACGGTTTTTTTAGACTGGGATTGTACCTTGATCCTCAAAAGATAATCGATGAATTAATCGTTGTTAAGTTATACATTAATAACAAGCAGTACGTTCACAAGATAAAAGTAGCCACTGAATTTGTGTTAATTCTCGGAGAGGTTAAAAAAGATGACCAATTAAAAATTTTCTTACGATGTGATGCTGAGTTCACAGTTCAACCATTTCTAAAAATTGAAGAAATCAAGTGGACACTCCAACTGCCGTAAAAAAAATTGTACATATAATAAATGGCGTGGAACGAAATATCAAAAAGCGGTTTGTCGGAAGAACAAATCAGAGTTAGTAAAAATTATGTTAACTGGTCGCTCATAAGTCAATATTCAACTTTATCGGAAGAGTTTATCGAAGAATTCGAAGGTTTGGTAAACTGGATGGTCATCTCTCAGTATCAGAAACTTTCGGAGCCTTTTGTAGAAAAACATAAAGGTCTGTTAAACTGGTACTATACATCCAGATATCAAGTTCTATCAGAGGATTTCATGGACAGAAATACTGAATATTTAGATTGGGAAGTAGTTTCCAGATATCAGATAATGTCAGAACCCTTCCTGGATAAACATGCTTCCAAATTAGATTGGAGAATGGTTTCTCAATTCCAAGTACTCTCAGAAGAATTTATTCGTCGGCATATAGACAAAATCGATATGGAACTCATTTGCGTCAAACAAAAGCTCACTGAAGATTTTATGATGGAATTTGCAGATTACCTTGAATGGGGTAGAATTGTTCAATGGCAAACCTTTAATGAAGATTTTATTATGAAAAATCTGGATCGTATAGATCTTTGTCACCTCATGACTTATAAAGCCCATTTGCTCTCAGATACCTTTTACGAACTCCATTTTAAAAAGCTGGTTTGCATCCTTCTGACAAACATATGTAATAGATTTGTGATACAATATGAACCTGTCGACATACCTCCCGAATTGAACAAAAATGATCCTGTCGACATACATCCCGAGTTGGACAAAAATGATCCATAAAATTTGTATTCATAATAATATTTAATGGTTGATCAACCATTAAATGTTTAGATACCCTTTGTTACCTTCCTCAAGTTTGAATATATTTTTCCTATAAATAAAGAATATGGATCGTATTGTAAAAAAATTAAACGATTTGAGTACTGATAACTTTGAGTCAGTGGATGGCTTATATTTGGTTTCTGACATTACTGAGCATGGGAAATCTATCCTAATACGTTTGTCGAATAACTCAATTATATTTTAAAAAAATGATATATCCAGGGTTGGAATGATTTTGTCCAGGGATGAAATAAGATTATTAAGATTATATGTTGGCTTCAAGGTTTTATATTATTGTACACCATTAGAGGGTTTCGTGGTAAAAAAACCACCTTTTCGAAACCTTTTCAATATATCAAGCTGACAGCGATAGCGATAGCGATCGACCGAAAGCGACATCGATGACATGCCCTTCCATCATTGTAACTTAGATTTTCAATTCTTTTTCCGAGGAAAAAGGTGGCTGGGCCCACCTTTTCCGTTCATTTAATAGATGTAGATATGACTTTATTTTTAATGATTGAAATACTCATTAAAAATTGAATCGTAAAAAGTTTACCCCTTCAATAATAAAAGCATTTAAAGAAACGATTTGTAGTTTTAAAGAAAGACAAAATGGATTTTCAATCTAAAACCGTTCGACAGTTGCAAGGCTACTGTCGTGAAAATAATATTCGAGGTTACTCGAAACTTAAAAAGTTAGAGCTGGTCGACCTCATTCAATATCATAACGGCTTTTCCAGTTTCCACAATGACTTGTTTAGCAAGCAAAAGAAGAAGAGGGGGCTGAAAATCAGATGTTGCGGTAAGTTAATTAAGGAATCTAGCATAAATAAGCACCTACAAACTAAAGCTCATCAAAACTATAAGCCTAAGAAGGCGACCACCAGCCAGGAGGATCACAGAGATGATTTTGACAATATGCAGAGGCTGCACCATATGACCATCAATCAACTACGCGAATTTTGTCGAACGCGCGGCATTACAGGCTATTCTAAATTTCGTAGGAAGGCAGACATCATAGCATACATAGAAAGCGTATTGATCAACCATCACTTCGAATTTGATTCCGACCTGTTTTCAGATTCGCGAGAGAGAAGGCTATATACCCCCCATGAAGTTGAGACAGCTTATGAAAGTCGTTTGAAGACGTATGACATCCAAAATGAGCACAATCTGATGCTTCCCAAAGACTTTTTGAACGATGTTTCAGCACTAGTCCGGGGTCTCATCACAAAACATCTAAAGAGGCTGCATGGTCTAAAGGTTAATTTCCAATTTCTCTGTGACTATGAAAAGGGGAAAGATGAAGCGATGATAGAAATGGAGAAAAACTTCAAAACAGAAAATGAAGTCATCTTAGAATCAACTGATTTGGTAGCTTATTACAGATCAGTTATCCAAAAATTATTGACGGAGATGGAGGAGTTTGTTGCAAGGGGTTCAGGTTGGACGCTTACTAGAATCAAAAACCTTGAGGTGAAGATCAATAAATACAACCCACTGAGAGGATCATCCTACATTGATTTACCGAAAAAAATTAAAGATAAAAAGGCAGTCATAAACGTGAAAAATGAAAATGATAATGAGTGCTTTAAGTGGGCGATACTGTCCGCTATTTATCCAGCTGATAATCACGTAGATAGAGTCTCTAAATATAAGCCATATGATAATGAGCTAAATTTCGAAGGTATCGAATTCCCAGTAAAGATGGAAGATAAAGTTTTAAATAGGTTCGAGAAGATGAATAACATTTCTGTCAACATATATTCATATGAAGAAGAGACCAAAAATAAGGACATATACCCATTGAGAATAACAAAAAATAAAGCAGATAAACATGTCAATTTGCTGTACATAAAAAATGTAGAGGGGAGGAGTCATTGTTGGATAAAAGACATGTCCAGATTAATAAGCGGACAATTAACTGATCATAATGGAAAAATATATCACTGTGAAAGATGTTTGTTATATTTTCACTCTGAGGAAGATCTTCAAACTCATGAAAAGGATTGTAAGAAAAATCAAGCTGTTAAAATAGTAATGCCTGAAAAAGGCTCTTCTATAAAATTCAAAAATTACCACAAATCTCTACGAGCACCTTTTGTGATGTATGCAGATTTTGAATGTTTAACGAACAAGATAGATACATGTCAACCGGATGGGAGTGGATCGTACATGCAAAAATACCAAAAACATGAACCCATGAGTTTCTCTCTTTATATTAAATATAAGCATGGAGACTACAAACCACCTATCACCTATAGAGGTCCAAATGCAACTAAAGTATTTTACGAAACGTTGAAGGCTGAGGCCTTAGAGATAAAGAAAATTTATGATAAGAAGCATCCGATCAAAATTACCGCTGAAGATGACAGGCATTTCAAGAGAACCGATATATGTCATATCTGTGGGTTTAACATCAAAGAAGTGCCCTCACCATATTCGTCGAAAGACTCTGGGGACTTCCAAAAAGTAATTGATCATGACCATTTACTCGATCCATCCAAATATGAATCAAACTATAGAGGTCCGGCTCATAGTTTATGCAACATATTGTACCAACACCCTTCCTTTGTTCCAGTCTACATTCACAACTTATCTGGATACGATTCTCATTTATTCATAAAAGAGCTGAGTGTTGATAAAGGGTCTATTGATATCATTCCAAACACCGAAGAAAAATACATTTCATTCAGTAGGGAGGTGGGGGCAAAAATGGCAGCTGTAGGCGAGGGAAAGAAACAAAAGATTCCTGGAATAAAATTAAGATTTGTTGATTCGTTTAGATTCATGGCTAGTAGTCTTGATAGTTTATCAAAAAATGTCAAAGAATTCAGAGAAACAGCCAAATACTTTCCCAAGGATAAATTGGACCTCGTTACCAGAAAAGGTGTGTATCCATATGATTATATGGACTCGTGGGAGAAATGTGACGAAACTCGCCTACCCAACAAAACTGAGTTTCACAATAAAATGACTGAGTCAGATATATCGCATAAGGACTATGCACATGCCAAAACAGTATGGGAAACTTTTGACATTAAAAATTTAGGCGAGTATTCTGATTTATACGTGAAGACTGATGTACTGATCTTAGCTGATGTCATGGAGCACTTTAGAGACGTCTGTCTGAAGACATACAAACTAGATCCTGCTTGGTACTTCACTGCGCCTGGACTCTCCTGGGATGCTATGTTAAGAACAACTGGAATCAAATTAGAATTATTGACTGATTATAACATGATACTTATGTTAGAAAAAGGAACCAGAGGGGGGATTTCTCAGTGCTGTAATAGGTATGGTAAAGCCAATAATAAATATATGAAAAACTATGATGAAAGTAAAGAATCTAATTATTTAATGTACCTAGATGCCAATAATTTGTACGGATGGGCTATGAGTCAATTTCTACCATATGACAGCTTCAAGTGGGGAAGTACCAATATAGACGTAACTAAAATACCAGATGACTCAGACACTGGGTTCGTTATAGAATGCGACTTGGAATACCCTGCATATTTACATGATCTCCATTCAGACCTACCATTAGGAGCTGAAAACAGAGTTCCTGATGGTTCAAAACAAAGAAAATTACTTACAACCCTACATGATAAAGATCATTATGTGGTTCATTACAGGGTTTTAAAACAATTTTTACAAATGGGCATTAAACTGAAAAAAGTCCATAGAGTTTTAGAGTTTAAGCAAGCACCTTGGCTGAAGAAGTATATTGACTTAAACACAGAAATGAGAACCAAAGCAACTAATGATTTTGAAAAGGATTTTTATAAACTCATGAACAATTCAGTGTTTGGAAAGACGATGGAAAATATTAGAAAAAGACTTAATATCAAACTGTGCTGTGATGCGGAGAAAGCTGAAAAACTTATTGCTAAACCAAATTTTAAAGTTAGAACAATCTTTGAAGAAAATTTAGCCGCTATACATATGCATAAAACTAAAGTAATCTTTGATAAACCCATATATGTTGGAATGAGTATCCTAGATCTATCCAAGCATTTAATGTATGACTTTCATTATAATGTGATGAAGCCTAAATATGGGCAATGCATTAAATTGTTATACATGGATACGGATAGTTTTATTTACGACATAAAAACAGAGGACTTTTATGAAGATATGAGAGGTATGATTGATTATTTTGACACATCTGATTATCAGGATAATAATAGATATGAGATGCCGCGAGTAAATAAAAAGGTCTTGGGGAAGATGAAGGATGAAAATGCAGGGAAGATCTTGGAAGAGTTCGTTGGCTTAAGATCTAAGATGTATGCCTGTAAAACTGAAAAAGACTTAGTTAAAAAATCAAAAGGTGTTAAGAAATGCGTTGTGAAAAACAGGATATCCTTCGAGGACTATAAAAACTGTTTATTCTCGCAGCAAGTGCAGTACAGGACCATGAATCTCATCAGAAGCATGAAACATGAGATTCATTCTATAAAGGTGAATAAGATTGCCCTTTCAGCGAGTGATGATAAACGTCATATATTGGTAGATGGTGTTCAGACTTTGGCTCTGGGTCACTACTTGATCTCGACTACAAGCTGACGTATCAGAGTTGATAGTGTTATAGTTGATTATTTTGACCTGGACAATGCATCGGACGACAGAACTGGAACGGCACTTTGAAAAGCTAATAAGCGCCTTCATTAAAAATTGAAAACATTTTATAATAGTTTTTGTACTATTATAAGATCCTTATAATTAAAAAGCAACGCACCCTCGAGGGTGCATTGCTATCAAAAGTTTTGTTTCGACGCCCGCAGATTCTAAAAGGGGTCGCGGCATGCGTCCGGCTCAGCGCTTGTTCGGTCCGGAAAATTGGTGTGGTTGAAATAGAACCATCACTTTCTCGGAAGGTGCTTGCGCTAGAACCTTTAATGGCTGATTTTGATACCATTGCTTTGTTTAATTTGTATGGCTGAAATAGAGCCATCACTATTCTAAAAGTGGGTGCAGTTTTAATGGGAGGTTTGAGAGCCATTGGTTAATCGAATTTGTATGGATAAAATAGAGCCATTACTTTCTAAAAGTGGGTCCAGTTTGTATGGGGATTTGAGAGCCATTGTTTAATTGAATTTGTATGGATAAAATAGAGCCATTACTTTCTAAAAGTGGGTGTAGTTTTAATGGGGATTTGAGAGCCATTGTTTTTTAAAGGGGGGTAAGGTAATTATGGCGGTTTTCATACCATTGATATCTAAAAGTGGATTCGATTTTAATGGAGGTTTTGCTGCCATTACTTTTCTAAAAGTGGGTGTGGTTTTAATGGGGGGGGGGGGGTTTACTCCATTGTTTAATCGAATTTGTGTGGATAAAATAGAGCCATTACTTTCTAAAAGTGGGTCCAGTTTGTATGGGGGGGGGGGTTTATGGCTGTGGGCCAGAACTCTCATCAGGACACTACTAGTCTCTTCTCTTAGGGATCTTCGTTTTCTTTTTGGGGTAGTACAATAGACCTCTGGTCGATGTGCTGGGCTCTTTTGGAGCCACCCACCTTTATTTCATTCATTCATGGTTTTATCCTTTTCATCAGTATTTATGACTTTTGTGTGAAATATATATGTGTGTGTGTGTAATATAGCTATTTAAACCAATGAGCCATTTTCTATTTTTGGTTTAAATAGCTATAAAATTCATATATAAGATATATGAACAAGATAAAAAAATAAGACAGTGTAGTTATCAATACAATAAATTAAAAGATAAATATTTCCTTGTATTCATTCCTCCTATAAAATCTATAACTAAATACCATATGTTTGAGACAGTGTAAATGTTAAATAATCAAATGAAAGGAAAGAACATTTTATTTATATGTAAATATCAGAAAGAATGATATTGCTGTACCTTTTTAGACATCAGCATATTGTGGAAATATAAAAGGAATAAACTTCTTAATGTTTAATAAAATTGGCCGAAAAAAGCTGAAAAACTAAAAATTAAGTTATTAAAAATTTCTTAACATAAATAAAAAGAGAAAATTTCGAATTAAAGTAAATGCTTATTAAACTTAACTTGATATAAAATTTGGAGAGATTACAGGCATATTACACCTAGGTTACATTAAAATTGGAGAACAATGTTTGGTAAGAGTAAAACATGAAAAAAATAAAGGAAGTCATTTGTAGGCAAAAGGTTTGCAACAAAAATATAAAAAAATAAAAAATAATTGAAACAGCCTCTGAGGCAGCAAACTAAATATTAATAAAATTTCATTCCTCCTTAGAGATAATCCTCATTAGGGGATTAGTTTCTCCCTTTAAGAGGTAGGAGAAGAAAAAAAATATATTTAACTAGGGATTACTCTTGGCATGAAATTACAAATTTAATTTATGGTTTCTCCCTTTATGAGGTGAGGAAGATTAGTTAAAGTCAAATTTTATAGTGCAGTCCAGAAGAATTCTGAAGGTGCTTTGGACGTATCTACCTGAGTAACTTAAGTAATGGAGAGGAGGAGAGAACTTGCCCATATGCAGAGTAAGAGTGTGGCTTGGAGTCTACCAAACGGGACTTTCATGGCCAGTCGGCGGCGATCAGGTTTCTGTGCCTTCCTGATGTCAATGGCTGGTAGGAATGATGTATGCTGCCTTGTGGCAGGCGCTCTATAAAAAAGCTCGACGCTCTGAGCCTGGAAATCATCATAGGCGTATGCGGTGAGAGCCTTCAGATCCAAAGGTTAAATTAGTTTCAAATCAGCGTCATAGGCGTATGTGGTGACAGCCTTCAGCTCCAAAAGTTAAATTAGCGTTAAATCAACATCATAAGCGTGTGCGGCGAGAGCCTTCGCTCCAAAGGTGCATCGTCTTGCATGTGCGGTGAGCCTTCAGCTCATGAATAAAATGGTAGCTCCATCCTAGTGGGATTTCCCCACAAAACGGAAAAGGACTGCAGGAAAATCATGTTGAAAAACTGCGATCATTATTTTGATAGCACGAAACTTGTTGAAACTGAGGAAAAATATTGAAAAACTGCGATCATTGGAAAACCATGTTGAAAAACTGCAGCTTGTTTTTGGCACTTTTGATGATGATGGACCCAAGCGAAGGCAGCATATACAGAGAGAACGTTCGGAACCCAAAAATATTGCAGAGAGTGCCACAGGGGTACATTGTGGTACTTGTCTGTTACAAAGCTTGATGAAAACGGGAGATATGAGCCATAACGAAGAGGGCACTATCACTTGTAGTACATCAGAAGTTTAGCACTAAATAACATAAAACATGTTCCCGGCGACCGCAGGACACAAGCGCCCTTGCACGGGGCCTGGTCCACGGTTCTCAACAGCAAATAAGACCACTTTTTCAAATGCCGGCCGGGAGTTAAATGCCTCTTAACAACATGTTCGCTTCCCATGAGCCACTAAACTTGGCAAGTGAAAACCTGCGCCTCACACAGGGTGCCTGCCTATGCATACACCGCAGAATAAATATAATGCTTCACCAAGAACTGCGAGGTGTGAAATTTCCACCAAGCTCTATCTACCATGATCCCACACCTTGGTACACCCCTACAGAATGCCGTGAGGCAACCATACCTGCAGGTGTCCAAAGATAAGCCGAGAAAGACCAAATGTGTCCTTTTTTTTCGCAAACTCATAAATGAAGTGAAGTCAAATTAAAAGGCCGAAAGCGAACACTGGAGAATTAGCAAAAGATATTTAGCGTTTGTAGACACATTGTGCATAATTTTGAATAATGAAAAACATGAAAAGGATAACAAATTAACATTAAAAGGGGATAAATCGCCGAAATATTCAATAATAACAAATTAATTTAGAATTTTGAAGGGAAAGGGGAAAATCATGAATTTTTCATCGTTTTGCATGTCGATGAGTTCCATCTGTGCTGATTTGGCTGCATTTTCGGACAAAGGGGTTGCTAAATAAATCTACCAATGGATTTACTTTTTGAAAATCAGAAAAACGATCCTTGAAAGCTGATATGAAGTTATGAATCTTTTCAATATATATAGTTTTGAAGTTGGCATTGAACTTTTCAGAAACTTTCTTATAATTTAGAAGATGGACGTAATTCCTTGACTTCAGAAATAAATTTTTGAAATAGAAACTTGCACTGAAAAGACAAAATGCTGCCGTAAAGTTGAGTAACCAATTGATCTATGCCCTGAAGTTGCTTATTTAACGTATTTAAATGATTAGTAATGTCAAAAAAAAAAAAAAACTAAGCCACATAACCAATCCGAACCGTTTGTCAGGGTTTTTTTTTTTTTTTTTTTTCAGTCATAAAAATTTCAATTTCATCAATTAAATTTAGCGACTTAGCCACCTCACTTCTGTGTAAAAAATTAAGTCACCATATTTTCTTTCAATGTCTTAAACTTTTTAAACTGCCAGTGATTAAGGCCACGGGATTTTATAAAATTAATTGTTCAAATCCAAGTTTCTTAGGGCACAAGTTCTCCTGGTGGATTACACAATGGAATTGTATCAACTCATGGTCGTGCCTTCCTAATTTCTATTTCAATAATGTTACCAATCTAATTAGCTCCTATAATAGAAGGAGCTCCATCAGCCCTGATACCTGGTAATTTTGACAGATCTAAATCAATTTTGGAACACTACTCTAAAAGCCCAGTGAACAAGTCACTACCTTTCGTTTGATCTGATATTGAACTCATTCCAATCAGCTCCTCACTCACCTCAAACTTGTGAGATATTCCATGTACAAATATTAACAACTGGGCTGTGGAAGTAATGTTAGTTGATTCATCAATAGCCAATGAAAGTAGGTATTTTTCTTTGAATAAGCCTACTTTCATTGGCTTTACATTTATCTTTTACATTGATTGGTCCTTTATGCAGGGTGGCCACTGAACCTGGAAACTGGGAGAACCAAGAAAAGTCAGAGAATTTTAAAATGGTCAGGGAAAACCGGGAAAAGTCAGGGAACATTGTGAAAATTCTGGATTTTTTTTTTTTTACTAGTTATCCATATAAAAGCAGAACTGCCCAGTTTGTATGCTATTTTCAAAAAATTTCGCCAAGTATTACGCTGTACTCATAACCGCTAAATAAAGGTTGCCATGTGTCCATTTGATTCCGTATTAAAGCAAAAATGCGGAGTTTGTGCGCCATTTTGGACAAATGTTGCCAAGTACAGAGATGCCAACTGTTGCGTGGAAATTCCCACACGCCCTGTTTGGGCACAATAAATACCTATCATGTTCATTAAACATAAAGTTAACGGCTATCGTGATCGTATAGATATAATCTGAAAATTAAGAAGTAATTAAAAGGTTTGGAAATGAGGACACCGATTAGATTTAAAATAACAATAACAAGTTTATTTACACAATTTAACATTAAAATAAAAATTGCTCTCTTAAAATATTAACACATCATAAATCATTAACACTTTGTAAATCATTAATACATCGTAAATCATTAACCACTAATTCTGCCATATTCTTACTCACAATTCTCAAGTATTAAAAATAGTCACATACTTCAAAAGGTTATCTTTTCTTTAAATTACAGAGTATTATTTTATTTAGCACCAAAATACATATTTCGGCAGTCTGACTTGTGGCTTTTAAAACAGCGTATTTGGCTTTGGGCCACAATGCAAGATCATTAATCCCTTCAGGTAGCGATAATTAAAGGAGAGGAGAGAGAGAAAATCAACTTAGAGTAATGCATGAATCCAAAGGCCTATCTTCTATTCTGGGTCCAGCAAGGGCTCAAGTGCGATGACATGGCGGAGACCGGAGAAACATTATCTCGCTCCGGCAACTATTATACAACTTCTCTCTATAAGATCGTAAAAGGCACTCTCGACTTTCCAACCAAAAATTGTTTCTCTCGAAAATCTAAGTCGATCTCTCCTCCCTCTTAAATTTTCGTTCTCTGCAAGGTTTAAGCGCCCCTTAATATTACTGGAAGGTGTAATGTCAGTGTTTTACCAGTGACTAGACCATGACAGAGGGTTGGTCAGAAGCCCCTGAATTATCGCCGCAGCTGGTTGAGTTCCCACGTTCATGCATGACACCTGCGCCCTGATGCACCCCGATGTCCGCTTACCACCTGTGGAGCTTTCCTCCATCTTGAAAGTGGCCCCCCATGGTGTCCAGATCCACTGACCGTTTCCGTTGCAGATGGCCAAAGGGGAACCTTATAGAAATGATGTGAAAATACAGGAACCACCTTTATAGGTATGAGACATATGTTAAAATTTCCACGATGTTACATTGTATGGGAAAAACCAATGTAACATTCACCCCTTTCCCTTATGTTTTTGCAGCAAAAACCACCTATGCCCAGCACACCTGAAAAATACCGCTATATGCATACATACAAAACAGAAAAGTACTATAAATATGAAACAAAAATTGAAATTCTGAAATCTCTGTCAGAGTTCACTGATTTGGCCAGTTCTATATGATGGAAAGTTCTTCGTAAATTATTTCTGTAGGATCGCAAAGTTTGAATATATTCGAGAGTTCCATGTACTCTGTATCTCTCCGAAATCATGAAAAGTCTGTCGCACGTCTGGTTGGTCCTGAAGAAAAAGGCTATTTTGTGCCTTTGAAACTGATTGGTCAGTTTATATTTATGCTTCTGCTGCATTTGGGAAGTTTTTACTTCTCTGTACTTAAAATACAGGGTGCCCACTTATATCCGTTACACCCCCCTTAACTTCTAAACAGTGACAGCTTAGGCCATAAAGTTGGTGTCTAGGTTTAGTAAAAAGGCTATGCGCTACTCGATGAGACAACTTACAATGCCATCTATCGGCAAATTTTGAAATTAGTTATCCTATCTCGTAAACAGTGAAAAATACGTAAAAAAGTCAATTAGAAAGTTGTAGAGCACTCTCGATTTAGTATGAAAAGATACTTTGCGCACATTAATACTCAAAACAGAATGCAAAAAATGAACATTTGTTTAATTGTGAAGCGAAGCGAGAAAAGACCACCTTACGGACTAGATTCCTTAGATGACATGGCCATGCAATCTAAGCTCTAATGCAGAACTGTCCAAATAGTGACACACAAACAAGAGGCGGCCGGCCAAATGGCTACTCATGTCCTTGTCGATGAGTCGGTCGGTCTGGGTCTTCAACACAAACAAGAGGAATGGTTAGATAACATATTTAAAATTAATTAAATTACTAAAATTTATTTTAAAATTAACAAATATTAATACTTTATGAAATATGTAACTGTATAAAATATGATACATAGATATTACTGAAATGATTTTTAATGGCAGCGAAAGTATTTGGATTTCTCCGAAATACATAATGAAACCCTTTCTCTGGTCCTTCATACACTGGAAGGGGGGGTTGCTGAGAATGGTTGGCAGCTATCATTTAGTTCGTCGACGATGTGGCTGTCGACGTAAGCAGTGTCAATGAAATGTACTTTTCGATTAAATGAGTGTTGACGAAATGCACTTGTCGACGAAATGAGTTGTCGAAGAAGTAATTGTCGACTAAATGAACCACTTCCATTTTGGTTGATTATAATGGTTAATTTTTTAATTATTTTCACATAAATAGTACGCTTGTGAAATTCATTTTTTTTTCACCTGCGTTGCCGACAGTACGCAATTATCCTTTTCCATTGATCTCCATCTCCCTATTGTAGCACATTAACTTGACTAAACTAGCTTATTTTCATATTTTGGTTAATTATAAGGGTTAATTTCCTAATTATTTTCACAAATAGTGCCATTCAGTTGTAATTAACTCTGTTAAGTTAGCAAAACTACATTTTGAACTTATTTTAAAGTTTTAAAATATATATTGTCAATATACGTAAAATCTTACTGATGGTCGATGCGGTTTTACTGAAAACTCCTGATTTTTCTACTGATGACCCCTCTCAGAGGTTGGCATCTCTGTATATTATATACATTTTACTATATTTTTTTCTATTTTAATGACATTCTTTTTACATTGCTGAATTGACATTAATTATTCAATGGCTGTAGCTTGTTATAGTGTAGTTATTGCATATCTTTAATGATCTCTGTCATTGTGAGCAATTTGCAATGCCACATTTAAGGACATCAGTTTAGACTATTTCTTTTTATTGTCTTCAATGAAAACCATTAAATTCTTTTAAATATTTCAGTAGTCCAATTTTACTGCATTTACGTGAATTTTTTATTAAAAATGTCAAAATTTATTTGTAGAAACAAAAAAAAAAAGTGTATTTTTTTCTCCTGATTTAATATAACTTGTTTTGGATAGTGGAGTTAAATTGTTAAGATTCTTTAATCAAATTTGTAACTAAATAGGGACATGCGTGCGTTTTATGTTAAAATTACTGGTCTGGAATTTCTTTTCAATTCACTTGGAAAACCTAGAAAAGTCAGGGAATTTCAATATGTCCGAAGAGTGGCCACCCTGCTTAATTGGTCCTTTACATTTTCTGACACTGCAGTAATTCTTTTTTGCACAGTCATCTTGTTTAACTGAATTTTCTCAAAATTTTTAGCTGATTCTGGACAAATTTTTTAGCAGCTCAAGGCAATCTTTAAGAAAATTTCCGTCTGCAAATGGTCGACACTTTTTTGCTATAAGGCGAGATATTTTAAAACTTATTTCTGTTGCAGTTTCCGAATCTTGAATAGGTTTTGTAAACATTACTTGCTGATCTGCCAATTCTTGTTTCAAAAATTAAATCTTCTGTTTACATAGTTCTTCAGGTAGTTTTGAAAATGTAGAATGCACACTTTCATAGTGTCTCCTTATATTGTAATTCTTTTGGGACAGCTACAGCACTTTTGCATATCAAGTACACAATATTATTAAACGACACTGCACAAAACAATATTTTTCGGTTCAGTTATCCTGAAACTACCTTTTTTTATTCTGCACTTTGCGTTTCCTACTTGGCCCTGCTTTATCCATTATATAATTTATTTCTTTACCTTTTCCAAGGGGTGATAATTAATTGTAGCAACCACACCTACGAAAACAAAATACTCATATGACATATAGACGAATTGTAAAATTTGTTAACATTATTACTAATTGATTATCATAAGTAGGTAGGCAATGTATACTTACAAGGTTGACCGAAATACATTAAATAATAGTTATTTATCATTATCGCCAACAATTCAATCACAGAAAGAAGTACCATGCAACTTAAAACCATGTGGATGGTGCATGCATTTACAACTCAATGAAAATGATTGTCCCTGACCAACCCAAGTGCCACACCTTGTATTACAGCTACTTTACTGTGCACATTTTTAAAAATTACCTATTGTGTGACTTATTAAAGTAAAAAATGATACATGGTGAAGTGGACTATCAGCAAATCAATGTGTGTGTCCATCCCTGCTATACTCCCTCTCCTAAGAATGGTCTTGCATTGGGGAAACTCGGCAGGAGTTATAGTGATAGATTTAATTTTTTTATGTTCTGGTTTTTAGGCTGTAAAATATTCTAGTTTGTTTGTGGTGCAATAAAGGTTATTTATGATTCAGTACATATTGCATTATTATAATAATACTAATTAATTAGACCTCTCATATAGTCATTTCAACACTGCCATTTAGGCGATATGAATATTTTCCTTCATAAATATATATACAATATATATTAGAAATCTGAAAAGACCAGTCTTGAATGATGTTATTTATTTGCAAAAATGAGACCAATAAAATTAATTTACAATAAAAACTACAGTATAGTTATCTCTAAAAATTTACACCAAAAGTGGAATTTCATCAAGAAATTGTATTTTTACAAAATAATTGAACAGTATTTAAACTTTATAAATTAATAATGATATTTGCATTGTTTACTTGAATTGGTGTGTGAAAAAAATCTAGTTTTTTGATATTTTGCACATTTTTAATACAAATAAATATGTGTTGCCGAAATTACATTTTTATCAAGTCTACATTCAAAATATGCATTAAAATTCCATTAAATCATGCTAGACAGCTCAGTAATCTATTAAAAAATTTTAAAAACATTACCAAAAACTTATTCCAAACAGTTTCTAGAAATTATGAAATTAAGAAATATTTCATTTTGGAGCCTGAAAATTGACAATTATCAGAAATTCAACCATACCAGTAACATATTCATGACAGATAAGGTTTATTATAAATTGTTGTTTTATTTATTTATTTTTATAACAGGATGCATCAAGAATATCAGATCAATCTTTTGATGATTTTCTACATGAGGAACCCCGTGAGTATTTTGAACCCATTGTGGCTTGCCAATCTTCTGAGTTGCAGTCTGCTGATGCTGCAAATATGGATGAGAATCAGGTTACTAAAGCAGGTATAATTTTGTTGTACTGAACTTTTGCCTGTGTTTACCAGTAATATAACATTTATCAGAATACTAACTGACACTAATTTTGAAAGGGTTTCAGACTTTCGTACACTTATCCTGACACAGTTATAAAAAGAAGAGTACTAGCCGAAGTGTGAGGTAGATCCTAAATAACTTCCTGCTGTGGATAGATGCACCAGTACTCATTGTTTGACACTGAATAACTATTGTTAAAATAAACATTTAGTCATCTTAAAATATTTCAAGTTGTTTTGTTGAAATACGTTTAAGAATACTGTTATAAATTATCTGATTTAAATCCTGACACAGTTATAAAAAGAAAAGTACTAGCCGAAGTGTGAGGTAGATCCTAAATAACTTCCTGCTGTGGATAGATGCACCAGTACTCATTGTTTGACACTGAATAACTATTGTTAAAATAAACATTTAGTCATCTTAAAATATTTCAAGTTGTTTTGTTGAAATACGTTTAAGAATACTGTTATAAATTTTAGGAAGTTAACCCTCACACTTACAAAGATATAATTTTTGCAATATTGAATTAGTTTATACCTGGAAACTCTACCACCAGAAAATTCCACTGTTTTAAAGGTTTTCTAATCTGAATCTATCTTTCCAATTTCTTAATCAGATATCAAAAATAACTAAATAATTTTAAAACTTACAACTGACAATGTTGCAGGGAGCCAGCAGCAATTTCACTTACCTCTGTGAGTACAAAAGGTTTGAGCATTGCATATGGCAGAACTTTCTGGTATAAACAGATATTCACGACTCTGGCAGTCCACTTTGTTTATTTAAACTTAGATTCTGAGGAGAATTTTCTTAAAAATTAAACTAGTGTGTAAAATTTTGAATGCATAGTTTGATGCCCCAATTTTGATATTAAAGTAACAGTACATTTTGCAACAAACTTACAAAATTGAATTTTAAAAAGGGTTCTATGACCAAAAAAGTTTTGAAATCACTATTTAAGATAATGGCTACTAAGTTTCGAAAATTTCCATATGTAAAAACAGACGTTTAAATTGAAATACAGAAAAAATTGCATATTGTATTGAGTACAGAAACATAAGAATAACATCAATTCAAAATTAAATAAGAAAGGGTTTCATCAAAATTATGTTATGACATTCTGAATATGAAACACACTGCCCGTTTTTATGAAATTAGTCTAGTTCAGAAAAATGTCTCTGTTCCAAAAAAATCTTATTCAAAACCTGATTCCATCTCTGTGCATTTTAACTGTATTCTATGTTTTTAAATATCTCTTTGATTTTCACTCAGCTTCTGATGGCACCATGGCTGTGTGGGGAAAATTCCACAAAACAAGCTCTCCACATACTCAGTGGGACAAACAGGATGTAGTGTACATTAATTCATAAAATATCCAGATAAATTCCTCAAGTGGGAAAAAAGCCAATTTCATTTGACATGGAACTTGAATTATTTAATCTTTAAATATACCCTATTTATCTCACCATTAAAATATGATAATCACATAAATTGTGATGGACCAGTGCTAATGGTTATCGTGTCAATTATCCTAAGCATACATAATTATAACTCATGTTCAATGAAAACAATTATTAATGTGAAAAAAGATTTATTATAAATGATTGTTAATATCTTGATTATGTATTGCATCTCATTAATATTATGTTCAATTAGAATTTTGTGTTATTTTAAATTTGAAATGCACTTCTACCATTTCATTAAATTTGTTCAAACTTGAAATTCATTAATGAAATGAAGGTGGGTAGCTCAAAGAGAGCCCAGCACATTGACCAGAGGTTTATTGTACTACCCCAAAAAACTGTGCAGATCACTATGAAAAGAGACCAGTAGCCGATGCAAAGATAAGCAGGCACTTGACAAGAATATCATCCAGCTCCCAGAGATCAATCACATGCCGGCCTATGTGTTCAAATCTGTGAGCAGAGTAAACCTCACATTCACAGAGAATATCTTGGATCACTTGGGACGGCAAGTTGGACAGCCTATAAGTTTGGTCGAACTAGAGGCACGCTTACAACAACTGTGGAATGACAGGACACCATACGGGACCTGTATGCCTCAATGTTGCATCATGTATTAACGGTAGAGGTGTTCCAACAGGGTACTAGAACCTCCATTCCATTTGTAGTTTTTCCTGTAATGAATGATCCTTTTGCATTGATTTTGTAATAACTTGCTTATATCAATATTGCACTCACGTATATAAAATTTTGTTTGATTCTGACAACTCTTTCTTGGTGTGCAAATTTTTATGGCAAAGAGTGTACTTTCAAATTTCTTTTTCTAGATATTGAGTATCCTGGCTTTTAAATCCAGAATCTGCTGTTAATCATCATGAAATATTCTAGGTATTCGAATTACTTCTAGCGATGTTTTATTCTGTATCTGCTGTTAATCATCATGAAATATTCTAGGTATTCGAATTACTTCTAGCGATGTTTTATTCTGTATCTGGAATTCGTATTCAGTATTCGCCAATATTGCCCATCTGTATTAAATTTCTATTTTTGTAACATTTTTAATTCATAACTACGTTTTAATAAAATCTTTATGATTTTTGGAAAAAAAAAAAAAATTTAATAAATTGAGAGTCTTCCTTTGGTCCGTTCACTCACTTCCCAAATCAATAGGCATCTGATATTTAACAATTTCAGAAATCATGCAACATTTTATTCAGTTTTGTCAGTCACGCAAGAAAACATTTTACTTTCTCATGCTACTATAAGCATTGTTTTCCAGAAATTACTAAAATTTGAGATATTCATAGATAAGCACGTTTCATGAGATCCTGAACTCATTTCGAGCACTTTTGAAAATATATCCATTTGTGTGTATTGGCCCAACCACCTGTTTTTTTATTATTTATTTATTTTTTTAATTTTATTTTAAGGGGAATAAGTTATTAATGAATTCACAGAAAGGAGAAAATGAAGAGTGATTAATTAATGAAGAGTGCTCGGAGATAAATAATGTTTGTATGTAGGGGAGGCTTGTGTGAGGTATGGACTGGATAACTCATGGACGAATGTTTGACCTGTGAAAAAATGTCAACTTATCAAATAAAAGTTTAACTAAAAGTGCAAATTCAATGTTATTTTGTGCAGTTAAACTGAATTTAATGAATTATTAAAGAAATAAAGAGAAGATGAATTTGCAGGGAAAGTTATATGCTGCCCACATCAGATTTTTTTCCTTCCATTTTATAAATTTGAAAAAATCATATTGTACATGAACTACATAAATACATACAATACATTTTTGTACAGAATTTTTATAATATATATGAAACATAAAATGCAACTGAAATGAAACTCAGATAGCATACTATAGAAGAATTTTAAATTAAAGCCAGTGAAAAGTTTCACTTTTTGTTGAGAGCGCATAGATCAGTGACTTTTTTTTTAAAGAAATTTCAAGAAATGCTTCTTTAGGATTAACTAAAAAATCCATTTTGGAGAAATATGAAAATTTCTAATTGGGCAAGGAGGGATTCGACCTCCTCCTTAATAGAACTTAATGCAGTTGATATATAAAAAAAATTGTAAAAATAAATAAATAGTTGGAAGAGTTAGCACACATTCTTTAGATACATAAAAAAAAATTTATTTGCAACATATTGTTACTTTGTTGTATGTATTATTAAAAACAATACATATAAAAACAATTTTTTGTATGAATTGTTTTTAAAACAAAATGCTAGAAAAAAATTCTTACATACATACAGTAATAATGTACATAGTTTATGTACCCAAATACCTCACAATGCATGAGACAGCCTTTGTCCACTACAGCAAGTTCATGTGGTTCATGATAAGGTGTGCATGAGACCAAATACAGATGAGAATGTGAATGGAATGCCTTGCGCTGCTCTTCCTTGGCCATTCCTCCTTATAGCAACAAAGAAAATGTCATATGACAGAACAACCTTTGATTGAAGGGAGAGGCCACGCTCTCTACCGGGTCTACTTCCAATTGATCTTCTTGAAAATTTTTTCGAAACTGCCCTTCACCGCACGTTGGCGCTGGATTGACAATTCCCCTTAGCTTGCCAAGGCACTCAGCATTTCCCTTCAACTGTGCCAAACATTACGGAAAATCGGCAACCATGCCTAATGGGTGCACTTGCACTGAGAAAAAAGAAAATGGTGTCTGTGCATGCTTGAACATTGTTTCAGAGAAAAACTCGAAAACAAAGTTTAATTGCCAAAAATGGAAAAAACCTTATCATGCCCAAAACAAGAAACAACATTAACATAATTAGAAATTTTAAAAGGAAATCGAGAAAATTAATAAATTTTGAAAACATTAAGTCCAGAAAAATGGCATGACAACCCTTTCCACACTAAATGTAAACTGGGTCGATGTACACCATATTGTATTGGGGTCAAAACTTATAACTGTCCTGAAATGGATATCAGAGGACTGGAATGAAAAAGGCATAGGTAAAACTTTTCGCTCTGACACTAACATTTTTTGGTCACTGTCGATAGTGGTTCCTCACTATACCATATTTGCTGCATGGTTGTATAAAATGAAGACTGGCTATGTGTCATGTTGGTTTGAGAAATGACATCCCATTAGAATTATGTAAATATTTTAAGTTTATAAAATGTCGCATTTTCACTCTGCTCTTTTTTTCTTTCTTAATTTAATATTTCATTTTGCACAAAATGGAGTGTATATTATATGAAGTTAATTTTTGTCAATTACTTTCAGCCACTCCATTCTGTAAACCTAACAGCAGTCCTCCACAGTTTCCTCTCACAGACTCGCCTGTGACCCCCTTTCCAGACTACAAGACCATGATGACGCCACACATAAAGGATGCCTTGCAAAGGTTTGGCGTGAAACCCTTGCCAAGAAAGAAAGCGGTGGCTTTACTGTCACACATCTATAATGAAACACATCCATGTAAGTTTTGCATTAGTTTGTTTTTCATATTCAACACTTTTTCAAATGAATATAAATGTGACATTCAGATATATTTTAGTTTTCAAATCGCATGTTTCCTTAGTACCAGTCTGTTAAAATATCATATGTCACAGACGATGGTAATACTGCACATACTACACTCATGCTGCAGTATGCTGTTAGAATCGCTTTATAGAAGGTCTTACAAATGTGCATTCTTAATACCATATACAACAAGTAGCGCAAAAAAAAAATTCTAGCCTAAGTCAAGGATTGAACTCTAAAAAGTTTCTGTGGCCAGGGGAGGCAAGGGAGACTGATAGTTATTTTACAAAAATCAAACTTATAACATTTGCAATATAATATGAATGCAAATCCAAAATTTGACATTATAAATTATCAGATTATATTGTGGAAAAAAAATATTGTCTTGTGTGGGTTTTTTCCCCTGCAGCCAATTGTGCCAATGCGAATGCTGATCCTAATGCCGTAGCAGAATAAAAACATGAATCACTCTAGCCTCCAGTCGCCAGTATTACAATAGCTGGAAACTGCATGTGTCAAAAGAGGAGAGGAAATGCTGCAAAGGAAATTGCGTTTGGAGACTATGAATTGATAGGCTTCTGTACTTGACATTGTGAAGTATGTTTCCTGCTTCTTTGTGTGTGTTCCTGTTATTTTGCTTCCTTGGTGTATTTCTAATCTCTAGCAACCAGTATAAAATAGATTTACCAGAGAACTTTGTAATAGTTTAATGTTAAATAATGACATTATTACATCACTGTTTGAAATCCCATTTTCACAGTGAGGAAAGAGGAATGAAATTCTGAAACGTGGACAACCTATTCCAAAATTTTCTTTTCTTAAAAAGTATAAAAATCACAGTAAAACCTTCCAGTTATTATAATATGACCAACATAAATAGCTATGTGGTAGTGAGAGAAAATCAAAATTATTCTGCTGGTCTTGTTTATAAAAAAAAAGGTACTTAAAATATTGAAAGCCACCAAGTTACTTAGCACTAATAAATGTTTTTTTTTCCTTACTGTAAACAAATTTATCATTAAAAAATGCTATTTGTACATTAATGTATTTATAGTCTTTAGCAGTTGGGTTCATTAACAATTACAATTATTGAATTTATATAATTTTAGAATTTATTAAATTTAAAAAGAAGTGTATTACATTGTGTTTTGTAGTATTTTCTCATTAGTCAATGGCGTTTGATGATTTCACAATGACAAGGGAGATGACCAACGATTATCTTTCTCTTACATTTGCAATCTATTTGCATCAACTAAAATTTTTATAATTATTTTGTGTTATTTGCAAAAAAGAACTGTTTTTCAAACATTTTTATGAAATGAAAGACTATTTTGCAGCAGTATCGGGAGAAACACATTTATATGCTATCCTCTGTATATCTCGTTTAAATATGAAAATATTTTCCACTTATGCAATCTGTTTGCATCCATTGAAATTTTTATAATTATTACGAGTTGTATCTATAAAGCTGTTTTTAAACATATTTTTAATGAAATCAAAAATTATTTTGTAGCAATATTGTAAGAAACACTTTTGTACGCGATCCTCTGTATATCTCGGTTTAATTGTGAAAATATTTTCCACTTATGCAGTCTGTTTCCATCCACTGAAATTTTTGTAATTATTACGAGTTGTATACATGAAAGCTGTTTATGCAATAAATTATTAATGCAATAAAAGATTATTCTGCAGCAGCACTATGAAAAACGCCATTTGTGTGAGATCCTTGGTATAACTCATTTAATTGTGAAAATATTTTCCACTTATGCAATTTGTTTCCATCCATTGAAATTTTTATAATTATTACGAGTTGTATACATGAAAGTTGTTTATGCAATAAATTATTAATTCAATGAAAGATTATTCTGCAGCAGCACTAGGAAAAGCACCGTTTGTATGAGATCCTTTGTATAACTCATTTAATTGTGAAAATATTTTTCACTTATGAAATCTGTATGCATCCACAGAAATTTTTAGTTTCTCATACATAGTATTGAGAAAGTATTGTTTCCACAAAAATTTCGAATTTGAAGCCAATATAAGTTTAAGACCTCCTGAATTCATTTTGACTATTTTTGGGTCAGTTTCTTGTGTACCACGAAACTTTACATCCGACTTTGTAAATGAAAAATCTAGAACTAGGTAGTATTTTATTAAATTCAAGCGAAAACATTGAAATTTATTCAAAAATGGTAGCATAGAACAAAATTTTCCATAATCGTACATGAAAGGGGTTATTTATGACTTAATAATTTCAATCATTGTCAAAAATAGAAGCAATGCAATTTTTGTGTCCATCTCGGGGGTGGGGTACATTATCAAGTATATGGTATCAATCAAAACATTTTGTCAAATCCTTTAAATGCTATAGTGGGTAATGCACTATAATTGTAATCCTTTGGATCAATGATACCGATTTTTTAAAGTTTTACTTGTAAAATTTGAAAGAAATCCCCACAAACTACTTAAAAATGGATTCTAGTGTGAGAAAGTCGAGTTAATTATAATTATTAATGACTTGTATTATATTACATCTTTATACATAAAAGTTGTTTATCAAACATATTATTAATGAAATGGAAGGCTATTTTGCAGCACTATCGAGAAAAAGACGGCATTTGAACACGATCCTCAGTATATCTCATTCAATTTTAAAAATATTTTTCACTTATCCAATCTGCATTGATTACCATTTTTTACAAATTGTATATAAAAAAAGTTGTTTTTCCAACATTATTATGAATGAAATTAAAGGCTATTTTACCGTAGTATTGCTGTGTAAAATTATCTGATCAGTTGCATAGAAATTTTCAGGTTTGTAATTTGTCTAGATCTTAATATTTATGTGGAAGACTTACTGAAGATGAGATATTTTAATTTTGTGTCATAAAAAATTAAAATTTTATAAAATATATTATAATAATTCCGTGTAAAATGATCAGTTTGTAATTTGCTTAATTCTTTGTATTTATGTGGCAGAATGGTTGAAGATGAGGTATTTTAATTTTGAAACAAATTTAAATGTGGATGCTTCCATTTTAATAGATGTGATTATTATACACACAATAGATTACAATTAACAAGGCAAAACAAGCAGCCATTTTTGCACGCATTCGAAATTTCCTCTTTTTTTCCTGCAAGCCTGTGGTTAAAGACTGCTGAAACAATCAAAATTTTCTCAAGATGGGCTTGTTCAGGTGGGAAAGAAAATGCTGAAGGAATTGGCAGCAAGTCTTATCGAAACGACCTTCTACTGCCCCATTTTGTACAAGCTATTGGCCTTTTTACATAAACTGTTTGTGCAACTCATGCATATATCGAATGCAATCTTCTTGTCAATGGGCCTGAGGACATGGTGAAAAAAACGTTCAAAATTTCATAAAGTCAATAAAATATTTTGAAGTAACTTTGGTTATTTCTTTTTGTGCTTACTTCTTGGTGACATTTTTATCAAGTTGGCAACATTTTAAAAAGTTGCCAGTTTTACCACCAAGAGGGATGCTTGGACTGAGACAAATGATAGCAAAACATAATTATAATACTCTCGCCTAACAAAACACAATTAATTTTATTAATTTAGTGTCATTTTTATCAATTTAGCAACATTTTAATGGATTTGGCAACATTTTAGAAAAGTTATTAAGTTGGCAATATTCCATCAAATTTGTAGATCTGAATTCGCAGATCTGAAGAATAAAACATCATGATCCCATTTGTTTTACATGAAAATGCTAAAATGGTATTAGAAGATATACCCATACTATTATTCTGTTTTAACAATCGGCTAAACACTATATATGAATCATTGGCAAAACACAATATATAAGTTTGAAAACTGCCAAATAAAACAAATGATGTAAGACATTGGAAATATCAACAATATCTACCATTTATTAATAAGATATATTTTTGTATCCATTTATTAACACTTTACAACATAGTTGAAAAGTGTTTATGACTTTGTTCATTCTGTCTGTCTGTCCGTTAGCACGATAACTGCCATAAAAATGACTTTATCAAAATGAAATTTTAGTATATTGTTCAGACGGTCTATGGGACGTATGGGAATATAAATGATCCAATTAGTTTTGAATTGAACCCGGTTTGAAAAAATGAAATACAATGAACCCTATGGGACCTAATTTTTCAAACATTTTTTAAGCAAATTTAAAATTCGCTTAGAAAATGCAATTGCTTCGAAAATTTTAGGAAATATTCAAATTATCCCATAAAATATATAAAAAAAATTTCAGTAAAATATGTTAGATAGTTTTATAAATAAAAATTATTTAATATAGGGAGAAAAACAAATTCAATTAAATTCTGACTCTTGCTATATCCTCCAGAAAGAAAAAAGAGATATATAATAAATCTTTCCAAGAGTTTAATTATTTCATATATGAGAGGTTTCACATTTAAAAAAAAATAAGTATGGTAGATAACAATTTTTCAAATTTTTAAATAAAATAAATTATTATAGTATTGTGATGAATGAAACAATTAGAAAAATGTTTATGAATGAAATGCTGCTTTTGTATAGAGGTAATTTATATTTTGATGATGTCATTTGAATAAAGTTCATTTGTTTTTGATGAAGTTTTCAAATATAATAAATTATTGTAGTATTATGATAATTTTAAAAATATTACCGAGAAATGTATTGCATTTTAGAGATATTTAAACCAGGCAATTTATATTTCAATACCGTCATTTGAATGAAGTTCATTTCTTCGATGAAGTTTTCAAATATAATAAATTAATGTAGTATTGTGATAATTTTAAAAATATTACCGAGGAATGTATCACATTTTAGAAATGTTTATATGAAATTGCATTGAAGTTGGAAAGTGTTTCATAATCAATGCTTTATGCATGATTGATCTTTTCTGTTTATTAATCAAATCGGAAAAAAATAATAATAAACATTAGCTGCCTGTATAAACAAACACATTTGATTAATTACGTTACTGAGCAATATGATATAAGAAAGAATCTTCCTCACAAAATGCTGATAATTAAATAATTATTTTGATTTCTGCATACTTTTCATTGTTGAGTAAGAGCCTGTGAAAAATAAACCATGAAGATAAAGTTTCCATTTAAGTTCATATTTTAAACCAGCAATTTCCATGAGCAACTGGTAAGTGCAATAAACTCCTGCAAAACTTGAAGATAGAGTTTTAATTTACTTTCATGTTTTAAACCATCGATTTCCAGCCTTTATTGTCTGGAGGAACCATGGAGTTAGAGAGAACTTCTATGAAAGATTCGTTTTTATTAATACTTTACAACATAGTTGAAAAGTGTTTATGACCTTGTTCATGTCTGTCCGTTAGCACGATAACTGCCGTAAAAATTACTTTATCTAAATGAAATTTTAGCATGTTGTTCAGACGGTCTGTGGGACCTATGGAAATATAAATGAATAATATCACCCAATTAGTTTTGGATTGAACCCGGGTTGAAAAAATAAAATACATTAACTATAGGACCTAATTTTTCAAACATTTTTTAAGCGAATTTAAAATTCACAAATTGCTATGAAAGTTTTAAATATTTAAATTATCCCATGAAATGTATAAAAAAAATTTCAGCAAAATATATTCAGTAGTTTTTTAAATAAAAATTAAAATAATAATTACATTCTTTATATGAAGAGATTACGTGACTACTTTAAAATAAAATATGGCATCCATCTTGTGTCAAAATTGGGATTTTCAAAGTTCTTTTTAATTCATATTTGTGTTGTATCCGTTCTAAAACCACTTTATTTTTGCTTAAATTCTGTGCATCTACATACGGAAACAACCAATTACAATATATTTGAGTTTAAATGATCATCAAACTTTGATTATTTCTGCAACAAAGCCTAATTATCATCAAACTTTGATTATTTCTACAACAAAGCCTAATTTTCACTTATGGAGAATGTAAACAGCAAAATATGTAGAATGAGTTGTATAAGAATTGTTGCATTTCTTTAACGCAAAATTATTTAGCTTATGGAGTCTGCAATATAGCTGATATGAATGAAACATTCATTGATTTTACACAGAGAACTAGATGATTTTTTCGATGAAGTTTTAAACATAGAGTTAAATTACTTGTACCTTCATGATTTTAAGTTTTTAAATAAAATAAATTATTAGAGTATTGTGATGAATGAAAGGAATGGCAAAACGTTTATAAATGAAATGCTGCTTTTATAGAGAGAGCCAGTCAATTTATATTTCGATGACGTCATTTGAATAAAGTTCATTTGTTTTCGATAAAGTTTTCAAATATAATAAATTATTGTATATGATAATTTTAAAAATATTACCGAAGAATGTATCACATTTTAGATATGTTTAAACCAGACAATTTATATTTCATGAAGTTTTAAGTTTTCAAATATAATAAATTAATGTAGTATTGTTATAATTTTAAAACTATTACCGAGGAATGTATCTCATTTTAGAGATGTTTATATGAAATTGCATTGAAGTTGCAAAGTGTTTCATAATCATTGTTTAAGCATGATTGATCTTTCTTGTTCATTAATATCTTGACAACCCCTAGTTCTAAAACTCAAAACATGAACTAAATTTTAAGTGAGGCTATTCCACGTCTACCCCCAAAATTTCATTCAATTCGGTTTAGCCGTTCTCCTGTGATAATAAAACAAATAAACACACGGACAGATTTACAATTTTATTTATAGAGATAAAACATCCTACAGAGCCTGTTGACCTAAAATTAATATCAAAGGAGCTCTACAAAAATTGAAGTTGTAAAAATGTTACCTGTTACAGACAGATTTACAATTTTATTTATAGAGATAAAACATCCTAGAGGGCCTGTTGACCTAAAATTGAATATCAAAGGAGCTCTACAAAAATTGAAGGTGTAAAAATGTTACCTGTTATAGACAGATTTACAATTTTACTTATAGAGCTAAAACATCCTAGAGGACCTGTTGACCTAAAATTGAATATCAAAGGAGCTCTACAAAAATTGAAGGTGTAAAAATGTCACCTGTTACAGACAGATTTACAATTTTATTTATAGAGATAAAACATCCTAGAGGGCCTGTTGACCTAAAATTGAATATCAAAGCTTTACAAAAATTGAAGTTGTAAAAATGTTATCTGTTACGGACAGATTTACAATTTTATTCATAGAGATAAAATATCCTAGAGGGCCTGTTGACCTAAAATTGAATATCAAAGCTCTACAAAAATTGAAGTTGTAAAAATGTTACCTGTTACATCAGAGGTAAAATTGATCACGTATGTAAAACGTAAAAGATGAGTAGAGAAATGGCTTTTCACCCTTTGTAGCCTTCTAGATTAAGTTTTCAATTGCTTGTTGGTGGATGTATTTCAATTTTGGAGGCTGGAGCTGAGACAGAAAAGTTGAAGGGAAGGATGTGCAGTTTGTGATCCGAGTACTCGACTAAATGGGCCCCACTCTCACTGCGAATCCAAAGTGTAAAAATAGAAATCTCCGTTAGAGTTCTCCGTTTATCTTTCCTTAGCCTTTACTTGTCTCCATCTAAAAGTCCAACAAAACTATCTTTTAGAGAGAAATGGCACGTAACACAAGATGTGGCCCCCGAGAATGGAAGACTGTTTAGCTCCAACTTCCTCTTAGCTTGTCATTCCTGAAGTGTCCTAATGCTCAAGATGTTAGTGAGTCCATTCCCAAGAGTCCCCGAGATGATATGCATTTCCCACCAATGAGTATAAAAATGCTCCACGTACATTACCATAATGATAGGTGTAAAATTGAAAAGGCATGAACATAACATTACTGGAGTCATTCCAACGTTCCTGGGTTTCTGCTGGAAAAATATAAACAAACATCGTGATTCATGATTCTAGTGAGTGAAGTTCAAATAAATGAACTTATTTTTGAATGACTTACTTTATTCTCGGGAGTGAATTGCGGCTTTCTTTCAGCAGGTGTATCATGCAGGATAGTCAACGTGTATGCAAGTAATTTGTATATTCAGGGATGAGGCCAGATATTGTTATATTGTGGAATGTTCTCATCCATGAATATAAAAAAACTCAGTGTGAAATGGGAAATTATGCGGAAACAGTCAGTCTGATTGGTATAGATCAAGTAGTTCTATCTTTAGACTTGTTATTGAAATTATCATCAGTTGTCAATAAGACCAGGTATCAATAATCTAGGTAACAGTAAGGTAAATAATAGGAAATCAACTAGGTAACTGTTGTGATTACTATAGTTGTAAATTTATTTCTATAGCTTAGCAAAAATGGATATTCGGCGGCTTCTGATCTATTTATCAGTGTTGATACAAACTAGACAAGTCTTTGAATAAATGATAAGTAAGATGTAAATTTCTAGTAGAGTTTAGCATTGATTCGAGAAATGAAGAAATAGTCAAGTTCGTATAAAAACCAAGTTTATTTAACCACTTCGGTATCTTGCCAGGAGAACATGGCTACTGCTGTTTGAACATAGCAGCGATAACATATTTACAAGATTTGAGTTAACGTCACATAGGAAGTCCATGTTGGATGATTTTGAGATATATGACCTAATCATCACTTTGTTCAGATTCCACCTTTTAGAAGTCACACTTCTGTAAACTTTAGGCTTAACTATTGACTAGACTAGATATAAACATTATCATACACAGTCTAAAACACTTTAGATTACAAAGATTAAAAGATTGAATCACTAGTTTGAATTTCATTCAGGTATCATAAGTATATCATTCTTTCTCCGGAATTTGCCTTCTTGTCTAAGGCCATCATTGTAGATTTACTGCAATAATGTATTTAATCCTATAATCAGCACAAAACACTAATACATACTATTCCGTACGTCATTAGCAACATTCTACTATCACTAATAGTAAAATCAACTATGAGCTATCTACATCAAAGCAATTAAATTAGACATATCAGTCTAGTAGTATAAGCATCATTAGATGCGTCAGTATCAGTACAACTGAGCATTAAGACATCATTCAAATAAAAACATGAATGATCTAAACTGATCACTTAATGATCTCATCTTAATCTCCATCTATCTGTCTCCTATCACCACATCATACTAAGTTTCTAGCATGGGCTTCCTATATACATTGAGATCGGCACCTACTGGAACAAATTCCAAGGTGAAAAATATGCAAGTGTACACATCGAGCACCCAATCGGTATGAAGACACTTACTGAAAGACCGTCGTTCCCGTGAACGAAGTAAATAGATTAAAAAAAGTAGAATTTTTGCACATCGTCCAGGAAAAACAGGTGACTCATGATCTTTTGTTAATGATCTTCCAGCAGTAACTAGGTAAATAATAGTAATCAATAATGTATTAATAATCTAGGCATCATGTTGAGGGCATGTCAACGTGTAGAAACTGATACATATGCCATTCCTAGATATGTCACCTGTTATGGTGGGTTTCAGCAAGAGGTAATATGCAGTTTTTATGCATACTTCAGTTTTTACACTCAAACTAAACTTTGAACATTCAAAGCTCATTGTAAATATTCATCGTTGCACATGCCTGACGCTAACTTCAAGCAAGACTCTGCTTATTTAATAAAGTCACAGTTTATAGAAAATGCTCATACTTCTTTCATTTTGGCTTATGCGTAACTTTGCTTTCGTGCTAAAGTTTTTCCCTCTATGTTAAACTTAACACTAGCAACTGAATTAAATAGGTCCAAATAAACTTTAAATTTTTATACTGCACCTATTTTTGGCTGGAAATTTCCGGCAACCTTGAGGAGAAGAATGAAAATAGGAGGTGCCAGCATGCACATGATTTGAAGTGGATCAGATTACATTTGCCAAAATTTGGAATGCTACCGTTGAAAAGAAAGGTTTGCAAACAAGGTTTAATTGCCGAAAACGAGAAAATACTGCATCTGCCCAGTTAGTGTTCGGGTCAGCTGCCCATATTAATTCTGGGTCACCCTTCAAATATTTATCACAAGGTCTCCTTTCATATTTCATTTCTCTTTTTGTGTATTTTTCATGTCTTCTCCCTCAAAAAAATTATTGATGGATCCGGACCCCACCAATTGAGTGGTGTTCAACTCTCTCTGGTCGGGTTTGCAGCCAATAGCTACACCATGAACTGCAATGGGAATACCATTAGCCTTGACTTCTACACATAGCTGGGGGTATGAGCACGGTAGCCCATTGGTTAGCGTGCTGGAGTTGCACTCGGTAGACCCGGGTTTGATTCCAGCCACTGCCAAAACTGCCGCAGTGTTCATGCGGAGTACGATCACGTTAAACATGTGGGCCTGACAGTCCTTCCGAGAGGTTGGTGGTAGGGGAAGGAGGGTACGGTCCCTGTGGATGCCTCCCCCACTGGGTTGCGGTCTAAATTGGGTGGCACTTCCCGACCGTCCAAACAGTTACCTTACACCTTTCTGGTAGGTCAGACGGTCTGGGTTTCAACAACAACAACATAGCAGGGGGTATGCGGTCTACCACTACTGCGTGAAAGATATTGTAAGTTAAGAGATTTTTCACAAAGCCACCAGACTGGTACCTTTGTACTCTTTCAATTGAGATAATTTCACATCCTCGGTCATCTCCCCTCACCCCGATATAGCCCATTTATCTAGAATCTGGTTCTTCACACTGCCCAGGGTCCACTACCATATTCAAATTTATTTTTTTATACAGTCAAACCTGTTAGAAACATAACTATTGAATTACTGTAATTGTTAGACCTTTTGCAATAGTGCTACTGTTAAAACTTATTCTGTGTCTTATTTCCCAGGTAACTGTTTCAGTTACTGTTCGTTTGTTAAGTGTCTGAATTTAATTTCACTTGAGTTCATGCAGATTAGGTCTTGTCTTACCGGAATATGCTAATTTTCTGTATTTCTGGAAATTAGCATACTTCAGAAGTGTCACAGTTAAACATGGGTATAAATACCAGATGCCGATAAAGACACTTCAGCTTTCAACTGGTAGCTTGTCACTTGTAGATTGCAGCAGTAGTGAACAGAAAATATTTTTGTTAAACTTGGTAGCAATCAAAAGATTTTTTTTTATTTCCTTTGAAATGAAGGGCAACATGATATAATTGGGATCATTTGGAATAGTGATATCTATTTTTCAATTTCTTTTTTGCAAACTTATTTGAAAAGTGGAAACGCTTCTTAAAAATGGATTCTGGTATGAAAAAAGTCAAGTTGAGCCACACTCCAGTTAATTTTATTTACATATCCTCATGTGATAGCAGTATGCAAAAATGTACGTGTGTATTTATTTAAAATAATTAAATTTACTATTATGGTATAATATAGTATTAATCAATGCACTTTTCACAACTTTTAAAGTTTGATGTATAGGTTAGCAGTTATTTATGAATCATCTGCATTTCCAGATAAACCTCAAACTTCACTTTTTCTGAAACAACCTGCATGAAATGGAAACTTTTCCAAGACTAAAAATTATTCCGTTCCCCTGAAATTCTGTTTAAGGTAGGCTTCATTTGGAACGCCTCACATTATTAATTACTTTTATCTCTTCCCTAAGTGACTTTTCATTCAACACAACTGTACATTAAAATGCTACGCAAAAAATAAATTAAGGCAGAATCTCTGGAAGCATCTAAGAGAAAGTTATGGAGCATCCTTGGCAAGAACATTTTAGTCATTCCAGAGGCTTCTCGATGAGAAGCAGTTGCCAGGTCCAGACTCCTGACTGGTTATGACTGTTTCAGGGCTCATCTCCATCAAATTGGACTTGCTGCTTCCCTGAATTGTATTTAATGTGATCTAGGATAGCTTATGTCTATAAAACATTTAGACGAGTGCCCTCCACTACTGACTTTTAACTCAATTATTGAGAAATACTGGCGAGCTTGCTGTCTAATGGCCTTGTGGCCAAACGACCCACATTTGTAAACAATATCTCTTTCCTAAGACTTGACAGAGTCTGAACATGTCAAGCACCTTTTAAGCTGTAAACTTTCTCGTTTTCGTAACATTCCTTTCTTCCGATTCTACTCATTTTCACTTGGGGATTAAAGACTGGAATTTTCCCAGATAAAGCATCCTTGAGAGTGATGAGACTGGTAGCCAAAGGGGGTTAGTAAATAATATAAAAGAAATAAGTTATCCCATATTTCATTTAAGCTGGTGAAAATCAAAGCTACTGTACTTAACTAATCCAACAACTTCCTGTTTTGACTGAATCAGCATTAGCATCTTCCTGTAAAGGGCACAAAGCTATATTTTTAAATATTGATTTTAGAGCAAAAATGCTTACAGAGTTCAGATTTTTTTACATACCAAACATGGAATAATTGAACAAAATGTTAAGTTGAAAGAAAAAAATTGTCTTGAAAGTTTTTATCAGGTGGAAGTGTGAATGTGTGTGCTCAATCCTCCCCTTTCTGTTAATGGAGGAAAGAAGTAATGTGGGGAATGTTAATCCTCTTTCCATGGACACTAGATCACTGCACAGCTTGTAATCTTTTTATCTTTCTTTGATGGGGGAGATAGCACAAGGTGAAAAATATAGGGTGATGCCTTATCTGAGGTCATACAAGGTTTTGTATGAATATATATTAACCAAGGTTGGTTTTCCTTTGAGGACTATTGAAATTGCTTCCACTTTTGAAGAGGAATTTCTCTAGACTACTTTTTTGTTTTTCAAGAAAGTTCTGAGCAGTGGATGATTTGTTATGTGATTGACCAGTTATGCATGTTCATTGCGATGCTCTGAGTGGAGAGAGACTCTCTCGTATCTGTTACTCCCGGCTTGTGTGCCATTTTGGAAGATGGGCTCATAACTATTCAGTTTGGGGGAGTGGGCTAATATAATTACGTTATTAAAAATCTTTTTGCAGAAGAATTATAAGAGTTTCTAAATTTATGTAAAATTTGAATTTGGCAAGTCCTTGATGAGAGCCATAATGATATACATTTCTCTGCCAGTTATGTGTTGTTTCTAAAGTGAAAGTTGGACTCATAGCTCGAAGTATAACAGAATTTATCCCTTTGGCTCGAGATTGTGTTCAGATTACCTGAATCTTCCTTCTCCTGCTGTATTGTTGCCAGGCTATCAGCGGATATTTTCAACGAATGCTTTTCTAAAATCCTCCCAATGTGCATATATTATGGAGAGTGCTTTCAACTGTAACTTAGTGGGTTGCCAATGGTCATTGCATTTGCTATTATGACCTTCCTCATCGTATGCATTTTGGTCTTAATAGAAATATATGGGAGAGTTTTATAAGCCCCTGTGCAGTGTGGACTGAATGAAGATCAATACTGCATGACCCTGCTTGTTGACGTGGTGTCCTTTTCGGAGAAATAAATTAAAGTTTGAATTGGAAGGAGAGTAAGTCCTAATTTTATTATTTGTGTTGCCAAGTGTTATTATGTTTGTTGTGTGTTTTCATGGATGTGCAGATAAATATTCTTCACACTTGCTGAACCGGGAAGTGCTGTAATTAATTTCTTACTGTTTTTGATGGAGCTTAATTCAAAAACTGATTATAGAATTTCAAGTATCGGAAATTAAATCAAAATATAAACTTTCGAGCGCCGATATTGAATTATAAATGCTTGCTCATTAGTTCTGAAGTGCATATTTCTCTACAAATATTTAAGTACTAAATTGATTGTTCTTATATTTTTATGTTTTAAAATAACAATTATATGTTACTTAGTGATGATGTGTGAAAATAAATTTTAAATTTTTTCTCGCATTTAAATTCGTATTTCTTTCTCCACTATAATTTTATATATGTGCATTAATTCCTGAATTTAATTATTATCACTGTTTTCGACGTGGGTCTATGACTTATATATCCCAGTCACGAACCTGGAAATCTTAACTCAATCACGAGGCATGAAGTGTTATAAACAAGTAATGAATAAATTGTGTGTTTCTATTGATTATTGCACATTTAATAATACATTTAATATAATTTCTGAAAGTAATCCTTCTGCTCCCGCACCATGATTCAACAGTATTTGCAGGATAATAAAAGTTCAAAATTCCTTAATTTTCCTCCTTTCTTTTCCAAGTTAATATATCATTATCTGTTTATTTTGATGATTTATATCATATTAGCATTACTCTACACTCTCTTTCTAGCATCCCAATATTCTAAACCACCCTTAATTTATCGACAAATGTGATATATATATCCCTTTAATCATTTGCTAATATACGAATGTCCATTACACGTTTTTCTTTGCCGCATTACGCCTTTGCTTTTGGTAGAGCACTTTAATTGCTAAAAATGTGCATCTTTAAGTGCCAAAAAGTTCCATGGCCAGCGATAAGCTAAATAACAGATATGTGAGGTTGTCATGTGAAAATTTTAGATTACACCAAGATAGAGTATTTAAATTTGCAACTACCAGCTTTGCATTTTGGGGATGTACTCTATATTTCTCTTGGTGTATGGGTGCATAATGTGATGCGCAAATTTTCACTTGCCAATGTTGGTGACTCTTGGGAAATTAAAATCTCATTGGTAGGCATTCAATGCTGAGCTTTAGAGATAAAGACATATTTTTTTCTTGGTGAGTGGCCGGGCCCAGACTGACCTACTCCTTTGCCAGCTTTCCCTGTTCTTTGAATAGCATCTATCAATTATATGTTGTTTTACTTTTATTTTTCCACTTTGGGATGTTCAGCCAATGTTGCCTGTTTGTTACCCTGGTTCTCCAAATGCAAATACAAGCTTTAATCCCTTTTGATGCTGTGTCAATATTTTCATCTGGTGACCTGTGTCTGCAGGGTCTTCCATGAATCCACTGACATTCCAATTCTTGCTCTTGACAGCCGGGCATATGTGATTTCTTCAGTGTGCATTATGCAAGGTTCCTGTGAACAACTCATGACCACCAAGTTGTGCCCAACTTTTACAAATTCCATGGCACTAGCTAGACTTTGCCAGTTTACTACATTCTTACAAGTATACACGACGATTACAGCTACACCAGTACATCAACATCAATTAATATTGTTGTGCCTTTTTCGACTTGGCAATACAAAATTAAGTTTAACATTATCTTTACTGTAAGACATATTATTTTTAGAATTACTTTAACAATTTTTACTCATTTACTCAAGAGATTCTTTTATAATTTCACTTTTCTTGAGAGATTTAATTTATTCTTACTTTTACATTTACTATTTTTATATTTACATATTTATTAATTCTTAGAATTTACTTTCAAAAGTTACATATCTATTAAACCTTAAAATGTTAAATTAAACCAGGGTGACTTTATATTAAGTGTTTACGTTATGTTTTAAACTCATACAAGTGGTTAGTACATTTGTGTTAATTTTAATCCATAAAATAAATTAACTCAAGTAAGAAATGGACATTAAGAAACTGAAATAAAAACAAAATTAAAATTTTAAAAGTCCCCTACAAACCCCTACTACCTTTCACAACCCCTACAAAATCCCCACAGCTGCAGGGAACCCAAAAGAGATCACTTGAAATTCCAATAAACAATCACAATGTGAAAACTGTGCATAACAGAAACAAAAAAAAAGGTCTAATGTCTAAACATAACAAAAAATTAAATGTCCTTGAGGCCCGTCGGCCTGATAAAACAAAATTTGAGCTCAAGGAAAAAAGATATAGTAAACCTGATGTCAGAGGCTAAAAAAATTGTGGGAAATGTCGTAGATGGTTTTCAGTGCACAGAACTGGCATCTCCCATCGGAAGGCAGCACAGGACAGGATCTCCCTATTTGAATCATCCTCTGACTTTAGTTAAAAGTATTCAGCCAGATGGACCCCACAACTTGCCATGAAAATTCTAAGTTCCCAGGCAAAAAAGGGCCCTCTGCCTTTACTCAGATGTTTCTAAAGACTTATAGTACTCAGCAAATCAGGTTCCACAACACGCTGGGAAAAGTCGCTTAACCCTTTCACGACGGCGGCATTCCGGAACTGCCGCGGCCCAAAAGACGGAGCGCTTCGCTTCCGAACTGTTCCCAAAGAACGGCAAATTTTTTGCGCTAAGCCTAACTCTCGAAAAAAATTCACTAAAAATCACCTATTCAACACAAAAATCTACTTTTTTCAGGAATAAAAGAAATATTTATTTTCTATTTGATGTATATTTTTCATACAAATCTGAATACCAAATACTCGTTAGTTGCTCCCATTCTTTCTCCGAAATAAACGAATAATTTCACTGCCTCTAAAACCCAAACAAAAAAAAATACTCTCTTATATTCCTATGATTCACCAACGAAATCATAACGCTGAAATAAAAACAAAACCGAAACTTAATTATAAAATTGTTGATGCTGAGAGAATTGCTCTGTCTGTTTATATTACTAAATCATGTTTCACCGTTCCAAATGGAGAAATAATTCCTTATGCCAAGGTCATGTATCTGCAAAATACGTTGAAGTTAGTTCCACGGACATTTAGCGCCATCTAGTAGACAAATTAAAACGTTCCACGTGAAGGCATGCATGCGTGCCACTGGCCGTTTACTGTAAAGTTTCCTCCGTCACGAGTGTGTGCCGTCGTCCTTGAATGCAAGTTCGCAGCCGACACGCAGGCGTGCCAGTTGTCCCGAAAGGGTTAATAAGAGAGGACATCGTGCCTTTCCTCAGATGTTTCTCAGGTTTCACTCAACCATTCCATCATCAACAAAAAGGCCAGTCCATTTCCTCCGTAGAAAAAAAATGGCTAAGGGGTGCGACCCCTAAATCCACGAGTCATGCCTACATCTTCTTGCTTTGCTGTCTTCTCTTCTGGAACTGCCACCACACCTTTCATGACGTTAGTGAGCTCCATTTCCCGGGAGCCACCAAGCTGATGCACATTTTCCAACTAGCGAGTGCAGAAATCTGCACCATGTGCACTGCCAAAATGAGAGGCAAAAAACTAACAAATGTGCCAAGCACAGCGATGCCAAAAATGCTCCGGTACATGCGGGAATGGCAACCATGTCAACGGAATGAGGATGAAAGAAGACATTTTTAAAAAACATTAAAAGGGTGGCCATTTTGGACAAGTGCGATGCTTAGCCGGTCATCGGCAAAAAAATGGCATGTGCAAATGTGTGGTTTAAAATTGAAGAAGTTGCATTTGCCAGAAGAGGGTTTAATTTTGGATGACACCGATCTAACAATGGGTTTAAAAACAAAGTTTAAATGCTGAAAACGGGAAAACAAAGTTTATTTGCTAAAAATGGGAAAACATTTATAAGAAAGGGGGAAAATTAAGAAAAACAACAACTTAGGAGTTTTGAATAAAAATGAGAAAATTAAAAAAAAAATGAACAAAATTTAAAAACTTAAAATATAGAAGATCCAAAAGCGGCACAACAATAACGTGCATCGACATACTTGAAATCAATGATTTTAATGGTGCTCTTTCTCAAGTGTTTGTCATCTAAAATCAACATTTTGAATGGCTTCTAAGTTTAATGCCTTATTCCTGATTAGTGGTGCTGCCATTTAAGGGTGCTTTCACAAAGTATTGTTCTTATCTTAAGATTATATCAGTTTGAAAACAACATTTATTTAAATAACACACTAATTTTTACAAAAATTAGTGTTAGATTTTTAATTTATGATCCTTTTAAATAATATATCTCATAAATGTTTACATACCTATTATCCTTCTAACATTTAAAGTTGTATTTTGAAGATCAATTTATTATGTCTTTTAATTAATGTATTATATATATATATATATATATGCAGGGTGTCCAGTGTTATCGGTGCCCAATGGCTATTTCCAGTAGCGGCTCGTGGGTTGGGGTTGTGGTAGGGCTGCAAATAAATTGTATCTTAATCTTAAACTAAATTAGATTTTTAAAACACAGAAATATAAAATAATTTACATAACAGCATACTGATAAATGTTTTATTTATTTATATATAAGGGACATTCTCCTGAACGAACACATCAATAACTTTTTCATTGAAATTTTTAATTTTGTCCATTAAACTCTTCCTTGCACTGAGCATAGCTAGCGCTGATAGATGATCTTCAGACATTGTGTTTCTTAAAATGGTCTCTATTCTCTTCAGCGTAGGGAAACATCATTCTGGTTCCGATGTTGTCATTGGTGTTGACAGGATAATTTTTAGAAAACAGCTCAATTCACCAACTGAATTCTGAAGTTCGCTGCTTACAATCAATTTGTGAAGATTTAAATTTGCAGGATTTAAAAATTATTTTCGCTCATACAGAACAGAAGGCCCTGTTCTCACTTCCTCTTTTTTCAGCATAGGATATAGTAATACTGTTTCATCTAATTCCTTTGAAGGAAATTCTTTGCAAAAATGAGAAAATTGTCCGGACGCCAACAATTTTGCTACCAAAACCGCGTATTTCTCGTTTCACAACCACATAACCAGTCATATTTAGCCTAAATTTCCTATTTAAATTTTTTTGGTATGCACTCTTACTGCTTGATGATGTCTGAATAATTTAAAGTTCAACAGAGGGCGACCATTACTTTTAAAGCAATTTTTCTCAATCAAAGATAATCCTGAAAAAACAACTTCCTGCAAAGACCACACACTCATCGTTTAATTAACTTCCAAACACGCAGACATTAATTAAACAGTCATTTATTCCAAAAGAAACAAATAAGCGACATAAACGAACAGTTTCTGACTCAAAAACACGAACCCGAACACGTTCCATTCAAGTAAAGCTCTAGATGGTTCTGCATTAGCTGCAGCACGCTACGATGATTACGAAAGGCAACCTCTGCCCCCTACGCATCACTCTGAGCATGCACACTAAACATTTTAGCAGAGAAACTGAGCTGCGAGTTTTGCAGCTCGACAGATACTTTTCCCACATGCTTTGAGAACATGCATACGGAAATAAATCTTCCCACTTACGTTGCGGTCGTGAAAAATTTGTTTAGAACTTTGATCTGCATTCATTCAGTGCCAAGTGGTGGTAAAATTATACAAATGCGATAAATAAATAAAAATATATATTTTGAAATAAATTACAGGGGGTGCTGCAGCTCTGCAGCACTTATTGACGAGCTGCTACTGGCTATTTCCTCAACCGTTAGTCATAGAGATACACTTCTAATTGCAAAAATGTTTAAAATTTTAAAATCTATTATCTTAGAAACAGTTTAAATCAATAAATGCATTTCTGAAAAAAATATGAAATATAAATTTTTATACAGTCCCCCAGTCCTACCAATTATATTTAGGAAAATCATCCTCATACAATTTTATGCAAGATAAAAAAAGAAATCATCTTTTTATGACCAAAATTGACCGACTTATAGCTGTTTAAAATTGGAGCACTTTTTGTGCTGAGAAATGGTGAGTGCGGTCCCTGATTGGTTGGTTGTCTGACATTTTCATGCGTGGAAAAGCGACTTCAGCCATAAAGTTTGATGCTTCATAACTCTGTGAGTTTTGGTCGTAAAAGGAAGATTTTCTTTTTATTTTGCATGAAATTGTACGAGATTGATTTTCCTAAATATAATTGGTAGGACCAGGGAACCATATTTACATTTTGTATTTCTTTCAGAAATGTATTCATTGATTTAAACTATTTCTAAGATAATACATTTTAAAATTAAAAACATTTTTGCAATTGGAAGTATATCTCTGTGACTAACGGTTGAGGAAATAGCCATTGGGAACCGATAGCACTGGACACAGTGAACTCTCGTTAAGACAGTCAAGAGCCAACATTTATTGTCCATAATAACTAGTCTACACTAACTCTGCACTGGACACACTGTATATATACACAGTGAACTCTCGTTAAGACAGACAGTCAAGAGCCAACATTTATTGTCCATAATAGCTAGAGTCTTTACTAACTCTGCACTAGACACTCTGTATATATACACAGTGAACTCTCGTTTGTTGGAAAATTTAAAATTTGAAGAAGCAAGATGAACAGCAAAGTACGCACTGGCATAGAGTCAATAAGTGTTGGCTGGGTCATAAAAGTATGCAGATCCAGTTTCAAAGAAAAACATCGTTCACTTTATTTCGTGAGAAACATAACTAGGCAAGTTACACATTCCAGGTTTCCATGCCACAAAACATAAAAAAAATACTATGTACAAAAAGTTTGCAGTTGTACATAACCAGACAGAAATTCCTTGAAGCATGGGTAGTAAGTAACTATACTACCTCTATCACTTGCGTGTATTTGCAGCCACCATTGAAGGTATCACACTTGGCAAAGGAAAACCAAAGGATAAGACATCAGAAGAATATTTAACGTAGTTTCCAGACACATGTAAGTAAATTTAATGTTCAATACATACTGGTCTAAACTGACCATCTCTGCGTCCGTCTCGACTAAAAACCGTCGTCAAACGATATCCCGCAGTGCTTCTGTCTAAAGCATTTCTGTCTGCCTGCATCAGACCATCAGTGTCTATGTCTTACAAAGCCTTCTCCGCTCCGTTCTGGATCAGACAGTGGGAATTCTCTCTGATGATGATGTTTACTTCAAGAAATCTCTGCTTTATATATCCGAGAATGGACTGTTCCGGATATGCAAATCAGTTGCCCCCGGATATGCAAATCAGATGCATACGCATTGAGAACTGATTTGCATGAAACCTCATGTTGAAAAATGTCACGGTTCACGCCGGTGAACGGGAAGAGTCGTTCATATTAAATTTGCATAAACGCCCGTTCACGGGAACGTGAATCGCGATGTATTGATTTTTTCCAACATTGTTAAGACAGACAATCAAGCGCCAACATTTGTTTCCATAATAGCTAGAGTCTTTACTAACTCTGCACTAGACACTCTGTATATATACACAGTGAACTCTCGTTAAGACAGACAGGGTATTCAAATATTATATATTTGATATATTAATAATATATACATATATTAATATTATAATTATATATTATTATATATTTGACTGGGTATTCAAATTGTAAACTGGATTTATTTTGATTGCTTAATTGGGGTTTGTTTTGAATTGAGTTCTGAATCTAATTGACTTAATTATAATGCAATGTACGTGAATTGTTCCACTGTGCAAAAGTGGAAGTTTTAATGAACTGGATGATGTTTTGAAATTTTGAATGGTTGCAAATGAAAGTGAATTTAATTTAACATACTGAGTTGTGTTCCTTTTGTGGCTGTGCAATAAATTAATTAGGTTTAAAGACTATGCAATTTCTATGTACGTAACAAAGGTAGGTGAAATTATTTTGGAATTGGTTTGTTGTTGTATATACACTCTATAATAAAAAAATCGACGCACCAAGAAGGAGTTGTCCCATTGTAATGAAATTTCGTATGCAAAGACATTTTGAGCGAACTTGCAAATGAATAAAATTTGGGTGTCCAATGAATAAATAGTGGGAGCTCCAGCGCATCGGAACTGCGCATTCAGTAGGTGTATATAACGAGCGATTCTGAATATGTGGTCAAAGTTTCTGTTGCATTTCAACTGTGGATATCTTATGCCGACTGTAACAATACCTTGTCGAAAGATTCGTGCTCATTACGAGCATATGTCAGAGTTTGAAAGAGGTTGTGCTATCGGATCGAGGAAGCATGATTGGACGAATCGAAGAGTCGCTCGACATGTGGGTCGAATTGATGCGGCGATTAGACGATGCTAGCAAGTGTGGGTCAACAACAGCAGATGTCAGCGTCAGGATGGCATTGGTCGACCTAGGGCCACAATAGAATGGGAAGACAGAGCGATTGTCAGAGCAGCTGTCACAACACCGGAATTGTCATTGTCAATAATTCAACGTGTGACCCGCACTCATGTCCAACATGACCCTCTGCAAACGACTGAGAGAGTGGAATTTATGCTCACGCCAACCGTTACACCACTTACCTCTCACGCCTGTACACCGTCAAGTCCGATTACAGTGGTGCCAGGCTCGATCAACTTGGAACTGCAAGTATTTATCTTGGAGTGGTCTCAACAGTAATGTTATAAATCATCCTTATTTCTATATGCCATCTGATGGTATACAGGTCCGATAGACAAGCCTTATGTAATTCAGGTCCCCTCATGGGATGAATGGAAGAGGACTCCTACCTACAATAAACAAAATTGTATTGTATGGTATACGGATGGCTCGAAGATTAGCACCAGTACTGGTGCTGATGTTTGCTGTCTGGACAATGGCACTAAAATGTCTTACCCTCTCGAAGTCATGCTACTGTCTTTCAGGCTGAAGTCTTTGCTATTCTTATGTGTTGTAAAATTTGCTATGACAGAAATTACAGGAGGAACCAGATACTAATCTGTTCCGATAGTCAAGCTGCTCTTATGGCCTTAGGGAAGTCTACTATGATGTCTTCCTTTGTCTGGGAGTGCTATACTGCACTTTGTAATATTGCTAACAATAATAAAGTCATACTCTACTGGGTTTCCTGGACATTCGGGCATTCCAGGAAATGATCTGACTGATGAATTGGCTAGAAAAGTCTCAAGTACTCCTTTTGTTGGTCCCGAGCCGGCTTTGGGTGTTCCCAATGAACTAACTAGAAGAACTGTCTATGACATCTTCAGAAAGTTTCAGTGCAAGAACTGGCGTAATACTAAGGGTCAAAGGCAGACGAAAATTCTCAACTGCAATTGCCCTAGCATACGTCAGCAGGAATTAATCAGGCTCAGTAGAACTGGTATCAGATGGGCCATTGGACTCCTTACTGGACACTACACCCTTAAAAGATACCTTATTATTATGGGTATGGGTGTCATGAAAGATTCGCTTTGCAGAGGCTGCAACTATAGTGAATAAACTGCCGTACACATTCTCTGTGAATGTGAGGTGTTCTCCGCCCACAGGTTCGAACATATGGGTCAACATCCGATTGAACCCTGGGAGTTGTATGACATTCCTATCAAATGCCTGCTTATATTTGCTTATGCTACTGGTCTATTTTCTTAAGGACCTTCGCTTGTTGGGATAGTACAATAGACCTCTGGTCGATGTGCTGGGTTTTTCTGGAGCCAGCCACCTTCATGTCATTCATTCAACTTGGAACTGCGCTGACTGGGGACATAGTCTTTAGTGACGAGTCCCGTTTCCAACTGTGTCCTGACGACAACCACAGATGTCCACAGCAGTGTGGGGATCCTGCCCTTACTATCACATGTCCACACATGTCCACAACAGGGTGTTATGGTCTGGGGTGCCATCTCCTTTGATAGCCGGACCCCTTTGGTAGCCATTTTTGGCACACTGACAGCAGAGTGGTATGTAGACAACATTCTACGACCGGTTGTGTTACAGTTCCTTTTGCAACACCCCGGACTTACTTTTCAACAAGATAATGCCCAGCCGCACACGACACATGTTGCTGTGAATTATCTTCAAGTTTGCCCAACACTTCCTTGTCCAGCTAGGTCTCCTGATCTCTCTCCCATAGAGCACATTTGGGATGTTATGGGAAGGCTATTGCAACTATCTCGGAATGTTGACGATTTAGCCCAACAGTTGGAGACAATTTGGCAAGACATTCTGCAGGATACCATCCGTGAACTTTATCAGTCTATGCCACGCCGGGTGACATCTTGCATCCAGGTCAGAGGTGGACCAACGCCTTATTGACTTTCTCCCTTTGTATAGGGTCAAACTCTAAATCATTAAATTGTTCAGAAATTTTAATCATTTCTTTTTCTATGTATGTTCTTCACATCCACCAGTTTTTATCACAATCAGACAACTCCTTCTTGGTGCGTCACTTTTTTTTGTTATAGAGTGTATATTCTAAGGGGTGTTGTGCACAGGCCAAACAGTAGAAGAAATTATCAAATAAAGAAACAATTTTAATATTTTTTTAAGGTAACTTTATTCTATATGATCAGGCCAAATCTAAATCTAACTTATGAAAACTTTAATCCAATAGAATAAGTAAATAAATAAAAATAAATAATCTTCAAGTGAGAAGTAAGGAAGTCAGTTCTGGCATGACAGAAGCTTACCTTTATTTGTCTTGATTGACTGATTGAATGAGATTCTTACAAATCTAGTGCAGTCTAGGGAGACGTGGTTGAAAAAGAAACCTGTTTTCCTTCTAGCAAATGAAATTGAACCAGTTTGTATATATTGTATTTCTTTCGAAAAGAATTGGTCATTATTAATTTAGCTTATACTCTTTCCGAAATAAATTATTTAATTTGTTCACACCACAAGCCTCCGTCCGTCCAAATAGTAGCTCTTAGTCCTCTGGACGAGTCGGACGGTCTGGGTCTTCAACACCACAAGCTTGAATGCGACCTGATAGCCAGAGTTATCATCTCAAAAGTGACTTAATAACTGGTATAAATTATATACCGAGAGGAAATCACGATGATTCATCTTGCATGGTGAATCAATGTCTCATTTAATATACAGGTCATTTTCTATGAACAGGCTTTTTCATCTTTCTTGTTACAATATATTTGTTTTCTATTTTTCAACCTGTTTTCTGCATTATATTTTAACATGGGTGATTTAAACTAAAATAAAAACAGTAGTAGCGAGCATTTTGGGAAAATTAAATACAAAATGCAAATTTTTATTTTCAAGACAAGTAAATGACAGCAGAAACGTGGAAAGTGACTAAATCCCAAAGTGCCAAACTTAATGCCTGGCAGGGCAAGTGCCTTAGGAGAATACTGGGAATTTTTTGGCCTAACACAATATCAAATGAGAACCTATATAAAAGGACCAATTTAAAAGCCCATTGAATATGACATCAAATATCGAAGATGTAAATGGGTAGGCCATGTTTTGAGAATGCCATTGGGCAGCATTCCCGCCGTTGCCCTGGACTGGGCACCTGAAGGCAGACGGACAAGAGGTAGATCGAAGTTAACTTGGAGACGGTTGGTGGAGAGTGAGAGAAACCAGGTGGGATGGGCGAGCTGGACTGAAGCGAGAACTGCTGCACACGATCGTCGTGTTTGGAAATCTAAGCTGAAGGCCTTAAGTGCCACTTAGGCACGAAGAGAATGATGATAATGATGAAATGACAGCATGACAGGGGAATGACACTTAATATAGGCTACTGCTTTATAAATATGTATATATATATATATCATTAGAAAAATAAAAAAATTGTTTTTCTTTAATTGCAATCTTATATTTAAGACTAACTTCTTATTTGTTTTATTTTCTAAAAAGAAAATCTAGTTTAAATGTTATTTGCTTGTTCTAATGTCATTCCCTTGGCTACCGAGAAGACAGGGGAATGACAAATCATGTGATTTTACTTTCTGATTATATGAGTTTTATTTGCATTTAAGCCTAACTTGATATTCAGTTTGCTACACTAACTAGGCACACATACATGTTTAAAAAAAATTATTTACTTTTTTATTCTGAGAATAATTAAAGACAGGTGAATGACGAGGAATAAAAATACTCACCCAGAATTGTTCTATTTTATAATATTTCCCTGCACAGAATAATAGCTAGAGCAGAGTCAAATTCTTGAAATGATGAATATGGACGTTAGTAAAAAAGAATAATACTTTAATACTTGTGTTGTCATCTATGTACAGAAATAGGTGTTAAAATTTAAAGGCAGGTGAATGACGAAAAAGCTAGGTGACAGTTGTAAAAAATTAATTTAAAGTATTTCTCTAATGCATAGTGGAATTTTTACTACTGTTTTTATTTTAAATTGTCTAATTCTATATAATACATAAAATTAAAAGAAAACTAGAAAATGAAGACTTGAAGAAGTTGTGATTTTATTATTTGGCTGTTGGGACACACAGGGGAATGAAATTTACTGAAAAAACTAAATTTTTAAATATTAAAAATATAGTTTTTTTTTTTTTTAGCTAATCGGTGACACATATGAACTACAATACAGTAAAACTGATCAGTGTCCAAAATCAGTCCCAAGTCATGCAAACTTTTATTAAAACACCTGGGACATGTAAAACTTCCGTTTACAGAAAATGACCCATTTGCACGTATTAGACTGTATATATTAAATACTGTATATGTATAAGCGACTGTATATATATATATATATAAGCAAGTGTTCAATGATACCAATTAATTATTAGTTGTATTTCCTTTCTATGTCTTGTACTTAATTTTTGACTTTCGCTTGAATTCAAAATTCTCTCCTTCTAGTATTAAATGGAGAGAGAGTTGCTGATTCTACAGAGGAACCATCTAAAAGTACTTCAAAGGAAGGAAAATCGAAAAAAAGACGGAAGCGAATTGTTGAATGCTCTATGAATCCGGCCAAAAAAGTTCCCTCCCAGAAAAAAGCTCCCTTCCAAAAAGAGTGTGTCAACTTATCAGACAGTGATGATAGTAGTTTTGAAATTTCTGATTGTAAACGGTATGTCTTCAAATATTAGATTGATTGAGATGATATATTTTTCTTTCAATTCTTTTCTAGTACACAAGAAATGGAATTATCACATTTTGTTTGGGTTTAGATAATATTTTAGAAATATTACGATAAGTTATTAAGCAATTTTGCCAATGTAAAATAATTCAAATTCTTAAGCTAATTGTGTTTCTGTAATTTATAAAGATAAGTATTTGTTTAAGGTAAATCTAAGTAGGAAATTGAAAGTTGAAAGCATAATTTATTTTAGCAGTTAAACAGTAAAAGTAATTAAATTAAATATATAAATTGTATAATTAGTATAAATGTAAAATAAGAATAATATATCTCTTGAGTAAAGTTCATTTCTGTTTTAAGGTAATAAATAAAGTCATTTTTAATTGTGTCGAAAATAGTACGATACTAGTACTGACCATTCACAAGTGGCCTGATGCAGATACGACCAAAGATACAAACCTCACCAAGATACGACCAAAACTTTACGCAAGAGAAAGGTGGCCAAGGTATATAAGTGAAAGCTCAACTTGTCTTGTATCATAAATATACCACGGGGAATAAAATTGTTAATAAATTTGAGAAGTAAAATGCTAAAACCAAGTACAAGTAGGTCCATGTTTTTTCTGCAAGAACACCGGTCATGATAAGATAAATTGTCCAACTTTTTAAATCCAATTTAAGTTATATTATTGAATTAAATGACTCTTCTGATGAGGCAAATGCAGGCCATTGTTCCTGTTAATAGGCTCAACTGGGTTGTAGACACTTCTGCTACATGGCATTTCCGAAATAACAGTTGCATTTAAGGCTTTGAAACAAGATTTATATATTTTTACGAGGATCTTTTTGCAGAAATTAAATTTAGAATAAAATAAATTAAACTTTTGGACACATTTTCACATAAAAACATGATTTTTGAATAAAATGATGAAGCTTTTGAATACTCCATAAAGTATAAATTTACTAATAGCTAAAAGCATAAATTTACTAATTTACTTTAACCCTTTCGCGATGGCGGCATTCCGGAACTGCCGTGGCCCAAAGGATGGAGTGCTTCGCTTCCGAACTGTTCTCAGGGGACAGCAATTTTTTTGCGCTAAGCCTAACTCTTGAAAAAAATTCACTAAAAATCACCTATTCAACACAGAAATCTACTTTTTTCAGGAATAAAAGAAATATTTATTTTCTATTTGATGTATATTTTTCATACAAATCTGAATACAAAATACTCATTAGTTGCTCCCATTCTTTTATCCGAAATAAACGAATAATTTCACTGCCTCTAAAACCCAAACAAAAAAAATACTCTCTTATATTCCTATGATTCACCAACGAAATCATAAAGCTGAAATCAAAACAAGACCCAAAACTCAATTATAAAATTGTTGATGCTGAGAGAAGTGCTCTATTTTTTTATATTACAAAACCATGTTTCACCACTTCAGAAGGAGAAATAATTCATTGGATCCTCCTTATGCCAAGGTCAATTATCTGCAAAATACATTGAAGTTGTTTCCACGGACATTTAACGCCATCTAGTAGACAAATTAAAACGTTCCATGTGAAAACACGCATACGTGCCACTCGCCGTTTAGGGTAAAGTTTTCTCCGTCACGAATGCATGCCGTTCATCATTGAATGCAAGTTCGTAGCCGACATGCAGGTGTGCCAACCGTCGCGAAAGGGTTAAAGCATAATAATAGCTAAAATCATAAATTTACATGATAGCTAAAAGCATAAATTTACTAATTTACTTTAAAGCATAAATTTAGAATATTTTCACATATCGAAAGAAAATAGAGACACATATCGTTCCCCTCTGATGAAAAGAAATTTTGGAAGGAATGAAAGGATAGGTTGTGTCACTAATTTTCAACATTTAAAAGCTTAGTCATTTTAATCTAAAATTATGTTTCAATGTGAAAATGTGTTCAAAAATTTAATTTTATTCTCAATTTAATTTGTGCAAAAAAACTCCTCATCTGAAATGCAAAGCACATTCTTTTATTCTGAACATTTTCTATTTCATACCAATGGGAAAAAACTTATTTTACTGAGTGTGGGAAGCTGAGAATTCTGTTATGTGCTGGAAAGGTTTTGTTCAAACTTGTAATATCGTGAGGACCCTGGATGTCAGTGATGGGATGCTAAGGGAGAAACAAAGACCTTACTGGAGAACAAACATTGGGGTAATTTAAATTGGAAAAGGGCCAAATTCTAAATAGCAATATAGATCTGTGTAAACAGTTATTAAACTAAATTTGTGTATGACTAAATAAGTTTACTTTGGTAACTAGTGCTTGTATTAAAAGTAATGTGTGACAAAGAGTAATTTTGAATCTTTATTAACCAATGGTTAGCTTTGTTCAAGGTCAAGATTATTTTAACTCATCTAGTTGTTATACAGGAAACCTCTTTACATATTAATATTTTTCCATTTATATGTATACTTTTGTATCTTCATATATTTAGAATTTAAACTGTATGTATTTATGACTTTGTATGTGTTGAATATCTTTTTATGTGATATACAATATGTATATGAAAGGATTTGTTAAAAACTCAAGTTATTAAGTTAATTTATTAAATGTCATTCACAAAGAATTTGTTTTTCCTCTTTCTAGCGATGACTACATCCAAGAGATAAGTTTTTCCCAGTGTACTCTAGACTCTCCTTCAAAGAGAAACAATGAAGATGTGGAGCTCGTCAAAACATACATTTTGTCTAGTGATGAACTTTACACTCATATCCTCAGCTATATGGTATTATTTTACAAATGCACTAAGATGTTATTTTAAGAGTATGCAGTCTTCTGTTGTGGCTTGTAGCAATCTAGTGGCAGCTGTCCTTCTTGTTTTTTGCACAGCTGAGTTTATTGCTGTCCTTTGTCAGATAAGGCCTGAACAGAATTTTTCCTATTACCATATATATACTTGCGTATAAGTCAATTTCGCAAAATTGACCTCCCTACTTTCAGAAGTAAAAGTTAAAAACTTGCATTTAAGTCAATCCCAAAAAGATAAAAATATTTTTTTCAATGAATTTATTCAAAAACACATAAAAACAAAAAATAATTATTTATATTATAATAAAATTTAATTTGCATAACAAGAACTTCATCGGAACTCTTTAAAGTCCGATTCCAAACAAGTCTAATATATATAGTCCGCTTAAAACTCACCAATCAGTTAAAAAATATCTTTCTACGCCATGTAAATATCAGCAATCTTATCTGCATTCATGTCATAAGAATCATTGTCCTCGCCATTTATAAAACCCCATTATCTAGGGCATCAAGTTCATTACTAAAGCAACATTTTGAATGATTTCATGACTGAATGATTCCTGTGCTGCCCCCCATGCCCTTGGCCCACTGCACAATCAAAACAATATCTGGCTTATTGAGGCTTCCGCCTGTTATTTGAGCCAAATTTTTCTTTAACTCCGAATTCACTTGAAACAACACAGTTGTTAATATTCTCTGAAAAAGAAACCCTTCAACTTAAAATCCTGCATTATAGTTTTACACAATCCGTGTAACGAAATGTCGGAGTGTGTAGCTCTGAAAAGATTTATTTTTTGTCGATGACAATCAGCCATAATCGACAGGTGCATATTTAAGGGTTCACCCTATCCTGAAATTGGAAAGTTTCAAAATGCTTCCTAAATACATGATAAAGAAAAATCTAGGTCCCCATTCAGTTTGTCGTTCTGAAATCCTTGAACTAAAAAAAACAACTTGTAATTGCAACTCGCACTGACACTTCGTAACACGGATTGTGTAAAACTATGAGGTTCGTCCACAAAGTAAGTTTCCCTAGGGTCGTTTACAGAAAAGAGACACAATTTCATGAAAATATTTATTGCAACAGATACAGCAAGTGTTCAGCTATTTTTCAACATATTCAGCACTGGAATTGAGACATTTGTCATACCATGGATACCTGTGTTGTAGAAGTCTGCCGCTTGGGATTTGAACCACTGTGTGACAACCATCTCCGCCTCTTTGTCATTCTCAAAATGCTGATGCTGACCGGACAGGAATTTTGTGAGGTGTAGGAAAAGATGGAAATCACTGGGAGCAAGGTCCGGGCTGTAGGGTGGATGATTAAACACCTCCCAGCTGAACTCCTGCAGGAGACTTGCTGTCCGTCGAGCTGTGTACAGTCTAGCGTTATCATGCAGGAAAACAATACCGGCACTAAGCATCCTGCACTGCTTGTTCTGAATGGCCTGTCACAATTTCTGCAGTGTCTCGCAGTAATGCTCGGCATTCACCACCTCACCTGTGGTCAGGAATTCGACGTGGAGAATGCGCCGTCTGTCCCAGAAACACCGTGCACATCACTTTTTGCGCCAACGTCTGCTTGAATTTCGTCCTACAGGGAGATCCACTGTGACGCCAATGGTTGGTCCACTGCTGCTTGGTTTCTGGGGCAATGTGTGCAATCCATGTTTCATCACTTGTGATGGTCCGGTCCAGAAACTCGTCACCGTCATCATGGTACCACTGCAGAAATGTCAATGTTGACCTCATGCGCTTTGTTTTGTGTTCTGGTGGCAGTTGCTTCAGCACCCACCTGGCGCACAACTTCTTGAATAACAGGTGCTCCGTAACAATTTCGTGCAACAAGGAGCGGGAAATGACTGCTGAGTTCCGTAATTGTGAAGCGACGATTCTCCATAATGCGTTCCCGCACAAGGTCATCTGTAATGATGGATGGCCTCCCATTGCGCTTCTCATCATGCACACTTTGTCTACCTGCTGAAAATTCTCTGCACCAGCTGACGATGAATTTTGATCGGCGCTATGCTCTGTGCATTCGAAAACTTTATCACTGACTGCACTTCGCAGTCGGCGGGAACTGGAATAAGAGCCTCCACCTTCAACAGCTGCAACGATGCTGCTGTGGGAAGTACCATTAGTGCTTGAGCCATGCTGCATCATTGCTCTATCACATACGCACAGTCGTTTCGCGCAACATAAGGTTTGTTAGCTGTGGGACGAGTGGGAAACTTACTTTGTGGACATGCCTCGTATAATGTAGGATTTTGATATTACTATTTAACCTCCAATAAAAATAAATAAAAAGAAAATAATAAAAAAAATAGAATAAGTTTTGAGACTTTCGAAACTAAGAATTCAAAAAGAATTGTATTTGGGCTGTGTCACTGCAATAGGAGGAAAATTCTCCTACTGCAGTAAAACCTGAAGTCTCCAAATTTAGAAAAAATTCTGTTCCTGAAGCAGGCAGAAGAAGCCAATTATTTAGTGACTAGAGTGCACTGGTCTAAATTACAATTTTACTCGTCCTAAAAATATTAAGATTTGACTCGGCCAAAGCCCAAGAATTTTTTTAAATAATTCACCCTAGCCTAACCCATCCCGAAAGCACTCAAAGCCAACCCCAACGTGGCTCAGCCTGAATTTTTTGCAATACATTGAAGCCTGTTGCCTCGTTGATGATCCAAATTTGCATTTAAGAAATTAAGCACAAGTTATAAATATATATAGTAATAAATTAATTTACATATAATAATAAACAGGAACATTTTAACAGAATATGAGGGTCACACTGAAAATTGACTGAGACAGGGGCAGACGATATGCACTAGAAAAAAATTATTGGTCGGATATTTAAATTTGAACTTTTTTATGTTCGCAGATGATAATTTGTGATAGCAATTACAATTTAGGTATCGTAGAATAAATTTTGAAAGGAAAGAAAATGCAGTTGACGCGAGAGCATTATCGAGCTATGATTTTAAAGTGGGGCTAAATCAAGAAGAATGTCTTCAGTGTCTACAATTAGCAGAATTTAGAAGAGGTCGAAATTCTCTCCTGGATGAACACACAGGAAGACCTTTGTCAGCTGAAAATTATTCATGAAGAACTGCATATGAAAAAATTAGTTTGTCGTTGGGTCCCCCATAATTTAACAGAACACCAAAAAGCGGAGTGTGTCAGAATCAGTAAAGAAACCGTAAAATTACTTAATGATGGCTTACTAACTGCATTATTTCTAAAATTATAACTAGTGATAAAATGTACATACCATTTTTTGATGTTCCAACATGTCAAGAAAGTAAAGTATGGGTCTTTGAAAATGACCCCAAACCAACAATGGTGAAAAGACAACGAGCAATGAAAAAAGTAATGTAAGCTATGTTCTTCGGAAGTACAGGTTTGGTCAAAACTATAAAGCTAGAGGGACAGAAGACAGTTACAGCTAACTGGTACTAATGTTAGGGGACTGATGTTAGGGGACTGATTAGGGGGGTGAATGTTAGGGGACTGATGCTTCACCATGACAATGCATCTTCTCATTCAGCAAGAATGACAGTCGAATTTCTTGAACTAAAAAAACATCAAAATGATAGAACATCCACCCTATTCCCCCGATCTTGCTATGTGTTGACTTTTGGCTATTTTTTAATCTTAAAAAAAAATTACATGGCTGTAGTTTTCATTCCGAAGATGAGATTGATGAGGCTATAAAACCATATTTTTCATCAATTCCAAGAAATGAATGGCTTGAAGCATTTTATCTTTGGAAAATTCACCTACAAAAGTGTATTGATGTACACTTGTTTCACCTACAAAAGTGTATGAGGAAAACTTTGAACACTCCTAAGAGTTGGTAAGCTGAACTCGTACCCACTTAGCCATATCTCAAGAATTTCGGTGTGACGCTCGTCTTAGGTTTAAAATCAAATGAGTGATAATAAACATAATGTTAAGGTTGTTAGAAACATATTTTATATTTTGACCATTAAATAGTGATATTCTTAAAACAATTAAGGATTTTTCAACAATACATAAATCTTACATAATGAAGGAAGATGCGTGTGTGCAGAGATAAATCTGAGCATAATAGGGCCATGAAGTTTGATACACAGGTACTAGAGGAACCAGGAAAGTGTACCTGCATTTTTTTTAAAATTTAAAATTAGTTTTTTTAGTTATCTTATATTTTAGCTCGATACACAAATAAACTTCTTAGTGACCTAAATTATCATTACACAGTTTCCATCTTGACACCATCGGAAAGATCAAACAATGTCAAAACCAAATCTGTGGGACAATTTCTTCATATTTATTTATTTTTTAAAAATACATCAAATTTTCATTTTTTATGTGATCTGATATATTCATGTATCGTCACATCCAAAAAACTAAGATTAGCGTAATTCTATAATTTAGCTAAAAAGTTCTGCATATAAGCAGCATTCTAACAAAAATATTCTGGATTTCATAAGTAATTTTTGAAATTATCGTATTCAGTCATCGCAATAGACCATCTCACATTTCAAAAACATTTTTTTTTTTTTTTTAAGGGATGAAAGCTAAATGCCATGATGTATTAATTAAATATACTAAGTATTTTTTCCCATTTTGTGTTTTACAGCCCCTCAATATGGTTGAATTTCACGAAGAACTGAAAAAAAATGGCATTAAAATTAGCCTTTCAAAGTTAATGGATTTCCTAGATGAACAGGTATATATCATTACATTATTTTTCTTACTGACTACCCTGTTTACAAAATGCAATTAATCTTTTGAAACCCTAACAAACATACAGTATGTATATTTTGAATCCAGAATATTTCCAAAGCAACAGTATACAGTACTTATTTGAACAGTCAAAACCGCCATAGCGCATACACAACTGAGAGCCTGTTGTTACATATTTGCAATACAGTGCTAGAGCCCACTGTGCAACATAAGATTGGAAGTTTCATTAATATGTTTAAATAACACTAGATGGCGATAGAATCCTGTAAGTTTTATGGAAAGCTAGAGTTACTTGAATCATAGTTTGGGTTTTTATTTTTCTTGAGAATGCCGGCTATAAAACCTTTAAAGGATTTAAAAGGATGGTTTTTTTTATGGCATTTATTACGTTTATTTTAATGAAGAGACATTTAGAAGGGGATTACGGCAGAGAATTCTTATTGCTGGTTTTCAAGGGGTACATATTAGCTAGTAAGAATTGTAATAATCATGGCGAAAAGAGTGAAATATGATGAATGAATCTCATGGTGATATAAGTGAAGAAAGTGAAATGGTTGGTTTGTGTTTTAGTGTATAAGTTTATATACAAGACACCAATGTGTGTGATGATGATGTTGCTATATTTTTTACATATGTAATTAAGGGTTCAAATGTCGAAGCTCTTCAATTTTCTGATAAGTAGTTTTAAAAGATTTTTCAAAAGATTTTTTAAAAGATCAGTCATTTTTAAAAGAAATTAATTATCTTAATCTGTATTTCAATGATGATATTATACAAGTAATAGTCAAGAAAACAAACAAGTTTTCAAAGCTCACGTTTGAAAAGCAATTGTGGAGTCCAGCCTAATACAATAATACTCATGTATTTTTGTGATAATGGTAGATGCAAAGATTTTTAATAGAATTAGGATTAGCATCTAATTCTCGATCTCACTTCCTGTACTTGCGATTCATGTTAAGTCAGGGTTAATAATATTATGTGAATTAATGGATAAATAAGTTTCGGTTGTCAAAATAAAATAGTTATTTTTGATGAATTGCCTGTGAAGGCGAAATATGTAAATATGTGTATTGTGTCTCATTTTTTTTCAGTCCATCACATTCACCTGCCCTCGGAAAGAGGAGCACCGAAAGAAGCAAAATGCTCGAACACAGCATTTTAGGAAGAAGATGATTGCAAAGATCTCGCAGCAGCCAACTTGAAAATAGAGCTTCATTTTGATATTGCATTAAAATCTCAGATATTCTGTCTTGTATTTTTTAATATGTCTTCGTTAGATCACAGTTAAATGAAATTTCAAACATTTAAGGTTTTATCATGTTTATATCTATAAAATATAAATTTTAATCCAATGCACAAAAGAAATGGAGACAACATATGGGTCTAAAAATGCCAAACTTTTTATTCAAATTAAATTTTACCTAACTATAAAATCCTTAAAAAAATCTTTGTTTGTAACAAAATGTTAGACAGAAAATAAAATTGGGATTAAGGATAGATACTCACTCTTTACATTAGTTTTTGGAAAATACTAACATCACCCCCCCCCCCCCCCTTTTGCAATTTTGTGAAAAATTCAACGATTTTTTTTTTTTATATAATTTCAGTCAAAAACACTGCTGTTTTAGGTTTCTCGGAGATATGTTCAGTTTTAAGGCCAGAATGTATGTTTTTAAAATTTTCATGCTATTCCCCCCCCCTAGTTGTAATTTTGAGAAAAATGTGTTGATAGTTTTTGTTCTAATACCATTTTGCATTTGTAATTTAAGTCGAGAACACCCATTTTTAACTTTCTAAGAGATATCAGATTTATGCTCAAAACATGTGTTTTAAAATTTCGAAAAAAATTGAAATTTTCATGCTACTCCACTCCCCCTTTGCGATTTTGTAAAAAGTCCAACAATTTTTTCATTCCAAAACCATTTTATATATGTAATTTTTTCTAAAATTTTGAAGCTTCCCCCCCCCCCCCCCCTTCCTTGCGATTTTGTGGACAATCTGACTATGATTTTATTTTGTTAAAATACCATTTTTCATTAGGTAATTTTAGTCGAAAATATGTCTCTGACTCTTCAGGTTTCCTGGCAATATATGCAGTTTTATGATCAGAAGTCGAGTTTTTAGAATTTAAAAAAAAAAAAAATTTGAAATTGTCATGCTACCCCTTTTTTGACAGTAACCTTTTCGCATATGTAATTTTGGTTGAGAACACCGATATTTAGATTTGTCAGAGATATGTTCAGATAACAAAAATACATATATGTAATAAAATTGAAACAAATAAATGGGACAAATAATATGTAACAAAGTTGAAACAGGAATATCTATTTCAATTTTATTAAATATATATATATATATATATACACACACATAGGGTGGCCACTCAACCGGGAGAACCGGTAAAAGTCAGGGAATTTTAGAATCTTCAGGGAAAAGTCAGGGAATTTTGTGAAAATTCTGGAATTTTTTTTTTTACTAGTTGTTCATATAAAAACAGAACTGCCCAGTTTGTACGCCATTTTCAAGAAATTTCACAAAGTATTACGCTGTACTCGTAACCGCTAAATAAAGGTTGCCATGTGTCCATTTAATTCCGTATAAAAGCAAAAATGCGGAGTTTGTGTGCCATTTTGGACAAATGTCACCAAGTACAGAGATGCCAACTTTTACGGATTTTCCGTAGTTTGTACGGATTTTTACTTTTTACAGATATTACTCCCAAAACTACGGAAAATCCCGTGAAATCCATGCATCCTACCATTCAGTTCATATTCCCTGCAGTGCTGAGAGTTCAAAATTATCAGTTTGCATCCATTTTCTTCTTCTAATGATTTCATATCAGAACAATAGACCTAATTTATTTTTATAGTGCCCATAAAAATAAAAAAATATTTTACTAAACAAATTAATTATATTTCACTTAAATTATAGGATTGCGCAATTCCGTCTTTTTCGGGCTTTGCTGAGAGTACACAATTGTCTTTTTCCATCCATCTCCATCCCCTTATTATTGCACGTTAACTTGACTAAACTAACTTATTTTCATATTTTGGTTGATTATAAAGGCTAATTTTTTAATTATTTTCACATAAAAAGTACGATCGCGAAATTCAGTTTTTTTTTTTTTTTTTTTTTGCCGGCGTTGCCGAGAGTTACACAATTATCCTTTTCCATCGATCTCCATCTCTCTATTGTAGCACATTAACTTGACTAAACAAGATTATTTTCATATTTTGGTTGATTATAAAGGTTAATTTTTTAATTATTTTTACATAAATAGTACGATCATAAAGGTTAATTTTTTAATTATTTTCATATAAATAGTACGATCGTGAAATTCAGTTCCCCCCCCCCCCCCCCCTCGGGCGTTGCCAAGAGTATGAAATTATCTTTTTCCGTTGATCTCCTTCTCACTATTGTTGTACATTAACATGACTAAACTAGCTTATTTTCATAATTTGGTTAATTAAAAAGGTTAATTTCCTAATTATTTTCACATAGTGCCATTCAGTTGTAATTAACTCAGTTAGCAAAACTACATTTTGAACTTATTCTAAGGTTTTAAAATATATATTGTCAATATACGTAAAATCTTACTGATGGTCAATGCGGTTTTACTGAAAACTCCTGATTTTTCTACCAATGACCCCTTGCAGAGGTTGGCATCTCTGTATATTATATACATTTTACTATATTTTTTTCTATTTTAATGACATTATTTCGACATTGCTGAATTGACATTTATTCAATGGCTGTGGCTTGTTGTAGTGTAGTTATTGCATATCTTTAATGATCTCTGTCATTGTGAGCAATTTACAATGCCCATATTTATAGACATCAGTTTAGACTATTTCTTTTTATTGTCTTCAATGAAAACCATTAAATTCTTTTAAATATTTCAGTATGTCAATTTATTTGTAAAAACAAAAAAAATATGTGTATTTTTTTCTCCTGATTCAATATAACTTTTTTGGATAGTGAAGTTAAATTGTTAAGATTCTTTAATCAAATTTGTAACTAAATAGGGACGTGCGTGCGCACGTTTTATGTTAAAATTACTGGTCTGGAATTTCTTTTCAATTCACCTGGAAAAGTCAGGGAATTTAAATATGTCCAAAGAGTGGCCACCCTGTATATAATAATAGTAGTTTGAAAATCCAATGAACGAAAAGTAAGAAGCTGCAACACGATAAACCTAACTTTCTAAAACACCCACAGAATAAAATATAAAACAGCAAATCATCAATCAAATGGAAAAAAATACAAAACACGAGTTATCAAGTTACAGAAAATCAACAAAATTCAAAGGTATGGAAACGAATAAAGAAAAACTTAAAAAATCAAGCTATATCGCTATACACGTGGAAAAAGGGCTAAGCCTAAAAAAATAGAAATGTTCACTTTGTAAAATTCTTTTTCAAGTCCAAGTATTTTGACGAAGCAGACATAAAATATGTATGTTTCTGAAGAAATAGATAGATTATATCTATAAACTATTTCTACTTGGACGACGTACACATAAAGAAGAAATAAAAAAAAAAAAAAAAATTAATACCTGGAAAATGCACAGCACATGTACAAACGAGTCGAAACCGGGAACTCTGATAGAAGAGACCAGTGTTGCCATTTGCAAAGAAAAAATAAACGATCTACTGTTGCCATTCACAAGAATTGAAAAACAGTAAAGCAAAATGGTAAGAAAAGATAATAATATACAAAAAGAGCTACTAAAAGGAGGGGCTAATAATAGTAATGCTGATGTGGAAGAGGATGTAAAAATAAAAGTATTAAAAATACAAGAGAATGGAGATGTCTGGCTAATATAAGATACTATGAATAGAATTATAAGATACTATGAAAAGAATTATAAAAATCCAGCTATTCTAAATTTTTATAACAATACCATTTACTAAATAAGAGGGATATTTATATAAATTGCTGGTAATTTTGAGATTATTTATATGCATAGCATGAAATTTTTTATCAGATAATCTATAAATTCTAAAAGGCTGATTAAGTATAATATTTCTAAACAATTGAATCGAGTTGCAGGAATTAAATGGTAAGATTTTATTAAAATTATAAGTCTTTTTTATCATATAAATTTGTAACAATTCTATTAGAAGGATCAATAAAAAGATTTATATCCAAAAAATTAACATTATTACTAATAGTAGCTTCATTAGGAATTAATTCCAAATTGTCTGGATAGAAATCTATATCTATGAGATAATTTTCTGTATGTACTAAGCAAATCAGATCATCAACATATCTGTAAAAAGTATAATCTATTGAAGTAAAAGACTTTTCATAATGATAAAGGTATAAAATTAGCTAACATACTGCTACTGCAGCCACCCTGTGGAACTCCTGAGACTTGTAAGTATAATTTATTTCCTTGAAAAATATAATTATTGAAAATAACAAAGTGAAGAAGTTTAGGAAAATTTATAAAATTAATTTGATTTGAAAGAGTAGTAATATAAGCATTATGTAGAGCTAAAATTACATCATATAGATCAGATATCTTAATATTATTAAAAAGTTCTTTAAAATCAAAAGTTTGAAATCCTATTATTTTTCTAAGAGATGTTAATTTATTCTTTAATTCTTTACTATTATTTAGAATAAGGTAATTATTACTAGTCTGGCATAAACTATTATTTATTAGATTTAAAGAATTTAGTAATTTACTCGCAGTAGTAGAGTAAGTATTATGGCCACTAGTTACTGTTCTAAATTTAATAGGATTTTTATGAAATTTTGGAATAAGCACTATATAAGGAAATTTAAGATATTTATATTTAATATTTAAATCACTGTACATATTGATAATTTTCAATTTAATACTATTGATGGAATGTAAATCATGTTTAAAAAGACATATTTTTTAAATAATCTAACAGAAATTGAATATAAAATTTTTTACAGATAATAGCATAATTATTAGAGGCTTTATCAACATAGGTGATAACAAAGGATTTTTGTAAATCATTAATGGAATGTTTAATATTATCAATATTATATAACGATCTAGACAATTTAATCTCTAATAGCTTTTTTAATAGATTCTAATATAGTAAATTTTCACATATTAAATGCCTCTAATGGCAGAGCGTATTTACAAGCTAATTTATATATATATTTATCAAGATCTAGATTAATTGATTTTAAAACTTTAAAAGGATTATTACAAGAAGGTATCCTAAATTTAGTGCCAAATGACATAATGGTTCTTTAACATATTCACTAACAATGTCTAAATCTCCTGTTACTATATGCTCCAAGTCTGGATTTAGAAATTTAGCAAATTTGTTTAATTTACAAATGCATTCACTATCTACAATTGACTGAGAATCATGATCTATAGAGCGAGATTGTGAAACTTCATTATAATTAAATATAGATCTACCAATAGGCTTGTTGTATTTAAAAGTCTTTGAAACATATAAATCTCCAATAGGCAATAAATGTTTGAACTTGTTAAACAGATGACCAAAATTTAGAGAATTATAAATAGGATGTTTGAAAGAGATTACACAATAAAAATTAGTAGTTGTATTATTATTATGAAATTGATTTAGTTTTAAATTTAAATACTGTGATCTTGTAATAAGCAAATCAAAGAAAATATGATTAAAATGTTCATTAGTAAGATTTAATTTAAAAAAAATGGCATAAACTTTATTTAAATGTTTTTTCTGTACCGCAAAAACCCAGGATTTTATGTACTTCCATTGAAAAGTTCTATTAAATTGATTATGTAAAGTTATAATCTTAGATTTATGATCATTTTGTAAGGAATATCCCTTTCCACGTTTAAATCTTTTGAATTTGACTCATTCACTGTCATTTAAATGGGGTTTCAAAAGAAGGTGATTAAAAATAGAATATTTATTATCTACAAAATTGTTTTTTACAACATTACCATTTAGATACATTTGATTTAATCCATATGGAAAAAGAGTAAACTTTGATTTATATATATATATATACACATGTAATAAAATTGAAATATATATATGGTATTTCTGTTTCAATTTTATTACATATGTATATTCCTGTTTCAATTTTATTACACATGTGTATATATTCCTGTTTCAGTTTTATTGCACATGTGTATCACATGTGTGTAGTAATAAAATTGAAACAGGAATATACACACATGTTCAATAGAATTGAAACAGAAATATATATACACACACATGTGTAATAAAATTGAAATGTCAAGCAACTGTAAAAACATATTTTTCTCGTCAGTCTATAAATGTATTGGGCATGTCTAAATTCATTTTTGTCCTATTTGTATATAAAAGTATTAAACGACTCTAAATTATCTTGTCAGTTTTTGAATGTATTGGGCGTGTTTAAATAAATTTTTGCCCTGTATATACAGGGTGTTCCAAATTAAACTACACATTTCCGAGAGGGCTACAGCAAAAACTATTCATCAGAAAGTTATGAAATTTGAGGAGTGTCGTAAGGAGATGATGGGAATTTTTTTTTAGAGCAAAAAAAGTTAGTTCAAAAAACCACCAATAGAGGATGTATAATATATTTATACAGAATATACAGGGTGCCCACTTATATCCGTTACACCCCCCTTAACTTCTAAAAGGCGACCTTCGCTACGCTTGCAAGTCATGGCTAACGGTGCAGTTGATATAGCAGTTGTCAATTGCACACCTCAGCTACGCGGCCAAGTCACGGCTAATGGTACAGTTGATAAAGTAGCTATCTATCTCAGCTACGCGCGCAAGTTACGGCTAACGATATAGTTCATCAAGTGGCTGTTGATCGCACGTTTCCGTTACGCGCGCAAGTTATGACTAACGGTGCAGTTCATGAAGTAGCTGTCAATCGCACACCTCAGCTACACGCGCAAGTTATGGCTAACTCATTAAGTAGCTGTTAATCGCGTTTCCGTCCGCAATGCGGGCACACGGGTACAGCTGCTATGTATAAAAGGAATCGTCTTTTATTAGCGGGTGCATGCAATCCACGTACCATATATGCAATAATGGCAATTCTACTGCATGTAATAACGATATACACACTGCGCGGGCACATGCAATCTGCATAGATTTGAAATAGCTGTCAATCGCATTCCAGCCCACTATGAGGGTTCAAGGCTAACAGATAAACACTTTTCCCAAAATAAATTGGCTTTTATTAGCATTATTTACTTTAAGCCCGCCCGCTGCGCGGGTGCATGCAATCCTTGTACATTACATGCAATAACTACTAACTTACCAGCTAGATTTTTGCTCTTATGGCCGTATTTTATTTTACAATTCTTCAAAAATTTTAAATGTGATTTTGAGCTTTTTGGATTCTTTTTTTTTGTTAATTATATTAAGATTTTCTTTTTTTGTTTATATAAAGTTGTTTGAAAACTAAACTAACATTTTTCTAACATACATATATATAGTGTGTATGTATGTATATATTTACACAAAAAATACCTGTGATAAAGTGGCCACTGGATACTGAGTGATAATTTGAATTTTTAAGTCTACAGAGCATTAAAATGAAATAGGAAAAATATTCAAAAGATTACCTTTTTCTTTCAATGATGTTTGTTTTTTGTATCAATTCTTCTTTAATTAATGATAAGAACGGTAATTAAACAGTACTAATAATAGAAATAATAAAAATTAGCTCCTAAAATTTACCTAAAATTTTGAAAAAAAATCCTTAAATTCCTACCTAAAATTTTTAGAAAATCTGCTATGATCCCTGGGATTGCAAACCATAATTTAAAGAAATTTACAGTAATGCTCACTTTATTCACTGTTATGCACATCAGCTGAATTTAATTATGGAAAAAGCAACATCTCAAAATTCACAAGTGGGTATATTTTTCAGTAGTTTAAACGCAATACCAACTTTTTTCTCTCGATCACCACAACGCCTTTCTGTACTAGACTTGGTTTGCAAAAGAATCCCACGAGGTTCCAGCACTAGATGGAATTTAAATTCTAGGGTAGTCAGTGCTGTTTATGAAAATATTAACGAGCTAAAAGAATGCTTTGAAGAACTACAGAAATCAAAGAACGCTACTACAGTCCAGGCAGCTTCGGGACTTATACGTATGCTGAATGACCAAACTTTCCTCTTTTGGCTTTCATTCTTCCGCCGTATCATGCCACATGTTGACCTGCTGTATGATCAACTTCAAAATCGCAATGCGAACTCTTCCACTGTTCATTCTGCGTTAGAGTATTTCTATCGTGCAATTTTATTAATAAGGGATCAAATCACTTTATCCCCATCAGAAATATTAAGAGAATCAACTGAAGTTAAAAAGCGAAAACGAAATGAAGATCTCACCATTATGGCTAAAGAAGTCTGTGACACAGTTTGTGTCCAGGAAAAAGAATGATTTAAATTCACTGGGCATCTTTCAGCTGCAAAATTGTTGGCGTCCGAAAAATTTTCTCATTTTTCTGAAGAATTTCCTTCAAAGGAATTAGATGAAACAGTATTAGCATATCCTATGCTGAAAAAAAAAAAACTGATAACGGAGCTTTCTGTTCTTTATGAACGAAAAGAATTTTCAAGTTCTGCAACTTTAAACATTCACAAATTGATTGTAAGCAGCGGGCTTCAGAATTCACTGGGTGAAGTGAGCTGTTTACTAAAAATTGTCCTGACAACACCAATGACAACATCGGAACCAGAACGATGTTTCTCTACGCTGAAGAGAATAAAGACCTTTTTAAGAAACACCATGTCTGAAGATAGACTATCAACGCTAGCTATGCTCAGTGCAGGGAAGAGCTTAATGGACAAAATTATAAACTTCAATGAAAAAGTTATTGAAGAGTTCGTTCGTCGAAAAGACAGGAGAATGTCCATTGTATAAATAAAATATTTATCAGTATGTGGTTATGTAAATTATATTATATTACTGCATTAAAAAGCTAGTTCAGTATAAGATACAATTTATTTGCAGCCCTACCACAAACTCAACTCACGAGCCGCTACTGCCCATTTCGATCCATAAATTGCATTAGTCAAGTTCCAATTATTAGAATTGAGTTATCCAAGAGGCTCTTATTTTCTACCCATAAAATACGAATATACATTAAACCTCCGATAATCGGACTCGAAGCTATAATGGGACAAACAATGATTGTAAAACAAAATAATTTATTTGCTAAACTGTATTCAAGTGATTTCAAAATTATAAGGTAAACTCTTGAGTGAACAGAAATCTGCATATAAAGCCTATTACAGTAAACAATACCCTGGATGCTGGATCAACAGAAGTTTACTGTATTATCAAAATATTTTCATCCTTGGATGAAGGAAATTTCTGGAACTAACTCAGTCTACCTCTAATATATTTAGAAATGACAGAAAGAAAATTTGCAAAGAAAAAGTCTTATTTTTCATAACAATGAGGCCATGTTAAATTCATACTTGTGATAGATATCGTGTACAAACAGACATGACTCCAAAACTAGTGATTGGAGCCTAGGTGTTTCCCTGCAAGCTTTACAAGTGACCAGAGAGTCAGCACCACCAATATGCCTATTGCAAGGGTAGTGCAAAAGTGAAATTCTGCCAGCTTTCAGGTTCTGTGAGTGATTGGAGCCTAGGTGTTTCCCTGCAAGCTTTACAAGTGACCAGAGAGTCAGCACCACCAATATGCCTATTGCAAGGGTAGTGCAAAAGTGAAATTCTGCCAGCTTTCAGGTTCTGTGAGTGATTGGAGCCTAGGTGTTTCCCTGCAAGCTTTACAAGTGACCAGAGAGTCAGCATCGCCGATATGCCTATTGCAAGGATAGTACAAGAGTGAAATTCCGCCATCTTTCAGGTTCTGTGAGTGAGTGAAAGTAATGCAAATAGTGAAGATTCATTTATATTTGGTATTTTTGATAAGAACACTGGCTGTTTTTAGCAAAGATTGCAATGTTGGTCTGTGCGTGAATCCATGTACAAAGCTGTTTTCTTCCTAAAAATTGTACATAATTTCTATTAGCTGTATAAAGTATTGAGTCCAATCATTTAGATACTTTTCCTGTGTAACAAATAACAATTTTAATCAAGTTAATTTAATCATTTTTAATCATATAAAATTTTAATATTTAAATAAAAGATAATTTGTGCATAATGTATACATCTAATGGAAAATAAGTATTTCCTTTATTTTAGAAAAAAGTAGAATGCTGTGTTGAATGGATAATTTTTTTCTGGAATTAGGCTAGTGCAAAAAATTTGCCATCCTTTGGGAAGAGTTCGGAAGTGAAATGCGCCATCCTTTGGTATGAAATACATTATATGTAAATAGGGTTAAGATAGAAGCAAAAATTAAAAGTAAACTGCAGATTTGAAATGTCAATCAAATATTAGTGTGATAATGCTAAATTTATCACAACACTATGGAACTTTTGAACATTAATTATGTGCTCAGTTAAACAGAGGAAATTTGACATGTGAAGGAATACATTTTGTTACGATACAAAATTTATAGGTTTTGGAAAATATTAAATTTGTCTGAAGAGCGAAACAAATTTTTGGTGAACATAAAAACAGGAATTTGAACATTATCTATGTGTTCAGGTTTTCTCTTATAGAAAATAAATCATTTTTTATAGTGAATTGCACATGGAGCAATCTTGAAAAAAATATTTTTACAATGGGATCCGATTTTCTGTTAATCTACAAAATTAGCTAAACTTTGGGAAATGCATGTGCAATTCAAAAGCTGTAATCACCCATGGCTAAAATATTGCAAACCATGACTAATAAATTGCACTATATACTGGATTTCTTTCTTCTAAATAAAAAAAGTATTAGGTATTGAGGGTGCATAACTGATTGATGGGGGGGGGGGGGAATAAGCAGACAGAAGATTGAAAGGTAAAATTTTTGTATTAAACACTTTCCTATATACATTTACTTACAATCAAACCACATATCGTCCCCGTGATTTTTCAGGATTACCACAGTACTCATTATATATTAGCTTGGCTAAAAACAAGTGGAATACTGCTATTAGAAAGGCAATTGACACCCAGAAGAATGCTGGTAGACCTCCAAGTTGATGGCCATGCCGGTGCAGTGCAATGATATGATGTTCATGTGCTGGGGCTGGAAAAACAAAAAAATTATCAGCTCATAAGCAGCAAACATCTTTTACATTCATACAGTAGCATCATATAAATGATATTATTCAATTTTAGATTTTAAAAAATCTGTTGTCTGATGCATGCCTTTCCATATACTATACTAATACATTTTATTATTAAATATATTTTATTATTTAACAACTCATCATGAATGATGTGTGTGTCTGTCTGTTTCAACTTCTTTGATGATATTTCAACATCCTTTCCTACGTCCTAGAGAGCTGACATTTGCTACACAGAGTAGTGTAGTAGAACATTTTAATCTATTAAAGTTTGTCACATCCTCAAAAAATAGAACCGGTATTTTTTTTTCTATGAAATGATCTGCAAAAATTCCATTAATGTAAAATAGTTAAAAGACTTGACGGGCTGTACCGAAGATATGTGGTCGTAAAAGTATGATTTTTTTTTTATTTCACATAAAAATTTATAAGGATGATTTTCCTAAATAGAATTGGTAGGACCGGGGGACTGTATAAAAATTTATATTTCATATTTCTTTCAGAAATGCATTTATTGATTTAAACTGTTTCTAAGATAATAGATTTTAAAACATTTTTGAAATTAGAAGTGTATCTCTGTGATTAAAGGTTGAGGAAATAGCCATTGGGCACCGATAGCACTGGACACCCAGTATAATGCAAAAAAAAAAAAAGTCTATTTTAAATCAAAAATGTGCAATACCTCAAAACACACATTTTATTGTGCTGTAAATGGTGTAATTTAAAAAATGAAATATTACATATAAAATTAATAATTTTGTAACAAATTATAATATAATCATTAAAAAAAAATTATTTTTTTTAATTATCGAAATAAGAAAATTTGAAGATCTTGGCCTTCGAGAAAATTAAGAAGCTGCCAGTTATTGATTGTATACCAAATATATTTTGATTTGCTTAATTTTTTGATAAAATAAAATTTTTGAGAACTTCTAAACAATGGTATTCATTTATTTCCTGTAATCGCAAAATGTGTAGTAACTTAATAATATTGATTGTATTTAGTTTTTTTCTATTTTTCCCGTTTCAAATAAAAAATGCAAAATATCTCTAAAACGGTCTGTATTAGCGTCCTACATAAATGATAATACTTGCTTTTAAGTGAAAATTGAATTAAATATCTATTTTTAACATTTTTAAACATCATACTTTTTTTCATGCTCATCTTATTTTTTATTTTAAATGTTTGAAAAATTGATGGTTTTTTTCTGTCCCATTCACCCGAAAATTAATGAATCTCTGATATTTATTGATTGAAGAAGTATTATCGAATTGTATTCTATTCTATTGATTTGTTATAGAGATATCATTGCCAAAAACTCAGTGTTTCGTTCAGAGGGGAGGGGGGAGGCTAAGCCCCTTCTGGAAACATCCCCCCCCCTCCCCTTGTCCGATACATTTTATGTTACTGGACCAAATGCTAATAAATTCAGAAACTCACAAAATACCTTTTGTGAATTTAACCTAGTTTCCACTTCTTATGTGGCAGCATTTGAATTATTTTTATAATTTTATTTCATGATTGACTATTTTCAGAATGAAATTTTGTAGTTATAATTCAATTTACATTATTTTACAATTTTTCATCCTCTTGAAAGTTATGAAAGCTATTATGCCATTATTTTATTGGGGCAAAAATTGTTGAAACTCATATATTGTACGTTGTACGAGTCATCTTCTACAAATGCACGGGTGTAACTTCTAATCTACAAGAATTTAAGTAGTGCAGGTATACTGGCATATATTTTGACATATATTAGAATCAAGTACGGCCTTCTGGTGTGAAGATCACGGGGATTATTGATATTTTCAATTTATTATATCATCTGTTTTATTTTGGCACAGATTTTTGAGACTCATATTGTAATACGGGTAATCTTCTACTAACACCCGGACATATCTTCTAACCTACGACATTATAAGTAGTACAGGTCCCATATAATTTTCAGGTTTAAAGATTACAGGTATATTGATATTTTTAATTTATACATGTAATCTACTAATACAGGTTATAATATTCATGTATATAAGTAGTACGGGTGCCATACAATTTTAAAGCTTTTATTTTGCATCATTTTTGCATGTTTTCAATTCCATACTTTTTCTAAATTTGCTTAAGAAAGGAGCCAGGATGTTTTATTCTTCAGATCTGCCAGTGAAGATAAAATACAGATTCTTAAACTTCTTTTTAGGAGTATTAAATTAAATATTTTAACAGAATATTATGATTAAAAATGTCATTTAGTATGCTATAGGAATTTGCACATGATTGTGAATTTCTTTATATTATATACTCCGTACGAAGAACGGGTATGCTGCTAGTTGATAATAAAAATAGGGTTTTATATTTTGCACATTACATAACTGAGGCTTATGAGCCTAAAGTACAAAATAGTTCTCTTCTTCTGATCTTATACATTTATTCTGCGCGTATAAACTTTAGATAATATAAAAGTCATCTACAGCACACAATGCACCCACCATTAAAAGTAGGGATTCATTGAATTCAATTTTTCAAACACAATGATATATGCCTTTTGAAACACAATGATATATGCCTTTTGAAACACAATGATATATGCCTTTTGAAACACAATGATATATGTCAACAGAATGTACTGAACATGTCCGAAGCTACATGTGAAATGAATGAATACTTGCCTTCCACAACTTCTGTAACGTGAATAGTGTGCTTGAGTTCTTCCATGTGCTGCTTGTCAGCTGTTATGTACAAAATGGCAGTCATGGGACTGGTCAACTTTACAGGTAATTGAACAGGTTCAGACCTGCAACATGTACTACAGAAATAAGTCATCTGGAAGTGAGATACGCCTCAAAATTAAAATGGACAACAATGTAAAAGTCAACATTTGATAATAATTTGGAAAAAAAAGCACTGCAAACCAGAAAATTCAAAGTAAGAAATGGCTGATTTTTAAATCGCACTCCAAAAGTAACCAAGATTTTCAATAAGATTCCTTATTTTTGGAAGTAAAACTGAAGAAATCAATTGATTGTACCTACCCCAGTTTCACAGGTGCATCCAGGCATCCTCCGTCACAGGCGTAGTAGTCCTTATCACTCCGATCGAGCGCCGCTAAGATGACTGCCTTGTTATCTTCCTGAACCAGAACACTCACATTGACATGAGTGGAATTACCATAGATGATTCGACGAAAGCAGTAATCCCTGTGCAGGTCTTTGGGCTCGGTGTCGTACTCCAGATGATGGTTGCTGAACTTGAAGCCGCCCAGACTGAGGATCATGGCTTGCATCGCACCTTCAGCACCTGCACAGGACACATCAAGTTGGCTTCAAAGAACATCAAAATAATACGCAATTGACAGTTTGGTTTACAAGCCAAGTATGAACAATTTAAAAGAAAAAAAGTTGTTTTTTGACCAAAACATTTTATGAGTTGTACACAATTTTAACCTGTTCTGGACCAGCGTGTCATATATGCCTTCGAGAACTTCCTCTTTCCTCGGCTGGACAAGGCAAGTTTGCGTCGAACGTTAGATGGCTACAGGGGTCCATCGGTGCAAATGTGCATCACGTAACTAGAACGTTTTTTATCAAAACTTTAAATAACACTAGACGGCACTAGAACCCTCATAATTTTTGCAAAGCTAGTTCCTTGGATTATTGACCTTCATATTTCTTCTGTTTTTCATTAGGATGCTGACCAAGTTGTTAATATAAACAAACGCAAGTGCAAGTATTTGTAGGTGATTTAAAAGGCACATCGATTGAGATATCTATAGGAAATATTTCTATCATTGCAATTGTTTGGTGCTTATTTTAACTGAAGGGTTATGTGTGATATGTTTAGCACGCTAGATGGGAGGGGGAGGAAATTTGTATGGATGAAAGTTTATTTGCAAGATTAGGTTTTTGGCAATATATTTCATCACAATGCTCGCGATATGGAATTAAAATTTATAAACTATGTGAGTCAATTTCAGGTTACATATGAAACATTTTGGTGTATACAGGGAAAGTCACACAACTTTTGGAAACAAGGGGATTGTATGGAGAAAGAGTAGTAAAAACTGTATTAGAGGACTTGTCATCTCATGGATATAATCTGTATCTCGACAGATTTTTTTGTTTCTCCAGAACTAGCATTACACCTTATTTCAAATTAAACAAATGTTTGTGGTACTGTGTCGAAGCACAGGAAAAGCTTGCCTAAAAACTTACCTCGGCAGTTTCCAAAAAAATTAAATCTTGGCATTTCAGAAGAAAAGTGTAAATATTTTTGGGTTCAAAGATAAGGAAAAAGATATAGTAATGCTAACAACTTTCCATGGAAATAATATAGCATCCATTGACAAAAAAGAGAGGAATACACAAGAAGACATTTTGAAACCACATTGTGTGGTTGATTATAATAAGAATATGGGTGGAATAGAGATTTGGTAATGCACAGTTACCCAGCTTTTAGAAAAACAGTAAAATGGTATCAAACGTTATTTTTTGGTTTCTTAGACATGACAGTATTAGATTCACATATATTGTTTACGAAACAATCTAGCCAACAGCTTACACAGCATTTGAGTTTAAATCTAGGGTTATTTATAAAATTATTGAAAAATACACTGAACCTAAAATGGGAAAATCAACATCTCCAGTGCCTAATCCTTTCGACATTTTTCTAGCTTACATGTTAATTCAAATGGGAAAAAATCTCGAAGAAGGGGTACAGTTTGTTTTAAAAGTTCCCTGAAAGAAAAGTGCTACCAGCAATAGTTTTAAGAATGCAAAATCTGCAACGTAGGGACCCTGTTTTGAAAATTTTCATACGTTACAAAACATTCAATAGAGATGTGTAATTACATAAAAAAATTGCAGGATATATAATAATATGTTTATAATAATATTATATTTTATATTTAGAATAAGTGTTATTTTTAGATTTGTAGTAATATTTAGATTATTAAGTTTTCATTTAATTGCTTTATAACCGTATTTCTGTTATATTTCATATTATATTTTTATATTTTATATTGCTAAACTAATTACTCTTTCAATCGCTAAGTTGATGTTTATACGACAATCCAGTTGGAGACATATTTCAAAGTAAATTTAATTTAATATGATATTTTTGCCATGTTAGGCTTAGCTGCTATAAGTGCCCGGGTCTGGAGCAGCAGACGATTCTTGTTGCGATCGGGCCTGGGGAAACATCGCTCTTTCTTGATTCTCCGGTCGTGAAAGGATTAAAAGAACACTTAAAATATAATTTTAGTCCTTCAAAAAGTTTCAATTCGTTTCCGTCGAATAAGACTAGAACAAAAAAAATAAAATAAAATAACATTGCTTAAACACGTCTTCCTTATCCTTTGCACAAAGGACTTTTTTAATTAATAATGAGTGCATTAATAATGAGTTTGAGTTCTCACTTCCTATGTCATTTGATACAGTACTGTTATGGCGGTTTCTGAGGAAGTTAAATTAGTAAGCTCTGAAAACAATAATAATTTAATCTAATTTATGCTAACAAATTTACAATGTGTATAACTTTAAATATATTATAACCTTAATTCTAACTCTTAAATAAAAGGTAAACGAGTAACTCTTAACTAAATTGCAAGTAAACTAAAATAACTTACGCTTTTTAATAAATATTGAACTTCTAAACTAATAACTCTTATTGAATCTTATGTTTGTTTTCTTTTAGTGAACTTAAAACTGAGCAATCTTCTTTGACTTATCTAAATAAATTTAACTCACTTAATATTGTTTTTTCTAGTAATTGCTCAGACCAAGTAATGATTATTTAAGCTTTGAAAAGGTCCAGGCACTTTTTGACACTAAGCCTAACAAGGAAAAAAAATCATTACAATACATCTACCACAGACATATAGGGGGTCTTATTGCATTTGAAAGACAATACATCTTCCACTATTGTTCTTCTAATGGAAGTCTTGAAAACTTGTTTGTTTTGGTGACTATTACTTGTATGATATCATCACTGAAATACGGATTAAAGGATTTATTTATTTAATGAGGTTTTGAACTGTTTATATTGAGTCCAGAATTCAGAAAACAAACTGACTCGATAGCAGATTTTCAACATTTGAACTCTAATTATCCATACAAAAATATCAACAACATCATCACACACATTGGTGTCTTTCAAATAAATGTTCACACTAGATCACAACCCAGTATTTCACTTATATCACTATGAGATTCATTGACCCATTGTAAGATCTCATTTTCGGAAAAATATTTCACTCTTTTCCGCATGATTATTATAATTCTTCTGACTCATACCCACTCCCCCTGAATAGCAGCAATAAGAATCTTCTTCCAATCAGCACCCTCATCGGGAAAATAAACATACAATGAAGAACACATCCTTCTAAATCAGAATTACCACAACAGCTTTCATGTGATTTGTTTATACTATCAACTGAGTCAGTATCCTAACTGAAACCAAAATATGTAGGTCACTAAATTTTCAAAAATGACGGGACTACAGTTATTTGAAATTTTTTGATAAAATGTTCCAGCATCGGGGCTGTCATAGCAGAAAGACGTAGGGGAACATCTATTTCACAGTATTAATAAAAAGGAAACAGGTTACCTGCCATGAGCAAGTGGTTGCAACCTTGCTTGCTGAGAGTGAGGAACCACAGATCCACAACTCTATTCACCTCCCCAATGGTTTTCAGTTCAGACCACAATGTTGAGGCTTGCCTGAAACAGCAATTATTAGTTTATTTATAGAGAGTCAATTTGGATAATAAAAAAAATTAACAGACCTGTTTTCATCAAGCAAAACAAGCAATGGAGCAATATGCGCTGTCATTACATGCAATTCAACAAGAAACAATAGAGGGCAACCATTCCCAAGCAGTGCATTCAAGAAACAGGCTTCACAATTTGGAATGATCTCATTTACAGAATTATAAATTGGGTTTGTGGCATGTGCACACAAGCGTCTAAATAATGTAGGATAAAATTATTTTACAAAGGATTCCATTTCCGAGAAATCTTCCGGATGCTACTGGGAATGTGAGAATCAGGAAGTAATAATGATAACATTTACATTTTAATGCCACCTTAATGAATCCGACAGTCTTTTCAATACGTGCAAATACTAAATGTTTTTATGCATTTTAATGCAAAGCTATGAAGGACAGAGAGCAATCCTTTGCACAAAGTTATTTTGTACATCAATACTTAATGTCAGGTTTATTATTTATTGCAGTCATTGACTGGATCATGGAAAACGCCATCAAAGACAAGAGAAGTGAATTGAATTGATGGAAATTCTCTCATTGTAAGATTTAAATTTTACAAATGATATTGTTCTTTTGGCCTCTGAGTTTTGTGATCCACAGCAGAAAACGAATGGCCTTAACAAGTTTGCTGAAACTACTGGTTTATAAATCAATAAAAGTAAAAGAAAAGTTTTAAGGATGGATGACAAAAATTCTGAAAATGTAAAACTTGATGATGAACCCATTAAAGATGTAAATAGCTTTACTTACCTTGGAGTACTGGTGAACAAGGAGGGTGGAACAAATGAAGAAATCAAAATAAGAATCGCAAAAGCTCAAAATTGCCTTAGAAAACTAGATGAAGTACGGAGAGTTACAAGCCATAATTTCAAAACCAAAATCAGCCTTTTTGATTCCTTAGTGAAGAGTGTATGGAAATTGACAAAGGACCCATGCAACAAGTTAAATGCCTGAGAAAAATTCTGGGGCCGCATATTACTACTAATACTGAACTAGACAATCCAAAATAGAAATAAAAAACTGGACATGTCAACCCAATCTAACTTGGAACAAGAAAGAAATCAGGCGGGATGGCCAGTAAAGGCTGCGACGCAAGCTGAAGGCCTTATGTGCGGTGGTGATGAGGATGTAGGAGAAAGACATCAGCTTTTTTTAAAAATCAAAATTAGTCAATCACTCAGATTGATTGATAAAATAGGTAATTGTAAGAGTCAATTTGCTAAGATTTTGGAGAAAAAAGTTGTCAACTCCAAGAAATTTTGAAAAACCAAACACAAACAAGAGTTTTCTTGTGTGTACAGGGAAATGTCTATGTTAGCATCTCAGCACCATTAATGGCGATACCAAACCTTACAAGCTTTAGATCACAATCTTTGGATTTATTTTTTCAAGCCAATGATCACATAAATGCCACTCTACCAGCTAAACAGAAAATGGCATTTAGAGTCAAGAGCTTTGAAGAAGGACTTAAGTTTATGATGTTATAATTTAGTTCAGAACCGACTCTACATATTCTATGCTTAATTTAAAAGCTAGAATTTTACTCTTTTATTTAAGCACTTTAATCCACTGCTCTTTAGAAGGTTTGAAAGACATCACAAAGGATCATCTTATTTGGCTGTTTGATTATGCATATGTTTAATAGCACATTCTTGAATGAGGTTTTTTTAGGACATGCTATATTTATATAAAAAATACAAATAGGAAGAAATTAAGAAACTTATGCCAATAGAGGTCAACTATATATGCATTCAAATTTTTGTTTGTGATAAATTAAATACCAGTTCAGCCTTTTTTTCCATTGCTATACAACATAACCTTCAAAATCTAAAATTGTCTGAACTTTATCGCCTCTGGATTATAGAGTTTGGTTAAAATTCAAACCTAAATACACAATATTTGGTAAAACTAATGACAAAAAGTTAACTAACTAAAAAATATTATTTAATACAGCAATGGACAGATTATCTTCAGACCAATGGTTTTCGAAATTTTTGTTTGTGATAAATTAAATACCAGTCCAACCTTTTTTTCCATTGCTATACAACACAACCTTCAAAATCTAAAATCGTCTGGACTTTATCGCCTCCGGATTACAGAATTCAGTTAAAATTCAAACCTAAATACACCCTATTTGGTAAAACTAATGACAAAAAGTTAACTAACTAAAAAATATTATTTAATACAGTAATGGACAGATTATCTCCAGACCAATGGTTTTCAAAATTTTTGTTTGTGATAAATTAAATACCAGTCCAGCCTTTTTTTCCATTGCTATACAACATAACCTTCAAAATCTAAAATCGTCTGGACTTTATCACCTCCGGATTACAGAATTCAGTTAAAATTCAAACCTAAATACACCCTATTTGGTAAAACTAATGACAAAAAGTTAACTAACTAAAAAATATTATTTAATACAGTAATGGACAGATTATCTCCAGACCAATGGTTTTCAAAATTTTTGTTTGTGATAAATTAAATACCAGTCCAGCCTTTTTTTCCATTGCTATACAACATAACCTTCAAAATCTAAAATCGTCTGGACTTTATCGCCTCCGGATTATAGAGTTTGGTTAAAATTCAAACCTAAATACACCCTATTTGGTAAAACTAATGACAAAAAGTTAACTAACTAAAAAATATTATTTAATACAGTAATGGACAGATTATCTCTAGACGAATGGCTTTCGAAATTTTTGTTTATGATAAATTAAATACCAGTCCAGCCTTTTTTTTTCCATTGCTATACAACATAACCTTCAAAATCTAAAATCGTCTGGACTTTATCGCCTCCGGATTACAGAATTCAGTTAAAATTCAAACCTAAATACACCCTATTTGGTAAAACTAATGACAAAAAGTTAACTAACTAAAAAATATTATTTAATACAGTAATGGACAGATTATCTCTAGACGAATGGTTTTCGAAATTTTTGTTTATGATAAATTAAATACCAGTCCAGCCTTTTTTTTTCCATTGCTATACAACATAACCTTCAAAATCTAAAATCGTCTGGACTTTATCGCCTCCGGATTACAGAGTTTGGTTAAAATTCAAACCTAAATACACCCTACTTGGTAAAACTAATGACAAAAAGTTAACTAACTAAAAAATATTATTTAATACAGTAATGGACAGATTATCTCCAGACGAATGGCTTTCGAAATTTTTGTTTATGATAAATTAAATACCAGTCCAGCCTTTTTTTCCATTGCTATACAACATAACCTTCAAAATCTAAAATCGCCTCCGGATTACAGAATTCAGTTAAAATTCAAACCTAAATACACCCTATTTGGTAAAACTAATGACAAAAAGTTAACTAACTAAAAAATATTATTTAATACAGTAATGGACAGATTATCTCCAGACCAATGGTTTTCAAAATTTTTGTTTGTGATAAATTAAATACCAGTCCAGCCTTTTTTTCCATTGCTATAGAACATAACCTTCAAAATCTAAAATTATCTAGACTTTATCGACTCCGGATTATAGAGTTTGGTTAAAATTCAAACCTAAATACACCCTATTTGGTAAAACTAATGACAAAAAGTTAACTAACTAAAAAATATCATTTAATACAGTAATGGACAGATTATCTCCAGACCAATGGTTTTCGAAATTTTTGTTTATGATAAATTAAATACCAGTCCAGCCTTTTTTTCCATTGCTATACAACATAACCTTCAAAATCTAAAATCGTCTGGACTTTATCGCCTCTGGATTACAGAGTTTAGTTAAAATTCAAACCTAAATACACCCTATTTGGTAAAACTAATGACAAAAAGTTAACTAACTAAAAAATATTATTTAATACAGTAATGGACAGATTATCTCCAGACCAATGGTTTTCGAAAATTTACCGAATTTCTGATCCACAGTCAGAAATGGACAATAGGGCAAATTACATTGATTTAGCACAGATTTCTAACCAATGCTTTATGGAAACTGGTTAAATTATTTTAAATGCCAATTCAGGGAAAAGGTAATAATTATTTTACCTGGTTTACTTGCTTTAACTTGCTTTTTAACTTGCTTTTCTCTTGGTTACGTTGAGAATTCCTATTACGTGTGTGACAAATGTTTGTAATAGAAATGCATTTTATAAAGCTTGGCGATGTTTGTAAATCAAAATTTTACTGTTCATTGCACAAACTGAATTTACTGTTTATTCTTTGTTTAAATACACAACCATTTTATCCAAGAAAAAGGAGATCATTAATTGGTCTGATAGACTGTTTCTAACTTTAATGATTCATTTAATGTGTTTGACGAATGTTATGTAAAAGGAATGTGTTTTCTAAAGTTGGACATTATTTGTGAACCAAAATTTGACCTCTGATTCTTTGTTTAAATACATATATTATTTTTATTTTAATTTGAGTTTGGAAACATAGTGGGGGTCGATTTTGAAGGTTGAGTAAATTTGAAAATGGTCTTGCATAACAATTAGTTTTATTACTTTTGTGTTGAGGATGACTGCTTGATAATGTGTGAATGCGACTCACAGTGTGGGGTGTCCACTGTAGCATTTGTCAGGAACATAGAGATATTTCTGGTACGACAAGCGTTGCTGTGGAGTGATGTCTGATTCTGACAAGTAGTCTCTGGAGTTGGAGAGCACATAGTAGAGCGTGGCATTGATCTTGTCTCCGTTCAGTGTTCCCTGGGCTCTGGAGAAACTGACACTGAACCCGCTGTACCAGAGCTGAAAGAGTGTGGATTCAAAATTAAAACATTTCTTTCTATATATTGAAACACATCATTTTATTGGACCTCAAATGACTAAACTCGGGGTATCTTGAGAGGATCTCTTTCATTGCTATGTATAAAACTAGCATTTCTATCTTGCAGATGTGGGCCAAAATATAAACAGATTAAACAATGATTGATTTAGTTTAATCATATATTCATTATTAGAGAAGGATTTTGCATGTTTTTTCTGGGGGTTTTCTGCATGTAATATAATTACAAAACTTATCTCCTTACTTTTTATTTTTCAACATGGTTTATTTCCCCCTATGTTTTAACTTCAAAACAATATATTAAGATATTTGTAATTTCAAAATATATGAAATAATGGAAAACTTAATCACATATCACTTTATGGATGCAATATAATTTCAGAAAATATTTGTTTACTTTTTATTATTCAACATGGTTTACTTTTGGGGTCAATGAAACACAAGTAACAAAACCTTTTAGGAATGAGCTCAAAACAACATCGAGAGATTTCGGTAAATTTAATTTCAACGAATAGGGAGGTTTAAAAACAATCTGATCAGAATAACACTATTTTTGCACTTGCATATTTCTAGGTTTGCTGCATGTAACTGCATATATTAGATTTATTTCAATTCACATTTTTTTCCAATTTATAACAAAAGATGAAGGAGAAATAACGGATAGGTAAAGCATGGGCATCCAAGTCTAAAGCATGGTTCATTTCAAAATGAAGGACTTTGAAATTAAAAATATCAGTTAGTACTGAATATATCTACTAAAGAAAAAATTCTTACAAACATAGGAAAATGGAAGAGTAGTGCAAAAAGATCATGATATTTTCTGAAGTGTGCTTCTAAGTTTTGCCATTGATTTCAATTTCTGTCCCATCTCACTCGGTGCATCCAGGTAGCTGTACTCTCTGTTCTCTTAGAGAAATCGTCAAGCTGTGCAAACACTTTTCTTGCTGTAACATCCATTGACAACTGAATGACTATCGAATTGAGCAGTTTTCAATAGATGACTTGGGATCACCAGTTGTTGAATTCGGAGATAGCAAAACGTTACTTTTTAATAAGAATAATTATGTACAAGTACTTGATTGTATAGTAAACAAAAGTTTTACTGTACAATCTAGTACAAACAAATGGCATAGGTAAAATTTTAAAATTCTGAAGCGGGGCTGTATTTTTCCAGCTTCCTCCCACTTCAAAAAGAGAGAAACTCTGTACAAGAAGAGGCACAAATGAAAAATTTTGTGGTACAAATGAATAGCATTGGTAAATTTTTGAAATTCTGAGGTGGGGCTGCCCTTCATCTAAACCCCTCTTTTGAAATGGGAGTAATACTGTTCTAGAAATACTACAAATAAAAAATTTTATGGTAGAGTCCAGTACTAATAAATGATATCTGCAAAATTTTGAAATTCTGATGTGAGGGAGGGCTGTTTTGTTTCTCTAGCTCTTTGAAATGGAAATAAAACTGTACTGAAAGTGGAAAGAACGAAAATTTTTAGGATATAATCAAGTACAAACTTAGTACGGAAATATAATAAATGACATTGGCAAAATTTTGAAATTCTGAGGTGGCGCTATAGCCCCCTTGGAAACGGGAATCAGAAGTGTACCTGCAGTTTCTACAGCCTCCTTTGGGATTAATGCTATACCAGAAGTGGTAAAAATGAAATTTTTTATTGCATAATCCAGTAGAAACACAGCACACATGAATGATAGTGGTGAAATTTTGAGTTGGGGCCCTCTCTTGAAATGGGAATAACACTGTACTAGAAGTAGTAAAATTAAAATACTTTATGGTACAATCTAGTACAAACATAGTACAAATGACATTTGATTTGTTTCAGTCTTGTCTTGTCTCTAATAAAATCCTCCTCCCAGTTTTAATTTAATCTGTTCCTTTTGCGTGGTTTAAAATCATACCAATTACAGCCAAAATATACTCAAGTGAGGAACCGATTATCAAGACACCCCCCCCCCCCCCGCCACACACACACACACACCACCACCACCAAGTGGTGCAGTATGTGTTACATACTGCAAAATTTGACATCCCCCCAAGTCTGGGGAATGTGGGCAATATGTGGGCGTTTCCCATACAAATCAACAGATTCTGTTGCATTAGCCATGGTGAGCCCACTCCCAGTACTTTGTCCTATGTCTACTGAATTTATTTCCTCCATTTTGGAAGGGGATACTCTCTTTGGCCTGGTATTCTCAGCCAGAACTAATATGAGCATTGTCATCAGCAGCACTCTTTCAAAACAGCAGAAAATAATAATTAAAAGAAACTGAGGTCCATTGGGAATGACACATCCAAAGAGATGTGGGTCACAAGTAGAGATGTGGGTCAGAAAATTTTCCGAAAATTCTGCTATTGCTATGACTTTCCAGAGAATCTTCATCTTTTTCTTAAATTCTTTTGAAAATATAATGTAATACTTTTTCTCCCTGTTTTTTGAAAAGTCGATAACTTATTTAGTTCATTTCGTTTTCCAATTTTGAGGAGGAAAGGGGTTTTATAGTGTCCATTCTTGCTTCTTTTTGAAGAAAAAATATGGGCAAGAACTAGAAGAGTACAAGTGACATTTTACTTATTCTGATAAAATAGTGGGTCATATTTTCAGAAGCCTATACTTTCAGCAATTAATTCTGTACAATGTATGAAAATATAATAAATATGGAATATTTTCGCAAGTGATATCGAAGTTCGTATGGAATATTTTCGCACTGATTGGCTTGGTTGACATTGATTTGGTTTAACAGCACTAAATATATGAACTCAATGTCCACCAAATTGTCTCTTTTGTATCTCATGGTATTCATCCATCCAATCATAAACAGATATTTTTTAAATACTTCCAATTAAACCCTTTTTAAATAATTCCTATAGCAGGGTTCATGTCCATTTTCCCAAATGAAATTCCCTGAGTTTTCCAAGTTTTCCCTGTTGTCTTCATCAAAATTTCAGGTGCTGCATACTACTATTTCAACGCCAATTTCAAAAAATAATTTTAGATTTAACTGATATTTACCGTGAATACATGATAGTAAGAAAAAAAAAGAAACATTCAAAACAACTAAAAATTTTCTATATTTGTATACAATTTCATCTGCATATACAATACAACCTTGAAAATCTGGACATTGCAAATTTCGGATTTTAAAATTTTCCGGATTATAGAGTTTGGATAAAATTCAAACTTTATCAACTAAATACGCCATAAAACATTATGTTTAGTAATAATAATGATAAAAGTAAAGTTAACCCATTAAAAATATTATTTAATACAAAAAAGTGGAACAAAAGAAATGTTAAGAAAAATATACATATACAAAAAATAAAAAGAAAAAGCAAGTTTACATTTTATCATTTTGTCATTTCATTAATTTTGGTTTGTGGGAAAGCAGTTTTTCTTTTATCCTGAAGGTAGATGGGCATTATTTCCTGTTTGGTTACGAAGTTTCTTTGTTCAAAACCTTTAATTGCATGATCGACTATTTGTATATGATTTTCAATAGGTATTTTTATAGGTAAAGGTTTAGGTATGGCAAAATGTCTCCACATTTTGACTTTCTCATACTATAGAATTGGAAAGTATTGTTTTTACGAACATTTTCTATTTCGAGATTTTGATGCCAATATATGTTTTAGGACCTACTGAATACATTTTGACTATTTTAGACTATAATATTCATGTGTTGCCGATTGCTAGTGTACACAATAGGTGCCATAAATACTGATGGATTTTCACGAAACTTTATATCTGGCTTTGTTATCGAAAAATCTAGTACTAAATAGAATTTTTTGAAATTCAAGTGAAAACTTTTTTGAGTGAAATTTCCTATTTTTCTATGGCAGCATGAGACAAACGTTTGCATAATCACGCATAAAAAGGATTATTTATGACTCAGTGATTACAAAATTTAACAGTTTCATCATAGTGATGCCACTCAGCTGATGAAGATTTCATTTGTGAAGAAAGAATATATCAGAAGTGTTAAAACTTTTTCTCTAGTCAGCTTAAGAAATGAAATATATAGGTTCACATAATACAAAAATGCATATACATAAAATTATTTAAGTATATAGTTATGCACTAATATATATATATATATATATTTATAAGTTTTTATCCGGTTAAAAATACTTTATATTGAAAACAAACATTTCCATTTGGTTTCCATTTGGTCCACAAGTTTTCACTAATGATAATAACAAATACCAAAATTTAATAAAAAATAAAATATAGATGTGAATATATCAATTTTAATATATTCTTGCAAAAATGGTTGCTTTTTCTATTTGCCTAAATCATTATTTTAATCGAACTTTTTGAAAAATATTTGCTTTAAATGAACATTGTCGACAAATTCACTAACTCTACACAGCCTGATTATAATCCTCGAATTCGAAAAAAGTGTTATTCACCCATTTCTACTTATAACGGTATTGATTCTATCTTTTGTACTATATGATCTACTTGGTTATGATTTTTGAAAATAATTTACTCATGGGCATGATAAACAAGAAAGATCAATCATGCATAAAGCATTGATTATGAAACACTTTCCAACTTCAATGCAATTTTATTTAAACATCTCTAAAATGCGACACATTCCTCGGTAATATTTTTAAAATCATCACAATACTTCATTAATTTATTATATTTGAAAACTTCATCGAAAACAACTGAAATTTATTCAAATAATGTCATCAAAATATAACACGCCTGGCTCTCTCTATAAAAGCAGCATTTCATTCATAACATTTTTCCATTCATTTCATTCATCACAATACTGTAATAATTTATTTTATTTAAAAACTTAAAGACCATGGAGGTACAAGTACTTAAACTCTATGCTTAAAACTTCATCGAGAAAATCGTCCTTCTCTATATAAAATCAATGAATATTTCATTCATATAAGCTATATTGCAGACTCCATGAGCTAAATAATTTTACTTTAAAGAAATGCAGCAATTCTTATACAACTCATTCTACATATTTTGCTGTTTACATTTTTGATAAATGAAAAGTAGGCTTCGTTGCAGAAATAATGAAATTTGGATGATCATTTAAACTTAAATATATTGTAATTACGTTGTTTCAGTATGTAGATGCACAGAATTTAAGCAAAAATAAAGCGGTTTTAGGATGGATGCAACACTAAATATGAATTAAAAAGAACTTTAAAAATCACGATTTTGATACAAGATGGATACCATATTTTATTTTGAAGTGGGTCACATGATCTCTTCATATAATGGTCACGTGATCGCTTCATATAAAAGGCGTAATTATTATTTTATTTTTATTTTAAAAACTACCGAATATATTTTGCTGAAATTTTTTTTATATATTTTATGGGATAATTTGAATATTTCCTAAAATTTTCGAAGCAATTTGTGAATTTTAAATCCGCTTAAATGTTTGAAAAATTAGGTCCCATAGGGTTCAATGTATTTCATTTTTTCAACCCGGGTTCAATCCAAAACTAATTGAGTGATTTTATTCATTTATATTCCCATAGGTCCCACATACCGTCTGAACAACATACTAAAATTGCATTTTGATAAAGTCATTTTTGCGACAGTTATCGTGCTAACGGACAGGCAGACAGAATGAACAAAGTCATAAACACTTTTCAACTTTGTTGTAAAGTGTTAAAAAAATAATTAAACTCTTGGAAAGATATTTATTATAAAATATATCACTTTTTTCTTTCTGGAGAATATAGCAAGGGTCAGAATTTAATTGCATTTGTTATATTAAACAATATGTTATATTAACAAACCCTATATTAAACAATTTTTATTCAAAAAACTACCTAACATATTTTACTGAAATTTTTTTTATATATTTTATGGGATAATTTAAATATATTTCCTAAAACTTTCGAAGCAATTTGTGAATTTTAAATTCGCTTAAAAAATGTTTGAAAAATTAAGTCCCATAGGGTTCAATATATTTCATTTTTTCAACCCGGGTTCAATCCAAAACTAATTGAGTGAGTGATTTTATTCATTTATATTCCCATAGGTCCCACAGATAGTCTGAAAAGCATACTAAAATTTCATTTTGATAAAGTCATTTTTACGGCAGTTATCGTGCTAACGGACAGACAATCAGAATGAACAAAGTCATAAACACTTTTCAACTATGTTGTAAAGTGTTAAAAATGATGCCCTTATTAGGTATAATCAGCTCATTAATGATAATAATGATATAGAAATAAATTGGAATCAATGTAGTATCATCATTAGAGGTAATACTATATTTAAAAATTCAAAAGGAACAGATTCAGTTGTAACTACTACCTATGAACCTTTAACTTATATATAGTTGCTCATTATGTTGAAAAAGATGAAAATCCCAATCAAAATAAAATGATATTTGATAATTTAGATATGATAGAGTGTATGGTGCATATAAATGGTTGTAGTCTTCATGTAAAAAATTATGAAATGGATTTTCCTAATATTGATTATAATTTTGTTTATGAGATTTTTAAAAACTGGTTTAAATAACCTCAATTCCGAAACACGATGTATGGTAGATTATTTGAATTTTGGTAAGTTATATCCTATTATTTGCTTTGATCTATCCAAACATGAAAACTATACAAATGTATTAAGCAATTTAAGAATTACAAATGATTATATTTTGAGAAATAACACAGCAAAAGATTTTGTATTTTACTATATTTTAAAAGAATGTAGAAAATGTTATCTAAATATGAAGGCACAAAAAATTCAAATGCTTTCAACTGCAGACTAAGTCTAAGGTGCTTTCTAATTTATATCTAAATAAATAAATGCTTATTATGCTCCTTTTGATGATGAATTACAACATAGGACCTCCAAGTATAGGATTTATATTAACCAATGACGGAAATTATGATATGGAAAATAAAATTCTAAAAAATTTTTAAAATCCTATGGATGATCACGATGCAAGTACAAAAAGATTTGTTTTAGATGAATTAGAAAATAATTATCAAGGTTTGAAAGAAACGATGGATAATACTGAAAATTATACAGATGACTGTTTTTTAAATTTTGTTAAAGAAACATCTGAAAAAATATAGGAATTAAGATAAAAGCTTAAGAGGTATAATAACCACTAATTATGAACAAATTATCAAAGAAACAGATGAAAAATATTTTATAAAAACAGAAAAATCTATTGACGTTAAAGATAAAAAAATTATTAAGCTGATCCAGTTGACAGTAAAAATACTGTAAATAAAAGGTATTTGGAAAAGAAAGCTTTAGTGTTGAAAAATGATATATATGGTGTAAATAATAAAAAAATATCGAATGTAGCTAATCTTATTTCAAATAATGATGTAGCTACTAAATTTTATGTAGATAACAAATTTATTATGCTACAACTGAAAGTGAGTTTGGAGATTTTTTTAAAACAATTCATAAAAAAGTAATATTTTCTAGATTTAATGGCAGTTTATTAAATAAAGATATGATATTAACAACCGATATGATTATGAAAATTACCTTACATCTTGAATCTAAAGAAGATATAAGTCCTATAATTTCACTTACGGTAGGTGAAGAATACATTTATAATAGAAATACAACATTTACCTATGAAAATAATATAAGTAAAAATTTTATTAAAAAAGGTAAACAAGGAGATGAAATTAAAATGTATGTTATGCCATTTGGAGATATTAATCCAAATATTCTTAAAATTCATTTAGAAATTGAACAGATATTGTATCTAAAACTAATTTATCTGAAGATATCATAAGAAGTTTAAAAGATTGTCTGAAATGGAATTGGTCTGTCAATATTGAGAACTTGCAGAAACTTTTATGGAAGAGCTTATAGATTATGTTGAACGGATAACTAATCTATAAAAAATTATCTGAATCTTTCATAGAAAAATATGAAAAATAATTTGATTGGGATCTTATTTCTAGATATCAGAAGCCATCTGAAAAATTTATGATAAAATATTCAGATAAAATAACTTTGATTATTATCTCTCAATTTCAGAGTTTAATATAGAACGATTAGTTTAAAATCGATGAATTTATTATAGAATATCATGAAAGACTACATTTACATAAAGTAGTCTTGTTTCAAAAACTTTCAGAAGAGATACTATGAGAAAATTGTAACTCAATATCAGGCATTTAGAGAAGCATTTATAGTAGAATTTATGGATAAAGTAGATCCATGTTTACTGGTTAAATATAAATATAAACAATTACCTGATCACTTTTATAATCTTAATTGGAGAAAACTGACTGTATAAATATACTGTATTACTCAATGCAGAGTTTGGTCATTATGAAGTAAAAGAACCTTACTTATAGAGTCCTTGAAGAACTTCGTGAAGTTAGCAGCTCTTTATCTTTTGAGACAAATCGTTAATAAAAAGGTAGATAAAATACATTCTGTAGACGACATGTTTGAAAAATAAGAGCAAAGAAAGAGGATTAACAGATTATGAGGAATGGTTGAATTTTAATTTATAATATTTTAATTTATAATTTTATTGTTAAAAAATAATTCTAAATAAATGATTAACATATGTGAAGATATAGAAGCTTTCTATAGTGAGAGGAATAAGGAAATCTGCAAATTATCTAGAAAATATGAAGAATTACTTCAACGTTATGATAAATATAATGATTTATACATTAAAAAATTACTTTTAAAATATTTTGTTCAAATGTACATAATAATCAATGACGAAAAAAATGAAGACATTAAAAAAGAAGGTCTGCGGTTGTTAAATGACATGGATAAACATTTTGTTTACCAAAAAATATTTGGAGCTGAAAGACTTTAAAAAAATAACTGATGAAAGCTATGATTAATCATAGAGATGAACTCAAAGAGTTACAAAAATAAAAATATCTTACGCTTAAAATATTTATACTTCTTTAAAATAATAAACTGTATTATTCTCAACGGCCCTAATTCGGGCTGATGAGAATTAATCAAAACAATGAGAATTTATAGATGGTTTAATGCAATTCCAATTTAGGTTTTAGACAGCGAAGCTCGCACTTCTAAAGAGTAAAAAAATTAATTTTATAGTGTATTTTAATCATTTACTGTTATTTAAGAGGCGGTTTCAAACTGCTTCGATTTTAATGATATTATTCTTATTTTCAATGTAAAAATTCAATACTTTTATTTTTCTATTTTAAAGATATTATTCTCATTTTCTCTTTATCTTTCTGAAGAGTGAGCTTTGCACCCTGATTTTTCATATTTTTTAAATATTTTACGCATTTTCTGCATTGGATCCAATGTTAAAATTCTCATCTTTTTTCTACATATTTCTTATTTTTCAGGGGGGTTAAAAAATGTTTGATTTTATATCATTTTCAGTCTCAATGATGTTCAAAGCTCTCCCTAAAATGCCTTGATTTTGAAGTCGGAAGACTTCGTCTTTGACTAAAAACAGTGTTTTTTAAGGCGTATATTTTTGCAGAATTTTCAAAAAATGATTTTATATTTATTGATTTTTTCTATAAAATCAATCAGACATTTTTTTTATTAATTTTTTTCTCTAAAATTAAGCATTTTAGATGATTTTTTATATATTAATTTTTTAAACGAGACAAAATTTATAAAGAGAGCCAGAACGGGTAAATATCTACTATTCTTTTGCTTACTTCAAAAGTAATTAATGAGCAATCAAATGCACAAAAGTAAATATTTGTAATTGTTCTCTAGTAAACTGCTTAGATTAATAATGTTATTCTAGCTTGAAAAAGTGAAAATAAACTCGAAAACTTTAACTAATATATAATTATAGTTTATATAATTATATATTAGTAAGCATAACAGAACCTTATAATGACTTTAAATGCACCTTTTCTTAGTATGTATTGGGTCAGATTGGAAATTTTCCCCTCCCCAAACCTGTAAATTACTTTATGAGCAATTAATGGATGCAATTATGAGAGCATTTAACATCTGTAAACAATCCCTATATGAAAAAGTACCACAAACTATGTACTTCATTTTTATTACACCCAAAGTAAGGAGAATTTTTTTGTTTTGTATGTTTTGAATATTGCTATTATGCTATTTGTTGAAAACTAATCATAAATGCAATGCATCTTCATGCATGAAATTTCTATTTTTTTTGCCTCTTAAGAAGGTTCCTTTACAAAAAGTTCTTTTTCATAAATCCCCATTTTGGCATTTCTGACAAGTAAACAAGAGTATTAGGTTATTGATTGCTTTAGCATCAGTGGGTGCAGGGTAGATATTTTTGGCACACTTAGCTGTTGGAGAGTAACCATTACGGCTTAACATTCAGCCACTTGGATTTGAATAGGCACGGTCAAAAAGGGTTGTTGGTTCGAAGCTCCTGAGTCAGATCAAAAAACGTATGGGTAGCTAATTGCTTTTGTTGATGTTTGCTGGATAACAGGTCTGAGATGTTTCGTGTTTCTTATAAAGGTGAGATACAGCACTCTGCTGGTTAGGGGCAGGTGCCCCACGGCTACTTTAGCGAGGACCTTTTCGAGCTAAAAGCTTTACATTTTTCTTTGGGATGAAGCTGCCAATCTCTCTTTTTCTCGAGATGGTCAGCACCTGACACTGCTTTCTTTAAGCCCGAGCCCTGATTTTGTGCAGGGTTTTACTCATTAAATCACCTGCTCAAGATTCATTCTGGCCGACTACCTTGCCACTTAGCTTGCTTACACTAGATGCTGATATCTGGAGTTTGACTTGCTAAGTCACTGTCCTCTGGACCCTTTTTCATCTTTCGATGAGAGCAGCCGTCCTATCATCGACATTTCCCAGTAAAATTTGACCTGCTAAGTCAAGCCCGTGCCGGCCAAGCGCACTTTAGCAAAGTCCATTTTTACCAACTGCCATGCTCACAATGACTGATTCAGCTGTTTCCTGCCCACCACCGATTTCTGGGTAATCACCTTTCCCCTATTTTCGTCGCACTAGGGTAATTCCATTACTTTTTAAATAATATCTAAGGACTCAAAAATCCACAGCCATAGTAACACACAGAGTGTTTTGGACTTTTCTTACATTCTCGCCTCTTAAAACGAAGTTCTATATAATATTTAGTTTGAACATTTTATTTAACATTTTTGTTATACCTCTTTTAGTATGCTTCTGCTCTTAAAGGGAGGCCTCCAAACGGTATTATTTTAATGATCCGTTTGAAAGCCTCAGATGCTATTTTAATTTGGGTTTTGTGTACACAAAGTCATGACCACATATGACTTTATGTTTTACTCTTTGTCTTGCCAATCAGAGTTTTTCCTATCGTAGCCTGGGTGTCATTGCCTGTATCATTTTCAAATTATATATGAAGTTATTTTTTTAATATACTTTTATTTTTGTTCCAATTATATTATCTCTTTCTATTTTGTTAAATTTATTCTTAATAACCCAATTCGTAGTTTTCAGCTCAAACTTACCAATAACCCTCAAGTAAGTTTCGATTCTTTTCATGCTAATGTCAAAAAAGGCAAAGCAGTAAAGAGGGAGATGAGGAACCAAAAGAATCCAAGTTCAAAAGCATGAGAGTTAAGTTGGGTGAAACATATTATGAAATTGTCAGCTGAGACATTTAATAAACAAATAGCAGAAGCTTACCTTCTTCCAGGCTTCTACATGCTTCATTCGCAAGTACAAGGGATCTGTGTCGAGAGCATTGCGGAGATCCTGCAACGGACGGCACACATGATATTCTGATCCATACATTAATATACATTTATTGAGGATTGTCCAAATGTTAATTTATTAAAAGAAGAAAAGAAGAAGGGCCCATTTTCAGTTTTACTTTCTCATACTGGAGATTCTAGAATTTATAAAGATAATGAACCACTTTTCAAGAGTATTTACAAAAAGAGATCCATCACTTGATTCGTGAATTTTCACCAAAAGGTGTCATCTGCATATTCTGCCTCAACTCAATTGAAAGTATTCAATATCCCATTCAATATTCAATCTCTGGTGACTATTTTAAGAGCATAGTAAATTCCCTCACTTTGTTTAATATTTCTGAGCTGGCTTTCTCTAAAAAGTGGATTTGAAGAATGGAGATCTTGAAGTTGATTTGTTTTTAGAAATGGGATCTCAGCTAGTTAGGAATCAAGATTTCTTGGCATGACACAGGAATTTAAACGGTGCCCATAGTGGAATGGTTGGGTTTGAATGACGAGAAACTTAAATATGGGTTATGACTATTTTAAGAGCATAGTAAATTCCCTCACTTTGTTTAATATTTCTGAGCTGGCTTTCTCTAAAAAGTGGACTTGAAGAATGGAGATCTTGAAGTTGATTTGTTTTTAGAAATGGGATCTCAGCTAGTTAGGAATCAAGATTTCTTGGCATGACGCAGGAATTTAAACGGTGCCCATAGTAGAATGGTTGGGTTTGAATGACGAGAAACTTAAATATGGGTTATGACTATTTTAAGAGCATAGTAAATTCCCTCACTTTGTTTAATATTTCTGAGCTGGCTTTCTCTAAAAAGTGGACTTGAAGAATGGAGATCTTGAAGTTGATTTGTTTTTAGAAATGGGATCTCAGCTAGTTAGGAATCAAGATTTCTTGGCATGACGCAGGAATTTAAACGGTGCCCATAGTAGAATGGTTGGGTTTGAATGACGAGAAACTTAAATATGGGTTATGACTATTTTAAGAGCATAGTAAATTCCCTCACTTTGTTTAATATTTCTGAGCTGGCTTTCTCTAAAAAGTGGACTTGAAGAATGGAGACCTTGAAGTTGATTTGTTTTTAGAAATGGGATCTCAACTAGTTAGGAATCAAGATTTCTTGGCATGACGCAGGAATTTAAATGGTGCCCATAGTAGAATGGTTGGGTTTGAATGACGAGAAACTTAAATATGGGTTATGACTATTTTAAGAGCATAGTAAATTCCCTCACTTTGTTTAATATTTCTGAGCTGGCTTTCTCTAAAAAGTGGACTTGAAGAATGGAGATCTTGAAGTTGATTTGTTTTTAGAAATGGGATCTCAGCTGGTTAGGAATCAAGATTTCTTGGCATGACGCAGGAATTTAAACGGTGCCCATAGTAGAATGGTTGGGTTTGAATGACGAGAAACTTAAATATGGGTTATGAATATTTTAAGAGCATAGTAAATTCCCTCACTTTGTTTAATATTTCGGAGCTGGCTTTCTCTAAAAAGTGGACTTGAAGAATGGAGATCTTAAAGTTGATTTGTTTTTAGAAATGGGATCTCAGCTAGTTAGGAATCAAGATTTCTTGGCATGACGCAGGAATTTAAACGGTGCCCATAGTAGAATGGTTGGGTTTGAATGACGAGAAACTTAAATATGGGTTATGACTATTTTAAGAGCATAGTAAATTCCCTCACTTTGTTTAATATTTCTGAGCTGGCTTTCTCTAAAAAGTGGACTTGAAGAATGGAGATCTTGAAGTTGATTTGTTTTTAGAAATGGGATCTCAGCTAGTTAGGAATCAAGATTTCTTGGCATGACACAGGAATTTAAACGGTGCCCATAGTAGAATGGTTGGGTTTGAATGATGAGAAACTTAAATATGGGTTATGACTATTTTAAGAGCATAGTAAATTCCCTCACTTTGTTTAATATTTCTGAGCTGGCTTTCTCTAAAAAGTGGACTTGAAGAATGGAGACCTTGAAGTTGATTTGTTTTCAGAAATGGGATCTCAGCTAGTTAGGAATCAAGATTTCTTGGCATGATGCAGGAATTTAAAGGGTGCCCATAGTAGAATGGTTGGGTTTGAATGACGAGAAACTTAAATATGGGTTATGACTATTTTAAGAGCATAGTAAATTCCCTCACTTTGTTTAATATTTCTGAGCTGGATTTCTCTAAAAAGTGGACTTGAAGAATGGAGATCTTGAAATTGATTTGTTTTTAGAAATGGGACCTCAGCTAGTTAGGAATCAAGATTTCTTGGCATGACGCAGGAATTTAAACGGTGCCCATAGTAGAATGGTTGGGTTTGAATGACGAGAAACTTAAATATGGGTTATGACTATTTTAAGAGCATAGTAAATTCCCTCACTTTGTTTAATATTTCTGAGCTGGCTTTCTCTAAAAAGTGGACTTGAAGAATGGAGATCTTGAAGTTGATTTGTTTTTAGAAATGGGATCTCAGCTAGTTAGGAATCAAGATTTCTTGGCATGACGCAGGAATTTAAACGGTGCCCATAGTAGAATGGTTGGGTTTGAATGACGAGAAACTTAAATATGGGTTATGACTATTTTAAGAGCATAGTAAATTCCCACACTTTGTTTAATATTTCTGAGCTGGCTTTCTCTAAAAAGTGGACTTGAAGAATGGAGACCTTGAAGTTGATTTGTTTTCAGAAATGGGATCTCAGCTAGTTAGGAATCAAGATTTCTTGGCATGATGCAGGAATTTAAACGGTGCCCATAGTAGAATGGTTGGGTTTGAATGACGAGAAACTTAAATATGGGTTATGACTATTTTAAGAGCATAGTAAATTCCCTCACTTTGTTTAATATTTCTGAGCTGGCTTTCTCTAAAAAGTGGACTTGAAGAATGGAGATCTTGAAGTTGATTTGTTTTTAGAAATGGGATCTCAGCTAGTTAGGAATCAAGATTTCTTGGCATGACGCAGGAATTTAAACGGTGCCCACAGTAGAATGGTTGGGTTTGAATGATGAGAAACTTAAATATGGGTTATGACTATTTTAAGAGCATAGTAAATTAACTCACTTTGTTTAATATTTCTGAGCTGGCTTTCTCTAAAAAGTGGACTTGAAGAATGGAGACCTTGAAGTTGATTTGTTTTTAGAAATGGGATCTCAGCTAGTTAGGAATCAAGATTTCTTGGCATGACGCAGGAATTTAAATGATGCCCATAGTAGAATGGTTGGGTTTGAATGACGAGAAACTTAAATATGGGTTATGACTATTTTAAGAGCATAGTAAATTCCCTCACTTTGTTTAATATTTCTGAGCTGGCTTTCTCTAAAAAGTGGACTTGAAGAATGGAGATCTTGAAGTTGATTTGTTTTTAGAAATGGGATCTCAGCTAGTTAGGAATCAAGATTTCGTGGCATGACGCAGGAATTTAAACGGTGCCCATAGTAGAATGGTTGGGTTTGAATGACGAGAAACTTAAATATGGGTTATGACTATTTTAAGAGCATAGTAAATTCCCTCACTTTGTTTAATATTTCTGAGCTGGCTTTCTCTAAAAAGTGGACTTGAAGAATGGAGATCTTGAAGTTGATTTGTTTTTAGAAATGGGATCTCAGCTAGTTAGGAATCAAGATTTCTTGGCATGACGCAGGAATTTAAACGGTGCCCACAGTAGAATGGTTGGGTTTGAATGATGAGAAACTTAAATATGGGTTATGACTATTTTAAGAGCATAGTAAATTAACTCACTTTGTTTAATATTTCTGAGCTGGCTTTCTCTAAAAAGTGGACTTGAAGAATGGAGACCTTGAAGTTGATTTGTTTTTAGAAATGGGATCTCAGCTAGTTAGGAATCAAGATTTCTTGGCATGACGCAGGAATTTAAATGATGCCCATAGTAGAATGGTTGGGTTTGAATGACGAGAAACTTAAATATGGGTTATGACTATTTTAAGAGCATAGTAAATTCCCTCACTTTGTTTAATATTTCTGAGCTGGCTTTCTCTAAAAAGTGGACTTGAAGAATGGAGATCTTGAAGTTGATTTGTTTTTAGAAATGGGATCTCAGCTAGTTAGGAATCAAGATTTCGTGGCATGACGCAGGAATTTAAACAGTGCCCATAGTAGAATGGTTGGGTTTGAATGACGAGAAACTTAAATATGGGTTATGACTATTTTAAGATTTTAAGAGCATAGTAAATTCCCTCACTTTGTTTAATATTTCTGAGCTGGCTTTCTCTAAAAAGTGGACTTGAAGAATGGAGATCTTAAAGTTGATTTGTTTTTAGAAATGGGATCTCAGCTAGTTAGGAATCAAGATTTCTTGGCATGACGCAGGAATTTAAACGGTGCCCATAGTAGAATGGTTGGGTTTGAATGACGAGAAACTTAAATATGGGTTATGACTATTTTAAGAGCATAGTAAATTCCCTCACTTTGTTTAATATTTCTGAGCTGGCTTTCTCTAAAAAGTGGACTTGAAGAATGGAGACCTTGAAGTTGATTTGTTTTCAGAAATGGGATCTCAGCTAGTTAGGAATCAAGATTTCTTGGCATGACGCAGGAATTTAAACGGTGCCCACAGTAGAATGGTTGGGTTTGAATGATGAGAAACTTAAATATGGGTTATGACTATTTTAAGAGCATAGTAAATTAACTCACTTTGTTTAATATTTCTGAGCTGGCTTTCTCTAAAAAGTGGACTTGAAGAATGGAGACCTTGAAGTTGATTTGTTTTTAGAAATGGGATCTCAGCTAGTTAGGAATCAAGATTTCTTGGCATGACGCAGGAATTTAAATGATGCCCATAGTAGAATGGTTGGGTTTGAATGACGAGAAACTTAAATATGGGTTATGACTATTTTAAGAGCATAGTAAATTCCCTCACTTTGTTTAATATTTCTGAGCTGGCTTTCTCTAAAAAGTGGACTTGAAGAATGGAGATCTTGAAGTTGATTTGTTTTTAGAAATGGGATCTCAGCTAGTTAGGAATCAAGATTTCGTGGCATGACGCAGGAATTTAAACGGTGCCCATAGTAGAATGGTTGGGTTTGAATGACGAGAAACTTAAATATGGGTTATGACTATTTTAAGAGCATAGTAAATTCCCTCACTTTGTTTAATATTTCTGAGCTGGCTTTCTCTAAAAAGTGGACTTGAAGAATGGAGATCTTGAAGTTGATTTGTTTTTAGAAATGGGATCTCAGCTAGTTAGGAATCAAGATTTCTTGGCATGACGCAGGAATTTAAACGGTGCCCACAGTAGAATGGTTGGGTTTGAATGATGAGAAACTTAAATATGGGTTATGACTATTTTAAGAGCATAGTAAATTAACTCACTTTGTTTAATATTTCTGAGCTGGCTTTCTCTAAAAAGTGGACTTGAAGAATGGAGACCTTGAAGTTGATTTGTTTTTAGAAATGGGATCTCAGCTAGTTAGGAATCAAGATTTCTTGGCATGACGCAGGAATTTAAATGATGCCCATAGTAGAATGGTTGGGTTTGAATGACGAGAAACTTAAATATGGGTTATGACTATTTTAAGAGCATAGTAAATTCCCTCACTTTGTTTAATATTTCTGAGCTGGCTTTCTCTAAAAAGTGGACTTGAAGAATGGAGATCTTGAAGTTGATTTGTTTTTAGAAATGGGATCTCAGCTAGTTAGGAATCAAGATTTCGTGGCATGACGCAGGAATTTAAACAGTGCCCATAGTAGAATGGTTGGGTTTGAATGACGAGAAACTTAAATATGGGTTATGACTATTTTAAGATTTTAAGAGCATAGTAAATTCCCTCACTTTGTTTAATATTTCTGAGCTGGCTTTCTCTAAAAAGTGGACTTGAAGAATGGAGATCTTAAAGTTGATTTGTTTTTAGAAATGGGATCTCAGCTAGTTAGGAATCAAGATTTCTTGGCATGACGCAGGAATTTAAACGGTGCCCATAGTAGAATGGTTGGGTTTGAATGACGAGAAACTTAAATATGGGTTATGACTATTTTAAGAGCATAGTAAATTCCCTCACTTTGTTTAATATTTCTGAGCTGGCTTTCTCTAAAAAGTGGACTTGAAGAATGGAGACCTTGAAGTTGATTTGTTTTCAGAAATGGGATCTCAGCTAGTTAGGAATCAAGATTTCTTGGCATGATGCAGGAATTTAAACGGTGCCCATAGTAGAATGGTTGGGTTTGAATGACGAGAAACTTAAATATGGGTTATGACTATTTTAAGAGCATAGTAAATTCCCTCACTTTGTTTAATATTTCTGAGCTGGCTTTCTCTAAAAAGTGGACTTGAAGAATGGAGATCTTGAAGTTGATTTGTTTTTAGAAATGGGATCTCAGCTAGTTAGGAATCAAGATTTCTTGGCATGACGCAGGAATTTAAACGGTGCCCATAGTAGAATGGTTGGGTTTGAATGACGAGAAACTTAAATATGGGTTATGACTATTTTAAGAGCATAGTAAATTCCCTCACTTTGTTTAATATTTCTGAGCTGGCTTTCTCTAAAAAGTGGACTTGAAGAATGGAGATCTTGAAGTTGATTTGTTTTTAGAAATGGGATCTCAGCTAGTTAGGAATCAAGATTTCTTGGCATGACGCAGGAATTTAAACGGTGCCCATAGTAGAATGGTTGGGTTTGAATGACGAGAAACTTAAATATGGGTTATGACTATTTTAAGAGCATAGTAAATTCCCTCACTTTGTTTAATATTTCTGAGCTGGCTTTCTCTAAAAAGTGGACTTGAAGAATGGAGACCTTGAAGTTGATTTGTTTTTAGAAATGGGATCTCAACTAGTTAGGAATCAAGATTTCTTGGCATGACGCAGGAATTTAAATGGTGCCCATAGTAGAATGGTTGGGTTTGAATGACGAGAAACTTAAATATGGGTTATGACTATTTTAAGAGCATAGTAAATTCCCTCACTTTGTTTAATATTTCTGAGCTGGCTTTCTCTAAAAAGTGGACTTGAAGAATGGAGATCTTGAAGTTGATTTGTTTTTAGAAATGGGATCTCAGCTAGTTAGGAATCAAGATTTCTTGGCATGACGCAGGAATTTAAACGGTGCCCATAGTAGAATGGTTGGGTTTGAATGACGAGAAACTTAAATATGGGTTATGAATATTTTAAGAGCATAGTAAATTCCCTCACTTTGTTTAATATTTCTGAGCTGGCTTTCTCTAAAAAGTGGACTTGAAGAATGGAGATCTTAAAGTTGATTTGTTTTTAGAAATGGGATCTCAGCTAGTTAGGAATCAAGATTTCTTGGCATGACGCAGGAATTTAAACGGTGCCCATAATAGAATGGTTGGGTTTGAAAGACGAGAAACTTAAATATGGGTTATGACTATTTTAAGAGCATAGTAAATTCCCTCACTTTGTTTAATATTTCTGAGCTGGCTTTCTCTAAAAAGTGGACTTGAAGAATGGAGATCTTGAAGTTGATTTGTTTTTAGAAATGGGATCTCAGCTAGTTAGGAATCAAGATTTCTTGGCATGACACAGGAATTTAAACGGTGCCCATAGTAGAATGGTTGGGTTTGAATGACGAGAAACTTAAATATGGGTTATGACTATTTTAAGAGCATAGTAAATTCCCTCACTTTGTTTAATATTTCTGAGCTGGCTTTCTCTAAAAAGTGGACTTGAAGAATGGAGACCTTGAAGTTGATTTGTTTTCAGAAATGGGATCTCAGCTAGTTAGGAATCAAGATTTCTTGGCATGATGCAGGAATTTAAACGGTGCCCATAGTAGAATGGTTGGGTTTGAATGACGAGAAACTTAAATATGGGTTATGACTATTTTAAGAGCATAGTAAATTCCCTCACTTTGTTTAATATTTCTGAGCTGGATTTCTCTAAAAAGTGGACTTGAAGAATGGAGATCTTGAAGTTGATTTGTTTTTAGAAATGGGACCTCAGCTAGTTAGGAATCAAGATTTCTTGGCATGACGCAGGAATTTAAACGGTGCCCATAGTAGAATGGTTGGGTTTGAATGATGAGAAACTTAAATATGGGTTATGACTATTTTAAGAGCATAGTAAATTCCCTCCCTTTGTTTAATATTTCTGAGCTGGCTTTCTCTAAAAAGTGGACTTGAAGGATGGAGATCTTGAAGTTGATTTGTTTTTAGAAATGGGATCTCAGCTAGTTAGGAATCAAGATTTCTTGGCATGACGCAGGAATTTAAATGGTGCCCATAGTAGAATGGTTGGGTTTGAATGACGAGAAACTTAAATATGGGTTATGACTATTTTAAGAGCATAGTAAATTCCCTCACTTTGTTTAATATTTCTGAGCTGGCTTTCTCTAAAAAGTGGACTTGAAGAATGGAGATCTTAAAGTTGATTTGTTTTTAGAAATGGGATCTCAGCTAGTTAGGAATCAAGATTTCTTGGCATGACGCAGGAATTTAAACGGTGCCCATAGTAGAATGGTTGGGTTTGAATGACGAGAAACTTAAATATGGGTTATGACTATTTTAAGAGCATAGTAAATTCCCTCACTTTGTTTAATATTTCTGAGCTGGCTTTCTCTAAAAAGTGGACTTGAAGAATGGAGATCTTGAAGTTGATTTGTTTTTAGAAATGGGATCTCAGCTAGTTAGGAATCAAGATTTCTTGGCATGACGCAGGAATTTAAACGGTGCCCACAGTAGAATGGTTGGGTTTGAATGATGAGAAACTTAAATATGGGTTATGACTATTTTAAGAGCATAGTAAATTAACTCACTTTGTTTAATATTTCTGAGCTGGCTTTCTCTAAAAAGTGGACTTGAAGAATGGAGACCTTGAAGTTGATTTGTTTTTAGAAATGGGATCTCAGCTAGTTAGGAATCAAGATTTCTTGGCATGACGCAGGAATTTAAATGATGCCCATAGTAGAATGGTTGGGTTTGAATGACGAGAAACTTAAATATGGGTTATGACTATTTTAAGAGCATAGTAAATTCCCTCACTTTGTTTAATATTTCTGAGCTGGCTTTCTCTAAAAAGTGGACTTGAAGAATGGAGATCTTAAAGTTGATTTGTTTTTAGAAATGGGATCTCAGCTAGTTAGGAATCAAGATTTCGTGGCATGACGCAGGAATTTAAACGGTGCCCATAGTAGAATGGTTGGGTTTGAATGACGAGAAACTTAAATATGGGTTATGACTATTTTAAGAGCATAGTAAATTCCCTCACTTTGTTTAATATTTCTGAGCTGGCTTTCTCTAAAAAGTGGACTTGAAGAATGGAGATCTTGAAGTTGATTTGTTTTTAGAAATGGGATCTCAGCTAGTTAGGAATCAAGATTTCTTGGCATGACGCAGGAATTTAAACGGTGCCCACAGTAGAATGGTTGGGTTTGAATGATGAGAAACTTAAATATGGGTTATGACTATTTTAAGAGCATAGTAAATTAACTCACTTTGTTTAATATTTCTGAGCTGGCTTTCTCTAAAAAGTGGACTTGAAGGATGGAGATCTTGAAGTTGATTTGTTTTTAGAAATGGGATCTCAGCTAGTTAGGAATCAAGATTTCTTGGCATGACGCAGGAATTTAAATGGTGCCCATAGTAGAATGGTTGGGTTTGAATGACGAGAAACTTAAATATGGGTTATGACTATTTTAAGAGCATAGTAAATTCCCTCACTTTGTTTAATATTTCTGAGCTGGCTTTCTCTAAAAAGTGGACTTGAAGAATGGAGATCTTAAAGTTGATTTGTTTTTAGAAATGGGATCTCAGCTAGTTAGGAATCAAGATTTCTTGGCATGACGCAGGAATTTAAACGGTGCCCATAGTAGAATGGTTGGGTTTGAATGACGAGAAACTTAAATATGGGTTATGACTATTTTAAGAGCATAGTAAATTCCCTCACTTTGTTTAATATTTCTGAGCTGGCTTTCTCTAAAAAGTGGACTTGAAGAATGGAGATCTTGAAGTTGATTTGTTTTTAGAAATGGGATCTCAGCTAGTTAGGAATCAAGATTTCTTGGCATGACGCAGGAATTTAAACGGTGCCCATAGTAGAATGGTTGGGTTTGAATGACGAGAAACTTAAATATGGGTTATGACTATTTTAAGAGCATAGTAAATTCCCTCACTTTGTTTAATATTTCTGAGCTGGCTTTCTCTAAAAAGTGGACTTGAAGAATGGAGATCTTGAAGTTGATTTGTTTTTAGAAATGGGATCTCAGCTAGTTAGGAATCAAGATTTCTTGGCATGACGCAGGAATTTAAACGGTGCCCATAGTAGAATGGTTGGGTTTGAATGACGAGAAACTTAAATATGGGTTATGACTATTTTAAGAGCATAGTAAATTCCCTCACTTTGTTTAATATTTCTGAGCTGGCTTTTTCTAAAAAGTGGACTTGAAGAATGGAGACCTTGAAGTTGATTTGTTTTCAGAAATGGGATCTCAGCTAGTTAGGAATCAAGATTTCTTGGCATGATGCAGGAATTTAAACGGTGCCCATAGTAGAATGGTTGGGTTTGAATGATGAGAAACTTAAATATGGGTTATGACTATTTTAAGAGCATAGTAAATTCCCTCCCTTTGTTTAATATTTCTGAGCTGGCTTTCTCTAAAAAGTGGACTTGAAGGATGGAGATCTTGAAGTTGATTTGTTTTTAGAAATGGGATCTCAGCTAGTTAGGAATCAAGATTTCTTGGCATGACGCAGGAATTTAAATGGTGCCCATAGTAGAATGGTTGGGTTTGAATGACGAGAAACTTAAATATGGGTTATGACTATTTTAAGAGCATAGTAAATTCCCTCACTTTGTTTAATATTTCTGAGCTGGCTTTCTCTAAAAAGTGGACTTGAAGAATGGAGATCTTAAAGTTGATTTGTTTTTAGAAATGGGATCTCAGCTAGTTAGGAATCAAGATTTCTTGGCATGACGCAGGAATTTAAACGGTGCCCATAGTAGAATGGTTGGGTTTGAATGACGAGAAACTTAAATATGGGTTATGACTATTTTAAGAGCATAGTAAATTCCCTCACTTTGTTTAATATTTCTGAGCTGGCTTTCTCTAAAAAGTGGACTTGAAGAATGGAGATCTTGAAGTTGATTTGTTTTTAGAAATGGGATCTCAGCTAGTTAGGAATCAAGATTTCTTGGCATGACGCAGGAATTTAAACGGTGCCCACAGTAGAATGGTTGGGTTTGAATGATGAGAAACTTAAATATGGGTTATGACTATTTTAAGAGCATAGTAAATTAACTCACTTTGTTTAATATTTCTGAGCTGGCTTTCTCTAAAAAGTGGACTTGAAGAATGGAGACCTTGAAGTTGATTTGTTTTTAGAAATGGGATCTCAGCTAGTTAGGAATCAAGATTTCTTGGCATGACGCAGGAATTTAAATGATGCCCATAGTAGAATGGTTGGGTTTGAATGACGAGAAACTTAAATATGGGTTATGACTATTTTAAGAGCATAGTAAATTCCCTCACTTTGTTTAATATTTCTGAGCTGGCTTTCTCTAAAAAGTGGACTTGAAGAATGGAGATCTTGAAGTTGATTTGTTTTTAGAAATGGGATCTCAGCTAGTTAGGAATCAAGATTTCGTGGCATGACGCAGGAATTTAAACGGTGCCCATAGTAGAATGGTTGGGTTTGAATGACGAGAAACTTAAATATGGGTTATGACTATTTTAAGAGCATAGTAAATTCCCTCACTTTGTTTAATATTTCTGAGCTGGCTTTCTCTAAAAAGTGGACTTGAAGAATGGAGATCTTGAAGTTGATTTGTTTTTAGAAATGGGATCTCAGCTAGTTAGGAATCAAGATTTCTTGGCATGACGCAGGAATTTAAACGGTGCCCACAGTAGAATGGTTGGGTTTGAATGATGAGAAACTTAAATATGGGTTATGACTATTTTAAGAGCATAGTAAATTAACTCACTTTGTTTAATATTTCTGAGCTGGCTTTCTCTAAAAAGTGGACTTGAAGAATGGAGACCTTGAAGTTGATTTGTTTTTAGAAATGGGATCTCAGCTAGTTAGGAATCAAGATTTCTTGGCATGACGCAGGAATTTAAACGGTGCCCATAGTAGAATGGTTGGGTTTGAATGACGAGAAACTTAAATATGGGTTATGACTATTTTAAGAGCATAGTAAATTCCCTCACTTTGTTTAATATTTCTGAGCTGGCTTTCTCTAAAAAGTGGACTTGAAGAATGGAGATCTTGAAGTTGATTTGTTTTTAGAAATGGGATCTCAGCTAGTTAGGAATCAAGATTTCTTGGCATGACGCAGGAATTTAAACGGTGCCCATAGTAGAATGGTTGGGTTTGAATGACGAGAAACTTAAATATGGGTTATGACTATTTTAAGAGCATAGTAAATTCCCTCACTTTGTTTAATATTTCTGAGCTGGCTTTCTCCAAAAAGTGGACTTGAAGAATGGAGACCTTGAAGTTGATTTGTTTTCAGAAATGGGATCTCAGCTAGTTAGGAATCAAGATTTCTTGGCATGATGCAGGAATTTAAACGGTGCCCATAGTAGAATGGTTGGGTTTGAATGACGAGAAACTTAAATATGGGTTATGACTATTTTAAGAGCATAGTAAATTCCCTCACTTTGTTTAATATTTCTGAGCTGGCTTTCTCTAAAAAGTGGACTTGAAGAATGGAGATCTTGAAGTTGATTTGTTTTTAGAAATGGGATCTCAGCTAGTTAGGAATCAAGATTTCTTGGCATGACGCAGGAATTTAAACGGTGCCCACAGTAGAATGGTTGGGTTTGAATGATGAGAAACTTAAATATGGGTTATGACTATTTTAAGAGCATAGTAAATTAACTCACTTTGTTTAATATTTCTGAGCTGGCTTTCTCTAAAAAGTGGACTTGAAGAATGGAGACCTTGAAGTTGATTTGTTTTTAGAAATGGGATCTCAGCTAGTTAGGAATCAAGATTTCTTGGCATGACGCAGGAATTTAAATGATGCCCATAGTAGAATGGTTGGGTTTGAATGACGAGAAACTTAAATATGGGTTATGACTATTTTAAGAGCATAGTAAATTCCCTCACTTTGTTTAATATTTCTGAGCTGGCTTTCTCTAAAAAGTGGACTTGAAGAATGGAGATCTTGAAGTTGATTTGTTTTTAGAAATGGGATCTCAGCTAGTTAGGAATCAAGATTTCGTGGCATGACGCAGGAATTTAAACGGTGCCCATAGTAGAATGGTTGGGTTTGAATGACGAGAAACTTAAATATGGGTTATGACTATTTTAAGAGCATAGTAAATTCCCTCACTTTGTTTAATATTTCTGAGCTGGCTTTCTCTAAAAAGTGGACTTGAAGAATGGAGATCTTGAAGTTGATTTGTTTTTAGAAATGGGATCTCAGCTAGTTAGGAATCAAGATTTCTTGGCATGACGCAGGAATTTAAACGGTGCCCACAGTAGAATGGTTGGGTTTGAATGATGAGAAACTTAAATATGGGTTATGACTATTTTAAGAGCATAGTAAATTAACTCACTTTGTTTAATATTTCTGAGCTGGCTTTCTCTAAAAAGTGGACTTGAAGAATGGAGACCTTGAAGTTGATTTGTTTTTAGAAATGGGATCTCAGCTAGTTAGGAATCAAGATTTCTTGGCATGACGCAGGAATTTAAATGATGCCCATAGTAGAATGGTTGGGTTTGAATGACGAGAAACTTAAATATGGGTTATGACTATTTTAAGAGCATAGTAAATTCCCTCACTTTGTTTAATATTTCTGAGCTGGCTTTCTCTAAAAAGTGGACTTGAAGAATGGAGATCTTGAAGTTGATTTGTTTTTAGAAATGGGATCTCAGCTAGTTAGGAATCAAGATTTCGTGGCATGACGCAGGAATTTAAACGGTGCCCATAGTAGAATGGTTGGGTTTGAATGACGAGAAACTTAAATATGGGTTATGACTATTTTAAGATTTTAAGAGCATAGTAAATTCCCTCACTTTGTTTAATATTTCTGAGCTGGCTTTCTCTAAAAAGTGGACTTGAAGAATGGAGATCTTAAAGTTGATTTGTTTTTAGAAATGGGATCTCAGCTAGTTAGGAATCAAGATTTCTTGGCATGACGCAGGAATTTAAACGGTGCCCATAGTAGAATGGTTGGGTTTGAATGACAAGAAACTTAAATATGGGTTATGACTATTTTAAGAGCATAGTAAATTCCCTCACTTTGTTTAATATTTCTGAGCTGGCTTTCTCTAAAAAGTGGACTTGAAGAATGGAGATCTTGAAGTTGATTTGTTTTTAGAAATGGGACCTCAGCTAGTTAGGAATCAAGATTTCTTGGCATGACGCAGGAATTTAAACGGTGCCCATAGTAGAATGGTTGGGTTTGAATGACAAAAAACTTAAATATGGGTTATGACTATTTTAAGAGCATAGTAAATTCCCTCACTTTGTTTAATATTTCTGAGCTGGCTTTCTCTAAAAAGTGGACTTGAAGAATGGAGATCTTATAGTTGATTTGTTTTTAGAAATGGGATCTCAGCTAGTTAGGAATCAAGATTTCTTGGCATGACGCAGGAATTTAAACGGTGCCCACAGTAGAATGGTTGGGTTTGAATGATGAGAAACTTAAATATGGGTTATGACTATTTTAAGAGCATAGTAAATTTACTCACTTTGTTTAATATTTCTGAGCTGGCTTTCTCTAAAAAGTGGACTTGAAGAATGGAGACCTTGAAGTTGATTTGTTTTTAGAAATGGGATCTCAGCTAGTTAGGAATCAAGATTTCTTGGCATGACGCAGGAATTTAAATGATGCCCATAGTAGAATGGTTGGGTTTGAATGACGAGAAACTTAAATATGGGTTATGACTATTTTAAGAGCATAGTAAATTCCCTCACTTTGTTTAATATTTCTGAGCTGGCTTTCTCTAAAAAGTGGACTTGAAGAATGGAGATCTTGAAGTTGATTTGTTTTTAGAAATGGGATCTCAGCTAGTTAGGAATCAAGATTTCGTGGCATGACGCAGGAATTTAAACGGTGCCCATAGTAGAATGGTTGGGTTTGAATGACGAGAAACTTAAATATGGGTTATGACTATTTTAAGAGCATAGTAAATTCCCTCACTTTGTTTAATATTTCTGAGCTGGCTTTCTCTAAAAAGTGGACTTGAAGAATGGAGATCTTGAAGTTGATTTGTTTTTAGAAATGGGATCTCAGCTAGTTAGGAATCAAGATTTCTTGGCATGACGCAGGAATTTAAACGGTGCCCACAGTAGAATGGTTGGGTTTGAATGATGAGAAACTTAAATATGGGTTATGACTATTTTAAGAGCATAGTAAATTAACTCACTTTGTTTAATATTTCTGAGCTGGCTTTCTCTAAAAAGTGGACTTGAAGAATGGAGACCTTGAAGTTGATTTGTTTTTAGAAATGGGATCTCAGCTAGTTAGGAATCAAGATTTCTTGGCATGACGCAGGAATTTAAATGATGCCCATAGTAGAATGGTTGGGTTTGAATGACGAGAAACTTAAATATGGGTTATGACTATTTTAAGAGCATAGTAAATTCCCTCACTTTGTTTAATATTTCTGAGCTGGCTTTCTCTAAAAAGTGGACTTGAAGAATGGAGATCTTGAAGTTGATTTGTTTTTAGAAATGGGATCTCAGCTAGTTAGGAATCAAGATTTCGTGGCATGACGCAGGAATTTAAACGGTGCCCATAGTAGAATGGTTGGGTTTGAATGACGAGAAACTTAAATATGGGTTATGACTATTTTAAGAGCATAGTAAATTCCCTCACTTTGTTTAATATTTCTGAGCTGGCTTTCTCTAAAAAGTGGACTTGAAGAATGAAGATCTTGAAGTTGATTTGTTTTTAGAAATGGGATCTCAGCTAGTTAGGAATCAAGATTTCTTGGCATGACGCAGGAATTTAAACGGTACCCACAGTAGAATGGTTGGGTTTGAATGACGAGAAACTTAAATATGGGTTATGACTATTTTAAGATTTTAAGAGCATAGTAAATTCCCTCACTTTGTTTAATATTTCTGAGCTGGCATTCTCTAAAAAGTGGACTTGAAGAATGGAGACATGAAGTTGATTTGTTTTTAGAAATGGGATCTCAGCTAGTTAGGAATCAAGATTTCTTGGCATGACGCAGGAATTTAAATGATGCCCATAGTAGAACGGTTGGGTTTGAATGACGAGAAACTTAAATATGGGTTATGACTATTTTAAGAGCATAGTAAAATCCCTCACTTTGTTTAATATTTCTGAGCTGGCTTTCTCTAAAAAGTGGACTTGAAGAATGGAGACCTTGAAGTTGATTTGTTTTCAGAAATGGGATCTCAGCTAGTTAGGAATCAAGATTTCTTGGCATGATGCAGGAATTTAAACGGTGCCCATAGTAGAATGGTTGGGTTTGAATGACAAGAAACTTAAATATGGGTTATGACTATTTTAAGAGCATAGTAAATTCCCTCACTTTGTTTAATATTTCTGAGCTGGCTTTCTCTAAAAAGTGGACTTGAAGAATGGAGATCTTGAAGTTGATTTGTTTTTAGAAATGGGACCTCAGCTAGTTAGGAATCAAGATTTCTTGGCATGACGCAGGAATTTAAACGGTGCCCATAGTAGAATGGTTGGGTTTGAATGACAAAAAACTTAAATATGGGTTATGACTATTTTAAGATTTTAAGAGCATAGTAAATTCCCTCACTTTGTTTAATATTTCTGAGCTGGCTTTCTCTAAAAAGTGGACTTGAAGAATGGAGACATGAAGTTGATTTGTTTTTAGAAATGGGATCTCAGCTAGTTAGGAATCAAGATTTCTTGGCATGACACAGGAATTTAAACGGTGCCCATAGTGGAATGGTTGGGTTTGAATGACGAGAAACTTAAATATGGGTTATGACTATTTTAAGAGCATAGTAAATTCCCTCACTTTGTTTAATATTTCTGAGCTGGCTTTCTCTAAAAAGTGGACTTGAAGAATGGAGATCTTGAAGTTGATTTGTTTTTAGAAATGGGATCTCAGCTAGTTAGGAATCAAGATTTCTTGGCATGACGCAGGAATTTAAACGGTGCCCATAGTAGAATGGTTGGGTTTGAATGACGAGAAACTTAAATATGGGTTATGACTATTTTAAGAGCATAGTAAATTCCCTCACTTTGTTTAATATTTCTGAGCTGGCTTTCTCTAAAAAGTGGACTTGAAGAATGGAGACCTTGAAGTTGATTTGTTTTTAGAAATGGGATCTCAACTAGTTAGGAATCAAGATTTCTTGGCATGACGCAGGAATTTAAATGGTGCCCATAGTAGAATGGTTGGGTTTGAATGACGAGAAACTTAAATATGGGTTATGACTATTTTAAGAGCATAGTAAATTCCCTCACTTTGTTTAATATTTCTGAGCTGGCTTTCTCTAAAAAGTGGACTTGAAGAATGGAGATCTTGAAGTTGATTTGTTTTTAGAAATGGGATCTCAGCTGGTTAGGAATCAAGATTTCTTGGCATGACGCAGGAATTTAAACGGTGCCCATAGTAGAATGGTTGGGTTTGAATGACGAGAAACTTAAATATGGGTTATGAATATTTTAAGAGCATAGTAAATTCCCTCACTTTGTTTAATATTTCTGAGCTGGCTTTCTCTAAAAAGTGGACTTGAAGAATGGAGATCTTAAAGTTGATTTGTTTTTAGAAATGGGATCTCAGCTAGTTAGGAATCAAGATTTCTTGGCATGACGCAGGAATTTAAACGGTGCCCATAGTAGAATGGTTGGGTTTGAATGACGAGAAACTTAAATATGGGTTATGACTATTTTAAGAGCATAGTAAATTCCCTCACTTTGTTTAATATTTCTGAGCTGGCTTTCTCTAAAAAGTGGACTTGAAGAATGGAGATCTTGAAGTTGATTTGTTTTTAGAAATGGGATCTCAGCTAGTTAGGAATCAAGATTTCTTGGCATGACACAGGAATTTAAACGGTGCCCATAGTAGAATGGTTGGGTTTGAATGACGAGAAACTTAAATATGGGTTATGACTATTTTAAGAGCATAGTAAATTCCCTCACTTTGTTTAATATTTCTGAGCTGGCTTTCTCTAAAAAGTGGACTTGAAGAATGGAGATCTTGAAGTTGATTTGTTTTTAGAAATGGGACCTCAGCTAGTTAGGAATCAAGATTTCTTGGCATGACGCAGGAATTTAAACGGTGCCCATAGTAGAATGGTTGGGTTTGAATGATGAGAAACTTAAATATGGGTTATGACTATTTTAAGAGCATAGTAAATTCCCTCACTTTGTTTAATATTTCTGAGCTGGCTTTCTCTAAAAAGTGGACTTGAAGGATGGAGATCTTGAAGTTGATTTGTTTTTAGAAATGGGATCTCAGCTAGTTAGGAATCAAGATTTCTTGGCATGACGCAGGAATTTAAACGGTGCCCATAGTAGAATGGTTGGGTTTGAATGACAAAAAACTTAAATATGGGTTATGACTATTTTAAGATTTTAAGAGCATAGTAAATTCCCTCACTTTGTTTAATATTTCTGAGCTGGCTTTCTCTAAAAAGTGGACTTGAAGAATGGAGACATGAAGTTGATTTGTTTTTAGAAATGGGATCTCAGCTAGTTAGGAATCAAGATTTCTTGGCATGACACAGGAATTAAACGGTGCCCATAGTGGAATGGTTGGGTTTGAATGACGAGAAACTTAAATATGGGTTATGACTATTTTAAGAGCATAGTAAATTCCCTCACTTTGTTTAATATTTCTGAGCTGGCTTTCTCTAAAAAGTGGACTTGAAGAATGGAGATCTTGAAGTTGATTTGTTTTTAGAAATGGGATCTCAGCTAGTTAGGAATCAAGATTTCTTGGCATGACGCAGGAATTTAAACGGTGCCCATAGTAGAATGGTTGGGTTTGAATGACGAGAAACTTAAATATGGGTTATGACTATTTTAAGAGCATAGTAAATTCCCTCACTTTGTTTAATATTTCTGAGCTGGCTTTCTCTAAAAAGTGGACTTGAAGAATGGAGATCTTGAAGTTGATTTGTTTTTAGAAATGGGATCTCAGCTAGTTAGGAATCAAGATTTCTTGGCATGATGCAGGAATTTAAACGGTGCCCATAGTAGAATGGTTGGGTTTGAATGACGAGAAACTTAAATATGGGTTATGACTATTTTAAGAGCATAGTAAATTCCCTCACTTTGTTTAATATTTCTGAGCTGGCTTTCTCTAAAAAGTGGACTTGAAGAATGGAGACCTTGAAGTTGATTTGTTTTTAGAAATGGGATCTCAACTAGTTAGGAATCAAGATTTCTTGGCATGACGCAGGAATTTAAATGGTGCCCATAGTAGAATGGTTGGGTTTGAATGACGAGAAACTTAAATATGGGTTATGACTATTTTAAGAGCATAGTAAATTCCCTCACTTTGTTTAATATTTCTGAGCTGGCTTTCTCTAAAAAGTGGACTTGAAGAATGGAGATCTTGAAGTTGATTTGTTTTTAGAAATGGGATCTCAGCTGGTTAGGAATCAAGATTTCTTGGCATGACGCAGGAATTTAAACGGTGCCCATAGTAGAATGGTTGGGCTTGAATGACGAGAAACTTAAATATGGGTTATGAATATTTTAAGAGCATAGTAAATTCCCTCACTTTGTTTAATATTTCTGAGCTGGCTTTCTCTAAAAAGTGGACTTGAAGAATGGAGATCTTAAAGTTGATTTGTTTTTAGAAATGGGATCTCAGCTAGTTAGGAATCAAGATTTCTTGGCATGACGCAGGAATTTAAACGGTGCCCATAGTAGAATGGTTGGGTTTGAATGACGAGAAACTTAAATATGGGTTATGACTATTTTAAGAGCATAGTAAATTCCCTCACTTTGTTTAATATTTCTGAGCTGGCTTTCTCTAAAAAGTGGACTTGAAGAATGGAGATCTTGAAGTTGATTTGTTTTTAGAAATGGGATCTCAGCTAGTTAGGAATCAAGATTTCTTGGCATGACACAGGAATTTAAACGGTGCCCATAGTAGAATGGTTGGGTTTGAATGACGAGAAACTTAAATATGGGTTATGACTATTTTAAGAGCATAGTAAATTCCCTCACTTTGTTTAATATTTCTGAGCTGGCTTTCTCTAAAAAGTGGACTTGAAGAATGGAGACCTTGAAGTTGATTTGTTTTCAGAAATGGGATCTCAGCTAGTTAGGAATCAAGATTTCTTGGCATGATGCAGGAATTTAAAGGGTGCCCATAGTAGAATGGTTGGGTTTGAATGACGAGAAACTTAAATATGGGTTATGACTATTTTAAGAGCATAGTAAATTCCCTCACTTTGTTTAATATTTCTGAGCTGGATTTCTCTAAAAAGTGGACTTGAAGAATGGAGATCTTGAAGTTGATTTGTTTTTAGAAATGGGACCTCAGCTAGTTAGGAATCAAGATTTCTTGGCATGACGCAGGAATTTAAACGGTGCCCATAGTAGAATGGTTGGGTTTGAATGATGAGAAACTTAAATATGGGTTATGACTATTTTAAGAGCATAGTAAATTCCCTCACTTTGTTTAATATTTCTGAGCTGGCTTTCTCTAAAAAGTGGACTTGAAGGATGGAGATCTTGAAGTTGATTTGTTTTTAGAAATGGGATCTCAGCTAGTTAGGAATCAAGATTTCTTGGCATGACGCAGGAATTTAAACGGTGCCCATAGTAGAATGGTTGGGTTTGAATGACGAGAAACTTAAATATGGGTTATGACTATTTTAAGAGCATAGTAAATTCCCACACTTTGTTTAATATTTCTGAGCTGGCTTTCTCTAAAAAGTGGACTTGAAGAATGGAGACCTTGAAGTTGATTTGTTTTCAGAAATGGGATCTCAGCTAGTTAGGAATCAAGATTTCTTGGCATGATGCAGGAATTTAAACGGTGCCCATAGTAGAATGGTTGGGTTTGAATGACGAGAAACTTAAATATGGGTTATGACTATTTTAAGAGCATAGTAAATTCCCTCACTTTGTTTAATATTTCTGAGCTGGCTTTCTCTAAAAAGTGGACTTGAAGAATGGAGATCTTGAAGTTGATTTGTTTTTAGAAATGGGATCTCAGCTAGTTAGGAATCAAGATTTCGTGGCATGACGCAGGAATTTAAACGGTGCCCATAGTAGAATGGTTGGGTTTGAATGACGAGAAACTTAAATATGGGTTATGACTATTTTAAGAGCATAGTAAATTCCCTCACTTTGTTTAATATTTCTGAGCTGGCTTTCTCTAAAAAGTGGACTTGAAGAATGGAGATCTTGAAGTTGATTTGTTTTTAGAAATGGGATCTCAGCTAGTTAGGAATCAAGATTTCTTGGCATGACGCAGGAATTTAAACGGTGCCCACAGTAGAATGGTTGGGTTTGAATGATGAGAAACTTAAATATGGGTTATGACTATTTTAAGAGCATAGTAAATTAACTCACTTTGTTTAATATTTCTGAGCTGGCTTTCTCTAAAAAGTGGACTTGAAGAATGGAGACCTTGAAGTTGATTTGTTTTTAGAAATGGGATCTCAGCTAGTTAGGAATCAAGATTTCTTGGCATGACGCAGGAATTTAAACGGTGCCCATAGTAGAATGGTTGGGTTTGAATGACGAGAAACTTAAATATGGGTTATGACTATTTTAAGAGCATAGTAAATTCCCTCACTTTGTTTAATATTTCTGAGCTGGCTTTCTCTAAAAAGTGGACTTGAAGAATGGAGACCTTGAAGTTGATTTGTTTTCAGAAATGGGATCTCAGCTAGTTAGGAATCAAGATTTCTTGGCATGATGCAGGAATTTAAACGGTGCCCATAGTAGAATGGTTGGGTTTGAATGACGAGAAACTTAAATATGGGTTATGACTATTTTAAGAGCATAGTAAATTCCCTCACTTTGTTTAATATTTCTGAGCTGGCTTTCTCTAAAAAGTGGACTTGAAGAATGGAGATCTTGAAGTTGATTTGTTTTTAGAAATGGGATCTCAGCTAGTTAGGAATCAAGATTTCTTGGCATGACGCAGGAATTTAAACGGTGCCCATAGTAGAATGGTTGGGTTTGAATGACGAGAAACTTAAATATGGGTTATGACTATTTTAAGAGCATAGTAAATTCCCTCACTTTGTTTAATATTTCTGAGCTGGCTTTCTCTAAAAAGTGGACTTGAAGAATGGAGATCTTGAAGTTGATTTGTTTTTGAAATGGGATCTCAGCTAGTTAGGAATCAAGATTTCGTGGCATGACGCAGGAATTTAAACGGTGCCCATAGTAGAATGGTTGGGTTTGAATGACGAGAAACTTAAATATGGGTTATGACTATTTTAAGATTTTAAGAGCATAGTAAATTCCCTCACTTTGTTTAATATTTCTGAGCTGGCTTTCTCTAAAAAGTGGACTTGAAGAATGGAGATCTTAAAGTTGATTTGTTTTTAGAAATGGGATCTCAGCTAGTTAGGAATCAAGATTTCTTGGCATGACGCAGGAATTTAAACGGTGCCCATAGTAGAATGGTTGGGTTTGAATGACGAGAAACTTAAATATGGGTTATGACTATTTTAAGAGCATAGTAAATTCCCTCACTTTGTTTAATATTTCTGAGCTGGCTTTCTCTAAAAAGTGGACTTGAAGAATGGAGACCTTGAAGTTGATTTGTTTTCAGAAATGGGATCTCAGCTAGTTAGGAATCAAGATTTCTTGGCATGATGCAGGAATTTAAACGGTGCCCATAGTAGAATGGTTGGGTTTGAATGACGAGAAACTTAAATATGGGTTATGACTATTTTAAGAGCATAGTAAATTCCCTCACTTTGTTTAATATTTCTGAGCTGGCTTTCTCTAAAAAGTGGACTTGAAGAATGGAGATCTTGAAGTTGATTTGTTTTTAGAAATGGGATCTCAGCTAGTTAGGAATCAAGATTTCTTGGCATGACGCAGGAATTTAAACGGTGCCCATAGTAGAATGGTTGGGTTTGAATGACGAGAAACTTAAATATGGGTTATGACTATTTTAAGAGCATAGTAAATTCCCTCACTTTGTTTAATATTTCTGAGCTGGCTTTCTCTAAAAAGTGGACTTGAAGAATGGAGATCTTGAAGTTGATTTGTTTTTAGAAATGGGATCTCAGCTAGTTAGGAATCAAGATTTCTTGGCATGACGCAGGAATTTAAACGGTGCCCATAGTAGAATGGTTGGGTTTGAATGACGAGAAACTTAAATATGGGTTATGACTATTTTAAGAGCATAGTAAATTCCCTCACTTTGTTTAATATTTCTGAGCTGGCTTTCTCTAAAAAGTGGACTTGAAGAATGGAGACCTTGAAGTTGATTTGTTTTTAGAAATGGGATCTCAACTAGTTAGGAATCAAGATTTCTTGGCATGACGCAGGAATTTAAATGGTGCCCATAGTAGAATGGTTGGGTTTGAATGACGAGAAACTTAAATATGGGTTATGACTATTTTAAGAGCATAGTAAATTCCCTCACTTTGTTTAATATTTCTGAGCTGGCTTTCTCTAAAAAGTGGACTTGAAGAATGGAGATCTTGAAGTTGATTTGTTTTTAGAAATGGGATCTCAGCTAGTTAGGAATCAAGATTTCTTGGCATGACGCAGGAATTTAAACGGTGCCCATAGTAGAATGGTTGGGTTTGAATGACGAGAAACTTAAATATGGGTTATGACTATTTTAAGAGCATAGTAAATTCCCTCACTTTGTTTAATATTTCTGAGCTGGCTTTCTCTAAAAAGTGGACTTGAAGAATGGAGATCTTGAAGTTGATTTGTTTTTAGAAATGGGATCTCAGCTAGTTAGGAATCAAGATTTCTTGGCATGACGCAGGAATTTAAACGGTGCCCACAGTAGAATGGTTGGGTTTGAATGATGAGAAACTTAAATATGGGTTATGACTATTTTAAGAGCATAGTAAATTAACTCACTTTGTTTAATATTTCTGAGCTGGCTTTCTCTAAAAAGTGGACTTGAAGAATGGAGACCTTGAAGTTGATTTGTTTTTAGAAATGGGATCTCAGCTAGTTAGGAATCAAGATTTCTTGGCATGACGCAGGAATTTAAACGGTGCCCATAGTAGAATGGTTGGGTTTGAATGACGAGAAACTTAAATATGGGTTATGACTATTTTAAGAGCATAGTAAATTCCCTCACTTTGTTTAATATTTCTGAGCTGGCTTTCTCTAAAAAGTGGACTTGAAGAATGGAGATCTTGAAGTTGATTTGTTTTTAGAAATGGGATCTCAGCTAGTTAGGAATCAAGATTTCTTGGCATGACGCAGGAATTTAAACGGTGCCCATAGTAGAATGGTTGGGTTTGAATGACGAGAAACTTAAATATGGGTTATGACTATTTTAAGAGCATAGTAAATTCCCTCACTTTGTTTAATATTTCTGAGCTGGCTTTCTCTAAAAAGTGGACTTGAAGAATGGAGACCTTGAAGTTGATTTGTTTTCAGAAATGGGATCTCAGCTAGTTAGGAATCAAGATTTCTTGGCATGATGCAGGAATTTAAACGGTGCCCATAGTAGAATGGTTGGGTTTGAATGACGAGAAACTTAAATATGGGTTATGACTATTTTAAGAGCATAGTAAATTCCCTCACTTTGTTTAATATTTCTGAGCTGGCTTTCTCTAAAAAGTGGACTTGAAGAATGGAGATCTTGAAGTTGATTTGTTTTTAGAAATGGGATCTCAGCTAGTTAGGAATCAAGATTTCTTGGCATGACGCAGGAATTTAAACGGTGCCCACAGTAGAATGGTTGGGTTTGAATGATGAGAAACTTAAATATGGGTTATGACTATTTTAAGAGCATAGTAAATTAACTCACTTTGTTTAATATTTCTGAGCTGGCTTTCTCTAAAAAGTGGACTTGAAGAATGGAGACCTTGAAGTTGATTTGTTTTTAGAAATGGGATCTCAGCTAGTTAGGAATCAAGATTTCTTGGCATGACGCAGGAATTTAAATGATGCCCATAGTAGAATGGTTGGGTTTGAATGACGAGAAACTTAAATATGGGTTATGACTATTTTAAGAGCATAGTAAATTCCCTCACTTTGTTTAATATTTCTGAGCTGGCTTTCTCTAAAAAGTGGACTTGAAGAATGGAGATCTTGAAGTTGATTTGTTTTTAGAAATGGGATCTCAGCTAGTTAGGAATCAAGATTTCTTGGCATGACGCAGGAATTTAAACGGTGCCCACAGTAGAATGGTTGGGTTTGAATGATGAGAAACTTAAATATGGGTTATGACTATTTTAAGAGCATAGTAAATTAACTCACTTTGTTTAATATTTCTGAGCTGGCTTTCTCTAAAAAGTGGACTTGAAGAATGGAGACCTTGAAGTTGATTTGTTTTTAGAAATGGGATCTCAGCTAGTTAGGAATCAAGATTTCTTGGCATGACGCAGGAATTTAAATGATGCCCATAGTAGAATGGTTGGGTTTGAATGACGAGAAACTTAAATATGGGTTATGACTATTTTAAGAGCATAGTAAATTCCCTCACTTTGTTTAATATTTCTGAGCTGGCTTTCTCTAAAAAGTGGACTTGAAGAATGGAGATCTTGAAGTTGATTTGTTTTTAGAAATGGGATCTCAGCTAGTTAGGAATCAAGATTTCGTGGCATGACGCAGGAATTTAAACGGTGCCCATAGTAGAATGGTTGGGTTTGAATGACGAGAAACTTAAATATGGGTTATGACTATTTTAAGATTTTAAGAGCATAGTAAATTCCCTCACTTTGTTTAATATTTCTGAGCTGGCTTTCTCTAAAAAGTGGACTTGAAGAATGGAGATCTTAAAGTTGATTTGTTTTTAGAAATGGGATCTCAGCTAGTTAGGAATCAAGATTTCTTGGCATGACGCAGGAATTTAAACGGTGCCCATAGTAGAATGGTTGGGTTTGAATGACAAGAAACTTAAATATGGGTTATGACTATTTTAAGAGCATAGTAAATTCCCTCACTTTGTTTAATATTTCTGAGCTGGCTTTCTCTAAAAAGTGGACTTGAAGAATGGAGATCTTGAAGTTGATTTGTTTTTAGAAATGGGACCTCAGCTAGTTAGGAATCAAGATTTCTTGGCATGACGCAGGAATTTAAACGGTGCCCATAGTAGAATGGTTGGGTTTGAATGACAAAAAACTTAAATATGGGTTATGACTATTTTAAGAGCATAGTAAATTCCCTCACTTTGTTTAATATTTCTGAGCTGGCTTTCTCTAAAAAGTGGACTTGAAGAATGGAGATCTTGAAGTTGATTTGTTTTTAGAAATGGGATCTCAGCTAGTTAGGAATCAAGATTTCTTGGCATGACGCAGGAATTTAAACGGTGCCCACAGTAGAATGGTTGGGTTTGAATGATGAGAAACTTAAATATGGGTTATGACTATTTTAAGAGCATAGTAAATTTACTCACTTTGTTTAATATTTCTGAGCTGGCTTTCTCTAAAAAGTGGACTTGAAGAATGGAGACCTTGAAGTTGATTTGTTTTTAGAAATGGGATCTCAGCTAGTTAGGAATCAAGATTTCTTGGCATGACGCAGGAATTTAAATGATGCCCATAGTAGAATGGTTGGGTTTGAATGACGAGAAACTTAAATATGGGTTATGACTATTTTAAGAGCATAGTAAATTCCCTCACTTTGTTTAATATTTCTGAGCTGGCTTTCTCTAAAAAGTGGACTTGAAGAATGGAGATCTTGAAGTTGATTTGTTTTTAGAAATGGGATCTCAGCTAGTTAGGAATCAAGATTTCGTGGCATGACGCAGGAATTTAAACGGTGCCCATAGTAGAATGGTTGGGTTTGAATGACGAGAAACTTAAATATGGGTTATGACTATTTTAAGAGCATAGTAAATTCCCTCACTTTGTTTAATATTTCTGAGCTGGCTTTCTCTAAAAAGTGGACTTGAAGAATGGAGATCTTAAAGTTGATTTGTTTTTAGAAATGGGATCTCAGCTAGTTAGGAATCAAGATTTCTTGGCATGACGCAGGAATTTAAACGGTGCCCATAGTAGAATGGTTGGGTTTGAATGACAAGAAACTTAAATATGGGTTATGACTATTTTAAGAGCATAGTAAATTCCCTCACTTTGTTTAATATTTCTGAGCTGGCTTTCTCTAAAAAGTGGACTTGAAGAATGGAGATCTTGAAGTTGATTTGTTTTTAGAAATGGGACCTCAGCTAGTTAGGAATCAAGATTTCTTGGCATGACGCAGGAATTTAAACGGTGCCCATAGTAGAATGGTTGGGTTTGAATGACAAAAAACTTAAATATGGGTTATGACTATTTTAAGAGCATAGTAAATTCCCTCACTTTGTTTAATATTTCTGAGCTGGCTTTCTCTAAAAAGTGGACTTGAAGAATGGAGATCTTGAAGTTGATTTGTTTTTAGAAATGGGATCTCAGCTAGTTAGGAATCAAGATTTCTTGGCATGACGCAGGAATTTAAACGGTGCCCACAGTAGAATGGTTGGGTTTGAATGATGAGAAACTTAAATATGGGTTATGACTATTTTAAGAGCATAGTAAATTTACTCACTTTGTTTAATATTTCTGAGCTGGCTTTCTCTAAAAAGTGGACTTGAAGAATGGAGACCTTGAAGTTGATTTGTTTTTAGAAATGGGATCTCAGCTAGTTAGGAATCAAGATTTCTTGGCATGACGCAGGAATTTAAATGATGCCCATAGTAGAATGGTTGGGTTTGAATGACGAGAAACTTAAATATGGGTTATGACTATTTTAAGAGCATAGTAAATTCCCTCACTTTGTTTAATATTTCTGAGCTGGCTTTCTCTAAAAAGTGGACTTGAAGAATGGAGATCTTGAAGTTGATTTGTTTTTAGAAATGGGATCTCAGCTAGTTAGGAATCAAGATTTAGTGGCATGACGCAGGAATTTAAACGGTGCCCATAGTAGAATGGTTGGGTTTGAATGACGAGAAACTTAAATATGGGTTATGACTATTTTAAGAGCATAGTAAATTCCCTCACTTTGTTTAATATTTCTGAGCTGGCTTTCTCTAAAAAGTGGACTTGAAGAATGGAGATCTTGAAGTTGATTTGTTTTTAGAAATGGGATCTCAGCTAGTTAGGAATCAAGATTTCTTGGCATGACGCAGGAATTTAAACGGTGCCCACAGTAGAATGGTTGGGTTTGAATGATGAGAAACTTAAATATGGGTTATGACTATTTTAAGAGCATAGTAAATTAACTCACTTTGTTTAATATTTCTGAGCTGGCTTTCTCTAAAAAGTGGACTTGAAGAATGGAGACCTTGAAGTTGATTTGTTTTTAGAAATGGGATCTCAGCTAGTTAGGAATCAAGATTTCTTGGCATGACGCAGGAATTTAAATGATGCCCATAGTAGAATGGTTGGGTTTGAATGACGAGAAACTTAAATATGGGTTATGACTATTTTAAGAGCATAGTAAATTCCCTCACTTTGTTTAATATTTCTGAGCTGGCTTTCTCTAAAAAGTGGACTTGAAGAATGGAGATCTTGAAGTTGATTTGTTTTTAGAAATGGGATCTCAGCTAGTTAGGAATCAAGATTTCGTGGCATGACGCAGGAATTTAAACGGTGCCCATAGTAGAATGGTTGGGTTTGAATGACGAGAAACTTAAATATGGGTTATGACTATTTTAAGATTTTAAGAGCATAGTAAATTCCCTCACTTTGTTTAATATTTCTGAGCTGGCTTTCTCTAAAAAGTGGACTTGAAGAATGGAGATCTTAAAGTTGATTTGTTTTTAGAAATGGGATCTCAGCTAGTTAGGAATCAAGATTTCTTGGCATGACGCAGGAATTTAAACGGTGCCCATAGTAGAATGGTTGGGTTTGAATGACAAGAAACTTAAATATGGGTTATGACTATTTTAAGAGCATAGTAAATTCCCTCACTTTGTTTAATATTTCTGAGCTGGCTTTCTCTAAAAAGTGGACTTGAAGAATGGAGATCTTGAAGTTGATTTGTTTTTAGAAATGGGACCTCAGCTAGTTAGGAATCAAGATTTCTTGGCATGACGCAGGAATTTAAACGGTGCCCATAGTAGAATGGTTGGGTTTGAATGACAAAAAACTTAAATATGGGTTATGACTATTTTAAGAGCATAGTAAATTCCCTCACTTTGTTTAATATTTCTGAGCTGGCTTTCTCTAAAAAGTGGACTTGAAGAATGGAGATCTTGAAGTTGATTTGTTTTTAGAAATGGGATCTCAGCTAGTTAGGAATCAAGATTTCTTGGCATGACGCAGGAATTTAAACGGTGCCCACAGTAGAATGGTTGGGTTTGAATGATGAGAAACTTAAATATGGGTTATGACTATTTTAAGAGCATAGTAAATTTACTCACTTTGTTTAATATTTCTGAGCTGGCTTTCTCTAAAAAGTGGACTTGAAGAATGGAGACCTTGAAGTTGATTTGTTTTTAGAAATGGGATCTCAGCTAGTTAGGAATCAAGATTTCTTGGCATGACGCAGGAATTTAAATGATGCCCATAGTAGAATGGTTGGGTTTGAATGACGAGAAACTTAAATATGGGTTATGACTATTTTAAGAGCATAGTAAATTCCCTCACTTTGTTTAATATTTCTGAGCTGGCTTTCTCTAAAAAGTGGACTTGAAGAATGGAGACATGAAGTTGATTTGTTTTTAGAAATGGGATCTCAGCTAGTTAGGAATCAAGATTTCTTGGCATGACGCAGGAATTTAAATGATGCCCATAGTAGAACGGTTGGGTTTGAATGACGAGAAACTTAAATATGGGTTATGACTATTTTAAGAGCATAGTAAAATCCCTCACTTTGTTTAATATTTCTGAGCTGGCTTTCTCTAAAAAGTGGACTTGAAGAATGGAGACCTTGAAGTTGATTTGTTTTCAGAAATGGGATCTCAGCTAGTTAGGAATCAAGATTTCTTGGCATGATGCAGGAATTTAAACGGTGCCCATAGTAGAATGGTTGGGTTTGAATGACAAGAAACTTAAATATGGGTTATGACTATTTTAAGAGCATAGTAAATTCCCTCACTTTGTTTAATATTTCTGAGCTGGCTTTCTCTAAAAAGTGGACTTGAAGAATGGAGATCTTGAAGTTGATTTGTTTTTAGAAATGGGACCTCAGCTAGTTAGGAATCAAGATTTCTTGGCATGACGCAGGAATTTAAACGGTGCCCATAGTAGAATGGTTGGGTTTGAATGACAAAAAACTTAAATATGGGTTATGACTATTTTAAGAGCATAGTAAATTCCCTCACTTTGTTTAATATTTCTGAGCTGGCTTTCTCTAAAAAGTGGACTTGAAGAATGGAGATCTTGAAGTTGATTTGTTTTTAGAAATGGGATCTCAGCTAGTTAGGAATCAAGATTTCTTGGCATGACGCAGGAATTTAAACGGTGCCCACAGTAGAATGGTTGGGTTTGAATGATGAGAAACTTAAATATGGGTTATGACTATTTTAAGAGCATAGTAAATTAACTCACTTTGTTTAATATTTCTGAGCTGGCTTTCTCTAAAAAGTGGACTTGAAGAATGGAGACCTTGAAGTTGATTTGTTTTTAGAAATGGGATCTCAGCTAGTTAGGAATCAAGATTTCTTGGCATGACGCAGGAATTTAAATGATGCCCATAGTAGAATGGTTGGGTTTGAATGACGAGAAACTTAAATATGGGTTATGACTATTTTAAGAGCATAGTAAATTCCCTCACTTTGTTTAATATTTCTGAGCTGGCTTTCTCTAAAAAGTGGACTTGAAGAATGAAGATCTTGAAGTTGATTTGTTTTTAGAAATGGGATCTCAGCTAGTTAGGAATCAAGATTTCTTGGCATGACGCAGGAATTTAAACGGTACCCACAGTAGAATGGTTGGGTTTGAATGACGAGAAACTTAAATATGGGTTATGACTATTTTAAGATTTTAAGAGCATAGTAAATTCCCTCACTTTGTTTAATATTTCTGAGCTGGCTTTCTCTAAAAAGTGGACTTGAAGAATGGAGACATGAAGTTGATTTGTTTTTAGAAATGGGATCTCAGCTAGTTAGGAATCAAGATTTCTTGGCATGACGCAGGAATTTAAATGATGCCCATAGTAGAACGGTTGGGTTTGAATGACGAGAAACTTAAATATGGGTTATGACTATTTTAAGAGCATAGTAAATTCCCTCACTTCGTTTAATATTTCTGAGCTGGCTTTCTCTAAAAAGTGGACTTGAAGAATGGAGACCTTGAAGTTGATTTGTTTTCAGAAATGGGATCTCAGATAGTTAGGAATCAAGATTTCTTGGCATGATGCAGGAATTTAAACGGTGCCCATAGTAGAATGGTTGGGTTTGAATGACAAGAAACTTAAATATGGGTTATGACTATTTTAAGAGCATAGTAAATTCCCTCACTTTGTTTAATATTTCTGAGCTGGCTTTCTCTAAAAAGTGGACTTGAAGAATGAAGATCTTGAAGTTGATTTGTTTTTAGAAATGGGATCTCAGCTAGTTAGGAATCAAGATTTCTTGGCATGACGCAGGAATTTAAACGGTACCCACAGTAGAATGGTTGGGTTTGAATGACGAGAAACTTAAATATGGGTTATGACTATTTTAAGATTTTAAGAGCATAGTAAATTCCCTCACTTTGTTTAATATTTCTGAGCTGGCTTTCTCTAAAAAGTGGACTTGAAGAATGGAGACATGAAGTTGATTTGTTTTTAGAAATGGGATCTCAGCTAGTTAGGAATCAAGATTTCTTGGCATGACGCAGGAATTTAAATGATGCCCATAGTAGAACGGTTGGGTTTGAATGACGAGAAACTTAAATATGGGTTATGACTATTTTAAGAGCATAGTAAATTCCCTCACTTCGTTTAATATTTCTGAGCTGGCTTTCTCTAAAAAGTGGACTTGAAGAATGGAGACCTTGAAGTTGATTTGTTTTCAGAAATGGGATCTCAGATAGTTAGGAATCAAGATTTCTTGGCATGATGCAGGAATTTAAACGGTGCCCATAGTAGAATGGTTGGGTTTGAATGACAAGAAACTTAAATATGGGTTATGACTATTTTAAGAGCATAGTAAATTCCCTCACTTTGTTTAATATTTCTGAGCTGGCTTTCTCTAAAAAGTGGACTTGAAGAATGGAGATCTTGAAGTTGATTTGTTTTTAGAAATGGGACCTCAGCTAGTTAGGAATCAAGATTTCTTGGCATGACGCAGGAATTTAAACGGTGCCCATAGTAGAATGGTTGGGTTTGAATGACAAAAAACTTAAATATGGGTTATGACTATTTTAAGAGCATAGTAAATTCCCTCACTTTGTTTAATATTTCTGAGCTGGCTTTCTCTAAAAAGTGGACTTGAAGAATGGAGATCTTGAAGTTGATTTGTTTTTAGAAATGGGATCTCAGCTAGTTAGGAATCAAGATTTCTTGGCATGACGCAGGAATTTAAACGGTGCCCACAGTAGAATGGTTGGGTTTGAATGATGAGAAACTTAAATATGGGTTATGACTATTTTAAGAGCATAGTAAATTTACTCACTTTGTTTAATATTTCTGAGCTGGCTTTCTCTAAAAAGTGGACTTGAAGAATGGAGACCTTGAAGTTGATTTGTTTTTAGAAATGGGATCTCAGCTAGTTAGGAATCAAGATTTCTTGGCATGACGCAGGAATTTAAATGATGCCCATAGTAGAATGGTTGGGTTTGAATGACGAGAAACTTAAATATGGGTTATGACTATTTTAAGAGCATAGTAAATTCCCTCACTTTGTTTAATATTTCTGAGCTGGCTTTCTCTAAAAAGTGGACTTGAAGAATGGAGATCTTGAAGTTGATTTGTTTTTAGAAATGGGATCTCAGCTAGTTAGGAATCAAGATTTCGTGGCATGACGCAGGAATTTAAACGGTGCCCATAGTAGAATGGTTGGGTTTGAATGACGAGAAACTTAAATATGGGTTATGACTATTTTAAGAGCATAGTAAATTCCCTCACTTTGTTTAATATTTCTGAGCTGGCTTTCTCTAAAAAGTGGACTTGAAGAATGGAGATCTTGAAGTTGATTTGTTTTTAGAAATGGGATCTCAGCTAGTTAGGAATCAAGATTTCTTGGCATGACGCAGGAATTTAAACGGTGCCCACAGTAGAATGGTTGGGTTTGAATGATGAGAAACTTAAATATGGGTTATGACTATTTTAAGAGCATAGTAAATTAACTCACTTTGTTTAATATTTCTGAGCTGGCTTTCTCTAAAAAGTGGACTTGAAGAATGGAGACCTTGAAGTTGATTTGTTTTTAGAAATGGGATCTCAGCTAGTTAGGAATCAAGATTTCTTGGCATGACGCAGGAATTTAAATGATGCCCATAGTAGAATGGTTGGGTTTGAATGACGAGAAACTTAAATATGGGTTATGACTATTTTAAGAGCATAGTAAATTCCCTCACTTTGTTTAATATTTCTGAGCTGGCTTTCTCTAAAAAGTGGACTTGAAGAATGGAGATCTTGAAGTTGATTTGTTTTTAGAAATGGGATCTCAGCTAGTTAGGAATCAAGATTTCGTGGCATGACGCAGGAATTTAAACGGTGCCCATAGTAGAATGGTTGGGTTTGAATGACGAGAAACTTAAATATGGGTTATGACTATTTTAAGATTTTAAGAGCATAGTAAATTCCCTCACTTTGTTTAATATTTCTGAGCTGGCTTTCTCTAAAAAGTGGACTTGAAGAATGGAGATCTTAAAGTTGATTTGTTTTTAGAAATGGGATCTCAGCTAGTTAGGAATCAAGATTTCTTGGCATGACGCAGGAATTTAAACGGTGCCCATAGTAGAATGGTTGGGTTTGAATGACAAGAAACTTAAATATGGGTTATGACTATTTTAAGAGCATAGTAAATTCCCTCACTTTGTTTAATATTTCTGAGCTGGCTTTCTCTAAAAAGTGGACTTGAAGAATGGAGATCTTGAAGTTGATTTGTTTTTAGAAATGGGACCTCAGCTAGTTAGGAATCAAGATTTCTTGGCATGACGCAGGAATTTAAACGGTGCCCATAGTAGAATGGTTGGGTTTGAATGACAAAAAACTTAAATATGGGTTATGACTATTTTAAGAGCATAGTAAATTCCCTCACTTTGTTTAATATTTCTGAGCTGGCTTTCTCTAAAAAGTGGACTTGAAGAATGGAGATCTTGAAGTTGATTTGTTTTTAGAAATGGGATCTCAGCTAGTTAGGAATCAAGATTTCTTGGCATGACGCAGGAATTTAAACGGTGCCCACAGTAGAATGGTTGGGTTTGAATGATGAGAAACTTAAATATGGGTTATGACTATTTTAAGAGCATAGTAAATTTACTCACTTTGTTTAATATTTCTGAGCTGGCTTTCTCTAAAAAGTGGACTTGAAGAATGGAGACCTTGAAGTTGATTTGTTTTTAGAAATGGGATCTCAGCTAGTTAGGAATCAAGATTTCTTGGCATGACGCAGGAATTTAAATGATGCCCATAGTAGAATGGTTGGGTTTGAATGACGAGAAACTTAAATATGGGTTATGACTATTTTAAGAGCATAGTAAATTCCCTCACTTTGTTTAATATTTCTGAGCTGGCTTTCTCTAAAAAGTGGACTTGAAGAATGGAGACATGAAGTTGATTTGTTTTTAGAAATGGGATCTCAGCTAGTTAGGAATCAAGATTTCTTGGCATGACGCAGGAATTTAAATGATGCCCATAGTAGAACGGTTGTGTTTGAATGACGAGAAACTTAAATATGGGTTATGACTATTTTAAGAGCATAGTAAAATCCCTCACTTTGTTTAATATTTCTGAGCTGGCTTTCTCTAAAAAGTGGACTTGAAGAATGGAGACCTTGAAGTTGATTTGTTTTCAGAAATGGGATCTCAGCTAGTTAGGAATCAAGATTTCTTGGCATGATGCAGGAATTTAAACGGTGCCCATAGTAGAATGGTTGGGTTTGAATGACAAGAAACTTAAATATGGGTTATGACTATTTTAAGAGCATAGTAAATTCCCTCACTTTGTTTAATATTTCTGAGCTGGCTTTCTCTAAAAAGTGGACTTGAAGAATGGAGATCTTGAAGTTGATTTGTTTTTAGAAATGGGACCTCAGCTAGTTAGGAATCAAGATTTCTTGGCATGACGCAGGAATTTAAACGGTGCCCATAGTAGAATGGTTGGGTTTGAATGACAAAAAACTTAAATATGGGTTATGACTATTTTAAGAGCATAGTAAATTCCCTCACTTTGTTTAATATTTCTGAGCTGGCTTTCTCTAAAAAGTGGACTTGAAGAATGGAGATCTTGAAGTTGATTTGTTTTTAGAAATGGGACCTCAGCTAGTTAGGAATCAAGATTTCTTGGCATGACGCAGGAATTTAAACGGTGCCCATAGTAGAATGGTTGGGTTTGAATGACAAAAAACTTAAATATGGGTTATGACTATTTTAAGAGCATAGTAAATTCCCTCACTTTGTTTAATATTTCTGAGCTGGCTTTCTCTAAAAAGTGGACTTGAAGAATGGAGATCTTGAAGTTGATTTGTTTTTAGAAATGGGATCTCAGCTAGTTAGGAATCAAGATTTCTTGGCATGACGCAGGAATTTAAACGGTGCCCACAGTAGAATGGTTGGGTTTGAATGATGAGAAACTTAAATATGGGTTATGACTATTTTAAGAGCATAGTAAATTTACTCACTTTGTTTAATATTTCTGAGCTGGCTTTCTCTAAAAAGTGGACTTGAAGAATGGAGACCTTGAAGTTGATTTGTTTTTAGAAATGGGATCTCAGCTAGTTAGGAATCAAGATTTCTTGGCATGACGCAGGAATTTAAATGATGCCCATAGTAGAATGGTTGGGTTTGAATGACGAGAAACTTAAATATGGGTTATGACTATTTTAAGAGCATAGTAAATTCCCTCACTTTGTTTAATATTTCTGAGCTGGCTTTCTCTAAAAAGTGGACTTGAAGAATGGAGACATGAAGTTGATTTGTTTTTAGAAATGGGATCTCAGCTAGTTAGGAATCAAGATTTCTTGGCATGACGCAGGAATTTAAATGATGCCCATAGTAGAACGGTTGTGTTTGAATGACGAGAAACTTAAATATGGGTTATGACTATTTTAAGAGCATAGTAAAATCCCTCACTTTGTTTAATATTTCTGAGCTGGCTTTCTCTAAAAAGTGGACTTGAAGAATGGAGACCTTGAAGTTGATTTGTTTTCAGAAATGGGATCTCAGCTAGTTAGGAATCAAGATTTCTTGGCATGATGCAGGAATTTAAACGGTGCCCATAGTAGAATGGTTGGGTTTGAATGACAAGAAACTTAAATATGGGTTATGACTATTTTAAGAGCATAGTAAATTCCCTCACTTTGTTTAATATTTCTGAGCTGGCTTTCTCTAAAAAGTGGACTTGAAGAATGGAGATCTTGAAGTTGATTTGTTTTTAGAAATGGGACCTCAGCTAGTTAGGAATCAAGATTTCTTGGCATGACGCAGGAATTTAAACGGTGCCCATAGTAGAATGGTTGGGTTTGAATGACAAAAAACTTAAATATGGGTTATGACTATTTTAAGAGCATAGTAAATTCCCTCACTTTGTTTAATATTTCTGAGCTGGCTTTCTCTAAAAAGTGGACTTGAAGAATGGAGATCTTGAAGTTGATTTGTTTTTAGAAATGGGATCTCAGCTAGTTAGGAATCAAGATTTCTTGGCATGACGCAGGAATTTAAACGGTGCCCACAGTAGAATGGTTGGGTTTGAATGATGAGAAACTTAAATATGGGTTATGACTATTTTAAGAGCATAGTAAATTAACTCACTTTGTTTAATATTTCTGAGCTGGCTTTCTCTAAAAAGTGGACTTGAAGAATGGAGACCTTGAAGTTGATTTGTTTTTAGAAATGGGATCTCAGCTAGTTAGGAATCAAGATTTCTTGGCATGACGCAGGAATTTAAATGATGCCCATAGTAGAATGGTTGGGTTTGAATGACGAGAAACTTAAATATGGGTTATGACTATTTTAAGAGCATAGTAAATTCCCTCACTTTGTTTAATATTTCTGAGCTGGCTTTCTCTAAAAAGTGGACTTGAAGAATGAAGATCTTGAAGTTGATTTGTTTTTAGAAATGGGATCTCAGCTAGTTAGGAATCAAGATTTCTTGGCATGACGCAGGAATTTAAACGGTACCCACAGTAGAATGGTTGGGTTTGAATGACGAGAAACTTAAATATGGGTTATGACTATTTTAAGATTTTAAGAGCATAGTAAATTCCCTCACTTTGTTTAATATTTCTGAGCTGGCTTTCTCTAAAAAGTGGACTTGAAGAATGGAGACATGAAGTTGATTTGTTTTTAGAAATGGGATCTCAGCTAGTTAGGAATCAAGATTTCTTGGCATGACGCAGGAATTTAAATGATGCCCATAGTAGAACGGTTGGGTTTGAATGACGAGAAACTTAAATATGGGTTATGACTATTTTAAGAGCATAGTAAATTCCCTCACTTCGTTTAATATTTCTGAGCTGGCTTTCTCTAAAAAGTGGACTTGAAGAATGGAGACCTTGAAGTTGATTTGTTTTCAGAAATGGGATCTCAGATAGTTAGGAATCAAGATTTCTTGGCATGATGCAGGAATTTAAACGGTGCCCATAGTAGAATGGTTGGGTTTGAATGACAAGAAACTTAAATATGGGTTATGACTATTTTAAGAGCATAGTAAATTCCCTCACTTTGTTTAATATTTCTGAGCTGGCTTTCTCTAAAAAGTGGACTTGAAGAATGAAGATCTTGAAGTTGATTTGTTTTTAGAAATGGGATCTCAGCTAGTTAGGAATCAAGATTTCTTGGCATGACGCAGGAATTTAAACGGTACCCACAGTAGAATGGTTGGGTTTGAATGACGAGAAACTTAAATATGGGTTATGACTATTTTAAGATTTTAAGAGCATAGTAAATTCCCTCACTTTGTTTAATATTTCTGAGCTGGCTTTCTCTAAAAAGTGGACTTGAAGAATGGAGACATGAAGTTGATTTGTTTTTAGAAATGGGATCTCAGCTAGTTAGGAATCAAGATTTCTTGGCATGACGCAGGAATTTAAATGATGCCCATAGTAGAACGGTTGGGTTTGAATGACGAGAAACTTAAATATGGGTTATGACTATTTTAAGAGCATAGTAAATTCCCTCACTTCGTTTAATATTTCTGAGCTGGCTTTCTCTAAAAAGTGGACTTGAAGAATGGAGACCTTGAAGTTGATTTGTTTTCAGAAATGGGATCTCAGATAGTTAGGAATCAAGATTTCTTGGCATGATGCAGGAATTTAAACGGTGCCCATAGTAGAATGGTTGGGTTTGAATGACAAAAAACTTAAATATGGGTTATGACTATTTTAAGAGCATAGTAAATTCCCTCACTTTGTTTAATATTTCTGAGCTGGCTTTCTCTAAAAAGTGGACTTGAAGAATGGAGATCTTGAAGTTGATTTGTTTTTAGAAATGGGATCTCAGCTAGTTAGGAATCAAGATTTCTTGGCATGACGCAGGAATTTAAACGGTGCCCACAGTAGAATGGTTGGGTTTGAATGATGAGAAACTTAAATATGGGTTATGACTATTTTAAGAGCATAGTAAATTTACTCACTTTGTTTAATATTTCTGAGCTGGCTTTCTCTAAAAAGTGGACTTGAAGAATGGAGACCTTGAAGTTGATTTGTTTTTAGAAATGGGATCTCAGCTAGTTAGGAATCAAGATTTCTTGGCATGACGCAGGAATTTAAATGATGCCCATAGTAGAATGGTTGGGTTTGAATGACGAGAAACTTAAATATGGGTTATGACTATTTTAAGAGCATAGTAAATTCCCTCACTTTGTTTAATATTTCTGAGCTGGCTTTCTCTAAAAAGTGGACTTGAAGAATGGAGATCTTGAAGTTGATTTGTTTTTAGAAATGGGATCTCAGCTAGTTAGGAATCAAGATTTCGTGGCATGACGCAGGAATTTAAACGGTGCCCATAGTAGAATGGTTGGGTTTGAATGACGAGAAACTTAAATATGGGTTATGACTATTTTAAGAGCATAGTAAATTCCCTCACTTTGTTTAATATTTCTGAGCTGGCTTTCTCTAAAAAGTGGACTTGAAGAATGGAGATCTTGAAGTTGATTTGTTTTTAGAAATGGGATCTCAGCTAGTTAGGAATCAAGATTTCTTGGCATGACGCAGGAATTTAAACGGTGCCCACAGTAGAATGGTTGGGTTTGAATGATGAGAAACTTAAATATGGGTTATGACTATTTTAAGAGCATAGTAAATTCCCTCACTTTGTTTAATATTTCTGAGCTGGCTTTCTCTAAAAAGTGGACTTGAAGAATGGAGATCTTGAAGTTGATTTGTTTTTAGAAATGGGATCTCAGCTAGTTAGGAATCAAGATTTCGTGGCATGACGCAGGAATTTAAACGGTGCCCATAGTAGAATGGTTGGGTTTGAATGACGAGAAACTTAAATATGGGTTATGACTATTTTAAGATTTTAAGAGCATAGTAAATTCCCTCACTTTGTTTAATATTTCTGAGCTGGCTTTCTCTAAAAAGTGGACTTGAAGAATGGAGATCTTAAAGTTGATTTGTTTTTAGAAATGGGATCTCAGCTAGTTAGGAATCAAGATTTCTTGGCATGACGCAGGAATTTAAACGGTGCCCATAGTAGAATGGTTGGGTTTGAATGACAAGAAACTTAAATATGGGTTATGACTATTTTAAGAGCATAGTAAATTCCCTCACTTTGTTTAATATTTCTGAGCTGGCTTTCTCTAAAAAGTGGACTTGAAGAATGGAGATCTTGAAGTTGATTTGTTTTTAGAAATGGGATCTCAGCTAGTTAGGAATCAAGATTTCTTGGCATGATGCAGGAATTTAAACGGTGCCCATAGTAGAATGGTTGGGTTTGAATGACGAGAAACTTAAATATGGGTTATGACTATTTTAAGAGCATAGTAAATTCCCTCACTTTGTTTAATATTTCTGAGCTGGCTTTCTCTAAAAAGTGGACTTGAAGAATGGAGATCTTGAAGTTGATTTGTTTTTAGAAATGGGATCTCAGCTAGTTAGGAATCAAGATTTCTTGGCATGACGCAGGAATTTAAACGGTGCCCATAGTAGAATGGTTGGGTTTGAATGACGAGAAACTTAAATATGGGTTATGACTATTTTAAGAGCATAGTAAATTCCCTCACTTTGTTTAATATTTCTGAGCTGGCTTTCTCTAAAAAGTGGACTTGAAGAATGGAGATCTTGAAGTTGATTTGTTTTTAGAAATGGGATCTCAGCTAGTTAGGAATCAAGATTTCTTGGCATGACGCAGGAATTTAAACGGTGCCCATAGTAGAATGGTTGGGTTTGAATGACGAGAAACTTAAATATGGGTTATGACTATTTTAAGAGCATAGTAAATTCCCTCACTTTGTTTAATATTTCTGAGCTGGCTTTCTCTAAAAAGTGGACTTGAAGAATGGAGACCTTGAAGTTGATTTGTTTTTAGAAATGGGATCTCAACTAGTTAGGAATCAAGATTTCTTGGCATGACGCAGGAATTTAAATGGTGCCCATAGTAGAATGGTTGGGTTTGAATGACGAGAAACTTAAATATGGGTTATGACTATTTTAAGAGCATAGTAAATTCCCTCACTTTGTTTAATATTTCTGAGCTGGCTTTCTCTAAAAAGTGGACTTGAAGAATGGAGATCTTGAAGTTGATTTGTTTTTAGAAATGGGATCTCAGCTAGTTAGGAATCAAGATTTCTTGGCATGACGCAGGAATTTAAACGGTGCCCATAGTAGAATGGTTGGGTTTGAATGACGAGAAACTTAAATATGGGTTATGAATATTTTAAGAGCATAGTAAATTCCCTCACTTTGTTTAATATTTCTGAGCTGGCTTTCTCTAAAAAGTGGACTTGAAGAATGGAGATCTTAAAGTTGATTTGTTTTTAGAAATGGGATCTCAGCTAGTTAGGAATCAAGATTTCTTGGCATGACGCAGGAATTTAAACGGTGCCCATAGTAGAATGGTTGGGTTTGAAAGACGAGAAACTTAAATATGGGTTATGACTATTTTAAGAGCATAGTAAATTCCCTCACTTTGTTTAATATTTCTGAGCTGGCTTTCTCTAAAAAGTGGACTTGAAGAATGGAGATCTTGAAGTTGATTTGTTTTTAGAAATGGGATCTCAGCTAGTTAGGAATCAAGATTTCTTGGCATGACACAGGAATTTAAACGGTGCCCATAGTAGAATGGTTGGGTTTGAATGACGAGAAACTTAAATATGGGTTATGACTATTTTAAGAGCATAGTAAATTCCCTCACTTTGTTTAATATTTCTGAGCTGGCTTTCTCTAAAAAGTGGACTTGAAGAATGGAGACCTTGAAGTTGATTTGTTTTCAGAAATGGGATCTCAGCTAGTTAGGAATCAAGATTTCTTGGCATGATGCAGGAATTTAAACGGTGCCCATAGTAGAATGGTTGGGTTTGAATGACGAGAAACTTAAATATGGGTTATGACTATTTTAAGAGCATAGTAAATTCCCTCACTTTGTTTAATATTTCTGAGCTGGATTTCTCTAAAAAGTGGACTTGAAGAATGGAGATCTTGAAGTTGATTTGTTTTTAGAAATGGGACCTCAGCTAGTTAGGAATCAAGATTTCTTGGCATGACGCAGGAATTTAAACGGTGCCCATAGTAGAATGGTTGGGTTTGAATGATGAGAAACTTAAATATGGGTTATGACTATTTTAAGAGCATAGTAAATTCCCTCACTTTGTTTAATATTTCTGAGCTGGCTTTCTCTAAAAAGTGGACTTGAAGGATGGAGATCTTGAAGTTGATTTGTTTTTAGAAATGGGATCTCAGCTAGTTAGGAATCAAGATTTCTTGGCATGACGCAGGAATTTAAATGGTGCCCATAGTAGAATGGTTGGGTTTGAATGACGAGAAACTTAAATATGGGTTATGACTATTTTAAGAGCATACTAAATTCCCTCACTTTGTTTAATATTTCTGAGCTGGCTTTCTCTAAAAAGTGGACTTGAAGAATGGAGATCTAAAAGTTGATTTGTTTTTAGAAATGGGATCTCAGCTAGTTAGGAATCAAGATTTCTTGGCATGACGCAGGAATTTAAACGGTGCCCATAGTAGAATGGTTGGGTTTGAATGACGAGAAACTTAAATATGGGTTATGACTATTTTAAGAGCATAGTAAATTCCCTCACTTTGTTTAATATTTCTGAGCTGGCTTTCTCTAAAAAGTGGACTTGAAGAATGGAGATCTTGAAGTTGATTTGTTTTTAGAAATGGGATCTCAGCTAGTTAGGAATCAAGATTTCTTGGCATGACGCAGGAATTTAAACGGTGCCCACAGTAGAATGGTTGGGTTTGAATGATGAGAAACTTAAATATGGGTTATGACTATTTTAAGAGCATAGTAAATTAACTCACTTTGTTTAATATTTCTGAGCTGGCTTTCTCTAAAAAGTGGACTTGAAGAATGGAGACCTTGAAGTTGATTTGTTTTTAGAAATGGGATCTCAGCTAGTTAGGAATCAAGATTTCTTGGCATGACGCAGGAATTTAAATGATGCCCATAGTAGAATGGTTGGGTTTGAATGACGAGAAACTTAAATATGGGTTATGACTATTTTAAGAGCATAGTAAATTCCCTCACTTTGTTTAATATTTCTGAGCTGGCTTTCTCTAAAAAGTGGACTTGAAGAATGGAGATCTTGAAGTTGATTTGTTTTTAGAAATGGGATCTCAGCTAGTTAGGAATCAAGATTTCGTGGCATGACGCAGGAATTTAAACGGTGCCCATAGTAGAATGGTTGGGTTTGAATGACGAGAAACTTAAATATGGGTTATGACTATTTTAAGAGCATAGTAAATTCCCTCACTTTGTTTAATATTTCTGAGCTGGCTTTCTCTAAAAAGTGGACTTGAAGAATGGAGATCTTGAAGTTGATTTGTTTTTAGAAATGGGATCTCAGCTAGTTAGGAATCAAGATTTCTTGGCATGACGCAGGAATTTAAACGGTGCCCACAGTAGAATGGTTGGGTTTGAATGATGAGAAACTTAAATATGGGTTATGACTATTTTAAGAGCATAGTAAATTAACTCACTTTGTTTAATATTTCTGAGCTGGCTTTCTCTAAAAAGTGGACTTGAAGAATGGAGACCTTGAAGTTGATTTGTTTTTAGAAATGGGATCTCAGCTAGTTAGGAATCAAGATTTCTTGGCATGACGCAGGAATTTAAACGGTGCCCATAGTAGAATGGTTGGGTTTGAATGACGAGAAACTTAAATATGGGTTATGACTATTTTAAGAGCATAGTAAATTCCCTCACTTTGTTTAATATTTCTGAGCTGGCTTTCTCTAAAAAGTGGACTTGAAGAATGGAGATCTTGAAGTTGATTTGTTTTTAGAAATGGGATCTCAGCTAGTTAGGAATCAAGATTTCTTGGCATGACGCAGGAATTTAAACGGTGCCCATAGTAGAATGGTTGGGTTTGAATGACGAGAAACTTAAATATGGGTTATGACTATTTTAAGAGCATAGTAAATTCCCTCACTTTGTTTAATATTTCTGAGCTGGCTTTCTCTAAAAAGTGGACTTGAAGAATGGAGACCTTGAAGTTGATTTGTTTTCAGAAATGGGATCTCAGCTAGTTAGGAATCAAGATTTCTTGGCATGATGCAGGAATTTAAACGGTGCCCATAGTAGAATGGTTGGGTTTGAATGACGAGAAACTTAAATATGGGTTATGACTATTTTAAGAGCATAGTAAATTCCCTCACTTTGTTTAATATTTCTGAGCTGGCTTTCTCTAAAAAGTGGACTTGAAGAATGGAGATCTTGAAGTTGATTTGTTTTTAGAAATGGGATCTCAGCTAGTTAGGAATCAAGATTTCTTGGCATGACGCAGGAATTTAAACGGTGCCCACAGTAGAATGGTTGGGTTTGAATGATGAGAAACTTAAATATGGGTTATGACTATTTTAAGAGCATAGTAAATTAACTCACTTTGTTTAATATTTCTGAGCTGGCTTTCTCTAAAAAGTGGACTTGAAGAATGGAGACCTTGAAGTTGATTTGTTTTTAGAAATGGGATCTCAGCTAGTTAGGAATCAAGATTTCTTGGCATGACGCAGGAATTTAAATGATGCCCATAGTAGAATGGTTGGGTTTGAATGACGAGAAACTTAAATATGGGTTATGACTATTTTAAGAGCATAGTAAATTCCCTCACTTTGTTTAATATTTCTGAGCTGGCTTTCTCTAAAAAGTGGACTTGAAGAATGGAGATCTTGAAGTTGATTTGTTTTTAGAAATGGGATCTCAGCTAGTTAGGAATCAAGATTTCGTGGCATGACGCAGGAATTTAAACGGTGCCCATAGTAGAATGGTTGGGTTTGAATGACGAGAAACTTAAATATGGGTTATGACTATTTTAAGATTTTAAGAGCATAGTAAATTCCCTCACTTTGTTTAATATTTCTGAGCTGGCTTTCTCTAAAAAGTGGACTTGAAGAATGGAGATCTTAAAGTTGATTTGTTTTTAGAAATGGGATCTCAGCTAGTTAGGAATCAAGATTTCTTGGCATGACGCAGGAATTTAAACGGTGCCCATAGTAGAATGGTTGGGTTTGAATGACGAGAAACTTAAATATGGGTTATGACTATTTTAAGAGCATAGTAAATTCCCTCACTTTGTTTAATATTTCTGAGCTGGCTTTCTCTAAAAAGTGGACTTGAAGAATGGAGATCTTGAAGTTGATTTGTTTTTAGAAATGGGATCTCAGCTAGTTAGGAATCAAGATTTCTTGGCATGACGCAGGAATTTAAACGGTGCCCATAGTAGAATGGTTGGGTTTGAATGACGAGAAACTTAAATATGGGTTATGACTATTTTAAGAGCATAGTAAATTCCCTCACTTTGTTTAATATTTCTGAGCTGGCTTTCTCTAAAAAGTGGACTTGAAGAATGGAGACCTTGAAGTTGATTTGTTTTCAGAAATGGGATCTCAGCTAGTTAGGAATCAAGATTTCTTGGCATGATGCAGGAATTTAAACGGTGCCCATAGTAGAATGGTTGGGTTTGAATGACGAGAAACTTAAATATGGGTTATGACTATTTTAAGAGCATAGTAAATTCCCTCACTTTGTTTAATATTTCTGAGCTGGCTTTCTCTAAAAAGTGGACTTGAAGAATGGAGATCTTGAAGTTGATTTGTTTTTAGAAATGGGATCTCAGCTAGTTAGGAATCAAGATTTCTTGGCATGACGCAGGAATTTAAACGGTGCCCACAGTAGAATGGTTGGGTTTGAATGATGAGAAACTTAAATATGGGTTATGACTATTTTAAGAGCATAGTAAATTAACTCACTTTGTTTAATATTTCTGAGCTGGCTTTCTCTAAAAAGTGGACTTGAAGAATGGAGACCTTGAAGTTGATTTGTTTTTAGAAATGGGATCTCAGCTAGTTAGGAATCAAGATTTCTTGGCATGACGCAGGAATTTAAATGATGCCCATAGTAGAATGGTTGGGTTTGAATGACGAGAAACTTAAATATGGGTTATGACTATTTTAAGAGCATAGTAAATTCCCTCACTTTGTTTAATATTTCTGAGCTGGCTTTCTCTAAAAAGTGGACTTGAAGAATGGAGATCTTGAAGTTGATTTGTTTTTAGAAATGGGATCTCAGCTAGTTAGGAATCAAGATTTCGTGGCATGACGCAGGAATTTAAACGGTGCCCATAGTAGAATGGTTGGGTTTGAATGACGAGAAACTTAAATATGGGTTATGACTATTTTAAGATTTTAAGAGCATAGTAAATTCCCTCACTTTGTTTAATATTTCTGAGCTGGCTTTCTCTAAAAAGTGGACTTGAAGAATGGAGATCTTAAAGTTGATTTGTTTTTAGAAATGGGATCTCAGCTAGTTAGGAATCAAGATTTCTTGGCATGACGCAGGAATTTAAACGGTGCCCATAGTAGAATGGTTGGGTTTGAATGACAAGAAACTTAAATATGGGTTATGACTATTTTAAGAGCATAGTAAATTCCCTCACTTTGTTTAATATTTCTGAGCTGGCTTTCTCTAAAAAGTGGACTTGAAGAATGGAGATCTTGAAGTTGATTTGTTTTTAGAAATGGGACCTCAGCTAGTTAGGAATCAAGATTTCTTGGCATGACGCAGGAATTTAAACGGTGCCCATAGTAGAATGGTTGGGTTTGAATGACAAAAAACTTAAATATGGGTTATGACTATTTTAAGAGCATAGTAAATTCCCTCACTTTGTTTAATATTTCTGAGCTGGCTTTCTCTAAAAAGTGGACTTGAAGAATGGAGATCTTGAAGTTGATTTGTTTTTAGAAATGGGATCTCAGCTAGTTAGGAATCAAGATTTCTTGGCATGACGCAGGAATTTAAACGGTGCCCACAGTAGAATGGTTGGGTTTGAATGATGAGAAACTTAAATATGGGTTATGACTATTTTAAGAGCATAGTAAATTTACTCACTTTGTTTAATATTTCTGAGCTGGCTTTCTCTAAAAAGTGGACTTGAAGAATGGAGACCTTGAAGTTGATTTGTTTTTAGAAATGGGATCTCAGCTAGTTAGGAATCAAGATTTCTTGGCATGACGCAGGAATTTAAATGATGCCCATAGTAGAATGGTTGGGTTTGAATGACGAGAAACTTAAATATGGGTTATGACTATTTTAAGAGCATAGTAAATTCCCTCACTTTGTTTAATATTTCTGAGCTGGCTTTCTCTAAAAAGTGGACTTGAAGAATGGAGATCTTGAAGTTGATTTGTTTTTAGAAATGGGATCTCAGCTAGTTAGGAATCAAGATTTCGTGGCATGACGCAGGAATTTAAACGGTGCCCATAGTAGAATGGTTGGGTTTGAATGACGAGAAACTTAAATATGGGTTATGACTATTTTAAGAGCATAGTAAATTCCCTCACTTTGTTTAATATTTCTGAGCTGGCTTTCTCTAAAAAGTGGACTTGAAGAATGGAGATCTTAAAGTTGATTTGTTTTTAGAAATGGGATCTCAGCTAGTTAGGAATCAAGATTTCTTGGCATGACGCAGGAATTTAAACGGTGCCCATAGTAGAATGGTTGGGTTTGAATGACAAGAAACTTAAATATGGGTTATGACTATTTTAAGAGCATAGTAAATTCCCTCACTTTGTTTAATATTTCTGAGCTGGCTTTCTCTAAAAAGTGGACTTGAAGAATGGAGATCTTGAAGTTGATTTGTTTTTAGAAATGGGACCTCAGCTAGTTAGGAATCAAGATTTCTTGGCATGACGCAGGAATTTAAACGGTGCCCATAGTAGAATGGTTGGGTTTGAATGACAAAAAACTTAAATATGGGTTATGACTATTTTAAGAGCATAGTAAATTCCCTCACTTTGTTTAATATTTCTGAGCTGGCTTTCTCTAAAAAGTGGACTTGAAGAATGGAGATCTTGAAGTTGATTTGTTTTTAGAAATGGGATCTCAGCTAGTTAGGAATCAAGATTTCTTGGCATGACGCAGGAATTTAAACGGTGCCCACAGTAGAATGGTTGGGTTTGAATGATGAGAAACTTAAATATGGGTTATGACTATTTTAAGAGCATAGTAAATTTACTCACTTTGTTTAATATTTCTGAGCTGGCTTTCTCTAAAAAGTGGACTTGAAGAATGGAGACCTTGAAGTTGATTTGTTTTTAGAAATGGGATCTCAGCTAGTTAGGAATCAAGATTTCTTGGCATGACGCAGGAATTTAAATGATGCCCATAGTAGAATGGTTGGGTTTGAATGACGAGAAACTTAAATATGGGTTATGACTATTTTAAGAGCATAGTAAATTCCCTCACTTTGTTTAATATTTCTGAGCTGGCTTTCTCTAAAAAGTGGACTTGAAGAATGGAGATCTTGAAGTTGATTTGTTTTTAGAAATGGGATCTCAGCTAGTTAGGAATCAAGATTTAGTGGCATGACGCAGGAATTTAAACGGTGCCCATAGTAGAATGGTTGGGTTTGAATGACGAGAAACTTAAATATGGGTTATGACTATTTTAAGAGCATAGTAAATTCCCTCACTTTGTTTAATATTTCTGAGCTGGCTTTCTCTAAAAAGTGGACTTGAAGAATGGAGATCTTGAAGTTGATTTGTTTTTAGAAATGGGATCTCAGCTAGTTAGGAATCAAGATTTCTTGGCATGACGCAGGAATTTAAACGGTGCCCACAGTAGAATGGTTGGGTTTGAATGATGAGAAACTTAAATATGGGTTATGACTATTTTAAGAGCATAGTAAATTAACTCACTTTGTTTAATATTTCTGAGCTGGCTTTCTCTAAAAAGTGGACTTGAAGAATGGAGACCTTGAAGTTGATTTGTTTTTAGAAATGGGATCTCAGCTAGTTAGGAATCAAGATTTCTTGGCATGACGCAGGAATTTAAATGATGCCCATAGTAGAATGGTTGGGTTTGAATGACGAGAAACTTAAATATGGGTTATGACTATTTTAAGAGCATAGTAAATTCCCTCACTTTGTTTAATATTTCTGAGCTGGCTTTCTCTAAAAAGTGGACTTGAAGAATGGAGATCTTGAAGTTGATTTGTTTTTAGAAATGGGATCTCAGCTAGTTAGGAATCAAGATTTCGTGGCATGACGCAGGAATTTAAACGGTGCCCATAGTAGAATGGTTGGGTTTGAATGACGAGAAACTTAAATATGGGTTATGACTATTTTAAGATTTTAAGAGCATAGTAAATTCCCTCACTTTGTTTAATATTTCTGAGCTGGCTTTCTCTAAAAAGTGGACTTGAAGAATGGAGATCTTAAAGTTGATTTGTTTTTAGAAATGGGATCTCAGCTAGTTAGGAATCAAGATTTCTTGGCATGACGCAGGAATTTAAACGGTGCCCATAGTAGAATGGTTGGGTTTGAATGACAAGAAACTTAAATATGGGTTATGACTATTTTAAGAGCATAGTAAATTCCCTCACTTTGTTTAATATTTCTGAGCTGGCTTTCTCTAAAAAGTGGACTTGAAGAATGGAGATCTTGAAGTTGATTTGTTTTTAGAAATGGGACCTCAGCTAGTTAGGAATCAAGATTTCTTGGCATGACGCAGGAATTTAAACGGTGCCCATAGTAGAATGGTTGGGTTTGAATGACAAAAAACTTAAATATGGGTTATGACTATTTTAAGAGCATAGTAAATTCCCTCACTTTGTTTAATATTTCTGAGCTGGCTTTCTCTAAAAAGTGGACTTGAAGAATGGAGATCTTGAAGTTGATTTGTTTTTAGAAATGGGATCTCAGCTAGTTAGGAATCAAGATTTCTTGGCATGACGCAGGAATTTAAACGGTGCCCACAGTAGAATGGTTGGGTTTGAATGATGAGAAACTTAAATATGGGTTATGACTATTTTAAGAGCATAGTAAATTTACTCACTTTGTTTAATATTTCTGAGCTGGCTTTCTCTAAAAAGTGGACTTGAAGAATGGAGACCTTGAAGTTGATTTGTTTTTAGAAATGGGATCTCAGCTAGTTAGGAATCAAGATTTCTTGGCATGACGCAGGAATTTAAATGATGCCCATAGTAGAATGGTTGGGTTTGAATGACGAGAAACTTAAATATGGGTTATGACTATTTTAAGAGCATAGTAAATTCCCTCACTTTGTTTAATATTTCTGAGCTGGCTTTCTCTAAAAAGTGGACTTGAAGAATGGAGACATGAAGTTGATTTGTTTTTAGAAATGGGATCTCAGCTAGTTAGGAATCAAGATTTCTTGGCATGACGCAGGAATTTAAATGATGCCCATAGTAGAACGGTTGGGTTTGAATGACGAGAAACTTAAATATGGGTTATGACTATTTTAAGAGCATAGTAAAATCCCTCACTTTGTTTAATATTTCTGAGCTGGCTTTCTCTAAAAAGTGGACTTGAAGAATGGAGACCTTGAAGTTGATTTGTTTTCAGAAATGGGATCTCAGCTAGTTAGGAATCAAGATTTCTTGGCATGATGCAGGAATTTAAACGGTGCCCATAGTAGAATGGTTGGGTTTGAATGACAAGAAACTTAAATATGGGTTATGACTATTTTAAGAGCATAGTAAATTCCCTCACTTTGTTTAATATTTCTGAGCTGGCTTTCTCTAAAAAGTGGACTTGAAGAATGGAGATCTTGAAGTTGATTTGTTTTTAGAAATGGGACCTCAGCTAGTTAGGAATCAAGATTTCTTGGCATGACGCAGGAATTTAAACGGTGCCCATAGTAGAATGGTTGGGTTTGAATGACAAAAAACTTAAATATGGGTTATGACTATTTTAAGAGCATAGTAAATTCCCTCACTTTGTTTAATATTTCTGAGCTGGCTTTCTCTAAAAAGTGGACTTGAAGAATGGAGATCTTGAAGTTGATTTGTTTTTAGAAATGGGATCTCAGCTAGTTAGGAATCAAGATTTCTTGGCATGACGCAGGAATTTAAACGGTGCCCACAGTAGAATGGTTGGGTTTGAATGATGAGAAACTTAAATATGGGTTATGACTATTTTAAGAGCATAGTAAATTAACTCACTTTGTTTAATATTTCTGAGCTGGCTTTCTCTAAAAAGTGGACTTGAAGAATGGAGACCTTGAAGTTGATTTGTTTTTAGAAATGGGATCTCAGCTAGTTAGGAATCAAGATTTCTTGGCATGACGCAGGAATTTAAATGATGCCCATAGTAGAATGGTTGGGTTTGAATGACGAGAAACTTAAATATGGGTTATGACTATTTTAAGAGCATAGTAAATTCCCTCACTTTGTTTAATATTTCTGAGCTGGCTTTCTCTAAAAAGTGGACTTGAAGAATGAAGATCTTGAAGTTGATTTGTTTTTAGAAATGGGATCTCAGCTAGTTAGGAATCAAGATTTCTTGGCATGACGCAGGAATTTAAACGGTACCCACAGTAGAATGGTTGGGTTTGAATGACGAGAAACTTAAATATGGGTTATGACTATTTTAAGATTTTAAGAGCATAGTAAATTCCCTCACTTTGTTTAATATTTCTGAGCTGGCTTTCTCTAAAAAGTGGACTTGAAGAATGGAGACATGAAGTTGATTTGTTTTTAGAAATGGGATCTCAGCTAGTTAGGAATCAAGATTTCTTGGCATGACGCAGGAATTTAAATGATGCCCATAGTAGAACGGTTGGGTTTGAATGACGAGAAACTTAAATATGGGTTATGACTATTTTAAGAGCATAGTAAATTCCCTCACTTCGTTTAATATTTCTGAGCTGGCTTTCTCTAAAAAGTGGACTTGAAGAATGGAGACCTTGAAGTTGATTTGTTTTCAGAAATGGGATCTCAGATAGTTAGGAATCAAGATTTCTTGGCATGATGCAGGAATTTAAACGGTGCCCATAGTAGAATGGTTGGGTTTGAATGACAAGAAACTTAAATATGGGTTATGACTATTTTAAGAGCATAGTAAATTCCCTCACTTTGTTTAATATTTCTGAGCTGGCTTTCTCTAAAAAGTGGACTTGAAGAATGAAGATCTTGAAGTTGATTTGTTTTTAGAAATGGGATCTCAGCTAGTTAGGAATCAAGATTTCTTGGCATGACGCAGGAATTTAAACGGTACCCACAGTAGAATGGTTGGGTTTGAATGACGAGAAACTTAAATATGGGTTATGACTATTTTAAGATTTTAAGAGCATAGTAAATTCCCTCACTTTGTTTAATATTTCTGAGCTGGCTTTCTCTAAAAAGTGGACTTGAAGAATGGAGACATGAAGTTGATTTGTTTTTAGAAATGGGATCTCAGCTAGTTAGGAATCAAGATTTCTTGGCATGACGCAGGAATTTAAATGATGCCCATAGTAGAACGGTTGGGTTTGAATGACGAGAAACTTAAATATGGGTTATGACTATTTTAAGAGCATAGTAAATTCCCTCACTTCGTTTAATATTTCTGAGCTGGCTTTCTCTAAAAAGTGGACTTGAAGAATGGAGACCTTGAAGTTGATTTGTTTTCAGAAATGGGATCTCAGATAGTTAGGAATCAAGATTTCTTGGCATGATGCAGGAATTTAAACGGTGCCCATAGTAGAATGGTTGGGTTTGAATGACAAGAAACTTAAATATGGGTTATGACTATTTTAAGAGCATAGTAAATTCCCTCACTTTGTTTAATATTTCTGAGCTGGCTTTCTCTAAAAAGTGGACTTGAAGAATGGAGATCTTGAAGTTGATTTGTTTTTAGAAATGGGACCTCAGCTAGTTAGGAATCAAGATTTCTTGGCATGACGCAGGAATTTAAACGGTGCCCATAGTAGAATGGTTGGGTTTGAATGACAAAAAACTTAAATATGGGTTATGACTATTTTAAGAGCATAGTAAATTCCCTCACTTTGTTTAATATTTCTGAGCTGGCTTTCTCTAAAAAGTGGACTTGAAGAATGGAGATCTTGAAGTTGATTTGTTTTTAGAAATGGGATCTCAGCTAGTTAGGAATCAAGATTTCTTGGCATGACGCAGGAATTTAAACGGTGCCCACAGTAGAATGGTTGGGTTTGAATGATGAGAAACTTAAATATGGGTTATGACTATTTTAAGAGCATAGTAAATTTACTCACTTTGTTTAATATTTCTGAGCTGGCTTTCTCTAAAAAGTGGACTTGAAGAATGGAGACCTTGAAGTTGATTTGTTTTTAGAAATGGGATCTCAGCTAGTTAGGAATCAAGATTTCTTGGCATGACGCAGGAATTTAAATGATGCCCATAGTAGAATGGTTGGGTTTGAATGACGAGAAACTTAAATATGGGTTATGACTATTTTAAGAGCATAGTAAATTCCCTCACTTTGTTTAATATTTCTGAGCTGGCTTTCTCTAAAAAGTGGACTTGAAGAATGGAGATCTTGAAGTTGATTTGTTTTTAGAAATGGGATCTCAGCTAGTTAGGAATCAAGATTTCGTGGCATGACGCAGGAATTTAAACGGTGCCCATAGTAGAATGGTTGGGTTTGAATGACGAGAAACTTAAATATGGGTTATGACTATTTTAAGAGCATAGTAAATTCCCTCACTTTGTTTAATATTTCTGAGCTGGCTTTCTCTAAAAAGTGGACTTGAAGAATGGAGATCTTGAAGTTGATTTGTTTTTAGAAATGGGATCTCAGCTAGTTAGGAATCAAGATTTCTTGGCATGACGCAGGAATTTAAACGGTGCCCACAGTAGAATGGTTGGGTTTGAATGATGAGAAACTTAAATATGGGTTATGACTATTTTAAGAGCATAGTAAATTAACTCACTTTGTTTAATATTTCTGAGCTGGCTTTCTCTAAAAAGTGGACTTGAAGAATGGAGACCTTGAAGTTGATTTGTTTTTAGAAATGGGATCTCAGCTAGTTAGGAATCAAGATTTCTTGGCATGACGCAGGAATTTAAATGATGCCCATAGTAGAATGGTTGGGTTTGAATGACGAGAAACTTAAATATGGGTTATGACTATTTTAAGAGCATAGTAAATTCCCTCACTTTGTTTAATATTTCTGAGCTGGCTTTCTCTAAAAAGTGGACTTGAAGAATGGAGATCTTGAAGTTGATTTGTTTTTAGAAATGGGATCTCAGCTAGTTAGGAATCAAGATTTCGTGGCATGACGCAGGAATTTAAACGGTGCCCATAGTAGAATGGTTGGGTTTGAATGACGAGAAACTTAAATATGGGTTATGACTATTTTAAGATTTTAAGAGCATAGTAAATTCCCTCACTTTGTTTAATATTTCTGAGCTGGCTTTCTCTAAAAAGTGGACTTGAAGAATGGAGATCTTAAAGTTGATTTGTTTTTAGAAATGGGATCTCAGCTAGTTAGGAATCAAGATTTCTTGGCATGACGCAGGAATTTAAACGGTGCCCATAGTAGAATGGTTGGGTTTGAATGACAAGAAACTTAAATATGGGTTATGACTATTTTAAGAGCATAGTAAATTCCCTCACTTTGTTTAATATTTCTGAGCTGGCTTTCTCTAAAAAGTGGACTTGAAGAATGGAGATCTTGAAGTTGATTTGTTTTTAGAAATGGGACCTCAGCTAGTTAGGAATCAAGATTTCTTGGCATGACGCAGGAATTTAAACGGTGCCCATAGTAGAATGGTTGGGTTTGAATGACAAAAAACTTAAATATGGGTTATGACTATTTTAAGAGCATAGTAAATTCCCTCACTTTGTTTAATATTTCTGAGCTGGCTTTCTCTAAAAAGTGGACTTGAAGAATGGAGATCTTGAAGTTGATTTGTTTTTAGAAATGGGATCTCAGCTAGTTAGGAATCAAGATTTCTTGGCATGACGCAGGAATTTAAACGGTGCCCACAGTAGAATGGTTGGGTTTGAATGATGAGAAACTTAAATATGGGTTATGACTATTTTAAGAGCATAGTAAATTTACTCACTTTGTTTAATATTTCTGAGCTGGCTTTCTCTAAAAAGTGGACTTGAAGAATGGAGACCTTGAAGTTGATTTGTTTTTAGAAATGGGATCTCAGCTAGTTAGGAATCAAGATTTCTTGGCATGACGCAGGAATTTAAATGATGCCCATAGTAGAATGGTTGGGTTTGAATGACGAGAAACTTAAATATGGGTTATGACTATTTTAAGAGCATAGTAAATTCCCTCACTTTGTTTAATATTTCTGAGCTGGCTTTCTCTAAAAAGTGGACTTGAAGAATGGAGACATGAAGTTGATTTGTTTTTAGAAATGGGATCTCAGCTAGTTAGGAATCAAGATTTCTTGGCATGACGCAGGAATTTAAATGATGCCCATAGTAGAACGGTTGTGTTTGAATGACGAGAAACTTAAATATGGGTTATGACTATTTTAAGAGCATAGTAAAATCCCTCACTTTGTTTAATATTTCTGAGCTGGCTTTCTCTAAAAAGTGGACTTGAAGAATGGAGACCTTGAAGTTGATTTGTTTTCAGAAATGGGATCTCAGCTAGTTAGGAATCAAGATTTCTTGGCATGATGCAGGAATTTAAACGGTGCCCATAGTAGAATGGTTGGGTTTGAATGACAAGAAACTTAAATATGGGTTATGACTATTTTAAGAGCATAGTAAATTCCCTCACTTTGTTTAATATTTCTGAGCTGGCTTTCTCTAAAAAGTGGACTTGAAGAATGGAGATCTTGAAGTTGATTTGTTTTTAGAAATGGGACCTCAGCTAGTTAGGAATCAAGATTTCTTGGCATGACGCAGGAATTTAAACGGTGCCCATAGTAGAATGGTTGGGTTTGAATGACAAAAAACTTAAATATGGGTTATGACTATTTTAAGAGCATAGTAAATTCCCTCACTTTGTTTAATATTTCTGAGCTGGCTTTCTCTAAAAAGTGGACTTGAAGAATGGAGATCTTGAAGTTGATTTGTTTTTAGAAATGGGATCTCAGCTAGTTAGGAATCAAGATTTCTTGGCATGACGCAGGAATTTAAACGGTGCCCACAGTAGAATGGTTGGGTTTGAATGATGAGAAACTTAAATATGGGTTATGACTATTTTAAGAGCATAGTAAATTAACTCACTTTGTTTAATATTTCTGAGCTGGCTTTCTCTAAAAAGTGGACTTGAAGAATGGAGACCTTGAAGTTGATTTGTTTTTAGAAATGGGATCTCAGCTAGTTAGGAATCAAGATTTCTTGGCATGACGCAGGAATTTAAATGATGCCCATAGTAGAATGGTTGGGTTTGAATGACGAGAAACTTAAATATGGGTTATGACTATTTTAAGAGCATAGTAAATTCCCTCACTTTGTTTAATATTTCTGAGCTGGCTTTCTCTAAAAAGTGGACTTGAAGAATGAAGATCTTGAAGTTGATTTGTTTTTAGAAATGGGATCTCAGCTAGTTAGGAATCAAGATTTCTTGGCATGACGCAGGAATTTAAACGGTACCCACAGTAGAATGGTTGGGTTTGAATGACGAGAAACTTAAATATGGGTTATGACTATTTTAAGATTTTAAGAGCATAGTAAATTCCCTCACTTTGTTTAATATTTCTGAGCTGGCTTTCTCTAAAAAGTGGACTTGAAGAATGGAGACATGAAGTTGATTTGTTTTTAGAAATGGGATCTCAGCTAGTTAGGAATCAAGATTTCTTGGCATGACGCAGGAATTTAAATGATGCCCATAGTAGAACGGTTGGGTTTGAATGACGAGAAACTTAAATATGGGTTATGACTATTTTAAGAGCATAGTAAATTCCCTCACTTCGTTTAATATTTCTGAGCTGGCTTTCTCTAAAAAGTGGACTTGAAGAATGGAGACCTTGAAGTTGATTTGTTTTCAGAAATGGGATCTCAGATAGTTAGGAATCAAGATTTCTTGGCATGATGCAGGAATTTAAACGGTGCCCATAGTAGAATGGTTGGGTTTGAATGACAAGAAACTTAAATATGGGTTATGACTATTTTAAGAGCATAGTAAATTCCCTCACTTTGTTTAATATTTCTGAGCTGGCTTTCTCTAAAAAGTGGACTTGAAGAATGAAGATCTTGAAGTTGATTTGTTTTTAGAAATGGGATCTCAGCTAGTTAGGAATCAAGATTTCTTGGCATGACGCAGGAATTTAAACGGTACCCACAGTAGAATGGTTGGGTTTGAATGACGAGAAACTTAAATATGGGTTATGACTATTTTAAGATTTTAAGAGCATAGTAAATTCCCTCACTTTGTTTAATATTTCTGAGCTGGCTTTCTCTAAAAAGTGGACTTGAAGAATGGAGACATGAAGTTGATTTGTTTTTAGAAATGGGATCTCAGCTAGTTAGGAATCAAGATTTCTTGGCATGACGCAGGAATTTAAATGATGCCCATAGTAGAACGGTTGGGTTTGAATGACGAGAAACTTAAATATGGGTTATGACTATTTTAAGAGCATAGTAAATTCCCTCACTTCGTTTAATATTTCTGAGCTGGCTTTCTCTAAAAAGTGGACTTGAAGAATGGAGACCTTGAAGTTGATTTGTTTTCAGAAATGGGATCTCAGATAGTTAGGAATCAAGATTTCTTGGCATGATGCAGGAATTTAAACGGTGCCCATAGTAGAATGGTTGGGTTTGAATGACAAAAAACTTAAATATGGGTTATGACTATTTTAAGAGCATAGTAAATTCCCTCACTTTGTTTAATATTTCTGAGCTGGCTTTCTCTAAAAAGTGGACTTGAAGAATGGAGATCTTGAAGTTGATTTGTTTTTAGAAATGGGATCTCAGCTAGTTAGGAATCAAGATTTCTTGGCATGACGCAGGAATTTAAACGGTGCCCACAGTAGAATGGTTGGGTTTGAATGATGAGAAACTTAAATATGGGTTATGACTATTTTAAGAGCATAGTAAATTTACTCACTTTGTTTAATATTTCTGAGCTGGCTTTCTCTAAAAAGTGGACTTGAAGAATGGAGACCTTGAAGTTGATTTGTTTTTAGAAATGGGATCTCAGCTAGTTAGGAATCAAGATTTCTTGGCATGACGCAGGAATTTAAATGATGCCCATAGTAGAATGGTTGGGTTTGAATGACGAGAAACTTAAATATGGGTTATGACTATTTTAAGAGCATAGTAAATTCCCTCACTTTGTTTAATATTTCTGAGCTGGCTTTCTCTAAAAAGTGGACTTGAAGAATGGAGATCTTGAAGTTGATTTGTTTTTAGAAATGGGATCTCAGCTAGTTAGGAATCAAGATTTCGTGGCATGACGCAGGAATTTAAACGGTGCCCATAGTAGAATGGTTGGGTTTGAATGACGAGAAACTTAAATATGGGTTATGACTATTTTAAGAGCATAGTAAATTCCCTCACTTTGTTTAATATTTCTGAGCTGGCTTTCTCTAAAAAGTGGACTTGAAGAATGGAGATCTTGAAGTTGATTTGTTTTTAGAAATGGGATCTCAGCTAGTTAGGAATCAAGATTTCTTGGCATGACGCAGGAATTTAAACGGTGCCCACAGTAGAATGGTTGGGTTTGAATGATGAGAAACTTAAATATGGGTTATGACTATTTTAAGAGCATAGTAAATTCCCTCACTTTGTTTAATATTTCTGAGCTGGCTTTCTCTAAAAAGTGGACTTGAAGAATGGAGATCTTGAAGTTGATTTGTTTTTAGAAATGGGATCTCAGCTAGTTAGGAATCAAGATTTCGTGGCATGACGCAGGAATTTAAACGGTGCCCATAGTAGAATGGTTGGGTTTGAATGACGAGAAACTTAAATATGGGTTATGACTATTTTAAGATTTTAAGAGCATAGTAAATTCCCTCACTTTGTTTAATATTTCTGAGCTGGCTTTCTCTAAAAAGTGGACTTGAAGAATGGAGATCTTAAAGTTGATTTGTTTTTAGAAATGGGATCTCAGCTAGTTAGGAATCAAGATTTCTTGGCATGACGCAGGAATTTAAACGGTGCCCATAGTAGAATGGTTGGGTTTGAATGACAAGAAACTTAAATATGGGTTATGACTATTTTAAGAGCATAGTAAATTCCCTCACTTTGTTTAATATTTCTGAGCTGGCTTTCTCTAAAAAGTGGACTTGAAGAATGGAGATCTTGAAGTTGATTTGTTTTTAGAAATGGGACCTCAGCTAGTTAGGAATCAAGATTTCTTGGCATGACGCAGGAATTTAAACGGTGCCCATAGTAGAATGGTTGGGTTTGAATGACAAAAAACTTAAATATGGGTTATGACTATTTTAAGAGCATAGTAAATTCCCTCACTTTGTTTAATATTTCTGAGCTGGCTTTCTCTAAAAAGTGGACTTGAAGAATGGAGATCTTGAAGTTGATTTGTTTTTAGAAATGGGATCTCAGCTAGTTAGGAATCAAGATTTCTTGGCATGACGCAGGAATTTAAACGGTGCCCACAGTAGAATGGTTGGGTTTGAATGATGAGAAACTTAAATATGGGTTATGACTATTTTAAGAGCATAGTAAATTTACTCACTTTGTTTAATATTTCTGAGCTGGCTTTCTCTAAAAAGTGGACTTGAAGAATGGAGACCTTGAAGTTGATTTGTTTTTAGAAATGGGATCTCAGCTAGTTAGGAATCAAGATTTCTTGGCATGACGCAGGAATTTAAATGATGCCCATAGTAGAATGGTTGGGTTTGAATGACGAGAAACTTAAATATGGGTTATGACTATTTTAAGAGCATAGTAAATTCCCTCACTTTGTTTAATATTTCTGAGCTGGCTTTCTCTAAAAAGTGGACTTGAAGAATGGAGACATGAAGTTGATTTGTTTTTAGAAATGGGATCTCAGCTAGTTAGGAATCAAGATTTCTTGGCATGACGCAGGAATTTAAATGATGCCCATAGTAGAACGGTTGTGTTTGAATGACGAGAAACTTAAATATGGGTTATGACTATTTTAAGAGCATAGTAAAATCCCTCACTTTGTTTAATATTTCTGAGCTGGCTTTCTCTAAAAAGTGGACTTGAAGAATGGAGACCTTGAAGTTGATTTGTTTTCAGAAATGGGATCTCAGCTAGTTAGGAATCAAGATTTCTTGGCATGATGCAGGAATTTAAACGGTGCCCATAGTAGAATGGTTGGGTTTGAATGACAAGAAACTTAAATATGGGTTATGACTATTTTAAGAGCATAGTAAATTCCCTCACTTTGTTTAATATTTCTGAGCTGGCTTTATCTAAAAAGTGGACTTGAAGAATGGAGATCTTGAAGTTGATTTGTTTTTAGAAATGGGACCTCAGCTAGTTAGGAATCAAGATTTCTTGGCATGACGCAGGAATTTAAACGGTGCCCATAGTAGAATGGTTGGGTTTGAATGACAAAAAACTTAAATATGGGTTATGACTATTTTAAGAGCATAGTAAATTCCCTCACTTTGTTTAATATTTCTGAGCTGGCTTTCTCTAAAAAGTGGACTTGAAGAATGGAGATCTTGAAGTTGATTTGTTTTTAGAAATGGGATCTCAGCTAGTTAGGAATCAAGATTTCTTGGCATGACGCAGGAATTTAAACGGTGCCCACAGTAGAATGGTTGGGTTTGAATGATGAGAAACTTAAATATGGGTTATGACTATTTTAAGAGCATAGTAAATTAACTCACTTTGTTTAATATTTCTGAGCTGGCTTTCTCTAAAAAGTGGACTTGAAGAATGGAGACCTTGAAGTTGATTTGTTTTTAGAAATGGGATCCCAGCTAGTTAGGAATCAAGATTTCTTGGCATGACGCAGGAATTTAAATGATGCCCATAGTAGAATGGTTGGGTTTGAATGACGAGAAACTTAAATATGGGTTATGACTATTTTAAGAGCATAGTAAATTCCCTCACTTTGTTTAATATTTCTGAGCTGGCTTTCTCTAAAAAGTGGACTTGAAGAATGAAGATCTTGAAGTTGATTTGTTTTTAGAAATGGGATCTCAGCTAGTTAGGAATCAAGATTTCTTGGCATGACGCAGGAATTTAAACGGTACCCACAGTAGAATGGTTGGGTTTGAATGACGAGAAACTTAAATATGGGTTATGACTATTTTAAGATTTTAAGAGCATAGTAAATTCCCTCACTTTGTTTAATATTTCTGAGCTGGCTTTCTCTAAAAAGTGGACTTGAAGAATGGAGACATGAAGTTGATTTGTTTTTAGAAATGGGATCTCAGCTAGTTAGGAATCAAGATTTCTTGGCATGACGCAGGAATTTAAATGATGCCCATAGTAGAACGGTTGGGTTTGAATGACGAGAAACTTAAATATGGGTTATGACTATTTTAAGAGCATAGTAAATTCCCTCACTTCGTTTAATATTTCTGAGCTGGCTTTCTCTAAAAAGTGGACTTGAAGAATGGAGACCTTGAAGTTGATTTGTTTTCAGAAATGGGATCTCAGATAGTTAGGAATCAAGATTTCTTGGCATGATGCAGGAATTTAAACGGTGCCCATAGTAGAATGGTTGGGTTTGAATGACAAGAAACTTAAATATGGGTTATGACTATTTTAAGAGCATAGTAAATTCCCTCACTTTGTTTAATATTTCTGAGCTGGCTTTCTCTAAAAAGTGGACTTGAAGAATGAAGATCTTGAAGTTGATTTGTTTTTAGAAATGGGATCTCAGCTAGTTAGGAATCAAGATTTCTTGGCATGACGCAGGAATTTAAACGGTACCCACAGTAGAATGGTTGGGTTTGAATGACGAGAAACTTAAATATGGGTTATGACTATTTTAAGATTTTAAGAGCATAGTAAATTCCCTCACTTTGTTTAATATTTCTGAGCTGGCTTTCTCTAAAAAGTGGACTTGAAGAATGGAGACATGAAGTTGATTTGTTTTTAGAAATGGGATCTCAGCTAGTTAGGAATCAAGATTTCTTGGCATGACGCAGGAATTTAAATGATGCCCATAGTAGAACGGTTGGGTTTGAATGACGAGAAACTTAAATATGGGTTATGACTATTTTAAGAGCATAGTAAATTCCCTCACTTCGTTTAATATTTCTGAGCTGGCTTTCTCTAAAAAGTGGACTTGAAGAATGGAGACCTTGAAGTTGATTTGTTTTCAGAAATGGGATCTCAGATAGTTAGGAATCAAGATTTCTTGGCATGATGCAGGAATTTAAACGGTGCCCATAGTAGAATGGTTGGGTTTGAATGACAAGAAACTTAAATATGGGTTATGACTATTTTAAGAGCATAGTAAATTCCCTCACTTTGTTTAATATTTCTGAGCTGGCTTTCTCTAAAAAGTGGACTTGAAGAATGGAGATCTTGAAGTTGATTTGTTTTTAGAAATGGGACCTCAGCTAGTTAGGAATCAAGATTTCTTGGCATGACGCAGGAATTTAAACGGTGCCCATAGTAGAATGGTTGGGTTTGAATGACAAAAAACTTAAATATGGGTTATGACTATTTTAAGAGCATAGTAAATTCCCTCACTTTGTTTAATATTTCTGAGCTGGCTTTCTCTAAAAAGTGGACTTGAAGAATGGAGATCTTGAAGTTGATTTGTTTTTAGAAATGGGATCTCAGCTAGTTAGGAATCAAGATTTCTTGGCATGACGCAGGAATTTAAACGGTGCCCACAGTAGAATGGTTGGGTTTGAATGATGAGAAACTTAAATATGGGTTATGACTATTTTAAGAGCATAGTAAATTCCCTCACTTTGTTTAATATTTCTGAGCTGGCTTTCTCTAAAAAGTGGACTTGAAGAATGAAGATCTTGAAGTTGATTTGTTTTTAGAAATGGGATCTCAGCTAGTTAGGAATCAAGATTTCTTGGCATGACGCAGGAATTTAAACGGTACCCACAGTAGAATGGTTGGGTTTGAATGACGAGAAACTTAAATATGGGTTATGACTATTTTAAGATTTTAAGAGCATAGTAAATTCCCTCACTTTGTTTAATATTTCTGAGCTGGCTTTCTCTAAAAAGTGGACTTGAAGAATGGAGACATGAAGTTGATTTGTTTTTAGAAATGGGATCTCAGCTAGTTAGGAATCAAGATTTCTTGGCATGACGCAGGAATTTAAATGATGCCCATAGTAGAACGGTTGGGTTTGAATGACGAGAAACTTAAATATGGGTTATGACTATTTTAAGAGCATAGTAAATTCCCTCACTTCGTTTAATATTTCTGAGCTGGCTTTCTCTAAAAAGTGGACTTGAAGAATGGAGACCTTGAAGTTGATTTGTTTTCAGAAATGGTATCTCAGCTAGTTAGGAATCAAGATTTCTTGGCATGACGCAGGAATTTAAACGGTGGCCATAGTAGAATGGTTGGGTTTGAATGGCGAGAAACTTAAATATGGGTTATGACTATTTTAAGAGCATAGTAAATTCCCTCACTTTGTTTAATATTTCTGAGCTGGCTTTCTCTAAAAAGTGGACTTGAAGAATGGAGACCTTGAAGTTGATTTGTTTTCAGAAATGGGATCTCAGCTAGTTAGGAATCATGATTTCTTGGCATGACGCAGGAATTTAAACGGTGCCCATAGTAGAATGGTTGGGTTTGAATGACGAGAAACTTAAATATGAGTTATGACTATTTTAAGAGCATAGTAAATTCCCTCACTTTGTTTAATATTTCTGAGCTGGCTTTCTCTAAAAAGTGGACTTGAAGAATGGAGATCTTGAAGTTGATTTGTTTTTAGAAATGGGATCTCAGCTAGTTAGGAATCAAGATTTCTTGGCATGACTCAGGAATTTAAACGGTGCCCATAGGTAGAATGGTTGGGTTTGAATGACGAGAAACTTAAATATGGGTTATGACTATTTTAAGAGCATAGTAAATTCCCTCACTTTGTTTAATATTTCTGAGCTGGCTTTCTCTAAAAAGTGGACTTGAAGAATGAAGATCTTGAAGTTGATTTGTTTTTAGAAATGGAATCTCAGCTAGTTAGGAATCAAGATTTCTTGGCATGACGCAGGAATTTAAACGGTGCCCATAGTAGAATGGTTGGGTTTGAATGACGAGAAACTTAAATATGGGTTATGACTATTTTAAGAGCATAGTAAATTCCCTCACTTTGTTTAATATTTCTGAGCTGGCTTTCTCTAAAAAGTGGACTTGAAGAATGGAGACCTTGAAGTTGATTTGTTTTCAGAAATGGGATCTCAGCTAGTTAGGAATCAAGATTTCTTGGCATGACGCAGGAATTTAAACGGTGCCCATAGGTAGAATGGTTGGGTTTGAATGACGAGAAACTTAAATATGGGTTATGACTATTTACGCAGGTGGCCATAGTAGAATGGTTTGGTTTGAATGGCGAGAAACTTAAATATGGGTTATGACTATTTTAAGAGCATAGTAAATTCCCTCACTTTGTTTAATATTTCTGAGCTGGCTTTCTCTAAAAAGTGGACTTGAAGAATGGAGATCTTGAAGTTGATTTGTTTTTAGTAATGGGATCTCAGCTAGTTAGGAATCAAGATTTCTTGGCATGACTCAGGAATTTAAACGGTGCCCATAGGTAGAATGGTTGGGTTTGAATGACGAGAAACTTAAATATGGGTTATGACTATTTTAAGAGCATAGTAAATTCCCTCACTTTGTTTAATATTTCTGAGCTGGCTTTCTCTAAAAAGTGGACTTGAAGAATGAAGATCTTGAAGTTGATTTGTTTTTAGAAATGGAATCTCAGCTAGTTAGGAATCAAGATTTCTTGGCATGACGCAGGAATTTAAACGGTGCCCATAGTAGAATGGTTGGGTTTGAATGACGAGAAACTTAAATATGGGTTATGACTATTTTAAGAGCATAGTAAATTCCCTCACTTCGTTTAATATTTCTGAGCTGGCTTTCTCTAAAAAGTGGACTTGAAGGATGGAGATCTTGAAGTTGATTTGTTTTTAGAAATGGGATCTCAGCTAGTTAGGAATCAAGATTTCTTGGCATGACGCAGGAATTTAAACGGTGCCCATAGTAGAATGGTTGGGTTTGAATGAAGAGAAACCTAAATATGGGTTATGGCTATTTTAAGAGCATAGTAAATTCCCTCACTTTGTTTAATATTTCTGAGCTGGCTTTCTCTAAAAAGTGGACTTGAAGAATGGAGATCTTGAAGTTGATTTGTTTTTAGAAATGGGACCTCAGCTAGTTAGGAATCAAGATTTCTTGGCATGACGCAGGAATTTAAACGGTGCCCATAGTAGAATGGTTGGGTTTGAATGACGAGAAACTTAAATATGGGTTATGACTATTTTAAGAGCATAGTAAATTCCCTCACTTTGTTTAATATTTCTGAGCTGGCTTTCTCTAAAAAGTGGACTTGAAGGATGGAGATCTTGAAGTTGATTTGTTTTTAGAAATGGGACCTCAGCTAGTTAGGAATCAAGATTTCTTGGCATGACGTAGGAATTTAAACGGTGCCCATAGTAGAATGGTTGGGTTTGAATGACGAGAAACTTAAATATGGGTTATGACTATTTTAAGAGCATAGTAAATTCCCTCACTTTGTTTAATATTTCTGAGCTGGCTTTCTCTAAAAAGTGGACTTGAAGGATGGAGATCTTGAAGTTGATTTGTTTTTAGAAATGGGACCTCAGCTAGTTAGGAATCAAGATTTCTTGGCATGACGCAGGAATTTAAACGGTGCCCATAGTAGAATGGTTGGGTTTGAATGACGAGAAACTTAAATATGGGTTATGACTATTTTAAGAGCATAGTAAATTCCCTCACTTTGTTTAATATTTCTGAGCTGGCTTTCTCTAAAAAGTGGACTTGAAGGATGGAGATCTTGAAGTTGATTTGTTTTTAGAAATGGGACCTCAGCTAGTTAGGAATCAAGATTTCTTGGCATGACGCAGGAATTTAAACGGTGCCCATAGTAGAATGGTTGGGTTTGAATGACGAGAAACTTAAATATGGGTTATGACTATTTTAAGAGCATAGTAAATTCCCTCACTTTGTTTAATATTTCTGAGCTGGCTTTCTCTAAAAAGTGGACTTGAAGAATGGAGATCTTGAAGTTGATTTGTTTTTAGAAATGGGATCTCAGCTAGTTAGGAATCAAGATTTCTTGGCATGACGCAGGAATTTAAACGGTACCCACAGTAGAAAGGTTGGGTTTGAATGACGAGAAATTTAAATGTGGGTTATGACTATTTTAAGAGCATAGTAAATTCCCTCACTTTGTTTAATATTTCTGAGCTGGCTTTCTCTAAAAAGTGGACTTGAAGAATGGAGACATGACGTTGATTTGTTTTTAGAAATGGGATCTCAGCTAGTTAGGAATCAAGATTTCTTGGAATGACGCAGGAATTTAAATGATGCCCATAGTAGAATGGTTGGGTTTGAATGACGAGAAACTTAAATATGGGTTATGACTATTTTAAGAGCATAGTAAATTCCCTCATTTGTTTAATATTTCTGAGCTGGCTTTCTCTAAAAAGTGGACTTGAAGAAGGGAGACCTTGAAGTTGATTTGTTTTCAGAAATGGGATCTCAGCTAGTTAGGAATCAAGATTTCTTGGCATGATGCAGGAATTTAAACGGTGCCCATAGTAGAATGGTTGGGTTTGAATGACGAGAAACTTAAATATGGGTTATGACTATTTTAAGAGCATAGTAAATTCCCACACTTTGTTTAATATTTCTGAGCTGGCTTTCTCTAAAAAGTGGACTTGAAGAATGGAGATCTTGAAGTTGATTTGTTTTTAGAAATGGGACCTCAGCTAGTTAGGAATCAAGATTTCTTGGCATGACGCAGGAATTTAAACGGTGCCCATAGTAGAATGGTTGGGTTTGAATGACGAGAAACTTAAATATGGGTTATGACTATTTTAAGAGCATAGTAAATTCCCTCACTTTGTTTAATATTTCTGAGCTGGCTTTCTCTAAAAAGTGGACTTGAAGAATGGAGATCTTGAAGTTGATTTGTTTTTAGAAATGGGATCTCAGCTAGTTAGGAATCAAGATTTCTTGGCATGACGCAGGAATTTAAATGGTGCCCACAGTAGAATGGTTGGGTTTGAATGACGAGAAACTTAAATATGGGTTATGACTATTTTAAGAGCATAGTAAATTCCCTCACTTTGTTTAATATTTCTGAGCTGGCTTTCTCTAAAAAGTGGACTTGAAGAATGGAGACCTTGAAGTTGATTTGTTTTTAGAAATGGGATCTCAGCTAGTTAGGTATCAAGATTTCTTGGCATGACGCAGGAATTTAAATGATGCCCATAGTAGAATGGTTGGGTTTGAATGACGAGAAACTTAAATATGGGTTATGACTATTTTAAGAGCATAGTAAATTCCCTCACTTTGTTTAATATTTCTGAGCTGGCTTTCTCTAAAAAGTGGACTTGAAGAATGGAGATCTTGAAGTTGATTTGTTTTTAGAAATGGGATCTCAGCTAGTTAGGAATCAAGATTTCTTGGCATGACGCAGGAATTTAAACGGTGCCCATAGTAGAATGGTTGGGTTTGAATGACGAGAAACTTAAATATGGGTTATGACTATTTTAAGAGCATAGTAAATTCCCTCACTTTGTTTAATATTTCTGAGCTGGCTTTCTCTAAAAAGTGGACTTGAAGAATGGAGATCTTGAAGTTGATTTGTTTTTAGAAATGGGATCTCAGCTAGTTTGGAATCAAGATTTCTTGGCATGACGCAGGAATTTAAACGGTACCCACAGTAGAAAGGTTGGGTTTGAATGACGAGAAATTTAAATGTGGGTTATGACTATTTTAAGAGCATAGTAAATTCCCTCACTTTGTTTAATATTTCTGAGCTGGCTTTCTCTAAAAAGTGGACTTGAAGAATGGAGACATGAAGTTGATTTGTTTTTAGAAATGGGATCTCAGCTAGTTAGGAATCAAGATTTTTTGGCATGACGCAGGAATTTAAACGGTGCCCATAGTAGAATGGTTGGGTTTGAATGACGAGAAACTTAAATATGGGTTATGACTATTTTAAGAGCATAGTAAATTCCCTCACTTTGTTTAATATTTCTGAGCTGGCTTTCTCTAAAAAGTGGACTTGAAGAATGGAGACATGAAGTTGATTTGTTTTTAGAAATGGGATCTCAGCTAGTTAGGAATCAAGATTTCTTGGCATGACGCAGGAATTTAAATGATGCCCATAGTAGAATGGTTGGGTTTGAATGACGAGAAACTTAAATATGGGTTATGACTATTTTAAGAGCATAGTAAATTCCCTCATTTGTTTAATATTTCTGAGCTGGCTTTCTCTAAAAAGTGGACTTGAAGAAGGGAGACCTTGAAGTTGATTTGTTTTCAGAAATGGGATCTCAGCTAGTTAGGAATCAAGATTTCTTGGCATGATGCAGGAATTTAAACGGTGCCCATAGTAGAATGGTTGGGTTTGAATGACGAGAAACTTAAATATGGGTTATGACTATTTTAAGAGCATAGTAAATTCCCACACTTTGTTTAATATTTCTGAGCTGGCTTTCTCTAAAAAGTGGACTTGAAGAATGGAGATCTTGAAGTTGATTTGTTTTTAGAAATGGGACCTCAGCTAGTTAGGAATCAAGATTTCTTGGCATGACGCAGGAATTTAAACGGTGCCCATAGTAGAATGGTTGGGTTTGAATGACGAGAAACTTAAATATGGGTTATGACTATTTTAAGAGCATAGTAAATTCCCTCACTTTGTTTAATATTTCTGAGCTGGCTTTCTCTAAAAAGTGGACTTGAAGAATGGAGATCTTGAAGTTGATTTGTTTTTAGAAATGGGATCTCAGCTAGTTAGGAATCAAGATTTCTTGGCATGACGCAGGAATTTAAATGGTGCCCACAGTAGAATGGTTGGGTTTGAATGACGAGAAACTTAAATATGGGTTATGACTATTTTAAGAGCATAGTAAATTCCCTCACTTTGTTTAATATTTCTGAGCTGGCTTTCTCTAAAAAGTGGACTTGAAGAATGGAGACCTTGAAGTTGATTTGTTTTTAGAAATGGGATCTCAGCTAGTTAGGTATCAAGATTTCTTGGCATGACGCAGGAATTTAAATGATGCCCATAGTAGAATGGTTGGGTTTGAATGACGAGAAACTTAAATATGGGTTATGACTATTTTAAGAGCATAGTAAATTCCCTCACTTTGTTTAATATTTCTGAGCTGGCTTTCTCTAAAAAGTGGACTTGAAGAATGGAGATCTTGAAGTTGATTTGTTTTTAGAAATGGGATCTCAGCTAGTTAGGAATCAAGATTTCTTGGCATGACGCAGGAATTTAAACGGTGCCCATAGTAGAATGGTTGGGTTTGAATGACGAGAAACTTAAATATGGGTTATGACTATTTTAAGAGCATAGTAAATTCCCTCACTTTGTTTAATATTTCTGAGCTGGCTGTCTCTCTAAAAAGTGGACTTGAAGAATGAAGATCTTGAAGTTGATTTGTTTCAGAAATGGGATCTCAGCTAGTTAGGAATCAAGATTTCTTGGCATGACGCAGGAATTTAAACGGTGCCCATAGTAGAATGGTTGGGTTTGAATGACGAGAAACTTAAATATGGGTTATGACTATTTTAAGAGCATAGTAAATTCCCTCACTTTGTTTAATATTTCTGAGCTGGCTTTCTCTAAAAAGTGGACTTGAAGGATGGAGATCTTGAAGTTGATTTGTTTTTAGAAATGGGATCTCAGCTAGTTAGGAATCAAGATTTCTTGGCATGACGCAGGAATTTAAACGGTGCCCATAGTAGAATGGTTGGGTTTGAATGACGAGAAACTTAAATATGGGTTATGACTATTTTAAGAGCATAGTAAATTCCCTCACTTTGTTTAATATTTCTGAGCTGGCTTTCTCTAAAAAGTGGACTTGAAGAATGGAGATCTTGAAGTTGATTTGTTTTTAGAAATGGGATCTCACCTAGTTAGGAATCAAGATTTCTTGGCATGACGCAGGAATTTAAACGGTGCCCATAGTAGAATGGTTGGGTTTGAATGACGAGAAACTTAAATATGGGTTATGACTATTTTAAGAGCATAGTAAATTCCCTCACTTTGTTTAATATTTCTGAGCTGGCTTTCTCTAAAAAGTGGACTTGAAGAATGGAGATCTTGAAGTTGATTTGTTTTTAGAAATGGGATCTCAGCTAGTTAGGAATCAAGATTTCTTGGCATGACGCAGGAATTTAAACGGTAATCACAGTAGAATGGTTGGGTTTGAATGACGAGAAACTTAAATATGGGTTATGACTATTTTAAGATTTTAAGAGCATAGTAAATTCCCTCACTTTGTTTAATATTTCTGAGCTGGCTTTCTCTAAAAAGTGGACTTGAAGAATGGAGACATGAAGTTGATTTGCTTTTAGAAATGGGATCTCAGCTAGTTAGGAATCAAGATTTCTTGGCATGACGCAGGAATTTAAATGATGCCCATAGTAGAATGGTTGGGTTTGAATGACGAGAAACTTAAATATGGGTTATGACTATTTTAAGAGCATAGTAAATTCCCTCACTTTGTTTAATATTTCTGAGCTGGCTTTCTCTAAAAAGTGGACTTGAAGAATGGAGACCTTGAAGTTGATTTGTTTTTAGAAATGGGATCTCAGCTAGTTAGGAATCAAGATTTCTTGGCATGACGCAGGAATTTAAACGGTGCCCATAGTAGAATGGTTGGGTTTGAATGACGAGAAACTTAAATATGGGTTATGACTATTTTAAGATTTTAAGAGCATAGTAAATTCCCTCACTTTGTTTAATATTTCTGAGCTGGCTTTCTCTAAAAAGTGGACTTGAAGAATGGAGATCTTAAAGTTGATTTGTTTTTAGAAATGGGATCTCAGCTAGTTAGGAATCAAGATTTCTTGGCATGACGCAGGAATTTAAACGGTGCCCATAGTAGAATGGTTGGGTTTGAATGACGAGAAACTTAAATATGGGTTATGACTATTTTAAGAGCATAGTAAATTCCCTCACTTTGTTTAATATTTCTGAGCTGGCTTTCTCTAAAAAGTGGACTTGAAGAATGGAGACCTTGAAGTTGATTTGTTTTCAGAAATGGGATCTCAGCTAGTTAGGAATCAAGATTTCTTGGCATGATGCAGGAATTTAAACGGTGCCCATAGTAGAATGGTTGGGTTTGAATGACGAGAAACTTAAATATGGGTTATGACTATTTTAAGAGCATAGTAAATTCCCTCACTTTGTTTAATATTTCTGAGCTGGCTTTCTCTAAAAAGTGGACTTGAAGAATGGAGATCTTGAAGTTGATTTGTTTTTAGAAATGGGACCTCAGCTAGTTAGGAATCAAGATTTCTTGGCATGACGCAGGAATTTAAACGGTGCCCATAGTAGAATGGTTGGGTTTGAATGACAAAAAACTTAAATATGGGTTATGACTAGTTTAAGAGCATAGTAAATTCCCTCACTTTGTTTAATATTTCTGAGCTGGCTTTCTCTAAAAAGTGGACTTGAAGAATGGAGATCTTGAAGTTGATTTGTTTTTAGAAATGGGATCTCAGCTAGTTAGGAATCAAGATTTCTTGGCATGACGCAGGAATTTAAACGGTGCCCACAGTAGAATGGTTGGGTTTGAATGATGAGAAACTTAAATATGGGTTATGACTATTTTAAGAGCATAGTAAATTAACTCACTTTGTTTAATATTTCTGAGCTGGCTTTCTCTAAAAAGTGGACTTGAAGAATGGAGACCTTGAAGTTGATTTGTTTTTAGAAATGGGATCTCAGCTAGTTAGGAATCAAGATTTCTTGGCATGACGCAGGAATTTAAATGATGCCCATAGTAGAATGGTTGGGTTTGAATGACGAGAAACTTAAATATGGGTTATGACTATTTTAAGAGCATAGTAAATTAACTCACTTTGTTTAATATTTCTGAGCTGGCTTTCTCTAAAAAGTGGACTTGAAGAATGGAGACCTTGAAGTTGATTTGTTTTTAGAAATGGGATCTCAGCTAGTTAGGAATCAAGATTTCTTGGCATGACGCAGGAATTTAAACGGTACCCACAGTAGAATGGTTGGGTTTGAATGACGAGAAACTTAAATATGGGTTATGACTATTTTAAGATTTTAAGAGCATAGTAAATTCCCTCACTTTGTTTAATATTTCTGAGCTGGCTTTCTCTAAAAAGTGGACTTGAAGAATGGAGACATGAAGTTGATTTGTTTTTAGAAATGGGATCTCAGCTAGTTAGGAATCAAGATTTCTTGGCATGACGCAGGAATTTAAATGATGCCCATAGTAGAACGGTTGGGTTTGAATGACGAGAAACTTAAATATGGGTTATGACTATTTTAAGAGCATAGTAAATTCCCTCACTTCGTTTAATATTTCTGAGCTGGCTTTCTCTAAAAAGTGGACTTGAAGAATGGAGACCTTGAAGTTGATTTGTTTTCAGAAATGGTATCTCAGCTAGTTAGGAATCAAGATTTCTTGGCATGACGCAGGAATTTAAACGGTGGCCATAGTAGAATGGTTGGGTTTGAATGGCGAGAAACTTAAATATGGGTTATGACTATTTTAAGAGCATAGTAAATTCCCTCACTTTGTTTAATATTTCTGAGCTGGCTTTCTCTAAAAAGTGGACTTGAAGAATGGAGACCTTGAAGTTGATTTGTTTTCAGAAAAGGGATCTCAGCTAGTTAGGAATCATGATTTCTTGGCATGACGCAGGAATTTAAACGGTGCCCATAGTAGAATGGTTGGGTTTGAATGACGAGAAACTTAAATATGGGTTATGACTATTTTAAGAGCATAGTAAATTCCCTCACTTTGTTTAATATTTCTGAGCTGGCTTTCTCTAAAAAGTGGACTTGAAGAATGGAGACCTTGAAGTTGATTTGTTTTCAGAAATGGGATCTCAGCTAGTTAGGAATCAAGATTTCTTGGCATGACGCAGGAATTTAAACGGTGCCCATAGGTAGAATGGTTGGGTTTGAATGACGAGAAACTTAAATATGGGTTATGACTATTTTAAGAGCATAGTAAATTCCCTCACTTTGTTTAATATTTCTGAGCTGGCTTTCTCTAAAAAGTGGACTTGAAGAATGAAGATCTTGAAGTTGATTTGTTTTTAGAAATGGAATCTCAGCTAGTTAGGAATCAAGATTTCTTGGCATGACGCAGGAATTTAAACGGTGCCCATAGTAGAATGGTTGGGTTTGAATGACGAGAAACTTAAATATGGGTTATGACTATTTTAAGAGCATAGTAAATTCCCTCACTTCGTTTAATATTTCTGAGCTGGCTTTCTCTAAAAAGTGGACTTGAAGGATGGAGATCTTGAAGTTGATTTGTTTTTAGAAATGGGATCTCAGCTAGTTAGGAATCAAGATTTCTTGGCATGACGCAGGAATTTAAACGGTGCCCATAGTAGAATGGTTGGGTTTGAATGACGAGAAACCTAAATATGGGTTATGGCTATTTTAAGAGCATAGTAAATTCCCTCACACTGTTTAATATTTCTGAGCTGGCTTTCTCTAAAAAGTGGACTTGAAGAATGGAGATCTTGAAGTTGATTTGTTTTTAGAAATGGGACCTCAGCTAGTTAGGAATCAAGATTTCTTGGCATGACGCAGGAATTTAAACGGTGCCCATAGTAGAATGGTTGGGTTTGAATGACGAGAAACTTAAATATGGGTTATGACTATTTTAAGAGCATAGTAAATTCCCTCACTTTGTTTAATATTTCTGAGCTGGCTTTCTCTAAAAAGTGGACTTGAAGAATGGAGATCTTGAAGTTGATTTGTTTTTAGAAATGGGATCTCAGCTAGTTAGGAATCAAGATTTCTTGGCATGACGCAGGAATTTAAACGGTATCCACAGTAGAATGGTTGGGTTTGAATGACGAGAAATTTAAATGTGGGTTATGACTATTTTAAGAGCATAGTAAATTCCCTCACTTTGTTTAATATTTCTGAGCTGGCTTTCTCTAAAAAGTGGACTTGAAGAATGGAGACATGAAGTTGATTTGTTTTTAGAAATGGGATCTCAGCTAGTTAGGAATCAAGATTTCTTGGCATGACGCAGGAATTTAAATGATGCCCATAGTAGAATGGTTGGGTTTGAATGACGAGAAACTTAAATATGGGTTATGACTATTTTAAGAGCATAGTAAATTCCCTCACTTTGTTTAATATTTCTGAGCTGGCTTTCTCTAAAAAGTGGACTTGAAGAAGGGAGACCTTGAAGTTGATTTGTTTTCAGAAATGGGATCTCAGCTAGTTAGGAATCAAGATTTCTTGGCATGATGCAGGAATTTAAACGGTGCCCATAGTAGAATGGTTGGGTTTGAATGACGAGAAACTTAAATATGGGTTATGACTATTTTAAGAGCATAGTAAATTCCCACACTTTGTTTAATATTTCTGAGCTGGCTTTCTCTAAAAAGTGGACTTGAAGAATGGAGATCTTGAAGTTGATTTGTTTTTAGAAATGGGACCTCAGCTAGTTAGGAATCAAGATTTCTTGGCATGACGCAGGAATTTAAACGGTGCCCATAGTAGAATGGTTGGGTTTGAATGACGAGAAACTTAAATATGGGTTATGACTATTTACGCAGGTGGCCATAGTAGAATGGTTTGGTTTGAATGGCGAGAAACTTAAATATGGGTTATGACTATTTTAAGAGCATAGTAAATTCCCTCACTTTGTTTAATATTTCTGAGCTGGCTTTCTCTAAAAAGTGGACTTGAAGAATGGAGATCTTGAAGTTGATTTGTTTTTAGAAATGGGATCTCAGCTAGTTAGGAATCAAGATTTCTTGGCATGACTCAGGAATTTAAACGGTGCCCATAGGTAGAATGGTTGGGTTTGAATGACGAGAAACTTAAATATGGGTTATGACTATTTTAAGAGCATAGTAAATTCCCACACTTTGTTTAATATTTCTGAGCTGGCTTTCTCTAAAAAGTGGACTTGAAGAATGGAGATCTTGAAGTTGATTTGTTTTTAGAAATGGGATCTCAGCTAGTTAGGAATCAAGATTTCTTGGCATGACGCAGGAATTTAAACGGTGCCCATAGTAGAATGGTTGGGTTTGAATGACGAGAAACCTAAATATGGGTTATGGCTATTTTAAGAGCATAGTAAATTCCCTCACTTTGTTTAATATTTCTGAGCTGGCTTTCTCTAAAAAGTGGACTTGAAGAATGGAGATCTTGAAGTTGATTTGTTTTTAGAAATGGGACCTCAGCTAGTTAGGAATCAAGATTTCTTGGCATGACGCAGGAATTTAAACGGTGCCCATAGTAGAATGGTTGGGTTTGAATGACGAGAAACTTAAATATGGGTTATGACTATTTTAAGAGCATAGTAAATTCCCTCACTTTGTTTAATATTTCTGAGCTGGCTTTCTCTAAAAAGTGGACTTGAAGAATGGAGACCTTGAAGTTGATTTGTTTTCAGAAAAGGGATCTCAGCTAGTTAGGAATCATGATTTCTTGGCATGACGCAGGAATTTAAACGGTGCCCATAGTAGAATGGTTGGGTTTGAATGACGAGAAACTTAAATATGGGTTATGACTATTTTAAGAGCATAGTAAATTCCCTCACTTTGTTTAATATTTCTGAGCTGGCTTTCTCTAAAAAGTGGACTTGAAGAATGGAGACCTTGAAGTTGATTTGTTTTCAGAAATGGGATCTCAGCTAGTTAGGAATCAAGATTTCTTGGCATGACGCAGGAATTTAAACGGTGCCCATAGGTAGAATGGTTGGGTTTGAATGACGAGAAACTTAAATATGGGTTATGACTATTTTAAGAGCATAGTAAATTCCCTCACTTTGTTTAATATTTCTGAGCTGGCTTTCTCTAAAAAGTGGACTTGAAGAATGAAGATCTTGAAGTTGATTTGTTTTTAGAAATGGAATCTCAGCTAGTTAGGAATCAAGATTTCTTGGCATGACGCAGGAATTTAAACGGTGCCCATAGTAGAATGGTTGGGTTTGAATGACGAGAAACTTAAATATGGGTTATGACTATTTTAAGAGCATAGTAAATTCCCTCACTTCGTTTAATATTTCTGAGCTGGCTTTCTCTAAAAAGTGGACTTGAAGGATGGAGATCTTGAAGTTGATTTGTTTTTAGAAATGGGATCTCAGCTAGTTAGGAATCAAGATTTCTTGGCATGACGCAGGAATTTAAACGGTGCCCATAGTAGAATGGTTGGGTTTGAATGACGAGAAACCTAAATATGGGTTATGGCTATTTTAAGAGCATAGTAAATTCCCTCACATTGTTTAATATTTCTGAGCTGGCTTTCTCTAAAAAGTGGACTTGAAGAATGGAGATCTTGAAGTTGATTTGTTTTTAGAAATGGGACCTCAGCTAGTTAGGAATCAAGATTTCTTGGCATGACGCAGGAATTTAAACGGTGCCCATAGTAGAATGGTTGGGTTTGAATGACGAGAAACTTAAATATGGGTTATGACTATTTTAAGAGCATAGTAAATTCCCTCACTTTGTTTAATATTTCTGAGCTGGCTTTCTCTAAAAAGTGGACTTGAAGAATGGAGATCTTGAAGTTGATTTGTTTTTAGAAATGGGATCTCAGCTAGTTAGGAATCAAGATTTCTTGGCATGATGCAGGAATTTAAACGGTATCCACAGTAGAATGGTTGGGTTTGAATGACGAGAAATTTAAATGTGGGTTATGACTATTTTAAGAGCATAGTAAATTCCCTCACTTTGTTTAATATTTCTGAGCTGGCTTTCTCTAAAAAGTGGACTTGAAGAATGGAGACATGAAGTTGATTTGTTTTTAGAAATGGGATCTCAGCTAGTTAGGAATCAAGATTTCTTGGCATGACGCAGGAATTTAAATGATGCCCATAGTAGAATGGTTGGGTTTGAATGACGAGAAACTTAAATATGGGTTATGACTATTTTAAGAGCATAGTAAATTCCCTCACTTTGTTTAATATTTCTGAGCTGGCTTTCTCTAAAAAGTGGACTTGAAGAAGGGAGACCTTGAAGTTGATTTGTTTTCAGAAATGGGATCTCAGCTAGTTAGGAATCAAGATTTCTTGGCATGATGCAGGAATTTAAACGGTGCCCATAGTAGAATGGTTGGGTTTGAATGACGAGAAACTTAAATATGGGTTATGACTATTTTAAGAGCATAGTAAATTCCCACACTTTGTTTAATATTTCTGAGCTGGCTTTCTCTAAAAAGTGGACTTGAAGAATGGAGATCTTGAAGTTGATTTGTTTTTAGAAATGGGACCTCAGCTAGTTAGGAATCAAGATTTCTTGGCATGACGCAGGAATTTAAACGGTGCCCATAGTAGAATGGTTGGGTTTGAATGACGAGAAACTTAAATATGGGTTATGACTATTTACGCAGGTGGCCATAGTAGAATGGTTTGGTTTGAATGGCGAGAAACTTAAATATGGGTTATGACTATTTTAAGAGCATAGTAAATTCCCTCACTTTGTTTAATATTTCTGAGCTGGCTTTCTCTAAAAAGTGGACTTGAAGAATGGAGATCTTGAAGTTGATTTGTTTTTAGAAATGGGATCTCAGCTAGTTAGGAATCAAGATTTCTTGGCATGACTCAGGAATTTAAACGGTGCCCATAGGTAGAATGGTTGGGTTTGAATGACGAGAAACTTAAATATGGGTTATGACTATTTTAAGAGCATAGTAAATTCCCACACTTTGTTTAATATTTCTGAGCTGGCTTTCTCTAAAAAGTGGACTTGAAGAATGGAGATCTTGAAGTTGATTTGTTTTTAGAAATGGGACCTCAGCTAGTTAGGAATCAAGATTTCTTGGCATGACGCAGGAATTTAAATGGTGCCCATAGTAGAATGGTTGGGTTTGAATGACGAGAAACTTAAATATGGGTTATGACTATTTTAAGAGCATAGTAAATTCCCTCACTTTGTTTAATATTTCTGAGCTGGCTTTCTCTAAAAAGTGGACTTGAAGAATGGAGATCTTGAAGTTGATTTGTTTTTAGAAATGGGATCTCAGCTAGTTAGGAATCAAGATTTCTTGGCATGACGCAGGAATTTAAACGGTGCCCATAGTAGAATGGTTGGGTTTGAATGACGAGAAACCTAAATATGGGTTATGGCTATTTTAAGAGCATAGTAAATTCCCTCACTTTGTTTAATATTTCTGAGCTGGCTTTCTCTAAAAAGTGGACTTGAAGAATGGAGATCTTGAAGTTGATTTGTTTTTAGAAATGGGACCTCAGCTAGTTAGGAATCAAGATTTCTTGGCATGACGCAGGAATTTAAACGGTGCCCATAGTAGAATGGTTGGGTTTGAATGACGAGAAACTTAAATATGGGTTATGACTATTTTAAGAGCATAGTAAATTCCCTCACTTTGTTTAATATTTCTGAGCTGGCTTTCTCTAAAAAGTGGACTTGAAGAATGGAGATCTTGAAGTTGATTTGTTTTTAGAAATGGGACCTCAGCTAGTTAGGAATCAAGATTTCTTGGCATGACGCAGGAATTTAAACGGTGCCCATAGTAGAATGGTTGGGTTTGAATGACAAAAAACTTAAATATGGGTTATGACTATTTTAAGAGCATAGTAAATTCCCTCACTTTGTTTAATATTTCTGAGCTGGCTTTCTCTAAAAAGTGGACTTGAAGAATGAAGATCTTGAAGTTGATTTGTTTTTAGAAATGGGATCTCAGCTAGTTAGGAATCAAGATTTCTTGGCATGATGCAGGAATTTAAACGGTACCCACAGTAGAATGGTTGGGTTTGAATGACGAGAAACTTAAATATGGGTTATGACTATTTTAAGATTTTAAGAGCATAGTAAATTCCCTCACTTTGTTTAATATTTCTGAGCTGGCTTTCTCTAAAAAGTGGACTTGAAGAATGGAGACATGAAGTTGATTTGTTTTTAGAAATGGGATCTCAGCTAGTTAGGAATCAAGATTTCTTGGCATGACGCAGGAATTTAAATGATGCCCATAGTAGAACGGTTGGGTTTGAATGACGAGAAACTTAAATATGGGTTATGACTATTTTAAGAGCATAGTAAATTCCCTCACTTCGTTTAATATTTCTGAGCTGGCTTTCTCTAAAAAGTGGACTTGAAGAATGGAGACCTTGAAGTTGATTTGTTTTCAGAAATGGTATCTCAGCTAGTTAGGAATCAAGATTTCTTGGCATGACGCAGGAATTTAAACGGTGGCCATAGTAGAATGGTTGGGTTTGAATGGCGAGAAACTTAAATATGGGTTATGACTATTTTAAGAGCATAGTAAATTCCCTCACTTTGTTTAATATTTCTGAGCTGGCTTTCTCTAAAAAGTGGACTTGAAGAATGGAGACCTTGAAGTTGATTTGTTTTCAGAAATGGGATCTCAGCTAGTTAGGAATCATGATTTCTTGGCATGACGCAGGAATTTAAACGGTGCCCATAGTAGAATGGTTGGGTTTGAATGACGAGAAACTTAAATATGGGTTATGACTATTTTAAGAGCATAGTAAATTCCCTCACTTTGTTTAATATTTCTGAGCTGGCTTTCTCTAAAAAGTGGACTTGAAGAATGGAGACCTTGAAGTTGATTTGTTTTCAGAAATGGGATCTCAGCTAGTTAGGAATCAAGATTTCTTGGCATGACGCAGGAATTTAAACGGTGCCCATAGGTAGAATGGTTGGGTTTGAATGACGAGAAACTTAAATATGGGTTATGACTATTTTAAGAGCATAGTAAATTCCCTCACTTTGTTTAATATTTCTGAGCTGGCTTTCTCTAAAAAGTGGACTTGAAGAATGAAGATCTTGAAGTTGATTTGTTTTTAGAAATGGAATCTCAGCTAGTTAGGAATCAAGATTTCTTGGCATGACGCAGGAATTTAAACGGTGCCCATAGTAGAATGGTTGGGTTTGAATGACGAGAAACTTAAATATGGGTTATGACTATTTTAAGAGCATAGTAAATTCCCTCACTTCGTTTAATATTTCTGAGCTGGCTTTCTCTAAAAAGTGGACTTGAAGGATGGAGATCTTGAAGTTGATTTGTTTTTAGAAATGGGATCTCAGCTAGTTAGGAATCAAGATTTCTTGGCATGACGCAGGAATTTAAACGGTGCCCATAGTAGAATGGTTGGGTTTGAATGACGAGAAACCTAAATATGGGTTATGGCTATTTTAAGAGCATAGTAAATTCCCTCACTTTGTTTAATATTTCTGAGCTGGCTTTCTCTAAAAAGTGGACTTGAAGAATGGAGATCTTGAAGTTGATTTGTTTTTAGAAATGGGACCTCAGCTAGTTAGGAATCAAGATTTCTTGGCATGACGCAGGAATTTAAACGGTGCCCATAGTAGAATGGTTGGGTTTGAATGACGAGAAACTTAAATATGGGTTATGACTATTTTAAGAGCATAGTAAATTCCCTCACTTTGTTTAATATTTCTGAGCTGGCTTTCTCTAAAAAGTGGACTTGAAGAATGGAGATCTTGAAGTTGATTTGTTTTTAGAAATGGGATCTCAGCTAGTTAGGAATCAAGATTTCTTGGCATGACGCAGGAATTTAAACGGTATCCACAGTAGAATGGTTGGGTTTGAATGACGAGAAATTTAAATGTGGGTTATGACTATTTTAAGAGCATAGTAAATTCCCTCACTTTGTTTAATATTTCTGAGCTGGCTTTCTCTAAAAAGTGGACTTGAAGAATGGAGACATGAAGTTGATTTGTTTTTAGAAATGGGATCTCAGCTAGTTAGGAATCAAGATTTCTTGGCATGACGCAGGAATTTAAATGATGCCCATAGTAGAATGGTTGGGTTTGAATGACGAGAAACTTAAATATGGGTTATGACTATTTTAAGATCATAGTAAATTCCCTCACTTTGTTTAATATTTCTGAGCTGGCTTTCTCTAAAAAGTGGACTTGAAGAAGGGAGACCTTGAAGTTGATTTGTTTTCAGAAATGGGATCTCAGCTAGTTAGGAATCAAGATTTCTTGGCATGATGCAGGAATTTAAACGGTGCCCATAGTAGAATGGTTGGGTTTGAATGACGAGAAACTTAAATATGGGTTATGACTATTTTAAGAGCATAGTAAATTCCCACACTTTGTTTAATATTTCTGAGCTGGCTTTCTCTAAAAAGTGGACTTGAAGAATGGAGATCTTGAAGTTGATTTGTTTTTAGAAATGGGACCTCAGCTAGTTAGGAATCAAGATTTCTTGGCATGACGCAGGAATTTAAACGGTGCCCATAGTAGAATGGTTGGGTTTGAATGACGAGAAACTTAAATATGGGTTATGACTATTTACGCAGGTGGCCATAGTAGAATGGTTTGGTTTGAATGGCGAGAAACTTAAATATGGGTTATGACTATTTTAAGAGCATAGTAAATTCCCTCACTTTGTTTAATATTTCTGAGCTGGCTTTCTCTAAAAAGTGGACTTGAAGAATGGAGATCTTGAAGTTGATTTGTTTTTAGAAATGGGATCTCAGCTAGTTAGGAATCAAGATTTCTTGGCATGACTCAGGAATTTAAACGGTGCCCATAGGTAGAATGGTTGGGTTTGAATGACGAGAAACTTAAATATGGGTTATGACTATTTTAAGAGCATAGTAAATTCCCACACTTTGTTTAATATTTCTGAGCTGGCTTTCTCTAAAAAGTGGACTTGAAGAATGGAGATCTTGAAGTTGATTTGTTTTTAGAAATGGGACCTCAGCTAGTTAGGAATCAAGATTTCTTGGCATGACGCAGGAATTTAAACGGTGCCCATAGTAGAATGGTTGGGTTTGAATGACGAGAAACTTAAATATGGGTTATGACTATTTTAAGAGCATAGTAAATTCCCTCACTTTGTTTAATATTTCTGAGCTGGCTTTCTCTAAAAAGTGGACTTGAAGAATGGAGATCTTGAAGTTGATTTGTTTTTAGAAATGGGATCTCAGCTAGTTAGGAATCAAGATTTCTTGGCATGACGCAGGAATTTAAACGGTGCCCATAGTAGAATGGTTGGGTTTGAATGACGAGAAACCTAAATATGGGTTATGGCTATTTTAAGAGCATAGTAAATTCCCTCACTTTGTTTAATATTTCTGAGCTGGCTTTCTCTAAAAAGTGGACTTGAAGAATGGAGATCTTGAAGTTGATTTGTTTTTAGAAATGGGACCTCAGCTAGTTAGGAATCAAGATTTCTTGGCATGACGCAGGAATTTAAACGGTGCCCATAGTAGAATGGTTGGGTTTGAATGACGAGAAACTTAAATATGGGTTATGACTATTTTAAGAGCATAGTAAATTCCCTCACTTTGTTTAATATTTCTGAGCTGGCTTTCTCTAAAAAGTGGACTTGAAGAATGGAGATCTTGAAGTTGATTTGTTTTTAGAAATGGGATCTCAGCTAGTTAGGAATCAAGATTTCTTGGCATGACGCAGGAATTTAAACGGTATCCACAGTAGAATGGTTGGGTTTGAATGACGAGAAATTTAAATGTGGGTTATGACTATTTTAAGAGCATAGTAAATTCCCTCACTTTGTTTAATATTTCTGAGCTGGCTTTCTCTAAAAAGTGGACTTGAAGAATGGAGACATGAAGTTGATTTGTTTTTAGAAATGGGATCTCAGCTAGTTAGGAATCAAGATTTCTTGGCATGACGCAGGAATTTAAATGATGCCCATAGTAGAATGGTTGGGTTTGAATGACGAGAAACTTAAATATGGGTTATGACTATTTTAAGAGCATAGTAAATTCCCTCACTTTGTTTAATATTTCTGAGCTGGCTTTCTCTAAAAAGTGGACTTGAAGAAGGGAGACCTTGAAGTTGATTTGTTTTCAGAAATGGGATCTCAGCTAGTTAGGAATCAAGATTTCTTGGCATGATGCAGGAATTTAAACGGTGCCCATAGTAGAATGGTTGGGTTTGAATGACGAGAAACTTAAATATGGGTTATGACTATTTTAAGAGCATAGTAAATTCCCACACTTTGTTTAATATTTCTGAGCTGGCTTTCTCTAAAAAGTGGACTTGAAGAATGGAGATCTTGAAGTTGATTTGTTTTTAGAAATGGGACCTCAGCTAGTTAGGAATCAAGATTTCTTGGCATGACGCAGGAATTTAAACGGTGCCCATAGTAGAATGGTTGGGTTTGAATGACGAGAAACTTAAATATGGGTTATGACTATTTTAAGAGCATAGTAAATTCCCTCACTTTGTTTAATATTTCTGAGCTGGCTTTCTCTAAAAAGTGGACTTGAAGAATGGAGATCTTGAAGTTGATTTGTTTTTAGAAATGGGATCTCAGCTAGTTAGGAATCAAGATTTCTTGGCATGACGCAGGAATTTAAACGGTGCCCACAGTAGAATGGTTGGGTTTGAATGACGAGAAACTTAAATATGGGTTATGAATATTTTAAGAGCATAGTAAATTCCCTCACTTTGTTTAATATTTCTGAGCTGGCTTTCTCTAAAAAGTGGACTTGAAGAATGGAGACATGAAGTTGATTTGTTTTTAGAAATGGGATCTCAGCTAGTTAGGAATCAAGATTTCTTGGCATGACGCAGGAATTTAAATGATGCCCATAGTAGAATGGTTGGGTTTGAATGACGAGAAACTTAAATATGGGTTATGACTATTTTAAGAGCATAGTAAATTCCCTCACTTTGTTTAATATTTCTGAGCTGGCTTTCTCTAAAAAGTGGACTTGAAGAAGGGAGACCTTGAAGTTGATTTGTTTTCAGAAATGGGATCTCAGCTAGTTAGGAATCAAGATTTCTTGGCATGATGCAGGAATTTAAACGGTGCCCATAGTAGAATGGTTGGGTTTGAATGACGAGAAACTTAAATATGGGTTATGACTATTTTAAGAGCATAGTAAATTCCCACACTTTGTTTAATATTTCTGAGCTGGCTTTCTCTAAAAAGTGGATTGAAGAATGGAGATCTTGAAGTTGATTTGTTTTTAGAAATGGGACCTCAGCTAGTTAGGAATCAAGATTTCTTGGCATGACGCAGGAATTTAAACGGTGCCCATAGTAGAATGGTTGGGTTTGAATGACGAGAAACTTAAATATGGGTTATGACTATTTTAAGAGCATAGTAAATTCCCTCACTTTGTTTAATATTTCTGAGCTGGCTTTCTCTAAAAAGTGGACTTGAAGAATGGAGATCTTGAAGTTGATTTGTTTTTAGAAATGGGATCTCAGCTAGTTAGGAATCAAGATTTCTTGGCATGACGCAGGAATTTAAACGGTGCCCACAGTAGAATGGTTGGGTTTGAATGACGAGAAACTTAAATATGGGTTATGACTATTTTAAGAGCATAGTAAATTCCCTCACTTTGTTTAATATTTCTGAGCTGGCTTTCTCTAAAAAGTGGACTTGAAGAATGGAGACCTTGAAGTTGATTTGTTTTTAGAAATGGGATCTCAGCTAGTTAGGAATCAAGATTTCTTGGCATGACGCAGGAATTTAAATGATGCCCATAGTAGAATGGTTGGGTTTGAATGACGAGAAACTTAAATATGGGTTATGACTATTTTAAGAGCATAGTAAATTCCCTCACTTTGTTTAATATTTCTGAGCTGGCTTTCTCTAAAAAGTGGACTTGAAGAATGGAGATCTTGAAGTTGATTTGTTTTTAGAAATGGGATCTCAGCTAGTTAGGAATCAAGATTTCTTGGCATGACGCAGGAATTTAAACGGTACCCACAGTAGAATGGTTGGGTTTGAATGACGAGAAATTTAAATGTGGGTTATGACTATTTTAAGAGCATAGTAAATTCCCTCACTTTGTTTAATATTTCTGAGCTGGCTTTCTCTAAAAAGTGGACTTGAAGAATGGAGACATGAAGTTGATTTGTTTTTAGAAATGGGATCTCAGCTAGTTAGGAATCAAGATTTCTTGGCATGACGCAGGAATTTAAATGATGCCCATAGTAGAATGGTTGGGTTTGAATGACGAGAAACTTAAATATGGGTTATGACTATTTTAAGAGCATAGTAAATTCCCACACTTTGTTTAATATTTCTGAGCTGGCTTTCTCTAAAAAGTGGACTTGAAGAATGGAGACATGAAGTTGATTTGTTTTTAGAAATGGGATCTCAGCTAGTTAGGAATCAAGATTTCTTGGCATGACGCAGGAATTTAAATGATGCCCATAGTAGAATGGTTGGGTTTGAATGACGAGAAACTTAAATATGGGTTACGACTATTTTAAGAGCATAGTAAATTCCCTCACTTTGTTTAATATTTCTGAGCTGGCTTTCTCTAAAAAGTGGACTTGAAGAATGGAGATCTTGAAGTTGATTTGTTTTTAGAAATGGGATCTCAGCTAGTTAGGAATCAAGATTTCTTGGCATGACGCAGGAATTTAAACGGTGCCCATAGTAGAATGGTTGGGTTTGAATGACGAGAAACTTAAATATGGGTTATGACTATTTTAAGAGCATAGTAAATTCCCTCACTTTGTTTAATATTTCTGAGCTGGCTTTCTCTAAAAAGTGGACTTGAAGAATGGAGATCTTGAAGTTGATTTGTTTTTAGAAATGGGATCTCAGCTAGTTAGGAATCAAGATTTCTTGGCATGACGCAGGAATTTAAACGGTACCCACAGTAGAATGGTTGGGTTTGAATGACGAGAAACTTAAATATGGGTTATGACTATTTTAAGATTTTAAGAGCATAGTAAATTCCCTCACTTTGTTTAATATTTCTGAGCTGGCTTTCTCTAAAAAGTGGACTTGAAGAATGGAGACATGAAGTTGATTTGTTTTTAGAAATGGGATCTCAGCTAGTTAGGAATCAAGATTTCTTGGCATGACGCAGGAATTTAAATGATGCCCATAGTAGAATGGTTGGGTTTGAATGACGAGAAACTTAAATATGGGTTATGACTATTTTAAGAGCATAGTAAATTCCCTCACTTTGTTTAATATTTCTGAGCTGGCTTTCTCTAAAAAGTGGACTTGAAGAATGGAGATCTTGAAGTTGATTTGTTTTTAGAAATGGGATCTCAGCTAGTTAGGAATCAAGATTTCTTGGCATGACGCAGGAATTTAAACGGTGCCCATAGTAGAATGGTTGGGTTTGAATGACGAGAAACTTAAATATGGGTTATGACTATTTTAAGAGCATAGTAAATTCCCTCACTTTGTTTAATATTTCTGAGCTGGCTTTCTCTAAAAAGTGGACTTGAAGGATGGAGATCTTGAAGTTGATTTGTTTTTAGAAATGGGATCTCAGCTAGTTAGGAATCAAGATTTCTTGGCATGACGCAGGAATTTAAACGGTGCCCATAGTAGAATGGTTGGGTTTGAATGACGAGAAACTTAAATATGGGTTATGACTATTTTAAGAGCATAGTAAATTCCCTCACTTTGTTTAATATTTCTGAGCTGGCTTTCTCTAAAAAGTGGACTTGAAGAATGGAGACCTTGAAGTTGATTTGTTTTTAGAAATGGGATCTCAGCTAGTTAGGAATCAAGATTTCTTGGCATGACGCAGGAATTTAAATGATGCCCATAGTAGAATGGTTGGGTTTGAATGACGAGAAACTTAAATATGGGTTATGACTATTTTAAGAGCATAGTAAATTCCCTCACTTTGTTTAATATTTCTGAGCTGGCTTTCTCTAAAAAGTGGACTTGAAGAATGGAGATCTTGAAGTTGATTTGTTTTTAGAAATGGGATCTCAGCTAGTTAGGAATCAAGATTTCTTGGCATGACGCAGGAATTTAAACGGTGTCCATAGGTAGAATGGTTGGGTTTGAATGACGAGAAACTTAAATATGGGTTATGACTATTTTAAGAGCATAGTAAATTCCCTCACTTTGTTTAATATTTCTGAGCTGGCTTTCTCTAAAAAGTGGACTTGAAGAATGGAGATCTTGAAGTTAATTTGTTTTTAGAAATGGGATCTCAGCTAGTTAGGAATCAAGATTTCTTGGCATGACGCAGGAATTTAAACGGTGCCCATAGGTAGAATGGTTGGGTTTGAATGACGAGAAACTTAAATATGGGTTATGACTATTTTAAGAGCATAGTAAATTCCCTCACTTTGTTTAATATTTCTGAGCTGGCTTTCTCTAAAAAGTGGACTTGAAGAATGAAGATCTTGAAGTTGATTTGTTTTTAGAAATGGGATCTCAGCTAGTTAGGAATCAAGATTTCTTGGCATGACGCAGGAATTTAAACGGTGCCCATAGTAGAATGGTTGGGTTTGAATGACGAGAAACTTAAATATGGGTTATGACTATTTTAAGAGCATAGTAAATTCCCTCACTTCGTTTAATATTTCTGAGCTGGCTTTCTCTAAAAAGTGGACTTGAAGGATGGAGATCTTGAAGTTGATTTGTTTTTAGAAATGGGATCTCAGCTAGTTAGGAATCAAGATTTCTTGGCATGACGCAGGAATTTAAACGGTGCCCATAGTAGAATGGTTGGGTTTGAATGGCGAGAAACTTAAATATGGGTTATGACTATTTTAAGAGCATAGTAAATTCCCTCACTTTGTTTAATATTTCTGAGCTGGCTTTCTCTAAAAAGTGGACTTGAAGAATGGAGACCTTGAAGTTGATTTGTTTTCAGAAATGGGATCTCAGCTAGTTAGGAATCATGATTTCTTGGCATGACGCAGGAATTTAAACGGTGCCCATAGTAGAATGGTTGGGTTTGAATGACGAGAAACTTAAATATGGGTTATGACTATTTTAAGAGCATAGTAAATTCCCTCACTTTGTTTAATATTTCTGAGCTGGCTTTCTCTAAAAAGTGGACTTGAAGAATGGAGACCTTGAAGTTGATTTGTTTTCAGAAATGGGATCTCAGCTAGTTAGGAATCAAGATTTCTTGGCATGACGCAGGAATTTAAACGGTGGCCATAGTAGAATGGTTGGGTTTGAATGGCGAGAAACTTAAATATGGGTTATGACTATTTTAAGAGCATAGTAAATTCCCTCACTTTGTTTAATATTTCTGAGCTGGCTTTCTCTAAAAAGTGGACTTGAAGAATGGAGACCTTGAAGTTGATTTGTTTTCAGAAATGGGTTCTTAGCTAGTTAGGAATCAAGATTTCTTGGCATGACGCAGGAATTTAAACGGTGTCCATAGTAGAATGGTTGGGTTTGAATGACGAGAAACTTAAATATGGGTTATGACTATTTTAAGAGCATAGTAAATTCCCTCACTTTGTTTAATATTTCTGAGCTGGCTTTCTCTAAAAAGTGGACTTGAAGAATGGAGACCTTGAAGTTGATTTGTTTTCAGAAATGGGATCTCATCTAGTTAGGAATCAAGATTTCTTGGCATGACGCAGGAATTTAAACGGTGCCCATAGTAGAATGGTTGGGTTTGAATGGCGAGAAACTTAAATATGGGTTATGACTATTTTAAGAGCATAGTAAATTCCCTCACTTTGTTTAATATTTCTGAGCTGGCTTTCTCTAAAAAGTGGACTTGAAGAATGGAGACCTTGAAGTTGATTTGTTTTCAGAAATGGGATCTCAGCTAGTTAGGAATCATGATTTCTTGGCATGACGCAGGAATTTAAACGGTGCCCATAGTAGAATGGTTGGGTTTGAATGACGAGAAACTTAAATATGGGTTATGACTATTTTAAGAGCATAGTAAATTCCCTCACTTTGTTTAATATTTCTGAGCTGGCTTTCTCTAAAAAGTGGACTTGAAGAATGGAGACCTTGAAGTTGATTTGTTTTCAGAAATGGGATCTCAGCTAGTTAGGAATCAAGATTTCTTGGCATGACGCAGGAATTTAAACGGTGCCCATAGTAGAATGGTTAGGAGGCGCATGCCTAGGCAGTTGAACCAGGAGCCTGTTAAGGCCGGCACTGCCGCAGAGAAAGTTGGAGGCACCAAACGACCTAGGTCGACAGGAGCCACACCTTCTCCAAGAGATCTTATCGACAAGAAGAGATCGAGGATGGACATCAAACCTGGAACATACGCCCAAGCGGTCCAGGTTATTAAGATGGCCATCGTCAAAAAGTCCTTCCCTTCTAGCAAGCTGAGCAAGGAGGAGGTTGATAACATCCAGTTGGTGACTCTCGGTAAAATAGATGAGATCCCAACTGGTGAGCAACTTCCGAAGATTCATCTCTTCAGCTCAAACGCTGGAGCTGTGATTCTTCATTGCAATGATGCAAATACTGTGGAATGGGTCAAGAGAACCTTCCATAACAACAGTCAGGTTCTGGGAGAGGCACTTATGGTCTTGAGTGCTAATGACCTTCCCAAACCTGTCAAGGTGGCATTTAAAACCAGGGATGTGTACACAAAGGAGCCGAGTGTCTTGCTGAAACGGCTGAACCGTTTCAACCCGGAGTTGAAGTCTGAGGAGTGGCGTGTTCTGCAAAACTTTGTGGAACCCCACTCTGTAAGATGGATCTTCGAGGTGGATTCGGAGGCTGCGGATGCGATTCGCAAAGCTGACCCTGGTGCATTCACCGGTTTGGACCGTGGAGTCTTTAAGATTCTTCGTGATCCAAACGAAAAGCCTAAGGGGAAGATGGAGATGGAGGAACAGCCAGCAGAACGGGCGACCTCCTCTCAGGTAAGTATTGGTAGTCTTGAGACTATGATACCTAGACTTAACGAACTAGAAATTGCTTCTGGTTCAGATGTTACACTTCATGCTAACCCTCCGATCTCGGATGATGAGTTGGAAAAACGCATGAAGGATTTTGACAATGATATCATGCTGGATGCTGATCATTGTCATGATGCTAGGTGAATTTCTTTCTCCTAGTCTTTCTGTGCCCTTTTCTTCTTTTTGTTTATGGGCTGTCTTAAGGTTGTGCAAATTAATCTGCATCACAGTCAATCTGCCTCTGCTATTCTTAGCAAAAGGCTTTTCAATGGTAGAGCTGATATTGCTCTTATCCAAGAACCCTGGACCTGTAATGGAAAGATTTTGGGTCTAGGGATCAAAGGATTTAGTGTCTTTTATGACACATCCTGTACCAGACCCAGAGCCTGTATTGCTGTTAGCAACAAGCTCAATGCTGTTCATCTGATTAAATTCCTTGATGGTGACAATGTTGCTATCAATGTGAAACTTAAAACTGACGAACATATGATGGATTACATCTTTGCTTCTGCCTATCTTCCTTACGAAGATAAGGAAACTCTCTCTAAGGTCATTATTAATCTTACTGAGTACTGCAATGGTAAAAAAATGATCATTGGTTGCGATGCAAATGCCCATAATACTATTTGGGGTAGTAGTAATTGTAACCGCAGGGGTGATGATCTTTTGGATCAGATCCTTCTTCATAAGCTCTATTTACTTAATAAGGGTAATACTCCTACCTTTGTGACTTTAAAACGTCGCGAGGTTTTGGATATTAGCCTGTGTAATAGTTCTGCTTTTGAGTCCGTAATTGATTGGAGGGTTTCAGATGATATATCTTTGTCTGACCATCAATTAATTTCTTTTTCTGTTAAAGGTCCTGTAACTGTTTTAGAGGACAAAGGTAGGAACCCTAGGAAGACGAATTGGGGTTCCTACAAAGAAGACCTTAGGGCCAATTTGGCGAAACATATTGGTGAGTATTCCTCTACTGAAAGCGTGGATCTGGCTGTTGACTTTGTGCAACAGGCCATCATCGGCGCCTTTTATAACAACTGCAGAACCACCATAGCTGACTCCCCAAGGACTGTTCCTTGGTGGACTAGTGAGCTCAGCCGGTTGCGTGGGAAATGCAGGAAGCTCTTTAATAGAGCCAAGAAGAATGGTGATTGGCAGACTTATAAATCTGCCCTCACCACTTATAATAAAGCAGTTAGGGATGCCAAGAAAAATTCTTGGAGAACATACTGCGAAGGTATTAATGATACTCCTGCCGTTGCAAAACTTGTTAAGTTGATGGCTAGAGACAGAAATTGTAAACTTAACACTGTTAAGAAGCCCAATGGTGACTTTACTGTCACTGGTGAGGAGACTCTTAGTGAGCTCTTCAGAGTTCACTTTCCGGTTTCTCATCCTGTTGTTCAGAATGACAGTGGTATTGCTTGCTCCACCTTGTCTGACGACAATAGCTGGGGTATTGCTAGGAGCATTGTTACTCTTGATAGGGTTAAATGGGCAATTAATTCCCATAAACCCTATAAAACTCCGGGAACTGATGGCATCATTCCTATTCTTCTCCAGGAGGGAATAGAGATGCTTGCTCCTATTCTCTGCAACATCTACAGTGCTTGTATTGCCCTTGGTTATATACCAAATGCGTGGAGGCATACTAGGGTAATCTTCATTCCAAAAATTGGAAAGGACAATTACTATGAGGCCAAATCTTTTAGGCCTATCAGCCTTACGTCTTTTCTGCTTAAGACTATTGAAAAACTTATCGATAGGTATTTAAGGGAAGTGATTCTGGCCTCTAAGCCCTTGTCTAGTTCTCAACATGCCTATCAACCGGGCAAATCTACGGACACTGCTCTTTACAGTCTCTCCTTTATTTTAGAGAGAAATCTCAATGCCAAGGAAATTGCTCTTGCTACCTTTCTTGACATTGAAGGTGCCTTCGATAAAGTACCCATTGACACCATTCTTGTTGCTCTCAACAGAAGAGGTGTTGATACCACGATATCTTATTGGATTAAGAACCTGCTATCTAACAGGTATATCTGTGCATCTTTACTTGGAGAAAGTATGACTGTGCATGCACTTTCGGGCTGTCCACAAGGGGGTGTGCTCTCACCACTTCTCTGGTGTCTTGTTGTGGATTCTCTTCTGGAAAGCATTGATGTCTCTGGTGTTTCTTGCATTGGATATGCTGATGATGTTGTCATCGTTGCCAGGGGCAAATTTGGCAACACTGTCTCTGACATGATGTCTACTGCTCTTAGGAGGGTTGAAGCATGGTGTAAAAATGCAGGTCTTACGGTTAATCCGCAGAAGACTGCTTTAGTTGCGTTTACAAGGAAACGCATACTTAATCTTGGGAATATTTGCTTATTTGGGCAGAAGCTTATTTGCTCCAAGGAGGTTAAATTCTTGGGAATTTACTTTGACAAGGAACTTAATTGGAAGAGACACTTGGACTACTGCACAACTAAAGCCAGAAGAATCTTCTGGTCTTGTAGGAATGCTATTGGGAAAACCTGGGGCCTTAATCCCAGAGCTATTCATTGGATTTACTCGATGATAGTCTGTCCTATCATTTCTTATGGATCCATTGTTTGGTGGTCCAGAATTAGAAATGAAACTGCTAAACTTGATTTAGTTAAGCTTCAAAGGATGGTGTGCATTGCAATCTCCGGATGCATGAAAACCACTCCTACTGCATCTCTTGAACTTTTACTTGGTTTGCATCCGCTTTATATGCGTATTGAAGCAGAGGCACTTATCTGCATGAACAGACTCAAATATCTGAAACACTGGAAAGATTACTCAAGGTATTTATCTTGGGGCGAACTTAACAGTAATGTTGCTAGGCATCCTTATTTCTGTATGCCACCTGATGGCATACATGTCAAATTTACGTTTGATAAGCCTTATGAAATTCTTGTCCCCTCGTGGGATGATTGGAAGAGGACTCCAACCTACAATAAACATAACTGTTTTGTATGGTATACTGATGGCTCGAAGATTGGCACTAGTACTGGTGCGGGAGTCTGCTGCCCTGATGATGGCACTAAGCTATCTTATCCGCTTGGCAATTTTGCTACTGTCTTTCAGGCTGAAGTATTTGCCATTCTTATGTGTTGTAGAATTTGCTATGACAGAAAGTACGAGAATAGCCAGATTTTCATTTGTTCTGACAGTCAGGCTGCTCTTATGGCTCTGGGGAAATTCACTGTGACGTCTTCCCTTGTTTGGGAATGCTATAAAGCTCTCTGTAAAATTGCTAGTAATAATAGTGTCATTCTGTACTGGGTGCCTGGTCATTCGGGCATTCCTGGCAATGAATTGACAGATGAACTTGCTAGGAAAGGCTCTAATACTCCTTTTGTGGGCCCTGAGCCAGCCTTGGGTATACCCAATGATCTTATCAGAAGAATTGTCTTTGACATCTTCAGGAAGCTTCAATGCAAGAACTGGCGTGACACTAAAGGGCAAAGGCAAGCGAAAATTCTCAATTGTAATTGCCCTAGTGCACGTCAAAAGGAACTTTTCAGGCTCAGTAGAACTGGCATCAGGAGAGCTGTTGGGCTCCTTACTGGGCACTGCACTCTCAAGAGACATCTTAATATTATGGGTGTCTCCAAAGATTCGCTTTGCAGAGGCTGCAATTACAGCGAAGAAACTGCAGCTCACATTCTGTGTGAATGTGAGGCCTACTCTGCTCACAGATTCGAACACATTGGTCGTCATGTGATTGAACCCTGGGAGCTGAACGACATTCCTGTCAAGTGCCTGCTTATGTTTGCATCGGCTACTGGTCTCTTCTCTTAGGGACCTTCACTTTTTGGGGTAGTACAATAGACCTCTGGTCGATGTGCTAGGCTCTTCTGGAGCCACCCACCTTTATATCATTCATTCATAGTAGAATGGTTGGGTTTGAATGACGAGAAACTTAAATATGGGTTATGACTATTTTAAGAGCATAGTAAATTCCCTCACTTTGTTTAATATTTCTGAGCTGGCTTTCTCTAAAAAGTGGACTTGAAGAATGGAGACCTTGAAGTTGATTTGTTTTCAGAAATGGGATCTCAGCTAGTTAGGAATCAAGATTTCTTGGCATGACGCAGGAATTTAAACGGTGGCCATAGTAGAATGGTTGGGTTTGAATGGCGAGAAACTTAAATATGGGTTATGACTATTTTAAGAGCATAGTAAATTCCCTCACTTTGTTTAATATTTCTGAGCTGGCTTTCTCTAAAAAGTGGACTTGAAGAATGGAGACCTTGAAGTTGATTTGTTTTCAGAAATGGGATCTCAGCTAGTTAGGAATCATGATTTCTTGGCATGACGCAGGAATTTAAACGGTGCCCATAGTAGAATGGTTGGGTTTGAATGACGAGAAACTTAAATATGGGTTATGACTATTTTAAGAGCATAGTAAATTCCCTCACTTTGTTTAATATTTCTGAGCTGGCTTTCTCTAAAAAGTGGACTTGAAGAATGGAGACCTTGAAGTTGATTTGTTTTCAGAAATGGGTTCTTAGATAGTTATGAATCAAGATTTCTTGGCATGACGCAGGAATTTAAACGGTGCCCATAGTAGAATGGTTGGGTTTGAATGACGAGAAACTTAAATATGGGTTATGACTATTTTAAGAGCATAGTAAATTCCCTCACTTTGTTTAATATTTCTGAGCTGGCTTTCTCTAAAAAGTGGACTTGAAGAATGGAGATCTTGAAGTTGATTTGTTTTTAGAAATGGGATCTCAGCTAGTTAGGAATCAAGATTTCTTGGCATGACGCAGGAATTTAAACGGTGCCCATAGTAGAATGGTTGGGTTTGAATGACGAGAAACTTAAATATGGGTTATGACTATTTTAAGAGCATAGTAAATTCCCTCACTTTGTTTAATATTTCTGAGCTGGCTTTCTCTAAAAAGTGGACTTGAAGAATGGAGACCTTGAAGTTGATTTGTTTTCAGAAATGGGATCTCAGCTAGTTAGGAATCAAGATTTCTTGGCATGACGCAGGAATTTAAACGGTGTCCATAGTAGAATGGTTGGGTTTGAATGACGAGAAACTTAAATATAGGTTATGACTATTTTAAGAGCATAGTAAATTCCCTCACTTTGTTTAATATTTCTGAGCTGGCTTTCTCTAAAAAGTGGACTTGAAGAAAGGAGACCTTGAAGTTGATTTGTTTTCAGAAATGGGATCTCAGCTAGTTAGGAATCAAGATTTCTTGGCATGACGCAGGAATTTAAACGGTGGCCATAGTAGAATGGTTGGGTTTGAATGGCGAGAAACTTAAATATGGGTTATGACTATTTTAAGAGCATAGTAAATTCCCTCACTTTGTGTAATATTTCTGAGCTGGCTTTCTCTAAAAAGTGGACTTGAAGAATGGAGACCTTGAAGTTGATTTGTTTTCAGAAATGGGATCTCAGCTAGTTAGGAATCAAGATTTCTTGGCATGATGCAGGAATTTAAACGGTGCCCATAGTAGAATGGTTGGGTTTGAATGACGAGAAACTTAAATATGGGTTATGACATCACTCGGCATAGCATGTGTTGGAAAAAAAATGAGCAGAACACATGCACGGCGTTAACCTATTTACAAGACAGCTTGTTGGAACTGAATGCATAAGAGCTGATAGTATTGGGATACCTTTTAATTTTATTTGGGTTCAGGATGCTTTCCTCAAACTTGAGGTTGCAATTACTCCCCTTTCTCCGTTAATCAATACCCGGTAGCCTCTTGTCCCACTACCATCGCTTCTTGGCTCTTTCTCAGCTGGTTGGGTTTTCCAACATAAACCTTACTACTGGAAATTTTTAGATGACTTACAAAGGGTTTCTTTCCAAATGAGTGTTTTCGTTTTAAACATATCCTATTCTTGACGTACGAAAAACACACTAAGCATTGCTTTCACACAATCAGAGCGATGACTCCTTCTATAGACTTTCTGTAGAAACTTCCATATCTCGTAGAATATTTTGAAAATGCTCGAGTGCATCTAAGAGGTCACTAAAAGTTACCAAGTGGATGAAATGAATCATCCAATCTGGCAATCAAGCTCCACTTCAACACATGGCAGCCCTAAATTCAAGCGGTAGGAATGGCTGTATGTAAAGGTGTTTTCTCCTTCAGGTTCTCACACGATACTCCAGAGCAGGCATTTTACATGTCTGTAATATTATCATTAAATAAGATTCTTTGAGAGTGTGATCCTAGTAAATAGGATTACTAAGCTAGTTAGGTATGTACCAAGTATTTTATCACATTAAAGTAAGCTGTATTAAGAATATATGCTTTTACATTGGATATCTGAATAACTTGATCGATTTTATTTTTTACATAATACAGTACATTTTTTATTTATATTAGCTCATTCTTTTAAGCAAAATAAAAAAGATGTAGAGAAAACAAACCATTTGCGACAGCGATTCCAACTTCTGCTTCAGGGATTCTGACTTAGGGATGGGAGTCGCCTCCGAGTAATGAACAGCTGTCCGAATCACCAGTTTCTTTGAGCTAAACGGAAAAGGACACATTTAGACACCATGTATCATTCACAGATTGTATGGATACCCATTAATATGATGACCCACTTAGGCCTAAGTAGTTCTTGTTGGATTGAAACTTTAGGACCGGAATCTTCACATTATAACGAAAAGCTATGTGAATTCTTATTGTAAATAGAGCGACCCTCGATCAGCAATGAAACAATCATTTCTGCAAAAAACTTGTTTAGTTTCAAGTACAAGAGATACAACAGCAGTCAAAGACCAGGACATGGACAACAGGTGCATCATCAGTGTTACGAAAATTGCAACAATACACTTGGGGAAAAAATCATTGCAGACTGTTTTGGAATGCTAATAATTTTTAAACTAGTTTACTACAGTGTGATATTTAAAATCAGAGTTCATGCCCATTTTTCAAAATTTAATTCCCCGAGTTTTCCCTGTTGTCTTCATTCAAATTCCAGGTACTGAGTACTACTATTTTAACACCCATTTCAAAAAATAATTTTAGACTTAACTGATATTTACCATGAATGCATGACAGTGAGAAAAAAGAAACATTCAAAATAATTCAAAATTTCCTATATTTGTACATACAATTTTAGCTGCATATACAGTACAACCTCGAAAATCTGGACTTTGCCAATTTCGGGTTCTAGAATTTTCTGGATTATAGAGTTTGGATAAAATTCAAATTTAATATTAACTAAATACACTATAAAACATTATTTTTAGTAAAAATAATGACAAAAAGTCAAGTTAACTCAATAAAAAATATTATTTAACATAAAAAAAAACATGGAACAAAAGAAATTTTAAGAAAAAAAATATATATACAAGAAATAAAAAGAAAAATAATATTTATATTTTATCATTTGTTTAAAGATTTGAACTCATGTTTATTGTTTCATTCATTTTGGTTTGTGGGAAAGCAGTTTTTCTTTTATCCTGTAGGTAGATCGGCATTATCCCCCCCTCACACACACCTCAATCCATTGTCTCCATATCTTTACTTTCTCATACTATAGAATAGAGAAAGTATTGTTTTCATGAATATTTTCAATTTCGAGATTTTGATGCCAATACATGTTTCAGGGCCTGCTGAAACCATTTTAACTATTTTATAGTAATGTCCATCTGTTGTCGATCGCTAGTGTACACGATAGCTGCCACAAACACTGATGGATTTTCACGAAACTTTATATTCAGCTTTGTTATCGAAAATTCTAGAACTAGATAGCATTTTTTGAAATTCGAGTAAAAACTTTTTCGAGTGAAATTTCATATTTTCTATGGCAGCATTAGACAAAAGTTTGCTTTAAAGTATTTATTTATGACTCAATAATCACAAAATTTAACAGCTTCAATCATTACAGTGATGCCACTCAGATGATGAAGATTTCAGCAGTTAAAAAAGAAAAAATCAGTAGTTTTAAGACTTTTTTAGTAGTCAGATTAAGAAATGAAATATATATGCTCACATAATACAAAAATGCATCATATACATAAAATTATTTAAGCATATATATAATTATGCATTATATATACAATATATATTTATACTATACATATTTATATATACACTCAAGTCTAAAAGTTAAGCATAGATGCTGTTTATGTGAAAATTTCAGAAAATCTACATCGGAATGGAAGAAAACGTGGTATGTGGGTGCAATAGGGTTATAGAAGAAAATAATGCAAAACAAGGATAATAATGACTTTTATTATCCAAAGAAAAGGGTTGAAAGAAAAAGTGTCACAATACGAGTGTCAACCTCAGTGAAACATAATGATTAAAACAATGTGATGCTGCAGTTTAATATGGTGTGTGGGAACCTAGGATAACCACGTATGCTGCACAACAATTTCTCATACTTTCGATGAGGTTTTGGATGAGTTGTGTGCTCGCAGAGTTCCTCACGGAGAGCAGTATTCAATCCTGGAAAGGAGCTTGGTGGGTAGCAAAAGGATGCAAGATATCTCCCGAGCATATCCCACACATGCTCTATTGGATTCAGATCAGGAAAGCTGGCAGGCCACTGCATGTGCTGGATATTTTCAGTTTGAAAGAAGTCATTGAACAAGGTCGCATGTTCAGGAGGAGCGTTATCATTCATAAAGATGAAATCAGGACCAACAGTACCTCGAAACAATTGAACGGTAGGCTCAAAGACTTTGACTGTATTTTTGACCAGTAACCGAACCCGTGTCAAAGATGTGGAGGTCTGTGCGGCCGTCCATCATGATGCCTGTCCAGACCATGACTCTCCAAATGGAAAACGATGTCTTTCTGTGATGTTTTCCGGTTGAAAACGCTTTCCATGTTCTCTCCAGATTGTAGTACGATGAGAATCTTTTTGCAGGCTAAACCTGGACTCGTCACTGAACAAAACATTGCCCGACTGTTGTCCATTCCACTGTTGATGTTCCAAACTCCATTCTAAATGCACATGTCTCTGTGCAGACGTCAGGGGGATGCAAACTGCTGGTCATCTGGCATAGAGACCAATGTGTCTGAGTCTCCTGTAAACAGTTATTCTCAAAACAGTGACTCCTGTGGCGGCTATCAGGGCCGAACCCAGTTGTCTGGCAGAACGGTTCCTCTGATGCTGTTATGCCGAGATTTGACAGTTCTAAATTTAATTAATAGTTCAAAATTATGTAATACCTTAAAATTTATTATTTTCCCCTCTCCCTTCAAAATTCAAAATTTATTTGTTGTTTTTGAATATTTCAACGATTTGTTTCCCCTTTAATGTAATTTGTTATCTTTATCCCTGTTTTTATTATTCAAAATTGTGCGCAATGTGCCTTTAAAACGTTAAAATATCATATCCTTTGTTAATCTTTTGGCTTCCCGCTCGCTCTGGTGTTTTAAGTTCAGTTCACTTCATTCATGAGAGCGCGAAAAAAAGGCACTTTTTAAGACGAAACTTGGCTTTGAACCGCTTATCAGTAAACACCTGCTAGAAGAGGGTGCCAGTGCATCCGGTGGGTTGCTGTGCGGCGGCTTGCCGCATTGGGAGAAGTGATCTTTTTCTGATTCTTGGCATAACAGCGTTTTTATTTCCGCAGTATATGCGTGAGTGCCCGGCGCGAAGCGCAGGTTTTCACTCGCCAAGTTTGGCGTCTCCTGGGAAGGCAAGCGTGTTGCCGGACATTCGATTGCTGACCAGCATTAGGCTAGGTGGTGTTTTTTTTCGACGGCTGCTGAGATCCGTGGAACGGGCCCCATGCAAGGGCGCCCGTATCCCGCAGTTGCCAGGAGTATGTTTTAAATTTGTGCAGAATTGCCTGACATCGCAGGGGCGTGCCTCATATTTGGACAACTTCCATGGGATACCAACAGAATGTAAAAAGGTGGTCTGGATCTGTGACCCATGGACTACCCTCCTCGGGAAGCGCTCTTAATTGCGCTGGCAGTATCAATTGCTCTTATCATCTATTTACCTCAGGGTCACCGCTCTATGGTCATCACAGGTTATCACCTATTTTCATGCCATCTATTGTGAGTGTTCAAGTCTTGGGGGGCCCTGAGTGAACAGGGCTAGTGATCAAAGATTAGTGTGCAAGCCCTCAGTGATCGAGTGCATGCAAGCAGTGCGTTTAATTTTAAGAGTGAATAAAATCAATGAAAACAAAGGTTACATCATGCAAGGTGTGCAAGCCCTCAGTGATCGGGGTGCATGCAAGCAGTGTCATTTAATTTTTAAAGTGATTAAATTCAAAGAAGAAAAAGAAAAGGGGAGTTATAAATAATTTGTTTAAGTGTTAGCACAGAGAAAGTTTGAGTATCTAGAAAGAAAAATGTTTGAGAATGAGTTTACTTGATTATTTTCAACAAAGCTATATTGCTGTGATGTAATGAAGAAATGTGATTTTTAATATTTTCCTTTTATTTCAAATTCAAGTTTTGGTGGACAGCTTCTCAGGCAGACCAAACTCTGGTCTTCAGACCAGAGTGGATTCTGTTTCCTGGGTTATTTTAATTGGTTATCTGGGTTTTTCTTTAATTGAATTCTAAATTTAATAGACTTAATTTTCGCAATGTACTAACTTAACTTTATGCCACTATACATGTAATGAAATCTTAAATGGATCAGATGTTTAAATTTTTAATTGTTGAAAAATAAAAGTTAATTTTTCATTTAACAATTAGTGTTTGTGATTCTTTAGTTATTGTTGGCTGTGCTAATTATTTATTTAAAGGTAAGTGGAATTTTTAGAAGTTATATGATGTTGAATTGTTTTTAAAGGTGTAACATAGTTGAGCACAGACCAAGCTGTAGATAATAAATAAAGTAAATAAAGAAACAAAATAAATAATAATTATAAAAGTAAACTTTATTGATTATTTAAAATCTATACGATCAGGCTTAATCTTAATAACATAGAATAAATATATAATAAGTATTAATAGTAAATTATAATTTAGTAAATAAAGAAGTTTAATTGTAAGGGAAGGGCAAACCCTACATAACAATGCTGTGCAATTATCACCAAATATCGGTCTTACTGAGCAGTTGTTACACTTAGTCAAACTGGTACTGGTCATTGGGCATCATCTCCAGTGCTTTGGAACCTCTGCCACAGTCTGGAGATCACACATTGAGGCACATTCAAAATTCGAGATGCTTTGGTTTGGGATCGACAGGATTCCAAAATTTTAATTATTTCTTCCCTTCAAAAACATATCCAGTTAGCATCTTTGTGACATCTTTCATCCCTTTTGATTGTTAACAACGCTTCGTACCACAGCAATTGCAAAATTCTGCCTCAATTGGCCATGCTGCTCGATGTTGTTTTATACTCATTCCAACGTGCGCCAGTGCTTTGCGCATGTCGATGTCGACTGAATTGTTTTGTATATGCACAGTGATTTACTTTAGTCCCACGATTCTCCACAACTGGTTGCGAACCATTGTATTCATATTAACTCCGAATTTTTTGCATTTTACTAATTATGCTTAACTTTTGGACATGAGTGTATATATACACTGCTAGACAATTGGACGGATGACATTATCACCTATAGCAACCACAAAATGAAATGAAGCAAAATGTGGAAAATTAGAATAAGTGTGGGATACAGTTAAAGGTGTGCGTATGCAAATTTTTCATTTCCATGCCTATTCGTTCATGAAAGTGCTGATAAGAGATTTAAAGGATTTGATGCGTGTGGACAGTTGTTGTTAAAAGTGAAAGTTTTGTGGGAAAGATTTAATTGACGAACTTGAAATTTTTGGTATGTCTTTCTGATATCACTTAGATGATTTTAAGCATGACTGTATTATTGGAAAGATCGAAGAAGGGCGAAAAATAACAAATGTTGCCAGGGAGTTCGATATCGCCCACAGCGTTGTTTCACGGTTGTAGCTAACATAAAAAACAACTGGAAAGTGTGGCAAGCATCATGATGGAGGTCGTGTTAGAAGTACGATGCCTGCCGGACACAGGTACATTGTCCTATCGGCAAAAAAAGACTGGCGCATCACAGCTCAGCAGGTGGTAAATCAGTTTCTTGCTAATACAGGACAGTGGATCTCCCGAAAAACTGTAGCCAGACATTTGGAAGAAGGAGGACTATATGCCCACAAACTTGTTGTGTGGGCGTATAGTCCTCCAGGGACGTATAGTCCACCAGGAGACAGGTACATTGTCCTATCTGCAAAAAGGGATCGGCGAACCACAGCTGAGCAGGTGGCAAATCAGTTTCTTGCTACCACAGGACAGTAGATCTCCCAAAAAACTGTAGCCAGGCATTTGGGAGAAGGAGGACTACGCGCCCACAGACCTTTGTGTGTGTTCCATTGTCTAGATTGCACGGTACCACCTGTTTGCAATGGTGTCGTGAGCATCAGAATTGAACCGAACAGGACTGGGCTTGCGTACAATTCTCAGATGAGAGTAGGTTCAATCTGTCATCGGATTGTAGATGCCAACTGATCTGGCGCGAGAGTGGTACTGCTTATCGTCCAGAAAATATTCAGGAAAGGGACCAATGTCCGACATGCAGTATCATGGTATGGGTCGGTATCATGATCAATGGCCGTACGCCCGTACATGTGGTTGCAACTGAGACTATGACCGGCCAACGATACATTGAGGAAGTTCTACTGCCTCATGTTCGCCTTTTCGGTGGTACTGTCAGTGATAAATTTGTTTACATGGACGACAACGCACCATATCATCGAACACTCCATGTTCAGGATTGTCTAATCAGCAAAGGTATTCATGCCTCGTATGGCCATCATGTTCTCCAGATCTAAACTCCATTGAAAATATTTTGGATGCTTTGGGGAGGCGACGTGCTGGTTGAAAATATTTTCCAACAAACAAGAACACCCTCATCCGTGCACTGACAGGCAAGTGGGATAACTTGTCTCAACAGCTGTTGGTTGTGCAAAGCATGACACGACGTGTGAAATATTGTATCTCACTCCACGGTGGACATATCCCATACTGACACCTTTCTCAAAGGTGCCTGCTGTCGTTCACATGCATTTTTCTATTTCTCCGTCCACAGCATCAAATGAACACTTTTTTCCTTTCAGATGTTTCCCAGAACAATAAATGATCTTTATTCTAATGTCCGAACAGTGTGACAACAATATTTTTTTATCCTGCTGAGCCTCCACTCCCGCTTAATATTGTGCTACATTGCAATTTGTGATCCGTCCTTAGCAATTGTCCAGCAATAGTTTTTATTCAGTTAAAAATACTTTATATTGAAAACAAATATTTCTGTTTGATGAAGCACAAGTTTTCACTAATGATAATAACAAATATTAATCTTTAAAAAATAAAATATAGCAATGTATTTATAGATGTGAATATATCAATTTCAATATATCCTTGCCAAAATGGTTGCTTTTATATTTGCCTAAATCATTATTTTAATACCACTTTTGGGGAAAAATCCCTTTAACCCTTTATGCTCCGACGGGACTTGTAAGTCCCAATTAATATAAAGTCAAATAAAATTAAAAGTCTTCCATGAATTCCAACGGGACTTTTAAAGTTCTTTCATTTAAACCTTCTTCTAATGATCAGTAGAAAGCAGCACTATATAAACGGTTTGTTCCGCATGGATATGGGTGAACAATTTCGTCATACGCTCAGTTTGAATGGCCATTTTGCTAGAAAGCTATTGACGTACTTCCAAGCTTCGTAACAACAGAATATTGATTGGTAAGTACTTTATATTTTTTTTACCTATTCTTTACGAACTTTCTTGTAATTTTAATTCAAAATATAACCAATTCAGTGAAAATTTTCTAACACGACCTGTTCTTGTTCTTTCGGGACTTTGAAGTCCCGTTGGGTCATAAAGGTCCTGGTGAAAAATGAATAATTTTTTTTTGAAATGAATTTTTGTTATTGCATTTTATTATAATTTATTTTTAGCACTTGAATATATTCAATTATCATGAAGTATTGGATTTCTTAATGGTTTTTTGTTTTGTCTTTGAGTATTTACAAATTTTTAGAGTTTTTCTCCCTTTTACAAAATACTTTCGATTTCTGTTTTGTTAGAATAATGTATAGACGAAGAAAAGGCTTGACGCCGGAAGAAATTAAAATTATCTGGGACGAATTACCATCTGATGTTGAAACATCAGAAGAGGATAGTAGTTCTGACGAAGATTCACCAGAACAAAATAAAACAAATAATCAAAGTTTGAATGCGACAAACATTCATAAAATTTCAGACTCTGAAAGCGATTCAAGTGAAGACACTGAAAGTGAAAAAATGACACCAAAAAGAATTTGGAAGAAAAGAGATTGTACATCAACTATCCCTCTATTTAGCTTATCTCATGGAACATGTGCATCATCTTTCGAAGGTAAAACATTGCCTACCGATTTTTTTTAACATTTTTAGACGATGAAATTATAAGTAATATTGTATTTCAAACAAACCTCTATTCAAATCAAAAACAAAGGAATATAAAGCCTATTTCTAAAGAGGAATTTTATGGATTTTTGGGACTAAATATGCTATTTAGCTACCACCGTTTACCTCGAGTACGAAATTATTGGAGCAGTGATATAGATTATTCTGTACCTGTTGTTCCTGATACTCTTTCACGAAATAGGTATTTCCAGATATTAGGTAACTTGCATGTAAATGACAATGAAGTAATACCAAAGCAAAATACTGATAGACTGTATAAAATTAGACCACTTATGGATAAACTAAATAAAAATTTTCAATCACTGAGAATGCCTCATCAAACACAAAGTATAGACGAAAGCTTGATATTATTCAAAGGACGCTCGACGCTCAAACAGTACAATCCTAAAAAACCAATAAAAAGGATACAAACTATGGTGTCGTTCAGATATGTCAGGTTACATGTATGAATTTGAAGTATATCAGGGAAAAGATGATTCAGAATTGAAAAGATTTGGTCTAGGAGGGAGTATAGTTCAAAAATTAACCAAATCTCTTGTAAATAAAAATCACATCATAATGATGGATAGCTTTTTTTCCTCTGTGGAATTGTATGAATATCTAAAATTTGTTGGTATATATGCATGTGGAACTGTACAAAGTAATCGTAAAGGTTTACCGTCTCTTGCAGTAGACAAAGCTTTGAAAAGGGGTGATTTTGACTGTCGCATAACAGACCAAGGAATTTCATACTTCAAATGGAAAGACAACCGCTGTGTTTTTTTCTTGTCCAATTACCATGGAACTGAAATTTGTAAAATTCAAAGAAAACAAAAAGATGGTTCAATTATGGATATACCAGCTCCTACAATAGTAAGAGATTATAACAGTCATATGGGAGGCGTGGATAAAAGTGACATGCTAAAATCACTATAGAAAGGCCAAAAGTGGTGGCATCGTCTTTTTTTCGGTATTATAGAAATTGCAATAGTAAACTCGTATATTTGCTACTGTGACATACAGGATAAAATACCTCTTCTAGAATACAAACGAAGGGTAACACAAGGTCTAATAACAATGTCAAAAGTGTCTTCGAAGAAAAGGGGAAGACCTAGATCAAATGCTGGAGAGATAAGTGAATTACCACCCCCAAATAAACGCAAGATAGCAAATTTTTCTGTTTCTGATGACATAAGACAACAAAACAATGCACATTGGCCAGTATTTGTAAAAAATAGAGGACGGTGTGAGTTTTGTGCTTCGAAAAAAATTGAGTCACGACCACATTCTCAGTGCACATTATGCAAAGTATTTCTTTGTGTTAATGAAAAAAAGAACTGCTTTTATCAATACCATAATTAATTGTATAAAAATATATTACTTTTCATTTATATTTAATATTTTTTCTTCTTCATACTAATGGATGTAATGGCAATGTAATGAACATAAATCCCGACGGGACTTTAAAGTCCCGTGTAATATTCTGTGTTATTACAATAAAAATAATTATTGTAAATGAATCTCAATTTTTGTGTGTCTTTCTACAGTTAAATTAAGCATAAAAAAAAATATATTGCACAAGTTTTCTAAAAATATCATAATTTGGGACATAAAGGGTTAAAAGGTTCATACTCATTTTTCAAAATAGGGAATATATATTATGCAAAAATAATAAAAATTAACCTTAATAAGTAACCAGAATATAAAAATAAGCTAATCTAGTCAATCTAATATGCAACATTTAGAAAATAGATAGGAAAAGACACTAATGGACTCTCCGTGATTCACGTGAACATATGCGAAAATAATTAAACAAGAAAGATCAATCATGCATAAAGATTTGATTATGAAACACTTTCCAACTGCAATGCAATTTTATTTAAACATCTCTAAAATGTGATATAGTCAGCTGTGATATTTTTAAAATTATCACTATAATACAATAATTTATTACATTTTAAAACTTAAAACTTCAAAGAAAAAAATGAACTTTATTCAAATGACGTCAAAATATATATTGCCTGGCTCTCTATGTAAAAGCTGTAAATATTTCCTTCATCACAATACTACAATAATTTGTTTTATTTAAAAACTTAAAACCATGGAGGTAAACGTAATTTAACTCCATGCTTAAAACTTCATTGAAAAAGTCTGCTATAAAATCGTCTGTTCTCAACGTAAAATCAATTAATGTTTCATTAATATCAGATTTCAGACTCAAAGAGCTAAATAATTTTGTGTTAAAGAAATTCAGCGATTCTTATACAACTCATCCTACATTTTTATGTGTTTACATTCTCCATAAGAGAAAATTAGGCTTCGTTGTAGAAATAATCAAATTTTGATGATCATTTAAATTCAAATATATTGCAATTGTGTTGTTTCAGAATGTAGATGCACAGAAATTAAGCAAGAATAAAGCAGTTTTAGGACGCATACAACACTAAATATAAATTAGAAAGAACTTCTAAAATCACGATTTTGACACAAGATGGACGGCATTGATCATTTAAACTCAAATATATTGTAATTGCATTGCTTCAGAATGTAGATGCACAGAAATTAAGCAAAAATAAAGCGGTTTTAGGATGGATGCAACAATAAATATAAATTAAAAAGATCTTTTACGTAATCACTTCATATAATATGGGTGTAATTATTATTTTAGTTTTTATTTAAAAAACTACTGAATATATTTTGCTGAAAATGTTTTCATATTTTTTATGGGATAATTTGAATATTTCCTAAAACTTTTGAAGCAATTTGTGAATTTTAAATTCGCTTAAAAATTTTTGAAAAATTAGGTCCCATAGGGTTCAATCTATTTCATTTTTTCAACCCAGGTTCAGTCCAAAACTAATTGGGTGATATTCATTTATATTTACATAGGTCAAACAGACCATCTGAACAACATACTAAAATTTCATTTTGATAAAGTCATTTTTAAGGCAGTTATCGTAGCTGACAGACAGAGAGACAGACAGAATGAACAAAACCAGAAACACTTTCAACTATGTTGTAAAGTGTTAAAAATCAACCCTTAATAATAACCAAAATATGAAAAAAAGCTAGTTTAGTCAATATCTAATATGCTACATTTAGAAGATGGGGATGGATGGAAAAGATACTAATGGACTTTTGGCGATTCACGGGACCATAAAGTGAACTGCGTAATCGCGATGTTTATGAGAAAATAATTAAAAAATGAACCTTAATAATTAATCAGAATATAAAAATATGCTAGTTTAGTCAATCTAATATGCAATATATAGAAGATGAAGATAGATGATAAAATATACTAATCGACTCTCGGCGATTCATGAGAACATAAAATGAATTTCGCAATTGCACTGTTTATGCGCAAATAATTATAAAATTAACCGTTCAGCGATTATGCGAAATTTAAAATCCATTTCATCCATGAAAAAAAAAAAAAAAATGACCACACAGCGGTAAATCATCATCACGGTGATTTGATTGGCCTTACCGTGCACATGGCCCTTAATCCCCATAGTTACGTTAACTTAATTGGCATCAACGCGCACAAGGCAGTAAATCCCAATTGTTACGTTAATTTGATCGGCATTAACGCCCATGCAGTCGTAAATCCCCATTGATTTGTTTGACATTACCGTGAACGCAGCTGTAAATTTACACTGGCCTTCACAGAAGATAATTTTCCATAAGAAATTATGCAAATTCCATAATCCGCAGTATGAGGAAGTTTCCCGCAGAAGCTACGGAGAATCCATAGTAATCGGCATCTCCGTAAGCAAGTTGGCAAGTTGAAAACTCCCTGATTTTTCCGGAATTTTGAACAAAAAATTAATTTTCCCTGCTATTTCCCTGGCAATTTAGTCCACTTTCAAATTCCCTGTAAATTCCCGGTTTCCCAGATTTCCAGAGTACGCATGAACCCTGTAAAATTATATATTCTTTGGAGTTTAATTTATAAAATTGATAATTTCATATTTTTTTTATTTTATCTTGTTCACAAGCTCGGGAACCATGTGATTTGTATCAGCTTTGGCACAGGGAAATTACTCAATTGGTACAGTAAACTAACATTTTGGTGCAATAAATTGGTGCAATAACAAACTAACAAATTGGTGCAATAAAGTAGGGTTTCAGTATACCTTTTCATTGCAAAATAAAGCTTTATGTAATACATTTATGCTTAAAAATTGAATTACAATTTTCTACAACATTGTAGAACATTCCAAGTAGATTTTTGAAAATGTTCCAAATTATGTTCCAGAAAGTTGAAAGTCCCAAGCATTCCGGATAATAGATTCCATATTTTACTTATACACACTTCAATATTTATTATATTTATAGTTTTCTTGATTAATGTTCTGAATAAAAAAATGATATTTTCCAAAAGAAAAAAAAAACACACAGGATTAACCCATTATTAACACACAGGAACCTGTGCATGTGTTAGCAACTCAGTAGTTGCTAACACATGCACAAGCATTTTTCTTCTAAGGAAACTGCATAGCATAGTTTCCTTGGAAGTATTATGTAAACAAAAGAGTTAAAGTTGAACTACAAAATTTGATCTTTTTCAACCTTTATGCATGTTGTCCAAGTTATCAAAGTTTATAGATATTATCTATTACTGGTATCAGAAACATGCATTTTGTGTTCATTTTTATGAAATACTTGAACTTGATAGAGTTTTATCGAAATGAACAATTCATTATTAGGCCTAATTATTAGGCCACATCTATTATTAGGCTGAACAATTCATTATGTGGACCAAGCATGAAAGCTTTACTTGTCCACATGTAAAGCTTTCATGCTTGGATTTTATTTGATATTATTTTATCAATTCCTTTCCACTGATGTTTTTTTATTGTCTTCAGATTGATGACTAGAGGTTTGCATTTATATTTTCCACTTGATTGATGATTCTCTGTTTGATACTTTTATTTGTAAGGCATTTTGTAATGTTGGGGTTTTTTGAGTTGAAATTTCTCTCTATTCTTTCATTGGATTTTTAAACTTTTATTATTATTATTATATATATATATATATATACACACACACACAATGGAACCCCAATTTTATGTTTTTTACCGAACCAGCAAAAAAAAAAAGGAACAGCACAGGAAAACGTAAAATCGGGGTAGGAAAAAAAGCAAAAAAATAAATACCATAGTATGTATAATAAAAAACAATTTAAATACGCATTTAATATAATCAAAAATTTCACTTAGAGCTATCTTGATTTACAAAAAAATCCATGATTTTTGCTTGCTTAGTGTTTTTTGTTTTAAGTTCATAAAGAGCATTCTCAATTACTGACAGACTTTGCAAATGTGATTCTTGCGAATCGTAACCCAAGAAAAAGGGTTTTGCTAATTTCAGTCTATTTAACGTTTCGTCGAAAGAAGGCATAGGTTCTGCAATTTCCGTATTGTCATCATCGCTGTCATCTGACGAAGATTCCATTAATTCAGAGATGGTTTGTACCTCTGTGGTAATCACATTTTCATCGCATTCAATGTAATCATCAAAAGCAATTTCAGGTCTGTTGAAATAACTGCCCTTCAAAAAATTATTCTCTGCTAGAACAGAAACTTCTTCGTATGATGTAGGAAATCCGCCATTCATAAAGCAATGAGATATGCAACATTTTGTAACATTATTCCATGAAGAAGAAATGAAATGTAATGCTTCCAATATATTGATTTTGTGTTTACATACATTTTCAATGTTTCCAGATTCTAGTTCAACCACTGCCTTTCGTACCAACTGTTTCTTATAACACACTTTAAAAGAGCGGATTATGCCTAAATCACACAGCTGAAATTTACTCATATAGTTTGGAGGAAAAAACTCTGCATGCACATTTTTCAGTTTTAAATCCAAATGAACAATAAACAGGATGATCAATATGAATGAACAATAACATGATGAATGAACAATAACAGGACCTTTGCAATCTCATATTTTTATCTAGTTCACGCAGAAAGTTTTCAAAAATAGTTTGCGTCATCCAGGCTTTCTTGTTTGCCTCATAGCTCGTTGGGAGATTCTTAACATTTTAGAAACAATGTGGTTTATGAGAATGACCTATAAATAGTGGAGTTAATTTTTTGCTACTATCGGCATTACAACATAATAAAACAGTCAAGCGCATTTTGGACATTTTTCCACCATGGCATGATTCCCCTTTAAATGTGTATGTTTTATTTGGCAGTAGATTAAAAAAAAGGCCGGTCTCGTTGGCAATAAAAATATCTTTCTGGGCTTAATTTGCCACTAAAGATAGTAAATTTTTCTCTTTCCACACATCAACTGTTAACTGGATCAACACTGGCAGATTCACCGCAGATTGATTTATATATTAGATCATAGCGTTTTTTAAATCTGTCTATCCATCCATTAGAAGCAGCAAACCCTTTTCAGCCAAGCCGAGCAGAAATGTCTAAAGCCTTTTTTCTTAAAATTGATCAATTTATTGGGACATTTGCAGAATGAGCTTGCCCGAACCATGTCAATAAAATCTTTTCTAATTCATCATATGGTGAAGATTTTAAAGTTTTTCACTTTTTTGTAATAGTGCCTAATTTTTCGAAATTAGCTTCCACTTTGCCTTTCTGATTCAAAATCGTTTGAAGTGTCGAAGCTGCTATTCAAGAGACTTTTCCAACTCAACTTTCGTTTCATGAAATTCGTTTGCTTTTTTTTATAATGGGGGCTTTTTCAGAAACAGAATAACATTTACGCTTATCACATAGCTGCCAACTTATTTGGAGTAAAAATCAGAAGATTTTTGAAAAAAAATCAGAATAGCGCGTAAAATGAGTTTTACAGAACAAATCGACATAAATCTGATTTTCAAAGGACACAATGTAAATAATGCACAAATATGAGAAACACACAACTGTTTTTAGATCTCTTTGGAAACAGTTGTATGCATGTTCATTTGTACATTATTTACATTGTATCCTTCATCTCTCAAAATATTTTGACAGAAAGTTACGTTATGTAATGATGATATAATTCGTTATGTAATGATGAAAAATGATATAATTCTATTATATTTAAAAAATGCAAGTTTGACAATTGCGTTTAAGAACAGGGTTGTTTAAATACATGGGCAAATTTAATTTTAACACATTCCTTTATATTAATTCTAAACTATGATTTTGTTATCTATAATAACTCATGCTTTTATTTTGTCAGTTTTGTTGAAATTAAATCATTACAATAGTCAGGATTTATGAACTTAATTTCACAAAAAAAAATTTTTTTACAATTGGGAAGACACAAAATTTTTGTTCTTAAACTGCAGTATATTTTTAAACACATTCATAAAATTATCATGTATTATTAAAATGTGCATTGTCTAGTGTCTACACATAAATAAAAATTGGTGGCAGTATATTTTAAAGAAAATGTTTATTTTGTTCAAAAATATCTTTTCATAAAAATGTGGCAGAAAGGGCTTCAGATAGAAAAAGATTGAATTTCATGATCGTACTATTTATATGAAAATAATTAAAAAATTAACTTTTATAATCAACCAAACTATGAAAATAAGCTACTTTAGTCCAGTTAATGTGCAACAATAAGGAGAAGGAGATCGATGGAAAAGGATAATTGCGTAATCTCGGAAACGCCCGCGAAAAAAAACTGAATTTCACGATCGTACTATTTATGTGAAAATAATAAAAAAAAAATTGCCTTTATAATCAACCAAAATATGAAAATAAGTTAATTTAATCAAGTTAATGTGCAACAATAGGGAGATGGAGATCGATGGAAAAGGATAATAGCGTTCTCTCGGCAACCGCTGCAGAGATGAAAAAAAAAATTACTATTTATATGAAAATAATTAAAAAGGTGACCTTTATAATCAACTGAAATATAAAAATAAGCTAGTTTAGTAAAGTTAATGTGTAATAATCAGGGGATGGAGATGGATGGAAAAAGGCAATTATGTTTTACGCCTACACTTCCGGGTTAGAAAGACGAGCATTGTCTGCCGTCCGTTTCTTGAACGCTGCGTGCTGGAAGTACCAGAATAAATAGAGATTGTCACACGAGAACGTCTGCGTTCATTGCCGCGTTCATTGTCTGCGTTCATTTGGATTGCTTGTCACACGAGAACGCAAACGTTCTCGTGTGACAAGCAATCCAAATGCTTGGCGACATTTTGGTTTAAAAATATAAATTTGGCGATAAATCGGCAAATTGGCGCGATTTTTAGGCGTAATTAGTAAAAAATATTAAAAATCGTAAAGAAATCGATTACGCGTGTAAAATCGTAAAATAAGAGAATTTTCGTAAAAATTACGAAAAATTCGTAAAAGTTGGCAGGTATGTTATCAGTCATAGTAAATCTAGCATTTAGTAGCGAAAAAGGACTCAAAAGAAGTGCTGTATGTAGTAAGGTACATGTACGTAGTTGTGTGAACACACGTTTGCGCAACAAGAGACGAACGCGACACCTGTTTGTCACGTGGCTCTCCTTAGCAATTTTCCAAGAAATCCTGTACTAAGGGAAAGGGAAAGGGTGGGTGATGGAAAATTTAAAAATTTAAAGGTGAATTTAAGAAGCAAAGTACGCACAGTCAAAGAGTCATAAGTGTTGGCTGGGTCATGAAAATATACGGATCCAGTGTCAAAGAGAAATCATCGTTCACTTTATTATGTGAATAACATAACTAGGCAACTTACACATTCCAGGTAATTTCCATGCCACAAAACATCAAATAATACTATGTACAAAAGTTTGTAGTTGCAAATAATCCGACAGAAATTTCTTGAAGCATTGATAGTAAATAACTATACTACCTATATCACTTGCGTGTATTTGCAGCCACCATCGAAGGTATCACACTTGGCAAAGTAAAACCAATGGATAAGACATCAGCAAATTTTAACGTGACTTCCGAACATATGTAAGTAAATTTAACGTTCAATACATACTGGTCTAAACTGACCACATCTGCATCCGTCTCGACTAAAAAACCGTCACCTAACAATATCTCGCAGTGCCTCTGTCTGCTCAGTCAATCGATCTATCTCAATCAAGTCGATCTGCTTGCTTCAAGAAACCTCTGTCCTTTATATCCGCAAATGGACAGTTCCAGAAACGCCCCCGGATATGCAAATCAGATGCATACGCATTGAGAACTGATTTGCATGAAACCTCATGTTGGAAAACGTCATGGTTCATGCCAGTGAATGAAAAGAGTCATTCATATTAAATTTGCATAAACGTCCGCTCACGGGAACGTGAATCGCGATGTATTGATTTTTTTCCAACAATCGGCCCCCTCATGCAAACAGGGCCGGCTTAAGGCACCAGCAAAGAAAGCACTTGCTTGGGGCGGCACATTTTAAGGGCGGCATTTCAGTCAACATAAATAAAAAATCTTAAATAAAAAATTCTTAATAAAAAAATATTCTAAATAAAAAAAAGTAAAAAGTTCTGGGGCGCGAACAACAGCATTTACAAGTGCAGATGTAGGCAAAACAAAAACACTGAAAAATATTAAACATTTGGTCCCAGATAATAAAAGAGTGAAAACGGCTATCATTCATTCTCCCCGTGAAAAAAGAGGCCCAGAGGACTAAATGGGATCACTTCCAGTATGTCGCCCCTAATTGTTTATCTTGCAACACAAGTAACAACTAATTACTTTAGCGCACAGGGCGTCCAGTACCAGCCATCAACAGTACGTCTAGGGCGGCATATTGACCATTATCTGTGAACTGCAAAAGCTTTTATGTGAAACTGGTTTTTGTTAACTATTACATGAAAAAATCCGATGAGAGAGGGCACTTTGCTTGAAACGATGGGGTTCCACCTAGAATTGCCGTGCCAGGATACCCATCCTTTGTTAATTATTCTCCTAAGCTCAAATCCGGAAATCATCTCCCCCGATCACCCAGACCCATAAAGGACTTCTTTCACATCTATCCCGAAACAGGTGTCTGCATTGAAAGTAATTAGAAAACTAAACGAGGACAGGTCTCAAAAGACATCTTGAGACATCCGTGGATCATTGTAGAATTTATGGGACATACACACCCCCATTGGCCTGTGAAACGTGTTTATCAATCATTTTGTTTTGCGAGAGATTTGTTCTGGGGTGAATCAGTTAAGTCGTACGTTTCGGTGAGAAATGTCAAACATCATTTTTCTTGCCGCAAAGAATAGTTTATAGTTTTGCTTTCTAAATGTTATACAGTTAAATTTGATATTATTTAAAATATTCATCTAGCATTTCATGCAAGATTAAAATTTAAGGTAAGCAAGATATAATTATTTTATGATTTAAAAATGGTTTCTATTAACATATATAACATATTAGACCCTCCCCCTCCCACATCAAGGGGATTCATATTATTCTAAATTCCATGTGTAAAATCAGTATATTCTTTAAAACTTGCGGTAGTTTTCGTTATAACGACTTATATACAGCATCTATCGAGTTATTTTTTAGCTAAAAATAATTTTTAAATTTTACGCACAGATCAGTGTTTGTTTGTTCTTAAGATGTTATATTAAATTTAGCTCCTTGAAAGTTCTTAGAAATTGTTTCCTTGTTTTGCTCAATTTTCAGATTTTTTTTTCTGTGTGCGTTTTCCTTAACTAATACTGTATTTATTTTTTCTTAAATTGAAAGTATATATCAATATTACTTACGCTATTTACGGGCAATTTCTATTTTTTTTAATTATTCAAATTTTTGGTTATCAGGATTTCAGCTAAAACTTTGTTTAATTTGAAAAATAACTACTATAATTTGAATGGGGTAATTTTTAAAACAAAGACAATATTCAACATATTCACATGTCGGTGCTTTAAAACCTCTGTATTTTATAAAATTAAATTCTTTAAACGAAATATATCGGATCATAAAAATGTCATTTACATATATTATATTCTGAGTTTAAGTTATGGAGTAAAAATTCAATGGAATATAACATTCTTTAGCATTGGAGTATTTACAATGAAAGTTAATAGGGAGGAATTTAGTTTTTAAAATTAATTGGAAATCAATCAAAATTTATTTTCTATGCCAACTGTCTCACATGTAGAACTCTAATTTTTCTAATTTTTTTATTTTAAGTCAACAGAAAAAGATGATGAACCTCAAAGAATTTTCGTTCTTTCTGGTAAATAAGAAGTAAAAGAAAAATACTGTAAATTTCTAAATTACTTCAATTATGTTACTATTTAATTGGAAGTTTTAATTTTTGCATTTTAAGCATGTACTTTTCTTATATTTTTATATTATACTTGCAGTGTGGCGCATAGAAATGTCCTCTTAGAATATTTTTTCAAGCATATAACAAACCATATTCTTTCAGAAAATTTTATTTCAGTCGATTGAGTAGTAGTATTGTAATGTTACGAAAACGACATTTGCTCAAATTGCGAATGAGTAGTGAAAAATTAAAAAAATAATAAATCATGACGTTATTCACTGTATCGAGTAACAACAGCCTGATTATGTTCAAAATTTGACTTCATTTGGTTCAGTAGTTTCGAAGAACAGCAGGGTACCTCGATTTAGCGATAGACTGACCGACAGACTGATCGACAACAAAAAACTAAAGAATATTTATTTTGTGTTTTGTAATTAGTCCCTTCAAAAGCGCATAGATCTTTAAAAATGATATATGCAAATACTTACTTCTATTTAGCGAGGGAAGTATAATAAATATCACAACAAGAGTTACAAAAATATCCTTTTTATATCTAATTTATTTTCCTGCAACACATAGAAAAGGAAAAGTATTGTGATGGGGATCAAACATCGGACTCTCGGATTTTGATAAATTTATCAGTGTTAAGCATCCTTGAATACTAATTAACCATATTTTAAATGATATCTGCATCTGTGCAGTTTTTCTTTCAGGACATTTTGTCTGAGGGGAAGAGAGAAAATGAAATCTCAAAGGGGGCAAATTATCTAATATAATTTTAACTACTATATAGAAGTAATTATTATATATATATATATATATATGGAAGTAATGAATATGTATAGCAAATACGTATTTAAACATTGCGAGAAAAACTTGCTCCGGCTAAACAAGAAGAAAAAATTTAAAATAATGTAAATTGAATTATAACTACAAAATTTCATTCTGAAAATAGTCAATCATGAAATAAAATTGCAAAAATAATTCAAATGCTGCCACATAAGAAGTAGAAACTAGGTTAAATGCACAAAAAGTATTTTGTGAGTTTCTGAATTTATTAGCATTTGGTCCGGTAACATAAAATGTATAGGGCGACGGGGGGTGGGGTGGAGGATGTTTCGGGAAGGGGGTTCGCCCTCCCAAATGTATTTCTGAAAGAAACACCAAGTCTTTGGCAATGATATCTCTATAACAAATCAATAAAATAGAATACAATTCAGTAATACTTCTTCAATCAATAAATATCAGAGATTCATTAATTTTTGGATGAATGGGACAGAAGAAAGCCATCAATTTTTCGAACTTAAAATAAAAAATAAGATGAGCATGAAAAGTATAATGTTTAAAAATGTTACAAAAATAAATATTTAATTCAATTTTCACTGAAAAGCGAATATTATCAATTATATAGGACGCTAATACGCATCGTTTTCGAGATATTTTGCATTTTTTACTTGAAACAGGAAAAATAAAAAAATTAAATACAATCAGTATTATTAAGTTATTACAAATTTTGCAATTACTTTTAACAGGGAGTAAATGAATACCATTGGTTAGAAGTTCTCATTAAAAATTTTACTTTATCGAACAAATTAAGCAAATTAAAATATATTTGGTATACAATCAATAACTGAGAGCTTCTTATTTTTTTTTAAGGCTAGAATCTTCAAATTTTCTTATTTCGATAATTAAAAAAATATATTTTTTTAAATGATTCTATTATAATTTGTTACAAAATTATTAATTTTATATGTAATATTTCATTTTTTAAATTACCATTTACAGCACAATAAAATGTGTGTTTTGAGGTATTGCAAATTTTTGATTTAAAATAGACTTTGTTTTTGCATTATATATACTACTCACTATTGCTAAGGGAATAAATGATTTGTAGGTTCTTCTAACTGGAAAGATATGGACAACATTGTTTAGTAGTTATCATTAGTCGTTCTAGAGATATTAGAAAATTTTACTTTCCTACAGGTAGAGATACATATCTCGAAATAATGAAGCGAGTTACATAATAGAAGCATACCAAATCGGTATCAATAAAATCCTATTGATTTTCAGCCATATCTAGTTATGAGAGAAGCTTTAATTTTTGCAATTGTTTTCTAAAAACGAATAAATATAGAAACTTTGATTTTCGGCTAAATGATTTTATTCATAACAGCTTCAATGGAGGCAAATCATAAGAAATCTTTGATAAATGGGAACTCTAAATTAAAAAAAAATCATTTAATTCTCCTGCAAAGCACAAAAAAAATTGAACTCAATTTATACAGTTAAACTTGGCAGTGTTATATATATATATTTCATTTTCTTTCTATTCTTTCATTGGATTTTCAAATTATTTTTATTGTATTTATATATATATATATATATATATAGTGTTGAATATTGGATACTTTTGATGTATGATAACGTCTTTGTCGGCGCCTGGTATGGGGACTATATCAGCAAATCGGGTGTGACGAAAAAGAGTGAGATTTTGAAGGATTGTAGCTTGGCGTGTAATAGTCGGAGGGGGAAGGCAGTGGTACCAAGTGTTAGGCCGAGGATGTACGCATGTTGTGAGGGGTGACACGCTCAAGAGATGAATGCGATCGAATGCGAAATAAGATAAAAATGATCAAGCGATAATCAAATTGCTAAATTTTATTTCTTTTATTCTGGTGCTTAATTAACATTTCGTAATAAATAACTTTATAACTTATTAGACCACAGTTGGTAGTTTGTAGAAATAAATGAAATGTTTATGTAAGCAGTTGCTTTATTTACAAACAGCCATTTGATAAGACGTATTCTACGTTGCGGACGTATCTTCGGTACAACCCCTCAAGTCTTTTTTTTAACTATTTTATATTAATGGCCATTTCATAGAAAAAAAAAATACTGGTTCTATTTTTTGAGGATGTGACAAACTTTAATAGATTAAAATGCTCTACTAGACTACGCTGTTGTATTATTTATAGTATGTCCTAGAGATATCAAATGTCAGCTCTCTAGGACCTAGAAAAGTATGTTGAAATGCCATCAAAGAAGTTGGAACAGACAGACACACACACATCATTCATGATTAAATAATAAAATATGTTTAATAATAAAATATATTAATATATATGGAAAGACATGCATCAGAAAACAGATTTTTTTAATCTAAAATTGAATAGCATCATTTATATGATGCTAATATATTTCGTTGAGATATTGCACATTTTGTTTTTATTTAAAACGGAAAAAATCAAAAGATTTAATCCTACGAAAGATCCATTCACTTGAAAAACATTTGGAACAAAATTGACTAAAAACTGGCGATATAGCAGTGTTTCTCTATTCTATTGCATTTATAAAGGTTAATAGAAAATTGAATTTCAGGGAGGGGGCGGCCAAATTGCTTTCTGCTTGGGGCGGCAAAATACCTAGAGCCGGGCCTGCATGCAAATCCTTAAGTCTCAATGCATATGCAAAAGAAAACTTACTCTAAGAAACCAAGGTATATCAATAAACGCCAAGGCCCCCAGTATCCTACCAAACATACAATGAAGGAATAAATTTTGAAGTGTTACATCATTACGAAATTTAAAATAAAATGCATAAGTACTTACAGCATCTGAAAAACAGTTAAGTATTGTAGACTATATTGTAACAACAACATTTCACATCAAGTAGAAATTTATATACAACACAACTTCAATGCTTAAGTATTAGCATTCAGAATTTAAATTTTAGTTTAAGTTTAATTATAAGTATCCAAAAATTTAAGTATAAGCATATTATCATATTTAGCAAGTCAACTTTAAAAAGATTAAGATTTTGCATAAGCATAGAATTTAAGTTTACTTTAAATTTGAGTATAAACACTATAATTCAAAAAGCTTAAAAATTTTAGTTTATTAATACAATACAAGTATACATAATAAATACTATTAAACTGTATTGATATACCCAATATTTAAAAATACATGATGCAAGTAATCAGATAATAAAAGTCCTTTATCAAAACTTTCAACACATACTTTCGACTAAGTTGAAAAATACAAAATTTTATACACATAAGCTACTATCTAGCATTATGCGGGTAATAGAAAAATGGATGTATATACAAAGGTGTAAAGTGAAAAGATTCAATATCACAAAAATTTATACTCAAGGTATACTATCTTATATCAATGAGGTTTGAGATAAAAAATAATGTATATATATGACATCTTAAAAAATTCCCAAGTTGTAAATTCAATTTAACATTTAAAATTTTCTCTAGACTAAACATTAATCTCAAAAAGTTTGATTTAGTTTTTAAATATTTTATTACAAAATTTAAGTATTATTTCCTTAGTCATTGGTTTAGTAAAGTGATCTGCTAAGTTATCTTTACTATGTACAAATTTAATATTAAATGATTGATTGACTATTAAATTTCTTAAGAAATGATATCTAACATCAATATGCTTAGTTCTATTGTTTTCAATTGGAGATTTAGAAAAATTAATGGCTGCTTGGTTGTCGCTAAAAATAGCACTGTTACTTTTATTAAAATTTAACCCAAGTAAATGACATTCTTCAATTATGTTCTGTGCCCATATCATTTCCTTAGCGGCTTCAGTTAGTGATACGTATTCAGCTTCCATGGTTGATAAGCTGACACACTTATGTTTAAAGGTTCGCCAAGAAATAGGTACATTATCAATAAAGAGTATCATGCCTCCAAGTGAAACACGGTCATCTCTGTTTGCAGCAAAGTCAGAATCTGAGTAACAATTTAATTCTAACTCCTCAATATTAGATAAATTTAACATATAATTTTTAGTCTTTTTAACATATCCTAAAACTCTTAACAATGCATCCCAATGCTTAATTTCAGGGTTTGCTTGAAATTGAGATAATATATTGATGGCGTAACAAATATCAGGTCTAGTTCTACTAGATATAAAAGCCAAACACCCAATTAAGCTCCTGTAAGGAAAACTTTGCATTTGCTTTATTTCTTCACTTGTTTTTGGACAATCTATTTTACTTAGAATATTCCCTTTAGAAATGGGAAGTGAAGTAACTGGATATTTATATTGTTGAAACTATTGACATACTTTATCTATAAACTGACTTTGATGTATAAAAAATTTATTGTCACACTCTTTAAATTCCACGCCTAAAAGTTTTCTAATTTTTCCTAATACCTTGATATCAAATTCAATGTTAAGTAATGAAACAATGTGGTCTATGTCCTTTTGATACTTTGAAAAGAGAATTACGTCATCCACATAAACTAGCATAAAAACTTTGCTATTGTAAATATAGGCACAATTACACCATTGAAGTTTCAAAAAATTTAATTCCTTTAATTTGGTGTCAAGTTCATTATACCATTCTCTTCCACTTTGATGAATACCATAAATGGCTTTCTTCAACAAACAAACATAATCAGGCTGTTCCTGATTGACATAACCTTGAGGCTGTTTCATATATACTTTTCGACTCAATTTAGCATAGAGATGAGCAGATTTGATATCTAACTGGAAATGCATCCAGCCAAGCATGGATACGAAAATTGAGAAGAATGCTCTAATTAAGTTGAAGTTAACAACCGGGCTAAAAACTTCATCGTATGATTCTCCTTTTTTCTGACCATACCCCTGAGCTACCAAACGAGCTTTAAATCTCTTGATTTTCCCATTCTTGTCTTTCTTAATAGTGTAGACCCATCTATTGCCTATATGCTTTTGTGAGGTGGATGCAGGAACTAGTTCCCAGACATCCCTCTCTTGCATTACGGCCATTTCTTCATCCATAGCTTTACACCATTTTTCGGACTGGGAGGATTTAATAGCAGCGTTGTACCCTTTTGGTATATTTATTTCAATATTGCTTGCTTCTGGTTTGCCTCTGACCCTTTTAAGACCTTTATCTTCCCGAAAATTAAATAGTTGCTGATCAAATTGTATATTTCTTTTATCACAATATTTCTTAACATCATTGTGCGACCTCAGCCTTTTATTATCTCCTTGAGCGTAATAATACACGTCGGTTCTACTCCCATCGGGTCTTGGAACTATCTTTCGCTGCCAAGTAATATCCGAACAAGGAGTCATACTGGAGTCAGCAGGAGAGTCCGTTTCCTCCCTGGATTCAGACGGATCGTCACTAGTGTCTTTACTCTCTCCTGCTCCCCCCCCCCCCCCCCCCATCAGACTGTCCTCTTGGATATTCCTCGTCGGAGTATTCTGAAAGGTTATCTCTTGATATCCCTAAGGAGATATTTCTCGGACAAATAGGGTCCAGGATGCCTTCCACTACATTACCCTCATCAAATCTCACATTGCAGGTCTCAATTGTTCGTTTTTCTCTTGACAAAAATATTCTATAGCCTTTAGTTTTAGTAGCATAGCCTACCATCACCCCTTCTGTAGCTTTGATGTCTAACTTCTTTCTGAGCTGACTGGGTTTGCCTACATATGCTCTACAACCAAAAGTTCTAAGATGGTTGACTGAAAGTTTTCTACCACTGTAGAGTTCATGTGGAGTCTTAGTCTTAAATTTGTGACATATTCGATTTTTAGTGTATGTAAAACACAATATTGCTTCCGCCCAGAATCTGTCATGCATTTTGCTCTCGTTCAACATGGCTCTAACACAGTCAAATGCGGTTAAGTTGAATTGCTCCGATACTCCATTTTGCTGTGGGGTATATATGTTAGTCCTCTCAGCCTTAATATCGATATCCCTTAGGTAATTTTTGAACTTATCATGGCAGAATTCCATTCCATTATCTGTCCGGATACATAGAATTTTAGTATTTAATTGCCTTTCCTCTCTGGCCTGAAACTCTTTAAAATGTGAAAACACTTCTGACTTCTGTTTCATAAGATAAACAAAAACTTTCCTGCTATAATCATCTGTTATAGTTAAGATATATTTGTTTCCACCATATGAGGCTGTAGGCAAGGGACCACACACGTCCATGTGTAACAATTGCAATGGTTTAGTGGACCTTATCCTACCGGTGGGTTGATACGATACTCTCCTAGACTTAGCCAATTTACAAGATTTACAGTTTAACTTTTTGTATTATAACTAGGAAGTCCGTTTACAGCAGAAACTTTGCTGGTTTGGAGGAGATATCCAGCGTTTATGTGGCAATATCTTTTGTTCCAAAGACAGTTTGTACTGTTAAGTTCAGTTACTGAACTGCTAGGCTTAGATTTTAAACTATCCACATTTCTATTCTGCTTAGTTTTTGTTTTGTCAGATTTAGATTTAGTTTCCTTAAAATTAGGTGCTATCTTTACCTTACTTATTTTTCTAGAAGCACTAGGATCCCTATCTTTAGATCTCTTATCCTTTTGGTGTTTCTTGTCTCCATCTCGATTCCTATCTTTAGATTGACAGTTTTCTATGTTATGTTGTTCCTGAGTACTATATTTAGGTTTTAAAAAATACAACCCATCTTTTCTCTTTGCATAAAAGAATTTTTCCCCTTTGGGTGTAAAAAACCATAGCACCCCATTAGTCCGTTTAAAACTAAAATTTTGTTCCTCAAGAACAGATGCAGCTAATAAATTCCTCCTAAGTTTAGGAGAATACATAACATTTTCTAATTTAATAATAATTTGTTTATCCTTAAATTGGACATACATTTCCACCGTCCTGATAGCCTCAACTGGACTTTCGACATCCCCTACTGATAGCGACATTGAAGTGCCTTTGCACGCATTAAATTTGGAAAATAACTTAATGTTATTACAGAAATGTCGTGTAGCAGCAGTGTCTACTACCCAGCTGAGTCTATCGTCAGGATCGATTACAGTATTAGCTTCAATATGTGGAGATCCAAGAAATTCCACAATACTAGATCCATTATCTTTAGAGCAATTAACTTTAGTATGACCTAGGTTATTACATTTAAAACACTTAATTTTACTTTTAGAAATATTTACATTATGACTAGGAACTTTTCTATTATGTACACTATCTCTAGAAGTATTTGCATTAGACACATTTTGAGATTTAAATTTAGATATTTTTACTCTATTTACACAATTCTTAGAAGTAAAATAAGCGGAATTCCCACTCACAGTTTTAGAAAAGTCAATTTCTTGTTGTCGGAGTCTGCTCTCTTCAGCTGTCAATTCTGCTTGTATTTTGCTGAGCTTGAAGTCCGAGTCACTCCTTCTGTAAATTAGCTGAACAATGCCCCGGTATTCTTCCGGAAGGTATTGGATGGCTTGAAAAGAAACATACAGGTCCTCAATGGGGTGATTCGCGTTTTTAAGCCTTGTAACGGCCTTGCGAAGTCTTGAGCAAATGATGTCAACAGGCTCATCTTGTTCCGGCCGGATATCAAAGAATTCGTCTAGTAGACGAGATTAGCACGGGAAGGCACTTGAAAGTGCTCTCTTAAAGTATTCCACGCTTGATTTGTTTCTTCGTTTACGTTTATCAACTCCTTGTATTCCGAGGATAAGCTTTGGCAAGCGTATGGTCTTTCCGTCGATAAAAATCATCGTAGTCTCTGTAATTCGCGTCTTCTTCAATAGGCTTAACAGATCCATCTACGTGTCCGAAACATCCTTCTCCCTTGAGGACGAATGAGATGTCAGTACACCAGGTGACGTAGTTGTCTTGCGTCAGCAACTCCATTCTACTTGCCTCCATGGCCACTCGTAGATTTAGTAAAGAAGCAGAAAAAGTCTCTTGTACACTGTTTACTTTCGTTAATCACACGTACTTCAAAATGGTGCCAGGCGCGGCCCCCATCTGAACAATGGAACAATGGTTCTTCAAATACTTGCACTTATGATTCTCTGGGCGTTAAACTGGCCCATAACCGTTCTGATGGAAAATTTAAAAATTTAAAGGTGAATTTAAGAAGCAAAGTACGCACAGTCAAAGAGTCATAAGTGTTGGCTGGGTCATGAAAATATACGGATCCAGTGTCAAAGAGAAATCATCGTTCACTTTATTATGTGAATAACATAACTAGGCAACTTACACATTCCAGGTAATTTCCATGCCACAAAACATCAAATAATACTATGTACAAAAGTTTGTAGTTGCAAATAATCCAACAGAAATTTCTTGAAGCATTGATAGTAAATAACTATACTACCTATATCACTTGCGTGTATTTGCAGCCACCATCGAAGGTATCACACTTGGCAAAGTAAAACCAATGGATAAGACATCAGCAAATTTTAACGTGACTTTCGAACATATGTAAGTAAATTTAACGTTCAATACATACTGGTCTAAACTGACCACATCTGCGTCCGTCTCGACTAAAAAAAAAGTTGCCTAACAATATCTCGCAGTGCCTCTGTCTGCTCAGTCAATCGATCTATCTCAATCAAGTCAATCTGCCGGCTTCAAGAAACCTCTGTTCTTTATATCCGAAAATGGACAGTTCTGGAAACGCCCCTGGATATGCAAATCAGATGCGTATGCATTGAGAACTGATTTGCATGAAACCTCATGTTGGAAAACCTCACGGTTCACGCTGGTGAATGGAAAGAGTCGTTCATATTAAATTTGCATAAACGTCCGTTCACGGGAACGTGAATCGCGATGTATTGATTTTTTTCCAACAGTGGGAACTGGTTCAAACTTCTTGTACCTGAATGAAACAAAAAAAACATGCACCAAATGCATAAAATAACTGAAAATTTTGGGAAAAGCTTATTTTGGCACCTCAAAATAAAAACGTTCGATGCGGGAAAACACAGGATTGGAAAAACGTATAACGCGGGAAAGAAACACATTATCGGTATAGGAGATTTATCGGGACCGAAGAAAAATAACGTACGAAGTGGGTTCCCGCACAATTCGGGAAACATAAAATCCGGGTTCCACGGTATGTATATATGTATGTATATATATATATATATATATATATATATATATATATATATATATATATATATGGATATATGGCCATGTGCATAATTTCTCTAATACAATTTACAGTTATGCATACAGAAATGTAGAATTTCAGTATTACTGAACCAGGTATGGCCCTTGATAACGTACATGGTTTCGGAAACACTTTTTTCAATTAAATTATTTTTCTCAAAAAATGTTTTGGGAGCCAGAAAGGCCTAGCTCCATATGCACATTTTTTCAGTTTGGAACTTTTCATCTAATAACCTATTCATGCATTTACACCATGTATGTGTACACAGGGAACAAGGGAATTAGTACCTGTATTACATGTATGATTTAAATCAATTTTAATCTTAAGGTGCAGTTAAAAGCTTATTATTCACCAGACTATCACAACATGCAACCCATTGGTTAGCGCGCTGGAGTTTCACTCGGTAGGCCCAGGTTCGATTCCAGCCACTGCCAAAACTGCCGCCGTGTTCACACGGAGTACGATCACGTTAAACATGTGGGTCCGTAAATCCTTCCGAGAGGTTGGTGGTAGGAGAAGGAGGGTACGGTCCCTGTGGATGCCTCCCCCACTGGGTTCCGGTCTAAATTGGGTGGCACTTCCTGGCCGTCCAAACAGTTACCTTACACCTTTCTGGTAGGTCGGACGGTCTGGGTCTCAACAATAACAACAACAACACCCATTTCAATAAATGATAAATCACTGGTAAAATTAAATTCTTAAATATATTTCAATCATTGGAATTTCATATTATAATTCCAAATTCAACATATGACAACATATGCATTGTGTCAAAGAGTATGTTATTTGGCTTAGTAAAGCGCATCTTTTCTTTTTTTCGATTAGATTACATTTGAAAAATTTAATAGATTTTTAAACAACAACAAAAAAAAAAGACTCTAAAGAAAGCCTACAAAATCTGTACCCTGCTAATTACAAAGCTAATACTTGACCCAAAATCTTGGGGAGTATTTTTAGGTGAGGCAATGACATAAGCACTATTCTAAAACATTCAAAAATTTGAAATTTTTCATATATATATTTTTATTTACGTAAAAAGGAAATCTGTGTCTGCTAATACGGTTTTATACAAAGCAAATACTTGGCATAAAACCTCGTGAGATTTTTTTTAATCCGTTAATAATGCGAGCACTTTTCCAAAACTTTCGAAAAATGCAGTAGATCTTTTTAATTTACAAAAGGCCTCTAAAAATGAAATCTGTGTCCCGATTATTACAAAGCTAATATTTAGCCTAGAACCTGTAAAGAAACTAGCTGCTGCTCCAACTGTGAACCATGCACTGACCAGCCGAGGCTCTACCATTGAGCTACTGGGGCGGAATCGTAAGCTCTTACTGTTGACGTTGATTCTGCATTCTCCTCCCACTAATGTCAGATTAACAGGCAACTTAATAATCTGACTGACCCCCTCCTGTTATTTTTACCTCGGGTTATTCTCCTGTCATTCTTCTATTTCCATCTTCCAGATTAGCTTCCTGCATGGCCTCATTTGGAATCAGCAATCAGCACCACTGAATGTGTGCTACTTGCATTAGGATCCCTTTCAGACTCACGTCCCCTTCCCCATCACCATGGCACCGACCAGCTGGATTTGTAAAGAACCTTTTGCTGACACAACCGAGCCACCGATCTCGTACTGTTCTGTGCTCTTGAGATAATGGGATGGAATCGTTCGGACTCTGCTCTGTGCATCTTTAAAAATTTTTTGAAAATTTGAAAAGATATATATTTTTTTATTGAATATTAGACCTATTTACAAAAAATCTCTAACCAACCCCCAAAATAGTTTTTTTAATGTTACCTCCTCAAATAATTTTTGCACTAAAATCCCCCCCCCCCCCCTTACCTCAGTCTTTTTTTTTTTATGGAAACTATATGTGGAAATTTATAGTTTATAATCAAAAATTTAAAAAAATATCATTAAATTTTTATAGCAGATTTTTAAATATAGACAAAATATTGAAAATCTATGTCTCACTTATTGCAAAGATAGCTATTGACCAAGAAATCTGGATTTTAAGTCAGCTATGAGTATTCGCAAGAATTCAAAAAATTAAATACATTGTTAATTTTTTGTAAAAAACTATCTAAAAATGACAAATAACAAAATTCCTCAAATGACATGGATTTAGGGTAGAAACTATGAAATCTAAAGAAATTTTTAGAGATTTTCAAGTTTTTCACTGTGAAGTAAGTGATTGGGATGCAAACAAATGCACCTGGAATTTTTCTTTTCAAGTTAACCATAGAATTTAAATTTGCAGTCAATGTTCTTAGATCTATGAAAATTTTCCTAGATTTAAGGAAATTTAGAGATTTATGGAAGAAACTATGGAATCTAAAGAAATTTGTAGAGATTTTCAAGCTTTCCACTGTGAAGTGATTGGGATGCAAACAAATGAACCCGGAATTTTTCTTTTCAAGTTAACCATAGAATTTAAATTTGCAGTCAATGTTCTTAGATCTATGAAAATTTTCCTAGATTTAAGGAAATTTAGAGATTTATGGAAGAAACTATGGAATCTAAAGAAATTTGTAGAGATTTTCAAGCTTTCCACTGTGAAGTGATTGGGATGCAAACAAATGAACCCGGAATTTTTCTTTTCAAGTTAACCATAGAATTTAAATTTGCAGTCAATGTTCTTAGACCTGCAAAAATTTTCCTAGATCTAAGGAAATTCAGAGATCTATGGAAGAAACTATGGAATCTAAAGAAATTTGTAGAGATTTTTAAGTTTTTCTTGTTTACTAGTGAGTTTACAATTTTTGGTTATAAAAGTTTTCAGTTTGACATATTTTTGAAATTCTTAAAATAAAAATTAACTTTTGTTAATTGTTTTGATTTTTCTGTCTGTGGTCTGCTAGGGTAATGCCGAAGGGATGACACAGGTGTTAAACAAGTGTTTCCGATTTGCAACATATTCCTTAATCGTTTTCCCTAAAGGTTTAAAACCTTAAACAAAATATAGATTCCTGCCATGTTTTTTTCAGCCATTTACAATTATCAGGTAATTTGGGGGTGTTGAAAGAGGAGAAAATTGCAATATTTTCACTTTTTTTTTCACTTAAAGTGGACTGACATGTTTAAAAAGAAAAAGGCTTGTAACAAGTAGTCTCAATAAAACTTTTTTTCAGACATTTTTTTTCTTTCAAAAATTTTCTTAATCACTAGATTTGATTCTATAACTGCACTTAATATTTGCATTTTACTTAACCAAGTATTTTTCATATAGATTGTAAAAAAGCTTTATTTAATACATTTTTAAAATGAATTATAATTTTTCATAACAACATTTTAGAAAATTCCAGTAAGTTTTAGAAAAAGTGAAAAACCTCTTATCTAGAATGCCTTCCAGATAACAGATCCTGTACTTTATACTCTACACATGTTTGATAAAGTCTTCATCCTATCCAACCTAAATACAAAAGCTTCATCTAAATGTAAATACAAAAGCTTGATGAGAAGGACAGCAATCAATGAATGGTCGCTCCTTATAGAGGGATAGAATTACCTTTTGGGAGGGACTGTAATAGTCGATGGCGCTTTTGTAGCAGCAACGGAGAGCATAATGGTGTCTGAAGAGCCGGAGATTTTGATTTCATCAGAAAAAACCTTATACTCAAATTTATTGCCATTTGGTAATGTGCTGAAAAATAAAAAGATACATGAACATGTTAAACCAATTATATATAAAAAAAGAAGCTCCAGCTCATCTAATTTATGCTTTTATGTGTTGGACATGGGGATCCTATTATTCATTCATTAGTATGTATATAATCAAATTATATTGTTACAAATATGTGACAGAGAACTATTCTTAAAATTGGAAAGTCAGAATCGCTTGACCTTGGTAACTTTTGAAGCGTGCAGAAAATTTCTTGCATTTTGGAGATCGGCTGAAAACTTTCTCCCAAATATGTTATATAAGTTCACCACTATTCAGTTGATTAATGGATCTATAATAATAAAAGGAAGAAGAATATGTCATCCATGATGCAGTGAGATACCTAACAGGTCTCAGGTTTTTCACACGGCAGCACCTATACCTGAACGAATGCACCCAAAGGCCATTTTTCAAAATAAATTTTTAATTAAATTTAAAAACTTTTTCAAAGAGTTCAAATTGGTCGTTGATCGCTTAAAATTTAAAACCAATTAAACTGTTATTTTCCGAGTCCTGTTGTTGTCTGCTCGGGTACAGTTGTACATGCAAACTTGATGTTCGCAACTTGATGTAGCAAACAATGCAAACTTGAGTTTCGTTTCAAGGAATGTGGTAAGTGTAGTGCTGTGAGCCATGTGTTAAAAAACAAGAGTCAAGTTTATCTGTGAACCACTATAGGCGGTTCATTATTCATTTGTTAATAAAATCTCAATTCTTGTCCATGTTAAGTAACAATAAATTCTTGTGATGAAGTTGAAGACTGTGTCCTGCATTCTTGTTGGTGGATATTTTAAATCAAAGGTGAGTGCTCCTCCCTTGTTCCTTTCTGAATCTTGAACTTTATATGATCCCAAATTCTGAAATCCAAAAACAGTCTATCCTTTACAGTGCACTGATCTCTAATGAAAATACTTCTATAAGTCTCGACACCAGGATGATTTCTTATTAAATGTAATCTGTAGATTAGTAAGGGTGGTAAAAACTTCTGGGAATTTTTGATGTTCCTAAGAGATGTAAAAGAAAATTCAGTCAGAAAGATTGTCCAAAAAGTGATGCAAAATAATGGTTACAGAGTGTATTTTAATATGAATGCTGTGTGATGATCGAAGAAACCTATGTCAACACGTAGCTCAAATGATCAAACATTCATAGGATGATACCACAAATGTAAAAAATACATTTGTGGTATCATCCTATGAATGTTTGATCATGAATGTATGTGGTATTATGAATGTATGTGGTATTATCAATCATATATAATTTTAATAAATTCCAAAGTTAAGGGATAACATCACTATGATCCAATGGGATTTAATGACACTCAGCAAGCCTCCCATTACTATGTGCTTGAAAGATGCTTTATTGTCAATTGCAGAAGGAGGATGGGATTGCTTTTAATCCATTCCCTGCTGCAGATTTCACAAGACTCCTTAAAGAAACCACTACAGCTTCTGGTAGAGTTACTGTCAATTTCAGAAAGAGGATGGGATTGCTTTTATTCTATTCCCTGCTGCAGATTTCACAAGATTCCTTAAAGAAACCACTACAGCTTCTGGTAGAGTTACTGTCAATTGCAGAAAGAGGATGGGATTGCTTTTAATCCATTCCCTGCTGCAGACTTCACAAGATTCCTTAAAGAAACCACTACAGCTTCTGGTAGAGTTACTGTCAATTGCAGAAAGAGGATGGGATTGCTTCTAATCCATTCCCTGCTGCAGACTTCACAAGACTCCTTAACCCTTTCGGGACGATTGGCACGCCCGCGTGTCGGCTGCAAACTTGCATTCAAGGATGGACGGCATGCACTTGTGACGGAGGAAACTTTCCGTAAACAGAGAGTGGCACACATGCGTGCCTTCACGTGGAACACTTTAATTTTAATTTGTCTACTAGATGGCGTTAAATGTCCGTGGAACTAACTTCAATGTATTTTGCAGTTGCATGACCTTGGCATAAGGAGGATCCAATGAATTATTTCTCTTTTGGAGCGGTGAAACATGATTTTGTAATATAAACAGACAGAGCAATTCTCGCAGCATCAACAATTTTATAATTGAGTTTCGGGTTTTGTTTTTATTTCAGCGTTATGATTTCGTTGGTGAATCATAGGAATATAAGAGAGTATTTCTTTTTTGTTTGGGTTTTAGAGACAGTGAAATTATTCGTTTATTTCGGATAAAGGAATGGGAGCAACTAACGAGTATTTTGTATTCAGATTTGTATGAAAAATATACATCAAATAGAAAATAAATATTTCTTTTATTCCTGAAAAAGTAGATTTCTGTGTTAAATAAGTTATTTTTAGTGAATTTTTTTCGAGAGTTAGGCTTAGCGCAAAAAATTTGTCGTCCTTTGGGAACAGTTCGGAAGCGAAGCGCTCCGTATTTTGGGCCGTGGCAGCTCCGGAATGTCGCTGTTGTGAAAGGGTTAAAGGAACCACTACAGCTTCTGATAGAGTTACTGTCAATTGAAGAAAGAGTATGGGATTGCTTTTAATCCATTTCCTGCTGCAGACTTCATAAGACTCCTTAAAGAAATCACTATAGCTTCTGGTAGAGTTACAGTCAATTGCAGAAAGAGGATGGGATTGCTTTTAATCCATTCCCTGCTGCAGACTTCACAAGACTCCTTTAAGAAACCACTACAGCTTCTGGTAGAGTTTGTGGCTAAGAGGCTAGAGAAGATTTTATCCGAGCAGCATTGATGGATCGGAACTTACTTTTGAAACAAGAAAACACACCAAGTAATAGTTTGTCTTTTTCTATTGCAGTTAATGCAGTTTCTATCACAGCAAATAGCTGAACATCATGTGCACCCACCTCTGCCTGCTCAACCATCTACAGACATGTTCCTTAAAATTAGTGTTGCACCGAATATTCGGTTGGTATTCGGTATACTGCCTATTCGGCAGTCAAACCGAATATTCGGTTCGGCCGAATACTTTAATATTCGGCCTAACCGAATAGTAAAACAAAATTAAAATATTCGACAATTGGTAAAGCACATTTTTTAAACAATGAATGAAAGTTATAGTATCATAGTACAAAATTAATGTAAAAGAAAACACTCTGATATTAAATTTTTTTTTTCAATTTTTCTTAAATCTTATCACACCTTAACCTTACTAACTCATTTAAATATGAAACAGTAACCAGAAAATAAAACTCTTAATATTACGTGTTCAAAAATATAATGGTTAATTTTTTATAAAATATGCAGCTAAAAAAAAAATCAATTATCATTTCACCAATATTAAAAAAAGGTGAAGGTGATTAATATATAAAACAAACACTTGGATGAATATTCAATTTTGCAGTATTTTAATTTCGATATAGATAAGATACTAAGGGTGCCATAGGTGTTCCTTTGTATCCATTAAAATGTGTCAAATAAGATAACCAAAGAATTTCTTTGTGTGTGGCCCCATTGTAGTCAAACCTTCTAATTTCTTTCATGATTTCTGAAGAGAAGATTACTTTGTTGAGTCTTTTGTCACAGGGTGGGTACACCTGTCTATAACTGTTTAGTTATCTATCAGTATCTACTCTGTTGTAGTTCGCAAGACCAGGTGTGACAACAACTTAAAAAAGAATGGCTGGACATTCTGGCAAAGTATCCTTTGCACTTAAAAAAGAAAAATGATTTGGCAATGTTTGAATATGACTGCTCAGTTTCAATTTTGATAAAATTATTTATCAGTTACAGTACAGAAGAGACTAAGCAAAAATTCACTTGAATAAATTGTAATTCTAATTTGTAATGATATTTCAAGCAACTTGGGTTTGTATGTAAGGTAAATGCAAGATTCTCTATAACATAATATGAAGCCATATGATTATCACCTATTAGAAATTAACTATCAATTATCAATTTATGCAGATAAACATAAACCAAATTAGGTAGCCATTTACTATTGTACTATATTAATTTGCTTTTGGAATGATTTATTTTATTTTTTATTTATTTTAAATTAATAATTATACTTAATGTAAATGCAAATAAATTAAAGATGTTAAATGTAAATGCATTTACAAAAGGCACAAAATAGAAACATTTTCTATTTTAAATTGGCATAAAATAGAAATATTACCTTTAAAAAATTTAACCGAATATTCGGTATTCGGCCGAATATTCGGTTAGAATTTTAACCGAATATTCGGTATTCGGCAAAAAATGGTATTCGGTGCAACACTACTTAAAATGACATTAGGAATGGGTTGTTCTCCCTGAAATTCTTAAAATCGGCATTTCACATCGAAGGTATAAATATTTTGTCTTGAAATTTTGTTGACCCAATAAAAAAAGTAACTTTAGCACTAAAAGGGTTAATGTGTGAATTTAAAAAAAAACATTTAATACAATGATTTAAATTTAAAACTTTAAAGCAAATGTGCAGACTGAAGACATTTTTTTTTGGACGTTAATATTTTACAAAAGTAATATTCGGGTCAAATGACTAACTTTTTCCACCCCAAGCTTTTTGGAAAAAATAAATAAATAAAGTTGTTTTTTACTCTGACCTAATGTACATACAAACTATTTACTGTAGGCATATGTATTTATATATATATATATATATATATATATATATAATGCACATTATATGCATATTATAATATGCATATATCTGTGACTATTCTAAAACAAATCATTAAGGGTTCCACCTCTACATTCCAACTATGTTTTTTTAACTGGCATCATTCTATTTAATTTTGTTTGAAATGATTGCACTTTGAGGTATTGTTTTATTTCAAATTCGAGATCAAATCTTGGCTGACTTTTTAATTGTTCAAAAACTTGGAGAAGATACACCTCTAGTTAGTGGATAATTCCTATCCCTTAATATATGATGCTATCTACTCTGTATGGCAGGAACACTCCTTGTAGCAGACTTGTCCAAAAAAAATTTTTCGTCTGGTATAGGGTACAGGGAACTTATGGGTCTGTTCATATTGTTGCAAAATACCAAATAAAAATGGTCACTGAAATATATCGGAGCATCTTAATCATTTCTGAATGCAAACCAAGAAATAAATGAGTCATGAGAATAAACAATGTTCAAGACGAGGCCTACTTACATAACAAGTGGAAAATGATCACTGCTCCCACTTTCTTGTCGCAGCATGAGGGTCAACTCTTCATTCTGTAAAACAATCACAGCTCTATAAAATGTGTTTTTTATTAATATACAATAATAACAAACCTTGCATCCAAGATCATCTAATGCTCATTTTTCTTACCCAATTACTTAACTCAATTATTATTACTTAACTTATTAATTATCTCAATTTATTATTAATTATTTTAGTAAAGCTTGCTTTATTTTGCTTCAATGAGGAGAAGCACCACCCGGGATATATGCAATTTAAAACTTTTTCCACCCATTTATTTTATTTCAATTCACTCAATTTTAATAAATTAAATGTGTATGTCTTTAGCTAATATTGTTTTAAAATACCTTATTTCTGCATATGAATCCAAGACCAGGAGTTTCACTGAATAGACGGAAATGATGCAGTAACATTAGGATAGGAAAAATAAAATTAGAAGTAGTGTTGTATGTGTTCCAAACTCACAATAGATTCAAAGTGACACATTGGATAAAAAGTATGGGTGAGGAATTTAGTTCAAAAATAATCATGGTTATACTATAGGCAGGCTCAGATTTAGAGGTCATCTGTTTTCCTAAAGAGACTCCCCTCTCAGAATTTTTGTGTCGACCCATTTCCTTTGATGAAAATAATTATTTTTCCACCAGATGGGCTCCTTCCATTTTCTATGTATTTTTAAAAATGGAGTGCTTTTTTTTCCTGGTAGAACATCCTTTGATTTTCATACAATTCCGGTTGAAAGTGGTGTCAGAATATCCCATTTTAAGCTGAATCTGGCCCACATTATGGATCCTATCTTGTATCGATCAAGTTAGAGTTCTAAATTGTTTAATCAGGATTCAAAATGACCATGCATGTCAGAACTTTCGCATGCATTCCTCGATAAAGACCACCTTAATTTTTTCTGCCCTTTCACATTTTAATAATTATTCAGTCCATGAAAGCGGTTGAACAAATAAGTATGTGCAATAAATTAGATCAGTCACTTTAGGTATCCCAATAATTAAATATTTAAATTGGACAAACACTTTATAGATAGTAAAAGAATGATCATTTTTATCCCTCACTTCCAATGAAGAGTAGGACTGGCTTTGCAATGCCATTGCTTTAAACAATCAAGGGGTGAAATGGGTCCTTCGCTTCGATTTTGAAATATCAGGGAAGATGCAACAAAATACAAAACTGACTCTTTTTGTCAAAAATAATGTAAGCAAAAATTCAGGGAAATATTTATATTATTTATTAATATACATTTATAATGACTACCTTTTTATTTTTGGTATTAAATTTTTAAAACTTATTTCTGGTGTTTTTCTTAACTTTTTCAAATTTTAAGCTTATCTTTAAATAATCGTTGGTTTCCTTCAGTTTTTCCATGTCTTAAAAATGTTCCAAATTTACAGATTTTTTATTTGTCTATTTATAGTTCATTTCCAAAATATTTTAAGCATTAAGTGTCGCTAGATACTTTCATATTTTGTTTAGAACCTTACCCATGTCATTCAGCAACATTTTCATTTTCCTTGAAACATCGCTTTATCAAAATTGGCTCCAAAAAGAGCTTAAATGATAACTGATTTAGCATTCCATTTTGGAGGAGGTAGGGTGGTTTACTAAAATGTTCCTTGAAACACCCCTTTCTGGTGACTGGCTATAAAATGGGTGCAGACGATGACTGATACTGAGTGTCTCCCTTAGGATTTCGACTTCATGTTGAGATGTCACGTTTGATTCAGAAATTTGCATTTTTCTTTAAAGCATCTATTTTTGTGGATTGGATCTAGATAAGGATTAGATGGAAAAGGGTATGAATAGAGTCTCAAATTCTGGGACTGTTCCTTGAAATTAACTATCAATAGAGTTTAGGTCAGGGATGGCCAAACTTACTTAAAGGAGAGACAACTGAAAAAAAAAAATTTTTTTTCATTATTTTTTTTTTTTAAATATTCACACTACAAAACAATAATAAATACTGAGTTCATTGAGAAGGTTTAAAATAAAAGGACGAAGGAGGAGGCTCATCTGTCGATCAGTTTCTAAGGTTTTTTCTCCAGTTCTTCATGACTGAGAACATAGATTCGCGCAAATAGGAGAATGTCGTCATTTGCAGAGTTCATTTTGACATTGTTTTAGAAAAATACAGTTTGGTTGTACATCAGCGGGCCGTGATTCCAAACAGAGGCTACGCATAAAAAATAGAATATTGGGGGCTCATAAACTTCTGTATTCTACACACACTTTATTCTAAACTGTTAGAGAGGAGTGTTGTTGAGACCCAGACCATCCAACCTACCAGAAAGAGAGAGGACTGTGTGTAAAAACTGGCTTGGATGGATTCTGCATCCAGTTTTGTTAGGAGTGGGTGGATTTTAAAAATATTCCTTGAAAACTCTATTTTTCATTTCAGGATCAGTTAGCTCAATCACTTACCTTCCTCGATGTTTGAAAAATTGTATTAATATAAAACAAATACAGTGCTGCAAGGATTCAATAAAATTTGAAAATTAAGAAAGAAAAAATAATCTATATAAATAAAATTAAAATCGGTCTGTCTGTATGTTTGTCTCATCATCACGGGAGAATGGCTGCACTGAATTTAATGAAATATTATGAGCATCTGTAATAAATAACCACACTTCAAATGGAGTCCATGTTTAGAGTTTCTAGGACCAGAGGTTGTCAAGATATTAATAAATAACCCTAATTAAACCTTCCATTATGCAGACAATATTGTTCACCAATTTATTTGAAAATAATGATATGTCGCTTAGCAACAGATTTAAATCCAATGTGTTTATAAATTTTATTAAAACTTTTCCGATAAAAATAGATGGCCACCTTTTTAACATTTTTTTCTAATATCTTTCTTTTTCCTTTGTCCTGCATCGTGTGGTCCCATATGTAATGGAACGTTTCTGGTATTGCTGCACTCGGCGCACTTGTTAGTTTTTTGCCCTGTAGTTATACAGTAGTGTGTGTGGTAATTTTACGTTAGTTGGTGGGAATGTGTATGATCTTGGTGACTCCAGGGAAAAAGGTCGCTTACCAACTTTTGACAGTGTGAAGACAATCTTGAAAAAGTTGAAGAAAAGATAAGATGTAGGTGAGCGGCTTCCCGATTTTCAGGGGCTACATCGCGGGCCCAGCAGAGCAATTTTGCTGGCCTTTTTGAAAATTGCTGAGAGGACGTAAAGAAAAAGCAGTGCCCCTCCCTCTTTTACCTGTGTAAGAGAGATTTCTGTCTCTTCAATCAGAATTCCCGGTGAGAAGGGGGCTCGTCAGTTGAAATACTTGTAAAAACGTCTTCACCGTCCTTCTTTTTTGAGTTTCAGCCACCACAGAAAAATGATTTAGCAAAGGCAGTGGGCCCTCTCTTGTGAGGGGACTTTTAGTTCTCCGGTGAGCAGTGGAGTCCATTTTCTGAGTGCATTGGCCCTGTAGCCCAATTCACAAGGCGGGAACTGAAAACACTGGCTTTTAATATCCAATTTCTCAAAGATGCACCGGCCTGGCTGCTACCCATCAGCTTTTGAACCATCCCTGATACCAGGTCGTATTTTTAATTTGGAGCTCTTTATAATTTTGTTGGGTCAAAGGGCCCCTTAGGACTTTTTAACATTTCATTTTTTTTTTTCTATTTAGACATCACACACATTTTTGTCAAATAATTACACTTGTTTGATTGTTGAAATTTTAGGGAATCCAATCTGGATCTCCCTAAAGCTGTGGGGATTTTGTAGGGGTGGGATTTTTGTTTATAAATAAATGTTTCCCTTTTCTTTTTAAATTTTAGCTTGCCTCTGGTTCATTTTATCTATGTTCTCCAACGACCACTTTTCTCTTCCTGGGGTTACTTCTTCCTTTTAGTAAATCACAAAGCTTTTTCTTCTACGGCAATTTAAAATCACTTTTATTCTCTAATTTTGAAGGTTGATATTAAAGTTGTAAATAATTTAAATTAAGCAGCTAATGTAAGTAACTGGTATTGTTGGACGTTTTTAGGTCTAACATTTTTAGGTTTAATAGTAGTGTAATTTTTTAAAGTAAAATTCTAAGAACTAAATATATAAGATTAGCAAATGTAAAAGTAATTCTAAGTTATAATATGTTCTAAGAGTTAAAGTAAAATTGTTTAATGCAAAAGTTAAATTTAATTTGTATTGTCGGCCGAAAACGGTATGACACTCTTTAGGGGGAACAAACACCACTAGAGTGGAAGAAGGGCACAGACTATCAATATTTTCTTTTTGAGACTGAAAAAGTTATGAAAATTTCACAACGAAAGGAAATCAAATACGGAGGGGTCCATGATAAATGTTTGAGGGGACTCTTAATTTCCATAGTCGGCCTTGGTAAAATGGCAATAAATAAAACTGCTGCTTGAAAGACAGTAATTTATAGAACTATATGCATAATGTCCAATAAAATGAGGGGGAAATAATCAAAATATAGAGATTGCAATGATTAACAAAAATTTGGAATAAGGAATTAAAAGTTACACAAATATACACAGTACGTCAAAGAATTTTTAATACTGGGTCTGTAAAATGAAATTGAAACAAGAAATTATGATTTATTTTGGTTTTTTATTTAAAATAAGCTTCTTCGGCTTCAATACACTTGTTACAGTGATTTAATAATGATTCGAATGCCTGTTCCAGTTCATTTTGTGAAATAGCCTCCAAAGCACATGTCGAAGTTGTTTGTATGGTCGAAATATCATCAAAATAACACCCTTTTAAATTCATCTCAAGTTTTGGGAATAAAGAGAATTTGCAAGGTGTTAAATCAGGCGAATACGGTGGATGATTCAACACACAGACATTAGTTTTTGCCAAAAATCTATAAACAATAAGTGAGGTGTTACTGGTTGCATTATCATGCAACAAACACCAACTGTTTTTATCCCAATATTCTGGACGAATGCGACAAATTCTGGCCATCAAACACTTCAAAACATTTAAATAATACTCACCAGTAATTGCTTGTCCAGTTGGAACAAATTCTTTGTGGATAATACCCTTACTATTGAAGAATGTAATGAGCATTGTTTTGATTTTGGGTGGAACTTTTCTTGTTTCTTGGGCTTGTGAGTTTTTTTACTTCCATTCCGTACTTTCTCGATTTGTTTCAGGATCATACTGAAAACACTATGTTTCATCACCTGTAACAATCGATTTCAAGAAGTTTAGATCATTATCAGCAGCTGAAATGATGCCTCTGCAATGTGCACTTCTCCTTGATTTTTGTTCATTGATTAAAGTGTGTGGAACAAATTCAGCAGACTTTTGTTTTGGCCAAATCTTCATGCAGGATGGTTCGAATTGCTTCTTTGTTGATGTTTAAAGATTTTTCCATCATTCTTAGTGACACAGAGCGATTGTTTGCCACGAAATCATGCACTTTTTCAATAATCTCAGGTGTCTTAGATAAACTTGGTCTTCTGGTATGCTTATCATCATCTAGCGTATCTCTTCCATCCAAAAAACATTTGTACCACAGGAAAACATTTGATCTACTAAAACAAAACTCACCGTAAACTTGTTTCATCAATTGGTAAGTTTCCGAGGCACTCTTACCAAGTTTTGCATTAAATTTAATTACAGCTCTCTGTTCCATCTCAATTCAACATGAAAAAATTTTACTTCTGTAATGAACGACCGTATCTTTTGAGTTAGTTTAGCAAATGTGTCGAACTTTTGGCAATGCGCCAGCAGACGGTCGAGGTTTATCATGCATGCACGATTACACTGATAGAGCCACTGTACGCTGACATCTAGTGCCAGTCTTAATTCTTTGACGCACTGTGTACATTAATAAAAAGCGGTTGAGAATTATTAGCAATAAATATTAATTTAAACAGAATTTGTGTCTGGCCTCCTTAAGTATGAAAAGTATCCTTAAGTAGATTTTTCAGTTGGTATACTAAATAGAAAAAAGTGCAATACAAGAAAACTTAAAAACAAAAGGAGAGGGGGGGGGGGGGGGGGGTTGCAAGCAATCTCAGAAAAAATCGATAATATTGCTAAAAATAAAATCTGAAAAACCTTGAATGATTAACTTATTGTAAAGAAACAGATTTAAAATTGCCCTAGAAGTATTTAAATGTTATAATAAAAAATTTTGTGAAACACCTAAAAGTCATATAATGAAAAACACTGGTACAGTTGTAGAGGTTAGAAAACAATTCATGATCATAAATGTTTAAAATGTTTAGGAAAAATCTGTAAATTTAAGTAATTTTTGAGAAATGGAAACTAACAATGACTTAAAGATAAACTTTATATTAGAGAAAAGATTAAGATAAACACCAGAAATAAGTTTTTAAAATTTAATAAATACCAAAAATGAGAAGATAGCCATTATAAATGCATGTTACAATTAATATTGCTTTAAAAACAAATACTTCTGCGAATTTTTGCTTGTATTATTTTCAGAAAAAAAAAATATGTTTTATATTTTGTTGTGAATCTTTTGAATCTCTATTGGTATTTCAAGCTATTTCTCAAATATAGAATTAATAAAATAAAGGGTTATTCTCCTACTAACTAAAACAACGAGAAGTACTTATAAATAGTCATTTCAGGGGCACACATTAAAATTCGATATATGCGCATTTGTACTTTCATAACTTGCATTAAATGTAAATCACTTTACATTTTATTACATATATGTAATTTAAATAGTCATTAAAATAATAAACAAAAGCATGCAAAACTTAAAATATTAAAAAAAAAAAAAAGCATTTTGGATTTAAACCATGAAGAAAAAATCCAGAAACTAAAACAACGCAGATACATTTTGACTCTGAATCTCTGTCCCAGATCCATTAGACAATGATTGATATGGATTGAGCAGATTCAAAGTTAAAAGATTTCCAGTTCTTCTGTAGATGTCACTTTAATTTAAAAAATCTATTTTTCAGTATTGGATCTATAGAACTTAGATAATGAGTGACATGAATTTAGTCTCAATTTCTGGAGAGAGTGGAGGGGGGGGGGGGGAGAGGTAATATAGATTTCTAGTTCTTTCCCCAATTTCGGTTCAGAAATTTTAATTTTTCTTGAAACACCTATTTCCCAGAATCAGCTAGGATTAGTAAATTAACATTTAATGAAATGACGACTGATATGGATTCAACATCCAGTTTCTTAGAGGAATTGAGAGATTCCAAATTTTCCTCATCATCAGCTATTGAATACAGACAGAGAGAGCTTAAAGGATGGACTGTTTCCGGCAGGGACAGCAGCAAGGATTTTCCCATCCAGATCTAGAAATTATTATTTCTCAGGAAGGGTTACAGATACAGACTTTCAAATGGAATTCAGACTTCACTACTTTTGCTTCTGGATCTGTCACTTCCGTTAATGAGCGTATTGAGGGATGCCTTGGAAAACTTCATTGCTTCAAAGAAGCCATTGTTTTTGGAATGAGAACATTCAAATGGTGTGGTGTTTTCTCCCACGTGTACATTAATTAAAACAATTTAAACTTATATCTAAATGGAAAACTTAAGATGATTACATTTGGTATGTTTATGAATATCCAATTGGCTAGTTTAGTTGCCAGGAAGGTTAGAATTCTGTCATGGAAGGGGGAATACTTTTTGAAGGGAGTACACACTCATTTAAAAATTGTTGCATACTCAATTTTAAAAGTGCTATACACGCTCATTCTTAAAATGTAATACTCATACAAGCTATTCAAATTTACATATTTCAAGGTTGATAGTCATCTCTAAATTTTGAAAATGCAATCCATTTTAGCAGCCCCACTCCCACCCCCCACCCATGGAAAAAATCCTGCATATACCCATGCTTTTGTTTCCCCCCCAAAATTTGAATGACTGTAGGAAATAATTGTGTAAGATTGTATATGAGATGTTCTTTTAGAGCGGTGAAAGCCAATTGAGATGAGCAAGTTATTGGAAAACTGAAACTTTATTTAATTACGCCTGATTTTTCAGGATTTTGTAACCGAAAAAAAATTTATGACAAAAGTTAAACAGAATAGGAAAAAAGAAAGATTTTCAAATTTTAATAAATGAAAAGAAAATTAGCTTGAAACTGAATAAACTTTGAATAGACTGAAACTCACAGATTATAGAGTATCGAAACCTGCATACATAGCAGATGCACATTTTTCAGGTGTTGTTTTTGTTGAGACCCAGACTGCCTGACCTTTTTGGAACTTTTTTCTTTCATTCATTGGTAAAATTCGAAAACCAGTTATCAACAGAGCGAAAGGCCCAGACCATACAGCCAATCCAGGGGTTTACGGCAGTTTAATGTATGGCCGAGTTGTCAACAGAGCGTAGCAGTGGATGTAAATGAAGCTTGACGTGAAAAAAAACTCAATTTATTTTCATGAACTTAAAACATTAGAAGAACAAAAGAACATATCCATTTCCATAGCTTAGAAATGGTATCATCAAAAGTTGAATCACATAAACTCAGTCTTGAAAATTAACATAAGACTGTTAGGCATAACATAAGACAGTTAGGCATAACAACATCGGCCACGTACATCGCCATTTACTGACATGCATGTTGAACGTTGAAGAACCAGACCGTCCAACTCATCCTGAGGACATGAGCAACAAATTGGACGGCCGGGAAACTGGCATGCATGTAGAACAACTGCTAACATAAACGGCTCATAGTAACATCATTAAATATCGACATCGAACATACTGGTAATCCAGAACCGAATACCAGATCAGTTGTCAGACATGATGAGAAGACAAGATATCAATCATATCAGATCGATCAGATAGATCGGATAGACATTCAACTGATACAACCACTAGCTTAAATAGTGCCGTATCATTGAAGTAGAAGTTAATGTTTTCTTCCGGTGTATGCTAATCTCTAATCGGTTGAAGTAGAAATTAGCATAAACCGGAAGTTGACGTCTCAATTTGCCGGATCATAGACCATAGGGGTAAAACTTCTTAACAAGCGATCCGAAAGTGATTAGCCAATCAGAATAAAGTAACTTTTGGATTTTGATGGTATGTCGATCGATTCATGTACGTGCTTGTTTACAATTGAAGTTTTTCTAACACGACTTACCAGAAAGGTATAAGGTAACTGTTTGGATGGCCGGGAAGAGCCACCCAATTTAGACCGGAACCCAGTGGAGGAGGCATCCACAGGTACCGTACCCTCCTTCCCCTACCACCAACCTCTCAGAAGGATTTACGGACACACATGTTTAACATGATCGTACTCCGCATGAACATGGTGGCAGTTTTAGCAGTGGAGGGAATCGAACCCGGGCCTATCGAGTGCAATTCCCGCGTGCTAACTACTGGGCTACCATGCCCACATTTTTCAGGTGTGAAGTATGATAAGAATCTATCTTGTTTATTGTGCAATGTTTGCAATCGCACAAATTCGGCTCTTTTAATTGAAAAGATTTTGTGGTTTGTTATTGATACCAAGTAGTCTTGATTCTGGGAATGTCCCGATCCATAATTCCTCAAACGTGCGAACTCAAGACAGCACAACATAAGTAGGGCCAGGGGAAAATTTGGTTTTGCCAATGCCTACAATGCACATTAGTGAGCATTGATTACATATGAGAGAATATGCAATGAACATTATATGGAAATAATGGACAAAACTCTGGAACAAATGCAAGTTTTAACTAAGATAAGAAATAGAGGTGCATATAATAAGAGGTAAATTTAAGAAGAACTAATTTAGTGATTTGTTTCAGTGGCAGGAGCTGAGACGGGGGAAACCTGTTTTTTCTTGGGGGGGGGGGGGGCTATATTTCCCCTAAAAAAGCAACTGAAAAGGTTTTATTTGAAGTTATATGACCTAATGTCAGAGAAAATGTTATCAGAATAGTTGGAGCAGTTAAAAAAAAAAAAATGATCATGATGGTTTTCGATACTTTTCATGCTATTGAGGTTTTAATACTATTTTCGATTTATATAGTTAAAAGTCTATAAATCTACAAAATTTCAAGCTTCTAACACCAGGCATTCTTGGAAAGAGTGGTGACAAAGATGACATTCAAATTAACTGGAGAGTTGGCTCAACTCGACTTTCTCATACCAGAATTATTATTATTTTTTTTTAATTTTACAAGAAAAAAAATTTAAAAAATTGATATTGTGAGTCCAAATATTAGAGTGTTCTTTTTCACTTTCTTTTGATGGATATTCTACTTATCAATTTTTATTCTAAAATAATAATTTTGAAATCAAACATGACAACTGCATAACATGACAACTGTAACCCTCTACAATCAACATCTGCATTTGCAAATCAAACATACATAATTTAATTGGAGCATTTCAATAATTTTCTATCATCCTTTTAATAAAAGTCTAGTGTGAAAAATAGGATGATAAATACTTCAAGTTTCAATCCTAAAGTATTCATTTGAAATGCTGCTGTATCCAGTATATAAGAATTTGCACACATATTTTAGTGAGTTTATTATCGACAATTGCTCAAATATAGCTCTATCATTTACAAATCCAATTTCTGAACCATTCCGTAATGGAAATTTTGAATGGGTTTTTCCATCTGCCCCCAAAATGAATCTGGTGTAGAGCATTTGAAGCATTGAAATGATATTTGGGAAATATCGGAGACATTATTTTTTTTATTCTTTGTTCATTTGCTTTCAAATTGTAATTTTCATTATTTCTAAAACTTGAAAGGTAAAGTGTTTAGAATGCTAAATGTATTTTAAAACTAACATGACCATGGATTGCGTCCCCAAATATTTCAGTATATGTTATGCAAGTGTTATAATATAAGTATCCAGATATGAGAAAATGAAGTGAAAGGTTGGCAAAAAGTGATTAAATGGAATTGTGTATGTTTGGTTTGCAAATATAGATGATTACAAAATATATTACTATTTAGAATGAAGAGAAAGATGCAAGTGTCTATTCTGTGAGATCATGTGAAATATGAATATTCAATGAATATTCATTCTCTGAAATATTCATTTTCAATGTCCCGACCTTTGTCATAAAAGTAATACCATTTTGTTTGCTAAACTCAAATCATCCCAAGTGCAGAAATAAGGAACTGTTCTGCATGCAGAAGTATTGGGAGTGAATCCCCTCAGATATCCCGAGAAAAGGGACTGCACATCAGAGAACGAAGAGGGATCCCTTTCGAATGGCTTGAGTTACGTCCACTTTTTTTCCAATAAAATACACAGCGAAAATGAGTCCCATTATAATAAATAACATTTCTAACACTGTGTTTTATTGAAGACTAGTGAATTAAAACCTTTTTTGACTGTCTTGATTGTTCGATGTTGCCCAATTCAATGACTCCATGCAGTAGGATTGAATCTCATTATCATTCCTCGGGATATACTTACCAAAGGATTGGTGATTTCAATCTGTTGTATCAGAATAGAGGGCACAGCACGGTATGCGTAGAACTGGTGGATCACACTCACAGGGTGCCTTCTCTGAAATACATTGGGTGACATCATTTCACACTTTCAGGACAAAACAAAACACACAACAACGATGACTCTTTCAGGAACAATGTGTCGTTTAAAACACATTGGGTACATTCAAGATTCAAGAAAATATAACACATTGGGTACATTCAAGAATTGTTAAACATTCGAATTACAGTATTAATCATTTACCATACATACTTGCATATAAGTCGAAAAATTTAGGACACAAAAAGAACTCCAAAGTCTAAAAGTTCATTCCATTCCAAAACCATATGGTAGCAATAATGCAATCACAATGCTCTGCGCTTTAAAACTCTTTAAGTACCCACAACAGGGCATGTATAGTCACCGCTCGGCTTCCCAAGGCGTCATGACTACAGCCACTGTTACATCTTGCCCATTTTTGATCCTGTGTGTTTTTCCTTTCCTTCAATTAAGGCTGATCACCTTCAACAAAAACATTCTCTATTATGGATTGTGCAACACTAGAATAAAGAATTTTAAGTTGAAAGTATTTTCTTTTGCAGAGAATACTGATCATTTAGTCATTTCATGTCAATTTGGGGTTTGGAAACCAAGCTATTGTTTTGATTGTGGTCAAGGGCACTTGGGACAAGGATGCGATACCAGCAGGAAATGGTCACGAAATTATATTGCATTAGTAATGAACTTGATGACACATAGGATGATGTTGGGGCTTTCATAAGTGACAACAGTGATTCTTATGACATGGGCATAGATGGGATTGCTGATATTCACATGACATGCTAATAGCGGAGAAAGACATTTTTTAACTGTTTGACGAGTTTGACTTAAACTGTATGTATTAACCTTGCTCGGCATCAGACTTTAAATGGTACCAATGAAGTTTTTGTTATATATATATAATAATAAAACTTAATTTGCATGATTTTTGTTTTTCAAGTGTTTTTGAATAAATTTATTGAAAACGCTTGAAAAAGACTTTTTCTCCTATAGAGATCGACTTATACACGAGTTTTTGATTTTTTCCTCTGAATGGTGGGGGTCGACTTATAGGGGAGTATATACAGTTGAATTGCAATTTTGAGCAATTTTCACACAAAGCAGTGTCTCAGTGATAGTATCACATAAAACCTTTCAAAAGGACTAAATATTTCAAAAATTGAGATTTTTTCCCCATAATTATATGTAATGCTAGTAGTATTGTCCAAGACTTCAGATGCAAACCTCTGATTACAATTACACCGGAGCACACAGCGACTTCTCAAAACCAAACTATGCTTTAATGATTATTGCCTCTCTCCTATGATGTTCCTTATTGCCATTTACTGAATTAAAGTAATTTCTGTGTGCTGCATGGGAATAGGTTCCGGGTGTAACTCAGTTAATCACATTGATGGGAGTTGCATGTCGGAAGATTTCATTAGTTTGTTCAAAATATTTAAGCGGTGGATTGGCAGTGAGTAGTAGCATCATTAGCGAATCAGATTAGTTGTTGGGTTTCAATCGAAATACTTTGGGGGAATATTAACATGAAAAAACTTTGAGTGTGGTTATGTTGAAATAAATTGTCCTTGACAGTCTTCTTGCCAAGGTATGTTAAATCAGAAATAGCTCAGTAAAAGCCATGAACAGCATTGTGTTGGCTGGCGTTGTCTTTGCGTAGTGATATGTAATTCTTGGCCATCACCCTGAGTTCTCTATGCGAAACAATGAGCCAGAGGTTGCTGATCTTTTATGAGGTTGTTTAACTATGTCACCAGATGAAACTGACTAGTATTTCCCTTCATGAATGGAATTGACTGGTCATCGAAATAGGCCCTGTGTCATCATGTCTTTGCCTAGTATTGAGCTTTCCACCATCTTACTTGATGGACTGACCAGACCCTATCAGCTTAAGCCTGGCTTCACTCCAAAACTTTTTGCATGTTATTTCATGTTCAGATGCTTGAGCACTTGTGATTTTGTATGAAGTATTGTTGAATGACACAAGCAGCAGCTTAACACCAGAACCTGCACTAACCAATGTGCAAATAAAAATCTTTGCTTTAGCTTCTGATTCTCATTTCATGCCTCTCGCCTTCAGGTGTAACATACAGTTATTGATAATATTGACTTAAATTTATGAACAGATGCATCCATTTGAAACAATTTCCGATAAAAAATTGTTGTTCACATAAACTTGAGATCAGCAATTTAAGCTATTCATTTTGGATCAAGTAACACTGGAATCCTCTATCCTTTTTAAAACTTGAAGTAAAATGATTCACTATAGATATTTTAACATTTTCACACCCTAGAAGTAAAAAACTTACACCATTACATAGATGATACCAAGTCCAAAATTGGATTATTTTTTTATTAAGAGGAAATAAAAATGCAAAGTCGAAATAGGCTAAGAAAATCTGTTGAAGGGGATTCTTGTACTTTGCTATCAAAAATTTCATGCATTTAAGCTAATGCTATTTCATTACAGGGTTTCTTTTTCACCGATGTGTTCTTTTAGGAGCTTTCACTCATAAAAGAGTTTGCTACCCATTAACTGATCTTTCTCCTGGCTTTTATCATCCTTCTCCTATCCCATTTGAAATTAAATTCATTATTTTTCGTAATACATTAACTTCATGCTTTAGCTATCTACAGATAAAAGTATTTCCTTTATTTTTAAATATGTATTAAGATTTAGAATCTGTGTTAAAATGTCATTCCCGAATATCCCATTGTATCTGACATTTATCAAGATACAAAACTGTCATTTCTTGAATGCAAAACATGTGTAGAGAAATATTGCTTACCATGTTAAAACACTGGAATTTGAAAGCGATGCCATTCTTGTACTGAACAGATAAGCCTTCTGGAAATGAAAGGAAAATATGAGTCAAGAAATTTTATTCAAAGTATGACCTGGAATGGCCAATTAACTTGCAATTAGTTTCGTACTCTATACAGCATTGAAACAATGGCCGCCTCCAGAGAATACGATAGTATCCTCGAGGCTGCACACAAAGGACTGATATGTTCAGTATTTGGAATACTGAAAAGAAGTTGCTAAAACTGGAGTTGGATGGGGTCCAATTTATTTTATTTTTCAATCCAACAAGAAATGAAATATTTTAACATAAAAACTTTTATTATTTCCAATTGAGTCCAGTAAATAGATCGGGGACATTCATTAAGTTATTTTTAGTCCGGCTCAAATCGCAACAATTTATTTCACTTACGCCTATGCCAAGCTGCAAATAGGACAAGACCTGCTCTTACTAAGGATTTAAAGAAGGGTATTTTTCAAAAGGTGGAGTTGTGCAAGTAACAAGTAGGTCTTGCCCTATAAATGCACCTAAAACTTTAGCTGCTCTCCACAAAAAACGCATTGCTTTTCCTCCACATCATTAGAAAGATAGTTTGGGGTCATTTGGGGGATTAGTAACAATGTTGGCCACCATGGTTTTGGAATAGGAAGTTATATTGAAAATCAATCTTGCCACCTGGCACCTTTTAAAATAAACCTTTTTTTAGGACATGTCCTAAAGGCTAGAAAAGAGGTCACAGAGAAATAGAGACCCTAATTAAAGGGGAAAACAAAACTTGACATTTATTGGGGACAATGACACAGTTGCAATCAACCAATTTAAAAGTAGCACTGAACCTTGATTTCAATGATTTTCAGTACCTATAGAGCATATGAAAAATACAAATTTTTAGGACTGATAATTGTCAATTTTGTGTCTTGAGCTTAAAAAGAATTATAAATAAGACAGATATATTTTGCAACATTTGTTTAGATGTTCTACATGGTTTTCAACCAAAAAATATTTTTCAATATTAAAATGGTCAATTTGTCATTTCTGTCACTATCCCCCAATAATAAATCGAGTTTTCATTGGATGTGGTTCGTAAATTATATCAAGGAAATAAGTTCCCTTCTATTGTATTAAAGCTGTCGAAGATCAAAGCTCATCTAGACAACATATTATTTCTCTTCCTATCTTCCTGTGTTTTGATTTTGACGGATTCAACATCAACTAACACTTGTTCCTGCAAATCATACAAAAGAACCCTAATCCAGAAATCTATATTTTTAAATCTTAGAACAAAAATATTTACAGTGTTCGAATTTTTAAAACATTTTACCCCAAATGAATACCAAACATGGAACAATTTAACAAAGTTAAAAAAAAAACTAAAACCAGTTTATCAGGTGGAAAAGTGAAATCTTCCTCTTTCTGTAATTTTTATTTTGTTTTTTATTTTGATGGAGGAAGTATTGTGGGGAATGTTTTCCTTGGCACTAGATCATGGTTTAATCTTATTATTTATTCTTTGTTGGGAAATAACATATGGTGGAAAATGTTGCTCTCTTGTTACCACTTGTCAAGCAGGGTGCTTTTCTCATCACAAAAGGACAAGGAGTTATAATAAAATACCCTTTTAAAACAACGTACGGCAGGGCCATCCATACAAATTAAGCACCTCCGCATTTATAACGGGCTCTCTTCTTCATATTTGATTTGTCCTTTTTTGTGAATTTTTCATGTGTTCTCCCACAAAAAAAAAAAAAAAAAAAAGGGGGGGTCCCCCCCCCCCCTCCTATAGTCAGTCCTACCTGGGTAAAATTGTAGAGGGTGGCAGAGACAATGTTTACTTTTCTCATATTCTAGTGTTTAGGTTGTAATGTGTCAAATAATTTTTACTATTTCTTGTAAAACCAGCGGTCTTTGTCACCAGCTTTTGTAGCAATAAATTTTTTGGCAAGTTCTGCGCTCACTGCATGGGTGCAAAAGTTATAAATCAACAAAATTGGATCCAAACTGAGAGTGAGGTGGGTCCACTGCAGAGTCAAAGAAACAATGTGGAAATTGCATCAAAATTGGAGCAAACATCCCCTAACAAATAACTTTATTAAAATGACGATTTTAAAAATCCCCCCCTGGCCACTTCAATAATTAAACTGATTTTTATTGAAGTATAATTTTTATCTTAATGGCTAAACTTAGAAGTTAATATCTAAGAAACGTGATTTTTTCAGGAAATTCTTATAATAATGTTATAATCTTATATCTTAAGAACCAAATCGCAATCTGTTAAAATTGCAAAATTTCAATTTTTGCATTTTAATTGCTTCTTCAGCAGGTGAGTGAAAAGTGCCTCTCCCAATATTAAAAGATGTTGCTTACCACCCACCCATACTTCCTGGTAAGTGGTGTCACATGACTTCCTTCCTTCATTAAGAAACAGGAAGAAATTCGAGTAAAAAGACACTTCAAAATGACAAAATTTGAAGACCCTACCTCCAAAAAACGGAATTTAAATTCCGTCTACATCACTTTAAAATATACATATTACATCACTTTGAAATGCAAGTTATGAAATGGTTAATTTATTTTTTCTTAATTAACAAATAAAGTTACAACAAAAAAAATAAAAGTTCTCTAGAGGCAAGACTTGACACTTCATGATGACAAATGTTAAAGACAGTACATATATTTGATTTTTAATTTAAAAAAAAGTGTAAAATGCCAAGTTTTCATCGGAACACCATGATTTTTTCAGGGAATGCTTATACTAGCATTAGAATCTTCTAGGGTCTGCAAAAACTGGAAATTTTACAAATCATTATGTTCATTCCTAGTTCAACCAGTGGCAGTTGTCACTTGTGGCAACCTTCGGAATTCCACAAGCTCCGAGAATCGATAAACACAACGGGAAAATAGTTCTGTGTTCTGAAAGGGTTCTTTTGTATTTTTCAGGATTTTTAAAAGTCTGTATAACTATCGACTTTATCAAAAATTCAGCTTCTAGAGGTCATTCAAAATTTATCTGTCTATCGTTTAAAAAAATACACAGGTTCTAACTTCATTTTTGAATGAGAAGATAGATTTTCCACACACCCTTATTTTTACCCACAAATGAGGTCTTTTATACATATTTAAAAATTTGTCGAATTTTTCAAAAGTTCTGGGTCTCCTCTTCGGTTCAATACCTACGTTACTAAAAAAAAATGTACAATTCTAGGCCAAGTACAGGTTTTGCAATTCAATTTACATGCATACATAAGCGGTCAGCTTTCAACAGTTTAGCTATTAACAGTATAGATATAATAAAGTTAATGTGTGGTGTAATATAAAAAAAGTTATTTTTCAATGATTCAATGCGTGTTGCATTAATATTACAGATACCCTCTCATATAAACAGTCATTTCAGCGACACTGTGCCGTTCAGGTGACATGAATATTTTCTCTCATAAAAAATATATTAAATTATTAGAATTCTAAGAAACTCTGAAAAGATCAACTATCTATTTGCAAAAATGAGGCAAATAGAATCCGTTTATAGATAAGCTATGATAAAATGATCTCCAAAAATTTACACCTAAAGTGGAATGTTATAAAAAAATTATAATCACCCAATATTATATATTAAAAATAATATGTTTGCATTGTTCATTCAATCGAATTGGTAGGCAAAACAAAATCTAGTTTTTTAAATTTTACACATTTTTTACGTCACTGAAATGATGTTTTTATCATGTTTACATTCAAAATAGGCATTAAAATTCCATTAAGTGATACTCAACAGCTCAGTCATCTATTATAAATCTATCCCTATCTCTATTATAAAACATTACCAAGAACTTATTTCGAGCAAAAGTTTCCAGGAACTATGAAGTTAAAAAATGTTTGGAACCTGAAAATTGGCAATTATCAGGAATTTAGCCTTAGATATTTAAAATCAGCAATTTTTTTATTAGAGATATTCAGAAAGTGCAAAAAATGCCCAAATTCATAAAAAAAAAAAAAAAAAAATCACATTTCGGTAACCAGTAATGATATATAGCTCATTTTAAATATCTTTTTATAGATTTTAATTTCATATATAGCACATACCAATTTGAAAAAAAGAAAAAATGGAGTAATTTTCAAAACGTCTAATTTGTTGCGGCGCCCTTATCAAGAAGCATCAGGAGAAACATCCAGAATATGAGTTAGAGGTTTAGGGTTGTCCACATACTAATAAAAATCTCACAATTAAACCTGCTATAGACATATCATTATGCAGGCATTTTTTCAGCAAATTTATTCCAATAAAATGATATGTTGCTCAGTAACGCAATTAAATCCAACATGTTTATATAGCAGACCATTTCTATTAAAATTTTTACAAAATAAAAAAGAAATAGATATAAAAATAAAAACAATATTGCATTTTTTACTTTGAGTTCAAAGATTACAGGAACTATTGATATTTTTAATTTCTTACATAATCTGTTTAATTTTGGACAACACTCTGGCAAGCATTTTTCAAACTCATATAGTGTGTTTAGTCAATTAATTCATACATTATATTTAGCCAAAGGAAACAGAATAAAAGCAGTATGGGTATACCTTACCATTATCTTATGGGTATAGCATTTTAGTGCTTTCATATGGGCATATATTGATTGAATTTAATATTTCATGTAAATTTGTTTACAAATGGGACCAGGCCGTTTCATTCTTCACATCTGCCTGTGGAAATAATTTTATATAGCGGTAACAAATATTCTTACATGCTTTAAAAAATTAAAATAAATATAAAATAGAATTAAATTAAATATTTTAATTAGAGATGTGGATTTTTCGCAGTGAAAGATTGTGCTTACATATTACATTTAAGCTAGAATATGTCCAGTGACTTAAGTATTTGTTCTTATATTAGAGCTACAGTCATATATATATCCAGGGATGTATCTAGAGAAATGTGAGTGGTGGTTAATTTTCCAGAACAATTATAATTGAGAATATAAAATTTCGAAACGCGCTTCACGTTAATTCGCACACACAAACCGTATTAGTATTGTATACTTTTATATTAAAGAAAACCATTTGATAAAATTGAATATAACTTTTTTTAAATGTAATTATAATATGTATATTTTTTTTGGATCAGTGGTGGTCGGCAATTGAGTGGTGGTCGGAAATTCTGAGTGATGGAAACCCCGACCACCACCGACCACTGTAGATACATCCCTGTATATCAAATAATATATTTAAAAATGGGCTTAAATTTAGAAATAAATATGAATGGAGTCTAAAATGGAACTCCTGCTCTAGAGTTTGTTCGCCTGAGATCAAAGATGTATAGTTTAAAAACACCTTCCATGGAGAAGATAACTGCTAAAGGTGTTAATAAGAATGCTGTGAAAAAATTAATCTGTCATCACGATTACTATATCTGTCTAACAAGGCGAAGATATAATAGAGTTGAACAATTTAAAATTGCAAGTAAAGACCATCAGATTTATACTAAGCAAATTAAAATGAAATTAACCACTTATGATGATAAACGTCATATTTTAAATGACGGAATTAAGAACTTAGCATATGGTCATTATAAAATTTAAATGATTGAATTATGGTGGATTGAATTGCAACACCCATTTTTAAAATTTGAATTTTTTTTTTGTTATTTAATGTTTTATGTGATTTCGACCATTTTTTTCCCCTTTTTTCTCCACCATCCAGACGTCGTAGTAAAAAATAAATTACACGACTAGAAAGAGCAGACAATTGCGAGTAAAAATTTATCAATTTCAAATCTCAGGGACAAATTCTAATATATTTTAAAGATTTTAAAACAAAAGTCACATTCGACTAAAAATAACGAACTTCCATTTTTAAATCCTCGCGTCGGGAAAAGTACAGACAATTTCAACTAATAATTTACATTTTTAGAAAGCTCAAAGATCAGGCTTTCTTACAAGCCCAATCTGGTTAAGAAATAAGAAAAAGTAGCAGCACGATCCGGATTTTAAGAAAGTAATGATTTTCAATTTCTTGCCCAAACTGCGAAAGAAGGGAGCGATTTTTCACCCATATGTGCATGCAGACGCACAGTGTCTCTATGGTGGAGGGGAGGTGGGTGAGGTTATGACGTCAAGGTTCTGACGAGTGGAATGCAAGCAGAAAAAAATGGCTCCGTCGTAAGTCTGGTCAAATTGTACCAGAACATGAGGGCGGGCATTAGATCAAGCGATGCACTCGGTCGTGTCTACACAGTTCATCCAACCAACTCTGAATGCTTTCATCTTCGACTGTTGTTTCACGAAGTACAAGGTCTTACGTCTTTCAGTTCTTTAAAAACTGTCGGCGAAACAGTGTGTGATCAGATACGCATAGCGAAATTGAATGGAAGATTCGATATTTGTGCCTGCCAAATAATGAATGTACGTCATTAAAAACCACCATTTTATTTGAATATTGGAATAAATTATTATGTTTGAAATGAATTACTATTCATTTTAAATTTCAATTCACTTGAAATGCATTTATTAATTTTTTAAAAATGTCAATTTTTCTTACAACTCAACCCAAACCTTTCACTTTGTTGTATTAGCAGTTTCTTTGTAGAGGTTTATCTGTATCAAAATAAGAAATTATTTTACTTCATTATTGTTCTTTTAAGAACATAAACTTCTCTTCCTCTTTTTAAAACATTACGTATTAAGTGTATTTACACGTTTATAGTGTATTTTATTTATATTGTTTTAAAATTGTTCTGATTAAAACAGGGGCTATATATTGTTCTGATTTAACAGGTTTTCAACTTCTATTCTAGAATTGTATTTAGGTTTTTGTTTAATTTGTAAACATTTTATTCAGTTTAGAGTTTATTTTAACAATGAACTATTGGTATTATGGGTGTTTATAATTTGTTTCACGCTTTTATTAAAAAAAAAAGCTTTTAATATATACAAACTTAAATAATGAATGTTTTTGTTTTTGAAATTTTTCAAATTTGAAATTTTTGAAATTTTGAATCAGTATTTTTCATCTTAAAATTTAATTATTAGTGTTAATGTCATTAAACTAAAACAAACGGGGACATAACCGCTGATGACAAGGGATTAATAGAAATGGGATTTATTGGAAATATTGTTGCAACACCAGAACAACTAAAAGAAAGTGTATTTCCCAACATTGAGCGTCACTTGCGAGACCCTAAGTGGCTGTTTGAAAGGGCTATTCTTGCTCCCACGAAAGAAGTGGTTAATGTCATTAACAGACAACTACTCATGAAACTTCCTGGTTCTGTTCACACGAACAAGTCTGTAGATTCTGTAATAGATATAAATCAGACCGTCAAGTACTCACCAGAATTTCTGAATTCACTGGAAATTTATGGTGTGCCCTCACATAAATTAGAACTAAAGATTGGGGCACCCATAATGCTTTTAAGAAATCTAGATCCACCGGCACTGTGTAATGGAACAAGATTGATTGTTAAGACAATGATGCTTAATGTCATTGAGGCAACAATCATAATAGGTCATTCTGAGGGAAATCACGTTTTTCTACCACGCATCCCTATCATACCTCCAAACCTCCCATTCGAATTTAAACACCTGCAGTTTCTAGTTCGGCTCAGTTTTGCGATGAGCATAAACAAATCTCAGAGACAGAGTTTAAAGTCATTGGACTCAACCTACAAAGGCCTTGCTTCTCCCATGGACAACTTTATGTAAGTTGCTCAAGAGTTGGGGATAATAGGAATCTATTTATACTTGCACCAGATGGGAAAACAAAAAATATCATGTATAAGGAAATACTGCGAGAGTAAAACAAAACTTCATTTCCTAAATTGTCAAAATCTAAAATGAACTAAAGGAACGAATGGAGTCTAAAATGGAACTACTGCTCTGGAGTTTGTTGGCCTGAGATCAAAGATGTATAGTTTAGAAACACCTTCCATGGAAAAGATAACTGCTAAAGGTGTTAATAAGAATGCTATGAAAAAATTAATCTGTTATCACGATTACTATATCTGTCTAACAGGGCGAAGATATAATAGAGTTGAACAATTTAAAATTGCAAGTAAAGACCATCAGATTTATATTGTTAAGCAAATTAAAATGGGATTAACCACTTATGATGATAAACGTCATATTTTAAATGACGGAATTAAGAGCTTAGCATATAGTCATTATAAAATTTAAATGATTGAATTGTGGTGATGTATTGTACATATCGGGTGGTGGTTGGGACCACAATGAATACACTTAAACACTGAAGAGATAAAAAAATAAATAAAAAGAAAGTTATGGAGATTGTCACGGTGCATTTATGCATTGGGTGGTGGTGAGGGCAATCTTTAAAAAAAAACTTTTTTTTCGCTGAGCAGCATCCTTAAAGCAGCATCGTTATTTCTTAAATACTAAATTCACATTCAACATCATCAGTTTCTGTCAGATATTGACGAAATTTAAAAAATTTGAAGATAGCAAAGCACGCACTGTCAGAGTCAATAAGTGTTGGCTGGGTCATGAAAGTACACAAGTCCAGTTTTAAAGGAAAACTTCGCTCACTTTATTTGGTGAAAAACACAACTAGGCATATTACACGTACCTGGTAATTTTCCATGCCGTAAAACATCAAAATATACTATGTACAAAAAGGTTTGCAGTTGTAAATGACTAGACAGAGATTCCTTGAAGCATTTAGTAGTAAGTTACTATACTACCTCTATCACTTGCGTGTATTTCAGCCACCATCGAAGGTATCACACTTGGCAAAGGGAAACCAAAGGATAGAACATCAGGAAAATATTTAAAGCGGCTTCCGAACGTTTGTAAGTAAATTTAACGTTCAATACATGCTGGTCCAAACTGACCACATCTGCATCCGTTTCGACTATTAACCGTCGTCAAACGATATTCCGCAGTGCTTCTGTCAAAAACATTTCTGTCTGCCTGCATCACACCATCAGTGTCTATCTCTCGTTCGTCTGACTCGTCGGACGTCGTCTGATCCTCTTAACTCGATCTTCTGATCTGATTGCTTCAAGAAACCTCTGCCCTATATATCCGAGAATGGACAGTTCCGGAAATGCCCCCGGATATGCAAATCAGATGCGTACGCATTGAGAACTGATTTGCATGAAACCTCATGTTGAAAAACGTCACGGTTCACGCCGGTGAACGGGAAGAGTCGTTCATATTAAATTTGCATAAACGCCCGTTCACGGGAACGTGAATCGCGATGTATTGATTATTTCCAACAGTTTCAAAAATACTTTCATGTCATTTGCGATGCAATACTAAAAATGCAGACAAACTGATACAATTTTATTTATGTAAAACAAAAAAATAGATGAGTATACCTCTATAAAAAAAAAATAGGAGCTTTGTCTGAAAAAATTCTGATCCCGGCTGTGAGTACACATCAAAGGGATCCCTTTCCTAGGGTAACAGGTACAGAAATCCTCAGAATCTCAGAATTCACAAACATTAGAATAAATTCACTTTACAAACCAATTTTCAAGAACCCATCTAGAACATTATTTTTCATCTTAAAATTTCATCATTAGTTTTAACATCATTAAACTAAAACAAACTTTGTTAACTCGACGGGGTTATGGCGCCAGCGAGTTTGCCACAGTCAGAATTTTCAAGGGTAGCAAACAGGCTGGTTGCCGAAAGCGGTTAGTCATAAATAATATACAGTTTATTACAGGTGGAAAAAATAAATTTTTATGTAACTTACATATGCTTGCTTTCTTAGGAGGATTAGAAAGTTTTATTCTCATAAGTAGCAGTTTTATTTATTGTGATATAAAAACATTATAAAAAAAAATAAAATTATTAAATATTATACGAACAATGTTTAAAAAATGCCTGCGGACTAGGGTTGGAAGAAAAAAAGGGTGGCTTTTCTTTCCATAGTTCAAACAAAAAACAACATGGATTAGACCAATGGGGTTTTAATGAGTCAACCTTGCTGCTAATAATTGAAAGACTCCTATTTCCGCACTATAGCACGTAAATAATCTCAAAATGAGCTTGGAATCTACTGCTACTAAGAAATTAATAAAAGAAAAAGAAATTGTTTTGTTTATTAGGGATATAAGAAATATTAAATAAATACTTATAATTAAACCCTTTTTTTAAAAAAAAATATTTAAAATATACATGTTTATAATGGTATGAGCGAGTACCATGAGATATGAGACAATTTGGTGGGTATTAGTAGCATAGCATGAGATTTTTGAGTGGGGAGGCTGAAAATTTGGTATTACAAGTAAAATTTACATTGGAATTCGCATTTTCATAAGTTTTATTTCAAGAAGTTTTATTTATTAGTGAATAAAATAAAATAATTTTAAATAAAAATGCAAAGAGTGGATGAAATGCACGAGACTTTGAAATGTTACTTATGCAAGATGAATACAAGATATAACATTTTAAATGTTTTCCTATTTCTAAATTAGATGAACTTCTGCAATCATTTTATTAAATATGAAGTCATGGTCGCCCATAGGAGAGGTCATACTCCCCATTGGATATCCAATATAATAAAGGCGAGCATCAAGTCTGATATGTTACATCATGTGCTTGAGTTGGCCCCTCCCCCCTCTGGAAAAAGCTTTACAGGTGCTTAATGTATAAAGTAAAAATGTATTAGAATATTATTAGCAAGTGATAGAAAAAAAAATATATCAGTTTTGTAAATATAAACAGCTAGAACTAACGAAATAAAGCAATTCAAAGGAGTGCCCTGAAAATGGGTGAGAACACTTTAGTCAACAATGTACTTAAACAATTTTGTATATTAATTATTTATAAATACTATACTTTAAAAATAAAAACTTAAAAATATCTTAACCACAATATGCTAAAAATCCACTAGGATATTATCAATGGCTTTTATTTAATTGAGATTCTCCTGTAACGCGATTTTTAAAGGGAAATCAGATATATTCTTTCTAAAAATCACAAATACGCAAACGGATGCTTCACCATATTGTTGCTATGACTAAGTCTACTTCACAAACTACTTAAGTTTAATGGTAGTTATCATCAGTGTGTTTTTTTGTCTTGATATTGTTTAAATTTAGGCGAATGTCATGTTATTTATGGAAAATGATTCATATTTTTTAGTATTATATATGACCCTTTTCTGTAAAGATTAATTAATAGAACCATGTTTGACTCAAAATGGAGGATACATTCGCCTTGCCCAAGAAATTTTCATTCATGAAAAGTCACGTCCCATATCCAATCATTGTCTGTCATTACATTGTTTATAAAGGGTTGAAATAGGGGAAGAAATAGCCATGCCTTCCTGTAAGCTAGCTTATCAGCCAGGGCGGAGTTCAACAGATGGGCTGAGATAATACCATGCTTCTTTCAATGAACCATAAAAGCTAGATGATTTCAGCTTCTAGATATGCATTTTAATGGGAAAAATACTTTGAAGCATCTCATATTAAGTGAGACATATATATTCACAAAGTTATATTAAAAATATAATAAATAAAAGCATCTTTAAATTAGATCAGAAACAGGGGAGGCTCAGATTGTGAGCCTCAATGGGCACTACACCACTGGTGGGTATTGAGTTAAGCATATATTTAATACTGTTAAAGTATTTTCCTTTCACCAAATCACTTGCGAAAATATTCCAGATATATTATATTTTCATACGTTTTGTAGAATTAATGGCTGAAGGAATAGGCTTCTAAAAATATCATCCATTGTTTTATCAGAATGAGTAAAATGTCATTTGAACCCGTCCAGTTCTTGTCTATCATTTTTCTTCAAAATAAAGCATTAGTCCCTTTTCTCCTCAAAGTTAGAAATCGAAGATCAAAGACATCTTGTAAAGTTACCCACTTTTCAAAAAGCAGTGTTGAAAGTGCATTACATTTTATTTTCAAATAAATTAGGGAGAAAAAAAAATTGGAAAATTTTCTGACCCACATCTCTAATGTTAATAACATGTTGTGAATAATGATATGCTTAAATATTTTAAAGATCCTTTGAATAACAATGTCATTTAGAAGGATATTGAATTATAGTTTTTCTATATATAAATTAGTTTTTCTCAGTTTTACCTTGAGCTTTAGCTGAGGAGAAGATATGCAAATTCCGAGATCGCCCAATTTTATGCAAATTTCTGTACATCCATCAAGACTTTGTGTAAGTGCATGAAATACTTGTTGTAGATATATATGCCTCCTCCAGTGAACGAAAAAAGTTTTTCATCTCTGAGAATCATAAATCTTGTCTGTTTACATTTCTCCAGCAGAAAAAACATCCAGATACCAAAAAAATGGAGTTTCAAAACAATTCCAAGTCTATTTTTTGTAACAATGTGTGTTTAGCTCAAAGTATTTTTTTTAAGAATTTTAAATTTAATGTATAATCATTTTATTATTAAATGCATAATATTGGAATTTCAATATTATGCAATATTTCTTAACGGAAACCAAAATAACCTTAAATTGCATTTACATATTAGAAGAGGAAATATTAAAAACAAAAGTGACACAGTATAAACACATGTGCAATTAAATGTGGTATTTCTAATTGCAATAATTCTTTATAATCATAAATATTATTACATTCTCATTAAACAAATGAATGAAAAAAATTGTATAAAAATATTTTTTTTAAGTTGAAATCATTTACTGTGATTTAGATACATTTTAGATGACACTACATTCCTGGCATTTTTACAAAATGACTTCAATTTTATTACGATATTTTGATTTTCAATCCCTTTTGTCTTTATTGCTTAAATGACTACTTTCTATTCTACAGCCGAGCCTGGGCCCTTACCCTAAGCTGATACACATTTTGCAACTTGAATTCTCTACAAAGAAAAGTGTTCTAATATTCCCTTGGAAACTGACATAAAGACGGCTGTCAATATACACAGAGAATCATCCAATTTTATACTATTTCATTTTTAAACTTTAAACACACACATGAATTTAAAGGGACAACAGAGGGGCATAAAGAAAATTACATCTGTCCATCAGAAGGCTTTTTGAGTGCAGTTTTTTGACCCTGAATTTTGTAGACGTTACACCAATGACACATGTTGCTGGCATCTGCCGTTTCAGGAGAAAGGAGGAACAAATGAGGGTGTTGGAAGAACAGTGATGCCATTTGGACAGGTTACGAATCAGAATATTTTCCTAGTGGAAGGCCAGATTTCATTTCTCAGCAAGTCTTGATTGCACACAGAGGTTCCACAACAAAGAGATAAGATACCCCAACGTTGGACCCGATGCCTTTGTGTTACTCCAGTTTCCTTTGGGGATCAAGTCTTTGTGCCACCTCTGCTCACAAGTAGAGATGTGGGTCGGGAAATTTTCTCCATAATGTAAAATTCGGTAATGTAAAATTCTCGGTATTGTAAAGAAGATTTTTAGCTATGTTTTTCCAGAAAATTCTCCAATCCCTATATTTTTTCTTCTGCCTAATTCACTTGAAAATTAAAGTGTAATACACTTTCCACATTGTGTCAGGCCGTCCAAATTGCTGCTCATGTCTAAGGACGAGTCGGACGGTCTGGGCTTTCGATTTTCCACGCTGCTTTTTGAAAATTAAGTAACTTTACAAGAAGTCTTTGATTATTTTGTTTTCTAATTTTGAAGAGGAAAGGGATTAATGTCTTACTTTGAAGAAAAATGATACACAAGAACTAGAAAGCTACAAGTGACATTTTACTCATTCTGATAAAACAGCAAGTCATATTTTTAAAAGGCTTTTTTTTTCAGAAATTAATTCTACAAAATGTATGAAAATATAATAAATATGGAACATTTTTGCAAGGGATTTGGTTGAAGGAAAATATTTTAACAGCACCTATTATATGATTAACTTAATACATACCAATTCAAATAGAAACTGATATTTTTTAAACAATTATATATATGAAATATTTTTAAAGAAGAGATTTAATTATAAGTATTTTAATATTTTTATAGATTTAATAATGCATTTCTTATATCTTTAATAAACTAAACAATTCATTTTTCTTTTTACTATTATTATTAATTACTTAGTAGTTGTAGTGGAGCAGTAGTTATTCAAGATGGTGGTGGATTCAGGGCTTGTGCTGAGCTAATTTATGTACTATACAGCATAAATGGAAGATTTTACTTTCAATTATGAGCAGCAGAGTTGGCTGATGAATACCCCATGGGTCTAAAACATGTTTTTTTCTTTGTTTAAACTATGAATTTTAGCTAAGAAGATCCCACCCCCTTTTCTTCCAACACTGGTCAGCAGATATTTTTAAAACATTCTTAATATAATATTTAATTATTTATTTTAAAATTATAAGCAGTTTCTATTTTTTCTTATACTATTTTTATATCTTAATAAATTAAACTGCTGCAATTGAAAATAAAACTTTCTAATCTTTCCTTAAAGAAAGCGTATGAAAGTTATATATTTAATAATTTATTTCTTACACCTGTCATAAATAGTAAATTATTTATGATTCAGACAGGGTTTAGCAATTTTCATTTATTTTTAATTTAATATATTGATTTAAATTTATAATTTACAAAAATATTTTTTCTATTGTTGATAAAATATAATTATTTTAAAACTTTTCAGCACAGATATTCAATGAAAATATTAAATTGCAGTTGTTGATTTCAATATATATGCATTAAAAATTTTATTGCATAGAATATTTTTATATATTTCTAAATTTAAGCCCATTTTTAACCCTATTATTTAATATATATATATATATATATATATATATATATATATATATATATATATATATATATATATATATATATATGACAGTAGTTCGAATGTAAGATCAAATACTTATAAAAGTCACTGGATATGTTATTGTAGCTTAAATGTAATATTTAAGAATAAGTTGAAAATCCAAGCTTTCATGAAGTGAAACAACTCGATTCCCCAAATTAAATCCCTAGGAGATATTCCAGACTATCTAAAAAAACAGGAGTGTTTTTTAAATGGAAGTGGGATTTGGGCTAGAGATAGTTTGATTTTCCTCCGCCCCTAATTGGACCACCAAAAAACCGAAGGAGGGAGGGGGGGGGGAGAACTTCAAACTGAACAAGTGGGCCCAGTCTCGATTTCCCAAATTAAATCCCTAGGAGATATTCTAGACTATCTAAAAAAATAGGAGTGTTTTTTAGCTGGAAGTGGGATTTTGGCTGGAGATTGTTTGATTTTCCTCCGCCCTTAATTGGAATCCCAAAAAACCGAAAGGGAGGGGGGTTGTAGGGGACTTCAAACTGAACAAGTGGGCCCAACCTCGATTTCCCCAAATTAAATCCCTTGGAGATATTCCAGACTATCTAAAAAACAGGAGTGTTTTTAGCTGGAGATAGTTTGATTTTCCTCCGCTCATAATTGGAATCCCAAAAAAACGAAGGGGACGGGGGTTGTAAGGGACTTCAAACTAAACAAGTGGGCCCAGTCTCGATTTCCCCAAATTAAATCCCTAGGAAACATTCCAGACTATCTAAAAAAACAGGAGTGTTTTTTTAGCTGGAAGTGGGAATTTGGCTGGAGATAGTTTGACTTTCCTCGGCCCCTATTTGGAATACCAAAACTCCGAAAGGGAGGGGGGTTGTAGGGGGCTTCAAACTGAACAAGTAGGCCCAGTCTCAATTTCCCCAAATAAAATCCCTAAGAGATATTCCAGACTATCTAAAAAACAGGAGTGTTTTTTAGCCAGAAGTGGGATTTGGGCTGGAGATAGTTTGATTTTCCTCCACCCCTAATTGGAATCCCAAAAAACTGAAGGGAAGGGGGGTTGTAGGGGACTTCAAACTGAACAAGTGGGCCCAGTCTCGATTTCCCCAAATTAAATCCCTAGGAGATATTCCAGACTATCTAAAAACACAGGAGTGTTTTTTAGCCAGAAGTGGGATTTGGGCTGGAGATAGTTTGATTTTCCTCCACCGCTAATTGGAATCCCCAAAAATTGAAGGGGAGGGGGGTTGTAGGGGACTTCAAACTGAACAAGTCGGCCCAGTCTCGATTTCCCCAAATTAAATCCCTAGGAGATATTCCACACTATCTAAAAAGACAGGAGTGTTTTTCAGCTGGAAGTGGGATTTTGTCTGGAGATAGTTTGATTTTCCTCAGCCTCTAATTGGACCCCAAGGAACTCCCTAATTAGACCAAGCATTTCTGATGCTTTGGAAACCGTTACCATGGATACTGTCTTGACATTGGACGTGCAACTAAAAGAAAGCATTTATAGATATTTTCCTATAAATTCATGCATTGACTGTCACTGTATGTGCTAAAAATGCAATATTTTGAAATAGGATGATTCTTTCAGATGCCTAGTTATATTTGAGGATAAGTTACAGGTTGATGATTGAGAGTGAATATCCGTGGGAAGGTGCAAATAATGAATGATCTACGAAAATGTCCCCTTTTGCAATATCAAAGAATATTAACTATAACTCAAAGTGTTTGAAGGAAGTTCAGCAAAGCCAAAGTGCCCATCCTCGATACTACAACATGTCAAAGAAAGTTGTCCCTTTTGCATCAGGATGCCTCCCACTAGCCATGTGTGAAAGGTGCCTCTCAATTGGTTTTCTTGGGTTGCCCTGAATAATTAAATAATACATTTGAACACAATTGTCCAGGTCCTAAATAAGCATTCATTTAGGTTAATCATTAAACAAATGTCTGCTACTTGTTTAATACATTTGAACACAATTTAAAATCACAACGAACAAAAATAGAATCATTTTTAAAAATAACTCCTAGGCAAGGTGATCCATGGAATTTTCACGGAAGATGCTTCACAATAGCTCAATGCGTTCACTTAAAAAATGACAGAAATTAAAATTACTTATGAAATTGAATCTAACATTTTGTTAGAATCCAAAGATAAAATAATTTATGTTTTCCGATGGAACGATATTGAAAGACTTTATGTAATACTTTTATTGTATACATAAAAAATGAAATTTCAATGCATTTAAAAAAACAGAGAGGAATGGTTTAAGCATCACTGGAAAATGCCTTCTTCCATTCCACTGATGATGTCACCCATGTGTGGTAATAGTGTGCAAAATGGCTGTTCTCAAACATAAAATAACTCAAAAACGAATTCACATTTAAAAAATAGAATGCACTTTCCTGGGTCCCTTTTATGGTCATACGATGTTTGGGTCGATTATGACAGACACAAAAATTTTCATTGATTGAGTAAAATTATTTTTTAGAGTGTGCATTTTTCCTCTGCAGATAGAAGCGAAGATATAGGATTTGGAATGAAGCAGTGCTAACTCTGAATGTGTTATTTAAGCAGCGAGTGCCCATTTATGACCCAGGCATTCCAATAGCTATACAAAATAAAGGCATTTCATTCCTATAAACAGTGAAAATTGTATGGAATCCATGTGGCTAAAAAAATGAACCGAATTTTAATAGAAAGCCTATGTTGTTTCTGAGAGCCATTTATAGATTGGCAACCTCAATTTTCCATGAGATGCTCTCACTGAGATTAAGACAAATGTGTGTTGAAAGGCTACCTTGACTGCTCGCTCCAGGAATGTCCACCTGAACAATGGGATGATAGCTGACAGGAACAGAGAGGGACCGCTTATAAAAGAGGTAGAGCTCTTCATTCCCGACGATGGGGAGACCGATCTTGCCATTACCTGCAAAACATTTTATACACAACAATTACACCTCCCAGAATAAGAAAAATAGAAAATCTCGTTCAACACATACTAAATCATTTTAACAACTTAAAAGTACAATTTAATTTCAAATAATTTAATTGGATGGAAATAGGCACAGATCATCTCTAGTGGTGGATATTAAGTGCTATATTCTAGATGCTTTTCACTCTCAGATATTTAAAGAAAGGTGTACTGTGTGAAAGCCCCAGGCCGTCCGGCTCGTCCAGAGGACTTAGAGCAACAAAGGTGTACTGTGTTGTTGTTGAGACCCAGACCGTCCGACCTACCAGAAAGGTGTAAGGTAACTGAATGGACGGCCGGGAAGTGCCACCCAATTTAGACCGGAACCCAGTGGGGGAGGCATCCACAGGGACCGTACCCTCCTTCCCCTACGTACTGTGTGTAAAATGATAATGGAGACGCAGTATGCAAAGTCAAGTGTGCCCATGAATAACTCCTTTTTTGAATGAAAGGGTTTTGATTTGAATCCTTAATTCTGTGCATTTCACTTTTAACAGATGACCCTGTAATGTCCCTTTCCTACGAGGGAACACGAAGATTCTTTCCCCACCTGCAATGCTTATCTACTGCCTCAATCTATTTCAAACGGATGTTTATCTATTTACTTAGTTAAATTGATAAGACTTGAGAAACCTTTAAGTGAAAATTTGTGTGAATGACATTTGTAGAAAAAGGTACGATTTGATACAATGAGGAGCAAAGTGTGTGTGAGTGTACATCACGGCCACAGATGAGAAACAGGAATCTCCTCCCATTCAATATTACTATTCCTTGTGCGACTTCCTACATCATCCCATAACATAATTCATGCTCCCGTATTATCAAGTTCAATTCCACAAGCATTTCATCCTTTTCCGCTCAAACCATCCATAAACAACAGGTTTGAAACATGAATTGGAAGATAAAGCCTCACTTAAATACTCCTATTCTGGATCTCACTCTTAACTTTCTTGTTCAGCTAAATCTCTCACTTTTCCTGTTATTGATTCAGGCATTAAAATCTCGTGACCATGCAATTGCACTATGTTGCGGCCTGAGATAATAGACGCAAAAAAGGTCAAATTTTGAAAGGCTATTTCCACAGATCCAACAGTTCATTTGTAAAACAGATTTGGATTCAGCATGGTTGAATGAGCATACATGAGTATTTTCAGCCTTCAAGGTTGTACTAACAGACTGACGCTGCGTCATTTTGATATAATCCAATACAGTGCCAAAAATGGATGCACATTTGTACGTCCAGACCGATCGAGACAAGACGCGGAGGAAAACCGAAATGGAGATGGATCAAGACAAGCTCTCATAAATAAATGATTGGAAAAGCAGTGCTCCACTAGGGAAGAAGAAATTTCTGAGGAGGGCTCACAGTGGGCCCATGGATGATGTCATCCATTATGGGATTTCACTAGTTTTATTGCGATGGATTGACATGCAATACAATTTAATCTCACAAATACATCGAAACTTATTTAATATTTTGTAGAGTCTTGTAAATGCATTTGAAATTTCAAAGGTTACATATATTAATTCAATGGATTCTAACCACAATTATTGAAATTTGCATATACTGACATTTGAAGGGCATGGACAGTGAATAGGGGTGACCACCCTCTCCATGGATGGTGTCAAAAAGTTCACAAAGAGTTGGTGAGCATCAGCTAACAAGGGGCAAAGCCTCAATGGGTGTGTAGAAGGAGAAGGGCCCACAGAACTCATAGTTTGGTGATGCAAACAGAGTTACTGAGCTCCAGGGGTTAGCAAATATCAGTAAGCAAGGTCTGGAGTCTTAAAGGACTTATTACAATTGCATAGCAGGTGGGATGAATCAGCTAGCGAGAAAAGGGCATGAGAGTGTATACCCACCCTTTGATGAAAGAACTGGTGGAGAATGCAAGTTTAAAAGCAAACAAACACATTCAAATTACTTTCCCTTAAGTCGAAGTTCACATTCTGTTACATTATGCAATCATAAAGCAGGAAGATTTTAACTCATCTGGAAACACTGTTGTTTCGAATTGCAAGAAAATGAAATCTATTTTAACAAATTGCATCCCCAGTTTGTGAAAAAGAGCTATTACATACCAACATAAGGGAGCATAAAGGTGTCATCCATGTCGTAGGAACGGTACACACTGGCATCAAAATTAAGGGACTCGTGGACTAGGGCATTCATATTGACAGCAACACAGCCAATATTGGGATCTAGAAAAGAAATTGTTTTGCATAGGTATTCAATAATGAACATGGATGCTAAATAACGTTTTCAAATTACAGTTTGAAAATTTTAAATAGCAATATTAGAAGCATTGAAACAAATGTAGAGCAGTCTTGAAAAACAAAATGAATTCAACAATGTTCTCTTTTGGTCCTGGTTTGCTCATATGTTAAAGAAAACACATTTATTCAAGCAATCAGTAAGTAAGTAGATCTAATACATTATATATATATATATATATATATATATGTTTAAGTTAATTGATTGATTTTTTAGCTATCCAATGTTATTTTATCATTTTCTAAATAAGCATTATTTCTTATGGATTGCTGTTCTATATTGATATTTTCCCTTTTTATGTCCTCTGTTTTATTTAGGAAAATATTTTTTGAACTGATATAGACACTCATGTATCATGTTAACTCATATATTGTGTTTAGCCAATTGTTGAAACAGAATATAAGTAGCATGAGTTTATCTTCTAATACAATTTTGGCATCCAATTTCAACTTTTTTTTCAAATTTGTTTATAAACAGGACCAGGGTGTTTCATTCTTCAGATCTGCCTGTGAAAATAATTTTATACAGAAATTCTTACACTAGTATTTAGAAGAATTGAATTAAATATTTTAATAGAATGTTTCAAATAACAATGCCATTTTGAATACTATAGAATTACACTTAATTATGAATTTTAAGGAGTTATAATATATTCTGTAAGGGATGTATCAGGCAGAAGAATTTTAATGAATGACATTTTAACATAAATTAACAAAGATTTATTAAATACATTGCATTGTAATAAATCAAAATATATTGTAACATTGAATGCGGGTATCAAGTGTTGTATATAACATCACGTGAGTGACTTACTGAGTGCTGCTAGAGCAAGTTTACAAGAATAGCAATGAATATATCAAAGAAAATAGTTCTCGGTTAATGCTCACAATTGGTTATCCTGCAAAATAGGCATCCTCGTCTATGGTGCATCTGCGGTACTCTCGCCATCTACATCCTCAAAGTCATAATGTTCCTCGTTGTTCACTAATTTGAACAACTTCAATTGCGAAGCAAGTGCAGTAGTTCCATAACTTGGACGTCTTCTTCGTCCTTGTCCAATATTCCGCAGATCAGACACTATATATGTGTCAGAGAGTAAAACAGTTTCTACCACTAAGGGTCCATGGTACCGTACTTGTAGTTTTGTGCTGCTACCAGTGTCCTCCGGCAAATGTTTCATAAGAACAATGTCACCAACTTCATACTTAAAAGCAGGGCAATGTCGTTTATCATAATTTTTCTTCATTTTAACTTGAGACTCAGAAATAGTGTCGTTTGTTTTTGCCTGTAGGATTTTTGGTTCACAATATTTCCCTTCTTCCGGTAACAGGTCAATTGAAAAATCATTCGTTCTTTCTGGTACACAACCATACAGCAACTCGAATGCAGATTTACCAGTGGATTTGCTTGGTGTCCAGTTTATTTGACGTTGGACTTCTGTCATAAATTTGTCCCAATCCATTTGGTTATCTTTATTATAACTGGCAGTAATAGCAGGGATCAAAATTCGATTTATTTGTTCGACTTGGCCATTTGCTTGGGGTCGTTGACTGCAAATTAAAGTGTGTTTAATTTTTCTTTCACTGCAGTATTCAGTGAATGCCTCTGAGGTAAAACATGTTCCTCGATCAGAGATTATTCGCACAGGAGCTCCAAAATATTTGATAAATTCATCTAAACATTTGATCACATTAGTAGTGCATGTGGAACAAACACGTAAACATATGAACTCTGTTATCTATAATGACAAAAACTTCCTTGTTTCTGCAAGAACTAGTTGTAAGGGATCCAAGAAAGTCAATATGAATAATTTCAAACGGCTGTCTTCCAGAGGTAATTGAGTTTAATTTCCCTTGAATTTTTCCAGCAGGAACTTTGTTAAAAGCGCAACTAACACATTGCCGTATATGCTGCTTTATGTAACTTGTCATATTTGGAAACCAAAATTTTTCTTGAATTAGCTGTCTAACTTTATCGATTCAAAGTGTCCAGCAAAATCGTGATAGCGGACAACTAAATACTTCCGCATGGGTCGAGGCATAACAAACAGTTTCTTGGTTGCATCATAATCTGTTATTACTCTATAAAGAATTCCATTTTCTAGACTATATTGATTGGTAAGTTGACGCTTTGCTAGGTTTTGGTTAATTGAAGGTTTAGTTATTGCTTACAAAATACTTTGTACTTCCTTATCCTGAGATTGAAGTAAAGCTACCTGATCATTCTCAGTAGCAATATGCAATATTGCAGGTGAATCTATTAGTTCAACAAGACTTGTTAGATCAAATTCATCATTTGGTGTAAATTTTCGTTCTTCTACTGGTGCTCTACTAAGGGCATAAACATGGCACATTTTATCCCCTGCACGATGTTTTACTTCATAGTCGAATTCACTCAAGAGTTCTGCCCACCGGGCTCTCTGAGACTTGAGATTCCTTTGAGTGGCAAGAAATGTTATCGCTGAACAGTTCATTACTAGAGTAAAATGTTTACCAATAAAAAATGGTCACAAGCGTGTCATTGACAAAACAGCAGCAATTAATTCTAAACCGCTGGAGTGGTACATTGCTTCATTAGGACTCGTTCGACGGCTTACATAGTATACTAGAAGTAATCTTTTATCTTTATCATACTGCAGGAAGATTCCAGATAATTGGATTAAACTTGCATTTATGTGGAGTTTAGTTTCAACATGGTAGTCAAAGTTTTAGTACTGGTTTAGAAGTTAGGCGTAACTTTAATTCCTCGAATACTTTTTGATGATCCGCAGTCCATTCAAATGTAAAATTTTTCTTTAACAATTGGGTTAATGGACATGCTAATAAAGCATAGCGTTCTATAAATCTGCAAAAGAAACTAGAAAGTCCTAGAAATCCTCTCAATTCTCTTGCATTTCTTGGTGGTGGAATTTCTGAGATTGAAGCAAGTTTTCGAGATCCAGGTTTTATTCCTTCCTTTGATATTGAGAAACCCAAATATTCTATTTCTTCGATAGCAAATTGACATTTTGATAGTTTGAGCATCATTCTTGCTTCATGAAGTTCCATCGGAACTTTACATAATCGAGTCATCAAGTCTTCAAATGTTTTAGCTCCTACGAGCATATCATCGAAAAAGCAAGTTATGACATTCCACAAGAGATTGCCCAGCATCGTTGTCATGGCTCTTTGAAAAACGGCAAGTCCATTTGTCAATCCAAAAATTAATCTTGTTGGCTCATAATGGCCAGCGGGTGTAACAAATGCTGCCTTGTGATTTGACTCTGCATGTAGAGGAATCTGGTTGAAACCCTGTGCAGTATCAAGAATACAGAAAAGATTGCATCCAGTCAATCTATCAAGTAAGTCATCAATGTGTGGCAAAGGAAATTTATCTTTTACCGTTTGTGCATTTAAACGCTGATAATCTATGACCATACAGTAATCTCCTATTTCTTCTTTCTTCTTTACTAATAATACAGGACTATTATAATCTGAAATACTGTTTTGAATGACACCTTGTTCTTTCAGTTCGGTAATCATTTTTCATAAAATTTCACATTCGTGGTATGACGTACAGTATGGAGCATGCGAAATCGGCTTGCTTCCAGAAACTTTCGTTATTTTCAAAATTGTGGTTTTAATGAATCCCAACTCATTAGTTTTTACTGTAATACAGTCTTTGAATTCATTTAACACGTTAACTGCCGGTCATGAGAGGTTGTGTTGACAGCTATTGCCCTGACATAGAAGTAGATTGTACCCATATGCCGACTTACTTTTTATAATAAATATGATTTAAAAGTGGTAATAAAAGATGATTATGTGTATCAGACTGATTGCTAAGCATTATGTAAGCCTTTAATTATAGAATTTAATGACTACGCGCCAGCGCGTGATTGGCACTAGAGGTAAAATTATATCCCAAATGCCACATTACGCGCTAGCGCGTGGCATGTAAAAATGAACCAAAATAAGAAAAATAAGTAACAATATGCATTATTTTTGTATGAAACTGTATCACAAACAAATATATATGTTACAAATGAATTTATTACGAGTTAGTTACAATGATATTATTACAAACGATATATTTCAGAATGTTATTTGTGTATTATCTTTGCACAATCTAAACAATAGCCGGAAGATCCTTCACAAACTTTGCAGATATAGATGGTATCTTTACGTTTTCCTTGGGAATAGCAACTTTTGCACTGCTTGCGTAGTACCTTCCCGCCTTTTTTTTCTTCCCGCGGTTTGAGCACATGTTCCGGTGGAGATGGATCACACACAGGAGCACGGTGTTCAGAGGGCTGTTTCAATAAGCATCTTATCACCGATAAAAGAAAATCATAAAGTGATATATTTCCATTGTAATATTTGTTATAAATAAAGTGGGAATTCGTCATCATCATTTGCAAAATATGCACAAATATTTTGGTAGGCCACCTAATTGTTTTCCTTTCACATGGATAGTAGGCAAGCATTTGATCTTGCTTATCAATGCCTGCCATAAATTTATTATATTGAATTATAGGTAGTGGTTTTGATTTCATTTCGTCTCTTTTATTTGTCGTTTCTATAATATCATTTTTGTATTCATTAGAAATGTAAGTGACGTCTCGCTTATCCTTCCACTTAGCAATCATTACACCATTAGCATACTTTGCTACAGTTTGCCCTTTCTTTAGTTTTTTTTCGCTAACCTCTTTCGGAAATGTCTTCCTGTTCTTCCGGATTGTCCCAGTACAATGAGTTTTTCTATCAGCAAGACATTTCGCCAGTTCATAGCTATTATAATAATTGTCCATAAATATGCTATGCCCTACATCTAGCATTCCATCAAGTAAACTCAACACGACTTTATGTGCATGTCCTTTTCCACCAGAATCATCCAACATACCTGTATATACCATAAATTTGAGAACTATACCATTAGGTGTTGTGATCATATACAACTTGATACCATATTTATGACGTTTGTTTGGTATATACTGTCTAAAATTAAGTCGTCCACGCCACATATCATCGATTCATCTAAACTAATCTCTCGTCCTGGGTAATATATTTCAGATAATCGTGCGTTGAACAAATTCACCATACTTCTGACTTTATATAGTCGATCCTTCGGGGGTTCTGCATTCTGCTCTGGGACTTTTGTGAAGTGCAATGCCCTCAGTAATAACAAAAATCGATTCCTTCTCATATTATCTGAGAATGCACGTAACCCAAACAGTGTATCTGTTTTCCAGTAATCTTGTATGCGGTTCATTCGTATAGTTCCCATATGTAAAATTAATCCCACAAATACCAATAGTTCATCTTTTGTGGTGTCCTTCCAAGCATTAATTCGAGAATGTTTCTTTTTTTCACGGCGACAAAGTATTTTACGAGCATAGTCATTGGTTTCAGCAATTATTTCATCCAAGATATTATCAGTAAAAAAGTGGCGAAAGTAATCTATAGGATTGTCACCTGAAACAGGTTGCAGCAAACACTCAGATTTTGTGAAAATAAATTGTTTCATGGATGTTGAGTCATTTTCCCAAATTATGTTTTCTACCATAGCAGAATCATGCTGTTGACATGTCGCTCCTTGCACGATATGTTCGTCGTCTTCATCTTCCAAATCCGAAATATCATGGGCACCTTTGGGAGGAAAGAATTCCTCGTCACTGCCATAACTAAAATCACTCGGGTAATCTGATAGCTCAGCCAACAAATTTGCAATCTCATCAGGCGTTAGAGGCTTATTATTTTGCACTTTTCTTCTCTTTTGACGTGAAGGCCCTGCAGAACTATCGTCTGTACAACTCATGTTACAAGATTATTTTTTCAATAAGTAATAAAGCAAGAAATCCGAAACCACATATATGAACAACTAGTTTCTAACCTTCACTCCACGCCAATACCAGCATACATACCTAAAACGTAATGCCGATTGAACTGGAGAATAAACATACAAGTGTAGCTTTTCACGCGCCAGTGCGTGACTGGCACCTGACACGTCACCCCACACCACGCGCTGGCGCGTGATTGGCTATTCAGCGATAACGCCACATCACGCGCTGGCGCGAGATCGGCAGTCAATGTGTTAAAAGATCACACACCTCTTAGTCTTCGGACGAGTCGGCAGGCCTGGGCTTTCGACACCTTTTGTGTTACTGATTCTGTGAGCTAAGATCCGACTTTAATTTGACTTAACATTAACAATTCATGAAATGAAGGTTCTTGATCTTCTAGTTGGATATGTAAACTTTCACCAAATTTAAGGAAATTATCAAAAGTTTCATTTTCCTCACAATTATTTTGTGTAGTTTTTAAATAATTCTCATCAAAAATTTTTTTTTCATTGTTCTCTACTGCTGTAATTGCATTCCCTCTAAGGACGACTTGGTTTTCTTTTATGCGAATTTTACTATTGGTAAAATTTATGACTGGAACACATGTTACGCCATTTTGAACACATATTTCACTACCTTAAGAGTTCTGCTCTTCAATAATAAAGGAATTTAAATTTATATCATCATTCACAGAATTAACTAGCTGTACATTATGAGGTTCCACAATCACAACTTTTTCACTTTTACTGCTTTGTAAGTACTGCTTTGTAATTCGAATCATTTTCAAGATTAAAATTTTCTAATAAATCGGAATTGCTTTCATTTATTAATATAGAATTTTCTTGTTTTTGTACTAATTCTACGTTTGGACGATCAATAACATTTGTCCCTATAAGTACATCAGGTCCTCTGAAACTATCATCAGGACAGGTCCCCCCCCCCCCCCCCCCCCACATCCTATTTTGGGCCCGGGTACTAAGTCAAGCTGCGGGCCCTAGGTAAAAGTAAAGGGGAAGGGGTGCCACTTTTTTTCTTTTGTGTATTACTTTGGGGTAGAAATGAATTTAATAAAACATATCAAGTACAAGGTTTAACACAATATAACATAGAAAAATAAGAAGTCTATGAAAGATCGTTCATATGACGGAAAGTGGTGTGTACATTTCATTTTAAATGAAATATTTTTATACTCAGTTGCACACGTATTTCGCATAGTCATATGCATTATAGGAAAAATTGGAAGTGATATCTCCAGAACCAGAAGTGTAAATCATTAGTGACCCCAACTCCCTGCAAAATTTGATACTTAATCCATATCAGTCATTATCTAAGCTATTCCTATAGCCAATCCTGAGAAATGGGTATTGTAAAGAAAATTGTAATATTTTTAATCGGAAGTAACATCTGTAGAATCAGAAGTAGAAATCTTTAATGAATTGTCCTAACCCCTAAGCAATTTTATACTGAATACATATCGGTCATCACTTAAGCTCTATCCATGGCCGATTTTGAGAAATAAATGTTTGAAGGAAAATAAATTTTTTTTTATCCAGAATTGGTAAAAGAACTGGAAGTGAAAATTCTTAGTAAATCCCCACCCCCTACCATCCTTGAAATTCGATGCTAAATTCATATCAGTCATCATCTAAGCTCTATAGTCAATCAAAATGTACGTTTTAAGGAAATGTTCTGAACCGTAAGATGAAAAATTGTAAGTAGAAATTCTTAAAAAACTAAATTCCAGAGAGGGCAGGAGGTTCCCTACTTCCTCTTGAATATAATGCTGAATCTATATCAGTCATCATCTAAGCCCATCCTTAAAAAATAGATGCTACAAGGAAAATGCAAATTTTATAAATGGAAGTGACATCTCCACAACCAGAAGTTGAAATTCTTAGTGATTTCCTCTATCCCCTTTGAAATTTGATACTGCATAAATCATTGTCTAAGCTCTATCTTTAGCCAATTCCAAGAAATAGATGACTCAAGGGAAATTTTTGAACCAGATGTGGGAAAAAATAGGAAATAAAAATTCTTCCCGAATCCAGAATTCGATGTTGATTCCATATTAGTTATCACCAAAGTTCTATTTATAACCAATCTTAAAAAATGGATGCGTTAAGGAAAAGAGGAAATTTTGAACTGAAAATGGAAACATAACTTAATATGGAAATCTTTAGTGAACTTCCCTACCACCTCCTCCAGAATTTAATGCTAGATCCATACCAGTCCTTATCTAAGCTCCATTTATGATAAATTCTGAGAAATTGATGCTTCAAAACAATTTTTTGGAAAAAGCAATGGTATTGCACCATTTTTGCCGCCAACATTCACTCAGAAAAAACAGTTATCAGTGTTACAGCTGAATTACCTCCAATCAATGTGCTATGTAACATATAAATAAAATATGTTCGAAATATCTCTGGATCTTATCAGATGATCTATTTTCATTTGTTTAACTTTTTAGATGGAAATAGCACGTGCATATATACATGTGGTTTTCTGCATCAATCGTTTTGATTCACTAAAAATTCCAAGATGCAAAGTTCTTTGCATTTGAAAAAAAAAAAAAAAACGTTTTTTTAACAGTTAGCAGCAGAAGTTTGTATCCTCCAAATACTCTACCTAAATTATTCTAAGAGGTTTGAATCTAGATATTTTTGGAAACTTTACCGATTGAAATTGCTTTTGATTGAATACATTATTATATCAAACTGTTACAAAATAATATTTTCTAAATTACATGATTTTGAAATCTTTCATTGAATTTCATCTTTTATATGCTGCATTAGCCCTATTTAAATGCCAATTCGTCAATTATTATGCCACAGTTGTGAAAATGATGGTATGTTGAAAACAGTTTATACCAGCATAGCGGGAGCAGTAACATTTTATTTTCTTTTGTATCATTTGATTTTCACCAAAAATCAAATCAGTGCCTAACCAACATAACTACCAAATTTTAAGGAAATTTAGTGAATGTCTTTTAAACTACAGTGAATACAAAAACTGCCTAGATATTCCCACAGTCGGACGATCCGCCAATATAAAGTTGATAAAGTAAAATTCATTAAAAATGTTTTTGTTTCATAACTACATATTTTATTTTAATTTATTTTTATAGTTACCAGAATTCTTTTTCGAGTGTATGAGGTCACACAAACTGTAAGACCAAACAACACTGTTTGAATATACAAAAGATCCCATATAATAAAAAAAACTTCTTTATTTTGGATTTCGGGGAAGGGGGCAAAACCCAAATCTCCTCACTCCCCTTTCTTGGATATTTCTTAGCAAAATGTAATAAATATATGATAGAGATGGTGTTCATTTTCTGTTTCACTGAGCACAGTTCCTAGTAATTACAAAGTTCAACATAAAATCATACAATATACAGTGAAAGTTTAGAAACGCATTATAAACACAAAAGCATTAATTTCCCTTTTATAATGCAATAAGTTTTGCACATATTTAATTATAGTTATTTTAAAGGATTAAATTTACAAAACAGCATAGGAATTTGATAAAATAAATTTTTATTCATTCTAAGATTAGCTTTGTTTCAAGATTAATATGTCTGAAAATAATATTTGAAAAATATAAGAAAATTATTTTGAACATACTTTAAAATTTTGATTTTGCATTGAGATTTGTTTTAGTGAATAACTTTTTTTATAAGATTTAGTCACGTGTTGAGAGATGCACTAGCACTGATAATACATATGAGATTACCATATAATTGCATGAGAAATTAAAATAAACTTGCTTTAAAGAAATATTGTCTATCACTGAAACTGAAATCAAGGTGGGAAGCAAGTTCATGCCAAGGAGGAAGAAACCAGAATTTTTCTTTCAACATTCCTGCATTCAGTCGAACACGACCATGGATACCCCCTCGCGTTAATTGGTTTACGACCTCGAAGAGCAGGAAGATAAAGATCGCCCCCTTCCCAAACTGATAATTTCACAAAAGAAACCTGTAGAAGGATCGTTCATCTCAGTAGTTAGCTGGACGTGATTGATATGAACTGTAAACATGAATGAGAAAACTTACCCACTAGGTTATCCATTTAGGTTGTTGTTGAAACCCAGACCGTCCGACCTACCAGAAAGGTGTAAGGTAACTGTTTGGACGGTCGGGAAGTGCCACCCAATTTTAGACCGGAACCCAGTGGGGGAGGCATCCACAGGGACCGTACCCTCCTTCCCCTACCACCAACCTCTCGGAAGGACTTTCGGACCCACATGTTTAACGTGATCGTACTCCGCATGAACACGGCGGCAGTTTTGGCAGTGGCTGGAATCGAACCTGGGCCTACCGAGTTATCCATTTAGGTGTAATTCTAGAAAATTTCTTCCTGTAGGGATCGGTTTTTATTGCCTTGTTGATCTCGCCTTTCTTAACAACAAATAATGGACAGATTCTGAACACAATGATACTGAAGCTATCTGTTCGGGCGCAGTATCTGTTTCGGGCGCGGTAGTCCGGTGGTTTGCACGCTGGATTTGCACGCTGCCACAACTGCCGCCGTGTTCATGCGGAGTACAATAACGTTAAACATGTGGGTCTGTAAGTCCTTCCGAGAGGTTGGTGGTAGGGGAAGGAGGGTATGGTCCCTGTGGATGCCTCCCCCACTGGGTTCCGGTCTAAATTGGGTGGCACTTCCCGGCCGTCCAAACAGTTACCTTACACCTTTCTGGTAGGTCAGACGGTCTGGGTCTCAACAACAACAACTGAAGCTATCTGTACCCAAACGACTTGCATTGAACTAAGGGACCCGTTTTTGAGGGTTTTTTTTTTATCTATTTCAGAAATGAGACACAAAATCCAAACAGATGTTTACAAAATGTTTTGTACTTTTCCTTCATTCAAACTTATAGGTTGTGTTTAGGCTTTATATCTAAGTTATATTTGCAATTTTATAATTACGCATAATATGTAAATTTCAAAAACTTTAAATAATTTAGAAAAAAGAACTATATATTTATACACAAATGTATGAATATTTTATCCTCAACAATGTTCATGGGCCCCTAAAAGTTGCCGGGCCCCAGTACCGTAGTACCAACTGACCCCCCCTTTGTGGGGGCCCTGCATCAGGAACAACAAGAAAGCAAATCGATTTTAACTTTATTTCATCAATAACAATATTGCAATAAACTACACTATAAGGTGTTAAATTACTTCCGATACCTTTCAAGTTTTCTGGTGCTTCTTTCTCAATAGTTTTATTAAGAGCTGATATTAATTTAAGTTTCATTAAACTCACATTCGAACCTGTGTCGATAATAGATGAAATTGAATTTACCCCGTCAACACTTATAAATTTAAATATCTGATGTAGAGGTATAGCATTTGAAACACATAAAGTTGAATGTTTGATTTCAGTGCAATCTTTAGTACCATGACATTCCTTTTTAGATTTTGTGCAATATTTTTTATGTTTAGGTTTTATGCAGTCACGTGAAAAATGTCCTTTTTCACAGCAATTATAACAAGTATCAGGACCAGCAAGTTTTTCTTTATCTCATTCTTTTACTGTTTGAATTTCTTCTTTTACTTTTTTTGGTACATGGAATTTATTTGTTTGGTTGATTTCCTTGCATATTCAAAATACTGATGTTTTTCAACTGAGCGCGCAATTCTTTTACCCCCCCCCCCCCCTTCCTAACACTTTCGTACTCATCTAATTTGTCTGCAAGTTCATTGAAAGATACAAATTTTAACCAATCATCCAAAAACTGATCTTTAATTTCATTTGGAACCTTTTTCGTTAATTGATCTGTTATAATGAAATTTTTTAAGTTTCACAAAATTGTTTATATCTAATCCTTTGATCCATTCTTCAAAATAGTTTTTCAATTCGAAAGTAAAATCGCACCAAGTGGCTTTAGGTGATTTTTGATGATAAACAGACTTTTGTCGAAATTTCTCCGGGCTTAATCTAAACCTCTTTAATAATAAATTCTTGACATGCTCACAGTTATTTGCTACTTCATCGGGTTCACGTGCAATTAATTGTGATATTTCGTATGGTAATAGCTCTAGTAAATGAGCTACTAAATCATCTTCATATATGTTTGCTCTAAGCGCCTGTCTTTCAAATAATGTTAAATAAAAATTAATATTGTTGTGAAAGCAGAAATAATTTGATTTACTACAGATAAATTAACTTAATCCTATTTAAACAATTAACTCATTAATATTTCAAATCTAATATATGTACTCTTGATACTATAATTTTAAGTGATCTTAGTTAAAAGGCAATTGAATTAAAAAGTAAATTGCTATTCATATATATATCTTAATGATTTTAATCTTGAGGATTTTTATTTAATAAGAACTCTGATTTAATCTTGTGTTTACTTTAAAAGTAATTCAGGCTTAGCAATCAAATTAAGAAGTAAATATTCATAATTATTGTTCTAGTAAATTGTTCAGAGTTATAAGGCTATTTCAGATTGAAAAGGTAAAAATAAACTCTAAAACTTTAATTTAAATAATTGTTTGCCTGCATAACAGGACTTTATAATAATTTTAAATGCACCTTTTCTGAATCACTTGTCTGACTTGGTCAGACTGGAATTTCCCTCCTCCCAAACGTGCAAATTGCTTTGAAAGCAATAAAAGATTGTAATCATGAAGTCGTCAAACATCTGTAAACAATCCATGTACAAGAGAACACCACGAACTATGTATTGCTTTCTATTACACCCAGGATAAGGAGAATTATCTGTTTTGTGTTATAACTGTATATTATAAAATATTATTAATAATGTATTGTATATGTTGTAAACATAATTTTCTTTCACAAAACTTCCATTTTTATGCCTCTTTGAAAGGTTTTTATAACTTTTGCAAAGTTCCGTTTTATAAATTTCCAATTTTTTTCAATATGGCTGCCCTGATGCTACGATTTCCAAGCATCCCGGAGTCATAAACAAGAGTATTAGGTTACTGATCGCTTTAACATCAGTGGGCGTATGGTATACTTTTGGCGTGCTTAACTTCGTGAGAGGAACATTTTAGGCTTAGCTTGTGGACTCTTCGTCGGATGCTCACACACTTTTGGAGCATTAGATTTGGATTGGTGCAGCCAAAAGGGGTTGCAAGTTCGGAATTTCGTGCCAAGCAAGAGAGTGCTCCTCAGTTGGGACGATGATCTAGAAGGTGGCAAATGTTATATTTTTGACGATCTTTTTCTGTTTCGGAGGGAAATCCCCCTAAGATCGTAGGATGGAGCTCCAATTCTTCTGAGCGAAAACTCATACACTGCCTTTATTAAACGAAAGTTCATACACTGCCTTTTCTGGATGAAAGCTCATACACTGCTTTTTCCGAGTGAAGCGGTTGGCTCTCTCTGGAGATGAAAAAATAACTCTTTAGATTACTACTTTAAGCCTGTGCTCTGATTTGCAGGGTCCAATTTCTACGATGTTTTAAGCCACGCTTTTACGCCGCACACACCTAAGCTCGCGCTCTATGCCGGGTTATGCTCCAAACTCACTTTTCGAGACCCGGCCGGTTCCAGCTCCTTTCGAGTCTGTCTTTGCAGTCCGGTCGCCGACGTCGTGACCACCAGCATGTTTGATTAGATCAAGATCCTCATCATGCTCTAAGGGCTGATCCAGCTGACACCTGCCCATTTCCAGATAAGTGTAAACACCTTCGTACATAAAATGATCCCTGGACTCCACATTGCATTTTGCTGCCCACAAAGTCTTCTGGACTATCTTTATGGCTCACCTCTTAAAGGGAGTCCAAGTTTTAATTAGTTTTTTTTGGGGGTTAATTTATGTACACCCCTTTTATTAGGTGTCTCACAGCTTAAAGGGAGCCTTTTTGTATGTCAGACCTCTTAAAGGTAGACTTAGTTTGAAATTAGTTTTTTTACTTTTTTATATTTTTAATACACACCTTTTGTCTACAATGACTATTTTCATATTTAACTGTTACCAAACTTTGTTCTCCAATTTTTATGTAACCTGGGTGTAATCGCCTGTAACCATTTTTCCAATTTTTATATCAAGTTAAATTTAATAAACATTTATTTTTTTATTTCAAAATTATCTCTTTTATTGGTGTTAAGTAATTTTTAATAACTAATTTTTAATTTTTCAGCTTTACGATCGATCACAGCCTAATTTTATTAAACATTAAGTAAGTTTATTTCTTTTAATTTTCACAATATGCTGATGTCGAAAAAGGCCCAGCAATATAAACTTCTTTAATTTCAAACTTCTGCATCAAAAGTTGTAAACTACAATGCTTGCCTTCATTTTCAGAATTTTCAACATTGCGTGAACTTAAATTCAAATCATCAATGTTTATTTTGTTCGAAATCTCTATCTTTAATTTTTTCAGCTCACATTCATATTTTAATTTTTCCCTTTACAATTCCTTATCTTGCGCTAATTTTTCTTGTGGTAATTTTTCTGCTTCTTTTCTATCAAAAATTATTGTTTTTAACATTTGTTTTACAAATTCTTCATTGTATTCTTTACTACTTAATATTTTTGTTTTTAATTCTACAATTGTATCTTCTAGGAGAACAGTTTCCCCAACTTTGCGTGCTAACAACATTAAATCACACTTTCTTCCTTTAGCTAAATACATCATTTTCGGTACTTCTTATTACATCAATATATACAGTATCAAATAAAAATTATTTTCTAATCAAAACTGAGCATCATAAGACTGCATTTTAAACTACATCAACATCGTAATACTTTTCATCCAAATCGAAATTATTCAAAAGCATTTATTTACCTTGCGAAGACAATTTTCATCACCATAGTTGACTAGCCATCTGCTTGTCTGATCAGTTTATTTATATAAACACGAACATTGATCAAAAACGAAACTTCTAAGATTGTTCTTATATCCATTAAACACAAGCGTAAAATGATATACCAGTTCAAAGCAAGTCATCGATGTCAATTCCACTTCTGAATTGTACGGGATGTATCAGGCAGAAGAATTTTAATGAATGACATTTAACAAATTAACAAAGATTTATTAAATATGTCGCATCGTAATAAATAAAAATATATTGTAACATCGAATGCGGGCATCAAGCGTCGTACATAACATCACGTGACTTACTGAGTGCTGCTAGAGCAAGGTTACAAGACAGGCTTCGAGAAATCAGTAAAATCTAGCCCATCCTCAAGGACGGCTATTAAAATTTTTTACCCGTCCTCCTAAGTATTTTTTTTATACTATATTCATTAACATATGTGCTTAAATACATCACACAACAATAATAAATTAGAACCAACTGCCTCACGATGAAGTATGATAACTGCATATTCATATGCCACCCCCACAGCGCTTAACAGCTGCGATCAAACTCGTCAATGCGGAGTCTCTGATAAAGGACCGAAACCGGCGGAATTCCGATCTATGGGTGGGGGTAGATGTTCCAATGTTTGGTAACTTGAAGGAGTGGTAAATAAATAATCATATAAATCTTCTTGTCTCTAAGCAGTTTAAACCTCATCCACGCTCTTAATTTCTAGGGAATGCGACTGGATCAAGATTAAAATCTTCTTGGACTGAATAGATGTTTCATACATTAACTTCAGTTCTCAGACAACTGGAACAAATGGCATGAATAAATTATAAACGTATTAGTTTTAAAGTTGAAACCAAAGTGGGGAAGAAAAGGAAATACTTCTGGCTAAAACTAGAAGAATCCATTCCAAAAATTCAAATTTGTTACGTACTCCTGCCTATTATTAATTACAGCAAATGGAAATTTTATAGCTTGGGTTTTAAAGAGTTAAAAGGGGATAGCGTTCTTGGGCTTAGGCCCGGGATGTGCTTGAGTTTTCTACTGTTTCGGGACAGATTGAATCTTTTTTTTTTAAAACGTCCATTACAACCGGTTCGAATACATTTATTTTGAAATTTTTTTCAATGGATTTAAATTGAATACATGAACTTATTCTGTTTATTTCAGCTATGTAAAGATAAATGTTTAAGAAAAGAAACTCAATTCTCAGTACAAAATTATCACAAATGTGTTTTTAACATATTTGAATACAAATCATTTTGGCTTGTCGAGATGCAGTTATCTTCAGACAGAGTTCATTCTACATTTATTTATTTCTTCGGTCTTGACTTGGGTTTAAGCATTAGTATTGTCGGTTGGGTGAAAATCTAAAATTTCGGCACATGTAGACCTCGTACAGGAGAACAGAGTATGTCACTTTGATTGTGAGAGAACTATCGTATTTTTGTTTGGTCATCGGATTCACTGGGTGGAGGATGAGGGGAGAGCGCTTGTGGCTACAATGCAGACATGACGGCTCTCGTAGAAAGAAGGTGTTGATAATGCACACTAGTTAAGTTAGGGGAGGGGGAGACGATTTGCAGGTGATGACATTTCAATTTTCATTCATAGCATGGGAAAGGGTAGTTTTCGCCATAATTTTTACGATGACAACTTTTTTTTTGTTCTTTTTTATGGAATTTCTAATCTCAAGGCCGTCTGAGAGGACGACAACTTCTGAAAATTGATCATCCTTGCCGAATTTTAACCCGGCGAGGACGGGCGATTTCCGGAAACGTGCTACAAGAATAGAAATGAATATGAAAGAAAATAATTCTCGGTTAAGCTTACAATTCCATACAAATAACTGATATATTGCTTCCCCATATTTAATCATATCCATTTAATGGTGACATTTTGGAGTGTACAAATTTATGATGAAATATTCGTATTATAAAATTTCCAGTCACTGACTTCTTTTTTATTGTCCAAGTTCTAATAATGAAAATGTACCGCAAAAGACAGCGATGTGCTGAATTTGAGCTTCGTAATGTGTACATTGGATGTGTACATTCCCATTGCGGGTTCATGACAGGCTGATATAAAAAGTAAAAATTATTATTTCTTAGTAAGTAATGTCAAGTGACCATAGTCTATCTTATTTGAAGCATTTCTGTTGGAGGCCCACTGCTCAAGATGTACTGCAATCTTTTTGAAACACCCGATATACTCCGATCGAAGTTAAATAAAAACATTTAATTACAGTTTTCAACATTATATAGTGACATGAGCCCAGAGGTGGATTTAACAAGTGACACACAGACATTTGCCTACTGTGCCACGAAGAGATGCCGAACGGGCCCAGCTGACGATTTTTCAGTTTTCAAAAAACAAAAGGAATAGGAACGTTTGAGATAATTTTTAAATTAACTTTTAAAATAGAATGGTAGAATCGTTCATGAATTCGTCTTAACTACGTCGTCCACTCACACTCAGGTGTTTTACTAAAAATCATTTTCGAAATTAAATTATATTTTATATAGACTTTGTAATGATCTAAGTTAATGTCGTTTGGAAGGATTTATAAGGTCAAAATCTCAAACATGGAACATTCATGTCCTCGGCCCATAAATAATAATTTTCACATATAATATTTTTTAAAATAAAATTGCTACGATGGGACCAGTAACATGTGTGGAAAGCATGGTGCTGAGGATCGCACGCCTGCCAAAATCAAGAATTAATTTAGAACTGTTCAAGCGACTTATGTATATTTTGCTTCTTCACTGGCCTGATGGGAAAAGCTTAGGATGTTTGTCCCTGATTGTTCTCATTTAGAGGCCAAAATAGCTATCTATCAGGATGACAGCGATGAGCAATTTGAAAACCCACGGGAATGGCTCAGCAGCAACAGTGGAAAAAAGACGCTAAAATCACTTTGTCTGACCAGTTGGGAATGCTGGTATTTGGCTTGGGGGGAGGGGGTATTTAAAAACCCCACTTACAAAAACAAACCGAGGGCCTCAGCCCGTCTGTTCCCCCCTGCCTACGCCACTGTATTAGGCACCATTAAGATCCTTGCCTACTGCGCCATTTCCCTTAAATTCGCCTCTGCATGAATCTTAGCAACTAGCTCATTTTTCTCTCCAATACAACAGATCATTCGAAAATTCTTCTTAAAAATTCGAAAATTCTTGATAGCTCATTTTTCTCTCCAATACAACAGATCATTCGAAAATTCTTCTTAAAAGTAAGCCTAGACCAGATGCATTACTCAACTTTCGAGATTGTGTTCCAGAGAAAGAGCTGTCTGTTTCTCTAGCAATAACAGCTGAGAAGAATGTCTCTAAACTCAAAGGTCAATCAGAGTTTTACGCAGGGGAAAGCTCATTTTTGGACTCGCCTTTTCACCCCTCCCGTTGCAAACAATCTTTAATTTCCATTTAATAAGAGTATCCTCTTAATGATTTGTAATGGAGGGAGGAAAAACTGTGTTGTTCAGAAAGTTTGGTGCAATAGGTGTTTAAAAGGAAGGTTTTTTTTTTTCAAATTACTTCATACACAAGACATTTGTTTTATTTTTAGCCAAAATTACTTTGTTAAAATTACAGTATGAAATTAACTCCCACATTTTTAATGCATTTTCTCTTTGTATTTCCTTATTTTACTTGAAAATGCTCTTGTAAATTTAAGAAAATACAAAATACTTTGGAGACATGTTGAGTAGTAAAATACAAAACATGTATTTTGTCTTTTTAACAGTATTTGAGTTCCAGTGAAAAACAGCTACTGTAGTTTCAGGGGCTGTCATCCAGTCTAATCTGTTCCCACCCATAAATAAAAATTTAAATATTATTGAGGCAAACTTATTTTAACTAACATAGGCTGTGTACCAGTAAACAACTCTAGTATCAAATTATAGACACTACGCTGAAATTTACAGGTCTTGCTACTGATATGAAATGCAAAGAAAGAAATCTGGGCAGAAAAGATTTCAGCAGCATTACTATTGTATTTTAAAAGCATTATTTTTTAATTTTGCTGTTATTCAGTATGTAAGTTCAGTAATCTGTTATCCAGTATGTAAAAGCATAAATAAACGAGATGATACCCCATTTCCTATTTGTAAATCAAATATTTCCACAAATTTGAATCTAACCCATTATTTTAAAAATATCAACTAACCTTTCAGAAAAAAAAATGTTTTGTAAACTCATATAAAATACATTGGTACTTACGTATTAACCCAAGCATCATGATGATAGTTCCATATTAACCCAACCATTAGATGAAACTTTATTTTCAAATTCTCTGTCGATGACTGCAAAGTGGAAACAGCCATTTGTGCAACAGTTGATCCATGGCAATTTGAGCATGGACCTATGCATGCTACACAAGCTTACCACACTCGGACAAAACACCACAGAATCCAACCTTGTTGGCTGTCAGAGGTCGCACATGGTAACAGCTGTTTGTGTAACAAGTATTCTGTGGCATATGGGCTTATGTCCGCTGGGCAGACAACGGTTTAATTTTCATTTTTTGACTATCATTACTCACAAAGAGAATAGGCTTACGTCCACACAGAAGACATAAGACTATATGTGCCACAGAACACCTGTTGCTATGTGTGACCTTAGTCAGCGGGGCTGAAATCTATGATACATTTTTAGGGGATGAGTGCCAGCGAGGTACGCCCACGTAATGGTCATAGGTCCATGCTGGAATTGCTACAGATCAACTTAAATTGCAACAGTTAAAATCTAGGACCAACCACAATTTTTAAGTGTAATTATCCTCCAACTAAGCCGTAAACGGCTTCAAAAGAGACCATTACATTTACCAAATTATAGATCATTAAGAAAATTTTAAAAACTTTACTTCCAAATATCTAAATTATATTAATTTCATTTATATGAATGTTGTTACAAAATTGGGTAAATATCAAAATTCTTTGTGTGAATGCTGTCCTCAAAAGCTATTCTAACTACACCTAATTTTATTTTCACATGGTCAACCCTAATTTTGCTACCATGGGCCCATGCCTAAATCCGCATATGTATGTAAACATAAATAAAGTTCATTTCTTTAGCAAATTAATTTCCATATGAAATGTATGAATAAAAGTAAATTTACGAATAAGAATCATGCTCACAAAATACGTTTTAAACAAAAGGAGCTTACCTATCATAATTGGAGTTCGTTTTCTCAGCCAACGAAATAATGAAGGTCCGGCATAGAGAAGAAATCCTAAGACAATCACAGCAAGAAGAAACGCTTTCCTTAAGCTAATGGGAGCATGAAAATATTATAAGCAGCAAAGAGAAAACTCATACATTTATTTTCTGTTTACACAAGAGTTTTTAGTAACAAAGGCTCTAAAATAAGGCTTGTCAAAGGAAGATGGCTTTAAAAAGAAACATTTTCAGTGTCAAAAAAATATTTACAAACAATTGCTGACAATTATTTCAAGCGGTGTAAGAAGGCCATGTCAAGAAAAAAAAGATTTGGGGGTGAAGGGTGCAATAAAATATATCCTTTCCCATTTCTGTGGCTTCAATGGGTTTATGGCCCCCAAATCTCCCTCTTGGTATGAGGCCATCCATCTCAAGGGATCCAGAAATAATTTAATAGATTGCTCCTATTTTGTGTGTGATCACTCCTGGTATGTCTAGATTTTAAAACCACCAACACTATTTTTTTTTTAATTATGATTTAAAGATGGTGGGCATATGACGCGCGAGTTCCAATCATTTACACAAAACACTCAAATATCTGAGCTTCTTTAAGTTCTAGGACCATGATTCAAAAGCCATTGTGCTAAACAGAACACAAACTAAAAATCTGACTATATGCAATTTGACTAGGTTATTTTCTTATAACCAAAATTTAGATCTGAAATTAGCTTTGTAACTTTTTCATCTATTTACAAGTTTTCGAAATTTGCTGATCCTAATGTTAAACAGGTTTTTGAGAGTTGTGACAAATTAATTTTCTAAGATAATTGTTTTTGCATACTTTTCTACTAAAAAGCCCAAACAAAATTCATATAAATTTTAATATTCAAACATATTTGAAATATTTATTATGAATTATTAAATTCGTATTCCTAAAAATTATGAATAGAAACAGCTGTTTATTTTGACGCCATTCTATGCAGCTGCGCATGAAACATACAGTATACAAAATTCCAGTTTTATCCATGCAATATTGAGTGGGCTATCAAATTTTATTCAAAATTTAATGATTATTATGTTTATCATGGACCATTCACAAAGTTATTGGAAGAAAACTTCAAATGTTTTTAAAAACTATCTATAATTAAAATCATAGAACTTAACTAACTGATGTCAAAAGGGGCGCGGTAGCCCATTGGTTAGCGCGCTGGAGTTGTACTCGGTAGGCCCGGGTTCGATTCCAGCCACTGCCAAAACTGCCGCCGTGTTCATGCGGAGTACGATCACGTTAAACATGTGGGTCCGAAAGTCCTTCCGAGAGGTTGGTGGTAGGGGAAGGAGGGTACGGTCCCTGTGGATGCCTCCCCCACTGGGTTCCGGTCTAAATTGGGTGGCACTTCCCGACCGTCCAAACAGTTACCTTACACCTTTCTGGTAGGTCGGACGGTCTGGGTTTCAACAACAACTGATGTCAAAATGACTAAGTTATAACACTAAAACAAAACGTAAGTGAAAACAACAAAACATTACATACTGCCAGAACTGAACAATAAGATCAAAATTTGCTCTTTCTGCTGCAGAGTTTAATTTTTAGACACACCTCAATGGTTTTTAAGGATTTTCTTATTCAATTATATATATTTTTTTTAATCTGCATAAAATATTTTGGTGACTTTGAAAATGTAATGATCAATGGGAGATGCCCTTGAACATTTCGGTGTTAGTGCCAAAATAACTATGAGGATGGCCCTTTATGCAAATTTAAATATTGATATTTGTAGAAGTTATTTTGTTCCCTATTGAAAGATTTCGATTTGTTCTGTAATACAAATTGTATAATTGCAGTTGGTTGATTCCTTTTTTTTTACAGCTGTATAAATGCTTCTCCTTAAAAGTGTGGTAGAAAAGTTTTGATTAGGGTATGTTTTTTTTTTTATTTGAGTATTTCTATTTTCTTTTAATCATGATTACAATCTATTATTTTGTAATTTATACAACTTCTTTCTATGCCCTACAGAATGATTTTTTTCACTTTGTTTAGAGTAATGTAAATTATTTATTATTTCATGATCATTCTTTTACCATGATTTTCAGAAGACTATATAAAATATATTAACACATGTATCATAGATTTTTTAATTTTTTAATATTTACGAAGGTCATAAATTTTTACTAAAATAAGTTTTCTATACACAATTTTACAACAATTATAAATTTGCTATTCCTTATAATTCTAACCTTTATCGGTACTGGATCATATTGACTCTTTCGGTAATCTAATAATATTGGTTATTTGATACTGTTTATGTTTTGTGACTAAATACATGTGTACTATGTAGAAGACCCAGACCGTCCGACTCATCCAGAGGACACGAGCAACCATTTGGACGGCCGATGTGTACTATGTTGTTGTTGAAACCCAGACCGTCCGACCTACCAGAAAGGTGTAAGGTAACTGTTTGGACGGTCGGGAAGTGCCACCCAATTTAGACCGGAACCCAGTGGGGGAGGCATCCACAGGGACCGTACCCTCCTTCCCCTACCACCAACCTCTCGGAAGGACTTTCGGACCCACATGTTTAACGTGATCGTACTCCGCATGAACACGGCGCCAGTTTTGGCAGTGGCTGGAATCGAACCCGGGCCTACCGAGTGCAACTCCAGCGCGCTAACCAATGGGCTACCGCGCCTTCGATGTGTACTATGTGTCAAAATATGTCTAAATCAAATCAAAACTACTAAATAAGTACAGGGGTTCAGAAGAAAATGAAAGGAAGAATGATTGGTTTGCAAATGAGCAAGTTCAGTTGAAATGATAACTTCTAAAGACTGGAAACCTATCCAATATTTTACTGTTTTAAACTCAATTTGTGAAAAAATCACCATCCTAATTTCCTACCCTACTGCATGGGAAATGATAGTACAAAGTTAATGAAAGTAGAAAAGTCTGAAGATGATCTTCTGACCCAATTTAAAAAGGGATTTCATTTCTGTATCAAGAACTCCATTCCACAGATAAATAAATAAGAGAAGAATGAGAGCATTGACTAAATAATTTCCACTTTGGAGTTCTCTTTCCTGCACATGCACTTATCCAGCTTCTACATTAGGCTAGCAATGTTTGACTGCATTTTATAGTCTTTCAGCACTTTGTTCTGTTGTAGAACATTAATTTCCTTAATTCTCAGGTATAAAAAGCTTCGGATCTACCAGTTGTCAAATATCTTATTGATGATATCATGAGAAAAATACTGCTATATCGGTGAACACACCTAGTTAATATTTTATTAAACAACAAATTTGCAGAAAATTAAATGGTACAACATTAATAGAGTTGGATCATTACCTTAAAAACATAACTTTTCTAGTTTGTGGAAATTTATTATCAATAGAGTAAATAAAATTCATTTTCTTAACAATTTTATTTGATAATATAAGACAAAGGAAGATATTTAATGAATGAAGTTGTGCATTTTTCTTTAGTATATATAATTTCTTTAATGAACGGAGGAATACTTGCATTACAACTTATTTTCCCTAACTACACTCTCAATAATTGCTTAAATATTACAAAGCAATGGCAGCATTCATTATCAATGACCTTTCTTAGAAGATCCTTCCAAATTTTTTTGGCAGTTTTCTCATTGTGCTTGAAATCATTCTTAACTTTGGGTATCCTCCGTTCTCGTCATAAAAAAAGTAATCCATCATTGATAAATAGCACTTAACTTTTACTTACAGTAAATACATTTTTTTAAATTTAATTTTTAAATTTAAATTTAATCTTAAATCAACATGTGTACAAAGCAAACATATCAATCTGTATCGTCCCTAAATGCATATTACTTTACAATGAATGTAACAGAGGATACAAATATCCAAAATCATTTACGAATAAAATAAACAAACAATGTGACCAACTATATTCATTTAAAAAGAAGTAAACCTTGTAAATTAATTTAACATTTTTTAGTTCAAACTTTTAATTAAAAAATTTTCTCTTCTTAAAGTATGAATCGCCCAGTTCTGAAAGTATTGATCCCAGTAAAGAATAAAACTTGGGTATATGGACATATTATATGTCCATTATCCAAATTTTATTTCTCAATAAAAGTTAACTGGCATGAATGGAAAAATAAACTCTTTTGGCACACACTTAAGAGTTTTTCGTCCGAGCAGCATCAAGGTCGAATGCGGCTCCTGAAAATATTTGAGGCTATTTCTGACTTGCATTTTTGTCATGTCTTAAACGAACTGTGAACATACAATTGGTAGTTAATCAGATTTGGGTATATAACTCCTTTCGGTATACGACTAACTAAGGGTTTTACAGCAAGTCATGATTACTTGTATTGAGGGTTCAAAATTAGCAGTCATTAGTCTTAGTTGTATTTTACACCTAGAAAACTTGTTTTGACAACCGAGATTTTAGACCCAATCAGCATTTTGATGCCTAATTTTTAATCTTTTTATTTTCATGTATAATGCAAATTTCAATCGATTTATTTATTCTTCCTGTTAACAATCTTAACCAACTCACGTCTTAACCATGGGATTGTATATGCCCATGCTGTGGGTCAAAGGTGAGGTCGATTATAAAATGCAATTTATTTCGTGAGCAAAATTACTTAAACATAATAAATAATTTTGAAATTGCACCCAAGTGGAACATTTTGACAACGGAGGAAAAATGGATGAATTTAAACGTCAAGTGACATGTAATGAATTTTGCATCTGATCTTTTATATTACAATTTTCAACTGTATGCACAAGAACTAAATTCTTCTTGAATGTGAGCTCTTCCCATATAAAAAATACTGTTTTTCATACATAAATATTGCATTGGTATCTATTCCCTTTTATTATTGGATAAACATGGGTTTCCTTAAAAAGGTAATATAAATATACTTTCCATATAAGAAGATAGCTATGTCTACAGTTAGTTGTTTTTGATATAATTGCTTCCCTAAAAGCAAACATGCAATACTTAGGAACTTATCTGAACATTTTGGGGAATATTGTGGAATGTTTTTTCAAAAGTACATAAGATAGTAGTCGAGAGCCCAGACAGTCCGGCTCATCCAAGGACATAGAACAGCAAGATGGGCGGCCGGGACATAAGATAGTAGTTTAGTAATACAATGAAAAATTACATTACATTCCAATTCATCTTATTTAATACTTTACAACTTTAATACATTGAAATACAATATTGAATTAAACCTAATGAAGATTAATTTTTGCAACACATTTTAAAAATTGAATACTTCTTATTTATATTAAATGTTTTGGTACACAAAACCTTATATTAACATAAAATGACAAATAAATATAGTACAGAAACGAAACTGTTTATTATTTCAGAGTACTATTATTTATGTACTGTTTCTCTATTCGCATTAATAGCATCAGAGAAGTATTTATAATAACTAATTATTAGCATAGATGTTAATAGAAAAAAATATTTCTTAAGTGCACAATTTTTTTTTTATTTTGAGAAACAAACTCATAAGAATTAATTCATAAATGATTCAATACAATAATCAGGGCTGGATAAGTCCTGGGTGACAAACACAGATTGCTACCCAGATAGCATTTTAGACTAGGTTATAAACATTTCTAAAAATTTACTTTTCTAAAAATGCAAAGCACAAGTTCCCATACTATCAAATAGTCTCCTTTTTCATGACCTGATAGATTTGTACCACACAAACGATTTCTAATTTCAAATGAAATTTTAAGCATGGAACAAAACAATATTACATGTATGCAATCGATACTAGAAAATATATCGTAAAATATACTTAAAAAATTTTTTGCTTTTCCTAAAAATTTTTACTGTCTTGTTATAATTCAATTGCAATGTTGTAATATAACAACATATGATTAGTGCATAAATTTTTCCCTGGTTCCTAGACTATATACAAATAAAATCTGACTAGCCTCGGCTATACAAGTGCTTTGTACATCCTACTATTAGGCGATTGAACAATACATATATATATATATAAACTTACGACATGTAGCTATCAAGTAATCTTTTGCATCTTCGACATAAATCGCATAATTCAACAAGCATGTTCGAAGTAATTAAACTTAGTTATAAAACTGCACTATGAATAATATTTATAGAGTAATCGACAAAAATTGGAATTGGATATATTGGTTGTAGCAAGCATAAATTACAATTAGCTGAATACATAGCTACGGTCAAGTAAAATGAAGAAAATAGAAATAAGCCGAGTACAGAACAGAATTATTTGACATTTTATGTAATAATACTACATAAATTATCTTTCTAAAGTTTTCAGGAATTCTCAATCCGAAATATGCAACATAAAACTTTTTTAATGTTCAAATATTTATTACATTATATAAAACAAAGTACAACTGCGATAAAGTGGGAAAATGGAGCTTTATGCTTAAATGGCTGAGAAATATTTTTGAATTATAGTGTACATAATTTTTATTCGGAGACAACCAACCAACAACACCTTATTTACCATTACATTAACGGGGTATTTATTCTATTCTGTGTATCGTTTGAGGAGCGATTAAAACGAGGAGTTAAATGACAAAATACAACTTGCTTTCTATTGGCTGGATACCGATGATGTCACGATTTGGCATACTTCTTGGCGTTTGTGGAAAAAACTTTTGTAGCAGCAAGTATGAGCAGGTATTGTCGAGGTACGTATGAGATGAGCATTGTCAAGGTATGTATGTATTCCGAATAGAGTTTCGTTACAGCGGCTAAAAGGGATAGTGTGCCGACCGAGGCGAAAAACAGGTTCCCTAAAAACCGCCTACGCCAGACGGCGTTGGTCTCGAATAAGCGGTCTAAAGCGGAGGAGTTAACATTGAAACTAATGGGAATTTAATTCAAACGAAATGATTGATATCTTTGGAAATAATTGAAGAATTTGTCAGAAATTTGGTGTAATTATTGCAAGTGGTATACACAAAAAGTCATTTGATTTTCAGAGAGATTGACCTAGGGATATATCCATATTTTAAAAATTTTATTTAGCTTTATCTGTGGTCGTTCAAACATTTGAGATCCAAAATAATCAAATTCATTCATCACAGTAACGTGAAATTCGGTATGACGTTTTCTCTTGTGGTACATTTCAAATCTTTCGATTTTGAAGCTTATCGGGCTAGCCTGTTCTGGGCCCGCCATATGACTTTACTTTTTGGTATAACTCGAGAACAGGTGTATCTAAAAATTCGAAGTTTAGCATATGCTTGTCATTTGCTGTATATTTTAACTCTTTGGATTTAAAATCTTATTGGGCTAGCCCGTCCTGAGCCCAACAAGAGGAATATATCGTTTTTTGAGAATAACTCAAAATTCGGAGCATCTAGAATGTCTAAATTTAATATATCATTGTCTTTTGCGGTATATTATATTTCATCGCATTTCGAACCTTATCGGGCTAGCCCGTCTTGGCCCGCCAAAGAAATTTACTCGCTTTTCAAGAATATCTCGATCAAACGAAGTAGCTAAAGAATGTGAATTTTGTATATCATTTCCTTTTGGATGGATTTTAATTTAGATTTTGAACCCCGTCGGGCTAGCCCGTCCTGAGCCCAATAAGAGGAATATATCGTTTTTTGAGAATAACTCAAAATTCGGAGCATCTGGAATGTCTAAATTTAATATATCATTGCCCTTTGTTGTATATTATATTTCATCGCATTTCGATCCTTATCGGGCTAACCTGTCTTGGCCCGCCATAGAAATTTACTCGCTTTTCAAGAATAACTCGATCAAACGGAGTAGCTAAAGAACGTGAATTTTGTATATCATTTCCTTTTGGATGGATTTTAATTTAGATTTTAAACCCCATCGGGCTAGCCCGTTCTGAGCCCAACAAGAGGAATATATCGCTTTCTGAGAATAACTCAAAATTCGGAACATCTGGAATGACTAAATTTAATATACGGGACGGGCTAGCCCGATCAAGTTTTAAATCCAATGAGCTTAGACATACCGCAAATGACAACGACATTCTAAACTTGAAACTTTTTGATACTCCGGTTCTAGAGTTATTCCACTAAAAAAGTGAATTTCTAAGTCGGGCCCAAAACGGGTTGGCCCGATAGGGTTCAAAAACAAAGGAATTATATATTCCCCAAAAGATAAGGATGTACTAAATTTATATTTTCTAATTTCCCGGATTTTCCAGGTATTCTAAGAAACGGGTCCATTCCTATGTCGGGCCCAGGACGGACTACCCCGATAAAGTTCAAATCCGAAGAAATTTAGATATACCCCAAAAGCCAACGACATGTTAATTTTGGAATTTTTAGCTACTTCGGTTCTCGTCTTATTTTTCAAAAACGAATGCATTCTTCAGCGGATCCAAGACGGGCTAGCCCGACGAGCTTCAAAATCTAAATTAAAATCCATCCAAACGGAAATGATATACTAAATTTATATTTTTCAGCTACTTCGATTGATCGATTTATTTTTTAAAAGCGAGTAAATTTCTATGGCAGGCCCAAGACGGGCTAACCCGATACGGTTCGAAATGCGGTGAAATGTAATATACCCCAAAGGACAATGACATATTAAATTTATACATTCTAGATGCTCCGAAATTTTAGTTATTCTCAAAAAACGATATATTCCTTTTGTTGAACTCAGGACGGGCTAGCCCGATAAAATTTTTATCCAAAGAGTTAAAATATACAGCAAATGGCAAGGATATTCTAAACTTCGAATTTTTAGATACACCTGTTCTCGAGTTATACTGCAAAAACGGGGGAGTTTCTAAGGCGGGCCTAAGACGAGTTAACCCGGTACGGTTGAAAATTGAAAGAATTAAAATACACCCCAAAAGAAAACGATATATTAAACTTAGATTTCCAACGTTCTCTGATTTTCGAGATATTCTCTAAAACCAGGTAATGTCCTATGGCGGGCCCAGGACGGGCTAGCCCGATATGCTTCAAAATCGAAAGAACTGAAATGTACCATAAGAGGAAACGTCATAGCGAATTTCACGTTGCTATGATAAATGAACCTGATTATTTTGGACCTCAAATGTTTGAACGAACACCAGATCAAGTTAAATAAAATTTTAAAAATAAGAATATATCCCTAGCTCAATCTCTCTGAAAATCAAATGACTTTTTGTGTATACCACTTACAATAATCACACCCAATTTCACACAAATTCTTCAGTTATTTCGAAAGATATCAGTCATTTCATTTGCAAAAAATTCCCATTTGTTTCAATGTTAACTCCTCCGCTTTAGACCGCTTATTCGAGACCAACGCCGTCTGGCGGAGGCGGCTCTTCAGGAACATCTCCCAGCATTGGGAGGTATAGGCGGGCGGCACACTATTAGTTCTAGGCACTGTAGTTTCGTCCAGAACAGAGCACCAGGCGCGAAGCGCCTTTAATCTCCAATCTCTAGGTGTGGTTCTTATCTTCATACTGTGACATTATTTCATTGTTCCATAGTTGGAGGTTCGAGGTTTTTGATATAATGTTTTTATTATTTGACCTAGCTCCTAGTGTGGCAGTTTGTTGCACATTTAGAGTTTAAGCAGTTTGGGGGGTTGATGCAGATCTGAGGGTTACCTAGCAGTTTAGGATTTAAGACATTTTGTAGAAAAGCAAAGATCGCGAGTTTTATTTAATATCAACTGATTAAGGTGGGACGTTCCTAGTACCGAATATCAAATTTAAGTACCGAACGGGGTCTCTTACGAGATTTAGCCTTGCGATGATCATAGTCATGCAGATTAAAAAATAGTTCATTTGGGACAGATGGCAAATTTTTGTGGAATTTAAGCGCTAGCTTTTTAATTTGGGCTCTAACAGTTTTTATTTTGAAGTCTTTCCTAATTACTGAGTTTCTTAAGTATCTAGGGGCTTTCCTTATAATCCTTAGGGTTTTGTTTTGTCTTGTCTCTAATAAGTCTATGGTAGTCTTACAGGCATATCCCCATACGGGTGCTGCATACAGCATTCCCGGGCGGATGACTGATTTATAAATTAGGAGTTTATTTTGATAACTTAGATTTCCGTTTCCTATCATTGGGTATACGGCTCCTATGGTTATATACGCTTTTTTGATTATGTTCGTTACGTGCAGTTTCCAAGTTAAGTGGGAATCTATCGTTACACCTAGGTATTTAGTAGATTTTTCCGCTTTTAGGGCATGGTTGTTTATGTACAGAGGAGGCGGAGGTTTACATTTTCTAGAGAAATAAATCCAATGACATTTATTGGGGTTTCATTTTATTCGCCATTTTTCCAGCCATGTTTGGAGTATGTCTAAGTGTTGTTGTAGCTGTCTGTGCATTACTGAGACGTAAGGGTGTTTTGCAAGTATCGCGCTGTTGTCTGCATAGAGTGCCAGCTCCGTGTCTGGGGTCCTGGGAATATCATTTAGATATATGTTAAAGAGTGTCGGGCCCAGGAAGGATCCTTGCGGTACACTACTTTTAATGAGCTTGGGTGTAGATAAGTTATTTTTTACTCTGACTTGAAAGTGTCTGTTATTTAAGTATGAAATTAAAAGTTTGACAAGTGCGTCAGGGACTTTTAGAGTGATCAATTTGTAACTTTTCCACAGTACCACACTTTATCAAAGGTTTTTTGGATGTCAAGAAAAATCACAGCTGTGGGTGTCTTATTATTAAAACCAGAAGAAATGTACTCTACCACTCATTAAGTATTAAATACATGTAACTAATCTCTCCAAAACTAGTAAAAGACATTCAAGTAAAAGTTATACTATTTTGCACATCAACTTTCTAAATTTGGTCGGTCGAGCTTTTCAAACTATACAAGTACAATTTTTTTTTTTGGGGGGGGGGGGCACTTGTTAAATAGATGTAACTAATCTCCCCAAAACTAGTAAAAGACATCAAGTAAAAGTTATACTGTTTTGCACATCAACTTTCTAAATTTGGTCGGTCGGTGTTTTTCAAATTATACAAGTATATATATTTTTTTCGGGGTGAGGGGCATTTGTTAAATAGATGTAACTAATTTCCCAAAACTAGTAAAAGACATCAAATAAAGGTTACACTGTTTTGCACATCAACTTTCTAAATTGGGTCGGTAGGTGCTTTTCAAATTATATAAGTATATATATTTTTTTCGGGGTGAGGGGCATTTGTTAAATAGATGTAACTAATTTCACAAAACTAGTAAAAGACATCAAGTAAAAGTTATACTGTTTTGCACATCAACTTTCTAAATTTGGTCGGTCGGTGCTTTTCAAATTATACAAGTATATATTTTTTTTTCGGGGTGAGGGGCATTTGTTAAATAGTTGTAACTAATTTCACAAAACTAGTAAAAGACATCAAGTAAAAGTTATACTGTTTTGCACATCAACTTTCTAAATTTGGTCGGTCGGTGCTTTTCAAATTATACAAGTATATATTTTTTTTTCGGGGTGAGGGGCATTTGTTAAATAGATGTAACTAATTTTACAAAACTTGTAAAAGACATCAAGTAAAAGTTATACTGTTTTGCACATCAACTTTCTAAATTTGGTCGGTCGGTGCTTTTCAAATTATACAAGTATATATTTTTTTTTCGGGGTGAGGGGCATTTGTTAAATAGTTGTAACTAATTTCCCAAAACTAGTAAAAGACATCAAGTAAAAGTTATACTGTTTTGCACAGCAACTTTCTAAATTTGGTCGGTTGGTGCTTTTCAAATTATACAAGTATATATTTTTTTTCGGGGTGAGGGGCATTTGTTAGATAGATGTAACTAATTTCACAAAACTTGTAAAAGACATCAAGTAAAAGTTATACTGTTTTGCACATCAACTTTCTAAATTTGGTCGGTCGGTGCTTTTCAAATTATACAAGTATATATTTTTTTTTCGGGGTGAGGGGCATTTGTTAAATAGATGTAACTAATTTCACAAAACTAGTAAAAGACATCAAGTAAAAGTTATACTGTTTTGCACATCAACTTTCTAAATTTGGTCGGTCGTGCTTTTCAAACTTTACAAGTATAATTTTTTTTTTTGGGGGGGGGGGCTTTTGTTAAATAGATGTAACTAATTTCCCAAAACTAGTAAAAACATTCAAGTAAAAGCTATACTATTTTGCACATCAACTTTCTAAATTTGGTCGGTCGGTGCTTTTCAAATTATACAAGTATATATTTTTTTTTCGGGGTGAGGGGCATTTGTTAAATAGTTGTAACTAATTTCCCAAAACTAGTAAAAGACGTCAAGTAAAAGTTATACTGTTTTGCACAGCAACTTTCTAAATTTGGTCGGTCGGTGCTTTTCAAATTATACAAGTATATATTTTTTTTCGGGGTGAGGGGCATTTGTTAGATAGATATAACTAATTTCACAAAACTTGTAAAAGACATCAAGTAAAAGTTATACTGTTTTGCACATCAACTTTCTAAATTTGGTCGGTCGGTGCTTTTCAAATTATACAAGTATATATTTTTTTTTCGGGGTGAGGGGCATTTGTTAAATAGTTGTAACTAATTTCACAAAACTAGTAAAAGACATCAAGTAAAAGTTATACTGTTTTGCACATCAACTTTCTAAATTTGGTCGGTCGGTGCTTTTCAAATTATACAAGTATATATTTTTTTTTCGGGGTGAGGGGCATTTGTTAAATAGATGTAACTAATTTTACAAAACTTGTAAAAGACATCAAGTAAAAGTTATACTGTTTTGCACATCAACTTTCTAAATTTGGTCGGTCGGTGCTTTTCAAATTATACAAGTATATATTTTTTTTTCGGGGTGAGGGGCATTTGTTAAATAGTTGTAACTAATTTCCCAAAACTAGTAAAAGACATCAAGTAAAAGTTATACTGTTTTGCACACAACTTTCTAAATTTGGTCGGTCGGTGCTTTTCAAATTATACAAGTATATATTTTTTTTCGGGGTGAGGGGCATTTGTTAGATAGATGTAACTAATTTCACAAAACTTGTAAAAGACATCAAGTAAAAGTTATACTGTTTTGCACATCAACTTTCTAAATTTGGTCGGTCGGTGCTTTTCAAATTATACAAGTATATATTTTTTTTTCGGGGTGAGGGGCATTTGTTAAATAGATGTAACTAATTTCACAAAACTAGTAAAAGACATCAAGTAAAAGTTATACTGTTTTGCACATCAACTTTCTAAATTTGGTCGGTCGTGCTTTTCAAACTTTACAAGTATAATTTTTTTTTTGGGGGGGGGGCTTTTGTTAAATAGATGTAACTAATTTCCCAAAACTAGTAAAAACATTCAAGTAAAAGCTATACTATTTTGCACATCAACTTTCTAAATTTGGTCGGTCGGTACTTTTCAAATTATACAAGTATATATATTTTTTTCGGGGTGAGGGGCATTTGTTAAATAGATGTAACTAATATCCCAAAACTAGTAAAAGACATCAAGTAAAAGTTATACTGTTTTGCACATCAACTTTCTAAATTTGGTCGGTCGTGCTTTTCAAATTATACAAGTATATATTTTTTTTCGGGGTGAGGGGCATTTGTTAAATAGATGTAACTAATTTCCCAAAACTAGTAAAAGACATCAAGTAAAAGTTATACTGTTTTGCACATCAACTTTCTAAATTTGGTCGGTCGTGCTTTTCAAATTATACAAGTATATATATTTTTTTCGGGGTGAGGGGCATTTGTTAAATAGATGTAACTAATTTCCCAAAACTAGTAAAAGACATCAAGTAAAAGTTATACTGTTTTGCACATCAACTTTCTAAATTTGGTCGGTCGGTGCTTTTCAAATTATACAAGTATATATTTTTTTTCGGGGTGAGGGGCATTTGTTAAATAGATGTAACTAATTTCACAAAACTAGTAAAAGATATCAAGTAAAAGTGATACTGTTTTGCACATCAACTTTCTAAATTTGGTCGTTCGGTGCTTTTCAAATTATACAAGTATATATATTTTTTTCGGGGTGAGGGGCATTTGTTAAATAGATGTAACTAATTTCACAAAACTATTAAAAGACATCAAGTAAAAGTTATACTGTTTTGCACATCAACTTTCTAAATTTGGTCGGTCGTGCTTTTCAAACTTTACAAGTATAATTTTTTTTTTTTTGGGGGGGGGGGGCTTTTGTTAAATAGATGTAACTAATTTCCCAAAACTAGTAAAAACATTCAAGTAAAAGCTATACTATTTTGCACATCAACTTTCTAAATTTGGTCGGTCGTGCTTTTCAAACTATACGAGTATAAAAATTTTTTTTGGGGGGGGGGGCATTTGTTAAATAGATGTAACTAATTTCCCAAAACTAGTAAAAACATTCAAGTAAAAGCTATACTATTTTTCACATCAACTTTCTAAATTTGGTCGGTCGTGCTTTTCAAATTATACAAGTATATATTTTTTTTTCGGGGTGAGGGGCATTTGTTAAATAGTTGTAACTAATTTCCCAAAACTAGTAAAAGACATCAATTAAAAGTTATACTGTTTTGCACATCAACTTTCTAAATTTGATCGGTCGTGCTTTTCAAACTATACGAGTATAATTTTTTTTTTTTGGGGGGGGGGGGCATTTGTTAAATAGATGTAACTAATTTCCCAAAACTAGTAAAAGACATCAAGTAAAAGTTATACTGTTTTGCACAGCAACTTTCTAAATTTGGTCGGTCGGTGCTTTTCAAATTATACAAGTATATATTTTTTTCGGGGTGACGGGCATTTGTTAAATAGATGTAACTAATTTCACAAAACTTGTAAAAGACATCAAGTAAAAGTTATACTGTTTTGCACATCAACTTTCTAAATTTGGTCGGTCGGTGCTTTTCAAATTATACAAGTATATATTTTTTTTTCGGGGTGAGGGGCATTTGTTAAATAGATGTAACTAATTTCACAAAACTAGTAAAAGACATCAAGTAAAAGTTATACTGTTTTGCACATCAACTTTCTAAATTTGGTCGGTCGTGCTTTTCAAACTTTACAAGTATAATTTTTTTTTTTTTGGGGGGGGGGGGGCTTTTGTTAAATAGATGTAACTAATTTCCCAAAACTAGTAAAAACATTCAAGTAAAAGCTATACTATTTTGCACATCAACTTTCTAAATTTGGTCGGTCGGTACTTTTCAAATTATACAAGTATATATATTTTTTTCGGGGTGAGGGGCATTTGTTAAATAGATGTAACTAATTTCCCAAAACTAGTAAAAGACATCAAGTAAAAGTTATACTGTTTTGCACATCAACTTTCTAAATTTGGTCGGTCGTGCTTTTCAAATTATACAAGTATATATTTTTTTTCGGGGTGAGGGGCATTTGTTAAATAGATGTAACTAATTTCACAAAACTAGTAAAAGACATCAAGTAAAAGTTATACTGTTTTGCACATCAACTTTCTAAATTTGGTCGGTCGTGCTTTTCAAACTATACAAGTATAATTTTTTTTTCGGGGTGAGGGGCATTTGTTAAATAGATGTAACTAATTTCCCAAAACTAGTAAAAACATTCAAGTAAAAGCTATACTATTTTGCACATCAACTTTCTAAATTTGGTCGGTCGTGCTTTTCAAATTATACAAGTATATATTTTTTTTCGGGGTGAGGAGCATTTGTTAAATAGTTGTAACTAATTTCCCAAAACTAGTAAAAGACATCAAGTAAAAGTTATACTGTTTTGCACATCAACTTTCCAAATTTGATCGGTCGTGCTTTTCAAACTATACGAGTATAATTTTTTTTTTTTGGGGGGGGGGCATTTGTTAAATAGATGTAACTAATTTCCAAAAACTAGTAAAAACATTCAAGTAAAAGCTATACTATTTTGCACATCAACTTTCTAAATTTGGTCGGTCGTGCTTTTCAAATTATACAAGTATATATTTTTTTTTCGGGGTGAGGAGCATTTGTTAAATAGTTGTAACTAATTTCCCAAAACTAGTAAAAGACATCAAGTAAAAGTTATACTGTTTTGCACATCAACTTTCTAAATTTGATCGGTCGTGCTTTTCAAACTATACGAGTATAATTTTTTTTTTTTTGGGGGGGGGGGCATTTGTTAAATAGATGTAACTAATTTCCCAAAACTAGTAAAAACATTCAAGTAAAAGCTATACTATTTTGCACATCAACTTTCTAAATTTGGTCGGTCGTGCTTTTCAAATTATACAAGTATATATTTTTTTTTAGGGGTGAGGGGCATTTGTTAAATAGATGTAACTAATTTCCCAAAATTAGTAAAAGACATCAAGTAAAAGTTATACTGTTTTGCACATCAACTTTCTAAATTTGGTCGGTCGTGCTTTTCAAATTATACAAGTATATATTTTTTTTTCGGGGTGAGGGGCATTTGTTAAATAGATGTAACTAATTTCCCAAAACTAGTAAAAGACATCAAGTAAAAGTTATACTGTTTTGCACATCAACTTTCTAAATTTGGTCGGTCGGTGCTTTTCAAATTATACAAGTATATATTTTTTTTCGGTGTGAGGGGCATTTGTTAAATAGATGTAACTAATTTCACAAAACTAGTAAAAGACATCATGTAAAAGTGATACTGTTTTGCACATCAACTTTCTAAATTTGGTCGGTCGGTGTTTTTCAAATTATACAAGTATATATATTTTTTTCGGGGTGAGGGGCATTTGTTAAATAGATGTAACTAATTTCACAAAACTATTAAAAGACATCAAGTAAAAGTTATACTGTTTTGCACATCAACTTTCTAAATTTGGTCGGTCGGTGCTTTTCAAATTATACAAGTATATATATTTTTTTCGGGGTGAGGGGCATTTGTTAAATAGATGTAACTAATTTCACAAAACTATTAAAAGACATCAAGTAAAAGTTATACTGTTTTGCACAGCAACTTTCTAAATTTGGTCGGTCGGTGCTTTTCAAATTATACAAGTATATATTTTTTTTCGGGGTGAGGGGCATTTGTTAGATAGATGTAACTAATTTCACAAAACTTGTAAAAGACATCAAGTAAAAGTTATACTGTTTTGCACATCAACTTTCTAAATTTGGTCGGTCGGTGCTTTTCAAATTATACAAGTATATATTTTTTTTTCGGGGTGAGGGGCATTTGTTAAATAGATGTAACTAATTTCACAAAACTAGTAAAAGACATCAAGTAAAAGTTATACTGTTTTGCACATCAACTTTCTAAATTTGGTCGGTCGTGCTTTTCAAACTTTACAAGTATAATTTTTTTTTTGGGGGGGGGGGGCTTTTGTTAAATAGATGTAACTAATTTCCCAAAACTAGTAAAAACATTCAAGTAAAAGCTATACTATTTTGCACATCAACTTTCTAAATTTGGTCGGTCGGTACTTTTCAAATTATACAAGTATATATATTTTTTTCGGGGTGAGGGGCATTTGTTAAATAGATGTAACTAATTTCCCAAAACTAGTAAAAGACATCAAGTAAAAGTTATACTGTTTTGCACATCAACTTTCTAAATTTGGTCGGTCGTGCTTTTCAAATTATACAAGTATATATTTTTTTTCGGGGTGAGGGGCATTTGTTAAATAGATGTAACTAATTTCCCAAAACTAGTAAAAGACATCAAGTAAAAGTTATACTGTTTTGCACATCAACTTTCTAAATTTGGTCGGTCGTGCTTTTCAAATTATACAAGTATATATATTTTTTTCGGGGTGAGGGGCATTTGTTAAATAGATGTAACTAATTTCCCAAAACTAGTAAAAGACATCAAGTAAAAGTTATACTGTTTTGCACATCAACTTTCTAAATTTGGTCGGTCGGTGCTTTTCAAATTATACAAGTATATATTTTTTTTCGGGGTGAGGGGCATTTGTTAAATAGATGTAACTAATTTCACAAAACTAGTAAAAGACATCAAGTAAAAGTGATACTGTTTTGCACATCAACTTTCTAAATTTGGTCGTTCGGTGCTTTTCAAATTATACAAGTATATATATTTTTTTCGGGGTGAGGGGCATTTGTTAAATAGATGTAACTAATTTCACAAAACTATTAAAAGACATCAAGTAAAAGTTATACTGTTTTGCACATCAACTTTCTAAATTTGGTCGGTCGTGCTTTTCAAACTTTACAAGTATAATTTTTTTTTTTTGGGGGGGGGGACTTTTGTTAAATAGATGTAACTAATTTCCCAAAACTAGTAAAAACATTCAAGTAAAAGCTATACTATTTTGCACATCAACTTTCTATATTTGGTCGGTCGTGCTTTTCAAACTATACGAGTATAAAAATTTTTTTTTGGGGGGGGGGGGGGCATTTGTTAAATAGATGTAACTAATTTCCCAAAACTAGTAAAAACATTCAAGTAAAAGTTATACTATTTTGCACATCAACTTTCTAAATTTGGTCGGTCGTGCTTTTCAAATTATACAAGTATATATTTTTTTTCGGGGTGAGGGGCATTTGTTAAATAGTTGTAACTAATTTCCCAAAACTAGTAAAAGACATCAATTAAAAGTTATACTGTTTTGCACATCAACTTTCTAAATTTGATCGGTCGTGCTTTTCAAACTATACGAGTATAATTTTTTTTTTTTTTGGGGGGGGGGGGCATTTGTTAAATAGATGTAACTAATTTCCCAAAACTAGTAAAAGACATCAAGTAAAAGTTATACTGTTTTGCACATCAACTTTCTAAATTTGGCCGGTCGGTGCTTTTCAAATTATACAAGTATATATTTTTTTTCGGGGTGAGGGGCATTTGTTAAATAGTTGTAACTAATTTCCCAAAACTAGTAAAAGACATCAAGTAAAAGTTATACTGTTTTGCACATCAACTTTCTAAATTTGGTCGGTCGGTGCTTTTCAAATTATACAAGTATATATTTTTTTTCGGGGTGAGGGGCATTTGTTAAATAGATGTAACTAATTTCCCAAAATTAGTAAAAGACATCAAGTAAAAGTTATACTGTTTTGCACATCAACTTTCTAAATTTGGTCGGTCGTGCTTTTCAAACTATACGAGTATAAAAATTTTTTTTGGGGGGGGTGCATTTGTTAAATAGAAAGTGGGTTTTTTTGGGGGGGTGCATTTGTTAAATAGAAAGAAACTAATTTCCCAAAACTAGTAAAAACATTCAAGTAAAAGCTATACTATTTTGCACATCAACTTTCTAAATTTGGTCGGTCGTGCTTTTCAAATTATACAAGTATATATTTTTTTTTCGGGGTGAGGGGCATTTGTTAAATAGTTGTAACTAATTTCCCAAAACTAGTAAAAGACATCAATTAAAAGTTATACTGTTTTGCACATCAACTTTCTAAATTTGATCGGTCGTGCTTTTCAAACTATACGAGTATATTTTTTTTTTTTGGGGGGGGGGGCATTTGTTAAATAGATGTAACTAATTTCCCAAAACTAGTAAAAGACATCAAGTAAAAGTTATACTGTTTTGCACAGCAACTTTCTAAATTTGGTCGGTCGGTGCTTTTCAAATTATACAAGTATATATTTTTTTTCGGGGTGACGGGCATTTGTTAAATAGATGTAACTAATTTCACAAAACTTGTAAAAGACATCAAGTAAAAGTTATACTGTTTTGCACATCAACTTTCTAAATTTGGTCGGTCGGTGCTTTTCAAATTATACAAGTATATATTTTTTTTTCGGGGTGAGGGGCATTTGTTAAATAGATGTAACTAATTTCACAAAACTAGTAAAAGACATCAAGTAAAAGTTATACTGTTTTGCACATCAACTTTCTAAATTTGGTCGGTCGTGCTTTTCAAACTTTACAAGTATAATTTTTTTTTTTGGGGGGGGGGGGGCTTTTGTTAAATAGATGTAACTAATTTCCCAAAACTAGTAAAAACATTCAAGTAAAAGCTATACTATTTTGCACATCAACTTTCTAAATTTGGTCGGTCGGTACTTTTCAAATTATACAAGTATATATATTTTTTTCGGGGTGAGGGGCATTTGTTAAATAGATGTAACTAATTTCCCAAAACTAGTAAAAGACATCAAGTAAAAGTTATACTGTTTTGCACATCAACTTTCTAAATTTGGTCGGTCGTGCTTTTCAAACTTTACAAGTATAATTTTTTTTTTGGGGGGGGGGCTTTTGTTAAATAGATGTAACTAATTTCCCAAAACTAGTAAAAACATTCAAGTAAAAGCTATACTATTTTGCACATCAACTTTCTAAATTTGGTCGGTCGGTACTTTTCAAATTATACAAGTATATATATTTTTTTCGGGGTGAGGGGCATTTGTTAAATAGATGTAACTAATATCCCAAAACTAGTAAAAGACATCAAGTAAAAGTTATACTGTTTTGCACATCAACTTTCTAAATTTGGTCGGTCGTGCTTTTCAAATTATACAAGTATATATTTTTTTTCGGGGTGAGGGGCATTTGTTAAATAGATGTAACTAATTTCCCAAAACTAGTAAAAGACATCAAGTAAAAGTTATACTGTTTTGCACATCAACTTTCTAAATTTGGTCGGTCGTGCTTTTCAAATTATACAAGTATATATATTTTTTTCGGGGTGAGGGGCATTTGTTAAATAGATGTAACTAATTTCCCAAAACTAGTAAAAGACATCAAGTAAAAGTTATACTGTTTTGCACATCAACTTTCTAAATTTGGTCGGTCGGTGCTTTTCAAATTATACAAGTATATATTTTTTTTCGGGGTGAGGGGCATTTGTTAAATAGATGTAACTAATTTCACAAAACTAGTAAAAGACATCAAGTAAAAGTGATACTGTTTTGCACATCAACTTTCTAAATTTGGTCGTTCGGTGCTTTTCAAATTATACAAGTATATATATTTTTTTCGGGGTGAGGGGCATTTGTTAAATAGATGTAACTAATTTCACAAAACTATTAAAAGACATCAAGTAAAAGTTATACTGTTTTGCACATCAACTTTCTAAATTTGGTCGGTCGTGCTTTTCAAACTTTACAAGTATAATTTTTTTTTTTTTTTGGGGGGGGGCTTTTGTTAAATAGATGTAACTAATTTCCCAAAACTAGTAAAAACATTCAAGTAAAAGCTATACTATTTTGCACATCAACTTTCTAAATTTGGTCGGTCGTGCTTTTCAAACTATACGAGTATAAAAATTTTTTTTTGGGGGGGGGGCATTTGTTAAATAGATGTAACTAATTTCCCAAAACTAGTAAAAACATTCAAGTAAAAGCTATACTATTTTTCACATCAACTTTCTAAATTTGGTCGGTCGTGCTTTTCAAATTATACAAGTATATATTTTTTTTTCGGGGTGAGGGGCATTTGTTAAATAGTTGTAACTAATTTCCCAAAACTAGTAAAAGACATCAATTAAAAGTTATACTGTTTTGCACATCAACTTTCTAAATTTGATCGGTCGTGCTTTTCAAACTATACGAGTATAATTTTTTTTTTTTGGGGGGGGGGCATTTGTTAAATAGATGTAACTAATTTCCCAAAACTAGTAAAAGACATCAAGTAAAAGTTATACTGTTTTGCACAGCAACTTTCTAAATTTGGTCGGTCGGTGCTTTTCAAATTATACAAGTATATATTTTTTTCGGGGTGACGGGCATTTGTTAAATAGATGTAACTAATTTCACAAAACTTGTAAAAGACATCAAGTAAAAGTTATACTGTTTTGCACATCAACTTTCTAAATTTGGTCGGTCGGTGCTTTTCAAATTATACAAGTATATATTTTTTTTTCGGGGTGAGGGGCATTTGTTAAATAGATGTAACTAATTTCACAAAACTAGTAAAAACATTCAAGTAAAAGTTATACTGTTTTGCACATCAACTTTCTAAATTTGGTCGGTCGTGCTTTTCAAACTATACAAGTATAATTTTTTTTTCGGGGTGAGGGGCATTTGTTAAATAGATGTAACTAATTTCCCAAAACTAGTAAAAACATTCAAGTAAAAGCTATACTATTTTGCACATCAACTTTCTAAATTTGGTCGGTCGTGCTTTTCAAATTATACAAGTATATATTTTTTTTCGGGGTGAGGAGCATTTGTTAAATAGTTGTAACTAATTTCCCAAAACTAGTAAAAGACATCAAGTAAAAGTTATACTGTTTTGCACATCAACTTTCTAAATTTGATCGGTCGTGCTTTTCAAACTATACGAGTATAATTTTTTTTTTTGGAGGGGGGGGCATTTGTTAAATAGATGTAACTAATTTCCAAAAACTAGTAAAAACATTCAAGTAAAAGCTATACTATTTTGCACATCAACTTTCTAAATTTGGTCGGTCGTGCTTTTCAAATTATACAAGTATATATTTTTTTTTCGGGGTGAGGAGCATTTGTTAAATAGTTGTAACTAATTTCCCAAAACTAGTAAAAGACATCAAGTAAAAGTTATACTGTTTTGCACATCAACTTTCTAAATTTGATCGGTCGTGCTTTTCAAACTATACGAGTATAATTTTTTTTTTTTTGGGGGGGGGGCATTTGTTAAATAGATGTAACTAATTTCCCAAAACTAGTAAAAACATTCAAGTAAAAGCTATACTATTTTGCACATCAACTTTCTAAATTTGGTCGGTCGTGCTTTTCAAATTATACAAGTATATATTTTTTTTTAGGGGTGAGGGGCATTTGTTAAATAGATGTAACTAATTTCCCAAAACTAGTAAAAGACATCAAGTAAAAGTTATACTGTTTTGCACATCAACTTTCTAAATTTGGTCGGTCGTGCTTTTCAAATTATACAAGTATATATTTTTTTTTCGGGGTGAGGGGCATTTGTTAAATAGATGTAACTAATTTCCCAAAACTAGTAAAAGACATCAAGTAAAAGTTATACTGTTTTGCACATCAACTTTCTAAATTTGGTCGGTCGGTGCTTTTCAAATTATACAAGTATATATTTTTTTTCGGTGTGAGGGGCATTTGTTAAATAGATGTAACTAATTTCACAAAACTAGTAAAAGACATCATGTAAAAGTGATACTGTTTTGCACATCAACTTTCTAAATTTGGTCGGTCGGTGCTTTTCAAATTATACAAGTATATATATTTTTTTCGGGGTGAGGGGCATTTGTTAAATAGATGTAACTAATTTCACAAAACTATTAAAAGACATCAAGTAAAAGTTATACTGTTTTGCACATCAACTTTCTAAATTTGGTCGGTCGGTGCTTTTCAAATTATACAAGTATATATATTTTTTTCGGGGTGAGGGGCATTTGTTAAATAGATGTAACTAATTTCACAAAACTATTAAAAGACATCAAGTAAAAGTTATACTGTTTTGCACAGCAACTTTCTAAATTTGGTCGGTCGGTGCTTTTCAAATTATACAAGTATATATTTTTTTTCGGGGTGAGGGGCATTTGTTAGATAGATGTAACTAATTTCACAAAACTTGTAAAAGACATCAAGTAAAAGTTATACTGTTTTGCACATCAACTTTCTAAATTTGGTCGGTCGGTGCTTTTCAAATTATACAAGTATATATTTTTTTTTCGGGGTGAGGGGCATTTGTTAAATAGATGTAACTAATTTCACAAAACTAGTAAAAGACATCAAGTAAAAGTTATACTGTTTTGCACATCAACTTTCTAAATTTGGTCGGTCGTGCTTTTCAAACTTTACAAGTATAATTTTTTTTTGGGGGGGGGGGCTTTTGTTAAATAGATGTAACTAATTTCCCAAAACTAGTAAAAACATTCAAGTAAAAGCTATACTATTTTGCACATCAACTTTCTAAATTTGGTCGGTCGGTACTTTTCAAATTATACAAGTATATATATTTTTTTCGGGGTGAGGGGCATTTGTTAAATAGATGTAACTAATTTCCCAAAACTAGTAAAAGACATCAAGTAAAAGTTATACTGTTTTGCACATCAACTTTCTAAATTTGGTCGGTCGTGCTTTTCAAATTATACAAGTATATATTTTTTTTCGGGGTGAGGGGCATTTGTTAAATAGATGTAACTAATTTCCCAAAACTAGTAAAAGACATCAAGTAAAAGTTATACTGTTTTGCACATCAACTTTCTAAATTTGGTCGGTCGTGCTTTTCAAATTATACAAGTATATATATTTTTTTCGGGGTGAGGGGCATTTGTTAAATAGATGTAACTAATTTCCCAAAACTAGTAAAAGACATCAAGTAAAAGTTATACTGTTTTGCACATCAACTTTCTAAATTTGGTCGGTCGGTGCTTTTCAAATTATACAAGTATATATTTTTTTTCGGGGTGAGGGGCATTTGTTAAATAGATGTAACTAATTTCACAAAACTAGTAAAAGACATCAAGTAAAAGTGATACTGTTTTGCACATCAACTTTCTAAATTTGGTCGTTCGGTGCTTTTCAAATTATACAAGTATATATATTTTTTTCGGGGTGAGGGGCATTTGTTAAATAGATGTAACTAATTTCACAAAACTATTAAAAGACATCAAGTAAAAGTTATACTGTTTTGCACATCAACTTTCTAAATTTGGTCGGTCGTGCTTTTCAAACTTTACAAGTATAATTTTTTTTTTTGGGGGGGGGGACTTTTGTTAAATAGATGTAACTAATTTCCCAAAACTAGTAAAAACATTCAAGTAAAAGCTATACTATTTTGCACATCAACTTTCTATATTTGGTCGGTCGTGCTTTTCAAACTATACGAGTATAAAAATTTTTTTTTGGGGGGGGGGGCATTTGTTAAATAGATGTAACTAATTTCCCAAAACTAGTAAAAACATTCAAGTAAAAGTTATACTATTTTGCACATCAACTTTCTAAATTTGGTCGGTCGTGCTTTTCAAATTATACAAGTATATATTTTTTTTCGGGGTGAGGGGCATTTGTTAAATAGTTGTAACTAATTTCCCAAAACTAGTAAAAGACATCAATTAAAAGTTATACTGTTTTGCACATCAACTTTCTAAATTTGATCGGTCGTGCTTTTCAAACTATACGAGTATAATTTTTTTTTTTTTGGGGGGGGGGCATTTGTTAAATAGATGTAACTAATTTCCCAAAACTAGTAAAAGACATCAAGTAAAAGTTATACTGTTTTGCACATCAACTTTCTAAATTTGGCCGGTCGGTGCTTTTCAAATTATACAAGTATATATTTTTTTTCGGGGTGAGGGGCATTTGTTAAATAGTTGTAACTAATTTCCCAAAACTAGTAAAAGACATCAAGTAAAAGTTATACTGTTTTGCACATCAACTTTCTAAATTTGGTCGGTCGGTGCTTTTCAAATTATACAAGTATATATTTTTTTTCGGGGTGAGGGGCATTTGTTAAATAGATGTAACTAATTTCCCAAAATTAGTAAAAGACATCAAGTAAAAGTTATACTGTTTTGCACATCAACTTTCTAAATTTGGTCGGTCGTGCTTTTCAAACTATACGAGTATAAAAATTTTTTTTTGGGGGGGGGTGCATTTGTTAAATAGAAAGTGGGTTTTTTTGGGGGGGTGCATTTGTTAAATAGAAAGAAACTAATTTCCCAAAACTAGTAAAAACATTCAAGTAAAAGCTATACTATTTTGCACATCAACTTTCTAAATTTGGTCGGTCGTGCTTTTCAAATTATACAAGTATATATTTTTTTTTCGGGGTGAGGGGCATTTGTTAAATAGTTGTAACTAATTTCCCAAAACTAGTAAAAGACATCAATTAAAAGTTATACTGTTTTGCACATCAACTTTCTAAATTTGATCGGTCGTGCTTTTCAAACTATACGAGTATATTTTTTTTTTTTGGGGGGGGGGGGGGCATTTGTTAAATAGATGTAACTAATTTCCCAAAACTAGTAAAAGACATCAAGTAAAAGTTATACTGTTTTGCACAGCAACTTTCTAAATTTGGTCGGTCGGTGCTTTTCAAATTATACAAGTATATATTTTTTTTCGGGGTGACGGGCATTTGTTAAATAGATGTAACTAATTTCACAAAACTTGTAAAAGACATCAAGTAAAAGTTATACTGTTTTGCACATCAACTTTCTAAATTTGGTCGGTCGGTGCTTTTCAAATTATACAAGTATATATTTTTTTTTCGGGGTGAGGGGCATTTGTTAAATAGATGTAACTAATTTCACAAAACTAGTAAAAGACATCAAGTAAAAGTTATACTGTTTTGCACATCAACTTTCTAAATTTGGTCGGTCGTGCTTTTCAAACTTTACAAGTATAATTTTTTTTTTTGGGGGGGGGGGGGCTTTTGTTAAATAGATGTAACTAATTTCCCAAAACTAGTAAAAACATTCAAGTAAAAGCTATACTATTTTGCACATCAACTTTCTAAATTTGGTCGGTCGGTACTTTTCAAATTATACAAGTATATATATTTTTTTCGGGGTGAGGGGCATTTGTTAAATAGATGTAACTAATTTCCCAAAACTAGTAAAAGACATCAAGTAAAAGTTATACTGTTTTGCACATCAACTTTCTAAATTTGGTCGGTCGTGCTTTTCAAATTATACAAGTATATATTTTTTTTCGGGGTGAGGGGCATTTGTTAAATAGATGTAACTAATTTCACAAAACTAGTAAAAGACATCAAGTAAAAGTTATACTGTTTTGCACATCAACTTTCTAAATTTGGTCGGTCGTGCTTTTCAAACTATACAAGTATAATTTTTTTTTCGGGGTGAGGGGCATTTGTTAAATAGATGTAACTAATTTCCCAAAACTAGTAAAAACATTCAAGTAAAAGCTATACTATTTTGCACATCAACTTTCTAAATTTGGTCGGTCGTGCTTTTCAAATTATACAAGTATATATTTTTTTTCGGGGTGAGGAGCATTTGTTAAATAGTTGTAACTAATTTCCCAAAACTAGTAAAAGACATCAAGTAAAAGTTATACTGTTTTGCACATCAACTTTCTAAATTTGATCGGTCGTGCTTTTCAAACTATACGAGTATAATTTTTTTTTTTGGGGGGGGGGGCATTTGTTAAATAGATGTAACTAATTTCCAAAAACTAGTAAAAACATTCAAGTAAAAGCTATACTATTTTGCACATCAACTTTCTAAATTTGGTCGGTCGTGCTTTTCAAATTATACAAGTATATATTTTTTTTTCGGGGTGAGGAGCATTTGTTAAATAGTTGTAACTAATTTCCCAAAACTAGTAAAAGACATCAAGTAAAAGTTATACTGTTTTGCACATCAACTTTCTAAATTTGATCGGTCGTGCTTTTCAAACTATACGAGTATAATTTTTTTTTTTTGGGGGGGGGGGCATTTGTTAAATAGATGTAACTAATTTCCCAAAACTAGTAAAAACATTCAAGTAAAAGCTATACTATTTTGCACATCAACTTTCTAAATTTGGTCGGTCGTGCTTTTCAAATTATACAAGTATATATTTTTTTTTAGGGGTGAGGGGCATTTGTTAAATAGATGTAACTAATTTCCCAAAACTAGTAAAAGACATCAAGTAAAAGTTATACTGTTTTGCACATCAACTTTCTAAATTTGGTCGGTCGTGCTTTTCAAATTATACAAGTATATATTTTTTTTTCGGGGTGAGGGGCATTTGTTAAATAGATGTAACTAATTTCCCAAAACTAGTAAAAGACATCAAGTAAAAGTTATACTGTTTTGCACATCAACTTTCTAAATTTGGTCGGTCGGTGCTTTTCAAATTATACAAGTATATATTTTTTTTCGGGGTGAGGGGCATTTGTTAAATAGATGTAACTAATTTCACAAAACTAGTAAAAGACATCATGTAAAAGTTATACTGTTTTGCACATCAACTTTCTAAATTTGGTCGGTCGGTGCTTTTCAAATTATACAAGTATATATTTTTTTTCGGGGTGAGGGGCATTTGTTAAATAGATGTAACTAATTTCACAAAACTAGTAAAAGACATCATGTAAAAGTGATACTGTTTTGCACATCAACTTTCTAAATTTGGTCGGTCGGTGCTTTTCAAATTATACAAGTATATATATTTTTTTCGGGGTGAGGGGCATTTGTTAAATAGATGTAACTAATTTCACAAAACTATTAAAAGACATCAAGTAAAAGTTATACTGTTTTGCACATCAACTTTCTAAATTTGGTCGGTCGGTGCTTTTCAAATTATACAAGTATATATATTTTTTTCGGGGTGAGGGGCATTTGTTAAATAGATGTAACTAATTTCACAAAACTATTAAAAGACATCAAGTAAAAGTTATACTGTTTTGCACATCAACTTTCTAAATTTGGTCGGTCGTGCTTTTCAAACTTTACAAGTATAATTTTTTTTTTTTGGGGGGGGGGGCTTTTGTTAAATAGATGTAACTAATTTCCCAAAACTAGTAAAAACATTCAAGTAAAAGCTAAACTATTTTGCACATCAACTTTCTAAATTTGGTCGGTTGGTGCTTTTCAAACTATATAAGTTCTATGTAACCATTTTAACTCAGCAGTTTTAAGAAATACTACAATGCTTTAGTCAGTGGGATATCATTTCCCATATCATGTGTACTATAAAATGTATCATAGGGATCCGTGAATCATATTTGAAGTTGATAAGCATCATGTAATATTAATATATTTTGTACATGAGTATTATACCTATCTCCAATGTTTACGGCCCAAATAAATGCTTGCTCTTTTATTCTAATATATATTGCGCTGTACTTTATTTGATTACCTTTTACATACCCTACAAACATTTCAAAATTTGAAACAAATAATTTAAAATTTTTATGATATGACGAGACAAAGAAATCGCTAGACGTGCCGATACGAAAAAAAAAAATGTTCACTTCAGAAGTGCATAAGAAATAAAATATCTGAAAAACTACATCGAAATTAAAAAAAGGAGCTCCATCCTGCAAAAATTCACCCATGTAGGTGTAATGTATTCACCCATGTAGGAAAATAAAAACGAAGTTAAATCAATAAAAAATTAATTAATAGAATTTGAATAGAAAAGCTAAAATTGAGCTAAAATTCGATACAACACAGTGACACAAAGTGCAAGGATTTTAATAGACCCGGTAGCTGCAGTCCTGTAACTCTTAGTAATCGATAACGGCGCTGTCCTTTGGATACTATGTAACAGTACTGTCATGCGTTCTTGGTCGCCAAATTTTCGATCCACAGTTAATGAGCTTCTCTGTAGTTCCAAGATAAATCTTTTTCTAGCAAGTGGATTTGGCCCCCAGGTAGCCTTGGTATACCTTAAGGTTTTTTGTTGGAAATTACCGCCTTTGTTCTTGATTTCTCTCAAATGAGAAATATGATAGTTTTCCCATACAGTTTTATGGGTGGTGTCCTCGTTACTTTTTAAGCATTTATAACCGTCTAACAGGGCTAATTTGCAAGCTGAACCCATTGGTCCAATCACATATTTTCGTGATGACCTCTGTATCACATTGCTGCAAGTGTTGTACAGCCTTAACTTCGATGTTGTCGGCAAACGCCTCTATGTTGAAAGGATTTCCAATACCCTACTCACAACTAGGAGACAAAATACCGGCCCAGAACTGGAGTCTTGTGAGATCCCTCTATTGTATGTACTCCATAAAGGTATTTTTACCATCAATGAGAACTTCCCTTTCGTTGAAGACCCAGACCGTCCGACTCATCCGAGGACTTGAGCAACCAGTTGGATGGCCGGGAAGCTTCCCTTTCGTGTAGAAAGTCCTTAGCCGATCTTATAATCAGGGCCCCCACAAAAAAGGGGGTCAGTTGGGACCACGATACTAGGGCCCGGCGACTGTTAGGGGCCCGTGAACATTGCTGAAGGTAAAATATTTATTATAGAACATCTGTGCATGAATTTATAATTTTTTTTCCTAAATTACTTGAAGATTGTCTGTTCCCCAAAATAGTCAAAACAAGCTGAAAGAAGATCTCCTTAGTTCGATACAAGTCGTCTGGGTAGAAATAGCTTCACAATGTCTTTGTATTTGACGGCAGGATCAGTCATTATTTGTTGTCAAGAAAGGCGATGGCGACAAGGTAATAAAAAACCGATCCTTACAAGGGAAGCAGGGAGCCATTTTCTAGAATAGCTCTGCTAAAATGAATACGTTTATAACACTAGCGGGTAAGTTTCATTCATTCAAGTTTACAGCTCATATCAGTCACATCCAGCTGACTACTAAAACGATTCTTGTCTACAGATTTCTTTTGTGAAATTATAAGGATGGAAAGGGGCGATCCTCGTAAAGCAATTAACGCGACGGGGTATCCATAGTGTCCCATGTCAGACTTGGTCCGACTGAATGCTGAGCAGTAGAAAAGAAAAATCCTTGTTTCTTTCTACAGCTTTGGCATGGCAGGAACCAAATCAGATTAAATTGCTCCTTCTTTGAAGGCATGAACATGCTTCGCACATTGATTTCAGTGATGTAATAGTTTATATTACTTTAAAGAAAGTGCAAAAAGCAAGTTTTGTTATTGTTGCTAGTGCATCTAAATTTTATAAAATATATACATATATATATATTCACTGAAACAGATGCAGTATTGATCCCAATGATACAATCTAAGATTTAATGTATGTTCAAAATAATTGTCTTACAATTTTCAAATATTATTTTTAGATATCTTAATCTTCAAACAAATTCAATCTTAGAATAAATTAAATTTATTTTACCACATTTCTATGTTGCTTTGTAAATTTATTTCATTAAAATAACTATGTTAAATAATGTACAAAATTTCAGGCAAAATATTGTATTATTAAAGGAATATGAATGCTTTAGTGTTTATAATAATGCGATTTTAAACTGTCGATTTTATGTTGAACTTGGTGATTAGTAGAGAAAAACCATTGAAAGAGAAAATTAATTATATATTACATTTTGTCAAGACTTATCCTGGGGAGGAAGTGGGAGATTTGGGGTCGTCTGCCCCCTCTCCCGAAATCCTAATTAGAAAAGGATTTTTTTATTATATGGCATCTTTTGTACATACTCATTTGACATTTTATTTCATAAATATCAGAATGGATACATTTTGGAAGAAACATTTTATGAACATAATAAGTTTCGAACGCATGGCAATATAGTTTTGAATGAACTTCATGTTTCCATTCTCTTAATGTAATTCTAAAAATGAATTAGAATCAAATAGTTATGAAACAAAAACGTTTTCGATGAACTTCATTTTATCAATGTTATATTGGCGGTTTGTATAAATGTGGGAGAATCTAGGCAGTTTATGTATTCACCGCAGTTCAAAAGATATTTACAGAATTTCTTATGTTAGTCAGGCATTACTCTGGCGCTAATTTGATTTTTGGCGAATATCAAACAATAATAGTGATACTTAAAAATCTGAAAAATGAGAAGGTTCTATTAAACTATGTACTCTGTACTCTATGTAAATATGTACTCTGTAGTGCTACAAAATAAAATAAAATGTTACTGCTCCCGCTATGCTAGTATAAACTGTTCTTAACACCATCATTTTTCAATTGTGGCACGATACTGCACGATACGAATTGGTACTCAAATAGAGCTAGTTTACTATATGAAAGATGAAATTCAATGATAAACTGCAAAATCGATGTCATTTAGAAATTATAATTTTGTAATGATATAATGCATTAAATCAACAAGAAAGATCAATCATGCATAAAGCATTGATTATAAAACACTTTCCAACTGCAATGCAATTTTATTTAAACATCTCCAAAATGCGATACATTCAGCGGTCATATTTTTAAAATTATTACAATGCTACATTAGTTTATTATATTTGAAAACTTAAAACTTGATCGAAAAAAATGAACTCTATTCAAATGACGTCATTGAAATATAAATCGCCTGGTTTTCAGTTTGATAAAGTCATTTTTACGGCAGTTATCGTACGAACGGACAGACAGACAAACAGAATGAACAAAGTCATAAACACTTTTCAACTCTTTTGTAAAGTGTCAAAAATGATTTCCGTTAAAGTTTTCAAAAATGTGCCGATTAAAATCTCTTGGGATCATTTCAGTAGAGCATTTGGAAGATACAAACTTTTACTGCTAATTGTTAAAAAAACGGATTTTGTCGAAAGCAGAGAACTTTCCGTCTTTGGATTTTTGAGTGAGTCAAAACGATTGAGGCACCAAAATGGCATGGATCTGAACATGTGCTGTTTCCAGGGACGTAAGTGGCCAATCTTCTCTGGGGGGGTGTGAAGGAAATTTTTCCGACTAAGATTGAAAATTTCCGACTTTACAAACAAGTGAGTTAACTTTTGTTTTTGAGCGAGTGCATTGCTGTTCTAGTGACCTTTATGCATTTCAAAGTTTACACAGCAATTATTTGTTTTAATTTTCGAATGTTTGGTATATATGTCCAAATCATACCCCAATTTAAAAAAAGAAATAGTCTAAAAACCAAATTTTTAGTTTTGAGGGTTTTGTTTTATAAATAATTGTACATTTGTTTAATTATCGGATGTGTTATGCAAATGCCCAGATCTTTAGCTACCAGTTGAAACAAGGCAAGTTTCTAGGGCAAAAATTAGTAGAATTTTAAATATATTTTAAAAAGTATTAAATTTTGAACATTTTGGGATTTTTCTTCGAATGCACTTGACACATTCTTAGATGATTGTCTAGCACTTAAAAACCCTTGAGTTTCTATGCCAAGAATTGGTTGTGTAAATTTCGGAACATGCATTTTTCTTTTGATAAAATTGGGTCTTTTGTTTGGTTTTTATAAATTATTAAAACTTTATTACTTTTTTCTAATTTCCAAATGCACTTTGCACATTTCCAAATAATTTCCTCAAAAAAGAAGAAAAACGCGTTTCTAGACCAAGAATTAGCTTTGTAAAACACGGGATGTGTATAATAGCATGCATATATACATTGTTCAAAGGAAATTAATATGACATGATTTGCAGTGCTCATAAGGGGTTGCCGTTGTTTCATTTCCTCGATATTTGTTTTCAAAAAATTGTCCAGACACGGACGTAAAAAAAAAAAAAAATTCCAAATGGTCCACCAGAAAACTTCCCTACATGTGGCTATACACATATTCTTAAATACATTGAAATTACATTTTTTTAGGTTATCTGATACTTATTTCGCCGCATCTAAAACAGGAAGATTAGCTTAATTCTACAGTTTGAATTCTACAGAAAGTTGTATTTACCTTCGCATTCTAACAATTTTTTTTTTAATTACTACATTTTTTTTTAAGAAAACGCATCAAAGCAACAAATGCATCTCCCTTAATGAGATGCGTAGGACTACGGTTTCTCCCCAGTAGATTGCACATGCCTGAACACTCTCCTAGAGAAAGGAACCCGTGCGTTATGTTACGAGTTGGTATAATATATATGTTTTTATAGAGAGATATTATCCTATAAGAGATAGTAATATTGAATAGGGAGGTGTATGACTCGTTTGTGACTGTGGATATTAGGAGCGGGGGAGAGGATCGGTGACAGTTAATGTCTGCCGGTTCCTGTTTCTCATGTATGGCCGTGGTGTACTTAGCCGAGCTTAGCGCCCGAAGTGCGCAAAACTTTGCTGGTTTATAAAAAAATTTCAACTTCGATCAAAGTCTTTGAGATATAAATACTTCGAAAGAACGTAAGATTAAATAAACCAATTGCAGAGACGGGAAGTCCGCAAAATATAAAAGCATTTTCTTTTTAATTGAACACCAAAATTTTTAGTATAAGTAAATTATTACTGGAAACGAGTGCATATTAAGTGGCGCAAACATTATCAGAAATGAATGAAGTAATATAAATCATAGCATCACCATATTTTATGGACAGCTGACTTTTAAAAGCAAAAAATTATGTTATTCATTATTTTGATCTATTTTACTAACTTCTTCATCGATATTTAATATGTAAGATCATTTTATTACTTTTTTGTTTTCTACTTATAGTGGCAGCTCTAGTAGAAAGGTTGTAACTATTAAAATACCAAATAATGACCACAAAAAATCTGAATACAATATTCCGCAACTATCAATGTTGGTATATTATTTTGAAATAACTCTTTAATTTAAAATAATATTTTAGGGGATTTTTATTTGAACAAGAAAGAAATATTTTAATTTAAAAATAAAATAATAGCAATTATAAATAAATTAATGATTATTTATTAATAAAAATATAATATATAAAATGTGTCTACAAAATGTACAGCAGTAAAATTATAACTAATGGAAATTCCTATTTATTGGACGCTCAACTATTTAACGTATTTTTTCGATTAATAAAAGGTTTATAAAAACATTTCGACATTGCTACCATTTTAGTGTAACATTCTAATTTATACACAATTTAATATCGAACGGTCGCATTATCGATTCGGCAATGGGACTATCCTATGTTTTGGAACGCTTCTCTTTGGTGGTTTCTGGTAGTATTTATAACTTAAAAATTTACTACAATTTAAGAGTAACATTATTTAAGTTATAAAATTAATAACATTTTAAGTTAATTAATCAAACTTCCAATTTTTAAAATTTTTTCAATTTTTAAAATTTTTCTAATTTTAATTTTTGCCGCATATGCAGCCATAAGTCAAACACAATGTTATTCAATATTTATATTTGTAGAAATAATTTGTTGCTATCATCTCTAAAATTTTTTTCTCCCGAGTTCTGCATTTTATACATTCGTTACATCTTTCAGGGTTACGAAGCCTAACTTTTTTATTTAATAAATTGGTTTAAATAATTAGTTGCAAATATGTATTAGTATATTAAACCCGTTTCCACACTTACATATGTTTAGGCAAATTATTTTTCTTTCAACTTAAAAAAGGAAATACATCATCATAAAGAAAAACAAGCAAAAATAAAAAGTAAAGTTTTTTCGTCCTCATCAATTTGATATATAATATTCTGACGAAAAATAATCACAGCATGAAAGGACAAATTGCACAGATTTTATAGATTTTAATATGAATAACATGTATGGTTGGGGAGTCTCTGGCAGACATCGGGGCGTTACGAAAAATAGAAACACTTTGGGCGCTTATATCTCCGAACCCAACAGATAAAAATATCACTAACTTTTACCTGTTTTGTTGGAAATATAGTACCTTTTATGTATATATAGAGAGATAATTTCAATATTTTAGTATATTGGCATTTTTTTCGAAAAACTAAAAAGAAAGCAAGGAGAATTTGAGTCTCCTTGCTTTCACTCGAACTATTTTCTAAATTATGAAAGATAAACCATAAGCGATAAGAATGTTTAGTAGGAAATCCAAGTTCTAGCTTAGTAATGGATTTTTATAGATCTACTGCAATTTTCGAGGAATCGTCTTATCAAGTTTAAAAAGATTGAAATTTTCCTGTTTTTTAAGTTTATAAATGCTTATTTCTCGAAAACGAAAAGTGGTAGCTATGAACAATATTAGGTAATTTGTAGCCCTTTGAAAACCATATAGGAGTGTACAATTGGAATTTGGATAGGTTCTTAGTTTTTAAAATATAGTGGCAACAATTTCGATATTTTAATATTTTGTAAATGTGGTCCTAATTCCGATATTTTAATAATTTAAATAATTTGAAAAAGTGGTTCTAATTTCGATGTTTTAATATTTTGAACCATTTTGAAAAAATGGCTCTAATTTTTCTATTTAATTATTTAAAATTATTTTAAAATTGTCAAAAAAGGCATAATATCTGCATAGAAAGATGTTATTCAGGCGAAATCATTTCGACTCGGGCCGTGCCGAAATTTTATAACGCTGTTTCGGGCCGGGCTCGAACTTTGCTTTTAAAAAAGGCCGAACATATTTTGAAAATTTTTCAGGGGCCGAATATATTTATTTCGCCAGGCCGAACATATTTAATTTTAAAAAATTTTCAAATGAATTTTAATTGAATACCTGAAATAATTGTCTTTATTTCACCTATATACAGATAAATGTTTAAAAAAAATTATCTCAATTCTTCGTCGAAAAATTTCACTCTTTCCCGGCCGTCCAAATAGTTGCTCAAGTCCTCAGGATGAGTCGGACGGTCTGGGTCTTCAACACATTCATGTTTTTAACATATATGAATATAAATTATTATCAAGCCGAGACTCAATGGTCTTTGGGCAGGGTTTAAGCACTGGTACAGTCGGGCCAGACAGGGGAAAAATCTAAATTTTCAGCACTGCTGATCTTTTTGTATAGCTTAGTGTTTCATTCACAATTTGTGATTTTATTTTATCGCAGAAAATTTATTTAAATGACGTATGATTTGTTAAATGATACCTTTAAAAGCACAAACATTTTATAACAAAATTTAAAAAAGGAATAAAAATAAATAATACTCATTATGAGAAACGTATATAAACAATTCTTATGCATGCCTTTAAATAATTTAAAAATACTACCTTACTTTACGCGGTCCCAACCCAGCTCTGCGAAAAATTGAAGCAATTTAAGCTGAATGAAGATTCCATGCTTTTCAGCATTCTACAGAAAATGCATTCACATTTTCTGAGGGTCATAAATTACTTGCCCAATTAAAGACACTTTTAAGGGAATACATACTGGGTTTGCTTTCGAAATCCCTGGACAATGTGTTTCAGTATTTTTCTCCTGCTGTTTTGCCGATTGCACAGCGAAGAAAATAGATTTTTTCCGAAGAACTCTTACCAAACCTAATTGCTGTTGCATGGTTTTGTCCCCACATATGGGCACTACAAATGATCTGCAAGGTCTGCTTCTCCGAATTTCCTCAAGTGAAAGGCCGAAAAAGATTGGGGACTTCCTGGACCGACCTCTTTGTTATTCCCCTTCCAGGATATCCTCAAATGTATTTAAATGAGATTTACGACACTGCAAAGAAATCATTTGCTCGACGTTCATCAGATGGCTTGACTTCAACATGGATTTCAAGGATTTTGTTTCACAAGAGAATCGGTGATTTTGTAGTGAACATTTAGAAAATTAAAGTAAAATATAAGTTTTTGAAATTTATGGTGAACAAAACTCACACTTAATCCGAATTTTTTTCCGAGTGATTGCCAAATTTTCCGACTTTTTTGAGTCAGGGGGTGTGTGACACCCCCCGGTACTTACGTCCCTGGATTCCAATACTTTCCCTATACATTACCATGTATTGCAGGGAAAGTAAAAATCTGATGTGGGCAGCACATGACTTTCCCTGCAGACTTATATTCACGTTCTCTTTGTTTAATTAAATTTATTTCACTTTTAATTCAATTTTCGTTCTCATTCGGTAACCGGACTTATTTTCAAAGGTGGCGTAGAGAAAATACGAAAAACTAAAATACCCCGAGAACGGCTAGTCCTAGTGTAATGGGGTTGGTCTTATTCTTTTCATCGTTAAAAATTACGTATTAAACGAACATTTAATGGATATATTTGAGTATACCTAGTTCTTTAGTTTAGATTTTGACGATTATTGCGGGCCATTTCGCAAAAAGAGGCAGGTTATTTTTTTCCGAATCGTACCAAAATCTAATCAGCACCAGTGTAACCCACACGTGACTCATCTACCAAATTTTGTGAAATTCAGTCCATTATGTTTTCAGTTAGAGTGGATCTTTTGCGGACCATTTCGCAAAAAAAGGTGGGTTCTTTTATCCCGAATCGTACCCAAAACTAATCAGCACCAGATTCGCCCACAAGTGACTTACCTACCCAATTTTATGAAATTCGGTCAATTACTTTTTTAGTTAGAGTGGATACAAAATCTGCACAGACAAACAGACACACAGACACACACACAGACGTCACGATAAAAATGGTTTTTTCGTATTCTAGAGGTCTCGAAACGTGTAGATCCGTCGAAAACTCGAGTTGCGATTTTCGGCATGAGTCCAATACTTTCCCTATACATTACCATGTATTGGAGGGAAAGTAAAAAGTGCAAAAACAATCTACAGATTTTCAATGGGGACGCAATCCTTATAGAATATAATTGGTTGATATATTACCAGAAAAAATGAACAATATTTACATGTTTGTATTTAAACTATTTGTGATTAAGGAATTTCAAGTATTTACAAACATATTTAAATGCGGTCGTCATTCGTATGAAATTTTATATCTTCTGATTTGAAATAAAAATGTTTTATTAATTCCGTCGTATAAATCAAATGCATGGTAATATGTATGTAGAAAATTGAATAAATATTATAATAGTGTCGAAAATCAAAATTCAGTTTTATCCCAGCTCGCATAGTCTTGACATGTTGCGTGTATTAGGTTCTTTTTTGACTATCTGATCAGTAAAACAAATAAAGTACAATTTCCATTATAAAATCCTTCACGAAAGATAACTTTCTCTTAGCAGCAGGACTCTGTTATGCTATCTTTGCCTTATAAAATCTTTTTCCTCTCCTTCCCCCCAAAATGTTCTTTATAATCTTTTTAAGGAATCTATTGTAGTACAAATTGCGATAAAATTTATTTATAAAAATATTTAATTCCGAAAGAAAGTATTATTTTACAAGTTTTATTTCTACCGTATTTAAATTTCAATGTATTTTTTCAAAATTAATACATTTCCTTAATTTTTAAAGTTAAGGTGTTTCCCTTTCTTAAATTACTGTAATTAAACCTTTTTAGAACAATAATTATCATATTAGAAAATTTTCTCCCGTCAATATCACCACAGAAAAAGCACTTGTGCTTTGCATTTTTTTTTAAAGTTTCTGTTATTAAATATACGATTTAAAATCTATTACATTCTACAAATTTTTACTAGAAAGTTAAGAAATTTAAAGTAAATTTCAAGAGTTTTCAAATACAATAAGTAAAAGAAAAAAATAGAATTATGTCAGATAAGCTCTCAGGAAAAATGCCTTTCCAGAGAAATTTCTAAAAGAAAGTAGATAACATTTTAAGTTACATGCTTGTCTTATAATACTATAATGACTAGCACCAAAATATATTGTAGCAAAATTGAACTAGCAAACATAAACGGTTTTAGTGATAGAGCATTAAGTCATGCAAGTTTTTCTTTAAAATGCATTCTTCTATACTGTAAAAGCAACCAATTTATTGGTTTTCCTATTGGTAGCCGAGACTATTGTTTGATAATTCCATTATAGTAAGACTAATCTAGACGAAAATAGAATTTAGCTTCTATTGCAAATAACAGTGATAGTCTACTGTGCGGCCGCACATGCTACACGGGCGTAATATGCCCTTTATAAACACCTAAACGATTCATTGCGATGTCGGTTTGCATATGTGGGCGCGCATTTAATCTGCATGTGCAAACCGTACGCCTTAAATAAGCGCTAAAACACGCATTTTCTCGTTTCGCTGCGACACCTTTAGGATTGAACAAAAAGCAAGGAGGTAAAAATCGGGATTATGATTGTAGTTATCCCGTTTAAATGATTTTTTCACAATGCTTTTAATGGCAAATAATTGTATTTTGAAAAATATAAATAATATCTTTAAAATTCAAGAAATAAGAAAACTTCTCAATTTAAATCACTTTATGTCTTTCGTCTGCTGCACTTTCATGAAATAAATGCCGAAAAGTAAAATTAGATAATTAAATACTATCTCCGAATATTTTCGTGCTATAGAAGATATTTATCGAGCGAATTCTTATAAAAATAAAATAATTGCTCATTTAAAAAAATCAAAATGATATCTGTAAAATTCTGGAACTTAGATTTTTTGATTTTATCACCCATATTGTGTCGCGCTAATTGTCTATAAACATCTGCTATTCTTCAAACAATAGTCTGCTGGGAACTTTATGTTCTGAATATTTAAAGGAATGGATTTAGAAACAACGAAATTTCGATTTTAAATATTCATAACCTTTAAACTAATTGAAATTTAAAAGAAAAATAATCCCGGTGAGGTGCGTATTTGCATAAGCTAAGATGCCAACTAACTCTATACAGATCTTCAAAACTGTTGAAAACTTGAATTTTCTGCTACGCGTTACACACACATAGAAAGAGACATCTTTTTGAAAAATACTAAATAATAATAATGCACTCGACCGTTCGATATTAAATTGTGTATAAATTAGAATGTTACACTAAAATGGTGACAATGTCGAAATGTTTTTATGAACCTTTTATTAATCGAAAAAATATGTTAAATAGTTGAGCGTCCAATAAATAAAAATTTCCATTAGTTATAATTTTACCGCTGTACATTTTGTAGACACATTTTATATATTATATTTTTATTAATAAATAATCATTAATTTATTTATAATTACTATTACTTTATTTCTTTTACTATTATACTTTATTTCTTTTACTATTATTTATAATTACTATTACTTTTCTTCTTTTGTGAGGAAATTGTTTGGAAATGTGCAAAGTGCATTCGGAAATTAGAAAAAAGTAATAAAGTTTTAATAATTTATAAAAACCTAACAAAAGACCCAATTTTATCAAAAGAAAGATGCATGTCCCGAAATTTACACAACCAATTCTTGGCATAGAAACTCACGGGGTTTTAAGTATCAGGCAATCATCTGGGAACGTGTCAAGTGCATTCGAAGAAAAATCCAAAAATGTACAAAATTTAATACTTTTTCAAATATATTTAAAATTCTACTAATTTTTGCCCTAGAAACTTGCCTTGTTTCAACTGGTAGCTAAAGATCTGGGCATTTGCATAACACATCCGATAATTAAACAAATGTACAATTATTTATAAAACAAAACCCTCAAAACCAAAAATTTGGTTTTGAGACTTTTTCTCTTTTTAAATTGGGGTATGATTTGGACATATACATCAAACATTCGAAAATTAAAACAAATAATTGCTGTGTAGACTTTGAACTGCATAAAGGTCACTAGATCAGCAATGCACTCGCCCAAAAACAAAAGTTAACTCACTTGTTTGTAAAGTCGGAAATTTTCAATATTAGTCGGAAAAATTTCCTTCACACCCCCCCAGACAAGATTGCCCACTTACGTCCCTGAGTGGAGTGCTTCTATAGAACGAGCCACGAAGCGTGCCAAAACAGGGAAAAACTCCGCGGCTTGTCTTGCTTGCGAGAAGAGAGACGGTATCTAATACTGCTAATATTCTGCAACTGCAGTCGATACTGAAACCTAATGAATGCCAAATAAGCACATTCGATTCATTTTTGTCTGGACGCGACCCTTATTGACGGGGTTTTTTGTCCGTTCAGGCCACTGGGACGCAGGATGCGTGATTTTCGTCGTTAATCAAACCGGGCGTCGGAAACGTCGGATGAGGCGAGAATGCCGGATTTCCTCGGGTAGGGGATCGTAAATCAACCTCTCGGAGAGGGCATTGTGTCCGACGCCTACAAAAAGAGGCTCCAGTGCAGGATGCGGTCCTCCCCGGAATCGCTCCTTTTCTTCCTGTCCTTCTGCTAAAGGTAAGCTTCTTATGGATTCCATCTCCCCGTCCAACTCTTTGCAGTCCCATATAGGCCCTGGAATGTACTGCTTCCGTAGCATAGCATTTCGATATCGGCAGCCTTTCCATTGAAATGGATGCAAATCCTGGAACGAAATCCTTTCTGGATCACTGAAAAAGGACCCCCTTTATTAAAATTAAATTAAAAATCTCTTAAGCAACCTCCAATCAGTCCAGAAATAGTAAGAGATACGTTCGTTCCACATAAACTGGTCAACAGTCTCGGGATCTTGAAAATGAGTGGGATAAAAATTGAAAGAAAATAGGGGCGTGGGAAAAAAAAAATAACTCAAATGTTTCACTATTTTCAGTCGTTGGAGTGATAAAATGTTCGCGTTCCTTAATCGTGTAGAAAGCAATGAAAGAACGCAAAAAAAGAAAGGAAAATGCATGAACCCAGATCTAGTTAAGAAACGGAGAGGGCAAAAAACCGCCAGACAGAGAGGGGACCGAACATGTGAAAAGTCATGAAAGAAACAATCTTCGTGTAAGGTAAGGTGGACAATCTTCTTGTCAATATTTATCTCAACCATTCAATCTACCTCAATCACCTACAATCTACCTCCCCCATTCAATCTACCCATGTATACTAAAGAGAAGCCTATTACTTGGCCCCATCTATCTACGGGAATCTAAAAATATTTTATTCAATTGATTTTTGCCAGAATCTTTTTTACTGCACTTCGAACCGACCCTTCCGTATTTTCTTGTACTCTTCTGCTCACGAACCATTTCAAGTATTTGTAAAAAACAATAATCGTGTAAAGTAAGGTGGACAATCTTCTTGTCAATATTTATCTCCTCCATTCAATCTACCTCAAATAAATCCATGTATATTAAAGAGAGGAGTCTCCATGCTTATTACTTGTCCCCATCTATCTACGGGAGTCTAAAAATATTTTATTCAATTTACTTTTGCCAGAATCCTTTTCACTACGCTTCGAACCGACACTTCCGTATTTTCTTGTACTCTTCTGTTCACAAACCATTAAGTATTTGTAAAAAACAATATTCGTGCAAAGGTGGACAATCTTCTTGTCAATATTTATCTCCTCCATTCAATCTATCTCAAATAAATCCATGTATATTAAAGAGAAGAGTCTCCATGTCTATTACTTGGCCCCATCTACCTACGGGAATCTAAAAATATTTTATTCAATTGATTTTTGCCAGAATCTTTTTTACTGCACTCCGAACCGACCCTTCCGTATTTTCTTGTACTCTTCTGCTTACGAACCATTTCAAGTATTTGTAAAAAACAATTTTCGTGTAAAGTAAGGTGGACAATCTTCTTGTCAATATTTATCTCCTACATTCTCTCAATCTACTTCAAATAAATCCATGTATATTAAAGAGAAGGGTCTCCATGTCTATTACATGGCCCCATCTATCTACGAGAGTCTAAAAATATTTAATTAAATCGACCTTTGCCAGTATCTTTTTCACTGCGCTTCGAACCGACACTTCCATATTTTCTTGTACTCTTCTGCTCACGAACCATTTCAAGTATTTGTAAAAAACAATTTTCGTGTAAAGTAAGGTGGACAATCTTCTTGTCAATATTTATCTCCTCCATTCAATCTATCTCAAATAAATCCATGTATATTAAAGAGAAGAGTCTCCATGCCTATTACTTGGCCCCATCTATCTACGGGATCTAAAAATATTTTATTCAATTGATTTTTGAAAGAATCTTTTTTACTGACCTTCGAACCGACATTTCCGTATTTTCTTGTACTCTTCTGCTCAAGAACCATTTCAAGTATTTGTAAAAAACAATCTTCGTGCAAAGTAAGGTGGACAATCTTCTTGTCAATATTTATCTCCTCCATTCAATCTTTCTCAAATAAATCCATGTATATTAAAGAGAAGAGTCTCCATGCCTATTACTTGGCCCCATCTATCTACGGGAATCTAAAAATATTTTATTCAATTGATTTTTGCCAGAATCTTTTTTACTGCACTTCGAACCGACATTTCCGTATTTTCTTGTACTCTTCTGCTCACGAACCATTTCAAGTATTTGTAAAAACAATCTTCGTGTAAAGTAAGTTGGACAATCTTCTTGTCAATATTTATCTCCTCCATTCAATCTATCTCAAATAAATCCATGTATATTAAAGAGAAGAGTCTCCATGCCTATTACTTGGCCCCATCTATCTACGGGAATCTAAAAATATTTTATTCAATTGATTTTTGCCAGAATCTTTTTTACTGCCCTTCGAACCGACATTTCCGTATTTTCTTGTACTCTTCTGCTTACGAACCATTTCAAGTATTTGTAAAAAACAATCTTCGTGCAAAGTAAGGTGGACAATCTTCTTGTCAATATTTATCTCCTCCATTCTCTCAATCTACTTCAAATAAATCCATGTATATTAAAGAGAAGGGTCTCCATGCCTATTACATGGCCCCATCTATCTACGAGAGTCTAAAAATATTTCATTAAATCGACCTTTGCCAGAATCTTTTTCACTGCGCTTCGAACCGACACTTCCATATTTTCTTGTACTCCTCTGTTCAAGAATCATTTCAAGTATTTGTAAAAAACAATCTTCGTGCAAAGTAAGGTGGACAATCTTCTTGTCAATATTTATCTCCTCCATTCAATCTATCTCAAATAAATCCATGTATATTAAAGAGAAGAGTCTCCATGCCTATTACTTGGCCCCCATCTATCTACGGGAATCTAAAAATATTTTATTCAATTGATTTTTGCCAGAATCTTTTTTACTGCCCTTCGAACCGACATTTCCGTATTTTCTTGTACTCTTCTGCTTACGAACCATTTCAAGTATTTGTAAAAAACAATCTTCGTGTAAAGTAAGGTGAACAATCTTCTTGTCAATATTTATCTCCTCCATTCAATCTATCTCAAATAAATCCATGTATATTAAAGAGAAGAGTCTCCATGCCTATTACTTGGCCCCATCTATCTTCGGGAATATAAAAATATTTTATTCAATTGATTTTTGCCAGAATCTTTTTTACTGCACTCCGAACCGACCCTTCCGTATTTTCTTGTACTCTTCTGCTCACGAACCATTTCAAGTATTTGTAAAAAACAATCTTCGTGCAAAGTAAGGTGGACAATCTTCTTGTCAATATTTATCTCCTCCATTCAATCTATCTCAAATAAATCCATGTATATTAAAGAGAAGAGTCTCCATGACTATTACTTGGCCCCATCTATCTACGGGATCTAAAAATATTTTATTCAATTGATTTTTGAAAGAATCTTTTTTACTGACCTTCGAACCGACATTTCCGTATTTTCTTGTACTCTTCTGCTCAAGAACCATTTCAAGTATTTGTAAAAAACAATCTTCGTGCAAAATAAGGTGGACAATCTTCTTGTCAATATTTATCTCCTCCATTCAATCTATCTCAAATAAATCCATGTATATTAAAGAGAAGAGTCTCCATGCCTATTACTTGGCCCCATCTATCTACGGGAATCTAAAAATATTTTATTCAATTGATTTTTGCCAGAATCTTTTTTACTGCACTTCGAACCGACCCTTCCGTATTTTCTTGTACTCTTCTGCTCACGAACCTTTTCAAGTATTTGTAAAAAACAATTTTCGTGTAAAGTAAGGTGGACAATCTTCTTGTCAATATTTATCTCCCCCATTCTCTCAATCTACTTCAAATAAATCCATGTATATTAAAGAGAAGGGTCTCCATGCCTATTACATGGCCCCATCTATCTACGAGAGTCTAAAAATATTTTATTAAATCGACCTTTGCCAGAATCTTTTTCACTGCGCTTCGAACCGACACTTCCATATTTTCTTGTACTCCTCTGTTCAAGAACCATTTCAAGTATTTGTAAAAAACAATCTTCGTGTAAAGTAAGGTGGACAATCTTCTTGTCAATATTTATCTCCTCCATTCAAGCTATCTCAAATAAATCCATGTATATTAAAGAGAAGAGTCTCCATGCCTATTACTTTGCCCCATCTATCTACGGGAATCTAAAAATATTTTATTCAATTGATTTTTGCCAGAATCTTTTTTACTGCCCTTCGAACCGACATTTCCGTATTTTCTTGTACTCTTCTGCTCACGAACCATTTCAAGTATTTGTAAAAAACAATTTTCGTGTAAAGTAAGGTGGACAATCTTCTTGTCAATATTTATCTCCTCCATTCAATCTATCCCAAATAAATCCATGTATATTAAAGAGAAGAGTCTCCATGCCTATTACTTGGCCCCATCTATCTACGGGAATCTAAAAATATTTTATTCAATTGATTTTTGCCAGAATCTTTTTTACTGCCCTTCGAACCGACATTTCCGTATTTTCTTGTACTCTTCTGCTCACGAACCATTTCAAGCATTTGTAAAAAACTATCTTCGTGTAAAGTAAGGTGGACAATCTTCTTGTCAATATTTATCTCCTCCATTCAATCTATCTCAAATAAATCCATGTATATTAAAGAGAAGAGTCTCCATGCCTATTACTTGGTTCCATCTATCTACGGGAATCTAAAAATATTTTATTCAATTGATTTTTGCCAGAATCTTTTTTACTGCACTTCGAACCGACCCTTCCGTATTTTCTTGTACTCTTCTGCTCACGAACCATTTCAAGTATTTGTAAAAAACAGTCTTCGTGCAAAGTAAGGTGGACAATCTTCTTGTCAATATTTATCTCCCCCATTCAATCTATCTCAAATAAATCCATGTATATTAAAGAGAAGAGTCTCCATGCCTATTACTTGGCCCCATCTATCTACGGGAATCTAAAAATATTTTATTCAATTGATTTTTGCCAGAATCTTTTTTACTGCCCTTCGAACCGACATTTCCGTATTTTCTTGTACTCTTCTGCTTACGAACCATTTCAAGTATTTGTAAAAAACAATCTTCGTGTAAAGTAAGGTGGACAATCTTCTTGTCAATATTTATCTCCTCCATTCAATCTATCTCAAATAAATCCATGTATATTAAAGAGAAGAGTCTCCATGCCTATTACTTGGCCCCATCTATCTACGGGAATCTAAAAATATTTTATTCAATTGATTTTTGCCAGAATCTTTTTTACTGCACTTCGAACCGACCCTTCCGTATTTTCTTGTACTCTTCTGCTCACGAACCATTTCAAGTATTTGTAAAAAACAATCTTCGTGCAAAGTAAGGTGGACAATCTTCTTGTCAATATTTATCTCCTCCATTCAATCTATCTCAAATAAATCCATGTATATTAAAGAGAAGAGTCTCCATGCCTATTACTTGGTCCCATCTATCTACGGGAATCTAAAAATATTTTATTCTATTGATTTTTGCCAGAATCTTTTTTACTGCCCTTCGAACCGACATTTCCGTATTTTCTTGTACTCTTCTGCTCACGAACCATTTCAAGCATTTGTAAAAAACAATCTTCGTGTAAAGTAAGGTGGACAATCTTCTTGTCAATATTTATCTCCTCCATTCAATCTATCTCAAATAAATCCATGTATATTAAAGAGAAGAGTCTCCATGCCTATTACTTGGTTCCATCTATCTACGGGAATCTAAAAATATTTTATTCAATTGATTTTTGCCAGAATCTTTTTTACTGCACTTCGAACCGACCTTCCGTATTTTCTTGTACTCTTCTGCTCACGAACCATTTCAAGTATTTGTAAAAAATAATCTTCGTGCAAAGTAAGGTGGACAATCTTCTTGTCAATATTTATCTCCCCCATTCAATCTATCTCAAATAAATCCATGTATATTAAAGAGAAGAGTCTCCATGCCTATTACTTGGCCCCATCTATCTACGGGAATCTAAAAATATTTTATTCAATTGATTTTTGCCAGAATCTTTTTTACTGCCCTTCGAACCGACATTTCCGTATTTTCTTGTACTCGTCTGCTTACGAACCATTTCAAGTATTTGTAAAAAACAATCTTCGTGTAAAGTAAGGTGGACAATCTTCTTGTCAATATTTATCTCCTCCATTCAATCTATCTCAAATAAATCCATGTATATTAAAGAGAAGAGTCTCCATGCCTATTACTTGGCCCCATCTATCTACGGGAATCTAAAAATATTTTATTCAATTGATTTTTGCTAGAATCTTTTTTACTGCACTTCGAACCGACCCTTCCGTATTTTCTTGTACTCTTCTGCTCACGAACCATTTCAAGTATTTGTAAAAAACAATCTTCGTGCAAAGTAAGGTGGACAATCTTCTTGTCAATATTTATCTCCTCCATTCAATCTATCTCAAATAAATCCATGTATATTAAAGAGAAGAGTCTCCATGCCTATTACTTGGCCCCATCTATCTACGGGAATCTAAAAATATTTTATTCTATTGATTTTTGCCAGAATCTTTTTTACTGCCCTTCGAACCGACATTTCCGTATTTTCTTGTACTCTTCTGCTTACGAACCATTTCAAGTATTTGTAAAAAACAATTTTCGTGTAAAGTAAGGTGCACAATCTTCTTGTCAATATTTATCTCCTCCATTCTCTCAATCTACTTCAAATAAATCCATGTATATTAAAGAGAAGGGTCTCCATGTCTATTACATGGCCCCATCTATCTACGAGAGTCTAAAAATATTTTATTAAATCGACCGTTGCCAGCATCTTTTTCACTGCGCTTCGAACCGACACTTCCATATTTTCTTGTACTCTTCTGCTCACGAACCATTTCAAGTATTTGTAAAAAACAATTTTCGTGTAAAGTAAGGTGGACAATCTTCTTGTCAATATTTATCTCCTCCATTCAATCTATCTCAAATAAATCCATGTATATTAAAGAGAAGAGTCTCCATGCCTATTACTTGGCCCCATCTATCTACGGGAATCTAAAAATATTTTATTCAATTTATTTTTGCCAGAATCTTTTTTACTGCCCTTCGAACCGACCCTTCCGTATTTTCTTGTACTCTTCTGCTCATGAACCATTTCAAGTATTTGTAAAAAACAATTTTCGTGTAAAGTAAGGTGGACAATCTTCTTGTCAATATTTATCTCCTCCATTCAATCTATCTCAAATAAATCCATGTATATTAAAGAGAAGAGTCTCCATGCCTATTACTTGGCCCCATCTATCTACGGGAATCTAAAAATATTTTATTCAATTGATTTTTGCCAGAATCTTTTTTACTGCACTTCGAACCGACCCTTCCGTATTTTCTTGTACTCCTCTGCTCACGAACCATTTCAAGTATTTGTAAAAAACAATCTTCGTGTAAAGTAAGGTGGACAATCTTCTTGTCAATATTTATCTCCTCCATTCAATCTATCTCAAATAAATCCATGTATATTAAAGAAAAGAGTCTCCATGCCTATTACTTGGCCCCATCTATCTACGGGAATCTAAAAATATTTTATTCTATTGATTTTTGCCAGAATCTTTTTTACTGCCCTTCGAACCGACATTTCCGTATTTTCTTGTACTCTTCTGCTCACGAACCATTTCAAGCATTTGTAAAAAACAATCTTCGTGTAAAGTAAGGTGGACAATCTTCTTGTCAATATTTATCTCCTCCATTCAATCTATCTCAAATAAATCCATGTATATTAAAGAGAAGAGTCTCCATGCCTATTACTTGGTTCCATCTATCTACGGGAATCTAAAAATATTTTATTCAATTGATTTTTGCCAGAATCTTTTTTACTGCACTTCGAACCGACCCTTCCGTATTTTCTTGTACTCTTCTGCTCACGAACCATTTCAAGTATTTGTAAAAAACAATCTTCGTGCAAAGTAAGGTGGACAATCTTCTTGTCAATATTTATCTCCCCCATTCAATCTATCTCAAATAAATCCATGTATATTAAAGAGAAGAGTCTCCATGCCTATTACTTGGCCCCATCTATCTACGGGAATCTAAAAATATTTTATTCAATTGATTTTTGCCAGAATCTTTTTTACTGCCCTTCGAACCGACATTTCCGTATTTTCTTGTACTCGTCTGCTTACGAACCATTTCAAGTATTTGTAAAAAACAATCTTCGTGTAAAGTAAGGTGGACAATCTTCTTGTCAATATTTATCTCCTCCATTCAATCTATCTCAAATAAATCCATGTATATTAAAGAGAAGAGTCTCCATGCCTATTACTTGGCCCCATCTATCTACGGGAATCTAAAAATATTTTATTCAATTGATTTTTGCCAGAATCTTTTTTACTGCACTTCGAACCGACCCTTCCGTATTTTCTTGTACTCTTCTGCTCACGAACCATTTCAAGTATTTGTAAAAAACAATCTTCGTGCAAAGTAAGGTGGACAATCTTCTTGTCAATATTTATCTCCTCCATTCAATCTATCTCAAATAAATCCATGTATATTAAAGAGAAGAGTCTCCATGCCTATTACTTGGCCCCATCTATCTACGGGAATCTAAAAATATTTTATTCAATTGATTTTTGAAAGAATCTTTTTTACTGACCTTCGAACCGTCATTTCCGTATTTTCTTGTACTCTTCTGCTCAAGAACCATTTCAAGTATTTGTAAAAACAATCTTCGTGCAAAGTAAGGTGGACAATCTTCTTGTCAATATTTATCTCCTCCATTCAATCTATCTCAAATAAATCCATGTATATTAAAGAGAAGAGTCTCCATGCCTATTACTTGGCCCCATCTATCTACGGGAATCTAAAATTATTTTATTCAATTGATTTTTGCCAGAATCTTTTTTACTGCCCTTCGAACCGACATTTCCGTATTTTCTTGTACTCTTCTGCTTACGAACCATTTCAAGTATTTGTAAAAAACAATTTTCGTCTAAAGTAAGGTGGACAATCTTCTTGTCAATATTTATCTCCTCCATTCTCTCAATCTACTTCAAATAAATCCATGTATATTAAAGAGAAGGGTCTCCAAGCCTATTACATGGCCCCATCTATCTACGAGAGTCTAAAAATATTTTATTAAATCGACCTTTGCCAGAATCTTTTTCACTGCGCTTCGAACCGACACTTCCATATTTTCTTGTACTCATCTGCTCACGAACCATTTCAAGTATTTGTAAAAAACAATCTTCGTGTAAAGTAAGGTGGACAATCTTCTTGTCAATATTTATCTCCTCCATTCAATCTATCTCAAATAAATCCATGTATATTAAAGAGAAGAGTCTCCATGCCTATTACTTGGCCCCATCTATCTACGGGAATCTAAAAATATTTTATTCAATTGATTTTTGCCAGAATCTTTTTTACTGCACTTCGAACCGACCCTTCCGTATTTTCTTGTACTCCTCTGCTCACGAACCATTTCAAGTATTTGTAAAAAACAATCTTCGTGTAAAGTAAGGTGGACAATCTTCTTGTCAATATTTATCTCCTCCATTCAATCTATCTCAAATAAATCCATGTATATTAAAGAGAAGAGTCTCCATGCCTATTACTTGGCCCCATCTATCTACGGGAATCTAAAAATATTTTATTCTATTGATTTTTGCCAGAATCTTTTTTACTGCCCTTCGAACCGACATTTCCGTATTTTCTTGTACTCTTCTGCTCACGAACCATTTCAAGCATTTGTAAAAAACAATCTTCGTGTAAAGTAAGGTGGACAATCTTCTTGTCAATATTTATCTCCTCCATTCAATCTATCTCAAATAAATCCATGTATATTAAAGAGAAGAGTCTCCATGCCTATTACTTGGTTCCATCTATCTACGGGAATCTAAAAATATTTTATTCAATTGATTTTTGCCAGAATCTTTTTTACTGCACTTCGAACCGACCCTTCCGTATTTTCTTGTACTCTTCTGCTCACGAACCATTTCAAGTATTTGTAAAAAACAATCTTCGTGCAAAGTAAGGTGGACAATCTTCTTGTCAATATTTATCTCCCCCATTCAATCTATCTCAAATAAATCCATGTATATTAAAGAGAAGAGTCTCCATGCCTATTACTTGGCCCCATCTATCTACGGGAATCTAAAAATATTTTATTCAATTGATTTTTGCCAGAATCTTTTTTACTGCCCTTCGAACCGACATTTCCGTATTTTCTTGTACTCGTCTGCTTACGAACCATTTCAAGTATTTGTAAAAAACAATCTTCGTGTAAAGTAAGGTGGACAATCTTCTTGTCAATATTTATCTCCTCCATTCAATCTATCTCAAATAAATCCATGTATATTAAAGAGAAGAGTCTCCATGCCTATTACTTGGCCCCATCTATCTACGGGAATCTAAAAATATTTTATTCAATTGATTTTTGCCAGAATCTTTTTTACTGCACTTCGAACCGACCCTTCCGTATTTTCTTGTACTCTTCTGCTCACGAACCATTTCAAGTATTTGTAAAAAACAATCTTCGTGCAAAGTAAGGTGGACAATCTTCTTGTCAATATTTATCTCCTCCATTCAATCTATCTCAAATAAATCCATGTATATTAAAGAGAAGAGTCTCCATGCCTATTACTTGGCCCCATCTATCTACGGGAATCTAAAAATATTTTATTCAATTGATTTTTGAAAGAATCTTTTTTACTGACCTTCTAACCGTCATTTCCGTATTTTCTTGTACTCTTCTGCTCAAGAACCATTTCAAGTATTTGTAAAAACAATCTTCGTGCAAAGTAAGGTGGACAATCTTCTTGTCAATATTTATCTCCTCCATTCAATCTATCTCAAATAAATCCATGTATATTAAAGAGAAGAGTCTCCATGCCTATTACTTGGCCCCATCTATCTACGGGAATCTAAAAATATTTTATTCAATTGATTTTTGCCAGAATCTTTTTTACTGCCCTTCGAACCGACATTTCCGTATTTTCTTGTACTCTTCTGCTTACGAACCATTTCAAGTATTTGTAAAAAACAATTTTCGTCTAAAGTAAGGTGGACAATCTTCTTGTCAATATTTATCTCCTCCATTCTCTCAATCTACTTCAAATAAATCCATGTATATTAAAGAGAAGGGTCTCCAAGCCTATTACATGGCCCCATCTATCTACGAGAGTCTAAAAATATTTTATTAAATCGACCTTTGCCAGAATCTTTTTCACTGCGCTTCGAACCGACACTTCCATATTTTTTTGTACTCATCTGCTCACGAACCATTTCAAGTATTTGTAAAAAACAATCTTCGTGTAAAGTAAGGTGGACAATCTTCTTGTCAATATTTATCTCCTCCATTCAATCTATCTCAAATAAATCCATGTATATTAAAGAGAAGAGTCTCCATGCCTATTACTTGACCCCATCTATCTACGGGAATCTAAAAATATTTTATTCAATTGATTTTTGCCAGAATCTTTTTTACTGCCCTTCGAACCGACATTTCCGCATTTTCTTGTACTCTTCTGCTCACGAACCATTTCAAGTATTTGTAAAAAACAATCTTCGTGTAAAGTAAGGTGGACAATCTTCTTGTCAATATTTATCTCCTCCATTCAATCTATCTCAAATAAATCCATGTATATTAAAGAGAAGAGTCTCCATGCCTATTACTTGGCCCCATCTATCTACGGGAATCTAAAAATATTTTATTCAATTGATTTTTGCCAGAATCTTTTTTACTGCCCTTCGAACCGACATTTCCGTATTTTCTTGCTCTCATCGAACGGATGGACGTTGGCGTGAAAGGTGATCAACCATCCGGCAGCGTTATGGTCTGGGTCCACTCATACCACTCTCTCCACTCATACCACTCTCTCCCGAATTCCTTGCAGACCACGTTCGCCCATGCATGTCTTCCTTTGCGCGGATGAGATCTTCCAGTTCGACAATCACACAGCGAGAACTGTCCAAAGTACTTTCTTGGCCCCTCATTTCCCAGACTTTTAAACATCTCGATCGGATTGTTCGTCTATGGATTCTGCACCTCGCACCCTTCAGCAGCTGTCAGAGGCACTGCTTGTTTCGGGCGTTACCGAATTACAAAGATGGACAAAAGACACCCATTTTGAGTGGAGTCCGTTCTATTTTCCTTAAAAAAGGGGTAGACAAACAAACACCTCGAAAAACAAACATTTTATTAAAAGAATAATCCAATAAAATGTCTTTTGTTTGTGATGCAAGTGGAATGCTACTAACAAATGGTTTTCCCGCCACAGGTGATGTCGTCTTCCGCACTCTGTCTCCTGTCGGTGTTTCTCCTGTCTTCGTCAACCGCTCTCCTGTGGCCGGCGCTCGTAAGTAAAATCAAGGTAACCCCGACCCCACCCCACACACTACCAAAAGAGCTCGTTTAAAGAGGGAATATTAGAAACCAGAAAAATAAATGTTATTCAATTAAATAACACTGCATACAATAGAGTGCACAACCGGTTTCCAATTTACCGTTAGGATGGGTACGATCCCGTACGACCAAGCAAAAAGAAAATCAAAGATTCAGAAGGAACGACCAGAAAAAAACCAGGAATTCCAGGAAAGATGCCGAACACACGAAACCCTAGAGGTTCGCTCGCTTTTATAAACATTATAATGCATGAACGGATGGTTTCACGATTTTTTCTTGTTTTGGAGCTGTGTGTAATATTTAATGGAAATACTGTGAAATGATCGGGTGATCTGTCCATTTCTTTTATATCGCAATATAAAAACCGGAGACGTTTTAAATTCGAAAATGACACATAAATACGCGAAAAGCGCACATATATATATTTTTTTTAATATACGAAAATTCGTTTATTTTTCTATCTTTTCGATGGTGTCATATTTTCGGTTGCTAAGAAAGTGATTTGTATGAATATTTCTCAAAATTGGGCTAAACCGTAAAATGACTAAAGAACCAATTGAATGGCCACACGACGCTTCGATTTTGAGCTTCAGACTCGACAGAATTCGTTTATTGGGTCCCGGATCCTAAATAAGTGCCCGCTACTTAAATATGACTACTCACTTTTTAAATCGCCCGATCGGTTTCAATTGAAATGAGAATGAAATGCGAAATCCTTAGTTGAAGGGCAAGAAGCATCGCCCCCCAAAATTTCCATATAAACGGAATCGTCACAAAAGCAAAAATATTTGTATATGGTCAAACTGCGAACAAAACTGGCATAGTCTCAAGAGTCGAATAGCACGAGGAAATAATACTAAATGGACGCAGCAGAAATAAAATATTATTACATACACTTCGATGTTTGAATCGGCGGGTAATAATTTAAGCCTCAAAGAATCCAGAATGAGACGTCGGGCGACATGGAGAGAGAGTCAAAATGACGAAAATATTCGAAAAGCATTTTATTTACTACACCAATTATAATATGTTATTAGGATGATTTAAGAGGGAAGTTTGCTCCAAAGTCGGGATTGCAGGTTGGGAAGAAGGCGGTTTTATTTTGGATATCACGAGAAGAGTCTACTGCCAACCAATACAGTAGAACATAAAAGATGGCTCAAACATTAAAGCAAGAACTCAAACTGCTGCTCATACCTCAGGGTGAGTCGCCACCAAGGCAAGCATTTTTCATCATCGTTTACCGGGTCGGGCATGAAATGTGAAATCCATGAACACAAGAATGACTTGGAAGTTATCAAACGACATTTAATAAACAATAATTACAGTAATGGGCTCGCTAACCCGAATGCGATGGAGGGATTGGCGAAATCTCGGGAATAGGCATGCCGTGCACTCTCTTCAGATTCAAGGGGAGTTTTTCTTCTTCCCCAGATGACATTTGCTTCCCCAGCCAGAAAATAACAACCAGAATGGCGCTTTTAAGTTTGCGGAGCGAGTGAACGCCCTGTCACGTTCCAAGCATTTTTCGTCAGAGTTTACCGAGAAAAATGCTTGGTTTGGTGTGGAAAGTGTGGTCCACGTATGTGACTATTTTGAGGGGAAGCAAAATATTACTATTAAACGGAGCTTACTTCTTGTCTTCCTTACAATCCGAAGATTTCCGTGAATTCACTAAGCTGATAATTGTTACGACGACGGGCGAGGTTAAAAGAATAACTCTAACACAAAATGTCTCTTTCCTGCGATGGGTGTTCATTTAATACATCCATTTTGTTAATGGGACGTCATTTGTTTTCATTTGGACGATCATCCGGTGTGATACTCGCTCAATGAGACGCACACTTTTCCTATATAAATATAGATTACAAAGTATCTTTGGCCGCGAATGGAGAGAAGGATTGCATATGAAAAGGGAACTCACCTTTAATGAGTTAATACTCACCTTTTTAATTTTATGCCATTTTTCTATCCACTCTCTCGAGAATACTATCGTTCGAAAATGTATAGTATTCGTTTTGGAATGAAAACTGATTCACATATAATTCTGATATTTTAATGCTTTCATCGGAACATTGTATTACGTTCACCCATTCTGCAAGTAGTATTTCATTCGTTCGTCACCTATCACAGAATGAAATGCGCTTTAATCGCAAACGTTCCCCACAACGTCCCGGACTGCTTCTCTATGAAACTCCACCACAGATTGAGCCCCTATTTCTAGAGCCTCCTTTCTTTTTCAGGGTCCAAACTTCTGGAAAAACAACCAACCGTCCTTCACCAAAATATGCCTCTACTCGAACGACCCCAGCCAGTTTCAGGTAAGTCCGAACTTTGGGTACAACGACATTCGGAATACTCTTCAGGACGCTCGTGATGCCATCCTCTTCGATGGTTATCATAGGCGCCGAGTTTTCAAAATCTCAGGGGGGGCACAATCCAATAAAGTTATATAAAATATTCACAAAGTCGATAAAGATATAACAACTTACTACAATTGGTTCGAGGTCATTTTAAGCTCCTTCTTCAAGTCAAAAGAACAGTATGCACCCTTAACAACCGCCAAGAACGAACTGCCCAACGAACGGCAGTAGTGGTTGTTAAGGCCGCATACTGTTATTTTGGCCTGAAAAAGGGGAATTATAATGCCATCGAAGAAACTGTAATCACCTAACTGACATATATATGCTTTCCTCAAGGAAGTTTTGTAAGTTATTGTCTTACAAGCAGCAGTTTTGGAGTGAGATAACCGAGTGGTTATGTCACGGGGATTGTACTTGGAGGACCCGAGTTCGATTTCCGGCTTTGCCTAAACTGTTTCCGTGTACGAGCACGTTAAATGTGTGAGTATGAAAGTCCTTCCGAGAGGTTGGAAGCAAAGGAAAGAGAGTCGGTCCCTATGGATGTCGCTCCCACTGGGTTCCAGTCTAAATTAGATGGCATTGTCTCGGCTGCCTAAACAGATATCTTACACCTTCGGGTAGCCGTCCGTCCAAATAGTTGCTCAAGTCCTCGGACGAGTCGGACGGTCTGGGTCTTCAACAGCTTCGGGTAGGTCGCACGGGCTGGGTCGAAAGAAAGATGTCAGCAGTTTTATTTATCGTACGATAAATATTTTTAATCTTTTTAGGCCTATTTATATTTGTAAGCTAGGAGTTGATTAGGAAAATCCATATAGTTACTATGCATCAATTATAATAATATATAATAATTACAATGGATTTTAATATAAGAATTAACTAGTAGCAAAGCTGTTAATTAATCAAAAAAAAATCTGAAAGTTAATACACGTTAATGCTTAATATCAACTCTTAACTATCTATCAGTTGATTTTGACACAATAAATTAAAACAATGAACCCAGCAATAATACAAAAGTAACGAAATATTATTGTCTATATTTAAATATTTAAATATTTTTAAATTAAATATATAAATAAATGGATCATCACTATAACCACACATTTAGCTAAATTAAGAAATCTTTAAAACAAAGCAATTTATAAAAAAAATCTCATAAATGATTTTTTTATGCAAAATTTGGATGACATGTCGGTTGACATTTCTTATCATAACTGAAACTTTAATATTTTTATCAGGGGGTGGGCTGAGCATACCTTGTGTGGCTTAGTTTCCTCTGGTCCTTGCCTGACTACGGTACTGTGCCAAATGTCCGGTGCTCACCAGGAATAAAGATACCCGCGGGGTTTGCAGCTTCAAACGGAATGGACGCCACCTGTAAAGACAGCACTGGCACTGGTATATAAAATCCAGGAGTCATTACAGATAAGATATCTTTAGGTAGACAATATAAGTCATCTCTACTTCGTGGTAAACATTTATAGTTATTACTGGAGGGAAGCAGCTATTTTTTGGAAATGCCAATAACGCGGCTGTAAATATTCCATTTCTCTTTGAATGAGGTGGTCAGTCGAAAAAGTTCTGGTAACCAAGTGTTTTTATCATGAGCGCAAACATGTTTCCTGGGAGTCAGGAAGATGTGAGCAAGATTGAGCTGAAATGTGACATTTGCGTTGATAGGATTTTCTTTCAATTATTTTTATGTTTAAAAAATTTCATTTTTTGGTATTTAGTAAAATATGAAGTTAGAAAGAAATCTTGAAATTTCCCCTCTGCCGCCCCGTAGTTATGATGGTTATCCCTTCGGTTGGGAAGAAAAGTTCCCTTTGTATGAGGCGCGATTCCTTCGAAGGGATGACTCGCTCGACTTCGTACAGAAGCTTCGGCTTCAGAACTGAAAGGAGTCCCATCTTTCAAATTTAAAATTATGGTCACGGATTTTCATTTCAAAAGGATATTAAGGAAGGCAGTCCACGGAACGGAAAAATGGAGTGCATTTCCATAAAAATAAGTCAATGCTTTCTGTATTTAACAAAAACTCTTTCAACATGTATGTCCAATGTATTATGTATCGTCCAATTTTACACAACTTCTGTCGTTGCTGAAACCCATTTGTTATTCTTTTTCAGCCAATGTGCATCATGTGCCCCAACACGCTGTACCCCATCGTGGTAAGTGGCCCTTCCAACCTTTCCAGATTCGATGCCCCAAAACCTTCGACTCGGCTTCAGTGTCTGAGGAAAGGGCTGTTTCCACGCAGCAAGTTATGCAGGAACTTATTGATTTAGAACAAAATCAATTTCAATGCCTGCGCCAAATTGGAATCAGTCAAAAGGGAGATCATTTTGGAAACGACTATCACATTCTTCCAGCGTCATTTTCAATGCATCATCGCAATGATTAGATAATCTCCAACTCCAGGAGCAGAATACTGTTTTCCTTTGAGTCTTATGACTTTGTCATTGCATCCTGTTGTGACATATTTCGATTTTTTTTTAAGAGAACTTACTTTTTTCTGATTTCAAATATCCAAGCGAAAATCTCTTAAAATAATTATTTATTTAAATATCAAGAAAAGAAAAAGGGCAAACACAAAACGCTGTGACGTCACGCGGCCTGTGATGCAATATTCTACTATGTGCTGTTTCTACTGAGATATTTGCAAGTAGTTGGCGTTTAATTTTGTTTACAATGTGTTTATAATTATTTTACTCATTTGTTCTTAGTCTGCTTGAGTTTAAATGATGTGTTCCTTATTTTATTTTATTGTAAACATGGATTCTGGTTTTGTTAAAGGGCAATCAGGCAATTTGCCTAAGATCGATTTTACTGTGATTGTGATGGCGCTCGCTCTCTTTCCGAAGTAATAAATATTTTGCGACAGTTTCAACTCGATATGTACGCTTGATACCCTTTTCTTGAAGATTTATAATAATAATAATACAGAGCATTACGAAACATGCAAACACTTTGGACGCCAATTTCTCCGAACGTGATAGATAAAAATGTACATATTTTTTTGTTTGTTTCGTTGGTCCAGATTATGAATATATGAAATAATTTTAATACTTTGGAACTTTTTTAGAAAACACTTAAAGCGTCTATCCGAGCAAGTGGTTTTTAATTTTTCCTACTTTTACTCAAACTTCAAAAGATAGATATAAATAGTAAGCGACAAAAATATGCATTAGTAAATTGAGTTTCTGAATCTACTTTTGAGAAAAAAAAAAAGCTAATATATTGAACCTTACCGATTTAGTTTTCGAGTAATCGTCTTGACAAGTTGAAGAAGATTGCAAATTTTTCATTTTATAAATTTGTAGTGCTTATATCTCAAAAACTAAAAGTGCTAGCTAGCTATGAACAATAAGCAAGAATTTGTAGCCCTTTTAAAGTCTTGCAAGTGTATATAATTGGGTTTGGGATCTAATTTCGATAGCTTAGTTTTTAACCTGGATTTTTTAATAGCTGGAAAAGTTGCAATATTTAAAATATCACGATTGCTGCAGCTCAGTGTCTTTACTTCCTTGGTGAAATATGGATACACGAGGACGAGATATTTTATTTTGTTTAAAAAAATTATAAAATTAAATAAACTTGGGGATTCTAAAGATGTTTAATGATTGATAAGGTTTGAGCATAATACATGGAAATATACATAATCAAGTAAGTAATTATGAGCTGCTAGACAAGTTTATAAATTAATTTGAATGTAAAATCTCGTCAGATATATTGTTAAGTTTGATATATACACAGCGAAGCAAGTTAAGAGAAATTCATATTTTGAGAAAATTGCATATCTGGAGTCAGAGTATCCAGATGAAATCGGAATGAAAACTGAAAGTGCTAGCTAGCCATAAACAGTTAGCAAGTCATTTGTAGCACTTTGAAAGTCTGTAAACGAATCAAATGAGTGAAAAAAGAACAAATTGAATCTTTATTTTACAAAATATTATTTACGCAAAACCATTTTGGTTCCATCAGATCCTCCATTTTTTGTAATGTACTCAGTAATTTGAGTGCAAATAGCCTTTTATAGTTAAGTTTGTTAGACAGTAAATTTAAACCGAAAGTTTAGGTTGAGCAGTGTATGGAATTAAAAATAACATTTATGTATTTATGTTTGTATATTTTTATACATATATTTTTATTATATTTATATGATTTGTGAGGATTCTAAATATAATATCTAATAATTTATTTTTAAATTAAAAGCAATTTTAAATTGTCTCTTATAATATTATATTTTAAAACCTATAATAAAACGTAAATCATTTATGATTCTGAATAGGTGAAGGAATTTTAAATTATTTTCCATTTAATTCCTATTCCTTTTGTGAAGTGTTTCAAATTTGTGATTTATTTTTTTTTAAATAAAATCTATTTTATAACTTTTCAAAAGCACATGCACGTAATGAAAATACTAAATTGCAACTGCTCACTGCAGTATATACAGATATAAAACATTTTTATGCACGGAATTTTTTATATTCACTAAACTAACAGCGAACATCACACACTAAACCGGGTACAAAGTCAATAATCCACTTTGAATCTGGCTTTAAATTCATCCGTAATAGCAAAATTAAATATAAAGTGCCGAACCGGTAGTGGACACCAGTAGTGGATTTTCAAAGTTTATTAAATCATAAAGAAATCGCTTCTCATAAAATGGCTTTGAAAATTGGATTATACAGTCACTGATTTATCATCAAAACAAACGTAATGAACCCTCTTTAATGACAGTGGTGAAATTTGCTAACAACCTGGCTTCCTGCGCTTCACTTACTTTTTCACGAAAAACATTTTTTGGCACAGATATACATATTTTATCTGATGATGTAAAACTAGTAGTCAGGCACATTGGAGCGATACATTACTTATAACTCTTCAGAAGTTTGGGACGGAGGAAACGATTATAATTATCGGAACTTTCCGAATGTAACCAAACTTATGCACCCATTCTCAAAGAGGGGAGCCGACGTCCCATTCCGTCCGCGCCCAAATGGACCATTCTCCCGCCACAGCTAATAAAACATGAAATACAGCTCGGTGAATAAAAATGTTTGTACTTTTGTCTCTTTTGAAACATTTCGAATCAAAAAGAAAATAAATAAAAAAAAGAGTCCGGAATTGTTCATTATGCTACACGCGCGTCTGCCATTTTAGATGCGATTCTCCGGAAGGAAAAGTCCATTCCTATAAGGAATAGTCCTCGGGACTTTTATCATTTGATGACTCAGGACTTTAGAAATGCCTTGGTTAGGTCTGGGCTTGAGTCATGCGTCTGTGACCTTTTCATGTAAACAAAATCCAAACGATTCCAAACACATTCTTGCGAGATTTATACTGGAAGAAAACGCATATTTACTGTTATACCTTATCTGCTGCTTTTCTTCGTGATATGTTCAATGTTAAAAGCTTACAGAAGAGATTTCATTTCGTTTTCTTCCTTCAGGAACCTGCTCAATAACAGATTGTCCCCCAGTACTCTGTTAGGAGCACGAGTTGATTTGCTGAAAGAAATTTTAGTACTAATATTGGTTTCTATTGTGCCATAGATAATTTCTGTAAGTTTTTGATTCTTTTGAAGACCATGCGTTGGAAATATTTCATATTTCAATCTATTTTATATTTGAATCGGTCGACTTTCGTATCTTCTTACTGGTAGAAGACAAATAGTGTGTCACCAAGCGAAGCTAATAACTTTCAGACGAAATAACTAATGCCGTCAAAAATAATGCGTTTCATTCTATTTGATTTCGAGCTATTGTTTGACTTGGAGTGACTGTTCATGTTCTATTATTGAGAGTTGAATTGTAAGTTCATTTCTATTCATTTTTCAGCTCACCACCTGCGTGATGGGGGTAAGTTTCGAACTTTTCTATTTTACATTATCTCTATTCCATCTTACATTTCTGATTTTTCCCATGTATTGTATAGAGGAAAGAACCAAACAAACAGGAAGCGTCAGAGTATCATAATGAATGAACACAAGACCAAACAGGGTGACAGTAGTTTAGGACTCCATTAGTTAGATGGACTGGACAGACAATTTTATTTACCTTAACATCTCTTATCAGTCTAATCTCTATCAGGACTGGAATCTCTATCAGGATAGAGATAGAGGATGACTGATATGGATTGAACACTCCACTGGAGCCCATTCAATCCTTTTCTTTTTCCGGAGTCTTCCATTTCCGATCCGAAAATGCCATTCTTCTATTTCTCAAGAGTGTCTGATCACCCTTACTAAGGATATGTTCGAAAATTCGCATGAAGGTCAGCAGCAGGAGCCGTTCAATTGCAACCCAGAAGTTGTGGTCAGGGTGATCTTCCTGAGCACTCTAATAACATGAGATAATTAAATAGTATCATTTCTTTTGCATCTCAAGATCCATTTCTAACCCAATTCTTGATAATCGACTTGAAACTTTGCATACTCAAGTATTCCCGACGACAATACACTATTCTATTCAATTCGAGTTGGAGTGAGTTCATGACTTAAGATTAAAAAGTATCTGAAACTGCAGCCAAAGTAAAAGGGGGCTCCATTTTAAGCAAGGGGTACAAAACTGAAACAAAGGGGTGCAATTAGGCCAATCCATTTAACATACAAACCAGAAAGTTTTGTTTCTCAATGTTTCGAACAAGATAAGAGACAAAGGGTGTACTGCGCATGCGTCAGATAAGGTCCAAGCTGGTGGACCCACCACGTTCATCCAAGGAAAACGGAAACTATACACAATCCAGTCCATTTGGAAATCACACGTGACAACATTACGGAAGTTTTCCACTTTTAAAAGGATCCTATTCGGGAAAGTGGGATTTTGGAAATAAATCTTATGGAAGGTGCATTTTCGTAAACTGTTATTTTTTAGAATGATGTGAGTGGTCTTTTACGTATTTTTTCATACTGCAAAAAATGAATCTAAATATTTTCTAATTAAATACATGACACCGAGTAGCCTATATATGTATATTGAACAAAAGTGACATTTCCTAAATGCATTCCTCTGGGCAAATCAAAATAAACAAAGTTTGCATAGAGAACATTATAATGGAATACCAAATGTAGAAGAATTTCTACTATGATAAAAAGAAAATTTTGGAATTCCAGGTTTAAGACATCCTGACCACATGTCTATTTCTAAAAACTGCACCAAAATATTTTCGAATGAAATGCATGACACCGAGTAGCAATGACACAATTGCTAAGGAAGGATTACAAATTGCAATGCAGCACACCATTAAGCGGGACCCAGCAGGATAAAATAGTGTTGCCACGCTGTTCGAACATTAGAATAAAGATCATTTATTGTTCTGGAAAATGCAGAAGATTTTGAAAGATATGAAAGGAAAATGTGTTCATTTGATGCTCTATACGAAGAAATAGAAAAATGCATACGAACGCAGCAGGCACCTTTGAGAAAAGTGTCAGTACGGGATATGTCCACAGTGGAGTGCGATGTAACATTCCCCACCTCGTGTCATTATCCAGCGGCTGTTGAGGTAAGTTAACTCCTCTGTCAGTGCACGGATGAGGGTGTTCTTGTTTGTTGGAGGATATTTTCGACCAGCAAGACGCCTCCCCAAAGCATCCGAAACATTTTCAATGGGGTCTAGATCTGGAAAACGTGCTGGCCATACGAAGCATTGAATACCCTCGCTGGCTAGACAATCCTGAAGAGTGAGTGTTCGATGACATGGTGCGTTGTCGTCCATGAAAACAAATTTATCTTCGACAGCACCACGGAAAAGGCGAACATGAGGCAGTAGAACTTCATCAATGTATCGTTGGTCGGTCATAGTCCCAGTTCTAACCACATGTAGGGGCTTGCAGCCATTGATCATGATGTCGGCCCATACCATGATACTGCATGTCCAATATCGGTCCCTTTCCTGGACGATAAGCAGTACCACTCTCACTCCAGATCAGTCTGCAATCCGATGGCAGACTGAACCTACTCTCATCTGAGAATAGTTCTCAAGCCCAGTCTTGTTGGGCGATGCTCGCGACACCATTGCAAACGGTCTAGACAATGGGACACACACACAACAGGTTTGTGGGCGTATAGTTCTCCTTCTTCCAAACGCCTGGCTACAGTTCTTCGGGAGATCCGCTGTCCTGACTGCAAGAAACTGATTTGCCACCTGCTGAGCTGTGGTGCGCCGGTCTTTTTTTGTCGATAGGACAATGTACCTGTCTCCTGCAGGCGTCGTACTTCTAACACGACGCTTGCTACACATTCCAGTTGTTTTAAATGCTCGCCACAGCCGTGAAACAGTCGAACTCACTCGCAACATCTGTTGCGAGTGAGCCCTTTTTCGATCTTTCGAATAATACGGCCACGCGTAAAATCATCTAAGTTATATCGGGAAAACATAACGAAATTTTCAAGTTCGTCAATTAAATCTTTCCCGTAAAACTTTCACTTGGAACAACTATGCACACGCGTCAAATCTTTTAAATCTCTTATCAGCGCTGTTATGGGACGAACAGGCATGGAAATGGAAAATTTGCATACGCACACCTTTTACTGTATCCCGTACTTATTCTAATCTTCCACATTTCGTTTCTATGGGTGATAGTGTCATCCGTCTTTAGTAATTGTCCAGCAGTCCATTGAACAAAACTGACATTTCCTAAATGCATACCTCTCCTCAGAATAGGAAAAGTAAAATATTACATTTCAAATAAACAAACGAAGTTTGCATTGCAAAAGCTCTTAACATCATAATGGAATACCAAATATAGAATTTCTACTATTATAAAAAGAAAATTTTAGAATTCCAGGTTTAAGACATCCTGACTACATATCTTTCATGTGACTTTCGTGGCATTACTTAACATGGAGAATAATAATGTACGTTTAAAATCCGTTATACATGTAAAATAGCTCGTATTACGCAACCATTTATTTATTAGTTAATGTTCATTTTAAAAGAATTAAAAGCTTCTAAAAATATACATTTCGATACCGATGCAACGTGAAAATAGGAAAAATACACAGTTCGAACCGTTCAAGTGTCTGCCAATATCACAAGCCAGGTAGAAAAAGCAATTGCTCTGGACTTTCAACCCTCAGCGCGACTGCCTACATTTGCGAAAGTTTTCTTCGAGGTCGGAGCATCCTTTCTGGGTCTTTATCGAGGCCTTAGCAGCATAAGAGCTTAGCTCACAATCTCGGCTTACGATCGATAGCAATGTTAGAGGCTCGGACATTTACTATAAATATCACAGTCATGAAAATCCCACGATGAGTTTCGAAAAAGTTCCACAGCTGTACTGGTGACATTCAGCAAGATGTTAAAAAAAATGCAACGAAAGGGACTTTATATTCCAACTCATCACTTTTCACGACATTACAGATATTTTCTTCTCTGTTACAATTTTTTCCGATAACATAGAAAATTACAGTACATAAAGTACTATTCTACTCAATATCATTCCAAGATCATGACTCTTGTATGAACCATTACTAAAATGGCTTGACTCTAAATGAAACTTCCAATAACTTAATGACTCGAGATCGACGGAGGAATCACGCCATTTAACAAATAAACAGCTTTATTGACAGCTAGTAGCTTCGCTGGGAACTCAAAATACATATATATTACAAATATATATACAAATTATTTACAACTCTAGCATTCACCATGGTCGATCAGAACACACACACGCGCGTGAACTCGGCAGAATAACAGAGTCGTCACTCTAAAGCCTACCCTTCTTATAGATCTGGCCAATCACGAGTATGTGATTCTTAGGAAAGAAAGTTGAGAAGTTCAGAACATCCATTAAAACCAGGAAAAGTGGAATTAGAATAAAATAATAATAAATAATAGAACTGTCACAATTTAATATCGTCTGCTCCAATGACGCGCGTAACGTGTACCCGGATCTTCCTCGACACGCGACGCCTCAATGCAAAAAGTTCGGGGTTTGCAAAACTAAATTGCCCGAGTTCATTCATGAAGAGCTTGGAAGTCATCACTCATCATTTTCAGCGGTGTTTTCGAAAAAGTCATTCTCTGTTTGGAAATACTCTGCTTGACGAATGCCAAAGAGTGTCGAGTCGGCCATCTTCCTGCTTAAAGTTCATGTTTGGAATTAGAACAAAATGATGACTGTTTAGCAAAGACTGCGCTCCCCCATTCCTTCAGCTCAATTCATGTCCGAGAAGCGAGGGATCTCTTGTGCCCCACTCCTGACTTGCATTCCTTTGTTTCAGGCTGTGATACCTCTGAATGTTTCCTACACGCAGGCCAATTGCATCGTCGGAAATTGTGCGGTAAGTGCATCTTTATTACCTTCATCGGACACCTTTCAAACCAGTCCGAAAGTGCATCTTTATTACCTTCATCGGACACCTTTCAAACCAGTCCGAAAGTGCATCTTTATTACCTTCATCGGACACCTTTCAAACCAGTCCGAAAGTGCATCTTTATTACCTTCATCGGACACCTTTCAAACCAGTCCGAAAGTGCATCTTTATTACCTTCATCGGACACCTTTCAAACCAGTCCGAAAGTAGTATCGAGAATCCCAACCTCGAACTGGTTCGTTTTCTCTTACCGCAATCCCTTCAAATGTGACGGGGACACTTGGACAAACACTTGGACAGATTTCGTTTGGATGGTTGGGCAATGCACAACCCGGGGAGGGAGCCCGATAAACCCCCTTTATGCGTGGTCATGTCCAAGGGTGTCCCACACTGCCATGTGAAAAAAATAGAAAATTTTGAATCCGTTTTCAAGTTTTAGTTCGACTATCTACTTCTAGAATTTCTTAATAACAAAGCCGGATATAAGATTTCGTGAAAGTCCATTCATACGCTATCGTATGCGCAAAACATCGACCCCCTCCAGGTGTTCTTGAAACATAGATCGGCATCCCAACCTCGAATTCGAAAAGGGTCGTGAAAACAATACTATCGGCCATAGCACGGGAAAGTAAAAATGCAATTTCTGAATTTCGTCATTTTGAAAGCAATGGGCCCGAAATTTAGGTGTGTTCTTTATGGGAGCGACCATCGCTTTGATTGAGCCGATTTGTGTAAACTGAGAACAATAAGTTACGAACTGATCATGATTACAAATTTGATTGAAACTTTTACAAGCGGATCTCCTTAGAATAAATGAGCTTCGAAAAGAAATTGGATGCAATTTATCTGAGCTCTGACATGGTAATTACTTGGGAGGCCTTCCCATGAATGCCACTCACTCATTAGCCGCGCATAATAATATTCCACAATAGACCATTCTTATCATTTCGTTTGCCTCCAAGAACCCCATCCTTAAACCCCCTTCTGGTCTCTCCCAATTTAGCTCCTTATCTAACAAAGCAGCCAAATTGAATTGTCAAACCCAAATTGGATTTTAGGATTAGTTACGCACATTTTAGAAATCCTCACCATCATGCATTACTCACAGCATTTTATTAGCACGTATAAAAAGAAAAAGAATAGAATAGAAAATATTTGCAAATAAATGCAGAACACAGAATTTTTATTTCTATGTTGAGAAATAAAATAAAAAAATCTTATGAAACGTGGGAGTTGAATACCTTTTTGATAACAACATTCAAAATAGAGTCAAATATAATCATTCAAGTTTTAATTCAAAATAAGTTTATAATAATTTTAATTGTTGAAATTAAACGGGTTTTATGGAATAAATGGGTAAGAGATCTGTGGGAATGACTCACTCTTAGTCTTAACATTTTCTAAGAATTTCATCTCTTTATCTGTTTTAAGTTCAAAGTCATTCATTTGTCCACGGACGGACAAAATGATAGCAATAGGGGATTTTTATAAGGGAAAAGAAATAGAAAATTTCCTAAAAATATAAACATAAAAAATCTTTATTTAACTTTAAAAATTAGATTATTAAAAATGTAAAAATAATTTCGACGGCTGCCATTGCTGGAAATAAATGCTCCAACAACTTTAATAAGATCTAGCTTATATCATTGTCTTCTTTGTGAACCTGGAGTAAGCAAAGAGTTGAGTCTGATTTGAGTCCTATTTGTCCTTAAATAAGTTTTGAACATTTTAAAAGCAGAGAAGTAACAGGTATGGATGGTCGAGATATACAGGGTGATTCAATAAAGATGGGTCAAACTTTACACACGAAAGCAAGCATCTTTCGTCCTATAATATGTCCTGGTTCCAACGTTTGGAAACGAAACGTAAAAGCGCCAGTGGGCGCTTCATAGTGAATCCGATGAGATGAGGCCAAAACATAAGAATGACTTGGAAGTTATAAAATGACATTTAATAAACAATAATTACAGTAATGGCTCAAAAAAGCGACCGCCCACCTGAATGCACGCCTGACATATATAGGCTGACATATATAGGCATGTCGCGCCCTTTGGCAGCAGCGGCGGCAAGTTCCTCTTCCGATTCAAGGTGAGGGTCATAAACTTGGGATATCTCCAGAAAAAAAAAGTCAAGACACGCCAGATCGAGCGATCGTGACTCTTGACTCTGGATGGATCTCGGACTCTGGAATGGTTCGACGCGGTTAACTGGGACGGAAAATGCTGAATGCTTGGTTTGGTGTGTAAAGTTTGGCTCCTCTTTTTCAAGCCCCTGCATTTACAAGAGTCTCTGGGCCCCGCTAAACGTTTTTAACGACGGTCCCTTTACAACCCCTCTTCAAAATTTCGTACATTGTAGAGAGGGCGCCAATTTTTGTTTTGTTCGAATCATGCTTATACTTATCACCCAAAGATTTTATGAAATCCAGTCGTATATTCATTTACATTTTGAGTCGCCCTCTTCCTTTATGCCACTCTAAGTTTTAATTTTTTTTAATTCCCGGCCACACACTTAGCTGCAGTAAACCTTCGGGTCTGTCGTGTGGTCTGGGTTTTCAACACTTCAACTCTAAGTTTTAAGACTCTTCTACTTCCACGCCCACTTCATTGCCGCAGAAGGAGTCGAGATATTCCTTTTGGAAGTAATCCTGAGGTGTTTGGATCAATCCTTCGTTGTATCTTTTAGCCATTTTACGGATTGGTGAATTCGTGAAATTCTCAGAAAAATTCGAAATAAAATTACAAAGTTCGTCGAAACTACCCTCAAAATAGGACACTGATGTATAGATAACAATTGTTTCCCCCCCCCCCTGAGAATGAATTGATTTTAATTGTAACTATTTCCTGCTGCCGAAAGTAGTTTCACACATGCATTTAACCCCAAATAGACAGAAAACAGCCCAAATGATCATAGAAATACATCACAGAAATTTCTTTGGGAAGTTCTTCTAATTCTATGAGAAATTTATAATTAGAAAGGATGCTTTGAATAAAATCTTTAGGGACATAAGGGTTTTAAAGACGTGGCCATAGTTTGAGCTGTGCTGTCAGACCCGTTAAAACATGACTGCGTCTAAAAAGTGCAATACGTTTTAAAGAGCAACGTAGCAGGATGGTTATATCCAAAGCTTCTTTGACTGTCTTAAATTTTTTGTAGCATCCTGTAAAGCTAGTTGAAGATCACAAGTAGAATTAGGCTCTCTCTCGTGCTGAAATGAATATTGAGTAGCATCAACCACTCATTGCTGATGCTACTCAATACTCATCCAATGTTTCCCCTGATCATACTCATTCAATGCCCTTGTTTCCCCTGATCATACTCATTCAATGCCCTTGTTTCCCCTGATCGCTGGCCAACCCCTGGAGCTCACTGGCCGCCCCTGTTCACTGACGCTTACTAATCGCCAGAGTTCGCTTCGTTATACCTACTACACAGGTGTAATACGGCCATTGGGGCTTTGCTTCGTGTTCGCTAACGCTCACCAACCCTTGGAACTCGCTTCAAGAGCTGTTTTAACTCGTCTGAACTTATGCCCCAGCTTACTAACGATCAACAACCACCAGATCATGTTCGTTGCCGCTCACTATCAACTAGAGATCCCTTCGCAATCTTTTTCGTCTCGCCTGCTGAAGCTCCGCTCCTGTACAAATCCCAATTCTTCCAAAACCACTCGATTCACCCTCCCTCCGAATCTGGGAGGGGGCAGCTGGCCTTCCTTGCCCTATGGCTCCGCCGCCAGTGGTTAACTGTAATATCATCCCCCACACTTTCAAACCGTCCCGAAACTAATAGATCGGTTATAGTATATTTTCGATCCAATAACTTCATGGATGATCATATCTAGAGGGTTCGGTCATTGTGGAATATTTACTTCAACCAAATTCTACATTTAAACAATGATTCGTTTTACCTTCAGGCCTTTGCGGATGATCTCGCAGTGGTAACCTTTGCGAACTCCATTGTTACTTTAGGTCGTAATACCAATACAATTCTTAAGTCCTTATCTAATCCCCTAAATTCTTAAAAACTGCAGACAAATCCAATTGTATAGTGTTTAACAAATCCAGGTCTAAAAGAAAAATTAACTCTTCCATTAAATGACAGGACAAACCAATCAAAATGAGTAGAACTCTCACATTTTTAGGCCTCATAATTGACGAGCGCCCACAACGTTTATTTAAAAGAGAAATGCTTCTACCTTTGGGTTGCAACCAATCATTCCTTAAAATTTGGTACTTAACTGTAATCGAGAAAATGATCACATCTGGGGCTCAAACTATTAATTGCAAAGAATCTCTCTATTAAAGATCTTCTCTTTACTCCACGACCGTTCATCTATTAGTTAATGTTTTATAGAAAAAATACCATTTCAGGAAGCACAGAATTAATTTCTCCTGATAATCGCATTGCCATTCTCAAACCTTTTTTCCCTTTTAAATATTTAAACCGATGGTTCTAAAATCGATGGCTTTTCCATTTCTTCATTTGAGCATGGTAAGCTGAATAAATTTTTCAAATTTAAACTGGACAATGGGAACACCTAAACTGCAGTCACTCAATTCGCTATTAACTGGGCTACTGAAAACAACTTAAAAGTAAATGTCTTTCTTCAATTATGGTCTTGAAATCAATTAAAAACAAATCCAATTTTATGACTAATATTAAAACATCTGCTTTTATCTCTAATCATCTCTTTAATCTCTTTTGGGTCGAAGCCTACGCTGACATCTTGGAAAATGGTCACGCCAAAGACACTGTTCCCCACTCAACCCCCATTTGAGCAACTTTTGCGAAAAACTCCTACTCAAAAACTGGCAACGAATCTATTTCTGGCAACGAATCCAAGGACACATGATCCCATCAGTATTCTAAATTATCTTTACCAAAACATTTCGCTTAACGAAACCATCTCCCGGTAATCAATCCCTTTATTATCTTAACAAGAAAGATCAATCATGCATAAAGCATTGATTATGAAACACTTTACAACTACAATGCTATGCCATTTAAACGTCTCTAAAATGCGGTAATATTTTTAAAATGATCACAATACTACAATAATTTATTATAATTGAAAACTTCATCCAAAAAATGAACTTTATTCAATTGACGTCATCGAAATATAAATCGTCTGCTGCAGTAAGAAAGTAGCATTTCATTCATAAACTGTTTTCCATTCCTTTCATTCATCACAATACTATAATAATTTATTTTATTTAAAAACTTAAAACCATGGAGGTACAAGTCATTTAACTCTACGCTTAAAACTTCATCAAAAAATCGTCTGGTTCTCTGTGTCAATGAATGTTTCATTCATATCAGCTATATTGCAGACTCTATGGGCTAAATAATTTTGCGTTAAAGAAATTCAGCAATTCTTATACAACTCATCTTACAGCTTGATGTGTTTACAATCTCCATAAGTGAAAGTTAGGCTTCGTTGTAGAAATAATCAAAGTTGGATGATCATTTAAACTCAAATATATTGTAATTACGTTGTTTCAGAACATAGATACACAGAAATTAAGCAAAAATAAAGCGGTTTTAGGACGGATACAACACCAAATATAAATTAAAAAGAACTTTAAAAATCACGGTTCGGGCACAAGATGGATGCCCTATTTTCTTTGAAGTGGGTCACGCGATTTCTTCATATAATGGTCACGTGATCTCTTCCTATAATAGGTGTCATTATTATTTTAATTTTTGTTTAAAACACTACTGAATCTATTTTTCTGAAATTTTTTTTTATATATTTTATGGGATCATTTGAATATTTCCTAAAACTTTCGAAGCCATTTCTACATTTTAAATTCGCTTAAAAATGTTTGAAAAATGAGGTCCCATAGGGTCCAATGTATTTCATTTTTTTCAACCCCGGTTCCATCCCAAACTAACCGGATGATGTCATTCATTTCTATTCCCATAGGTGCGCCAGACCGTCTGAACAACATACTAAAATTTCATTTTGATAAAGTCATCTCTACGGCATTGATAAAGTCATTTTACGGCATTGATAAAGTCATTTTACGGCATTGATAAAGTCATTTTACGGCATTGATAAAGTCATTTTACGGCATTGATAAAGTCATTTTACGGCATTGATAAAGTCATTTTACGGCATTGATAAAGTCATTTTACGGCATTGATAAAGTCATTTTACGGCATTGATAAAGTCATTTTACGGCATTGATAAAGTCATTTTACGGCATTGATAAAGTCATTTTACGGCATTGATAAAGTCATTTTACGGCATTGATAAAGTCATTTTACGGCATTGATAAAGTCATTTTACGGCATTGATAAAGTCATTTTACGGCATTGATAAAGTCATTTTAATGTCATTTTTACGGCAGTTACCGTGCTAACGGACAGACAGACAGAATGAACTAAGTCATAAACACTTTTCAACTGCGTTGTAAAGTGCCAGAGAAATCTCCAATAAAATTAAATGACAAGATCGTAAGTGAGCCAGCTACTGCTTTCAATTCTCGCGATCAATGGGGCTCGCACTGTTCCAAATTCCGGTTTCGAAATTTTACACTAAAACAGTCTCTTAGAAATAGAATAACATTGACCTCGGCTTTTATTCCTTAAATATTGATCTTAGACATATATAATACATTACAGAGATACAGAATTTTATGAAATCAATAAACATTTTCAGGGGGTTAAACTTGAAGAAATACAAAATTTAAATTTTTATATGGGCCCCGTACAAAAACATTTCCAATCAGTAAAATGTGCCCCATACGCCCCATAAGGTGATGTACAAAATTTTAGCATTTTATCATAAAAAGTCCCAGAGATATGAAAAGACAAAAATGCTGATTTAAACTACTTTTCGATGCATTGAATGGGTTCTCAGAGGGGAAAAATCATATCGGCAGATCGCGTTTCAGGAGTCATACACAGTGTCATGCGTCCGGCCGCCCACTCTGTTGCTCTATGTCCTAGGATGAGCCGGACGGTCTGGGCTTTCGGCAGTGTCACGCGCAGTGTCCTGGCAACGAGATTATAAACACAAAAATACATTTAAAAAAGCCAAACTTTGAGAAGTTATTTCTCCAGATCCGAGGGTTTGTTTTACAAACGGACTCAGCTTGTTCGAATGAGAATGACTAACGATCATTTTTGTATCATACTTGGATCCATTCACATATAAGATGTTTGTTGTGAAGAAATCACAAGCAGTCTCACTCTCAAAACTGTAAACACGCAGGCATCTTTTTATAAGTTTCTTCTTGAACTGTAGAAGTCATAAAATAAACACCATTAACGTAATTTACAATAATAAATCAGAATGTACAGGGTCCACCCTTTCTACCATCGTCTGCATCCCCACACGCCACGCTACACGTACCAACTAGTACCAGCATCTCTCACTTTGCATTTTTATAACCCGGTTGCTAGCACCCTCTACCGTCTGCAATCTGCGCGAGACTCTTCTTTCGCTGGGGAAGACACTGCTTGAGAAATAAAAGTCGAGAACAGAAATTGTTAATCCTTAAGAGTGTGCATGAATTTTTCAGCCCGAGGTGTCCCATGGGTCGCTCTCACTCTCTTTCGTTCCATTAGGTGAACATGACGCCCGGGAAAGGCAAAAGAGAAGCCGCCGACTTTCGCGACATCGCCACCCCCGACGCCCCCTACACCATGATGGTGGACGGCCACAACGTCACCATCACGTCCGTCGAGGAGTACTTCGTGCATTCGGACAGAACAGACGAGTGGGGAGAAGATGACGAATTCGAGACGTGAGGCCCGGAACTGTTGCTCCAATAAAGTCCATTTATGAACATGAGAGTTGCTTTCTTCCATTCCACACAATCATTCGAAACCTTTCTTTTTTGCATAAGAAGGGATTCAAAGATTGAAGAAAACATCAATCATGCATTGATTATGAAATACTTTCCAACTGCAATGCAATTTTATTTAAGCATCTCTAAAGTGCGATACATTCAGCGGTAATATTTTTAAAATTATCACAATAATTTATTATATTTCAAAACTTCATAAAAAAATGAACTTTATTCAAATGACGTAATTGAAATATAAATCGCCTGGCGCTCTGTGAAAAGGTAGTAAAAATTTCATCCATAAACTTTTATTCTATTCCTTTCATTCATCATAATACTACAATAATTTATTTCATTTAAAAATTTAAAATCATGGAGATAAAAGTAATTTAACTCTGTGCTTAAAACTTCACCGAAAAAGTTTGCTATAAAATCGTCTGTTTATGTAAAATCTGTGACTGTTTCATTCATATCAACTATATTGCAGACTCCAGCGCTAAATAATTTTGCATTAAAGAAATTCAGCAATTTTTATACAACTCATCTTACAGGTCTGGGTCTCAAACAAACAAGCAAACAAACTCATCTTACAGCTTGATGTGTTTACAATCTCCATAAGTGAAATTTAGGCTTCGTTGTAGAAATAATCAAAGTTGGATGATCATTTAAACTGAAATATATTGTCATCGTGTTGTTTCATAACACTGATGCACAGAAATTAAATAAAAATAAAGCGGTTTTAGGACGGACGCAACACTTAATATAACTTAAAAAGTACTTTAAAAATCACGATTTTGACACAAGATGGATGCCCTATTTCATTTTGAGTGGGTCACGTGATCTCTTCAACTATGTTTGCAAAGCGCTAAAAAGAAATCCAATAACAGTGGCCGAGTCGATTTGCTTGCAATTCAGAAAAAAAGAACAAATGGATTAAAACAAGAATGGAATGAATGGCACGTTACTACATCTTAAGTATAACGTTCTACTTCAGCTCTGTTAGACTTAAGATGGTTCAATTTAAAATGCTGCCCAACGAAAAACGAAAATCATTTTAAATACCTATTCATGCCATGCGTTATTTCCTTTTAAAATTAATTTATAAAAATATTATAACAAACTTGTTAAGTTACACTGTAAAATGCATTCGAAGTAAAAGACAACTTTCCGCAATCCAAATAATCCTACGCGATTCTTAAGTCCTATGCGACTTGAAAGAAAAGCGTGTGGGATAACGTACACATCGGATTCATGTCCAAATGAATCCTTACAAATTGTAACGTGGTGATTTTTGTACTTGGGTTATGGAATGTGTACAGGGTTAGTTTGTAATAGTTTATAATGTTTTTAGTTTGGTGTTTTATATTATCTTTTTTGTGATAAATATTGTGGTCGTGATGGGATTTTTTGAAATTTTTGGATATTTAATTTACAGAATTAGTTTAATTATTCATTTTATTTCATTTCTTTTGCGTTTTAAGTATTGAGTACTTTGTTTTTGGTAGTGTATCGGCTACCGGGAGTGTCGTCATAACATAAAGCTGGCTTAACCGGGAAGGGGGGGTCACAATTCCCCGGCCATTTTTGATACATTGCTTTTCTTCTATCACATTTTAATTATTATTGTAAATAAATATACTTGGCTGAGCTGCTTAGCGCCGAAGGGTATGCTTTCTGTAACTAATTTTGATGATAAAGGTATTTTGATATATATATATATATATATATATATATATGTACAAGGTGTCCCCAAAATATTGACCTCGGCTTTTATTCTTTAAATATTGATCTTAAGACATATATAATAAATTACAAAGTTACGTAAAAAAAGTACAGAATTTTATGAAATCGATTAAAATTTTCAAGGGAATTAAATTTTAAGAAATACAAAATTTAAATTTTTATACGCCCCCCCCCCCCCCCCCCCCGTACAAAAACATTTCCAATGAGTAAAATGTGCCCCATATACTAATAAGGTAATGCACAAAATTTCAGCATTTTATCCTAAAAAGTCCCAGAGATATGAAAAGACAAAAATGCTAACTTAAACCATTTTTTGATGCATCGACATGGGTTCTCAGAGGGGAAAAATCATGTCGGCAGATCACGTTTCAAGGGTCATACACAAATTACGAAAAGAAAATAATGATTACATAAATAAATAATAATTTTGCTATTCATTGGTACAAAAGTGTCTGTGTCGAAATGACACAAAGATTACAAATCTTGTTCAAAACGTTTACCATCCACGCCAATACAGAGCTGCATTTGCCTCATTCTGTGCACTCGATCAAGTTTTTGTTCGATGATGCATTTCCTGCTTTGCGTCATTTGCACTCTTGCTGTAAACATTTACATTTTAATTTGTGATTAATCCCTCATCAACTTTGTTTAAACATATCTCTGGGACATTTTATGATAAAATGCTGAAATTTTGTACATCCCCTTATTAGTGTACTAGCCGCCTTCGCTGCCCTTGAAAATTCTGACCGTGGCAAACTCGGTGGACCTACCAGAAAGGTTTAAGGTCACTGTTTGGACGGCCAGGAAGTGCCACCCAAGTTAGACCGGAACCCAGTGGGGGAGGCATCCACAGAGACTGTACCCTCCTTCCCCTACCACCAACCTTTCGGAAGGATTTACGGTCCCACATGTTTAACGTGATCGTACTCCGCGGGAACACGCGGCAGTTTTGACAGTGGCGGGAATCGAACCAGGGCCTACCGAGTGCAATTCCCGCGCGCCTACCACTGGGCTACCGCGCCATCTGCGACAATCTCCATAACTTTCTTTTTATTCACCCAATTTAGACCGGAACCCAATGGCATCCACAGGGACCGTACCCTCCTTCCCCTATCACCAACCTCTCGGATGGACTTACAGACACACATGTTTAACGTGATCGTACTCCGCGTGAACACGGCTGCAGTTTTGGCAGTGGCGGGAATGGAACCCGGGCCTACCGAGTGCAATTCTCGCGCGCTAACCACTGGGCTACCGCGCCCTCAACCCCGTGGAGTTAACAAAGTTTAATGACGTTAAAACTAATAATGAAATTTTAAGGCACAGCGACGATCTCCATAAGTTTCTTTTTATTTCTTCAGTGTTTAAGCTTTTCATTAATATCATTTAAAATATCCTCATTCCATAGTTCCATATATCCATTTAAAAAATCCATATCGTTCTATCATTTAAAATACAAATATAATAATTTCACCGATGCATACAATACATCACCACAATTCAATTCACTACAATTCAATCATTTAAATTTTATAATGACCATATGCTAAGCTCTTAATTCCATCATTTAAAATATCACTCTATAGTGTATGGAGCACATTTTACTCATTGTACGGGGACCGCAGAAAAATTTTAATTTTGTATTTCTTCAAATTTAATGCCCTGAAAATGTTTATCGATTTCATAAAAATTCTGTATCTTTTTTAAGCAATTCTGTAATTTATTACATGTGTTTAAGATCAATATTTAAGGAATAAAAGCCGAGGTTAATGCTTTTGGGACATCCTGTATATATATATACATATCAAAAAGAAGTATATCATTAAAGGAACTCCCAAATAAGTAAAGGAGAAAATTCAAGCTCAACCGAGGATGTGGCGCTTAGCAGCTCTGCATCCAGAGTGGAATATAAGGATATAAACAAGATGGAAAGAGAAGTGAGAACGGGAGTGACCATATGATTTGCATAGAATGGTAGGGGTGGATTGCGACCCCCCTTTCCCGCTTAAAGCAGCTTTTACGACCCGGGCAACGCTCACGGCGCCAATGTAACTCAATGGTCAATCTCCCACTTGTGCAAAGATAGAAGCACCCGAACGGACACAGAAGCATAGATGGAACCAAGAAAGGAAGAGATACACCCTACAATCCAACTTGAAAACTCGACTTTTTATAAGGGAAAGTCGCACATGCGCAAAAAGACGTCAAGATGATAGGATCGCAGATATGATTACAGATATGATTAAGAATGCTCATATTTAGATTCAAACAAAGTACAATTTCTTTCTTTGAAAAAGGAATAGTAATAATGTTGTAAAAAATATCTAGGATAATTTCTTTTTAATGCATCATTTATTATTTTATTACATTCATAAATGCAATCTTTTTTGAAAGTATTGTAGTTTTTGTTTCTTCTGAAGTATCCGATGACAATATTTCTGAAAATATTTTTAGTGAGGTTTGAATTCCAATCAATAATATTATTTATTTTGATATTGTATGAATTTCTCTTGTCGTGTATGGTTGTATAAATTCCATACTGTTGGTGTTTTCTTATTGATAAATCCTAAGAAGTCTGTCGATCCACCCTCATTGATTGGATTTTCAATTAAGTCTAATTCTTTTGGGTAGAATGCAAAATCTAGGTTTGGGGTGTTTTCATAACCCCCCATTATCACATCATCAACGTAACGGAAATAAGGTATTTCCGATAATATATGGGTTCCTCGCTCACATTTGGATAGATAAATATCCGCCAATATTGACGAACGTGCTCCACCCATGGGTATGCCCTTGACTTGTTTGTAGTAATGCATACCGTCATAGAGTATGTTTTCTTTCAAAACCAACTCGACCAAATCCAAATATCTTCTAAAAGTTATATATGGTTTTAAATTGTATTCCTCATGCAATTCTTTCAAGATCATTTGTAGGTTTGTTAAATCGATGTTATTAAACAAATACCGGAAATCGGAGCTTCTGAAGTACAAAATTTCAGCCGGTCTATCAATTCCCGTCCGTTTTTTAACATAATGGAGCTTTGCCCCTTAATATCAGTCCTAACGTATTAGAGTCAATTCGGAAGTTTTTTATTTGCTTATTCCAGGATGCTACTGTTCGGAACTTGGCGGGTTTTTTGTGTAACTTGGGAATGGAAATTTTACTGATTTTATATCCATACCTATTCGCTTATAGAGTGCTCTTATTCTTTTAGTTATGATCGATTCGTTGCTTGGAATTAAGGCATACATGGCTCTATCCTTATAGCTTTAGGTTAAAGTATCTACATAGAATTTTTTACATGTGAATGCAAAATTCGATACTATTTTGTCGGTGTATGTTAATACGAATTCTTCATTATACTGCTTGATTGATGACGGAACTTGAGAATTCCTAAAATCTTTGTTTCTTCTCGGGTAGTATTGGCAAAAAGCACTGTAAAGGTCATATTTCCATGCGTTAAAAGTCTGTACAGGTAAACTGTGTTTGACTGCCATCTTGTATATGAAAGTTTCTAGATCGTAATTGAATTATAAATATTATTGAATTCTTATATACGGTACTTAGTACCGAGTTGTAATAAGTTTTTGAGTTTGCTGTCTTTTATAAAATCGAAGTTTCCAGTAATTATGTGCTTGTGGTAGGGATCACAGTGTATATTTTCATGACATTGACAGGTTTCAATATTTAATGATGCCACATTTTTACATAATTTATTATAGTTGACTAATTTTCTTCCGTTGGTTCTTACAAAGCGATAGGTTAACTTGATATTTAGATTAAGCAAAGGAAGACGTTCTTCTATATTATGTAATATATAGTTGAATGGAATACTTTCGAACATTTTATTCTTGAAAGTTGTGATAAAAAATTCTTTTGATTTTTTAATATGATTTCTTGGTTCAAGTGTTACGTTATATTTTGCGGCTCTGAGTTTAATTAAATCCAGAATGATGTCTGTATTAGTACTTGTAACTTCTGTATTGCAGTTATTTTCATTTAAATTGAAACTTATAATAAAATTCATAAAATTCATTCATTAAATTTATAAAATTCTAACTAAATTATAATCTATTATTAGATCTTATTATAACTACAATCTCTATAAGAGATTCTATTATTTGAAACTCATTCATTTTAAAATCACTTGCATGGTTTGCAGTTTTATTTTTAAAAACTTTTGAACTCTTAATTTTAAAATCAGCTTTATAGTTTTATGCATTACCTTTAACATCATTTAAATTACAATTACTTTTAAAACCACTTTCTTTAGATTTTTCAATCTTAGGTTTATTACTTTTGCTTTGAACTGTCTCAAAGTTACTACACTTGTAATTAGGATCATACTGAGGATTGAGGAAATACAGACCCACTCTTTTTTAGTATAAAACCATTCGTTACCATCTGATGTGTAGAACCAAAGTGTACCATTTGAACCAACAGAACTCCATTTGTTTTCTTCTAGTACTGATGAGGTAATTAAGTTACGTTTTAGTTTAGGCGAATACATGACATTTGTTAAAATAATTTGATTTTTATTGCCATTAAAATTAACAAACATTTTTACAGTACCGACACCTTCCATTGGGCTTTCGTAGCTGAGGACATAGATGTCCCTTCTAATCTTTTAATTTTTGAACAAAGATCAATATTATTACAAAAATGTCTAGTTGCTGAATGCGGTATTGTTATTTTCAAGTGAATATTAATTTCAACAATTTCACTAATATTGGCATGGTACATTTTACAATTCTTTTTCAAATGACCCAACTTTTTACAGATAAAACATGGACCTATTTCCTTATCATTTACTCTTGGATTTTTGTGCACCTTATGCAAATTTGTGGCTTGAGAGTCCTCTACATTACGTGCAGAAATTGTACTTAACATTTCTGAGTCTGTCCTCCTCGGCTCGATTTTGTCCAATTTAAAATCTTCGTCAGGCAGTCGATATAAGATTTGCAAGATGCCCCGGAAGTTGTCAGATAGGTGAGGTACACTTCCGCTAACGGATGTCCGGCGTTTTTCTTTTGATAATTCCAATAGATTCATCCGGATTGGGTCTTTCGTCAAAGAAGTCATCTAACAGTCTCATGAGGTTAGTATTGACTGAGACTACGGCCCCTTTCTCAGACTTGAATTGCTTTTTAGACTGGGCTACTTCATCCATTGATGTCCGGGCTACAACCCGTTGTTGGAAATACGAAAAAATCCTGTCAAATTTCCGCGCTGTTGAATTGAAACATCGCTGTGCTTGCAGAGTGCAGGTGTACTGGAGTCAGGCGACAAAGTGAGTCAAGATAATGAGGATTTTACCCCTCGCAAACAGAAGGTAATAAGAGGCTGCATCCTTAACTGCTCATGGAAAGGGTCAAACATCAGAATAACTGTCAAACAGAACGTGCTCACAACCGGCAATTCGTAATAATTTACTTATACAAACATAGCTTCACTATTTTAGTATAGAAACAGCCGGCTATTAATACGTCCGCTTACTGCGGTAAACTCGCTAAATGATCATCTGCTCGATTGGACTCGAGATGACACTCCCAAAGATGGGTTCAATTTCATGATGCTTCTAGAGTATGCTCATTTTCCGGTGATGAGGAAAATCAGCATATTCCGGTTCAATCGCGGTACAATCTGCAGGATCTCAATTGAAAACGGATCTGCCTCAAAGTAAGCGATCCAGACCTTAAAACAGTTAACCTTAAACAAACTATAACTTAACTGTATTGGAATGAGGATACGTGTTTTGTTTACATCATATTATCCAATAGTACCTATAGCGGGGGTAAGGTTAAGTAAGTTAGACAAAATGATTAAAAAAAGAAAAGAGATAAAAATGAAGGGAAACTTCTAACTGTTACTTAATGCGTTCGAGTCTGTTCCAGTCACGTTTACGTGTGATCTATTGGAATGTGTCTGGATGAGAGTTAGACTTGCAGTAAAATATTTTATTCATTGTTACACGGAGTCGTTGGATTCTTCTTCGGAGGAAGTGAAGCAGGCGTAAGTGCCCTGGCTGACGTAGCGGGGCCCTTCTCTTTCCGGGGCGTCTCCCGATTCCGGCCTCGGCTTTCGGATGGCCCGGCTGCCGATCACCTGACCGTGACAGTCGCCCTTTTCGGTGAACAACACCACTGGATCTGAGAGAAAGACGAAAAACAGACGATTCATCATTTCGAATGCCAACATTTGGAAGGGGTTCGACTCTATTTGTATCTGTACTTGAGGGAGCAAGAAATAACCTTATCTTAAAATCGGAATCCTAACCATTTCTTCATAGTAACCAAGGCCTAGCTACTATGTTCGATTGACAGTATGATCTCACTTCAGATCAATGTCCGATTGGACAAGATGAGAATGGCTGCACTGAACTTTTCTTTTTAAGCTATTACATATCAGAGCGTAGCCTACCTTTTCGAATGTGGGTTTGGACAAAAAATATCTCTTTATAAATGGGCTTTTGAACTTTGTCGAGAAGTGACTCCATCATTCACTTCAATCGTTCCCAACCAATCTTTAAATCTGGGTTAAAAGTCGTGGTAGCCGTTAACCTCGAGACAAACATTCAAAACCTTTCGGATATCGCCACACTCTGTACCGCCCTTACAGTATTGTAGCCACAGATGATGCCCCGCAGCCTCGAACTGTATCATCAAAATTCAACTCGTGATAGCAAAATCCCTACACGTTCATACGCTACATATGCTGAAGACCAGTAACGTCGCTGAGAAATAGGTTGCTCCTTAACAACACTGCTTCAATGTGTGTATATATATATACATATATATATGTATATATATATATATATATATATATATATATATATATATATATATATATCACCATTCTACAGCGTCATACGAGGAGAAACTTGACTTCTCGCATGCCAAGTATAGGCGCATTCAATGGTGATATATAGTATATTGATGTATGTGCATGGGTTATTTTCTCTAAAGAGGCTTTTTCATCTTTCTTAACACAATACATTTTGGGGGGATTTTTCAACCTGTTTTCTGCATTATATTTTAACATGGCTGGTTGAAACTAAAATAAAAGAAAAACAGTAGCATTTGGGGGAAATTAAATAGAAAATGCAAACTTTTATTTTCAAGACAAGTAAACGACAGCATGACACGGGAATGGCACTTAATATAGGCAACTGCTTTGTTAGTTTATATATATACACACTCTAAGACAAAAAAAATCGACGCACCAAGAAAGAATTATCCAATGAGACAAAATTTGGTACGTGTCATGTGGATGTACAAAAAAAAATTATTAGAATTTTAGAACAATTGGATGATTTATTACACTGAAAGATCTACACAAAGTGAGCACGTCTATAGGGCATCGGTCGACCTCCAGTCTTGATACAAGCTGCTACCCGAAATGGTGCATGAAGTTGCCGGATGGTGTTCTGAGGGATGTCGTTCCAAATGGCCTCCAACTGACGAGCTAATTCGTCTACATTCTGGGATAGTCGAAGCCGACTCCTCTTCGCACCCCAATTGTGTTCAACAGACGATTGATCTGGGGCTCTGCCTGGCCAAGGAAGTATGTCGTAAGCACGCAGATAATTAATAGAGGTGTGCCTGGCATATCTCTGCCGTATGTGGCCTGGCATTATCTTGCTGAAAAGTTAGCCCGGGGTGTCGTGAAAGTAAGGGCAATGCAACGGGTCGTAGAATGTCGGCGACGTACCGCTGTGCTGAGATGGTGCCACGTATGATTATCAAAAGGGTCCGGCTATCAAACGAAATGGCACCCCAAATCATAACTGCCTGTTTTCGAGCCGTGTGGCGTGTGACAGTAAGAACAGAATCCTAACGATGTCCGAGCTGTCTCCAGCCACGTCTGCACTGGTCGTCGTTCGTTCCCAGTCCACGTTGATAGGACCCGGCACCATTGCAATCGCTGCTGACGGTGCATACTGGTCAATGGTAGGTGGCGCAATGGGAGCCGCGAGTACAGATTCCGCTCCCTTATTCTTCTATTAATGGTCCTGGTGATCACTTCCATGTTTGTTACACGTTGGATGATTGATAACGACGAATTTCGTGCTGTCACAGCTGCTCTGACAATTGCTCTATCTTCCCGTTCTGTCGCCGCCCGCTGAAATTTGCCATTCCGGGCCCAGTCCTGCCAACAACGTCTAATTGCTGCATCGCTCCTACCCAAATACAGAGTGATTCTCTGGTGTGCCCACCCAGCCTCATGCAGTCCGACCGCACGCCCTCTTTCAAACTCCTTCATATGCTCGTACAGTGGCCGCGAATTCGCCGCCATTGTTACAATCAAGGTACGTAAACGCAATCGAAATCCACTGCACGTTTTGTTCCTGCAAGCGAGGTTCGCTCCTTATATACACCACCACGGTGCTCAGTTTCAATGCGCTGTAGTTCCGACTATTGGCTTCGAATTTTTGATCATTTGCATATTCGGTCGAAAGGTGTTCGCATGTAAAGTTTCATTACTATCGGTTTATTTTACGGGGTGCGTCGATTATTTTGTCTTAGTATATATATATATATATATATATATATATATATATATATATATCATTAGTAAACTAAAAAAATTGTTTTGCCTTATTTGCAATCTTATATTTAGAACTAACTTCTTATTTGTTTTATCTTCTAAAAGAAAAATTTTGTTTAAATGGGATTCCCATTTAAACAACTGTGATGTCATTCTCTGCCAGGGAGGGATGACAAGGGGGATGACAAGGAATAGATATACTCATCCAGAATTGTTCCGTTTTATAATATTTCCCTGCACAGAATGATAGCTAGAATAGAGTCCAACTCTTGGAATGGGGAATGTGGTCTTTAGTAAAAAAGAATACTACTTTGATTATAGTGTGCTGTCATCTATGTACAGAATGAGGTGTTAAAGTTTAAAGACAGGTGAATGACAAAATGACATAAAAGCTGTGTAAAAAATGAATTTAAAGTATTTCTCTAATGCATAGTGGATATTTTATGATTGTTTGTATTTTAATATAAAGCATGAAATTAAATAAAACTAGAAAATGAAACTGTGATTTTATCATTTGGCTGTTGGGACACACAGGGGAACGACCTCTCATTAAAAAAAGTAAATGTCTTAAATATTAAAAATATAAATTATTTTTTTAGCTAATGGGTGACACATATGAAGTACAATCCATTAAAAGTGACCAGTGCCCAAGCCATCGGTTGAAGCCTATAATCGTCTTACCTATAATCGTCCCGACTCCAGAATGGACGATGAAAGGAATTAAAAAAAAAGACACAAGAAAGATCAATCATACTTAAAGCATTGATTATGAAACACTTTCCAACTTCAATGCAATTTTATTTAAATATGTCTAAAATGCAATACATTCCTCAGTAATATTTTAAAACTTATCACAATACTACATTGATTTATTATATTTGAAAACTTAAACCTTCATCGAAAAAAATGAACTTCATTCAAATGACGGCATTGAAATATAAATTGCCTGGTTTAAATATCTCTAAAATGCGATACATTCCTCGGTAATAGTTTTAGAATTATCATAATACTACGATAATTTATTATATTTGAAAACTTCATCGAAAACAACTGAAATTTATTCAAATGACGTCATAGAAAAAATAACAAGCCAGGCTCTCTCTATAAAAGCAGTATTTCATTCATAAATAATTTCCCATTCATGTCATTCATCACAATACTATAATAATTTATTTTATTTAAAAATTAAGACCATGGAGCTACAAGTAATTTAACTCTATGCTTAAAACTTCATCGCAAAAAATCGTCCTTCTCTTTGTAAAATCAATGAATATTTCATTCATATCAGCTAAGCAGACTCCATGAACTAAATGATTTTGTGTTAAAGAAATACAGTAATTCTAATACAACTCATTCTACATATTTTGCTGTTTACATTTTACATAGGTAAAAAATAGGCTTCGTTGTAGAAATAATCAAATTTGGATGATCATTTAAACTCAAATATATTGTAATTGCGTTGTTTCAGTAGGTAGATGCACAGAATTTAAGCAAAAATAAAGTGGTTTTAGGACGGGTACAACACTCAATATGAATTAAAAAGAACTTTAAAAATCCCGATTTTGAGACAAGATGGATGCCATATATAATTTTGAAGTGGGTCACGTGATCTTTTCATACCATAGTCACGTGATCGCTTCATATGAGAGGTGTTATTATTATTTTAATTTTTATTTAAAAAACTATTGAATATATTTCGCTGAATTTTTTTTTATATTTTTTATGGAACAACTTGAATATTACCTAAAATTTTCGAAACAATTTGTGAATTTTAAATCCGCTTAAAAAATGCTTGAAAAATTAGGTCCCATAGGGCTCAATGTATTTCATTTTTTCAACCCGGATTCAATCCAAAACTAATTGGGTGATATTATTCATTTATATTCCCATAGATCCTACAGACCGTTTGAACAACATACTAAAATTTCATTTTGATTAAGTGATTTTTACGGCAGTTATCGTACTAACGGACAGACAGACAGAATGAACAAAGTCCTAAACACTTTTCAACTTTGTTGTGAAGTGTTAATAAAAGGGATATACTATTGAATAGATATAGAATTCAGAAGATACAATAAAGGCGGCCAGTCTATGTGGGCGAGTATTCACAGATCCCAATGAAAAGGAAAATGAATTTTTGAAATGTTCTTGCACTCTGTGTCCAACAAATGAATGGGAACAGTGTTAACATTGATTTATCCTTCCTTCGTCCTTCCCAAATTCATTTTTCCCTTTTCTACAATTCTGCACATGATCTATACTATTGAAAGCCAATCTCGTACGTTTGTTTGTCCAAAAGAGGGCGGGCTCTCTTCTCTCTCTTTTAATGTAGCCATCGATCCAGAGATCTGCAGAGTCGTTTCAAGAATTCTAAAAACTACATTTTGAAAGTGAGGGGAAGAGTTATCCCCTCAGTCAAAGATAAAGTTAGAATCTCGGTTTAGGATGGGTACATGTTGAGAAACCTCTAGAAACAGGATTTTTTCAAAAGAAGTCAGTGGTTGTACACATTTTTAAAAACCGCCGAAAAGCGTTCAGAACAAACACCTATTTCCTCTGTTCGTCATCCATCAGGGCCGATTTAAAGTTTGGAATCGCAGACAGCTAGTGCGGAGGTAAGTGGCCATTAAAATACAAAAATTTAAATTTTCAAATGTAAGAGATAGAAATTTGGCTTTTAAAATATAAGATTGTAACCTCCCCCCTCTTTTTACGACAAAAACTTCAAAAATGAGCCATAGAGATTTAAATTCGGCGTTCCGACTCTCCGAAAAGGAGTGTACACATTTCCTAATGCTGTCATTAAGCGACGGCCCACCTGGGACTCGACCTGCTTACTGTGAACTTCGATCCCCTTCGAGGCAGCCGTGGTGGATTCCATTTTCGATCCATCTTTATTGCTCTACATGTTAAAATGGGATTGCTACAAAATAGGGAGTGGCCCTACGATGCTCACAGAGAATGCATCTAAAGATTTTACAACACTTTCTCTAGATTGGAGGCTTCATTCAATTCCCGTTTCTTCCAACGTTCGCTCTCTGTCGATCCCTATTAAATCTTTTTTAAATAATGATAATAAGATGAAGAATGAGAAGCGGCTTACCGGGATATTGCAATGTGTCCAATTCTTGGATCAGTTTGTCACTCATCCCAAGGTTGGCTGAAAGATAAAAGGAAATCCATTGAATAGAAGCCACTCCTAAATAGAGAAGAAACAAGTCAAATATTTCTTACTCGAAAAGTTCTCGTGGATCGAGGGTCGCCTGTCCCCCGCTCGCAGCACTTTCTGCCTGCACCCTGAGGAAGACAGAAATAAACACTTCAGACGCGTTTTCTTAAACCTCAATTTCGGAAACTTATGCTCTTGTATAAGAAAATTCAATGTCGTTTATTTAATACGTGCGTGTGCACGTAAATGTTTTGGTATATTATTTTGGGGTGATCGCCTTTTACTTAATGTAACGAATTTGTATCCTTTTAATGAAAGTACTATATATACATATTTAATGCTGTATTATTTTTCCTCCGTCTACTGTTGGGAAATGGAATGGAATGGTCTGCGATAACATAACCGACATTCTCTATTCACTCCTCTGGGTCTTTCGGAGAAGGTCCAGTCTTTTAGTACGGATCCTTCAAACGGCCCTCCAGTGGCTTAAAAGGCTGCTTAAAGGCGCACTTATAACATTGGCGCATGTAAAATGCCGTATTTTCTCTCTTTCTTCCGGAGTGAACCTGAAAGGCTGCCATTCGATCGTAGTAACCCATTGTCAATCGAAGCAACTCATCACCCTACATTCTTAAGCAAATATTCAGAAAGTTACAGAGCCGAAACGAGTCAAGTTTAAAACGTCATGTCTTCTATAATAATTCTTAAAATGTTATGGCCCAGACCGGGCTCGGAAGGGATGTTTATGATCTGCAATCTTTTACTTCTGGGATCGCACTCTTATGCAATATTGGAATGAATATTTTAATTCTGCGCCCACATATTTTAAACGCACTCACGATAGCCCTCCCGACCAACCAGAGTGGGTCTCTTTCAAATGCCAGTCTCAAGACAATGGATGCATGCAATGACTTGACCTCCCACGGCTTGACCTCCCACGGCTTGACCTCCCACGGCTTGACCTCTTACCTGAGCAGCAGCTTGTTGTTGTCACGGGTCAACTGCTGACACAACAAGTAGCAAAGAACGGAATCAAAGACTACCAAAAGAAAGGTTCAAAAACCTCCTTTTTACGACGTACAAAATCGCACTCTCGGAATAGCTCTTTGTGTCTGTGGTGGACGATGAATGAAACGCTAGGGCTATATTTTGTAGATTTTAATAAAGGACTGTTTTGGGGCAGTCTTTGATTTTAGAGTATTAATTAATACTCTAAAATCCACACTGTACCACACTGTCTTAATAAAGAACGGTTCATTCAGCAAGCTGAATTCACCCTATTTTGACCCTTCGAATAGAGATCCCTTACAAGATAGCCATGAAAAGGCGATACTTACTTTCCGTGACTCCCGGGTCGCGCGGACTCTTGGTCTGACCTGGGGGAAGAGACAAAACACAGGATGGAATTTCATTTTTTTAAATAACAATCCCCGTATTTTGAAAATAGAGGCATTAACTGTTCCCGCGCTCCAGCTGCTCAAAATGTGTGGGTCAGCAAAAAAGAGATACAAAATCCTAAAATTTACAAATCACTATTGAAAATTTCGTTAATTTTTAAACTATATTAACTTGAGCTCGAATAATATGTAACAGTCATTATAGCAAAACATTTACTGGGTGTACATCTTGAATCATCGTATTTAACAAAAATAATTTAAACGCTACCTAAGCCAAAAAGACAGAAATCTGTTTATATCAATACTAAACGCGTCTTCATTCGGAAAAAAAAAAAAAAAAAAAAAAGCCATGAGTTGGAGATTCAAAATACACTATTTTGCAAAAAATAGAGACAACTATAAGAAATGGAGAACATTTTAAGAGTTATGCAAATGATCAAACTGTCAAAGCCAACATTTAAAACGACTGGTGTTCTCAGTCACGGCCCATTGAAACCGGATACTGCAAATTGTGCTTTTCAGATGTACTTGTCAGCGCTACGAACAATTGTCGGATTGAGAGAGAGGTCGCATCATAGATGGACCTAATGCGGTCCAAGAAACGTATCAGTCGTCATCTTGATCGGAGCGATAAGGTAGCTTCTCGGTGTTGGTCGCAGAGGCTCAGAACGCTGTTAGAGAAGTCACGTCCACGCCAATAGCGTCGACAAGAGCCATTCGAAAGCATTCGCCACACTGCACGCATCCTGTATCAAGGGATACGACTCGGAGACGACCGGCAGAAAGTGGAATTAGAACCTCTCGACACAGGAAGAGCCGTCTGACTGGAGGCAGGACGAAAACCGCTTCTCTCTCACTGCTGATACGTATGTGTAGGAGGACTGGCCAGTCCCGCATTGAGTTTCGAGCGGCTCACGACCATCATACGTGGTGTGGCAGTCCAGGGAGGCGTCTCGTAGGACAGCCGATCTCCTCTTTTGCAGCATATGCTGCTGTGTGTACCCCCACTGAATATCGGCTTGAATAGCTGCCAGGGGGGGATTTACCACTTACTAAAATGCCATCTTCTTGTTGCCGCCATTAATAAAACTTTATTTTGCTCTCAAATTCTAATCATTTTCATATCTCCTCAAATGATACATACTTGGCGAGTTTCGCGATTGTAGTTGAATTTCTTATACTTTCCTCCAACAGATAGAATATGCGAACTTGGCGTGTATGAACGTGACACTCCATTTAATCGAATCTTATGGGGCTCAAACTGGATCCAAAGAATTCTGCAAATGATGACGGTGTCAAGAAATGAGAAACGACTGTTTTTCAAATGAGGAACACACACACGGTATCCTAACACGATGATAATGTTACGACAGGGTCATCTTTCTGCCATCCACGAAACAGTTCCAACCGAAACGACCCCTCTTCGACAGATAACCTATCTTCGCGATTTGGTGCCTGAATCTTATTATTGGTATAAAAACTATCTTGTGTTTCGCTTTCCAATACAAAAGGGAAAATATCGGAACGACAGAAAGAGGTGGGCTCATCATCTTATAATCGAAAGATTTCTTTTATTTCGCGAAAATAAAAAGACCTCTATATCTACTCATAGAATCAGCATCGGGGAAATGTTTCATTTCATTCCATTTCGTTTGTGAGCAAGTTTGCCAAATCCTTGTAGTGCAGAGAAAGACCCAACAATGGGCTATAAAGCGTTAACAGAAATACTTACTTTTAGAACTGGCTGATGTTCCAAAACAGATCCTCATGAAACGAATCACGGTCATCTGGAACAAAAAGAAAAAATGAATAATATTTTCTAACGATAGGTGTAGGATAATAAGAACTCACACGGATCCAAGTAATGATCTCTGTGAGGGGCAAGACGCGATTACAATCAGATGGAACATCTGTGAAGAGAGAGAAGTGGGTTGATCCATAAAATCAACAAGACATCGATGGTCTACGAAAACTACGACTTCATTAGATAAATAAAAGACTTCATTCGATACATTAAAATAAATAAACATTTTGGATTTCACTGACAATGATAACCACAATGGCTGTAATACCACGCTGTAATACTGTCATTGAACAAAATTATAACTTGTATCATGATAAGGACTTGAATGTTCGAGACTTCAAGAATCGAATTGGACTGAAGCGAACGTCCCATAAATAATTCCACTCAATTTCCTCAGGTTTATCGGAATACGTTCGTCGTGGATCACCACTTTGTCGTGGTTTTTTAGACTGGGGAATTCCGCTGGATCCCCTCAAACTCAACAGATCCATCTGTGCCAGAATGGATTAAGAAGTTTTGTCTATTTCCAAACACTTTCTCTCGCTGTTCGGTCTCGTTACCAACAAGAAACGGGTGTTGGGGATGCGCATGGATTCAGTCTTCAAGCACTCGCCTTCAATGAACCCATCTTTCGTGAAAGCTTTATTCTACGCGATGCGTAAAACATCCGCATGACGTATATTGTATAATTTGTCACAGCCCGTTTCGGGGTGCTCCGAATACGTTTTCCTCTGCTACGAAAGCTAATAGGAAGGTCGTGAGATTATTTGCAAATTCCAAATGGTGACTGACAGAATGTACCTTGATGGAGACAGCTCCGTGGTGATTTTGCAGGTTCACTTGAATTCCTGCATATGAAGGAGGCGATAGGAAGATTACAAGGACGAATCCTCGATCATTTATAAATGGACATCCTTCAGTCCTGCTTTGTGGTCTCATTTCATCTCTATGGGGAAAACTTTCATCTCGAGTTCTGCGTGTCCAAAATTTCCTTTTCGCCATCCTTGAATGGATCCTGAATCTCCTCCCCTTCCATTCTGTTACGAGAATCGTGGGTGCAAGAACGTTTATTCACAAATGCAAAGCAAACAGGAACACTATACAATCAAACGGCACTTAAATGATCCACTCACTCATTGCACGAGATAAGCAATCCTATTCCCAAAATCATTTCACAAAACAACCGCGGGCGCGGTAGCCCATTGGTTAGCGCGCTGGAGTTGCACTCGGTAGGCCCGGGTTCGATTCCAGCCACTGCCAAAACTGCCGCCGTGTTCATGCGGAGTACGATCATGTTAAACATGTGGGTCCGAAAGTCCTTCCGAGAGGTTGGTGGTAGGGGAAGGAGGGTACGGTCCCTGTGAATGCCTCCCCCACTGGGTTCCGGTCTAAATTGGGTGGCACTTCCCGACCGTCCAAACAGTTACCTTACACCTTTCTGGTAGATCGGACGGTCTGGGTTTTAACAACAACAACAAAACAACCGCTACTATTCTCAAAATACTGACTCCACTGTAGCTCGTATAGCGTCCACTCAACTGCAGCGGAGGGATGAGGCTCTTTTTAGAGTCCTCTGTAGAAACTTCTGAAATCTCCAGAATTATGTAATATCTTATAGAATAATCGTTATTGGACGACGTTTCGAGAAGTCGCCAAATCTGGCAACCCTTCTTTTGACTCGAAATTCTGCCAACCATAGAGTAACGCCAGGAAAAGTATGTTCGTACCGCTGTCTTCTGGAGAAAACACTGCGATGGCACCGTTTGGTGTGCGATAGAGGCGGAAGACGAGACGGGGGACACCAGTGAGAGAATATTACACGTTTGCAACCATTCGCATGATCGACTTATGAATCGGTTTATAAATCGAGAAGCTGATCTTCCGTTCTACAATTTTCTTTTCATTCGCACAACAAACTTCAAATGCCGCTACTTCGATTACTTCTTTGCCCACTTGCCTTGCCCAGACCATCAGGTCTTTTACGCCCCATTCTGGAGTTCCATAACCGGCTTTGTCGGCAGGATTTTCACTTCAACAGCATTATCTCCCATTCTGAAACTGTTTGAATTTCAGTGCCTCGAATGATTTCCGTGCGGTCTGACCGCATCATGTATATTAAATAAATGTGTCAAGGAGTTCAATCATCTTGTTTCTATTGAATTGGCCTTTCACTCCCACCTTGGCAAAGTGCTTTTCTGGAGTACCTTTGAAGCAACCAACCTTCTCCGTCCTCCTGTGGCGTATACAGTCACAGAAAATGTGCAATTGCAACGGGCGGATGTGGAGAGTAACACCCTGTATTTTTGGAAGTTCCACGCACCTAGGATTCCATTGACATGTCAAGCCATCCTAAACAATTCCTGAAATGAAACCTTCGTTTTCATCACACACTATTCCTGGGGCTTTCACACACTATTCCTGGGCCTTTCACACACTATTCCTTCTGGTAGGTCGGACGGTCTGGGTCTCAACAACACACTATTCCTTTGATACTATTCCCACAGGGTCTAAAAGATATTCACACGCTATTACCACAGGGTCTAAAAGACACATATTATTTCCACAAGGTCTAAAAGACACTCACACACTATGTTTCTGAAAAGTGTTGCGCTGGGAAACATTTATCCTGCACTAGAGATAACGTGCTTTCGAAGCAAACAATTCGAAACCTTTTGCAGGAAGCAGGACTCCGAGGTAGACACCTGCCGTTTCAACGTCTTTACCGGTTACGTTGCCTCCAGTGGTGTCAAATGACGCAGTTGGCCGACAGAATGGAGAAATATTCTATGGAAACGGGATTCTGCCCCCATCTTAGTGAGACTATCGGGTTTTTGAGCCAGGAATTAATGAATTAAAAGAAAATTCCAATATGGAAGAGTGACTGATGGGATTATTAATATGCAATTTTGAATAATATAATTTTAGCAAAACCCAATTTCCACACCGCATATTAGATAAATCACCTTAATGGTGCTAAGTCAGCGATGCTGACTTTTCGTGTGGAGAGAATAACCCATTAAAAAAATATCAAAAGCATACCGTTCATAAAATAGTCATATCTTGATTTCTAAAATAAGAATTTTATTATAAATTTTAGTCTTGGTTATTATATGAATTAGCAAATATGCAGCAACGTCAATTCATTCAATTTCGATCATTTAAAATCAAGTTCAGTCTATGGCCAAAATGAATGCATTTTTTAATTTACAGCATTGTCATATTTATTATTAAAATTATCAAGTTTCATTTATATATATATATTTATATATATATATATTTATATATATATATATATGTATATATATATATATATATATATATATATATATATATATATATATATATATGAGTATTCTCTTTCATTATGTTTAAAATTATCTATAAATCATATTCATTTTTTATCAAATGTGAGATTTTCCAAAATTCTCTTTTGTGGATCAGAGTTTAAACATGTACTTAATATACTCAATGTAGTAAAAATTCCCCAAAACTGAGTGGGAAATGCAAGCGACATTTACTTACATGGCTGTATAACACAGAGGCACTTTGTACTTTCTCAGTCACTTAAGTTCACTCAATAGTTCACAGATTGGATCGCTAACGTTCACTTCTTATTCACTGTCCCTCATAGTATGTCTACTATGGCTGTCGGTGTTCACAAGTCTGGAGCTCTTTTCAATTCAACTTTCGACAGAGGGTGCTATTGTTGATAATGTCAGTCCACTCGAAAAATGTACGTCTCAACTCCTCTGGCCTTCATCAATGGGGCGACTGCTCTTGAATGGAATATTCTTCTAGAGATTTGAAATCTTCTTTTGCTTAATTGCTGCGAACGACCGTTGCGATCGTTCAGTGATTCGTCCAAATGCGAGACATTCGGTCCGTACGCCTCGAGATACATCGCGACCCTTCACAGTTATCACAATCTCGAGAAACTTGCTATATTCCCTTCTGTACTATCCGAGCTAGCGTTCAGCACGTCTGCCGAGTACGCATTTTAGTGAGAGTCAAAAGTGACTTTCCTCTCGATCCAGTTCGTCCCTGCATTCGAAGATTCGCTTTTGCTACATCATGCGAGGAGTCTCCGAGCCTCGGCTTCCCGCGTCCTCGCCGTGCGAAAGCTGCAGGTCGATGGAAAAGGCAACTCCTAAAAACTCTCAGAGTCCTTTGAGAGCTTCCTTCCAAGTGATACAGAAAACAAAGTTCTAGTACACACCTCTGGACTTACTGCCCATGGATACATGCGTGACCAGGTCCATAAGCCACCAGAGTAGCCTTCCGCGTCTAGTAAGATTGCACTGTCACGTGTACATAGAAACATGTGACTGCCTTTTTGCTTCGTGTGCAGTGCAAAAAAAAATGATAGCCGGTGCCTGTTGGGATCTTTACCATTCCGGCTCTTATGAGGGCGTAACTTTGAGCTGTAAATATTGCTCGCTTTCATAAAATTGGGTGCATGTTTCTTGAATCCTCTCGTATTTTTCTTAGCCCAATTTCTTGGTGTCGTAAATTGGGCGTAAGCAGTGACATTAAATTTTGTCGACTGTCGCTTCAAATGGCTGTGATTTATCACTCTTGACTTTCGAGTATGTACTTGGTATTCTGCTTATCGCACTAAAATTCTCCTCCTTTGTAAAGCTGCTCATGTGTCCCTTTTTGCTTTGCTAGGAAAACTGGCATCTATGCCGGTGGTCTGGGAATGGACCAGGTGCAATTTCAGCATGATACTTTTCTCGTGGGAAAGTTTATCGCTTCACTCTGATCAGTAAAATCTTATTTCAAGTGCCATCAAAAGAAGTCTTTCATTTGCAAGCAATTCTTAAACATTTTGATATTTAGCTTGAAGAAAATAACCAATTCACACAAATATGTCCAGTGAATCTTAATTCACTACGACACATTCTTTTTACGGCTTTTTCTATCAGTCGCCACACAGCCCCCCACCCACCCAAGTGGTACCATGGTTTAGGGTGGTATAACATTTGGTGGACGAACACCTTTGGTCCACGTTTCTGGCAGTATCACGACACAACGATGCATCTCTGACATTGTGAGACCTGTGGTACAGCCATATCTGTCAACTAGGCTGGATTGCTTTTTCAGCAGGATAATGCCAGGCCACATACTGCAAGGTTAATTATGAATAATCTACAAGGTTTTGATATTCTGCATTGGCCAGCATATTCTCCGGATTTGTCGTCAATTGAACAAACATATCTTGGACATCATGGGTCGCCGATAAAGAGAATTCCCAATTCCAGCAAACCATATTCAGTTACAAGTCCAATTACATGTTGTGTGGAATGCCATCCCTCAGCACACCATTAACCACTCATCGACGGTCCGCAGAGGCGAATTTAATAAGCGGCACACGGACATTTGCGCCACAAAGAGACGCCGCACCATTTCTCAGAAAGCAATTAGGACCGCTTGCGATCATTTTCGAATTCACATTTATAACGTAGAATGGTTGATTCGTTTTAACTATGTCGTCCACTCACACTCGGGTGTTTGACTGAAGATCGTTTTTGAAATTAAAATATATTTTAAACTAGCCGCCTTTGGCGACCAGCCTGTTCGCAACCCTTGAAAATGCTGATCGTGGCAAATTCCAACCGTGGCAAACTCGTTGGCGCGACCTACCAGAAAGGTGTAAGGTAACTGGTTGGACGGCCAGGATGTGCCACCCAATTTAGACCGGAACCCAGTGGGGGAGGCATCCACAGGGAACGTACCCTCCTTCCCCTACCACCAACCTCTCGGAAAAACATACGGACCCATATGTTTAACGTGATCGGACTCCGTGTCAGCGGCGGAAATCGAACCCGGGCCTACCGCGTGCAATTCCCGCGCGCTAACCACTGGGCTACTTCGCCCTCCGCGACAATCTCCATAACATTCTTTTTATTCACCCAATTTAGACCGTACCCTCCTTCCCCTACCACCAACCTCTCGGAAGGACTCACGAACCCACATGTTTAACGTGATCGTACTCTGCGTGAACGTGGCGTAAGTTTTGGCAGTGGCGGGAATCGAACCCGGGCCTACTGAGTGCAATTCCCGCGCGCTAACCACTGGGCTGCCGCGCCCTCCGCGACAATCTCCATAACTTTCTATATATTCATCCAATTTAGACGGGAACCCAGTGGGGGAGGCATCCACAGGGGCCGTATCCTCCTTCCCTTACCACCAACCTCTCGGAAGAACTTACGGACCCACATATTTAACGTGATCGTATTCCACGTAAACACGGCGGCAGTTTTGGCAGTGGCGGGTATCGAACCCGGGCCTACCGCTAACTTCCCGCGCGCTAATTTGCAATTTAAAATGACCATATGCTTAATTCCATCATCCTCATTCCATTGTTTCATTGTTCCATCATTTAAAATATCCATTTAAAATATCCAAAAGTTAAAATATACATTTAAAAAATCCATATCGTCCCATCATTTAAAATATAAATATAATAATTTATATAGAGCAAAGGAGCTCTATTCAGAACCGTGACGTCACCTCCACCTTGACGTCCCCACCCACCACCTTCCCTCTTTCAGCGGGGGAGAAACGAAGCGGCACGCCGAGCGGAACGCCGAGAAATTGAAATTCGGAAACTTTTAAAATCCCGATCCTGTGGGCAATACGGAATATTTCCTGACCAGATTGGACTTGTAAGAATGCCAGATGTTTGACCTTTCTAAAAATGTAAATTATTAGTCGAAATTATAAGTACTTTTTACTATGCGAGAATTTAAAAACCAAAAATCGTTTTCTTGAGCAAAAAGTGAGTTTTGTTTTAAAATCTTTAAAAAATATTAGAAATCGAAATTCAGATTTTAAATTGATATATATTTTACTCGCAATTGTCTGCCCTTTCCGATGGTGTGATTTGTTTTTTTCTACGACGTCTGGATCGTGGAGAAAAAAGGGCAAAAAGGGCAAAAAACGGTCGAAATCGCATAAAACATTAAATAAATAAAAAAAAAATTAAAATTTTAAAAATCGGTTTTCACGTGTCCCCTTCCCTCCCCCCCGGGTCTCCGATTGCCAAATTTCGTAGCTCTCCGACGCGCGGTCGCGAAACGTATAGTGTATAAGACAGACACACAGACACACACACAGACATTGCCTTTTATTATATAGATAGACTTTAACTATATTTCAAATAGCAGCGCATCGAATCACCGAATCGAATGAAACATCTCTCAAAACTTTGACGTCACTCTGAGACAAGATGCGGCAAAGCGAATCGTTAAGGATGTGGAATTCCTCACAGTGATGGTGGATACTACAATTTATATCCGTCGTAAGGATCAAATGGCGTTTTTGATTCGATCCAATTATAAGGATCAAAGTTAATATTGACCACTATTCTCATGTTGTGGCATCGAAAGATTTATTTCTCTTGTTGGATGTTATTGAGAGTCAAGGATGTGGAATTCTTCACAGTGATGGTGGATACTACAATTTATATCCGTCGTAAGGATCAAATGGCGTTTTTGATTCGATCCAATTATAAGGATCAAAGTTAATATTGACCACTATTCTCATGTTGTGGCATCGAAAGATTTATTTCTCTTGTTGGATGTTATTGAGAGTCAAGGATGTGGAATTCTTCACAGTGATGGTGGATACTACAATTTATATCCGTCGTAAGGATCAAATGGCGTTTTTGATTCGATCCAATTATAAGGATCAAAGTTAATATTGACCACTATTCTCATGTTGTGGCATCGAAAGATTTATTTCTCTTGTTGGATGTTATTGAGAGTCAAGGATGTGGAATTCTTCACAGTGATGGTGGATACTACAATTTATATCCGTCGTAAGGATCAAATGGCGTTTTTGATTCGATCCAATTATAAGGATCAAAGTTAATATTGACCACTATTCTCATGTTGTGGCATCGAAAGATTTATTTCTCTTGTTGGATGTTATTGAGAGTCAAGGATGTGGAATTCTTCACAGTGATGGTGGATACTACAATTTATATCCGTCGTAAGGATCAAATGGCGTTTTTGATTCGATCCAATTATAAGGATCAAAGTTAATATTGACCACTATTCTCATGTTGTGGCATCGAAAGATTTATTTCTCTTGTTGGATGTTATTGAGAGTCAAGGATGTGGAATTCTTCACAGTGATGGTGGATACTACAATTTATATCCGTCGTAAGGATCAAATGGCGTTTTTGATTCGATCCAATTATAAGGATCAAAGTTAATATTGACCACTATTCTCATGTTGTGGCATCGAAAGATTTATTTCTCTTGTTGGATGTTATTGAGAGTCAAGGATGTGGAATTCTTCACAGTGATGGTGGATACTACAATTTATATCCGTCGTAAGGATCAAATGGCGTTTTTGATTCGATCCAATTATAAGGATCAAAGTTAATATTGACCACTATTCTCATGTTGTGGCATCGAAAGATTTATTTCTCTTGTTGGATGTTATTGAGAGTCAAGGATGTGGAATTCTTCACAGTGATGGTGGATACTACAATTTATATCCGTCGTAAGGATCAAATGGCGTTTTTGATTCGATCCAATTATAAGGATCAAAGTTAATATTGACCACTATTCTCATGTTGTGGCATCGAAAGATTTATTTCTCTTGTTGGATGTTATTGAGAGTCAAGGATGTGGAATTCTTCACAGTGATGGTGGATACTACAATTTATATCCGTCGTAAGGATCAAATGGCGTTTTTGATTCGATCCAATTATAAGGATCAAAGTTAATATTGACCACTATTCTCATGTTGTGGCATCGAAAGATTTATTTCTCTTGTTGGATGTTATTGAGAGTCAAGGATGTGGAATTCTTCACAGTGATGGTGGATACTACAATTTATATCCGTCGTAAGGATCAAATGGCGTTTTTGATTCGATCCAATTATAAGGATCAAAGTTAATATTGACCACTATTCTCATGTTGTGGCATCGAAAGATTTATTTCTCTTGTTGGATGTTATTGAGAGTCAAGGATGTGGAATTCTTCACAGTGATGGTGGATACTACAATTTATATCCGTCGTAAGGATCAAATGGCGTTTTTGATTCGATCCAATTATAAGGATCAAAGTTAATATTGACCACTATTCTCATGTTGTGGCATCGAAAGATTTATTTCTCTTGTTGGATGTTATTGAGAGTCAAGGATGTGGAATTCTTCACAGTGATGGTGGATACTACAATTTATATCCGTCGTAAGGATCAAATGGCGTTTTTGATTCGATCCAATTATAAGGATCAAAGTTAATATTGACCACTATTCTCATGTTGTGGCATCGAAAGATTTATTTCTCTTGTTGGATGTTATTGAGAGTCAAGGATGTGGAATTCTTCACAGTGATGGTGGATACTACAATTTATATCCGTCGTAAGGATCAAATGGCGTTTTTGATTCGATCCAATTATAAGGATCAAAGTTAATATTGACCACTATTCTCATGTTGTGGCATCGAAAGATTTATTTCTCTTGTTGGATGTTATTGAGAGTCAAGGATGTGGAATTCTTCACAGTGATGGTGGATACTACAATTTATATCCGTCGTAAGGATCAAATGGCGTTTTTGATTCGATCCAATTATAAGGATCAAAGTTAATATTGACCACTATTCTCATGTTGTGGCATCGAAAGATTTATTTCTCTTGTTGGATGTTATTGAGAGTCAAGGATGTGGAATTCTTCACAGTGATGGTGGATACTACAATTTATATCCGTCGTAAGGATCAAATGGCGTTTTTGATTCGATCCAATTATAAGGATCAAAGTTAATATTGACCACTATTCTCATGTTGTGGCATCGAAAGATTTATTTCTCTTGTTGGATGTTATTGAGAGTCAAGGATGTGGAATTCTTCACAGTGATGGTGGATACTACAATTTATATCCGTCGTAAGGATCAAATGGCGTTTTTGATTCGATCCAATTATAAGGATCAAAGTTAATATTGACCACTATTCTCATGTTGTGGCATCGAAAGATTTATTTCTCTTGTTGGATGTTATTGAGAGTCAAGGATGTGGAATTCTTCACAGTGATGGTGGATACTACAATTTATATCCGTCGTAAGGATCAAATGGCGTTTTTGATTCGATCCAATTATAAGGATCAAAGTTAATATTGACCACTATTCTCATGTTGTGGCATCGAAAGATTTATTTCTCTTGTTGGATGTTATTGAGAGTCAAGGATGTGGAATTCTTCACAGTGATGGTGGATACTACAATTTATATCCGTCGTAAGGATCAAATGGCGTTTTTGATTCGATCCAATTATAAGGATCAAAGTTAATATTGACCACTATTCTCATGTTGTGGCATCGAAAGATTTATTTCTCTTGTTGGATGTTATTGAGAGTCAAGGATGTGGAATTCTTCACAGTGATGGTGGATACTACAATTTATATCCGTCGTAAGGATCAAATGGCGTTTTTGATTCGATCCAATTATAAGGATCAAAGTTAATATTGACCACTATTCTCATGTTGTGGCATCGAAAGATTTATTTCTCTTGTTGGATGTTATTGAGAGTCAAGGATGTGGAATTCTTCACAGTGATGGTGGATACTACAATTTATATCCGTCGTAAGGATCAAATGGCGTTTTTGATTCGATCCAATTATAAGGATCAAAGTTAATATTGACCACTATTCTCATGTTGTGGCATCGAAAGATTTATTTCTCTTGTTGGATGTTATTGAGAGTCAAGGATGTGGAATTCTTCACAGTGATGGTGGATACTACAATTTATATCCGTCGTAAGGATCAAATGGCGTTTTTGATTCGATCCAATTATAAGGATCAAAGTTAATATTGACCACTATTCTCATGTTGTGGCATCGAAAGATTTATTTCTCTTGTTGGATGTTATTGAGAGTCAAGGATGTGGAATTCTTCACAGTGATGGTGGATACTACAATTTATATCCGTCGTAAGGATCAAATGGCGTTTTTGATTCGATCCAATTATAAGGATCAAAGTTAATATTGACCACTATTCTCATGTTGTGGCATCGAAAGATTTATTTCTCTTGTTGGATGTTATTGAGAGTCAAGGATGTGGAATTCTTCACAGTGATGGTGGATACTACAATTTATATCCGTCGTAAGGATCAAATGGCGTTTTTGATTCGATCCAATTATAAGGATCAAAGTTAATATTGACCACTATTCTCATGTTGTGGCATCGAAAGATTTATTTCTCTTGTTGGATGTTATTGAGAGTCAAGGATGTGGAATTCTTCACAGTGATGGTGGATACTACAATTTATATCCGTCGTAAGGATCAAATGGCGTTTTTGATTCGATCCAATTATAAGGATCAAAGTTAATATTGACCACTATTCTCATGTTGTGGCATCGAAAGATTTATTTCTCTTGTTGGATGTTATTGAGAGTCAAGGATGTGGAATTCTTCACAGTGATGGTGGATACTACAATTTATATCCGTCGTAAGGATCAAATGGCGTTTTTGATTCGATCCAATTATAAGGATCAAAGTTAATATTGACCACTATTCTCATGTTGTGGCATCGAAAGATTTATTTCTCTTGTTGGATGTTATTGAGAGTCAAGGATGTGGAATTCTTCACAGTGATGGTGGATACTACAATTTATATCCGTCGTAAGGATCAAATGGCGTTTTTGATTCGATCCAATTATAAGGATCAAAGTTAATATTGACCACTATTCTCATGTTGTGGCATCGAAAGATTTATTTCTCTTGTTGGATGTTATTGAGAGTCAAGGATGTGGAATTCTTCACAGTGATGGTGGATACTACAATTTATATCCGTCGTAAGGATCAAATGGCGTTTTTGATTCGATCCAATTATAAGGATCAAAGTTAATATTGACCACTATTCTCATGTTGTGGCATCGAAAGATTTATTTCTCTTGTTGGATGTTATTGAGAGTCAAGGATGTGGAATTCTTCACAGTGATGGTGGATACTACAATTTATATCCGTCGTAAGGATCAAATGGCGTTTTTGATTCGATCCAATTATAAGGATCAAAGTTAATATTGACCACTATTCTCATGTTGTGGCATCGAAAGATTTATTTCTCTTGTTGGATGTTATTGAGAGTCAAGGATGTGGAATTCTTCACAGTGATGGTGGATACTACAATTTATATCCGTCGTAAGGATCAAATGGCGTTTTTGATTCGATCCAATTATAAGGATCAAAGTTAATATTGACCACTATTCTCATGTTGTGGCATCGAAAGATTTATTTCTCTTGTTGGATGTTATTGAGAGTCAAGGATGTGGAATTCTTCACAGTGATGGTGGATACTACAATTTATATCCGTCGTAAGGATCAAATGGCGTTTTTGATTCGATCCAATTATAAGGATCAAAGTTAATATTGACCACTATTCTCATGTTGTGGCATCGAAAGATTTATTTCTCTTGTTGGATGTTATTGAGAGTCAAGGATGTGGAATTCTTCACAGTGATGGTGGATACTACAATTTATATCCGTCGTAAGGATCAAATGGCGTTTTTGATTCGATCCAATTATAAGGATCAAAGTTAATATTGACCACTATTCTCATGTTGTGGCATCGAAAGATTTATTTCTCTTGTTGGATGTTATTGAGAGTCAAGGATGTGGAATTCTTCACAGTGATGGTGGATACTACAATTTATATCCGTCGTAAGGATCAAATGGCGTTTTTGATTCGATCCAATTATAAGGATCAAAGTTAATATTGACCACTATTCTCATGTTGTGGCATCGAAAGATTTATTTCTCTTGTTGGATGTTATTGAGAGTCAAGGATGTGGAATTCTTCACAGTGATGGTGGATACTACAATTTATATCCGTCGTAAGGATCAAATGGCGTTTTTGATTCGATCCAATTATAAGGATCAAAGTTAATATTGACCACTATTCTCATGTTGTGGCATCGAAAGATTTATTTCTCTTGTTGGATGTTATTGAGAGTCAAGGATGTGGAATTCTTCACAGTGATGGTGGATACTACAATTTATATCCGTCGTAAGGATCAAATGGCGTTTTTGATTCGATCCAATTATAAGGATCAAAGTTAATATTGACCACTATTCTCATGTTGTGGCATCGAAAGATTTATTTCTCTTGTTGGATGTTATTGAGAGTCAAGGATGTGGAATTCTTCACAGTGATGGTGGATACTACAATTTATATCCGTCGTAAGGATCAAATGGCGTTTTTGATTCGATCCAATTATAAGGATCAAAGTTAATATTGACCACTATTCTCATGTTGTGGCAAAGATTTATTTCTCTTGTTGGATGTTATTGAGAGCGCAAAGGCTGAGCATATACTTCAGAAAGTCGTCGGCACTTTTTTCAATCGCTTTCAACTTGACAAGGCTTACACTGTCGGTCAATGCTACGATGGTACCAGTAACATGTGTGGAAAACTGGGTGGATTACAACACAAGCGCCGATCACGTGCTTCCGTATGTGCATTGTCCGGCGCATCAGCTTAGACTTGTTGTTTCGCATGCTTAGACTTGTTGTTTCGCATGCGGCTGAGGCCAAATTCAAGAGCCTTTTCGGAACTGTTCAAGTGACCTATGCATTTTTTGCTTCTTCACCGGCCCGCTGAGAAGAGATCAGGACGATTGCCCCCGACGGTTCTCGTTCAGGGACCGAAATCGCTATCGATCAGGACGACGGCGAGAATGACTCAGCAACAACAGTGGAAGAACTAATCAACTAGTGGAAGAACTAATCAGCTAAAATCACTTTATCTGACCCGTTGGGCGTACCGCTGTTTGGCTACTCACTTCGACACCTGCGTGGAGGAATTCATGGACAGTGAAATCATGTCGAGCGATGACATGTTCAAATTTTCTGCTTTTCTTGAGGCTTTGAACTGGGAGTTTAATATGAATCTTTGGGGGTGGCACGAAGTTCTTGGGATGGTGCACAAAGCTCCCCAGTTCGAAAAAAAGGTCAATGTAGACCTTGGAATCGCTGTGGATGCTTTAAAAGCTCTTCTTGAGGAACTGATGAAACACTACTCATGCCAGTTTCGTTAGTGAAGCGAATTCCTTATGGAAACAACAAGACTACGAATGCTTTGGTTTTTGTCAGAGTAGTTTTCGAAGGAAAACACGGTTTGCTGACGAAAGAGCGGAATACGAGCCTCAAAGTCCTGATGTGGACTATGCTTATTATAAACATGAATTAAGTGAGAACAAGAAACACTTTTCTTTTCTGTCATAGCGTGTGACATCTTTCACGGCAAATGTCGAGAACATCAAAACACTTTTAACAGCAGGATAATAAACCTTCCAAGCATGTGCATAGGTTTGATACCTGACATCCGCAACATACTCGATGACACTTCCACGGTTCCCTTTTTTCAATTCTTTATCAGCTGCTATTTTGCAGGATGGTACAGAATCCCTTTTGACTTCAGGAATGTCATTAAAGGCACGGACGTATGAAAGTTGACGAAATATAATTTGTGATTTTTGCATTCGAGAACTGGGTTCTGTGGTAGCTAGACTAGGCCGAACTATGCCACTGGTTCCGTGGGTGCCGAAGTCATCTGGTTCATTCGGCAGACTAATGCCATTTCTTTCCGAATATTTCGAAATTTTATGCAAAACCAGACACACTAGCTAAAACAAACAATTTAAATCCATATTAGTGTGGGTTTTTTCAGCATATACTGTTTCATGTAGTGTCGCACATATTTGCTCATCCACACACAGGGATACACATAAACCTTTCTTTCTGGGTATCCAACAACTTGTACATCACTAGCACACAAGGTGTTGTCATTCAGATGTAGAAATTGCCGAATAGTTTCAAATCCATTCAAGGTCGTTGTTTGACTAACAAGGGATATACTGACAATGGGGTTCCAAAACAGTCTTATGTTTTTTAAGTTTGCAACACTACTAAAAACTCAAATTCCTAGATACTTCCTTATATCTGTAGAGTGTAGTTTGAGTGGGTTTTCAATACGTTTTTGGCCACTATAAAGGTTTGTTTGATCAGCGATAAATTTAAACAGTTCAGGAGGAAAAAAATATGAAAAAACATTCGAATGGAACTCTCAAGAAGAGAAACATCTCCAGAGAATTCAATCGAAGAAGGAGCGACTTGCAGAATTTCCAAAGCCGAGTTCTCTTCTGTTTGCGTTTACTTGGTGATTTTGGTTGGGATGTGGAGGGCTGGGTCACTACATCCAAGTTCAGCATGTCTTAAATTTATAATGGAATTATTACTAGTAAAAAAAATAAATTGAACTCATATAATATAGAATTTTAAAATGGAGATTTTCAAAAAAATTGATAATGAATTATTTAAATTGATAATTGGCCAAAGATGTTTATATAAATGATGTTATGCATAAAATTGAATATATATACAATAAATGAGTTGCAACTTTTTGATAAAGTAAAATATTTAACCAAGAATCTGATGTAACTAAAATAAAATATGTTTTGTTTATATTGCAGTTTAGAATTGTTGTTATTGTCTTGAAACGACTTCCAAGCCTCTTCGCACGATATGCGGGGATTGAAATATCTTACGGTAAGTGAATGGGGAGGTCTTTTATATGGATTCAAAAACCCGACTTTTGATTAAATAATTTAAGATAACCTCTTCCCCCTTCATTTGCTAAGATACGGGAAAATCTATTACCCCTCCCCATAGTAGTAAAAAGCTCATATAAAACAAATACAATCGCGTCAAAGCCCTGGCGAATGTCGGACTTTGATCAAGCCTGGGTGAGTAGAGAGAGCCCGGAAATGACCACAAGATAGAGAGCTAACATCGCTTAATGCGCAAATAGATGTATTCAATAGAAAAGTTAAAACAAATAGATGCAGCATGTCCGCAATCAATCAACCAACTATCCTAGAAACTAGAAACACAAGTAGTGCATGTTTTCTCGTCTATATCCCCATCAAAAACTCATACAACAGCAATAAAACGGCTGACCTTTATTACACAGGGTCATTCAAAACAGATGGATCAAACTTTATGAGGTGGTGGTGGTACACCCCAAACCAAGCAATTTTTGTCCTAGTTCATCAGGTCGGAAATGAAACGTTACAGGGCGCTTACTCGCTCCGCAAACTTAAAAGCTTCATTCTGGTTGTCATTTTCTGGCTGAAGAAGAAAACCACGCATGTAAATTTCATCTGGGGGTAAATTTCATTTTATGCAAAGTTTTGTAACACCGAATGTTCAGGTTGCAGCATGTCCAACTGTTGAGAGGCCGATTGACCGATCTTAACTTCTTTTTGTGGGTATATCTTAAGAATCTCGTCTACGACACTCCCCTTGAACCTGAAGAGGAACTCGTTGCAAAATTTAGGCCGAAATGCGCGACGTGCTTGATCTGTCTGAGGGAGTTCACCAATTCCTCCATCGCCGCTATGAGGCGTGCATTCAGGTGGGCGGTCGTAGTGTCATGATTGTTTATTAAATGTCATTTTATAACTTGCAAGTCATTCTTGTGTTTTCGCCTCACCTCATCGGTTTCATCACTGGCGCCTTTACGTTCCCGGCAAACTCTGGCGAAAATTGCTTGATTGGGTGTGTACTACCACCTCGTAAGGTTCCGTCTGTAAATGAGCTCTATCAGGGTCCACGTTCACAACTCAATCGATAAAATCCTCGATTCAGGTGCCAAGCAAATAAACGAACTTGGACGATCCTCAAAAGTACACACATTTAGGCGTTAAGATGTCAACTCACTCAATTCCTTTAAAAAAAAGTAATAATTGAAAAGAACGTCCATGAAGATGTCCTTCATGGACAAAAGCTTGGTTGATGAAAATGCCATCAACCAAGACAGCCCAAACTCATTTATCGAGTCATGAAGGACCAACTATTGAGTTGTTCTGTATGAGGTATAGGAATGTCTTCGCATTCAATCAATCCAAAACTCAATAAGGGGTGTCGACTCGCTCTAGGACATGAGCAGCAAATTGAGTGGAGCCAACTCCCATGGTCTGCGATCTGCCGGAGAGCGTTTATTAATACTTTCGGGAGTACAATTGAAGAGATATATGTTAAACACAGACAGTTTTACAAAGTCAGAGGACACACAATAAACATCACACTATACACTGAAAACACAGACGGAGTTTCCATTAGTATGAAACCTAAATTTTCTAAGTCAAGGCAGAATTCCAGCAGTGCAAAACATCCAAGGATAAGTTCTGGTTTTTGCCAAAGTTATAAATATAGTTTTTTGCAGTAATAACGTAGTAAGGCTACTGCAGGTTTCACTAGAGTTGAAACATCAGTTTCCACGAGTAGTAGATGAGGGGAGGAAGCACGTGATAGAACACAGGAAACACAGTATATATAGCTATTTACAACCCAGGGGTAATCAGACGGTATGACAGCAATACGTTTCAAGGGAACATCAGATACGAAAATATTATAACAATTCGTAAAAAGCACAAGCAGCCAGTTCAACAAGGGACATTTGGAAGAGTGTGTGATCGCAAAAAATTGAAAGCAGACGGCACACATAAATGGATCACTTGACCTTGTTTGAAATCTCGAGAACACAATTGCAGAGGAGGGTTTTGCTATTTCTCAGTTCAGGAAACCAAGTCGCCCGGACAGGTTTGGGGAAGATGGAAGTTTTTGGTAAAAGGACGTCACCATAGGAGTTACAAATGCAATCGGATGATTTTTTGAATTTAAAATAATATAAGCAATCTAAAAACGGACCATGACCAGTTAAAAAATAGATAACGTAATTATTATAGATTTGGAGCCTAGGATTAATAGAAGAGAGATAACTAAGAATTCTAGCGGGGCCATGGGTCCGAGGGGCTGCGTAATCATTTAACTGGCAATTTTTAATAACAGAGTTTTTACAGAAGTTATTTAAATACGAGTAAGGAAAGGGAACAAAAAGAGGGGAGCAGCTTTCGCATGGCGGTCGGCGACTTCGTTTCCAAAGATATTAGCGTGAGCCTTAACCCAGTTCCGGTTGGTGAGGCTTTTAGGAGAAGAGGCTGCAAAGGAAACCGGATTTACTTTTAAGAGAGTTTTGTGAGAGAATTGAAGAACCTTTAGATTGGGTTCGGAAGCTTAATTTATAGCATGGTTGATAGCAGCACGTTCTGCTTGGAGCACAGTATTTCCGTTGCCGAGTTTAAAAGTAAAAACCCTGATCAATTCATCATGTTTAAAAATACAGACAGAAAATCCAATTTTGTCATCTATTTTAGATCCATCAGTATAGATGTTGTGAGGGGGAAAACTTTTTAGGGTCAACGAAGGGTAAAATAATAATACGACTGGCAGAGAGAGGGTGGTTCTGATTCAATTGATTGGGGGGAGGGAGAGAGGGGTCAAGGAAAATGTCAGATTTTTACTTCCAAAACATACGTTTTTTATATAAAGCATTTATAACAAAATGGATAGGGGAATGCCAGCGATTGAAAAAAGAAAAATGCTCGAAGATGTTCTGAAGCCGGAGGAAATATTGATAAGGAAATTCCTTTGTAAAGAGATTAACTTGGAAGTTTGGTCCCGATTTAAACATTTGCCCCATACACAATCATTTTCTCAATAATCGCAAGGTACCAGATTTTAAGGAAAACTTTATACACCCCCCCACGCACTCCCAGAAACTTTACCAAATGTAGAATACAGCTCTTTAAGATATAAAATGTGTTTACTCCATTTGAGATTGTCATCGATGACTATGCCGAGGAAAAGAATGTGTCTGGTAATTTTAATAGGTTTGACGTATAATTTAATACCTTCTACGTTTTGAGTGGGTTTTATTAAAAATTATGCAGGGAGAGATGGTGAGTTGCAGAAGAGCAAGAGAGTCGGAAATATATTTAAGAATAGTAGTCATAACAGGAGTGGCGACATGTCAAAATTTTCAAGTCATTAAATTAAGTAAACAAATGAGAAATTTTAAAACCAGATCCATAGGTCACTTTATTAAACAATCACCCTACAGACGTCCATCCAATACAGTCAAAGCGTCAATACAGTCAAACCGAATTGGAGGGGATGCAGAGCATCGTCTTTCACCAGAAGTTCAGTCTTTCACCAGAAGTTCAGTCTTTTACCAGAAGTTCAGTCTTTCACCAGAAGTTCAGTCTTTCACCAGAAGTTCAGTCTTTCACCAGAAGTTGAGTTCGTTAATAAAGAATTTTTCAACGGTTTTTCCAAAAATGGGGAGCAAACAGATCGGACGATAGGAGGGTCTTTACCAGGTTTGTTTAGAAAAACAGTTTTGCATTTTTTAAGCTTTTAGGGAAAAGACAGAATTTAAAAATTAGGTTTATAATTTTAGAAAAGAGGGAAGAGAATGATTTAAATAAGGTTTTCCCATATACTGTAGTCAAGGTTATCAAGACCAGGAACTTTGCCATTTTTTAAGTGGTTAAAGACCAAGGATAGCCCCCAGTCCGTCAGAAGGAAGATCCAAAAGAGGAAGTGCACAGAAATCGTTGTCGTCCTTAAAACAGTAGTCCAAAAGAAGTTTCACTCTGTCGTGATGGTTTAAATTTAAATCATCAGCAAACTGGAGGTTAGTATTGTTAATTTTGTGAAGTTTTTGAAAAGCGTATTTAAAATGTGAGCCAAATTTTGCGGAACAGTAATTTTTCCAGGCATCAGCTTTGACTTTATTTATTAAAAGCTTGTGTTTGGCCTTATTAAGCTTGTATTTGATTTTGGCCTCAGACATTAAACCGGGAGAAGATAAATTCCTCTCGAGTGATTATATTCTTTTAAATATTTTCCGTGACAAAGTTTTTAAATTTCGCGAGCTCTTGGTTCCACCCATTGAAGCCACGATTTTTGTTAACTTTCTTCTTTGAAATAAATTTGAAAGCGCACATTTGTGTTTTTTCAATGAAAATTTTAATGAAGTTATCTAATCGGGAGAGGTTGTCGATGTCTTGAATTAAAGTGTTGAAAGTGTTAATAAGCAGTCTAAAATTATGAGTAAATTTACCGAAACTATAATTGATTTTATAAAAATAAGAATGATCGGAGATTATGTCAACATTGACAGAAATTTTGGTATATTTATGAACGTTTAAGGAATCACCCGAAAGAACCTCCCATTTGAGGATTGAGTCAGAAGGAGACCAGTGAAAGGTCAGGTGAAAGGTATTTTGCCTCACTGAGATTCGAATGTTGAACCACATTTAGGATCATTACAGACTACCAATGTATTGTCAGTACAAAAATCCATAACACTGTAACCCCGGCGATCAATGAAGTCATAACCCCATGCCAGAGTTCTCGCGTTGAAATCCCCCAGAACGAGGAAATCAATAGATGAGAATTCAGCGAGTAACTCGCTAATACTATCATGAGGAGGAAAATACAGGGAGACGAGATTAAGGGGATTATCATTTGGTAAGCTGATTTCCACCAGGACAATGGAAGAGGATTTAAAGTTTAGATTGACCACCACATTAGAGTTGAATATGATATTGGCTGCTTTGTTGGAATCCGAGCAGAATTGCCGGAGACCAAAGGGTGGCCCATGTACGTTATCACCGGAGAGATAGGTCTCCTGAACACAGACAAAGTCAGTATTTTATTCAAGGACGAACTGCAATAGATTGTTGTGGACCGAGAAAAAAACATCACACAGCAAAAAATAAGAGAAAGAAAAAAAGAGTACACAAATAAAAATAAAAATAAAAGCTTCAAAATACTGAAGGATCAGTGATATTTTTGCAGGCTCTGATGCGATCAAGCTCTCGTTGAAGAGCACGACACTTGGTCCTGTCATGCGTATTGTGATCAAATTTCCATTTCAAACGAGGATCGTCCTTCGTAGCATTGCAGCAGTTAAAGCACGCCAATCTTTTGGCATTACAGTTGCGATAAGTGTGTTGGCTGCTTGAGCAATTGCTGAAATTCCCCGTGGGAAAGAGACAATTTGCAAAGTGTCCAAAGTCTTGACACTTAAAACACATTTTGAAGCAAATGTACTTTTTAACATAGTAATAGTTGAAGTGAAAAAACAGTTTCCTCGCTTTGACTATGTTTTGGCATTAGGCAGGTTCACCGTGAAGACCCAGTTCATTTTACCGTTTTTGTCTTTAACGTTTTTAATGAAGGCTGTCAGCCAGTTTAAAGGAGGCAAATTTCCAGAAATCAAGTTTTTCACATCATCGTCCGAGAAAGAAGTCGGAATGTTAAAGAGGACGAGGGCTTGTTCAGGCTGCTTCTTGATGTTAAATTTCTGGTTCATTGCCGATTTTTTAAGCAATGGAACCAGTTGATCGGCATTGCCAGTCTTGCAAGTAATTTGTAAGGTGCCGTTACTCAACGCAGAAATGTTCTTAATATTAACCTCTTCAGGGCAGGGAAGGGCAAAACGATCTTATTTCAGTTGACTGTTTGTTTTCAGCCGATCATTTCCCTGAAGTAAGATGCTAGAGTATGAGGCACCAGAAGCAGAGGAAGGAGGAGAAGAAAAATTGGAAGAAGAAAGAGTTTCCGTCAGGTTTCGTTTAGCGGAGCGATAAATCAGCCCCGGGAGGTTATCGTTAATGTCTTTGGCGAATTTTTCAAGATTGGAGGAAATGGAATTTCTGAGTGTCAGAATTTCTTCGGCAACAGAAATACTCAAGTCCAGAATGGAAGAGTCAGATACAGGTTTAGCAAGATCAGAGGATATTAATTGTTTTTCGAATTGCTGACAGGAGTTCTTACCTGAATTCAACTTGTCTTCCAGGTAAGCTCTTTGATTTTGATTCCTTTTAACGTACATGGAAAGGTATTTTCTGATTTGATTACGATATCTCAGAGCTTTGGTCAGGAAGACCTTCCCGAAGTCAGCATTGTCCTCCAGCCAGTCATTTTACCAGTTGTGGAGGAATTATTCTCAGGGTTCAGTTCTAATGAGATTGAAGAGCTCATTCTGTTCAAGTCGTTCCCGATTTAATGCTGTTAGGGCTGGTGTTGAAGGTGGTTCCAGCAAAGTTTGACGTTGAGGCAGCGCACCGGAGGAATGGTAGAAAGAGGAGTGGAACCAGAAAATTTTGAAGAGGCAACGTTCGCAAAAGAAGGTCTTGATTCAATCGCTGCTTTGGCATTTTTAAAGTCCACGCGTTTAATTCTAATTTTATCGTTGGAGGAAGATGTAGAAGGAGCATTTGGAATCTCTTGGATGTTTGATTCTGGAAAAAGTGCCACACACTGACTAAGATTCAAGGGAGTAAGCACAACAAGAAGAAGGGAGGAAAATCTTCAACATTCAAAGAGGACATATCAATAACCGCATGGAAGGGGAGAGCTTATATAATTATAAGATTTAAAATTCAGTATGGGTAAAACACAGGAAAAGGCAAACATAATTCAACCAAAACACACTGTTTCAAAAACAAAAATTTCACTAAATATATACTATATATATTATACGACATAGAGTACAGGGGGAAAGACACAAGAAACAAAACCGAGTAAAAAAACAGAGAAAAAACGAAGAAACCGGAAAAGCAACGGGAAAAAGGGAAAGGATGATGGTGAACGTTACCGAGCACCAAAAGGGGAGGAAAAAAATAAGACATAAAACGCAATAGACTGCAAGCAAATAAGACAATTAGGAACCGATATATAAAGCAGAGAAAAATTGGGGGGTCAGTAAAGTTACTTCTACATCCGGAGGGGGGAGGGGTCTATGTCAATAGTGGTATCAAATTGTCAGAAATTTTCAGCAGAGACTAACAAGTAGAATTCGACCCCAAAACATAAAGTTATATCGAAAATAAGAGCGGAAATCACCTAAGCCGGAGAATACAGGAAATGGATCTATAAGTATGAAATCTGGGGGTTCGAATAGTGACATTTTAGGGAAGGTTAATGGCAACACTATGGGTTTATTGACAAAATACAACGAACCAGAAAGAACCGGAGGAACGAGAGGAATAATGGTTTAAGTCAAGAATTTTCAGACGAGTGCAGGAGTGATTTCAGAAATGGCGATTTCAGAAAAAATGAACCGAAAAGCACAAAATGCAAAAGGGGATGGGGAAAAGGAACCACAAAGAGTACAGGAAAGGCAAATACACCAAAAGAAAGATAAAAATAGAGGCGAATACATTGGAAATACAATCAAGATAACGCATATTATAATAAACTAAAAGTTTATAGTTTAAAGTTTAAGCTTGAAATGTTCAGCAGTTCTAAATAAAGTCTTATTTATATAACAATAAAGGCAAAAATATCGGAAATTCCAGGACCGGAGCAATGAAGAACAGTAACAGGATCCACCAGGAGGGTTCCGGGAGGGAACCGGGCAGAAATAATCCAATTATGCATTTAAATCGATGTAATCCAAAAAAGGGGAATTCCCATTCAGCACCAATACGAAGATCTGTGTTAAAGCATCGACGGGAAATGAAGGCAACCATCTCACACGAAAACAGAGATAAAAAACGGCCAACAAGGCCTACAGATATAAACTCGGTTTCAACATTTTCGTCTAATCAAGACACATGCGAATATGACGGGTAAATTACGTGACAAGTTAGAAATCCAGGCGTACGAGCAGGAAAGGCAGGATCGCTAACCTCAATAAGGGGGTGTTGTTGTTGAGACCCAGACCGTCCAACGTACCAGAAAGGTGGAAGGTAACTGTTTCAATAAGGGGTGTTGAAGTCCCAGACCACACGTTACATCAGTTTTATGAGTGGCCGGGAGAAAAAGCAAAACGGAGACCGATCTCCAGAGTCAGCGAACTACCAAATGATTTATTGAAGTTTCAAAATATTTTCATCTGAAGAGATATATGTTGAGATACAGGCAGTTTTACAACAGGAAGGGGAAACGAAAGCAAACAAATATATCACACGAAAACCGCAACAGAAAGAATAGAGAAAAGGGGATTTTCATGTTATTTCCAAATTTTGATTAAGGGGTGGGAATAAAATTTAAGAGCAAACTGCAACAAATCCAACAGGAAGAGAAAAAAGAAGAAGCAGTTTCAGACCGTAGATTATCCCCAGAAAAGAGTACAACCAAATCGTACCAAAAGCAACCCAGAAAGACGAGAAAGCGAGGGCAGAAAATCAATGAACAAAGTCCATATTCATTTCAAAGGTTTAGCAATTCGAATGCAAAGGAAATAAAATAGATAATATACAGTTTAAAAACATTAACAGAATGTAGAAAAGTATCCAAACACAAGAAATTAACATTTAAAAATATAAATTATAATCAGAAATAATTCATAGAGTTTGTAGATACAGTAGAACCTCGATTATCCGACGTAATTGGGACCGAACCTACATCGGATAATCGAAATGTCCGGATAATAGAGAATTTTTCAATAATCGTCTAGTTTAATATGTAACATCGTCATCGAACTGCTATTATGACTATTTAAACTACTAAATAAATATCGAAATTCAAATTACAGTACAGTATAGTAGTACATGAAAATTTATTTTGAAACAAAAAACTTACAAGGATTTAAATGGAAGCTTCATCTGGCGTAAATTGGTTATCCTTTGTCGTGCAGCTCTGTCACAAAGTTTTTTAAAAGCATTAGTTCAGAGGAATCACACTGTTCTTGTTGTTCCAATCAAGCAAGGCCTTTTGAAAAACACTCAAAAGCATCATTGTTACTAATCTTTACTTGGGAATCATTCTCGCCTTCATCATTATCCTCTTCTTCGTCTTCTTTTGGAGAATGTCTGCGATAATTTCCTCATCATTAAGCAAGTGGAAGCCTGCATCTTCTTGTTGTTTCAACCAAGCAAGGCCTTTTGAAAAACACTCAAAAGCATCATTGTTACTAATCTTTACTTGGGAATCATTCTCGCCTTCATCACTATCTTCTTCCTCGTCTTCTTTTGGAGAATGTCTGCGATAATTTCCTCATCATTAAGCAAGTGGAAGCCTGCATCTTCTTGTTGTTTCAACCAAACAAGGCCTTTTGAAAAACACTCAAAAGCATCATTGTTACTAATCTTTACTTGGGAATCATTCTCGCCTTCATCACTATCCTCTTCTTCGTCTTCTTTTGGAGAATGTCTGCGATAATTTCCTCATCATTAAGCAAGTGGAAGCCTGCATCTTCTTGTTGTTTCAACCAAGCAAGGCCTTTTGAAAAACACTCAAAAGCATCATTGTTACTAATCTTTACTTGGGAATCATTCTCGCCTTCATCATTATCCTCTTCTTCGTCTTCTTTTGGAGAATGTCTGCGATAATTTCCTCATCATTAAGCAAGTGGAAGCCTGCATCTTCTTGTTGTTTCAACCAAGCAAGGCCTTTTGAAAAACACTCAAAAGCATCATTGTTACTAATCTTTACTTGGGAATCATTCTCGCCTTCATCACTATCTTCTTCCTCGTCTTCTTTTGGAGAATGTCTGCGATAATTTCCTTATCATTAAGCAAGTGGAAGCCTGCATCTTCTTGTTGTTTCAACCAAGCAAGGCCTTTTGAAAAACACTCAAAAGCATCATTGTTACTAATCTTTACTTGGGAATCATTCTCGCCTTCATCACTATCTTCTTCCTCGTCTTCTTTTGGAGAATGTCTGCGATAATTTCCTCATCATTAAGCAAGTGGAAGCCTGCATCTTCTTGTTGTTTCAACCAAGCAAGGCCTTTTGAAAAACACTCAAAAGCATCATTGTTACTAATCTTTACTTGGGAATCATTCTCGCCTTCATCATTATCCTCTTCTTCGTCTTCTTTTGGAGAATGTCTGCGATAATTTCCTCATCATTAAGCAAGTGGAAGCCTGCATCTTCTTGTTGTTTCAACCAAGCAAGGCCTTTTGAAAAACACTCAAAAGCATCATTGTTACTAATCTTTACTTGGGAATCATTCTCGCCTTCATCACTATCTTCTTCCTCGTCTTCTTTTGGAGAATGTCTGCGATAATTTCCTCATCATTAAGCAAGTGGAAGCCTGCATCTTCTTGTTGTTTCAACCAAGCAAGGCCTTTTGAAAAACACTCAAAAGCATCATTGTTACTAATCTTTACTTGGGAATCATTCTCGCCTTCATCATTATCTTCTTCTTCGTCTTCTTTTGGAGAATGTCTGCGATAATTTCCTCATCATTAAGCAAGTGGAAGCCTGCATCTTCTTGTTGTTTCAACCAAGCAAGGCCTTTTGAAAAACACCCAAAAGCATCATTGTTACTAATCTTTACTTGGGAATCATTCTCGCCTTCATCATTATCTTCTTCTTCGTCTTCTTTTGGAGAATGTCTGCGATAATTTCCTCATCATTAAGCAAGTGGAAGCCTGCATCTTCTTGTTGTTTCAACCAAGCAAGGCCTTTTGAAAAACACTCAAAAGCATCATTGCTACTACCCTAATAGCATTTTTCTTCACAATAACGTAAGATTTACGTCACACTGTGACTTTGTGACGTCACAGGACGTCGCAGTACGTCTCGCCAATGTCATATTGAGATCACTGCGAAGTCATTTTGGTCATTTTCATGGTCGTTTGTGTCATCGCATATTAACTTGTTTGTGACGTCACATTGTAATTGCCATTGTAATGTCGTCACATTGTTACGTGTTAATTAAATTGCGGAAACGTCACAGAATATAGTCACAATGAAGTTACAAAGTTACTAATACGAAACGTCGCATAGAAGTCAAAAATATGATGTCACATTGTGCCCCAGGTGCCACGTGACTGCAGCGTCACTGTCACACATGTGACGATCTTTGCTGTGAGGATAATCTTTACTTGGGAATCATTCTCGCCTTCATCATTATCTTCTTCTTCGTCTTCATTTGGAGAATGTCTGCGGTAATTTCCTCATCATTAAGCAAGTGGAAGCCTGCATCTTCTTGTTGTTTCAACCAAGCAAGGCCTTTTGAAAAACACTCAAAAGCATTATTGTTACTAATCTTTACTTGGGAATCATTCTCGCCTTCATCATTATCTTCTTCCTCGTCTTCTTTTGGAGAATGTCTGCGATAATTTCCTCATCATTAAGCAAGTGGAAGCCTGCATCTTCCATGTCACAAATCAACCAATCTGTGATTACTTGGATCCCACAGTTTTCAAAACCGGGCATCGCGCTAAAAATGCTTGAAAATTCAGTAACACCATCTTTCGCAATGTCTTAACAGCTTCATCTGTGCCAGTTGAAACATTCGGCAAGAGTTTTCTCCAACTTCGCCTTAGTGTCAATTGCGGCATACATTCCCCTGCTTCACTGATCATATAAATGCAGTCTTTAATGTTGACAGATTTCCAAAACTCTAGCATTGAAACTGCAGATCCAGATTCTCCTTCAAAAAGTAATTTTCTTATTAATTTCTTTCGGAAACGCCGTTTTAAAGACTCCAAAACGCTTTACAAACATTAAGAAAAACATTAATGAACATTAAGAAAAACTTCTTAAGAACATTAAAAAGGAGCTTAAGAACATTAAGAAAAACTTCTTAATGTTCTTAAGCTCCTTTCCATGTCACCAACAGTTGATACGTCAACATTAAACTACTTTGCAAATTTTGTTATAATTTCTGCCGATTCTAATCGCATAACAATATCATATTTCTCCTCTATGATTAGAATGACTCGTTTTCTCTTAATGGAAACCATGATGAAAAAAGCAAACTTCAGTAATAAAAAATTACAGTCAAAGACACTTCACCACAGAAACAAACAGCAGAAAAAGGGAACAAATAGTTACGCGCTAGAATTTCGCCCATCTAAGCATACGTAATCACCTTTTTCTGGAGTAGAATAGTCCACGAAGTGTACAATCGTAAGCGATTGATTTCTCCTCTCCCTTCTCCCCCCCCCTCCCCCAATTCCTTTGAAATTCTACAGCTGTGAAAATTTCTGTTTGCGAAAATATGACAAAAGAGCCTTTATTCCCTGCGCTTGCTTACAATCAGAGGGTGCAATAGCAGGGAGTGTTTTTGTTTAGAACAGGGACAAAGGAAGGACAGGGGGAAAAAAGTCAGGAGACCGACGTCGGTTAACGGAGAGTTCCGGTTAAACGAGAGTCGGATAATCGAGGTTCTACTGTAATTGCAATGAGCAGCTGAGAAACAGGCAGATCGTGACAGAAATGACAGTGAAGACAATGAATATGTACAAATATATAACTATAAATATTTCGAAAATAAGCTGGGAACAGTAGTAGTATGAATCAACAGATATATAAAACACATAAAACGAAAACATATAACAGAAACGAAATGCAGAGCAGAAACAAAAAGAACAGACTAACTAGCAAACAGGGGGTACAGAGAGCATCAAAAATATATACAAGAGATGATTAAAGAAAAAAGGAAGAAGATCTAAGGACAGGGACGCGCAGCCTCTGTTGGAGATTTCTCTCACAGTCTCGGAGCTTGTTAACAAGAGAACCAAGTCGCCTGGTGACAAAGAGCAGGTCTGGATGGCCAAGAACCGTTTGCGTTACAGGGAAGTTTTTTTGAATTTAAAATAAAATAGGCAGTCTAAAAATGGACCATGACCTGTTGAAAAAGAAATGAGGATTTAGAAATTGAGATTAACTTTAAGGCGGAAATCCAATATTCCCGGGTCCGGGGGAGGAGTAATTATTAAGAAATGACTGCCAATTGTTCAGGAGAAATGTCTCACAATGTTGGGTTAAAAAGGGACCGGAGTCGGAGTGGTGGCCAATTCAGCGACTTCGTTACCCCGAACGATTTATTAACGATTTGGAAGGATATGCTAAAGATTTTATGTCGTTAAGATATTTCGATTTGTTTTTGTAAGAATTGAAAGCCAAGATTGCAGATAAGCTATCAGAAAAAATGTTTACTTTACTATGGTTTTCGATGGCCCAGTTAATTGCCTGAAATATTGCCTAGAAAAGTGTGTTCCCATTTCTTAGTTAGAATCGAGCTTCAGATATAAAACCGCAATTCATTCAAAGTTCCTTTATTTTTCACTTGCAATTGCCGAGATGTACCAGATCAGCCATTTTTATTCGCGGGGTACTCCAGCTAATACCGATGACATTTTAACAACATTAAAGGAGAAACATGTGTCTTGGTGGAAGTCAGGATGCTTGGTTACAGATGGTAAAAGAAAAGTGGATGGATGAAAGCTCTGTTTTTCCATGTGTGCATTCTACATCAAGGTGCACTGTGTGGCCGTGTTTTAAAAGTCGAAAACACTTCGAAGCCTGTGGTAAAAATTATTAACTATATTCGCTCCAAAAGCTTAGACCACAGACAGTTCACTAATATAGATTGTGAGTATAAGGACATTTTATATTACTCTCATATAAAGTGGCTTAGCTGCGGACGGGTATTAAAACGTTTTCGGGATCTGAGACTTGAAATTAAGATCTTCCTTGAAAGTAAAAATAAGTAAAGATGTCTCACTCTCCGATGAATGCTATGTGAAAATGAATAAATTGCTATGTGATCTAGCATTCAGCACAGATATAGATGGCTATTTAAATGATTTCAATGTCAAACTACAAGGCCAAAATGAGTTAGTCACTGACACTGTTGATAATTGTGCGAAAACTACAACGTTTGGAAGGTCATCGTAAAGAGTTCATTTCCATAATTGAGGAAGAGACTTGAATGCAAAAACGGCTATGTTAAAAGAGGAGTTCAACAGGAGGTTTGAATGCCTCAGGGATACGGAACACATTCTTAATATATTCGTTTCACCATTTTCCTGACAGCGTGCCTGAAGAACTTGAACTGTAACTAATTGATTTTCAATGCGATTCTTTATTAAAAGAAAAATTCAACAGCTGAACCCTTATAGAGTTCTACCAGTTTGTTTCTAAAGAAAATACTTCCAATCGAGCTGTATCCATGTTCGGAGCAACATATTCATGTGAAAAATTGTTTTCCAGAATGAATCAAAGAAATAAACCCAGTGACACTCATCTGTCTTCAGTTTTAAAAGTAGAGTGTGCCCTCCCCGAGCATTGATAAACTGCTATTACAAAAGCGTGTCCAAAAAATAGTCCTTCACAATTGAAGCCGTCATTGTTGAAAGAGGATATGTTTTTATCAAATAACATGGCACATATCCCTTTTAAAATGTTAATATTTTTACCACCCAAATTAAAATTCGTATGTTATAAAATTAAAATAACTTGTGTGTACTGAGCCATAAAGATGTCTGTAATGGTTTTATCATATAACAAGAAAGATCAATTATGCATAAGCATTGATTATGAAACACTTTCCAACTGAAATGCAATTTCATTTAAAAATCTCTTAAATGTGATACATTCAGTGGTGACATCTTTTACATTATCACAGTACTACAGTAATTTATTATACTTAAATATTTAAAACTGTATCGAAATATAAATCATCTGATTCTCTATGCAAAATCAATGAATATTTCATTCATATAACTTGTATTCCAGACTCCAGAGCAAAATAATTTTGTGTGAAAAAAATTCAGCAATTCTTATGTAACTCACCTTACAATCGCTTGAGATATTTGCATTCTGCATAAGTTAAAATTAGACTTCGTTGAAGAAATAATAAAAGTTTAGGGATCATTTAAAATCACAACTATTGTAATTGCGTAGGCACGGAATTTAGATGCACAGATACACAGATAATATATGTGTGTGCGTGTGTATGTATTCAAAGTCTTGGAATCGTGCCGAAGATCGGAACTCGAATTTTCGAAAGATCTACACGTTTTGGGACTTCCAGAACTCGAAAAAACTATTTTTAGGAAGACGTCTGTGTATGTAAGGGTGTATCTGTGTGTGTTTCTGTGTGTTTGTGAGGATATTGCATCCACTCTAACTGAAAAACTAATGGACCGAATTTAATAAAATTTGGTAGGTAAGTTTTTTTGTGGGGTTTTTTTTTTTTTTGGGGGGGGGGGGGGGGGGGGGTAAGTTTTTTTGTTGGTGATGTTCATTTGATTATAGATACGATTCGTAATGAAAGAATCTGCCTTCTTTGCGAAATGGCCGGCAGAAATTGCCTTTATCCACTCTAACTAAAAACTAATGGACCAAATTTAACACAATTTGGTGTATACTATTTCAATAACCTACAAGTGATTTATATACCAAATTTAACAAAATTTGTTATATAAATCACTTGTATTTGTTATATAAATCACTTGTATCACTTGTATATAACAAATTTTGTTAAATTTGGTATATAAATCACTTGTAGGTTATTCTAGTGCGATTTGGGAAAAATGAACGGGCTGTTTTTGCAAAATGGCCCATCAAAAATTGTTAAATATAAAAATAAAAGACTACGTGTGCTCAATTATATCCATTAAATTCCTATTTTATACGTGATTTTTGACAACAAAGAGAATAAGACTAATCCCATTACTCTAGGACTAGCCGTTTTTGAGATATTTTAGTTTTTTTGTGTTTTCGCTACGCCACTTTTGACAATAAGTCCATCTATCAAATGAGAACCAAATTTAAGTTTAACGTGCAAATTCAATGTCATTTAAAATACTTATGGATGTTATTTTGTGTAGATAAAACTCAAATTATTATTGAAGAAATAAAGAGAACGTGAATATGAGTCTGCAGGGAAAGACATGTGCTGTCCACATCAGAATTTTTAACAATATTACAACAATGATTTATAGAAGTGAACGGGGATTATTTACAGGCCATTTCGAAAAAAATGTAGGATCTATATTTAAAGATCCACCAAATTGTTGTAGAATAAAATGTTCTACAAATTTAAGCTGTGTACCAAATTTTAATTCTCTAGGACGTAGGAAAGTGCATTAAAAACGCCATCAAATAAGTATATCATGAAAAGTTATATAAAATTAAAAACAAATTTGAAAAATTGTTATCTACCAAATTTAATTTAAAATGTGAAGCCTCTCTCATATACAAAATAATTAAACTCTTGGAAAGATATTTATTATATGATATATCTATTTTTTCTTTCTGGAGGATATCGCAAAAGTCAAAATTTAATTGAATTCGTTTTTCTCCCAATATTAAATAATTTTTAATTAAAAAACTACCCAACATATTTTACTAAAATTTTTGTTATATATTTTATGGGATAATGTGGATATTTTCTAAAAATTTCGAAGCAATTTGTGAATTTTAAATGTACTTAAAATATGTTTGAAAAATTAGGTCCCATAGGGTTCAATGTATTTCATTTTTTCAACCTGGGTTCAATAAAAACTAATTGGGTGATATGATTTATTTATATTCCCATAGGTTCCACAGACCGTCTGAAAAGCATTCTAAAATTTCATTTTGATAAAGTCATTTTTACGGCAGTTATCGTGCTAACGGACAGACAGACAGTCAGAATGAACAAAGTCATAAACACTTTTCAACTATGTTGTAAAGTGTTAAAAATGAATCATATATAAAACAATCCCCTTTTCGTAATTGTAAGTAGTTTCGTATTTTGGAAAATGACGTAATCATAATTATTCTTGAGGTCCTCCAAATGTACAAAGCGCCTGAGATCACTGATACAGAGTACTACATTGAGTGATGTACTGCATTGTCATCCAGTTCGGGTCCGTCTGTTGTTGTTGATTGTTGAAACCCAGACCGTCCGACCTACCAGAAAGGTGTAAGGTAACTGTTTGGACGGTCGGGAAGTGCCACCCAATTTAGACCGGAACCCAGTGGGGGAGGCATCCACAGGGACCGTACCCTCCTTCCCCTACCACCAACCTCTCGGAAGGACTTTCGGACCCACATGTTTAACGTGATCGTACTCCGCATGAACACGGCGGCAGTTTTGGCAGTGGCTGGAATCGAACCCGGGCCTACCGAGTGCAACTCCTGCGCGCTAACCAATGGGCTACCGCGCCCCCTCGGGTCCGTCTGTGTAAATGTTAAAATTTCAAAATAGTTTAGGAACAAGAATGGGAAAATGAATCATACGAAAGTGAGGGGGAATGCCAGAAAGCGAGCAAAAAGAATCCAAGTGCTCGGAAAAAGGTTAATTTCATGTTTCCAAAACAAGAATTTGTTGGAGAGGGTTTTTATGACAAAGTGAATAGGAGGAATACCTGTTATTGAATAAAGAGAAGTGTTTCGAGTTGTTCTAAAGCCGGTTGATATTTTTAGAAGGAAAATCCTCTGTAAAGATAATAATTGAGAGATTGGATTCCACCCCAAACTCCCGAACCATTTGCAATTATAATTTCAATTACAATTATATTTTCAATTACAATTATCTTTTCAATTACAATTATCTTTTCAATTACAGCAAGGTACCATATTTCAAGAAAGGTTTTGTTAACTCCCCAATTATTCCCGGAGATTTCCCCAAAAGTAGAGGACAGCTTAAAACGCTTTTTTTAAGTAAAAAATGGGAGGTTATCGTCAATAATGATACCGAGGTATTTCAGGGTTCTAGTAAATTTGATAATTTTATTTTGTAATTTAATGGAGGTTTTCTTTTTTTTTTTTTTTTGCGTTTGGCGCGGGTCTTGTCGAAGATTATACAGTGAGAGGCATTAGGGTTAAGTAATTTGAGTGAATCAGAGATTAGACCGAGGATAGTGTTGGTATTTTGAGCCACAACTATGAGATTACTGCCAAAAGTGGGCATCAGCAAAAGTGTGAAGATAAAAGAGGTCATTATTTAAGTTAAGAATATTGTTAAAGTAGGTGTTCCAAAGGACCGGAGAAATAACCGATCCTTGTGGAGCACCCATGGAAATTGCTTTAGAAATAAGAAAAGTATTGTCCGAAAAGGTACATATGAATAAATGAATGAACGAAATTAGGAGGGAAGATTAATTTTATCAAAAGTAGAGGGTAAAATGCTCCAATTGAGGTTATCAAAGGCTCGCTGATGTCTACTGTGGAGAGGGAAACCTGATAAGCTGGTCTAAGAGACTTTATTTGGGTCAGTAAGGGGTGTGTAGACAATCTTTTCTAGCCAAACTTTTGATCACTGCATTATCATATATTCTCTTCAAGTGGACCTTAAAAATTACTTTTGGATCCTCGTCATGAATTTTAAGCTAGAAACCATGTAAAACAACTCCTCCATTTCCTCTAACACATTTTCAACAGTTGGGAAGTCCAAGCCTCATCATAAAGGGTCCATATAGAATTCATTTTGGATCATTAGAAACAATGCTCCAGAATCGAACGCGATTTAAAACGAAGTTCAAGTTGAACCCTAATCAACTGAAATGTCCAGAATTTGGATCCAAATCATCAGGAATCTACTGGAATTGGCATTTTCTCTATATCAACATAAAATGCATAAATGCATATATGCGAAAATTATTGAAAATTTGCAAGGTTCTAAAAGAAATGGCAGACAGCAAGAGCAGCCCAAAACGACTCTTGGTGAAGTTGTTTTCACCGGCATGACGTGACAAGTAGAATGCATCCGCAGAGAAGCTTCGGAGATGCACTTTAATCGTGTGTTTTCCTTACTCCAGTAAGAATTGTTTACCTAACTCTTTCATTTTCATTAAACGCCTTTCAACAACTGCGATTGTATATGGCAGCTGATTAAGAATTCCTTTAGAATTAGCCCATTTTACTACACATTTATCATTTGTATCCATAGAAACATTTTCTTTAAACTGCTTCTCGCACTATTCCTAGCTTGAGTTTTTAATCAAGTTTCTTCGGTTTCCCCAAAATGCTTAAAAGATACTAAATCTGGTGAACTCATAGAATGAGGTAACATGTTAATGAATAACAAAGTATTTTATGATTCACAAGAAAACATAAACTGACCTCAGCCACCACAGCCATGAACAGCATCAAGACGTACTCGAGGGCGAGGACAGCCAAGAAGGCCCAGGCCATCAGCGACACTTGGGTCTGCAAGCAGAGTTTCTCTGCCGCGGAGGAAGGAACCGTCAACACTCCTTTCCCGTAGAGGCTGTCCCACAGGCTGGGGATGCGTAGTAGGTCGATCACGGAGGCGGTGGGCTGGCCGAGGAAGGCTGAAAAAGGAGACAGGATGCTCTAAATGAAAACTTGTGTGATGTCAATCCCATCAAAATCAAAACATCAACAAGCCATTTTATAGTAGACAAGTCATTCTACATTACTTTCTGGTGCATGGTTCACAGAGGAACTCAAACAACGAACCAGAAAGTTCCAACTAAAAGGAAGTGGAGTTCATTTTTCAAGTGGAGCCTTGACATTTTTATTTTTCAATAATGACCAGCAGTCCAAGAGAAAAGCCCATTCAGGTACGCAAACTTCACATAAAGGGTTCTTTTCTCCTACCTGTTCGAAAGAATCCCAAAAAAGCTGAACAGGGATATTTGAACGAGCGCGTCATGAAACACTTATTTCCAGATGAATCTCTCCTACAAAGCGAGCCTCGCCTGCGTTGGTTGCCAAACAATTTCGGCTGAAATTGGAAAGATTATTCTTTTCAATTTCCACATGGAAAGTGATGCACTTGTAAGGTCGGACCTCCATTTCAGAATTTAGAAACAAGCACCACAAACCCGTGATGGTATCGAATACGGGTTTGCTCTCTTGTCCGGAGAACAAATCTCAGGGATGACTCAGGGATGCCTCCAACACAGTGAAACAAATAACAAACCACTTACCTCGAAGGAACATCATCTTCATCGGGATTCATTTAAATGAACATGAAGGATACACAAATAAGCGCATCATCAATTCAAGTTCAATAATCAGCATTTATCAAGTCGTAATCATGAAGTTACTCAAACAGCATTCACTGGATCACTATCAGAAACCTCCACCCTTCAGTATCACCCCTGATATAAAGTGCCGCAACTCGAGCACTCGAGAAACTCCATTCAATAAATGAATGTCTCTTCCAAAAGTAGTAAATATACATATTTTGTAATGAAATCTCTAGAAAATACTTCAGTCTGTATTTTGTTAACTTGTATGAGGAGTCAGCAAAGAGACATTTCAAATAAATTCTGTTCGGGCTCTCTTTCTGGGAGTCGTAATCTCGTATTCATCCATTCTGAGTCGCCGGGGAACGCAAAGTAACAGAAAATCAAAGGCTTACCTCGAATTAAGTGGACGTAGAAAGATGGAAAGGGATCTTTCACCCGACTAGCGGAGATCCTGGCGAAACGATGGTCCTTCCGTAATAGAAAAGCCCACACAGGTGACACTTGGCCTGGACAGGCGTCCATAGCCTCGGCCAGAGAAGAATCTTTACCCCTCAAAAGAAGAAACCCCGGGTGAGAATGCGCTCATGTCTGTGGACCAATATTTAAGAGGCGGCAATCGACACAACTTCAGTCTCTTCACGAGTGTCACTTACTCGAATCTCTACATGCATGTATGTTACGCTGCGGCACTTTGGAGGAGCCGAAGCATGCCGTGTGAAAGATACGTTGCGTCATGTTAAAGTTTATTGCTATCCATGTTAAGTTTCCAGTTGTTAAATTGTTACGTTTTAAACTTGTAGTCTATTTTTCTGCACGACGAGTCAAATCATGCGACCTATTTAAAGTACTTGTATCTGTAGTAGCTGGTGGTCGACGCTTTTCCTGCCACGCATGTCGCCTTCCATAAAATGGGCACGCCTTACTGGTATCCCATAAGAACATGGGGCTCAACCCAAGACCAGTACGGGGATCCGACTGGAGCACGACGTTCGATCCTCCCGGCATCGTCGTCAGATATTTGATGCCCCAGCCATCTCAGGACAGCACTTCCACAAGAGAAATCGTAATCGATGGAAAGCCAAAGAAGCAACCGGTCGGGCAGAGCAAGGTAGATTAGATGCATCGTAGATCCGTGGGGGACGGCAAAATCACTGGAGCAGGAGCCTCGAGGCAGTGTCAAATGGAAGTATTTATACACCATCACGAAAGCTTTCAGAATATCGTAGAACAAAATCTTCGACAGTCATAACTCGGCAATCAGACAGCAGTCAGACTCGTTCGCAACGACTGACGGCCGGAAACGCTTTTGCATATGTATTCAGCATGCCGCATACTCATTCGAACTTCAACTTGGATTTCATCAGACGATAAAAAGACCTCGGCGAAAAATAGGAAAATGGCGTTCGAAATAGGAATTTTAGATTCATTTCAGATTATGGTTTAAAGAGTTAAATAACTCATATGTAAATCACACAAATAATTAACCAGAGGGAGTTTCCACGCAGAAATAAAGGAGTTAATTGACTTTACATAAAATAACACAGAAATGATGCGTGTTTCAATCCCGACATAAGACACGCACACTCATGTCCAAAAAGTTAAACGACCAAAGTAAAAAAAGCATGTAGAAAAAGTATGTATTCGAATTCATTGAAACTTTCGCAGATCATGGGATAAAACAAAAGACACTAGTGTGAGAAAATGCAAAGAAAATGACCAATAAATAATTAAATTATAGAGATAAACCAAACCATAAGATTAGAAGATTAACCATTGCGTTTTCTAAGCAGTATCATCACAAAACTTTACAACATAACCTTAACGGAAAGTTACAGTTTATTTTTATACGTCTTCCTGGCTAAGGGATTCGATTAATTCTTTATACTGTTGCTGCTTTTCTGCGACAATTTTTTCACTGACTTTACACGTGAGTCTATTAAGCTCCCTTTTAAGGGTAGGGTCTCTGTTAGCCTGCCATGTCTTACGCATTCTATTTCTCTGTTTAACTAACTGTTTGACATGGTGGGAAAGTGTTGGCATTTTTGATGACTCACGATGTGTTGTGTCAGATGCAATAGCTCTCCTGATTTCTGTTGTGAGTGTGTGCGTGGCAGAGTCAATATCCGCCGTGCTCATAATGTTGGGTACTGCTAAGTGCGGCTCGAAAAGTGCTCTTTTGAATACGTTCCAGTTCACCCTCTCTTGTCCCAGAGAGGCTGGAAGGGGAGTGTTCAAATCGAATGTCACCAGTACCGGTAGATGATCCGAGTCGAATTCATCCAGGGTATCAATTGTGTGAGCGTATTCTATGTTTCTCGTTAGGACAAAGTCTATGAATGAGCCATTGGCACCTGAGAAGCAGGTTGGTCTCGACGGTGCAATGATGTCAGTGTTTGTTGTGTTTAGCAATCTATGTATCTGTGTACCGCGTGTGTTGGCTCTCCTGCTGCCCCACGCTCGGTGGTGTGCATTGAAGTCGCCCGCGAGTATTGTGTTTGGATATCGCGAGAAAAGCAGTTCCAGCTGCGCAGCTACATTTATACCACTCATGTTTTTGACATATATTGAAGTTAGGATAAATGGGTTTACATTATTTATTTTAATTTTTATACTAGTATTTTCTATACCTTGAAGATTTATGTTGTTTATTTCCTCGTGGGGAATATTACTTTTAATATATATTGCTGTTCCTCCATGGGGATTTCTAGCAGTTATATTTGAGCTAAGGGTATGATAGCTATTATAGTTTGCTATATTTAGTTTTTTGTTTTCTCTAACTTTAGTTTCCTGGATTAGCAGGGCATCTACATCATTTTCATTTACGTAGCTCCTAAGTTCATTTATTCTTGGAGATATGCCGTTCGCATTCCAAAATATTATTTTAAAACTTTCTTTTTGGGACCTATTCATGGCGGGTTTGTTTCTCACTGTTTTTATTAAATTCCGCGATTAATTTAAAAGCCTCAAAGACCATTTGCATTGGATCGCTCTTTTTTTTAATTAACTCAGCGAGCTGCATCAACAGATGTTTTATATCGTCTAGGTTGAACATACTGATAAATCCTCTGACGAGGTTGAGGATTTCATCCATCTTTTCATCATTGGATTTATCAGCAAGTTCAGTCTCAGCTTCCATTTCCTCAGTCTCAGCTACAATTTCCTCAGCCTCAACCGCGGTTTGATCTGTTTTGTGAGTATCCTTTTGGACCTCGGTAGTCTTTTGTTTTTTTTCAGCCGATTTGTCTAACTGCTGTGTTTGCGCGAGCTCTTCTCGGGCGCGTTTAGTTTTCTGCCATTCCTGAACCTTTTTTTCTAATCTTTGTTTTGCTTCTCTTGCCTCTTTGGCGGCTTTATCAATTGCTATCCTCTGATTTATGTCTTCATGAGCTATTCTCACTTCCTCCACAGTCAATTCTCTGGAGGTCGACGGTTTAGGGGCCTGCTCTTGCACCGATCTGGTAGGTGCTGAAGTTTGAGTTCTTTTAACCTGTGGCACAGAGTGCGAGGAGTCCTGATGGGGTGTCTGAGGGTTTAGACCGAGGGCCTTTTGCCTCCAAGGGGGTATCTGATTTTTGGGGGGAGGGGGGGCATACCCCGGTGCCTTTCCTCTGTTCCAGGGGTTCTTCGGGCATTGCCTGAAGTTCGCCGGGTGATCTCCATTGCAGTTAGCACACGTTGCCTGCTCTGTCCTTGGTCTTTGGCAGTCACGTGTGAAGTGTTCTTCAGCACACTTAAGGCACTTTGGTGGCATGCTGCAATTCTCAGAGGAATGATTGAATTGCTGGCACCGGTAGCAGATTTTGAAGCCCCGTGCTCTGAAGGCCTCTACCTTCACAGCCAAGTATCCTAATCTTGTCAGTCGGTATACCCTCTGCCAGTCTTCCGTAGGCCTAATGCTGACTAAGAAGATCGGCAGGGGCAATCTCGTTTTTGTGTTTCTCAGTTGAGAAACCCGGACTACATCTAATCCTTCGGATGTTAGAGTGATTTTTATTTCCTCAATGTTATAGTTTGTTGGTAGCCCCTTCAAAACTACCTTTTTGGGCCTTTCCGTCTTTAAGTTTAAACTGTGGAAGGGGATTTTCTCACTAGATAAATGGCGTTGTACAACCCTATAGGCGTCAGCGTCATTTGGAATCAATTTTAGCATGTCTCCTGTGAGCTTGCCAGATACTTTATTACCTGAGATTTCATTTAATTTTTTAAGGAGAGCCTGGTAATTGTCATTAAACTTGATGAAAAAACATTCCGCTTTTGGGTCTTTTTTCTCAACCACTACACTATTTTGCCTGTCACTATTTTGAACCGTTTTTGGTTTTGGTGCACTTTTGAACACTATAGGTTGCGCGACAATTTCAGCATAACTCTTAGTTTTAACATTATCATTTACATCTTTATCAATTTTTTCACTACAATCCATGTTATCCTTGTCATTAGATTTTAAGTTTAATTCTCCATTCTGGTATTTTAGTAGGAGCATCCATAGTAGATTGCCCCTCTATCCTCCTCCTTTTATTTGGATTTTCAACAGGTTTAAGTTTATCTTCATCTTTAATTTCTTTAATTAAGCCTAGTTCTATCATTTTACATTTAATTACATCACTAGAATTACTTCCTTCACAGTTATAAATCTCATTTAAATTACTAGCATAAAACCTATCCAAATTCTGGACCAACAAAAAAGAATTTACAGAAAGAAACGAACCCAGAATCTTGGAGACTTGGTCCTCGTCCCGTCCGAGTAGTCCATTCGTCAGTAGCTCCCTGATGTGTAGCGTCAGAGTGTAGATTGCCAGTGCACAAAAGTTCACAGCGTTTTTCACTTCTTCCTTCCAAGCGGGCATCAATCCATCCTTGGGCAGAGTATCACAATATTCAATCATGGCATCCCCGAGAGGCCGCAGTCCATCTTCGTCTAGCTCACCAGCAAGTCCGCGAGTAGCTTCCGTATCGAATGCATCCAAATCCATGTCGTCAGCGTAGAAACGATCAAAGCAATAGCACTACCACGTGGGAAAAACACACGTGGCACTCCAAAGTTGAAAAAGCACGAATCCAAAATGGCGAGAAATCCGTACACAACAAAGCTGTAATTGCTTAGCCCGACGTGTTCTATCGTAACTAGATATAACACGCCAAACTTAAGCAAAGAAAGTCACCACAATCAAAAAGCAGCAGCTTCACAAAATCACAATCTCGTAGCTCGGAGTCTGAGCTCCGAATGTTGGTCTTGTTGTCTCTTTGATATTTTATATTGCAATTTGGGTTGATGTTAGCAGCAGTGATAAATGGATTATTAGGTTTTTGTGGTATAGTCAGTATGGGTCTTTCACCTTTTTGGCTTTACTTATTGTGATTTAAGTATTGGGGACTTGGTTTTCGGCAGTGTCGTCATGACATTAAGCTGGCTTAACCGGGAAGTGGGGGTCGCAATCCCCCCCGGCGAAATTTTGATACATTGTCGTTCCTTCATTCTTATCTTTTTGTTTTATATAAATGGACTTGGTTGAGTTGCTTGGCGCCTAAGGGTATATTTTCAGAAAGTTGTTTTTTTGGAGCAGTTGATATTGGTATATTTGAATATATATATATATATATATATATATATATATATATATATATATATATATATATATATATATATATATACATACACTCTAAGACAAAAAAATCGACGCACACCGCAAAACAATCCTATAGTAATGAATCTTCATGCAAACACCTGTCGATCGAATATGCAAATGATCAAAAATTCGCCGCCAATGAATGAATAGTCGGAACTACAGAGCATTGAAACTGAATACCATGGTGGTGTATATAAAGAGCGAACCTCGCTTTCAGGAACAAGACGAGCAGTGGATTTCGATTGCGTTTACGTGCCTTGATTGCAACAATGCCTCCACTACGAGCATATGAAGGAGTTTGAAAGAGGGCGTGCAATCGGACGGCACACAGTCGGATCCCTCGGAATTTGGGTAGGAGCGATGCAGCAGTTAGACGATGTTGGCAGGATTGGGTCCGAAATGGTAGATATCAGCGGCAAGCGGGTAGCGGACGGCCTAGAGCGATGACAGAACGGGAAGATAGAGCGATTGTCAGAGCAGCTGTGACAGCACGAGATTCGTCGTTATCAACCACCCAACGTGTAACAAACGCGGAAGTGACCACCAGGACCATTAATAGAAGACCACGGGTGCGGAATCTATATTCGCGTCGCCCATTACGCAGCCTAACACTGACCAGTATGCACCGTCAACAGCGATTGCAATGGTACCGGGTCCGATCAACGTGGAATTGTTCGGATTGGGACAAAATTGTTTTCAGTGATGAGTCCCGACAAAAAGCGCACACGTGTCTGGAGACAGCCCGGACATCGTCGTTCTTAATGTCACACGCCACACGGACCGACAACAGGGAGTTATGGTCTGGGGTGCCATTTCGTTTGATAGCCGGACCCCTTTGACAGTCCTCCATGGCACCATCACAGCGGTACGTTGCCGACATTCTACGACCCGTTGCATTGCCATTCCTTTCGCGACACTCCGAGCTAACTTTTCAGCAAGATAGCGCCAGTCCACATACGGCACGCCTCTCTATTGATTGTCTGCGTGTGTACAACACACTTCCTTGGCCAGCCAGATCCCCAGATTTCTCGCCTATTCAGCACATTTGGGCTGAGATGGGGCTTCGCCTGCGAAAATCCCGAAATGTAAACGAATTAGCTAGTTGATTGGAGACTATTTGGAACGACATCCCTCAGAACACCATCCGGCAACTTTATGCATCCATGCCACGTCGGGTAACAGCTTGTATCAAGACCAGAGGTGGTTCACTTTGTGTAGATCTTTCAGTCCAATAAATCACCTAATTGCTCGGAAATACTAATCATTTATTTTTTCGGTACATCTACATGACACGTACCAAATTTTGTCTCATTTGGATTATTCTTTCTTGGTGCGTCGATTGTTTTGTCTTAGAGTATATGAAATAATTGATAAACCCAAGTATATTAATTAAACAAGCAGGTGTATAAAAATTTAGTAGAAAAAACACCTATTAGTGTGAAATGAGTAGGTTTATATGTTGTAAGATATGATATAAATTCATACAAAATTTCTGTTAGTAATAAAATATTCCCTTTTTAAAAAACGTGCTTAAACTGATATATATATATATATGTGTGTGTGTGTGTGAACTTTATTCGAGTTTTATTCTATAGAATATTATTCACGCAAAACTATTTCGGCTCCAAAGGATTTTTGAAGGGTATTCATTCCATATTATAAAACATTAAATCATCCATTTCATATTTATGTTCCTTTGTTCTGAAATCAAGCATCATGTTCAGAATGATCAACTAGAACCTTTGTAATGAAATCGCGTTGGTTAACCATAGAGAGGGTGGCCCCTGTCCCTCGAAAGGTGTCTTGAGTGTCACTGAAGTTGCTGATGGGAATTGTGACTTCTGAGGCGGACGGAATGAACATGCTGTACTGAGACATTCAAAAGGACAATGATGATGAAGATTTAAGAACAGAATCCAACTTACATACTGAACTGGAAGATCAATCCTTCGCTTGACTTTAGAAAGTGGTAAATGTAAATAAGTTGCAAAATCGATTTTACAACCTGTAGGCTCACCTTACCTTACACCTTTCTGGTAGGTCGGACGGTCTGGGTCTCAACAACCTGTAGGCTCACCCAACCTAACATCTAACATTGGATATATATTCAGAAAAAGATTAAATCTTCCTAAAATGTATAAAAGGAACATCATAATTTCTAGCAATGCATGATATTCTTTGACAATGGAGCGCCTCCCCAAATGGGTTGTTGTCGAAAATGGGAGCCACTGTAAATAAGGTACATTATATTTTAACAATGGCGGATCAACAGGATTGAATGGCAATGAAGAAGGGATACTCACCACTGCAGACGCTCCAGAGAGAGTAAAAAGACGAAACCGGCCTTCGACCAGGAATCTTCAACTCCGAGCCAAGAACGCCCCCAAACACTGAAATAAACGAACCTTACTATTAACGCCGTCTTACACTGTGCCTCGCTACAGAAATGTAAAGTATACACATATAAAATATAACAGTGAGATACACTTTGTGCGGAGGTTAAGAAAAACATCCCAAAAGAGGAATGGGATTCTATACCCGAGACCTGGATTGAGAGAAAGCAGCATGAAGCAATCCAGCCAATCAGAAACAAGGTATTATTGTATCTCGCTTCGTCATGAATGTCCCGACAAGCCAAGTCAGAAGAAGAATAAACGAGAGCCCACAAAGCAGGGCTGTCCTGGAGAAAATGATTGAGAGTATGTGGTGGTGTCTCATAGAGTATTGAAATTTTTTGAATCATTTGGACCATTCATTGCCATTTTAAAGCAGAAAATAAATCACTTTTTTCACAATATCACTAGCTTAATCGTTAACAGGACATGTATTAACATTAAGTCCTTTTCTTTCACAATTATTATTCCAAATTCCTATTTCATGTCCATATCCTCATATCAGCAAAGTTCCTTTCCTCCTCGACCATACCCCGTAGAGTCACTCATCTCAACCTCGACGCATGAAACTGCATTCCCAGTCCCATGTTTTTCCCATGACAACGTGTGCCGATGTGAAAAACTGCATTGACATTTCTTGGCCGCCCCATCTGCTTCGAGTGGGATATAAACAAGAACGATCAATCATGCTTAAAGCATTGATTGTGAAACACTTTCCAACTTCAATGTCATTTCATTTAAACATCTCTAAAATGGGATGCATTCCTCGGTAATATTTTTAAAATGATCACAATACTACATTAATCTATTATATTTGAAAACTTAAACCTTCATCGAAAAAAATGAACTTCATTCAAATGACGGCATTGAAATATAAATGGCCTGGTTTAAACATCTCTAAAAGGCGATACGTTCCTCGGTAATCATTTTAGAATGATCATAATACTACGATAACTTATTATATTTGAAAACTTCATCGAAAACAACTGAAATGCATTCAAATGACGTCATAGAAAAAATAACACGCCTGGCTCTCTCTATAAAAGCAGCATTTCATTCATAAAAAATTTCCCATTCATGTCATTCATCACAATACTATATAAATTTATTTTATTTAAAAATTAAGACCACGGAGCTACAAGTCATTAAACTCTATGCTTAAAACTTCATCGAAAAAAAATCGTCCTTCTCTTTGTAAAATCAATGAATATTTCATTCATATCAACTATGCAGGCACCATGAGCTAAATAATTCTGTCTTAGAAATACAGCAATTCTAATAATACAACTCATTCTACATATTTTGCTGTTTATATTTTACATAAGTGAAAAATAGACTTCGTTGTAGAAATAATCAAATTTGGATGATCATTTAAACTCAAATATATTGTAATTGCGTTGTTTCAGTATGTAGATGCACAGAATTTAAGCAAAAATAAAGTGGTTATAGGACGGATACAACACTCAATGTGAATTAAAAAGAACTTTAAAAATCACGATTTTGACACAAGATGGATGCCGTATTTTATTTTGAAGTGGGTCACGTGATCTCTTCATATAATGGTCACGTAATCGCTTCCTATAAAAGATGCAATTTTAATTTTTATTTAAAAAACTACTGAATAGATTTTGCTGATTTTTTTTTAATATATTTTATGGGATCATTTGAATATTTCATAAAACTTTCGAAGCAATTTGTGAATTTTAAATCCGCTTAAAAAATGTTTGGAAAATGAGGTCCCCGACACACAGACATGAACAAAGAACACTTTTCAACTTTGTTGTAAAGTGTTAAAAAGTACAATTTGATCATGTGAAAGTGTCTCTTCCCTGGATTTTCAGTCAGTATTACACATATATAGAGATTAAAAGATATGGATCATTTTGTAACTTTTCACTTACTCACTTTAATATTACCTACATACATATTTCTCATTCCTTCCACCCACTCATATTATGAAAAGGGTATTTCCATCCTAGGGTAACATCAGTTTACACTTTTATTAAAACATTTACACCATAGAGAAGAGTGGTGTCGTTACCAATTCTTTTACACGTTCACTTTTTAACTGTCACTGTAGTAACCTAAGTAACCAATATAAAATACTACTAGAAAAAATATTGGGCGTTAGAAGGAGGATACCTTGCACGGCTAAGGGTTTCTCAAATTTTTAACAACAAAAAGGGAAATTCATTTAAATAGTGTTTGAAAAAACGTTTCTATTTTGTGGAATCAGCTTTTCAACCGTCACTTTGTGTAGGGTAACGGGTTAAAATAAATAACGTCTGCTCCGTTTACACTCATAAAAAGTAAATTGGACGCGTGGTGTAGGGTTAAACTTAACTTTGCTGAAAGTGGCTCCAAAAGCCAGCAAATGCAAAAACTTTCTTGAGACCTTGAGAGATATTTTTCAAAATTTCTTGAGAGGACGCGTACCCTGCTACTAAGGGTTGAAACGACACCTACTGGACAAGTCATTCATTAAATGAATATGATTTTTAGGGATGAGAAGTCAAGGAAGAAAACTCAAAACGGTGGTCAAGTGGACGGCAATGTCCAGCCCTTGAAGATTTATCAAAAGCTATTATTTGTCCTTTTCACGAGTTTAGTGGAGATAGCAAGTAATTCGAATGGATCGAATACGAGAGACGACAACGTTTCGCTATGCTATCGGCAGCCCTACGTTGACGGTGAGAGATATGTTAATGAGATTCTGAATGCGGTTATTCCCGATTTTATGGATGAACAGCACTTCCACATGTATGGCTTCAACAGGACGGATCTCCAGCTCACCGTACTACATTTGTGAAACACTGAGTTTCCAGACAAGTGGATTGGCTTGCATGGGGCAATCGAATTTCCTCCTAGATCGCCTGATTTACCGCCTATGGATTTTTATTTGTGGGGTCGTTCACGCACAACTGTTTATCTGTCACCTCCTTTAAATAAAGCAGAGTTGCAGGAACGCATTCCAGACGGTCGTCGTGACATCACCGAACAAGAAGTGCAAATAAGTGTTATCAGGCGAATGAGCCCTGCATTTGCATGGATGGAAAACGTTTTGAACAAGCTTTGTAATGTTTGTATAAAGTTATCTTTACTACACAGTGTAAATACCTTTGTACCAATAAAAGCAAAATTATTATTTAATTATGTAATCATTGTTTTCTTTCGTAATTTGTGTATAACTCCTGAAATGTGATCTGCCGATTTGATTTTTCTCCTCTGAGAATCCATGTCAATGCATCGATGCATGTCGATATATGTCCATCCATGTGTCGATGCATGTGTCGAATCCATGTCGATGCATGTGTTTATAATCTCGTTGCCAGGACACTGCGCATGACACTGTCGAAAGCCCAGACCGTCTGGCTCATCCTAGGACATAGAGCAGCAGCGTGGGCGGCCGGGCGCATGACACTGTTGTTGTTGAGACCCAAACCGTCCGACCTCCCAGAAAGGTGTAAGGTAACAGTTTGGACGGCCGGGAAGTGCCACCCAATTTAGACCGGAACCCAGTGGGGGAGGCATCCACAGGGACCGTACCTCCTTCCCCTACCACCAACCTCTCGGAAGGACTTACGGACCCGCATGTTTAACGTGATCGTATTCCGCATGAACACGGCGGCAGTTCTGGCAACGTGCAAATCCAGCGCGCAAACTACCGGGCTACCGCGCCCGAAATGTGCCAACAGCACGCGGTGTTCCCAGGTAATCACCCACCCAAGTACTAACCGCGCACGATGCTGCTCGACTTCGGTGATCTAACGAGAACCGGTGTTATCAGCATGGTCGGGTCGTTGGCGACGGGCGCGTGACACTGTGTATGACTCCTGAACCGCGATCTGCCGATATGATTTTTCCCCTCTGAGAACATTTTGTACATCACCTTATAGGTGTATGGGGCACATTTTACTCATTGGAAATGCTTTTGTACGGGGGCCGTATAAAAATTTAAATTTTGTATTTCTTAAAATTTAATTCCCTTAAAAATTTTAATCTCTTTCATAAAATTCTGTACCTTTTTTACGTCACTTTGTAATTTATTATATATGTCTAAGATCAATATTTAATGAATAACAGTCGAGGTCAATGTTTTTGGGACACCCTGTATATATGTTCTCTAAAGTCTTGTCATGTGCTTTCCTGTAATCCCATAGTTCGGGTCCCACATGCAGATCACATGACTCCTTTCACAGTAGGGAGGAAGGCAGGTTTCGACCCCTTTCATGGCAACCGTTTACTTTCGGAACCCGGAAACTCTGAAGTGGAAAAGGGCACTTACCTGTTTCGGCTAGGAATGGCAGAAGGATGCTCAGAGGTACCAGCGAGGCCAACCAGAAAACATCTGGAAGAAATAAACGGTTGGATAAGACAGACCTCATACTGTATGTTACATACCAAATTGGGATATATAAATTGGGAATAAAAACAGCTCAAAAATAAGAGAGATATATAATTGGTAGGTCATTTAGGGGGCGCAAAATGAGAGAAAAAACGAACATGGTAACTAATAATTAGTAAATGAGTGTATGAGTAATTTCACTCATTCACTGCAAGTATGGGTATTGTAAACTGTTATCATTATTATTTATTTATTTTGGAAAGTGTAAATCTTCTATATAATAAAAGGCAATGTCTGTCTGTCTGTCTTATACAGTATAGGCTCAGCGACCGCGCGTCCCAGAACTACGAAATTTGGCAATCGGAGACCCGGAAGGGGGAGGGGAAGGTGACATGTAAAAACCTATTTTTAATATTTGAATTATTTTTTTTTGTTATTTAATGCTTTATGCGATTTCGACCGCTTTTCCCCTTTTTCCTCCACCATCCAGACTTCGTAGAAAAAAACGAATCACACCACCGGAAAGTGCAGACAATTGCGAGCAAAAATATATCAATTTCAAATCTCAGGGACAAATTCTAATATTTTTTAAAGATTTTAAAACAAAAGTCACTTTCGGCTAAAAAAAACCGAACTTTTGCTTTTAAATTCTGGCGTCGGGAAAAGTACCGATAATATCGACTAAAAATTTACATTTTTAGAAAGCTCAAAGATCAGGCATTTTTACAAGCCCAATCTGATCAAGAAATAATAAAAAATAGCCGCAGGATACGGGTTTTAAGGAAGTCATGATTTTCAATTTCTCGGCGAAACGGCGAAAGTAGTTCGATTTTTCACCCACATGTGCGCGCAGGCGCACGGTGTTACTGTGGCGACGGTTTTTGGCCTAGGGACAATTTGAAACCAAATTAGTGTTTCGTGGTATCTAGCGGATATATTTGGGCCATGCTCTTAATACCCATGCAAATATCCTGATAAGGATATTCTCATGGGTATTAAATTATATTTGCAAATGTCATCAGTGTTTGCTTTTTGTACGGCTTTTAGTCTAGGGACAATCAAAAACCGAATTAGTGTTTGCTTTTTATAAGGTTTTGGGCTCATTTTGCTGGATTGAATTGTGGCGATGTATTGTTTACATCAGGTGGTGGTTGGGACCACAATGGAAAAATTTAAACACTGAATAAAAAAGTAAATAAAAATAAAGTTATGGAGATTGTCGCGATGTATTTATGCATCGGGTGGTGGTGGGGACAATCTTTAAAAAAACTTTTTTTCGCTGAGCAGCATCGTTATTTCTTAAATATTGAATTCACATTTAACATCATCAGTCTCAAACATACTTTCAACATCATCAGTCTCAAAAATACTTTCAACATCATCAGTCTCAAACATACTTTCAACATCATCAGTCTCAAACATACTTTCAACATCATCAGTCTCAAAAATACTTTCAACATCATCAGTCTCAAAAATACTTTCAACATCATCAGTCTCAAACATACTTTCAACATCATCAGTCTCAAAAATACTTTCAACATCATCAGTCTCAAAAATACTTTCAACATCATCAGTCTCAAAAATACTTTCATGTCATTTGCAATGCAATAACGGATACAATTTCATTTACGTAAAACGAAAAACAGAGGAGCACACCTCTATAGAAAACATAGGATCCCGGCTCTGAGTACACTTCAAAGGGATCCCTTCCCTAGGGTTACGGGTACAGAAATCCCTAGAATCTCACAGTTCACAAATTAGAATAAATTCACTTTACAAATCAATTTTCAAGAACCCCCCTAGAACATTATTTTTCATCTTAAAATTCCATTATTAGTTTTAACGTCATGAAACTAAATCAAACTTTGTTAACTCCACGGAGTTGAGGGCGCCGTAGCCCAGTGGTTAGCGCGCGGGAATTGCACTCGATAGACTCGGGTTCGATTCCCGTCACTGCCAAAACTGCCGCCGTGTTCACGCGGAATACGATCATGTTAAACATGCGGGTCATGTTAACATGCATCACGTTAAACATGCGGCATGATATTGGCATGTACCTTGTGCCCTCTATGACAGCGGCGGGGCTTCGTATGTTCGGGGAGCCGGACGGGACGAGAGTAATAAATGGTTAAACATGGGGGCCGCAAGTCCTTCTGAGGTTGAGGGTAGAGGGAGGAGGGTACGGTCCCTGTGGATGCCTCTCCCACTGGGTTCCGGTCTAAATTGGGTGGCACTTCCTGGCAGTCCAAATAGTTACCTTACACCTTTCTGGTAGGTCGGATGGTCTGGGCCTCAACAGCAACTCCACGAGGTTATGGCGCCAGCGAGTTTGCTACGGTGAGAATTTTCAAGGGTAGGGAGCAGGCTGGTCGCCGAAGGCGGGTAGTATTGAATAATGAGCAGTGGCAGTAGAAAAGAATCTGGGCGCAAACGGAGAAAGAGAGCTGCAATAGAAATCGATGCCAGTCAATGGATGGCAGAGTTCCTTGAGTAAAACGAGAATGGCTCAAACAGAGCTGGAGTGCAATACCGAATCTGATGAATCTACTACTGCGTATTAGCAGCATAAACTACAGCACTACGGAGCCTGAGGTAGCTGTCAATGCTATGCCAATTCTTCCTGCTGAAAGTGCTGAAGAGGCAGTGGCAATACCGGAAAGGGTTCAACCTACTCTTTTATCGAAGAAAGGTATAGGCCTATTGGACTTTCATTCTGACCTGATATAACCACCTGATACACCCATTATAACCCATGAAATTAGAACTGAAATTATTACAATGGGATTGGCAATATTCCAAAATGCGGATGCTTCATTTTCTGCAAAGGATGGTCGCTAAGAAATGGAAAAAGAAATGCTTTCTGATGGGAAGAAGGTGAATCGAACCTGGTTACTTTTTTCACTTCAAAAGGGAGCAGCACACTTATTTTCTTGCCTTTTATTCTCATGTGCCCCTGAGAACCACATATCAAAATTTGAGCTTGGTTGTGGATTCCAAAATTGGATGAAATTGAATAACTAAGTCCCTGGACATGAAAATATCATTGGGTGTCATTCAATGCTTGGAAAGAAACGGAACGGTGTCTTCAGACTAAAAAAGCAATGGATTAAACACTCCTCAACGAAATCCAATCGAAAGGGGGAATATTGAAGCGAATCCTTGACTGCATCACAAATCTTGCATCGAGAAGAACTCAAATCCTGGAAACTTCTTGGCGCTGATCAACTTGCTGGCGCGATATGATCCATTGCTAGACCTATGCCAAGGACAATCCTGGCTCACCCTCTTGGTTATCACCAAGAATACAGAATGAGATTATTGGTCTTTTAGCTCAAGATAACCGGAACCTAATTCAGCAAACAATTCGGAGGCGCAAGTATGCCACCGTGAGCAGATGTCTCAGGTCGTTCGGTATGTCGACTTTGACTTTGAAGAAAGAACTGCTGCGGTCGAAGAAGTCGGCGAAATTCACGAGAAAGATGCTGCTACGATTGAAAAAGTAATTCTAACCGAACTGCAATCGGGTGAGCTGCCTCTGTCTCAATGTTCCGGTCATTTATCTGGTGTGCAGCAAAGAATTTTCAATCGGAATCCCAAAGCTTTGTTTTCGAATTGTGACAACCGCAGCCTGAATTGGGTCGGACTGCATGCTGTTGGAAATGAAATTGTGACTGTCACATTTTTTGGAACTGTTGAGGCATTATGTGGAGTTTTCTCTCTGTCAGCAATTCAGTGGCAGCTGACATCGTGTGTCTGACAAAAAAGAGTCAGAAACTCGTTGGAAGCAGCTGTTACAGTTGTCCATAAGAATCTGGATAGGATGTGTTCTGACAAGCACTCCACGGAGAAAATGAGAAAGGATGCAGATCAGCTTCTGTCAAATATTTTGAGATTCAATTTTTTGGCATTTTTCCCATTTTGGAGCTCAATTTTGTCTTGGATGAACAGACTCCAAAAAAGACTCCTAAAATGAATTTCAGGGAACTCTCTGGAACAACATTTTACTGAGAATCGCGAAAAGCTGTGTGATGAATCAGTTTGTAAAGGAGAAAGAAGTTGCATTCCAGTCCAGAAACGAGTAAAACGTGTCACAATGATGCCCGGTGAACAAGCAAGAGATGCTGACAAATCAGCCAACAAAGAAATTGGGCGAATCCTACGGAGCATCGTTGACAGCATGTGAGCGGAAATCAGAGCGAGTTTCTAACGATTGCGTGACCTTGACACTCGATATGGATTTCTCTGAATGTTCAGAAACTTATTAGTAGCCCCAATATGGATAAGGAATTGGAAAGACAATGTTGTGCTACTACCAGCTACTACAAAAATGATTTTGATGAGAAGGAGCTGCATCAAGAAATTTTGGATCGTGCAATGCTGTTAAAACTCGAAATGAGAGCGGTATGATAGAGCCGATCCATCCCTTGGAATAGATGAATTTCATTTTCTCATACGGAGGGACGCGTATTTTAATTTCCAGACTACTTTGCAAATTCTGCTCACAATTTCAGTATCAATTACTAGTTGTGAAAGGTGAATTTGATTATGTCTTATTTGAGATCAGCTACGGGACAAGAACGCTTGAGTGACTTGGCATTGTTGAGTATTGAGGGAGAAACATTCGAGAAAATCAATGCTGACACAGTTATTGATACCTTTGCAATCGCAAAAACTCGAAGGGTTCATTTCTCGGATATGATCTCTCGAGACAGTATTTAATAAATCTAGAAATTTCAACAGTTCCAAGATGAATAATTTGTGTGTGTGTTCGTACGCTTGAGAGATTTGGCATTGTTGAGTATTGAGGGAGAAACATTCGAGAAAATCAATGCTGACACAGTTATTGATACCTTTGCAATCGCGAAGACTCGAAGGGTTCATTTCTCAGATATGATCTCTCGAGACAGTATTTAATAAATCTAGAAATTTCAACAGTTCCAAGATGAATAATTTGTGTGTGTGTTCGTACGCTTGAGTGATTTGGCATTGTTGAGTATTGAGGGAGAAACATTCGAGAAAATCAATGCTGACACAGTTATTGATACCTTTGCAATCGCGAAAACTCGAAGGGTTCATTTCTCGGATATGATCTCTCGAGACAGTATTTAATAAATCTAGAAATTTCAACAGTTCCAAGATGAATAATTTGTGTGTGTGTTCGTACGCTTGAGTGATTTGGCATTGTTGAGTATTGAGGGAGAAACATTCGAGAAAATCAATGCTGACACAGTTATTGATACCTTTGCAATCGCGAAAACTCGAAGGGTTCATTTCTCGGATATGATCTCTTGAGACAGTATTTAATAAATCTAGAAATTTCAACAGTTCCAAGATGAATAATTTGTGTGTGTGTTCGTACGCTTGAGTGATTTGGCATTGTTGAGTATTGAGGGAGAAACATTCGAGAAAATCAATGTTGACACAGTTATTGATACCTTTGCAATCGCGAAAACTCGAAGGGTTCATTTCTCGGATATGATCTCTCGAGACAGTATTCAATAAATCTAGAAATTTCAATAGTTTCAAATTTGTATTTCCAGCAGAAAACGGGAAGCATTGAATCTGCGGATAAACAAGGCTGTAAAAATGTTCAAGGCTCATAAAAATGTTCAAGGCTCGTAAAAATTTTCAAGGCTGTAGAAATGTTCTATGTAAACGAAAAGGGTGGTTTAAAACGACAGTATACAAAATATGAAAAAGAAACACTTACGTTTCGGACGGCTGCTCGTGTTTCTGGAGTACTGCAAGAGAGTAATACATTAGTGTTGCTGCAGATGAACACATTTCAGCATTTATATGATTTCACAACAAACAAGTTGCTCAAGTTTCCGGATGGCCACCACTTTGGGTTCTTTTCTTCACCTTTCGATAGAGAGATCTTTAATTCACGGCCGGGAAAAGGGCCACCCAGGGATATCGAGGACCAAACTCAACGAGGAACGCCGACGAAGAAAGCAACAGAGCTTTGAATGGGGCTTCTTCATCAAAAGTCGAATTCATTCGATCGGCTGTCTTCAACACAGACGACCTACCAACCCGAAGGTTTAAGGCATCTGTTTGGACGGCCACCCAATTGAGACCGGAACAAAGTTGGGGTGGCATCCACATGGACCGTATCCTTCTTCCCCTACCACCAACTTCTCGGAAAGACCTAAGGACCCCACATATTTGACGTGCCCGTACAGAATCCTGCCGTGCCAACAAATACAAAGAAATTATATAACAATAAGCATTCTAATACACAAAGCAAGTAATCAAAAACTACTAATACAATAAATAAACGTAACCCCAACATCCAGGTACCAATAAACCAAGCAAAATGATCAACGAACATAAACAACAAACAAAACTGAAACCAGCACTTGACCAAAATACGTACTACGTATGTACAAGAGAAAAAGACAAACAACAAATCAACCCCCCACGGATTATCGAGAGAACTGAAGCTGCCAAAGGAAAAAACCTGTACCCTAACAATAGCAAAAACAAGTATAACTGAAAAAGTGCAAACACCCAGAACATCCAATCGACCCAATTAAAATAACACCAAGAAAAATCCTGCCACCACCGAAACGTCCAAATAAACGTCCTTGACTCATCATTCGCATTTCAAAAAATTCAATTCAATTTTAGATTTTTCGTTAACAAATTAAAATACCACCACCGAAACGTCCAAATAAACGTCCTTGACTCATCATTCGCATTTCAAAAAATTCAATTCAATTTTAGATTTTTCGTTAACAAATTAAAATAGAAAAGCTCCGTAGTATTTTGGAAAAAATAATAAATTACTGACTAAATCCCATAAATCCCATTTATTCACAATGCTTACCCATTTGAATGGAATAATTTTTAAATCTACGTTTTTTGATGGGGTTACAATAGTTTGATTATATATTTGAGAGACTGTACTTACAAAAATCGAAAATTTAAGCTTAAAACTGAAAATCCTTATACCACCGAAAAAAACTCGTACCCCTAATAGCAAAAATCTAGGCAATCTCAAAACTCAAAATCCGTAAAAACCCGGTGACAGGAAAAACAATCGTCACCAGATCATCCGGACACCCAAACAACAGAAACTAAGCCAAATTAAAAGCAATAACCCCCCAAACTGAGAACACTAAAATCAAACAGTAATTTCACAACAATAAAAGAAACCACTTCCATCCAAATGGTAAAAATGAAACAAAAAATCACAGGAAATGCAAAACGAGAAAACAAAAACATCCAACAAAATGAACCTCAACAATCAGCTTAAACTATATCAAAAGAACCCACTGCAGAAAACCTCAATGAACAAAATAACCAAAGACACTCTAAAATTTCAAATCATAATTATCACTTAAAACCGCAGTACTTATACGTTAAAAAGCGAAGGTCAACGCGCTCACAGGAAACATTTAATTTTCAAATACAAAACCAATGAACGCGAAAGGAAAAGCATAAAAAACCACCATCTAAATTAAAATACAACAAGATTCATTATCTCAGAATAAAATTTAAACAAGTGCTCCACATGAAAACCCGCATAAAGTCGTAAGAGAAAACTATCCAATTTAACCAAACTACAGTCACCTGCTTAGAATTCAAAGCCGAGGCATACATGAGTCACACTCGTATTGCAGCCACTTTTAATGGATGGAAAATAGCATGGGCAGCAGTGCAATAAACTTAAAATAGCATCAACAAAACCACCAGATGCAAAGCAAAAATCATTACATTCCATACACACACAATAAAGATTAATTAACTTGACTAACACCTAAATGCACTCGAAACTAATTCTATGCATTACTAAAAACATCATAGCGAATCATCCTGTGTTTCTTCAATTTCCCTTTAAAAGTGTCGCAATCCGACAAGAATGTCTAAATGACCAGCCTTCAAGTCATTCAAAAGTAGAAGAATTTATACATTTGTAGTCGTTATCACGGTCAGCTCTTGGGTAGGCGCACCTCCTGTCCGCAAACTATACATTGGAGCGGGGGAAATAATTCCCATTTTATATACACGTACCTCCTCGCTATAAGGAGTCCTTCGGTTTAACCTCAAATATCTATCTTAAGTTTAAAAGTGAAGCCATCCTTATGACCACCGAGCTGCAAGCCGGTACATTAAAAAGATGATCCCTTTTGACTCAAGACGGGAACCTCACGCCCAAACATTTCTCTGTTCCAATACCCAAAGGGTTCACTGTTGAGGAAATTTTTGTCTTATCATAACCCGAGACTCCCTCCGACTCAAATCCACGCCTTAGAAACTCCAAAACTTTCTACCTCACAAAAACAATTTATTCTTTGAGCGTTTCTTGTTTTTGAATGTTCGCGTGAAAGTTCACCGTCTGCACTCAGCGCATTTTCGGTATTGACGCATTCTGCAAATTCAAGTACTGGCCTTCGTATAAAACTAATCAAAGAAACATGCACCCATAGAAGCATAGCAGTCAGCACACATTAAACGTAATTAAGAACAAGGCAATCGGCTTGAAAGACAGAATGGAAAAATAAATACCCTTGACACCAGGTAAAACTCCTCCCAAAATCGAAGACACAATAGCAACCAGAAGAATCAAAATTTAGTTCAGGCCACATTCATCGTCCCATGAAAGCGAAACACAAAAGTTTCCATACACAAATTATTAATAACAAGCTTATCAAGGTCAGAGGTGGGGGCTTATCCGACGAAACACCAGCAAAGACAGCACTAAAATTGAAAACGATTGCACTAACCTGAAAGAGAAAAACGGATCTGTGAATCGATTGATGGAGGTTAATGAATCTAAGAAAGATGGGAAATAGCGAATAAATCGAAGCATACGCAGAAACCGTCCAAGCATAGAAGCTACTGGTGCAAAATAAATACAGTGTGACCCACCCAATAGTACAGTACACTAGTTATGTAACAGGACTCAATAAGAGTACTTAAAACAATTTCGTAGCCATTAGTCAATAAACTACTTTTCATAACACTGTATCACCACGCAGTAATGCCAACGCAGATGATTACCGTCGAAGAGAGAAATCTAACGCCAACATTAGCCACACTTAAATCCCACCCTAAACAATCCCCAAACACTCACCCAACACATTCACCATCCGTTTATTTCCACTTTGAAGACCGTAACGCAACTCCAAGTATAAAACAAATGCCATCTTGAGAGTGTGCTCATGTTTACGCGGCTCTGCGCATGCGACGACATGGAAATGAGGGCTCTCAAGACGGACGTCACTGCACAATTTAAAATCTTTGCGGAAGTTGTTGCCACTTTAAAATGAACAAAGCTGTTTTCATGAGAAACTTGTCTCTCAAAGTTGGCATCATGAACGACGAAACTGAATCCTTTTCCCATTGCTTACCGTCCAACCTTCTATTAAAGCGCCAAACAACAGTTAACGCGTAGTGAAGAAGGCTGTTCGACGCCCAAACCTTCTCGGAATTCATTTCTGCTCACCCCCCTGGACTCGCACTCAAGGCAAACCCTGACTCCGTCACCTGTTTGTTCTCAAGAACAATTTCTGAGGTACAATTTTAGCTATCGAAATCGAAATGAGTATGAAAAGATTGAAAATCTATATGAGTGAAAGGGTTCTCTACCATATTTTTGGCCTTTTCAATTCGATATTTATTCATTCGATTTCAAAGCTTTCTTTCGGGCGCGGGTGTTGGGGAAAACTTTCAGGTGAGGTAGTGCTCGAAAAATGAGGCTTCGTTGTAGGGATAGTCGAACTTTAGCGATCCTCAAACGTATTGTAATTGAGTACAGTCGTTTTAAGGGGTCGCCCAAACTGCTGCTGTACACCTTTTGCAAAAATATACGCCATATTTTATTTTGCAATCAGTCACGTGATCTCTTTGTGTAATATGGGTGTCATTATTTTTACTTTCCTTATATACATAATGTATAAGGAAAGTATTGTGACAGGGCCGAAAATTCGAATTCGAGTTTTCGACGGAAGAGCACGTTTCAAGCATCCCTGATCACGAATCTAACATTTTTGAAGTGATGTCTGTGTGTCAGTCTGTGGAGATATCTCACGAACGAATGAAGAGATTCGAATGAAATTTGGTACAAAAATTATAATCCGTGAATACTGGAAGCCTACTGTTTTTAAACGCAATCGAATGTTCAGAACCCCCCTAAATTTTCGAGTGAAATTTTGAAAAACATCATCAAAAAATTAAAACCTTTAAAAAAGTTGCGCAAATAGACATTTCTTATGTCATTTTTCCTTAGAAAACGATTGACATAAACTTTAGAATGCTAGAATGAACCGTTCTCGAGATATTACACATATTTTAAATAAATTTATCAAAAAATCCCAAAAGAAATATATATTAACTGTTGAGAAACATGTTCACTTTCATATGTAATATCATGCGATACATTGGGTGACATCATTCTCGTGGATCTAGCTCGTTCCATTCATGAGAAAAGATACTTTGAGTAATACTTTTGTATTTGAACGCCAATAGTCATTTATCTGCTATAAGATTAAGTTATTTCTTCTTCCATAACATTTGGCGAGATTTTGGCGACGAATTGGGTGGAATGTCGCCAACTTGGCGACTTTTTTAAATGTTGCTAAATTAACGAAAAAATCGCCAAAATGGATAAAAATGACGCTAAATCAATGACGGCTCATTGATGATGGCGACATGGAAAATGACGACTCATGGACAAAAATTCAATATCTTGGAAAGAATATAAATAACTACTATAAAAATAATCTATTTTTTTTTACTGTAAAAGTAGTCAATTCATTTCATTCTATAAGGAAAGTCATGTGCTGCCCACATCAGATTTTTAAAATGCATATTGAGTGTTGCATCCGTCGTAAAAGCGCTTTTTTTTTGCGTATTATCTGTGTATCTAAATGTGTGCCAACGCAATTACAATATTTTTGATTTTGGATTATTCCTACAACGATGCCTAAATTGAACGCTATAATGGAGAATGTAAACAAATCAAGTAAGGTGATTGCTGAATTTTTTCTCGCAAAATTATTTAGTTCTGGAGTCTGCAATATAAGTGATATGAATGAAAAGTTGTTAAAATTCAATGAAGTTGAATGAAATTCATTGTTTTTACATAGAGAGGCGGACGATTTTATAGTTGATGACTCCATATGAATAATATTTATTTTGCGCAACTAGAATTGTCTTTTTAGATGAAGTTTGAAGTTTTCAAGTATAATTAATGAATGTAGCAGTAGCGTTTAGACTGGGGAGGGGGAGAATTGGACTTTACAAGTGAAATTTATATTGGAATTTTAATAAGTTTTATTTGTTGGTGAATAAAATAAAATAATTTTAAATAAAACTGCAAAGAGTGCATGAAATGCACGAGATTTTAAAATGTTATACAAGATATAACATTTTAAATGTTGTCTTATTTCTAAATCAGATGAACTTTGAAAATCATTTTATTAAATAAAGTCTTGGTCGCCCATAGGGGGACATTCAATAGAATAAAGGCGTCCCGCACCACGGAAAAAAGCTTTACAGACGTCTATGTATGAAGTAGAAATATATTAGAATATTATTAGCAAGTGATAGAAAAATAGATCCATTTTGTAAATATAAACAGGTAAAACTAACGAAACAAAGCAATTCAAAGGAGTGCACTGAAAATGGGTGAGAAATATGGCATCTGGAACAGAAGCTTCGTTGAAAATCACTGTAGTCATACAAAAGTGCCGTTAAACAATTTTGTATATTAATTATTTACGAACACTATGGTTTGAAAACTTCAAAATCTCTATAAATCCGCTAAAAAATGATCAATGTCTTTTGTTAAATTGAGATTCTCGTGTAACCTGGTTTTTAAAGGGAAATCACAACTCCCAAAGACATAAACGGATGCTTCGCCATGTTGTTATCCCGTGACTAAGTCTACTTCAAAAACTATTTGAGTTTAATGGTAGTCATTATGAGTGTGTTTCTCCGTCTTACTATTGTTTAAATTTAGGTGAATGTTATGAAAATGCCTCCTATGTTTTAGTATTACATATGACTTTTTCCTGCGAGGATTAATTAATAGAATCATGGTGGGTCCAAAACGGCGCAGCCATTAGCTTTGCCCAAGAAATTTTCATTCAGGAAACGTCACGTCCTATATGCAATCACTGTCTCAAGTGACGCTGTTTGAAAAGTTTAAAAATGGGGGAGCAATGGCCTCGCCTTTCTGGACAACGCTACAGAATCCACTGCACCACTATCTAACTACACTACAAAATCTAACTACACTACAAAATCCATTTAGAGCTTATCATCAGGGAGGGTGGAGTTTAACAGTTGGGCGTTTATAAAGGTGTGAATAGAACACCGTTCAGACCACCATAAAAGCTAGATGATTTTAGCATCTGGATATGAATTTTAATGAAAAAATACTTTGAAACTTCTCATTTTAAGTAAGTAAAGTTTAGCAGTTATATTCGCAACGTTTCAGAACACCGTAAAAGCTAGATGATTTCAGCTTCCGGATATGAATTTTAATAGGAAAAATACTTTGAAACTTCTCATTTTAAGTAAGTAAAGTTTGGCAGTTATATTCGCAACGTTTCAGAACACCGTAAAAGCTAGATGGTTTTAGCTGCTGGATATGAATTTTAATGGGAAAAATACTTTGAAACTTCTCATTTTAAGTAAGTAAAGTTTAGCAGTTATATTCGCAACGTTTCAGAACACCGTAAAAGCTAGATGATTTTAGCTTCTGGATATGAATTTTAATGGGAAAAATACTTTGAAACTTCTCATTTTAAGTAAGTAAAGTTTAGCAGTTATATTCGCAACGTTTCAGAACACCGTAAAAGCTAGATGATTTCAGCTTCTGGATATGAATTTTAATGGGAAAAATACTTTGAAACTTCTTATTTTAAGTAAGTAAAGTTTAGCAGTTATATTCGCAACGTTTCAGAACACCGTAAAAGCTAGATGATTTTAGCTTCTGGATATGAATTTTAATGGGAAAAATACTTTGAAACTTCTCATTTTAAGTAAGTAAAGTTTAGCAGTTATATTCGCAACGTTTCAGAACACCGTAAAAGCTAGATGATTTCAGCTTCTGGATATGAATTTTAATGGGAAAAATACTTTGAAACTTCTTATTTTAAGTAAGTAAAGTTTAGCAGTTATATTCGCAACGTTTCAGAACACCGTAAAAGCTAGATGATTTTAGCTTCTGGATATGAATTTTAATGGGAAAAATACTTTGAAACTTCTTATTTTAAGTAAGTAAAGTTTAGCAGTTATATTCGCAACGTTTCAGAACACCGTAAAAGCTAGATGATTTTAGCTTCTGGATATGAATTTTAATGGGAAAAATACTTTGAAACTTCTCATTTTAAGTAAGTAAAGTTTAGCAGTTATATTCGCAACGTTTCAGAACACCGTAAAAGCTAGATGATTTCAGCTTCTGGATATGAATTTTAATGGGAAAAATACTTTGAAACTTCTTATTTTAAGTAAGTAAAGTTTAGCAGTTATATTCGCAACGTTTCAGAACACCGTAAAAGCTAGATGATTTTAGCTTCTGGATATGAATTTTAATGGGAAAAATACTTTGAAACTTCTCATTTTAAGTAAGTAAAGTTTAGCAGTTATATTCGCAACGTTTCAGAACACCGTAAAAGCTAGATGATTTCAGCTTCTGGATATGAATTTTAATGGGAAAAATACTTTGAAACTTCTTATTTTAAGTAAGTAAAGTTTAGCAGTTATATTCGCAACGTTTCAGAACACCGTAAAAGCTAGATGATTTTAGCTTCTGGATATGAATTTTAATGGGAAAAATACTTTGAAACTTGTTATTTTAAGTAAGTAAAGTTTAGCAGTTATATTCGCAACGTTTCAGAACACCGTAAAAGCTAGATGATTTTAGCTTCTGGATATGAATTTTAATGGGAAAAATACTTTGAAACTTCTCATTTTAAGTAAGTAAAGTTTAGCAGTTATATTCGCAACGTTTCAGAACACCGTAAAAGCTAGATGATTTCAGCTTCTGGATATGAATTTTAATGGGAAAAATACTTTGAAACTTCTTATTTTAAGTAAGTAAAGTTTAGCAGTTATATTCGCAACGTTTCAGAACACCGTAAAAGCTAGATGATTTTAGCTTCTGGATATGAATTTTAATGGGAAAAATACTTTGAAACTTCTCATTTTAAGTAAGTAAAGTTTAGCAGTTATATTCGCAACGTTTCAGAACACCGTAAAAGCTAGATGATTTCAGCTTCTGGATATGAATTTTAATGGGAAAAATACTTTGAAACTTCTTATTTTAAGTAAGTAAAGTTTAGCAGTTATATTCGCAACGTTTCAGAACACCGTAAAAGCTAGATGATTTTAGCTTCCGGATATGAATTTTAATGGGAAAAATACTTTGAAACTTCTCATTTTAAGTAAGTAAAGTTTAGCAGTTATATTCGCAACGTTTCAGATCACTAAAAGCTAGATGATTTTAGCTTCTGGATATGAATTTTAATGGGAAAATACTTTGAAACTTCTCATTTTAAGTAAGTAAAGTTTAGCAGTTATATTCGCAACGTTTCAGAACACCGTAAAAGCTAGATGATTTTAGCTTCCGGATATGAATTTTAATGGGAAAAATACTTTGAAACTTCTTATTTTAAGTAAGTAAAGTTTAGCAGTTATATTCGCAACGTTTCAGATCACTAAAAGCTAGATGATTTTAGCTTCTGGATATGAATTTTAATGGGAAAATACTTTGAAACTTCTCATTTTAAGTAAGTAAAGTTTAGCAGTTATATTCGCAACGTTTCAGAACACCGTAAAAGCTAGATGATTTTAGCTTCTGGATATGAATTTTAATGGGAAAAATACTTTGAAACTTCTTATTTTAAGTAAGTAAAGTTTAGCAGTTATATTCGCAGCGTTTCAGAACACCGTAAAAGCTAGATAATTTCAGCTTCTGGATATGAATTTTAATGGGAAAATACTTTGAAAAGTCTCATTTTGAGTAAGCAAAGTGTAATAGTTTTCTAAAAAAATACATATATATCAGTAAAGTTATTTTAAAAAATATAATAAATTAAAGTATCTTTAAATTAAATTTTCAACAGGGGAGGCTGCGCTTTTGAGCCTCAATGGACGTGCTACGTCACTGGACTGCAGTACCGTGATCACCTAAGAAATATCGGTGCTGAATGTATCCAATTTTAGAAATGTTTAAACAAAATTGCATTTGAGATGTAAAGTGTTTCACTAAGTGTTGACTTATGCATGATTGATCTTTCTTGTTTAAGTTTGCAATGCGAAAAGTGCTAGCCATGAACAAAAAGAGAGAATGCAATATTTATATGCACTACCTGAAGTGTACAACATTGGATTCGGGATCGAGCTTTCACTTTTCAGGTATTCAGTGACTCCTCGGTGAAATATGGATGCGCAAGTACGAGAAATTTTGTTTTGTTTAAAAAAAAATAGGAAATTAAAGAAATTCCAAGACGTTGAATGATGGATGAGTTTTGAACAGAATAGATACGTATGTGAATGCCGCCAGATTAACTTGAATCTAAAATCTTATATAAGTTTCATTTCTAGACAGCAAATAAAGTTAGTAAAAAAATTATCATTTTGACATCAAGTATAGGGTATCCAGACAAACAACTTGTAGCGCTTTGAAAACAAAACAAATGAATCTGAAAAAATCGAATCAATTTATTGAACTTTATTCGAGTTTTATTTTACAAAATGCAAAACCATTTCGGCTCCACCGCCGACTTTTTCAATCTGAAGAGCGAATGGAATGAGAATCATCGGTGATTTGGCTTATTTAGCACCCATCCAGATTGAGAATGCGTTATTAGGAAATACTAGAAATTGTACCCGGCGTTGCCCGGAATTCGATTCTAGTAGCAACTCGCAATGCAAATGAATACCAACCCTTAAACCTCGTCCTGAATGAACCATTGAACGTTAGAGTTCGAACCATTACAGGGAGAGTTCAAGAACTTGTTTATCGCTCATCTCGTGACGCTTCTACAATTCTTCTGAAAATTTATTAGGTTTTACATAAAAATTCATAGTTAATGAACGGAATTTTTCGATTGGAGTAGTATTGAAAGAAACATCTGATACGTTGTGAAGACGAGATTGCCGATCGACTGTTTTATTTCGCAATAAAACAATTAGAGACGTTTTAAAAACGCGAAAAGTATATATATTTTAAAAATCACGAAAATGCGTCTATTAGTAGTATGGATTCCGTTCAAAGTTTGTTCGGAAGAGAATGTCGGGCGGAAACGCTGCAATAATACCTTCGGTGACTCACAAACCGAATTGTGTGAAAATAGATCGTGCTAAAACATAAAATAACTAAAAAGCAAATTCGAATTTTAAAAAAATTCTCGTCGAAGCGTATCGTCCCGAGTCCTGAAATACCTGTGTATCCAATACCATGGCTGTACAATGTTAAGATTTCTTGCTACAGACGACATAGACATGCATCGTCCTTTGTTATTATAAATGACCTAAACCGAAATAAAAAAAAATGCACACCTCATTAAGATGTACTTCGGTCGGGACGTTCGACGGAATCGCGATGGAGGCAGTAATGACCTAAGAGGATTAAAAGAGCATACCCAACTCACGTAGAAGGCAAGGGCCATGGCCAGCCAAGAGCCGGCCAGCAGCCACCTCGACACAAGCTGGGCCGTCCACTCGGCCGTCCTCCTCACCAAGACGTAGGCGAAGGCGTGGACGGGGGACAGCTCGCTCAACTGGATCCAGACCGTAGGGTCCGTCTTCAGCGTCTTCACCCGTGGGCAGCACCCGAAGAGGTGATCTGGACAGCCAGAGTCGTCGTTGAGGCGGAGGAGCCAGTTGGTCAGATCAACCCAGGTGGGGTCCAGGTAAGCGAGGGGTCCGAACGAAGATCCTGAGAAAAGAAATGAGTATATAGAATTTTTAGACAGCATAAGAAATGGCAGTTGACATTTTTCATTTTAGGGCGATGCTCAATCCTATACATTTGTTTAAACTGGGAACAACAGATCTTCGCTCTACCGTTGAAATACGGAATCCTTCGAGCCCACCTGCCAGAAGGCGAAATACTGAATCGGGAGGATCTTTTAGCCGGCAAAGTCCGTTCCAATGGTGTCGTAAGTATCTATACATACGATGCCATTTATCAACTGGAATGCCTCAAACATTGAAAGTTAGGTAAGAAAGTAAAGTAGTTGACTCCGTGGTTTCTTTTCTGGATTTTGAAACTCGTTCATCAGCCAAATGCACTTGGATGGCCTGGCGACGAGATTAGAAACACAGAAATAGCCAAAGTTGGATCTCAGATTCCAGGGATTTCCGTTGTGGATTGGACTCCGAGAGACTGCACTTTTAGAGAGGCGATAACTTAAAAATGGCTTTTTTAGTAGGGTCAGAAATGAAGGTGGGCCATTCCGAAAGATAAATGGTATGGGCACAGTATTGGTGAAGCGCAATAAGCACATAGATTACAACAGAAGTAATATTACAGAGAGGGCCGTATTTTGTGGTATTCTAAATATGTGCAAAGGCATTCCGGGTTGAGTTCGACTCACTTGGCAGCTCTGTCAGGCGGAAGCATTTTCCGAAGGCGAACAGAGAGAAAAACATGGATCCGAACCAGATCATGAGGAGCATCTTCAAACTGTCACACACATACATTAGGAAGATAGGCGAGACGAGTTGCGGTTACAGTTGGCCTCCCATGATCGCGTGATGTCAATGATAGTAGCAGCTCGACGGCTGACGATAACGAAAATTCCTAACGATAGCAACAGAATTCGCTTAAAAACATTTCAAAACGATGGAGATCGTTATGAACGATATGGATAGTAAGTATCTGACTAGAATAAAATAATAGGACAGATTATCGGTTGTGGCGACCACGATCTATGAAGAAGATTGACGAAACTCTGCAAAGTCATTACTTCTCTAGCAACGGGTGTTTGGTGGCAGTGCCTAATCGGAAAGCTAGCACGTCAATCCTATTTTCAGACGGCTACAAAAGTGAAGAATGAAAATACGCCATTTGAAAGTAAAGCATCGATCCAGGAACGGCACTCGGGCTCCCATCTCGCAGAATGTACGCCTTCCAGACAGTTCAATGAAATGGTATCGGCAATAGCTGAGTTTGGGGCGCCCAGTCAATCCAACCCCATTATATATTAAACTAGTAGCAATTACTAGTAGCAATTACTAGTAGCAATTACTAGTAGCAATACTAGTAGCATGGAGATAGCATATGGGGCCGTGAATCTTATGCATTGTTTTTTCACTCTGAAAGATGTCAATTCATTGCATTATGTAAGAAAAATAAATCATTGCATTATGTAAGTCATAGCTGCATAAGAAAGAATCTTCCTCATAAAATGCTGGTAATTAAATAATCATTTTTACACTTTACAACAGAGTTGAAAAGTGTTTATGACTTTGTGCATTCTGTCTGTCTGTCTCTGTCCGTTAGCACGATAACTGCCGTAAAAATGACTTTATCAAAATGAAATTTTAGTATGTTGTTCAGACGGTCTGTAGAACCTATGAGAATATAAATGAATAATATCACTCAATTAGTTTTGGATTGAACCCGGGTTGAAAAAATGAAATACATGGAACCCTATGGGACCTCATTTTCAAACATTTTTCAGCGAATTCAAAATAAAATATGGCATCCGTCTTGTGTCGAAATCGCGATTTTTAAAATTATTTTCAATTTATGTTTAGTGTCGTATCCGTCATAAAATCGCTTTATTTAAGTAGAATAAATTATTGTAGTACTGTGATGAATGAAATAAAAATGTATGAATGAAATGCTTACTGCTTTTACACAAAGAGCCAAGCTATTTATATTTCGATGGCGTCATTTGAATCAAGTTCGTTTTTTTCTATGAAGTTTTACATTTTCAAATATAATTAATTATTACAATATTGTGATATATTATCGCTGAATGTATCGCATTTTAGAGATGTTTAAATAAAATTAAAGTTGGAAAGTTTCATAATCAATGCTTTATACATGATTGATCTTTGTGATTTCTTAATACTTTTAGTTGTTGAGTAAGTCTGTGAGAAATAAACTATGGTGATAGTTTTCATTTAAATACATATTTCAAACCTGCAATTTTCAAAAGTGACTATTACGTTCAATAAACTCCCACAAAACTCAGAGATTTAATTGATTTTCACGTTTTAAACCAACTATTTCCGATCTTTTTCTTTGGAAATCATGGAGTTACAGAGTAGAACTCCTAGGAGAAAGTTTCGTTTTCCATTAATATCTCGACGATCCCTGGTCTTAGAAAGTCGAAACTGGACTCAATGGATGGGTGGCTATTTTAAAGCTACCCACGATATTTCATTAAATTTGATTGAGCCGTTCTCTCGTGATGATGAAACAAACGAAAGTTTTGTTTATCACTAATATCTCGAGAAACACTGGTCGTAGAAACTCGAAACGTAAAATAAATTTTAAGTGGAGTTATTTCGAGACTCAATTCATCCAATTCGGTTCAGCCGTTCTTCCGTGGTGTTGGATCACACATACATACATACATACATACTTTTCTTCTTTATATATATATATATATATATAGATGATATAAGAAAGTATCTTCCTCATAAATTGCTGATAATTAAATAACCATTTTGATTTCTCAATACTTTTCGTTGTTGAGTAAGTCTGTGAAAAATAAACTATGATGATAGAGTTTCCATTTAAGTTTATATTCCAAAGCTATGATTTTCAAATACATTCAATACACTCCCACAAAACTCACAGATTTAATTGACTTTCACGTTCAAACCATCCATTTCCAACCTTTTTCGTTGGGAATCATGGAGTTAGAGAGTAAAACTCCTAGGAAAAAATTTCGTTTTCCATCCATATCTCCACAACCCCTGCTCTTATACACTCGAAACTTGGTATTTAATTGATGGGGGGCTATTTTAAAGCTACACACCCAATTTCATTCAATTCGGTTCAGCCGTTCTCCCGTCATGATGAGACAAACGAAAGTGTCATTTTTCACTAATATCTCGAGAACCACTGGTCGTAGAAACTCGAAACATGGACTCAATTTTATGTGAGGCTATTTCAAGACTACCCACCCAATTTCATCCAATTCGGTTCAGCCGTTCTCCCGTGATATTGGATCATACATACATACATACATACTTTTCTTCTTTATATATATATATATACAGATTTTAATCATCGGGTTTGTAGTGAATTTCTCGTATCGGATTATATCGCCAATGTTCGTACTGCGACCAACTCGGAAAAGCCATGGTCCCTATAACCTTGTCTATAAAAGGTGTCTATAGCCTTTTGCTTAACGCCATAATGCTCGTGCCGTAAGATCAAAGTCTTATTATACAGGCATAAAGTATCTTTAGCATTTTCGAATTTCGGAAGTTGAAAGAAAGATTTACAACCTGCTGCGATTTTTTCCTACTCGTCGACGTCATCCCTTTTCCTGAAAGCCGTTCGTTAATAACCAAACTGGGGAGTGCTGTAGTGACGCCTTCAGCTCAACATTATAAAGTTCACCTGCCGCGGTTTTGAACAAAACAATGAATGCGTTTATTTAGGGTAGAAAATAATGCAATTTTGTTAAACCCGTTCTTCGTATGGATTTTCTTTCTTTTTGCAACTCTGTTGTAAAACAATAGTGGCACCCATAAAAATGGAGCTCGGCATGCTAACATTGTTTCAAAAACTGTCAACGCCCACGGTTGTTATAGTGTTCGTGCAATGCACATAGAAAAACGCAGCATTTAAAATGACCGGTGTTTTCCCATTGGAACTGGATTGTGTACAAATATACCTCTGACACGGACGTGACATCAAGGGCCAAAGAGAAGGTGTTGGGTCGTCATCTTGGTCGGAGCGATAGGACAATTGCTCGGTGTCGGTAACAGTAGATTACAGACAGCGCAGGTAACCGCTTCAAAGACTCCCCGGGCAGACAACTGGTCGAGAGAGAGTTATTCGAAGGTATTTGCCATCCTCATGCATCCTGTATCAAGATATACTATTCGGAAACGACTATCAGAAGGTGGGGTTAGGTTTCGACGTCCATTATGGCGCCTACCACTTACCCTTAAACACACAGACTGAGCCGTATGGATGGGTGCCGAGCTCGGTCAGACTGGACAGTGTCCGATCGGAGGCATGTCTATAGCGGCGAATATCTTCTCAGTGCGGATGACCGCCGCATTCGTATGGAAACGGACTGTCCAGAATTTCGATCCCGTACATGGTGTTACAGTCTGTTGAGCCATCTCATGGGAGAGCCGATCTCCTCCAGTTCTTCTGCAAACCATTCTAACAACTCGCGTGGACGTCAACAATAATCATCAACCGATTGTTCTGCTTATGCTGTTAAGCCGTCCAAGTTCCATTTACCAACCAAACAACCCCCGGGGACCAGTGAAGATATTATTATAAAGCGTTTGAAATTGTGATTACTTCTCTGGCGAATTGCGGGAAATTAATTTTTTTTTTGTCTAATTGTGCTATCAAGCAAATTTTATTGCATTGCAGGATATTACGTAAGACTGGTTCGGAGTCGGCGCCTTGTCGCGGTTGTAGGGCTCCCCTCTTTGGAGTCTAAAGTCGACTCCAGTAGAATACGGTCTCTGTGAAAACCTATCTCACGTTAGCAAAGCCCGAAATCAACGTTTGCTGCCTTACTAGGCAAAGACTGTTAATTGAACGTAGTGATTTCGTTCTGAACTTCATATGAGTGAACCAGAGCATGAAGATGAACCAGAAGCGGAAGCCCCAGTGCATATTAATGTTACTGACTCTAATGCATAAAGCGTTGATGTATCAAGAGAATTTCTCCTCAAAAGTAACAGTAGGCTCGCAGCAACGAATTCGAGCTGAACTCAGGAAATTATTGGCAATTACTGTGGAACAGCAAAAAATGATTGCGCATACCACAGAAAGTTTGGAAAAGTGTGAGAGGAAGGCGAAAGAGAGGTAAGAGGAAGGACCTTCGCCGAGGCAGTGGCGACACCAAAAGTGAGAGACAGATCACTCAGCAAAAAGAGAACCACCCACGTGGTGACGATTCTCCCTAAAATAGAACAATCATCCGATAAAACTAGGAAAGAGGTGCAGGGACTGGTTGATCCTAATAAGTTAAAGATCACCGTCAAGAAGGTTAAAAACATTAGTAAGGGAGGGATCCTTGTTGAAACGTCCCAAGCGGACGTTATAGATGCTCTTATTAAAGCGTTTACAAATTGTGTTGCACTTGGGAATTATACTACAAATATACCCAAGAAGAAAAAGCCACAAATTATATAATACAACCTGCAGGATGAGTATACCAATGATTCCCTGGTGACCAGAATTAGAGAACGAAACGAGGAACTATCTGATACCTCAGAAATTAAAGTTAAGTACAGCTATAAAGGCCGTAGAAGCACTAATTGGGTGTTGGAGGTAGATCCTAGAACTTTCATGAACCTGAGCAGGAAAAACAAAATCAACTTAGGTTGGACTAGAGTTGACTTTAAGGAACATTTGAGGCCACACGCTTGTCACAAGTGTTGGAAATACGGGCATATAGGAACGTTTTGCCCTGGTAAAGAAATTTGTATAAATTGTGGTTCAGAAGGGCATAAGGCATTGAATTGCACTTGTGATACAAAGTGCAATAATTGTGAAGGGCATAATATAAAGTTTGGCACCAAGTATAAAATCCACCACAGGTGTAACGGGAATAATTGTCCTATCTTTATAAAAGAATTAGCCTTTGCGGCCACAAAAGTCAACTATGATGAACTTGGTTGGAATTAGGTTGCTGGAGATAAACCTTAACCTTTCTCGTTCGGCTCATTAACAAGTCCAGGAAATTAAGCCCAGGAAATTAAGCCCAGGAAATTAAGAACACAGATATTGATCTGGTTTTGGTAAATGAACCTCATTTTTATGAAGGCAAAATCATGGATTCCCGGGAAGTTACCGGATCATCCAATCTGATACTCTTCCTACAGCAGCTATTATTGTGGCCAACCCTTCGTTCAGATGGGTGGTCCTGTTTTGCTCAAGGGATATTGTTCGTATTAGTGTAGAGATGGGAGGTGGAGATTTAAACCTCTGTGCAATTTATTGTCCGCCCTCTGAGGACTCAGAGGTGAAATTAATGGAATTAGAAGCTCTTCTTATGAAGTCTGAAAATAGAGAGTGGGCTATTGCAGGTGATTTTAATGCAAAATCGGATGTATGGAGTCCAAGACAGACGGACAACAGAGGTCATTCTCTTTTGGAATTTTTAAACAAGCACGAGATTGGTGTGATAAATGACCCTTATAGTCGGCCTACGTATGACAGTGTATTAGGCACGTATGATAGTGTATTAGGCTGGATTGATTTATGTCTTGTTAGAAATGTGTCTGAGTTCAGAATTATTGATTGGGAAATTTTAGATAAACTCTTAGTGACCATCGATATATGAAGTTTACCTTAAGTGATGTGTGTAAAAGAGAGAAGGGCTATAAAAGATGGAACATAGCTGATATGTATTGGATGGATGCCAAAGTAGATATAGTGGAACTAGTTGCAGAATTTGATAGTAAATGGAATATCATGTGTGATATAAACAAATATATCGAAGAAATCGAGGAGAGGTGAGTGGGTATTTGTGAAAAACTTCGCAGGAATAGGAATGGAAGAGGGGCACCAAAAATTGCTATTTGGTGGAACTGGAGGCTGCAGGTAATGCGCAGCAAAGTCAGAGCATTCAGAAGATCATATCAGTCTGAGAAAGAGGAAGAAAAAAATGGAATTTGAAAAACAAAGAGTCCTCTACATGAAGGTCATTTCTGTGGCGAAAGCGGAATGTTTCAGGAAACACCTCAGTGAGATTCTTATTAACGACTCAATATCAATTGACTCAACTAGTTATCAATTGGCAAGAGGGCGTGATAAAGCCAACAAAATGAATAATGTGGTGGAGAAGGAAAATGGGGAATTAACCACTGGATACGGCGAGACGATGCACGAAATTACGAAGTTCCATTTTACAAAGAGCCTCGACTCGGAATTTCCTTGTCCCGACTCACTGATGTGTGATCAACCTTTTAATACTCATGAAGTGGAAACGGTGTTGGGAGTGAAATGAAGCTCCTGGGGTAAATGGACTTGATGTACCGTGGAACTGATTAAGGAACTCTTCTATGTGAACCAGGAAAGGTTCGTTAGAATTTTAAATTATTGCTATACTAATGGGATCTTCCCTAAGACGTGGAAGGTGGCTCGAGTGATTCTTATTCCCAAGGAAGGGAAAGACATGGCTAGAGTGGATTCTTACCGCCCAATTTGCCTTTTGCCTATGTGGGGCAAAGTGCTTGATAGGCTTATTACTAGAAAGCTGACTTACTACCTGGAAGTGGTGATCTTATATCGAAGGGACAATACGAATTTAGGAGAGGAGTTGGTATTTTAGATGCAATTAAAGCAATGGTGGACTTTGTGGATGTCCAAAAAGAAGAGAACAGAGTTTCATGTGCCATTTCCTTGGACATAAAAAACGCGTTTAACAGTGTTCCTTGGAATCAGATCATAAAGTTGTTGATCAAGTACGGGGTATCTATTGCGCTGGTTAGGATGTTTCGTAACTTCTTAAAAGACAGGAGTGTTTATGAAGAAGATAATGAGAGGTATTGGGAGTATAATAAAGGTATTCCACAAAGCTCAAACTGTGGACCTATCTTGTGGTTGGCAGTGGCCAATGAGGCGCTCAAGATGAATACTGGAGTGATGAATAGTAGTATCCAGGCATTTGCTGATGATTTTATAGTTCTGATTGCGGCAACAGCGGTTTCTCACTTTGAGAGAAAAGGTACTAATATTTTGAATAAGTTAGAGAGATGGGCCCTAGAGTATGAGCTTGAGTTTAGTGCTCATAAGTCTTTTTACACCATGTTCCCTGTGAGGAAAAAGATTACCCACTCTCCTAGTATCAAACTTTACAACAAACGGATTAAATGTGTAAAAGAATTAAGGTATCTTGGAATGACGACAGATACTGGTCGGACATTTATTCTCCATTTCACTAACCTTAAAAACCATGTGAGTAAGTTTCATGCTAAACTTCATGCTAAACTTTCATGCTAAACTTATGAGGGTTGCGAAAGCAACGTGGGGCTTAAAGCCACGTATTATTAGGGAGATTTACCTAGATTCAACTGAAAAACTCATTGGGTATGGTTCGCCTATCTGGTTCAAGAATCATGAGAGACAAAATGTAAAAATTAGGCAGATAGAGAGAATGGCTCTTTTAAGCATTACCAAATGCTACGAAACGATGTCTAATGAAGCGTTGCAAGTATTGGCAGGTTGCATACCCTTAGAAATGAAGATTAAGGAAGAGGCGAAGATATATAACATACTTCGTTGGAGAATGAATGAAGCAATTGGGGATAGGCCCATCGAGGCACGAACAGCGGAGAATGTTGATGTCCCTTTCACAAAACCTTTGGTTCAGTACTACTCAAAAAGGGGATTATAATAGGGATGAATTGCCAATCTATACTGATGGCTCGAAATTGGAGGAAAGGGTAGGTTGTGCAATGATTGTGCATAAGAAAGATGTAATGCTACATCGAGAACAATACCGTCTTAATGATGGATGTTCTGGTTTCAACGCAGAACTATATGCAATCCATCAAGCCGTAAAGTACGTGGTGCAACACAATATCCAACACGCTCACATCTTCAGTGATTGCATGTCGGCTCTGCAGTCACTGAACATCTCGAACAACAAAAACGAGCTTGGAAGAGAAATTCAAAATAGAATTCACGATTACAGTGGAGAAATTGATCAAAACACATGTGGGGTTGGAACGGAATGAAGAAGCAGATCGTTTAGCCAAGGAGGCAACTCAGGGAAATACGGTTAATTACACCTTCCCGGTTTCCAGAGAACAACTGAAAAGTGCTGCAAAAGTTGAAATGCTGAAGGGTTGGCAGGATAGTTGGACCAACTGAGCGAAAGCAAGAGGGCTTTTTAGGGTTATTCCTAAGACTGGTACCAAGAAGGTATTTGGTGATTTCTTCATCAATCAAGTCCTGGCGAAGCACGGTGCGTTTGGAACATACCAAAGACGGTTTTTTAACAAGAGGGGTAACTGCAGTTGTGGCGAGAATGAGAGTACCAGGAACCATGTGATTTACAATTGCAACAAATGGAATAATGTGAGGAAGAAATGCTTTCCTCAGGACTACCAGAAGATGGATATCCTTAAACTAGTCTGTAACGAAAAGGCGAGTAAAGGTATTCAAGTTATAATGAACAGAGTTTTGGCCCTGGAGCTTGGTCTATAATATTTTGGCCTGTAATGTGCAGGCTGCGCATGTGTTGATGGTTGTATAAGTTAGTAAAAGTTTGTAAATATCGGTTCGTTCTGAATAGTATTGGTTGACATATAGTGCATATTTTTAAATTGTTCAAATGTATATTCTGTATAGATTGTTGGCATTACGGTGCATGTTTTAAGTAATATGTTGATGTATACACTGTAAACCTTGATTATGGGTTGACGTGGTTCTTCTGTATTCTTGATATAGAATAAAAAGTTACGTTATTGTATTTGCTTCTTTTCCTGGCCAGTTGTGATTTGTTGATTGCGAAAAACTGGTGGAAGTAGGGTTAAAAGTACATGTATATATATTGTATATATTGTAAATACTTGTGTTGATTGGAAGTAGTGTGTGTATGATGTTATTCATCGTACGATGTATGATATTATCCGTTGGTGTGGTTTGAAGAATGTACAATAAATTGTGGCTCGGATTGTATTGAGACTTTGTATTTTGTGTTGTTTTCGCTAATAAATGATTGTTAGTGTCTTTTCTTTTCCCAGCCAAGTGGGCTGAGGTTGCTGTATGGTTTTGTTGTTCTCCAGTCAGGGGACCGGAACCTTTGTCGCGGTATGGGTCGCTGTCTCGGTTTTTTTGGTTGTCGGTTTTTGGTTGTTGGCCTCCTGACGACCTGCTCGGCGCCTCCGGTGTCGGGGCGGCCCGGGAGGTTTAGATTTATTGGCGTAGGTTTTGGGCGCGATGGTGGCTCGGCCGAGGTGTGTGCTGGTGGTGGCAGGATTGCTGTCGCGAGGACGGATCGTCTTTTCAGTATACCTTAGGGTGGGACGGGTACTTCTTATGCTTTTATGCTTACCAACCAAACAACGCTCGACGCCCATACTGCACGACTTTCTCAACAATACCTTCGAGGGTTTAATACCCTCGCACGGCTATCCAGACCCAACATGCTGGAACGGCCATTGCAGCCTTCCCAGAATATCACTCAATGAGCTGACCCGTTGCAACATGTGTGGCAGAGGGACATAAGAAACTTAATTGCCGCACCGAATATCGACTTGTATAGCTGCCAGGGTAGGTCATCTCGTTGTCGCCACCTTTCTCATTACAGCTTTTCTTTGCTCCCCAATTCTAATCGTTTGCATACCTCCCAGGCATGCCGAGTTTCGCTCCAGTTCTTATGGGTTTCGCTCCAGTTCTTATGGGTTTCGCTCCAGTTCTTAGAATGCATGCATAGGCTTGTTGCCATTCGGAAAACGGTAATAAGACTCACACTTGAAATGATGTTGTTTGACTTTTTTAAATACATCGAAATTTGCATTTTTTGGGTTATCTTATACTCGTTTCGTCGCATCGATTAGCGCAGTTCTGGAGTTTGGCAAAAAGCGTGTATTTCCTTACATTCCAACAAAAGAATTTTTTTAACTACAGCATGATTTTACTTCTTCATTTGTCGTGATTTTTTAAGCAAACGCCTTTCCCTTAATGAAGTTCTCGAGAAAGGATTATTGCTTTTCACGTTTGCGAAGCACATGCGCGGAGAACTAACAGACAATGCGCACAAGTGACAGCACTTTAACGTGGTTCAACCGCGCTCTTTTTCGGAGTTGGCTAAAATTGTCTGCGATTTAAGTAGCGGCCGCTTATCTAGCTTCCAGGTAATTCATATATATTTCATGCATGCATATCATTGTTTAAGCAGAAAATGACAACCTTCTTATGCAGTAATATTCATTGTTTAACATAAAAAGCATGATCCGCTCGTTTAAAGGAAATTCGAGCCTCCGACTGAGACGCCCACCAGGAGAGGAGTAAAACTTGAAAAGCGTGGAAAGTTTTGAAAATACGAGATTCCAGAGGGTCAAAGAAATAGAATTAGAATACTTCTTATGTCAAACGCACATAAAAAAAAGAAATCGTTTCGGCGCTATAAGGTCAACACACACAAAATTATGGTATTTCAAAAGCGTAACATCCTACACAGGGAGAAAAGATTGGGCACTAGCCACAGAGTGAGACTAAGAACAGGACTGAGACAGGACTTGCATCAAGAGAATTGCAGATCTAATTGGATCCTGGCTCGAAGGTGCAGCAACTGTCAAAAATCAAGCCCCATCTCAGTGAATGGCAGTGCAAAAGTGTGCAGATACGAAAGTCTGTAAATCTGAAGAACAATATTGCGTCCAGTGCAGTGATCTAGATCCCTATCACTCAGTCGATTCCAGATCGACCCCTTACCACCCAGGAGACAATTCGGCCCACTCTAAACATTCTTCAGATATATCCTTATCAAGCTGAAGCAGCAGTATGCACAGCACACAATAAAGTAGATATTCGAAATGATTACCCTTCAAAGAACAAACTCCTGGACTAGGTTTGCATCTAAAACAAAAACTTCCTTCAGAGTCATTGTAAACATAGCTTAACTCTTGCACAGCCGATAATGCAAAGTTCCAAAATCCAGCTTCACAACAATAGATATTCTCCCTACCATTTGAATTAAAAGCTTGGGAAACCATAGCAACAATGTTAGAAAGACGGCTGACCTAAATGCCCACATTGGAGAATAAAAATCCAGCATTTTTACATTCAATATCATTTAGGGAAAAATAGGGATTTTTTTTAATCAACCAAAAAATGTATGCTTCTTTTCAAAATATAATAACTCAGAATAACATAGAAAATGCCTACGCTAAATCGAGAGAAATTTTAGAGCTCATTGAAATGAAAGATGTTCAGTTGTAATTTAGTTAACGGCAGATATTTTAAACTACTTAGAGCAACGGCCATACCAAAACATCATAGCATTTCGGATGTTTCTTCGACACATTTTTTGCAATAAGCGGATGAGAAGAGCCATCAAATTTCGATGGACTGGGGAGAGCCGTTTGGGAGGAATCGCTTCTCAAAATAGTCCGTCTTTCTAGTATTAATTGAACTATATGAATGCGGGAAAGAGCCTATTTTAAAGAAAACAATCCTTCATTTTTATGTAAACTGCAAAAATATGAAAGCACTGTTTAATTAATTTGAGATTTCATCAAAAATAAGTTGGATGGAAAAGGATGTTTAAACATTATATGGACATTTAATATCCTATACCCGCGAAATCATACTTAAAAATATTTTACAAAAATATTAATTACTAATAAAATATATTGCCAAAAAATAAATGCTGCGCATTTTTTAATTCACGTAATTTAAAACTAAACATGGACGGAAAAGGATGTTACAAAATGAATTTAAAACTAACATGAATGGGAAAGGATGTTTCAAAATCGTTCGGGAGTGTAATCTATACCCGTAAAATCGCACTTAAAAAATATTGATTAATAATGAAACCTACTACAAAGAAAAGAATGTTGTGTCATTTTCATTTACATAATTTGAAATGAAAGATAGACGGAAACGGATGTTTCAACATGACACGACAATGTAATATGTATGCGCGAAATCATACTTATTTAAAGAAACAAAAGCATGTTCGATTGAAATTCCCTTTAACAGATAATTTTTATTGAAACATCTCTAACTTTAGGGAATTTCAAAAAAATTGACAAAAACCTGGAGTTTCCCAGAAATACCAGTAGAGTTGTCAGCTATGTCACGGTGATTACACGTACAGAAAAGATGATCACGTCTGACATATTTCTTGAAAGGCGTAACTTATCTATTTTAAATGACCTCATCTGGGTCCGATGTGTCTATAGGGTCTAATCTCTTCTCCATCTCCAGTCACGGGAAATTCAAGAGGAGCTAACTCTAATGGACCTTAAATATATCATTATAGAATATCCCAAGGATAGAGAGGAAAATGTATAAAAATAAATTTGCAACGTATTCAGCTTTCCAGAAAACCTCTCAAGTATTAAAAAAAATCTTTTACGCAAACAGAACTTTAAAATACAACCCAGGACGTCGACCAGTATCCCGAATGGTTTCAGGCACAGATCCAAGGTATTTTGTGAAGCCAGTTACAGAAAGGAACAGCTTAGACACACGCTCACATTTACCTGGTGGACGTCTTAAAGTTGCAGCACAAAGAAGCAAATTAAAAACAAAATGGGAAAGCCAGTCCATTCCGGAAAATTCAGTAGCATACAAGAGAGAAAAGGTTATTACTGAGGGCTAAGTCTAAAAACGTGGCAATAAATCACCAGGTTCAGATGACATCTAGCGAACTAGAAGAACTAGAAGCGAGCTGTATCGAGAGTTGTCGCTTGTATTATTTTAAGACAGAGTGAATTAATATTCTTATAGAAGAAAGACAAACATCCAGCCCAATATAAATCTTATCGTCCAGTGAGCTTATTGCGAGCAGCTGGTACAGTTTTGGAAAAACTAATAAATGGGAGTTTAACCCACTGTCTAGAGACAAATGGAAAAGTCGGTGATAAACAGTTTGGTTTGAGAAAAGGAAAGGGAACACAAAATATTATACTTCATAAAAAGTGTAATGTAATAATGCGACGGTAGCTGTTTTCCCAATGGGTGGAAAGCTGTACCGGATCGCCTCCCGTGAGGAGAAGGCACACTTTGCCGACATTCAATTTCGACCCATCAAAGTAGACTTATGCAAAATGCCCGGAGACTGCAAGGATATATCGGTTGAGGGGCTGCAGGGATATATCTGTCAGGGCTCTTGTATTGCTGTGGAAGATGACATTTTGTTAGGTCTCAAACTTTTATTCAGCAACAGGTTTAACAGCATGTGCCAATGACTTTCTGCTGATCCAATCTAGTAAGAGTGTCTTGGAACTCCAAGGGGTCGCACAACAAGCCACAGCCGGTGGAACTCCAAATTTACAGAACGAAAGTCATTACATTTGGGACGAAAACATCAGTCGGGCCTGACCTCAGCTCAAAACTACAAAACAATGACTCGAGTGGATCCATTGGTTTATCTGAGCTTTGACGCTACGCTGGAGAATCAATTCAAATAGTCCCCCCCCCCCCACACTCAATTAAAATGGGAACCAGATAATTAAAAGCAAAGTGCGAAACTTACTCCGGTTTACTCCAAACTGAAGGTATCGGCCAGGAATCTGGGAAACCTGTCTTCTCTATCCAAAATAGTTATAAAAATTTGTATTTGAACGAAAAATATCGTGGTCGTATTTTTCACAAAATCGAGCAGGAAAATGTATAGATTTTTCGAATTATTAAAAACTCGTTTTCTGGACTCCAAACGGAAGGTATCGGCCAGAAATCAAGGAAACCTGTCTTCTCTCTCCATAATTGTTAGATTGACTTCAAAGACGTGGGGTCCCTTAAAAGTTCGGTATGACGTAGTTTCCCGTAAATCCTTCACTTCTGCGGCAAGTTTCTGGAAATCAAGTCTCCCATTACGGGGAAAGTGGAAAACTTCCGACCATGCAAACAGTTCCATGACTCCGGATGACGACACATCGGTCATACTCGCACCTCCAGAGCCGCTTTACAGCAGTTTGCTTGGAATGCCATTTGGAGGCAGAAGAGGAGGCCATCATTGGGAACGTTCATCAGCTTACGATCATTTACGAAACAACTGATTCATCTGGAGATTACGAAGGCCGAACGTAGGGAATCCATATGGCTAAAGGCGAAATAACAACACAATAAAGTCATACGTATCATCGTAATAGTGTCCGTATCTTCGCAGATGGATCGAAAACAAATGAAGGATCACGCGTGCGTTCGTTTTAGACAAACAAATTTGCCTAAAAACTGAGCCACACGCTTAAAGGTCCAAAGCAGTGTTTTTCAGGCGGAACTACTGACAATCAAAGATGCATTTCGACAAACCACCAGTCGGCGGGTGTGTCGTACAGAGGCCACATTACTGACAGGGAGTCACTCTTACTGTGACTTCGAGAATAGGTGCAGCAGATCCACCCCTCCCCTCCTCCTCCTCGACAACGAACATCATCAAAACACATCACGCAACTGGCACAAGTTTTGTCAAATATTACCTACAAATAGCCAAACGAATTGAAAAGTTTGTCAAATAATAATAATAATAACAACCCATTTAGCCAATAAATTTAAATGAAGCTTTTTCTGCTTTACCTCTCAAGCCGTCCCTCCGTTCTTGGTTGGTATAAACACTAGTCTCGAAATAGGATGGTCAGTAACATTAGGGTGAGCAAATAGAAGATCCCATCTATTTAGCAAGAGACATATTCAACATGTAATATGGAACAGTAGGAAACAAAGGAATAGTAGGAAATGAATATAGACGAGCTGAAATTCGCCAAATAATAATAATAATAATAACAATAATAATCCACTCAGCGAATAACTTTAAGTGAAGCAACGCTTATCCTGCCCCACCTCACCATCCGCCCTTGCTTTCTTGCCTGGTGCGAACACCAGTCTCGTAATAGGATGGTCAGTAGTTGAGCAAATAGAAGATGCCATCTATTTAGCAACATACCTTTCTTTCAGTAACATCAAGGTGAATAAATAATCTATTTAGCAATCGACTTTTCTTTCAGTAACATCAAGGTGAATAAATAATCTATTTAGCAATCGACTTTTCTTTCAGTAACATCAAGGTGAATAAATAATCTATTTAGCAATCGACTTTTCTTTCAGTAACATCAAGGTGAATAAATAATCTATTTAGCAATCGACTTTTCTTTCAGTAACATCAAGGTGAATAAATAATCTATTTAGCAATCGACTTTTCTTTCAGTAACATCAAGGTGAATAAATAATCTATTTAGCAATCGACTTTTCTTTCAGTAACATCAAGGTGAATAAATAATCTATTTAGCAATCGACTTTTCTTTCAGTAACATCAAGGTGAATAAATAATCTATTTAGCAATCGACTTTTCTTTCAGTAACATCAAGGTGAATAAATAATCTATTTAGCAATCGACTTTTCTTTCAGTAACATCAAGGTGAATAAATAATCTATTTAGCAATCGACTTTTCTTTCAGTAACATCAAGGTGAATAAATAATCTATTTAGCAATCGACTTTTCTTTCAGTAACATCAAGGTGAGCAAATGGAGGATCTCGTCTATTTAGCAACCACAGCGAAGAGACATACTATTTAACTTGTAATATGGAATAGTAGGAAACAACGGAATATTCCGGCAAGATGAGCTGCAAAAGGTGATGATACTTACTCAATTGAGTCCGGCTACCTTGACCTCACTCGGCTATGAAAACCAATCTGCAAACGTTCATGCTGGCAAGAAAAATGGGGGCATTGTAGAGGTTGGGAAAGAGACATGCAGATATTTTCCTAAAGTGCTGACTCCCTGAAAGAATAGTTGTTGCTGCGGCCGTTTTTCATTCGACGGTATCGACTGAGCAATGACACTTTGAATCTTTCTCTGATGTGCATGCAAATGCGAAACTCCTAGATCAGTAGAGTCGATTTCTTTTCACTGTTAAAGAATCGACGTGGATATACTTTTTTCTACCACTCTGAGGTTCCATTGCAAATGGGATTCGTCTTGATGTGTCTGTCCCCATCCTCTTTTGAAAGAGTTCGCGATGCCCTTGTATTGATTTGTTTACTGGTGTTCGAACTCCATATCCAAAGTTGCTGATTTCCCAATTTCTATAATCCATTTCTATTTGAATGACTTTCATAAATATCTATATTCTATAGGTGTCACAAGTGTTTATTTCAAGTCATCACGTATTCATATGAAATTTTTTCTTTTAGCACGAGTTCCAAAGTCACGTGTTTGACATAGTCTTTCTCACGCAAGCATTTTTCGCTTTCTCGACAAGCGTCGTACCGTCAGTGCGGAATGACCTATTATAGTGACGCTTCATAAAGCGGTAAACCCAAATGGGTTGGTCATTTAAGATTGAAGAGGCTACTGGAGGATTGACAGATTGAAGAGGCTACTGGAGGATTGACTGGTTTGCTACTTATAGAGTGAGTTCAGCCTGTTTCATATTTTATACAAAGGGTTAATTGCGATTTTCAATTATTATATTCATTATTAAAGACGAGTTTGAAGAAGCGGTTTATTTAAGAACTAGCCGCCTTTGGCGACCAGCCTGTTCGCTACCCTTGAAAATTCTGACCGTGGTAAATTGTAACCGTGGCACACTCGCTGGCGCGACCTTACCAGAAGGTGTAAGGTCAGGAAGTGCTACCCAATTTAGACCGGAACTCAGTGGGGGAGACATCCACAGGGACCGTGCCCTCCTTCCCCTACCACCAACCTTTCGGAAGGACTTACGATCCCACATGTTTAACGTGATCGTACTCCGCGTGAACGCGGCTGCAGTTTTGGCAGTGGCGGGAATCGAACCCGGGCCTACCCAGTGAAATTCCCGCGCGCTAACCACTGGTGTACTTCGCCCTCCGCGACATTTTCCATAACTTTCTTTTTATTCACCGAATTTAGACCGGAACCCAGTGGGAAAGGCACCCACGGGGACCGTACCCTCCTTCCCCAACCACCAACCTCTCGAAAGGACTTACAGACACACATGTTTATTCCGCGTGATCGTACTCCGCGTGAACACGGCGGCAATTTTGGAAATCGAACCCGGGCCTACCGCGTGCAATTCCCGCGCGCTAACCACTGGGCTACTTCGCCCTCCGCGACAATCTCCATAACTTTCTTTTTATTCACCCAATTTAGGCCGTACCCTCCTTCCCCTACCACCAACCTCTCAGAAGGACTCACGAACCCACATGTTTAACGTGATCGTACTCTGCGTGAACGTGGCGTAAGTTTTGGCAGTGGCGGGAATCAAACCCGGACCTACTGAGTGCAATTCCCGCGCGCTAACCACTGGGCTGCCGCGCCCTCCGCGACAATCTCCATAACTTTCTATATATTCATCCAATTTAGACGGGAACCCAGTGGGGGAGGGATCCACAGGGGCCGTATCCTCCTTCCCTTACCACCAACCTCTCGGAAGAACTTACGGACCCACATATTTAACGTGATCGTATTCCACGTAAACACGGCGGCAGTTTTGGCAGTGGCGGGTATCGAACCCGGGCCTACCGCTAACTTCCCGCGCGCTAATTTGCAATTTAAAATGACCATATGCTTAATTCCATCATCCTCATTCCATTGTTTCATTGTTCCATCATTTAAAATATCCATAAAATTAAAATATCCAAAAGTTAAAATATACATTTAAAAAATCCATATCGTCCCATCATTTAAAGTATAAATATAATAATTTATATAGAGCAAAGGAGCTCTATTCAGAACCGTGACGGCACCTCCACCTTGACGTCCCCACCCACCACCTTCCCTCCTTCAGCGGGGGAGAAACGAAGCGGCACGCCGAGCGGAACGCCGAGAAATTGAAATTCGGAAACTTTTAAAATCCCGATCCTGTGGGCAATACGGAATATTTCCTGACCAGATTGGACTTGTAAGAATGCCAGATGTTTGACCTTTCTAAAAATGTAAATTATTAGTCGAAATTATGAGTACTTTTTACTATGCGAGAATTTAAAAACCAAAAATCGTTTTTTTGAGTCAAAAGTGACTTTTGCTTTAAAATCAGAAAAAAATATTAGAATTTATCTCTGAGATTTGAAATTGATATATTTTTACTCGAAATTCTCTGCTCTTTCCGATGGTGTGATTTGTTTTTTTCTACGATGTCCGGATCGTGGAGAAAAAAGAGCAAAAAGGTCAAAAAACGGTCGAAATCGCATAAAACATTAAATAACAAAAAAAATAATTAAAATTTTAAAAATCGGTTTTCACGTGTCCCCTTCTCACCCCCCAGGGTCTCCGATTGCAAAATTTCGTAGCTCTCCGACGCGCGGTCGCGAAACGTATAGTGTATAAGACAGACAGACAGACGCACAGACAGACACACAGACATTGCCTTTTATTATTTACTAGCCGCCTTTGGCGACCAGCCTGTTCGCTACCCTTGAAAATTCTGACCGTGGCAAACTCGTTGGCGCGACCTACCAGAAAGGTGTAAGGTAACTGCTTGGAAGGCCAGGAAGTGCCACACAATTTAGACCGGAACCCAATGGGGGAGGCATCCAAAGAGACCGTACCCTCCTTCCCCTACCACAAACCTCTCGGAAGGACTTGCAGTCCCACACGTTAAACGTGATCGTACTCCGCGTGAACACGGCTTCAGTTTTGGCAATGGCGGGAATCGAACCCGGGCCTACCGAGTGAAATTCCCGCGCGCTAACCACTGGGCTACCGTGCCATCCGCGACAATCTCCATAACTTTATTTTTATTCGGCAATTTTGGGAATCGAACCCGGGCCTACCAAGTGCAAATCCCGCGCACTAACCACTGGGGTACTTCACCCTCCGCGATATTCTTCATAACTTTCTTTTTATTCACCCAATTTAGACCGGAACCAAGTGGGAGAAGCATCCACAGGGACCGTACCCTTCTTCCCCTACCACCAACCTCTCGGAAGGACTTACAGACCCACATGTTTAACGTGATCGTACTCCGCGTAAACACGGCGGCAATTTTGGGAATCGAACCCGGGCCTACCGAGTGCAATTTCCGCGCGCTAACCATTGGGCTACTTTGCCCTACGCGACAATCTCCATAACTTTCTTTTTATTCATCCAATTTAGACCGTACCCTCCTTCCCCTACCACCAACTTCTCGGAAGGACTCACGGACCCACATGTTTAACGTGCTCGTACTCCGCGTAAACACGGCGGCAATTTTGGGAATCGAACCCGGGCCTGGTAACTGGTTGGACGGCCAGGATGTGCCACCCAATTTAGACCGGAACCCAGTGGGGGAGGCATCCACAGGGAACGTACCCTCCTTCCCCTACCACCAACCTCTCGGAAAAACATACGGACCCATATGTTTAACGTGATCGTACTCCATGTCAGTGGCGGAAATCGAACCCGGGCCTACCGCGTGCAATTCCCGCGCGCTAACCACTGGGCTACTTCGCCCTCCGCGACAATCTCCATAACTTTCTTTTTATTCACCCAATTTAGACCGTACCCTCCTTCCCCTACCACCAACCTCTCGGAAGGACTCACGAACCCACATGTTTAACGTGATCGTACTCTGCGTGAACGTGGCGTAAGTTTTGGCAGTGGCGGGAATCGAACCCGGGCCTACTGAGTGCAATTCCCGCGCGCTAACCACTGGGCTGCCGCGCCCTCCGCGACAATCTCCATAACTTTCTACATATTCACCCAATTTAGACGGGAACCCAGTGGGGGAGGCATCCACAGGGGCCGTATCCTCCTTCCCCTACCACCAACCTCTCGGAAGGACTTACGGACCCACATATTTAACGTGATCGTATTCCACGTAAACACGGCGGCAGTTTTGGCAGTGGCGGGAATCGAACCCGGGCCTACCGCTAACTTCCCGCGCGCTAATTTGCAATTTAAAATGACCATATGCTTAATTCCATCATCCTCATTCCATTGTTTCATTGTTCTATCATTTAAAATATCCATAAAATTAAAATATCCATTTAAAATATCCAAAAGTTAAAATATACATTTAAAAAATCCAGATCGTCCCATCATCTATATAATAAAAGGCAATGTCTGTGTGTGTGTGTGTGTGTGTGTGTCTTATACACTATACGTTTCGCGACCGCGCGTCGGAGAGTTACGAAATTTGGCAATCGGAGACCCTGGGGGGTGGGAAGGGGACACGTCAAAACCGATTTTCAAAATTCTAATTATTTTTTTATTTATTTAATGTTTTATGCGATTTCGACCTTTTTTTGATCTTTTTGCCCTTTTTTCTCCTCGATCCAGACATCGTAGAAAAAAACAAATCACACCATCGGAAAGAGCAGAGAATTTCGAGTAAAAATATATCAATTTCAAATCTCCATTTCGATTTCTAATATTTTTTAAAGATTTTAAAACAAAAGTCACTTTTGGCTCAAGAAAACGATTTTTGGTTTTTAAATTCTCGCATCGTGAAAAGTACTCATAATTTCGACTAATAATTTACATTTTCAGAAAGGTCAAACATCTGGCATTCTTACAAGTCTAATCTGGTCCAGAAATAATGAAAATTGCGTTCAGGACCGCAATTTTAAAGACGTCATGATTTTAAATTTCTCGCCGTTCCGCTCGGCGTTCCGTTCGTTTCTCCCCCGCTGAAGCAGGGAAGGTGGTGGGTGGGGACGTCAAGGTGGAGGTGACGTCACGGTTCTGAATAGACCGCCTTTGCTCTATATAAATTATTATATTTATATTTTAAATGATGGGACGATCTGGATTTTTTAAATGTATATTTTAACTTTTGGATATTTTAAATGGATATTTTAATTTTATGGATATTTTAAATGATGGAACAATGAAACAATGGAATGAGGATGATGGAATTAAGCATATGGTCATTTTAAATTGCAAATTAGCGCGCGGGAAGTTAGCGGTAGGCCCGGGTTCGATTCCCGCCACTGCCAAAACTGCCGCCGTGTTTACGTGGAATACGATCACGTTAAATATGTGGGTCCGTAAGTCCTTCCGAGAGGTTGGTGGTAGGGGAAGGAGGATACGGCCCCTGTGGATGCCTCCCCCACTGGGTTCCCGTCTAAATTGGGTGAATATGTAGAAAGTTATGGAGATTGTCGCGGAGGGCGCGGCAGCCCAGTGGTTAGTGCGCGGGAATTGCACTCAGTAGGCCCGGGTTCGATTCCCGCCACTGCCAAAACTTACGCCACGTTCACGCAGAGTACGATCACGTTAAACATGTGGGTTCGTGAGTCCTTCCGAGAGGTTGGTGGTAGGGGAAGGAGGGTACGGTCTAAATTGGGTGAATAAAAAGAGAGTTATGGAGATTGTCGCGGAGGGCGAAGTAGCCCAGTGGTTAGCGCGCGGGAATTGCACGCGGTAGGCCCGGGTTCGATTTCCGCCACTGACATGGAGTACGATCACGTTAAACATATGGGTCCGTATGTTTTTCCGAGAGGTTGGTGGTAGGGGAAGGAGGGTACGTTCCCTGTAGATGCCTCCCCCACTGGGTTCCGGTCTAAATTGGGTGGCACATCCTGGCCGTCCAACCAGTTACCAGGCCCGGGTTCGATTCCCAAAATTGCCGCCGTGTTTACGCGGAGTACGAGCACGTTAAACATGTGGGTCCGTGAGTCCTTCCGAGAAGTTGGTGGTAGGGGAAGGAGGGTACGGTCTAAATTGGATGAATAAAAAGAAAGTTATGGAGATTGTCGCGTAGGGCAAAGTAGCCCAATGGTTAGCGCGCGGAAATTGCACTCGGTAGGCCCGGGTTCGATTCCCAAAATTGCCGCCGTGTTTACGCGGAGTACGATCACGTTAAACATGTGGGTCTGTAAGTCCTTCCGAGAGGTTGGTGGTAGGGGAAGAAGGGTACGGTCCCTGTGGATGCTTCTCCCACTTGGTTCCGGTCTAAATTGGGTGAATAAAAAGAAAGTTATGAAGAATATCGCGGAGGGTGAAGTACCCCAGTGGTTAGTGCGCGGGATTTGCACTTGGTAGGCCCGGGTTCGATTCCCAAAATTGCCGAATAAAAATAAAGTTATGGAGATTGTCGCGGATGGCACGGTAGCCCAGTGGTTAGCGCGCGGGAATTTCACTCGGTAGGCCCGGGTTCGATTCCCGCCATTGCCAAAACTGCAGCCGTGTTCACGCGGAGTACGATCACGTTAAACGTGTGGGACTGCAAGTCCTTCCGAGAGGTTTGTGGTAGGGGAAGGAGGGTACGGTCTCTTTGGATGCCTCCCCCATTGGGTTCCGGTCTAAATTGTGTGGCACTTCCTGGCCTTCCAAGCAGTTACCTTACACCTTTCTGGTAGACAGTTATCTGGTAGACAGTTTTAGACAGTTATCTTACGGCTTTAGTACGTTATGACGGCTTTTTTCGTCCTCCGGTTTTTTGCGTTCTGGAAGCGTGTTTTTTGCATTATTTTCTAAATTTTTGTTCACTTAACGTTGTACTCCCTCATAGCTTCGTTTTGATATCTCCAGCTTTTGAATCCTCCTCATAGTTGGTGAGATATTTATAGTTTCAATTTGTAAATATTCTATTACTTTAAGCCTTTTCAACAATGCAATTGTAATGGGACTTTCGTCAGATTGGGTCCAAATTGGACCAATCTTCCATCTGTAAATATACATTTATATCATTATTTTACTATAATAACTTATATATTCATGTATTTCAATGTTTTAACTTCACTTTTTGAGTAATTATTTTCAAGTTAGACCTATTTTTAATATTCTAATCAGAGTTTCAAAACTTCATGTTTTATGATTTGTACTTTCGATTCATAGCGCGCCATTTTGCCATCGGCGCTTCATTTTGCTTTTGGCTCATCATTTTGCTTTAGGCGCATCATTTTGCGTTTTGTACTCTACCTGTTGTATTAGTAAGATCAATTCAGTAATGCCTTTGAATTACAAAAGTACTATTTACAATATTGTTTAACCTTTTAAAAATGATTTTGCATCATTTTGCTTTTGGAGCATCATTTTGCCTTTGGCGCGTCTTTTTGCTTTTTCTTGTCGTGCCCATCTCATGTCTTCATTAGTATTATTCAAAGTAATGTTAAAAATTATTATTTAAAATATGATACTGTTTATAATTTGTGTTTATATTATTGCAAATGTATTGTTATTTTTATCCTTGGCGACACCTCCGGCTTCAGTTAAGATAACCTATGGTCTTTATATTTTTGTATATATATAAATATTTGATATTACTGATATTATGGATCCACCTATGTATTCCCCTTCTGCCGAAGACTTTCCTCCCCTTCAACATTCCGTAGTACTTACCCCGTTATCCCTGGACACTGAAAGAGCTGCAACTTCTGAATCCTTTACTCTTGTCTGCACTCCTCCTGATCAAACCTCATTGGATGTTACACCCACTACTGGAAATCCAGGCATCCGGTTCTCAAATTTTAAAAGTGTGCCACGAACATTTGATTCTGCTCTGTTTTCTCACACCATTGTGCCTCCTCATCTTCCTCGCCAGCTTTCTACAACACAACCTTCAAATGCAACCCAGGTACTCACACCTTTCGGATCCTCAAAATCTTCCAAACCAACCATCATCCCAGCGACAACTTCGACATCAAAGCCAACTTTTACTCCTACAAAATCAATGATTGCTGCCTCTACAAAACCAATGATTGCTGCCTCTACAAAACCTATGTCTTCTTCTCCCTCTGGTTCTGCATCTTCAACCTCAACCTACAAACTTCCATATTCTTCTTTGCCTGTCCTTCCCTCCCAACCTGATCATCATCCCCCTTCTTTCGCTGGCTCTGACTCTTCACCTTCACATGCTTCTCCGCCTTTTATTCCATCTGTCAGCGCTTTTCCTGCTCCGTCAACCTCCTCCAAACCTGATGACCAGTCTTCCACTCTTGCTCCTTCTGCTGCTTCCAGTCCTGGCTCGACTCTCACAGATATAGATATTCCTCCTTTCAACGTCAACAACGAGCATGTTGCAAGAATTTTACTAAACATCTCAAGGCTTGAGAAATACATTGCCAAAAATATCAAGCTTAATGCAACCCAGAAATCATACACAGAGGAGAAATTTAAAGATATAAAGATTTCCTGTCACACTCTTGAAAGTAATGTCTCTCCTCCGTCTCCACGTTCTCGCCGTGCAAATACTGATGCTATCTCTGCACTCTCCAAAACAATCAACGATAATCTTTCTACTCTACAAAATAAATTGGATACTGGCCTGAAAGCTCTTTCATCTTCCATAACCAAAGAAATTCCTCTTCTTGTCAAGAATACGGTGCAACAAACTCTGAAAGGATCTGCTCCTCCTGGTGCTTCTGCCTCAACCTCCTCCTCTGCTCATCCTTTGACTGACCCCGCCAGGAACAGACTTTATTCAAGTATCCTGCTCCAGGGGAAGGACAGGACAAAAGACAACGTTCAACTTAAAAAGGATCTATTTTCACTACCTTGCCCTCGGGGCATCAACATAAAAAACATTTCGACTCTCCCGAATGGTACTCTAAAGGTAACCTGTAAAGAGCAGAACCCAGGAAACCTGTTGCCGATCTTCCAAAACTCAGCAATTAAAGATAAATTTACCATTAAACTCCAGGAAGATCGAAAACTAGCTCTTATCATCTTCGGCGTTCCTTCAGACTTTTCAGAAGAAAACGTTAAAGCACTTATTTGTCTAAACCATCCTACACTAAAACCTGGAGACATTCGAATCATAAAAAATTTCAGAACCAGATCTGGTAGCCTGAACTGGGTGTTCCTAGTCGACCTCTCTACAGCTAACCGAATATTGGACTCGAAAAAACTGTTTCACCATTTCAAGTCCTACCTGGTGAAAAAATACATATCCCTAAAAATGTGTCATAAGTGCCAGGGATACGGGCACGTCGCAAATTTTTGCCATTACTCCGAAGGCAACTGCAGCCACTGTACTCGCAGCGGCCATACTTTTAGAGACTGCAAAGCACGAACTCCAACATGTGTCAATTGCACAACCTCGAACGATCTGAACCCAAACCTACATTATGAAACTGATCATAACACGCACGATCGAAAAAACTGTAGAACTTATATGGCCGAAATGGCAAAAATTCGCTCCCTCCAGAGGGAGGCGTGAAAACTTTTATACAGATTTAGCTTTTTCATCTGTTTTCTTGTTCTATTTTAATATGTTTGTATTGCTTCTATATATATGTTTTTATTTATTTATTTTTTTTTTAAAGCTTTGCCTTGGGGTTTCTTCCCCCCATCCGAGCCTTTTCCCTTTTTTATACTTCCTTTCTTGCCATGACTATTACCGGCATCCAGATTAACTTAAACCACTCTCTTTCCGCCCATTCAAATCTCTTTAAATTTGCAATAGACAACTCAATAGACTACGTATGTCTTCAAGAACCCTATATAAATCATAATTTAATTCTCTCCCCCCCTCCTGGTGTTCGCCAATTTGTCTCCATCTCCCAGAAGGCGGCTATTTTAATCTTTAATCCACTCTTAACAGTAAACTTTAAATTTAAATCATCCTCATCAATCTTTATAGAAATATTACTTCCCCAGCATCCCATCATTAATCTAGCTAGCATATATTTCCCACCCCATGATAACTTTTTAACCCTTTTATCAGAAATAGATATCTTTGACTACCTGAACTCTAACTTTCTCCTTCTGGGAGATTTTAATGCCCGTGCTCGGATGTGGGGATATGGGTTCACCGACCAGAGGGGGTTGGACATGTTTGACTTTTGCCTCAAAAACAATCTCATAATCTGTAACGATAAAAATTGTGGTCCAACTTTCGCTTCACACTCCGGAAATGGATTCCCCGACCTTTCTCTCATGAACTTTTCACTCTTCGATTCTCTTTTTAGCTGGGAGGTCCTCTCGAGTGATACTCTTAGCGACCATAAATATATTAAAATTACACTTAACCTTGACCCCCCCTCTAATGATACTTTCTTTTTCAAAACTCAATACGGAATCGGTAAATTTATACATAACTTTAGAGCAAACTTAAATTTTCTCAATCCCCTTTTAGATAATATTCAAGACACTAACTCCCTAGATTCTTTTTTTAAAACTCTTATTGATATAACCCAAAATTGTGCCTTAAAATTTATTAGAAAGAAAAAATCAAAAACAATTAAAAAATTTTCCTGGTGGAATCCCACCCTCACAAAACATAGAAACTTCGTTACCGCCCTTTATAAAAGAGTCAAATCACTCGAGAGGAATTTTGCCCCTCCCGCCGAAATCTCTGCGGCCTTAATTCTTTATAAACAAAATAGAGCCAAATACAAATTACTGATTAAGAAAACAAGACTTGACTCCTGTAAATCTTTCTGCACAGGATGCAGCAAAACTTTCGGCTCTCAATTCAAATTTACTTTCCAGAAACACAAAAAATTTAATAACATTAATCTCCACTTCCCTGACTCCCCTTCCCTCAACCTTGATGATAAACTGAAACGCTTGTTGGACCACCATTTTAAAGAAGATAAGGATTTTATAAACTTTCCTTCATTTACTTTGCCTTCTGAGGGACTGGGGGTGGTTTCGGATAAAGAGCTCCTCATTGTCTTTAAAAATTTAAAAAATGGTAAGGCCCCAGGCCTTGACAATTTAGATTTCACAATTTGGAAGCAACTTTATAAATTTTTCCCTTCTTTCCTATCAAAAACTATAAATCTATGTTTTAAATTCTGCCACTTTCCCTCTTGTCTCAAAAATGCCAACATTCTCTTCTTTAATAAACCTGGAAAAGACCCGTCTCAATGTTCTTCGTATAGACCCATTTGCCTCCTCCCGACCCTTGGTAAAATATTGGAAAAAATTTTCATAAATAAACTCAATTTTTGGCTTTCTTCTGAGGATGCTCTCCATCCCCTCCAATATGGCTTTAAGGAATTAACGAGTTGTGAGGACGCTGCTCTTGGGCTAATTCAAACCATTTCCTCCCACAAGTCAATACATTTTGTTTCTTTGACCACCGTGGACATCTGCGGAGCATTTGACAGTCTCAACTGGAACGTCTTGCCTCTTTCATTTTCAAAAATCAACCTCCCTCAGCCTTTTCAAAATTTCATTTTTTCATATCTTTTTAACAGAGAAATTTCACTCAACATAGGTAAATCACATATTACAAAACACATTTCTATGGGCGCTCCACAGGGATCGGTTATATCCCCTTGCCTGTGGAGTATCTACTTTAATGACATTCTAAAACTCAACAACGATCTTTTTCACCTTCAGGCCTTCGCGGATGATCTCGCGGTGGTCACCTATTCATCCAACTTAAAAACACTACAACTTAATACCAATAACCTTTTAAACCTTATCTCATCCACTCTCACTGTTTTAAAACTTTCCATAGCTCCAGAAAAATGTAAATCAATTATCTTCAATAAAAACCGCTCAAAAATCAGACAACGCCCTTCCTTTAAAATTCAAAACCATAAAATACCTACAACTAGACAACTCAACTTTCTTGGAATCACTATCGACGATAATTTAAAATGGAGCTCCCACATTTTCAATCTTAGAGAGAAATGTTTTAAGTTCGCCAGCACCTTTGGGAGGGTGTCTGGCAATAACTGGGGTATAGATAAATCCTTTTTAAAAATCTGGTATCTTTCGGTCATCGAAAAGATAATCATTTTCGGCGCAGGAATTTGGGGACAAGCTTTGACTGGGGCTCAGGTCAAAAAACTTTTGTCTTTGCAAAGGATTTTTCTTCTCAAAATCTCTTCTGGTTTTCGGACTACTTCCAACATTTCTCTTTACTCTATAACAGGTATTCCCCCCATTCATTTTGTCATTAATACACAATTTAAAAAATATGCCTTCTGGAAACTCAGAACAAATCATTTTACCAACCCGTCTCTTCCCTCTCCCCCTAACTTTGACTTCAATCGCCCTTCTTCATCTATCCCTCCTTCCCTTCGTATCGCCTATCTGGCTCCCTTCGACCCCTCAATTTTTTCAGACATAAATATTTACACTGATGGCTCTGCCATTGACGACAAAGTGGGTTACGCCATTTGCATATACAGGGGGGATAAACTTCAAAACATATATACTTTCAAACTCAACCTTGGGAACACAGTTTTTCAAGCTGAAATAGCAGCAATACACTTTGCTATCAACTGGGCTTCTACAAATAATTTAAAAATAAATATTTTTTCAGATAGTCAATCCTCCATTTCGGCCCTTAACTCCATTAGAAACAAATCTGACTATCTTTCCAAAATTAAACTAGATGCAAATTTAAACAAGCATTTAATAAACCTCTGTTGGGTTAAAGCCCATTCTGACATCTCGGGCAACGAGGCCGCCGATGAAAATGCAAAACTTGCTACCTCTTCAGGTACCCCATCTCCTTTACCTTTTCCCTACTCTCTGTTAAAAAAGCATTGTAAACTAGATATCTTAAACGCCTGGCAATCTTATCTAAACAACTACATTTCCCCTCGCACCCATGACCCGGCCAGAATTTTAAACTTTCTTCCCCACGTAAACTTTAATTTCCTTTTAATGAACAAATATCTTATTTATTTTATCACGGGCCACGGCCCATTTTTGGATTACCTTTACTTTTTTAAATTTAAATCAACCTCTTGCTGTTCCTGCGGTTCCTTTGGAGATGCAGACCACTACGTCTTTGATTGCCCCCACTCTAAAACTTTTCATCTTTCTAAACCTTCCCCCGCTAATTCCGCGGCCTGGTTCTCGAGTGTCTGCTCAAATAAAACTTCAATTAACAAAATTAAAAACTGTGTTCTCATAGCGAGAGAAATATCCAACAAAATCACTTGAATAGCCTGAGAGCCATTGCTGCTTTTAACTTTTTCTCTGGTTGTTGATCCCCTTGGTTTTTGCTTGCTCCTCCCCGGTGGTGCCGCCTTCCCTTTTATTTTGGTTTGCTGTGTTGTTTTGGTGTTGTGTTTTGTTTTTGATTACTACTTTGTTTGTTTCCTGTTTTGTTTAGTTGTGTTTTTTCTGGTGTTGTCGCCGGATATCTTCCCGGCCGTCCAATTAGATACTCAAGTCCTCTGGATGAGTCGGACGGTCTGGGTCTTCACACACACACCTTTCTGGTAGTTACCTTACACCTTTATGGATATTTTAATTTATAGATATTTTAAATGGATATTTTAATTTTATGGCTATTTTAAATGATAGAACGATGGAACGAGGATGGTGGAATTAAGAGCCTAGCATATGGTCATTATAAATTTAAATTAGCGCGCGAGAATTGCACTCGGTAGGCCTGGGTTCGATTCCCGCCACTGATGCGGAGTACGATCACCTTAAACATATGGGTCGATAATTCCTTCCGAGAGGTTGGTGGCAGGGAAAGGAGGGTACGGTCTCTGTGGATGCCTCCCCCACTGGGTTCCGGTCTAAATTGGGTGAATAAAAAGAAGGTTATGGAGATTGTCGCGGAGGGCGCGGTAGCCCAGTGGTTGGCGCACGGGAATTGCACTCGGTAGGCTAGGGTTCGATTGCCGCCACTGCCAAAACTGCTGCCATTTTCACGCGGAGTACGATCACGTTAAACATGTGGATCCGTAAGTCCTTCCGAGAGGTTGTTGGTAGAGGAAGGAGGGTACGGACCCTGTGGATGCCTCCCCTACTGGGTTCCGGTTTAAATTGGGTGAATAAAAAGAAGGTTAGAAAGAGATTGTCGCGGAGGGCGCGGTAGCCCAGTGGTTAGCGCGCGGGATTTGCACTAGGTAGGTCCGGGTTCGATTCCCGCCATTGCCAAAACTGCCGCCGTGTTCAGGCGGAGTACGATCACGTTAAACATGCGGGACCGTAAGTCCTTCCGAGAGGTTGGTGGTAGGGGAAGGAGGGTACGGTCCCTGTGGATGCCTCCCCCACTGAGTTCCTGTCTAAATTGGGTGGCACTTCCTGGCCCTCCAAACAGTTACCTTACACTTTACTGGTAGGTCGCGCCAGCGAGTGTGCCACGGTTAGAATTTGCCACGGTCAGAATTTTCAAGGGTAGCGAACAGGCTGGTCGCCAAAGGCGGCTAGTCTATATAATAAAAGGCAATGTCTGTGTGTCTGTGTGTCTGTCTTATACACTATACGTTTCGCGACCGCGCGTCGGAGAGCTACGAAATTTGGCAATCGGAGACCCGGGGGGGAGGGAAGGGGACACGTGAAAACCGATTTTTAAAATTTTAATTATTTTTTTATTTATTTAATGTTTTATGCGATTTCGACCGTTTTTTGCCCTTTTTTCTCCACGATCCAGACATCGTAGAAAAAAACAAATTACACCATCGGAAAGAGCAGAGAATTTCGAGTAAAAATATATCAATTTCAAATCTGAATTTCGATCTCTAATATTTTTTAAAGATTTTAAAACAAAAGTCACTTTTTGCTCAAGAAAACGATTTTTGGTTTTTAAATTCTCGCATCGTGAAAAGTACTCATAATTTCGACTAATAATTTACATTTTCAGAAAGGTCAAACATCTGGCATTCTTACAAGTCGAATCTGGTCCAGAAATAATGAAAATTGCCTTCAGGATCGCAATTTTAAAGACGTCATGATTTTAAATTTCTCGCCGTTCCGCTCGGCGTGACGCTTCGTTTCTCCCCCGCTGAAGCAGGGAAGGTGGTGGGTGGGGACGTCAAGGTGGAGGTGACGTCACGGTTCTGAATAGAGCGCCTTTGCTCTATATAAATTATTATATTTATATTTTAAATGATGGGACGATCTGGATTTTTTAAATGTATATTTTAACTTTTGGATATTTTAAATGGATATTTTAATTTTATGGATATTTTAAATGATGGAACAATGAAACAATGGAATGAGGATGATGGAATTAAGCATATGGTCATTTTAAATTGCAAATTAGCGCGCGGGAAGTTAGCGGTAGGCCCGGGTTCGATTCCCGCCACTGCCAAAACTGCCGCCGTGTTTACGTGGAATACGATCACGTTAAATATGTGGGTCCGTAAGTCCTTCCGAGAGGTTGGTGGTAGGGGAAGGAGGATACGGCCCCTGTGGATGCCTCCCCCACTGGGTTCCCGTCTAAATTGGGTGAATATGTAGAAAGTTATGGAGATTGTCGCGGAGGGCGCGGCAGCCCAGTGGTTAGCGCGCGGGAATTGCACTCAGTAGGCCCGGGTTCGATTCCCGCCACTGCCAAAACTTACGCCACGTTCACGCAGAGTACGATCACGTTAAACATGTGGGTTCGTGAGTCCTTCCGAGAGGTTGGTGGTAGGGGAAGGAGGGTACGGTCTAAATTGGGTGAATAAAAAGAAAGTTATGGAGATTGTCGCGGATAGCGAAGTAGCCCAGTGGTTAGCGCGCGGGAATTGCACGCGGTAGGCCCGGGTTCGATTTCCGCCACTGACATGGAGTACGATCACGTTAAACATATGGATCCGTATGTTTTTCCGAGAGGTTGGTGGTAGGGGAAGGAGGGTACGTTCCCTGTGGATGCCTCCCCCACTGGGTTCCGGTCTAAATTGGGTGGCACATCCTGGCCGTCCAACCAGTTACCAGGCCCGGGTTCGATTCCCAAAATTGCAGCCGTGTTTACGCGGAGTACGAGCACGTTAAACATGTGGGTCCGTGAGTCCTTCCGAGAAGTTGGTGGTAGGGGAAGGAGGGTACGGTCTAAATTGGATGAATAAAAAGAAAGTTATGGAGATTGTCGCGTAGGGCAAAGTAGCCCAATGGTTAGCGCGCGGAAATTGCACTCGGTAGGCCCGGGTTCGATTCCCAAAATTGCCGCCGTGTTTACGCGGAGTACGATCACGTTAAACATGTGGGTCTGTAAGTCCTTCCGAGAGGTTGGTGGTAGGGGAAGAAGGGTACGGTCCCTGTGGATGCTTCTCCCACTTGGTTCCGGTCTAAATTGGGTGAATAAAAAATAAGTTATGAAGAATATCGCGGAGGGTGAAGTACCCCAGTGGTTAGTGCGCGGGATTTGCACTTGGTAGGCCCGGGTTCGATTCCCAAAATTGCCGAATAAAAATAAAGTTATGGGGATTGTCGCGGATGGCACGGTAGCCCAGTGGTTAGCGCGCGGGAATTTCACTCGGTAGGCCCGGGTTCGATTCCCGCCATTTCCAAAACTGCAGCCGTGTTCACGCGGAGTACGATCACGTTAAACGTGTGGGACTGCAAGTCCTTCCGAGAGGTTTGTGGTAGGGGAAGGAGGGTACGGTCTCTTTGGATGCCTCCCCCATTGGGTTCCGGTCTAAATTGTGTGGCACTTCCTGGCCTTCCAAGCAGTTACCTTACACCTTTCTGGTAGGTCGCGCCAACGAGTTTGCAACGGTCAGAATTTTCAAGGGTAGCGAACAGGCTGGTCGCCAAAGGCGGCTAGTTTAAAATATGCTCTATTCAGAACCGTGACGTCACCTCCACCTTGACGTCCCCACCCACCACCTTCCCTGCTTCAGTGGGGGAGAAACGAAGCGGTACGCCGAGCGGAACGCCGAGAAATATAAAATCATGACGTCTTTAAAATTGCGATCCTGAAGGCAATTTTCATTATTTCTGGACTAGATTAGACTTGTAAGAATGCCAGATATTTCAGCTTTCTAAAAATGTAAATTATTAGTCGAAATTATGAGTACTTTTTACTATGCGAGAATTTAAAAACCAAAAATCGTTTTTTTGAGCCAAAAGTGACTTTTGTTTTAAAATCTTTAAAAAATATTAGAAATCGAAATGGAGATTTGAAATTGATATATTTTTACTCGCAATTGTCTGCTCTTTCCGATGGTATGAGTTGTTTTTTTCTACGACGTCTGGATCGTGGAGAAAAAAGGGCAAAAAGGGCAAAAAAAGGTCGAAATCGCATAAAACATTAAATAAATAAAAAAATAATTAGAATTTTGAAAATCGGTTTTCACGTGTCCCCTTCCCTCCCCCCCGGGTCTCCGATTGCCAAATTTCGTAGCTCTCCGACGCGCGGTCGCGAAACGTATAGTGTATAAGACAGACAAACACACACACACACACACACAGACATTGCCTTTTATTATTTACTAGCCGCCTTTGGCGACCAGCCTGTTCGCTACCCTTGAAAATTCTGACCGTGGCAAACTCGTTGGCGCGACCTACCAGAAAGGTGTAAGGTAACTGCTTGGAAGGCCAGGAAGTGCCACACAATTTAGACCGGAACCCAATGGGGGAGGCATCCAAAGAGACCGTACCCTCCTTCCCCTACCACAAACCTCTCGGAAGGACTTCCGGACCCACATGTTTATCGTGATCGTACTCCGCGTGAACACGGCGGCAGTTTTGGAAGTGGCGGGAATCGAACCCGGGCCTACCGAGTGCAATTCCTGAGCGCTAACCACTGGGCTGCCTCGCCCTCCGCAACTTTCTTTATATTCACCCAATTTAGACGGGAACCCTGTGAGGGAGGCATCCACAGGGACCGTACCCTCCTTCCCCTACCACCAACCTCTCGGAAGGACTTCCGGACCCACATGTTTATCGTGATCGTACTCCGCGTGAACACGGCGGCAGTTTTGGAAGTGGCGGGAATCGAACCCGGGCCTACCGAGTGCAATTCCTGAGCGCTAACCACTGGGCTGCCTCGCCCTCCGCAACTTTCTTTATATTCACCCAATTTAGACGGGAACCCTGTGAAGGAGGCATCCACAGGGACCGTACCCTCCTTCCCCTACCACCAACCTCTCGGAAGGACTTACGGGCCCACATGTTTAACGTGATCGTATTCCGCGTGAACACTTCGGCAGTTTTGGCAGTGGCGGGAATCGTACCCGGGCCTACCGCTAACTTCCCGCGCGCTAATTTACAATTTAAAATGACCATATGCTCTCTAAGCTCTTAATTCCATCATCCTCATTCCATTGTTCCATCATTTAAAATATCCATAAAATTTAAATATCCATCGTTCCATCATTTAAAATATCTATAAAATTAAAATATCCATCGTTCCATCATTTAAAATATCCATAAAATTAAAATATCCATTTAAAAAATCCATATCGTTCCATCATTTAAAATATAAATATAATAATTTCTACAGTGCATATGTTAAGCTCTTATTTCATTTAAAATCGGAAGCGCGGGAAACGGAAAGTAAAAACTAATTCGGTTTCTTATTGTCCCACCCATCGCTATGCATATACAGAACCGTGACGTCACCTCCACCTTGACGTCCCCACCCACCACCTTCCCTGCTTCAGCGGGGGAGAAACGAAGCGTCACGCCGAGCGGAACGGCGATTTTCATTATTTCTGGACCAGATTAGACTTGTAAGAATGCCAGATGTTTGACCTTTCTGAAAATGTAAATTATTAGTCGAAATTATGAGTACTTTTCACGATGCGAGAATTTAAAAACCAAAAATCGTTTTCTTGAGCAAAAAGTGACTTTTGTTTTAAAATCTTTAAAAAATATTAGAAATCGAAATTCAGATTTGAAATTGATATATTTTTACTCGAAATTCTCTGCTCTTTCCGATGGTGTCATTTGTTTTTTTCTACGATGTCTGGATCGTGGAGAAAAAAGGGCAAAAAACGGTCGAAATCGCATAAAACATTAAATAAATAAAAAAATAATTAAAATTTTAAAAATCGGTTTTCACGTGTCCCCTTCCCTCGCCCCCGGGTCTCCGATTGCCAAATTTCGTAGCTCTCCGACGCGCGGTCGCGAAACGTATAGTGTATAAGACAGACACACAGACAGACATTGCCTTTTATTATATAGACTAGCCGCCTTTGGCGACCAGCCTGTTCGCTACCCTTGAAAATTCTGACGGTGGCAAATTCTGATCGTTGCAAACTCGCTGGCGCGACCTACCAGAAAGGTGTAAGGTAACTGTTTGGACGGCCAGGAAGTGCCACCCAATTTAGACCGGAACTCAGTGGGGAAGGCATCCACAGGGTCCGTACCCTCCTTCCTCTACCAACAACCTCTCGGAAGGACTTACGGATCCACATGTTTAACGTGATCGTACTGCGCGTGAAAATGGCAGCAGTTTTGGCAGTGGCGGCAATCGAACCCGAGCCTACCGAGTGCAATTCCCGCGCGCCAACCACTGGGCTACCGCGCCCTCCGCGACAATCTCCATAACCTTCTTTTTATTCACCCAATTTAGACCGGAACCCAGTGGGAAAGTCATCCACAGGGTGCGTACCCTCCTTCCTCTACCACCAACCTCTCGGAAGGACTTACGGACCCACATGTTTAACGTGATCGTACTCCGCGTGAACACGGCAGCAGTTTTGTCAGTGGAGGGAATCGAACCCGGGCCTACCGAGTGAAATTCCCGCACGCTAACCACTGGGCTACCGCGCCCTCCGCGACAATCTCCATAACTTTCTTTTTATTCACCCAATTTGGACCAGGACCCAGTGGGGGAGGCATCCACAGAGACCGTACCCTCCTTTCCCTGCAGAGAACCGAAGGACCGTACCTGGAAGACCTCTTTTCAGGAGCTCCGCTTGGCAGCGCGATTTAGTGCCGTAACGTTACTCAAAAAGTCCCGTAACCAGTCCTAAAGAGTGTGTGAACAGTTTAAGAGCATTCGGGTACCAAGTTTTAGTCGGTACGACCAAAACTCAGCGATCTATGAGCAAATGACCGACACCAGCCAAAGGCATGGAAAACCGGATTCGATTAACATGGGAATAGAGGTTCGTGCCTGTTACTTGCTATAAATCGCACGTTAATTAGCGGAAAGCTAATTTCTTCGACTAATTAGGTCTCCCCTAGGGTCTGAGTACCTAATTACACCCTGTTTTTGTGCGAAGTGTATTTTAAATAGTGTGAAGTAGCACATCAAGCATATTTTTCTCAGCTGGCCTTTTGTCTAAAGAAGACATTTTTTAAACCAGTATATATCTAAAATTTTTAAAGATAACACTGTGATTCATTAGCAATATTCAATCGGAAGTCAAGACCTTTCCAAAACTGTATTTCATGTGTCTGTAACTCAGTTAGAAGTATTATTTGCATCCCCTCGAGCATCCTGTTACTTTCAGTGCATTTATTATATAAGTGTCTCTGGCCGCCATCATAACGAACCCACCATCAAATTTCTCCTTACTTACACCACTATCCCTCGAATTCGGCCCGGATCCAGTTATACTGGTTCTGAATTCTTCCAATTCAAAAACAACACCAGCCTGCTGCCACTGGACAAGAACAAACCTCCACAGCAAGTGTCCATTGAGGCTGAGTCCCTTTCGTCCAGCCAACTACTGAAGCCACAAGTAGCCGTCCACCTGGAAGCGACTAAAGCTGAATTTGCTGGTTCAATTAATAATTAATTTTCTAATTAGTCAAATCAACTCCGTCCCAAGATTCCTCCACCCAGAACCCTAATTAGCCCAATTTAAAATTTTGAAAACCATGGAGCAATTATAATGGCACACATATTAACATCCATAGCCATTACTTACCCTATTTCAGACAGCAGAAATAACATGAGGAGTACGGGCTACAAGTTCAATTAAAGAGACCCAGGAACCAGGTAATAGCTAATTAAGAAACTAATCAAGACCTTAACCTGTTCGAACAGCCTGGTCAACAGCTCGCTAATGCTTACAATCCCTCCATCCCTATATTGACTCCAAGCAGCCAATTTTTGAAACCACAAGTAGCCGTCCACCTGGAAACGACTGGAGGTGAATATCAAGGTTTAATTAATAATAATTTTTCTAATCAGTCTAGTCAAATCAAATACAATCAACTCCGTCCCAAGATTTCTCCATCCTGAACCTTTTTAGCCAATTTTCAAATTATCAAGTCCATGGAGCAAATTAAATGACAGATCGGCCCCCCTAACAAATCGGCCAAAATGAAGAATTTGGGAACCATACCCAAAGTACGAGTAAGAAGGCCCTCTAATGAATCATTAGCTTCAGTACAGACTGAAGCAGCATTGGATGACGGTAAGCCACAGGACGGAGAAGATAACATCGCTGTCATCTCCCCTATCTCTTTCCTGAAAAGATGTAATGCAATTATGGATAAAATGGAGAATTATTTGAAAAATACAAAGCTGTTAGACGCAGATAAAATGAGAAAATATAAAGTTTTAGCAGATGAATTGAGATACACATTAATTGAAAGGGAATTGGACGCACACGCTTCAAAAACAGTGGAGAAACTTGTAACTAGGGACTTACCAGAGACCATCAGGAGTGAGATCCCAGATACAATTAATAAATTAAATCAAGCATACCAGGAACCCATGACATATTCCAGTATGGTAAAAAAGAAAAAACCAGATCCGTCAATGTTCATTCTAATAAGAAAAAATAAAGAAGACCAGAAAGACCCCAGGTCTATTCTGAGGAACTCAAGATGTCCGAAAGACCTAAAAATACAATCGGTCAGACCAACCTTCAATGGGGACCTGAAAGTTATTGGCCACCTTGAAAGAGAGGCAGAAAGTGTCAATATCTTTGAAAACAGTGACATCCAAGAGCATTTTGATATTAAAAGCTTGGGAAAGAAAAAGCAAAAAGTTATCATTTTCTCTGTTCCTCCACAGAGTGGAGAAGAAGATATTAAAGAAGCAATAATTAAGAGAGTACCAGATATTAAAAAGGAAGAAATAGAATTTATCAAAAAATTTGAGGGAAGAAACGGAGGGTGGCACTGGATAATGCAGGTTGGAAGAGAGGATGCAATAGCCCTTTTGAAGGAAAAGAAAATTTTCATAGATTTCGCATCTTGCTTCATTAAGAGACACATCATAGTCCCACGTTGTTTCAAATGTCAAGCATTTGGTCACATGAGTAGAACATGTGATAATCCAGACTACTGTGCCAAATGTTCCTCCACTAACCACTCCTCACAGAACTGTAACAGGAAAGAGTTTAAATGTATCAACTGCCACGAAGCAAACTGTGAAGAGGGAACCGGCTATGATAGTAGGCATCCAGCATATTCTAAAAACTGCCCAAGATATAAGCATCACTATAACCTAGCCCTTAAGACACCAATATAATTAAATGGAATCTTCAACAGGGATCTCTCATCCTTCCAAATCCAGACCCTGTCCAGGAAACCCAATCAGCTTAAAATTTGTTCAAATAAACCTAAATTCCTCCAGAGCAGCAAACTCTGAGGCAGTGGCATTCGCAATTCAGAATAAAATAGACACCATGATGCTACAGGACCCATATAGACATGGCAGCCGTCTATATGGCTTTCCTGTCTCCTGGACAGTTTTCTTTTCCAAAAGTAATTCCTGCGCTCTAGTCATTACTAGGAGGGATATCTCTTACATAAATTCTGCAAGCATGAATAACTCTGTTTTTATTAATATTTCTTTAGACAATACAGGTAATATTTTGACAGTAGGTTCACAGTACTCTCCCCCGTCTGGATCATTAGAGAGAGATCTTAGTGAATGGTCCGACCATCCAAAACTAAATATAAATAATTTTTTAATCGGGGGGGATTTTAATGCTCATTCCCCAATATGGGGGTATGGAACAAGTGACAGAAGAGGTGACCATCTGTTGGAAGTCTTTTCCACAAAAGGTTTAATAATATTCAACCCCCCGGATGCCCCGCCTACCTTTGAAACTTCAAGTCATCAAGGTTGGCCGGATCTCACCGCAGGTTCTCCGAATATTATTTCCCTGATAAGGGACTGGACCGTTCTGGACGCTCCGGCAACCTCTGACCATAACTATATAATATTTGAACTGAAAGCAAATTTTAAAATATACGGAAAAAGAAGATACCAAACTAGGAATGTATCACATGTTAAATTCAGGGAAAAACTCAATGACAACATATTTAACCTTCACGAACCACTTAGACTCTGCAGCAACAGAAATGATGTAGAGGAGTTCATAAAAATCTTGATGAAAGCCATCACTGAAGTAGCAGATAATAGCTTCAAAAAAAGAAAGTTGACACACGAACCCAAACTTACTTGGTGGTCAAAGAAGTTGAGGGCGTCCAGGTCTCACGTGAGGGCCCTCTGGAGAAGGTTTAAATCGAACCCCTCTTTAAGCGCAAAATCAATTTTTTCCAAGGCAAGAGCTACCTACAAAAAGGAAATCCTCTTAGCAAAGAGGAACGCATGGATTTCTTTTGCTTCCTCTTCCAATGCTCGTTTTGGAGCTGCCTTTAAATTGGCTTTCTCAAAAATATTACTGCCTAGGGACCTTGTCCATACGGCCCTCAACACCTCATCATCTGTTATACCGAGTAGAGAATCGGTATTGGAAGATCTTCTTAAACATTTTTTTCAAACGGTCCAAGTTCCTGTTGCTAATGCGCTTCCAGTTTCTCAGCCTTGCCCTAGGGAAATCACTAATGACCCTCCTTTCTCAAAGCAAGAATTGGACTTTGCGATTTCCAGCTGTAACTTTAATAAAGCACCTGGAGTCGACAACATAGACTTCAGGATATTAAATGATATATACCAAATTAGACCTAATTTCCTTTTAGAAATTTATAACACCTGTCTAAAATACTCTTGCTTTCCCACTCCCTGGAAAGAAGCTGAGATTGTCTTCTTTGTAAAATCTGAGAAAGATGCTAAGGATGTCACTTCCTATAGACCTATCTGTCTTCTCCCTACATTAGGAAAAGTATTAGAAAAATTAATAAAACTTAGAATATCATTTCACTTAGAAAAATCAAATTTTTTCCATCAAAATCAATTCGGATTTAGAGAGGGAAGGTCTACTGAAGGGGCAGTCTATAAAGTAGTAAACTTTATCAAAGAGAGTAAAGCGTTACACATGTATAGCGCCTTGGTGTCTTTTGACATCAAAGGCGCTTTTGACAACATAAGTTGGGACATCCTTCTGTCATCTATAAGAAGAACGAACTGTCCATTGAATATTGTAAACCTAATTAATAATTATTTAGATAATAGGAGAGTCTCTTACTTGACAACGGAGGGGGTTTCCTCTCTCTCGTCTTTCAAAGGCTGCCCCCAGGGCTCTTGCCTGGGTCCCTTATTCTGGAACATAACTGCTAACAGCATTCTTGAGGATTTTGATGGAGACGACTCAGTTCATCTTATCGCATATGCTGATGACTTTATTTTACTCACTAGAGCTAAGACCAGAGAGACATTGGAAGGGACTACCAATGACGCAATCTCTAAATTTTCTAGAAATGTAAATAATCTTAACTTACGCATAGCAACAGAAAAAACAAAGGCTATGGTTTTTGGCCGGCCGTTCAAAAAACTAAGAAACAAAAATCTAAAAAGAAACCCCATATTCAAAATTAGCAACTCAATAAACGGTACTAATCTCATTAACATTCCAATATCAAAAACTATAAAGTACCTAGGCCTAATACTGGACACTAAACTTAACTGGATCCCTCATATTGCCCACCTAAAAGAAAAAATGTTCTCCCAAAATAAAGCAATAAGTACAATGTCTAAAAAATCCTGGGGCATTCGCTCAGGACTCCTGAAAATATGGTATGAAGCTGTCTCTGAGAAAATCCTCACCTATGCTGCTTTTGTTTGGGGAAACAACCTGACAAAGGAAGCAGAAAAAAGGTTATTATCAGCTCAAAAAATTTGTTTGTTGTGGATTTCAAGAGCAAACGTCAAAACATCTGTGGCAGCCCTCCAAATTCTAACAAATATTCCACCAATTACACTAAAACTGCAGTATGAATCAAGCAGATCAGCTGTACTACATCACCACTTAAACACCTACACTAAAAAACAGCTTCTGATCGCCGATAATTTTGATTCAAAATGCTCCATTCTTTATAGACACCCTTCACGGGAAGTCCCCATCAGTTGGTTTGACCCTGTGAAAAATCATTGTCACCCATTGGAAGTTACTACGTACACTGATGGCTCTAAAACGGAGAATGGAACGGCTTTTGCCTACTGTGTTTTCCTCAGAAATGAATTGATTCTTGAATATCAGAAGAAAATTAAACCTGAAAACACAGTATTTCAGGCAGAGCTCGTTGCCATCTCCGCGGCCGTGGATTGGCTGGTGGCCTCTGATCATGAACAAATGGAAATTCTGACTGACAGCCAATCCGCAATGAAACTTCTCTTGCAACCTTTTACAAAAAATGCAATGGCACAACACATACACACAAATTTAATTATTTCTAACAAATCAGTCAGAATTGGTTGGGTCAGAGGCCATATAGGTGTATTAGGCAATGAAATTGCTGACTTGCTTGCAAAATCTGCAACTAAATTTGATTTGGTAAATGAAGACATTCTTCTTCCCCCCTCCTTCTTAAAAAAAGATATTAAGGCAGACTGTTATGGACTCTTGGCAGGAGTACTGGGAAGGATCAGAGACGGGTATTTTCACCAAGCAGTTTTTTCCAAAAGTTAACAAAATAGAACATCCTATGTCAAAAAGTTTAATTTATTTCTTCTCTGGAAAGGGTCCTTTTCCAGTTTTTTGGCATAATATTAATGTTGTAAACTCGGACCTTTGTGCCTGTGGGGTAACAGGCACTCCTGAACATTACCTCTTTGAATGCCCAATTACCTCTTCTTTCCATGTTAAAAGACCCTCTCATGATAATTTAGAGGCCTGGAGTAATAATGTATTAAAGAACGAAGTTGTACAGGGAAAGATTAAAAATCTCATTATTTTCCTATACCAAAACTCTGAGTTAATAATAAATTAATTAAGAGTTAACCATAAATTTTCCTTTAACTCTTTAGTAGCCATAAATAACTATTGTATATAAAGGTTCTAATGTATTAAATTGTATCATCTTGGTGAATGACAGTTCGCTCTTCTTGGGAAAGCGCATTACCAACGGAACTCATGTATATATCGTAAGCAATAATAATCAGTTTATCGTGTATTCAATATTGTAAAATTGTAAATAGGTAAAGGTGCCATCGAAGTTATATAATTTCTTCCTGCCTCTCTCTCCTACATAACCCCACTAATCATGAGAATTGGGAGTAGGGGGAGTGAAGCAGCCCGCAAATAAATCATAGCATGTGTCGACCATAAGTCTTGAGTGCCCTCTTGTAGGGATATTGCACCTGTCGCGTACATAAGAAGACTTTTGTTGTGACGTGCACATAAGAAAACAATTGTAGATTCTGCTACCTCAATTGGTCGCTCTCCAAACAACAATAAGCCTGGTGCTCATAATCTGGTGCACGCAATTGGGTACTCACAAAGTTTGGTGCTCGCAAAGTGTAACTATAATAAGCAAAGTGTAACTATAATGCTACTTCAGAAAGGTGACCACTATCCAGTTAAGTGGTAGCAAGTGTAACAACAAAAAGCCTGGAGCTCATATCTGGTGCACGTAAATTGGTGCTCGTAAAGTTTGATGCTCGCAGTTTGGAGCTCGTAAAATGAGTGATGTTACCAATAACATACTCCAGCTACCTGATATGTTTCTCTCATACTCCAATTTGGTGCTCATCTTCCTGATTTGCCTCTCTCGTACTCCAATTTGGTGCTGACATAGAGTATCTACCTGATATGCCTCTTTCGTACAGAGCCCTCGCAGTGTTTCCATTTAAGTTCCTAACACACAACTGCAGTGACCACAAAACAGAATTTATAAGGTTTTTCAGTAACAAACTGTGATACCTGCAAAGCCACATGGCTCCAACTGTTTTCACTCCCCCCGCCCAATTAAGAGCAACTGAAATGCCAGAATAATGGTATACAAGTGTCTACGTTAGAAAAGTTTAGTGAAGGAGAGAGGAGAGACAGTGTTTAGGGCAGTTCTTCGTGATGATTGAACAATTTAAACAGCCATATTATTGTAATCAAAATGGTGTAAATACTTATCTACTCGTTTCACGAAAGCTCTTGCAACAGTATACTACCACCATGTAGTGGATGACCGTTTCTGGTCCTGTAGCCCCATTGTAATGTCCCCATACCATGTTATCTCTCATATGTTATCATATTATGTTATCACATTTAATGTAATCATATCATGTTATCACTTATTATGTTATATACCATTGATCTTAATGTAATCATATCACGTTATCACTCGTTATATTATATACCATTGATCTTAATCCCTGTGTGGACTGCTGGCTAGTGTGGCCATTGTAATACCAGTGTAATATACCCCCATTCTAATATTGTTCTCTATTAAATTTAGGGTCGACCTCTCTGCTGGTCCCGCCCGCCCTGTCCCTCGGAGGAGGCTTGGTGTAGATAGTGGTTAGTCGCTCTCTGGCGGTTAATAGGCGTAAACCCTACGGTCGCCTCGCCTTGGGGCATTTACCCTCCTTTCCCTGCCACCAACCTCTCGGAAGGAATTATCGACCCATATGTTTAAGGTGATCGTACTCCGCATCAGTGGCGGGAATCGAACCCAGGCCTACCGAGTGCAATTCTCGCGCGCTAATTTAAATTTATAATGACCATATGCTAGGCTCTTAATTCCACCATCCTCGTTCCATCGTTCTATCATTTAAAATAGCCATAAAATTAAAATATCCATTTAAAATATCTATAAATTAAAATATCCATAAAGGTGTAAGGTAACTACCAGAAAGGTGTAAGGTAACTGCTTGGAAGGCCAGGAAGTGCCACACAAGTTAGACCGGAACCCAATGGGGGAGGCATCCAAAGAGACCGTACCCTCCTTCCCCTACCACAAACCTCTCGGAAGGACTTGCAGTCCCACACGTTTAACGTGATCGTACTCCGCGTGAACACGGCTGCAGTTTTGGCAATGGCGGGAATCGAACCCGGGCCTACCGAGTGAAATTCCCGCGCGCTAACCACTGGGCTACCGTGCCATCCGCGACAATCTCCATAACTTTATTTTTATTCGGCAATTTTGGGAATCGAACCCGGGCCTACCAAGTGCAAATCCCGCGCACTAACCACTGGGGTACTTCACCCTCCGCGATATTCTTCATAACTTTCTTTTTATTCACCCAATTTAGACCGGAACCAAGTGGGAGAAGCATCCACAGGGACCGTACCCTTCTTCCCCTACCACCAACCTCTCGGAAGGACTTACAGACCCACATGTTTAACGTGATCGTACTCCGCGTAAACACGGCGGCAATTTTGGGAATCGAACCCGGGCCTACCGAGTGCAATTTCCGCGCGCTAACCATTGGGCTACTTTGCCCTACGCGACAATCTCCATAACTTTCTTTTTATTCATCCAATTTAGACCGTACCCTCCTTCCCCTACCACCAACTTCTCGGAAGGACTCACGGACCCACATGTTTAACGTGATCGTACTCCGCGTAAACACGGCGGCAATTTTGGGAATCGAACCCGGGCCTACTGAGTGCAATTCCCGCGCGCTAACCACTGGGCTTCTTCGCCCCCAGCGACTATCTCCATAACATTCTTTTTATTTACCCAATTTAGAACGGAACCCAGTGGGAGAGGCATCCACAGGGACCGTACCCTCCTTCCCCTACCACCAACCTCTCGGAAGGACTTCCGGACCCACATGTTTATCGTGATCGTGCTCCGCGTGAACACGGCGGCAGTTTTGGAAGTGGCGGGAATCGAACCCGGGCCTACCGAGTGCAATTCCTGAGCGCTAACCACTGGGCTGCCTCGCCCTCCGCAACTTTCTTTATATTCACCCAATTTAGACGGGAACCCTGTGAAGGAGGCATCCACAGGGACCGTACCCTCCTTCCCCTACCACCAACCTCTCGGAAGGACTTACGGGCCCACATGTTTAACGTGATCGTATTCCGCGTGAACACTTCGGCAGTTTTGGCAGTGGCGGGAATCGTACCCGGGCCTACCGCTAACTTCCCGCGCGCTAATTTACAATTTAAAATGACCATATGCTCTCTAAGCTCTTAATTCCATCATCCTCATTCCATTGTTCCATCATTTAAAATATCCATAAAATTTAAATATCCATCGTTCCATCATTTAAAATATCCATAAAATTAAAATATCCATCGTTCCATCATTTAAAATATCCATAAAATTAAAATATCCATTTAAAAAATCCATATCGTTCCATCATTTAAAATATAAATATAATAATTTCTACAGTGCATATGTTAAGCTCTTATTTCATTTAAAATCGGAAGCGCGGGAAACGGAAAGTAAAAACTAATTCGGTTTCTTATTGTCCCACCCATCGCTATGCATATACAGAACCGTGACGTCACCTCCACCTTGACGTCCCCACCCACCACCTTCCCTGCTTCAGCGGGGGAGAAACGAAGCGTCACGCCGAGCGGAACGGCGAGAAATTTAAAATCATGACGTCTTTAAAATTGCGATCCTGAAGGCAATTTTCATTATTTCTGGACCAGATTAGACTTGTAAGAATGCCAGATGTTTGACCTTTCTGAAAATGTAAATTATTAGTCGAAATTATGAGTACTTTTCACGATGCGAGAATTTAAAAACCAAAAATCGTTTTCTTGAGCAAAAAGTGACTTTTGTTTTAAAATCTTTAAAAAATATTAGAAATCGAAATTCAGATTTGAAATTGATATATTTTTACTCGAAATTCTCTGCTCTTTCCGATGGTGTCATTTGTTTTTTTCTACGATGTCTGGATCGTGGAGAAAAAAGGGCAAAAAACGGTCGAAATCGCATAAAACATTAAATAAATAAAAAAATAATTAAAATTTTAAAAATCGGTTTTCACGTGTCCCCTTCCCTCGCCCCCGGGTCTCCGATTGCCAAATTTCGTAGCTCTCCGACGCGCGGTCGCGAAACGTATAGTGTATAAGACAGACACACAGACAGACATTGCCTTTTATTATATAGACTAGCCGCCTTTGGCGACCAGCCTGTTCGCTACCCTTGAAAATTCTGACGGTGGCAAATTCTGATCGTTGCAAACTCGCTGGCGCGACCTACCAGAAAGGTGTAAGGTAACTGTTTGGACGGCCAGGAAGTGCCACCCAATTTAGACCGGAACTCAGTGAGGAAGGCATCCACAGGGTCCGTACCCTCCTTCCTCTACCAACAACCTCTCGGAAGGACTTACGGATCCACATGTTTAACGTGATCGTACTCCGCGTGAAAATGGCAGCAGTTTTGGCAGTGGCGGCAATCGAACCCGAGCCTACCGAGTGCAATTCCCGCGCGCCAACCACTGGGCTACCGCGCCCTCCGCGACAATCTCCATAACCTTCTTTTTATTCACCCAATTTAGACCGGAACCCAGTGGGAAAGTCATCCACAGGGTCCGTACCCTCCTTCCTCTACCACCAACCTCTCGGAAGGACTTACGGATCCACATGTTTAACGTGATCGTACTCCGCGTGAACACGGCAGCAGTTTTGTCAGTGGAGGGAATCGAACCCGGGCCTACCGAGTGAAATTCCCGCACGCTAACCACTGGGCTACCGCGCCCTCCGCGACAATCTCCATAACTTTCTTTTTATTCACCCAATTTGGACCAGGACCCAGTGGGGGAGGCATCCACAGAGACCGTACCCTCCTTTCCCTGCCACCAACCTCTCGGAAGGAATTATCGACCCATATGTTTAAGGTGATCGTACTCCGCATCAGTGGCGGGAATCGAACCCAGGCCTACCGAGTGCAATTCTCGCGCGCTAATTTAAATTTATAATGACCATATGCTAGGCTCTTAATTCCACCATCCTCGTTCCATCGTTCTATCATTTAAAATAGCCATAAAATTAAAATATCCATTTAAAATATCTATAAATTAAAATATCCATAAAGGTGTAAGGTAACTACCAGAAAGGTGTAAGGTAACTGCTTGGAAGGCCAGGAAGTGCCACACAATTTAGACCGGAACCCAATGGGGGAGGCATCCAAAGAGACCGTACCCTCCTTCCCCTACCACAAACCTCTCGGAAGGACTTGCAGTCCCACACGTTTAACGTGATCGTACTCCGCGTGAACACGGCTGCAGTTTTGGCAATGGCGGGAATCGAACCCGGGCCTACCGAGTGAAATTCCCGCGCGCTAACCACTGGGCTACCGTGCCATCCGCGACAATCTCCATAACTTTATTTTTATTCGGCAATTTTGGGAATCGAACCCGGGCCTACCAAGTGCAAATCCCGCGCACTAACCACTGGGGTACTTCACCCTCCGCGATATTCTTCATAACTTATTTTTTATTCACCCAATTTAGACCGGAACCAAGTGGGAGAAGCATCCACAGGGACCGTACCCTTCTTCCCCTACCACCAACCTCTCGGAAGGACTTACAGACCCACATGTTTAACGTGATCGTACTCCGCGTAAACACGGCGGCAATTTTGGGAATCGAACCCGGGCCTACCGAGTGCAATTTCCGCGCGCTAACCATTGGGCTACTTTGCCCTACGCGACAATCTCCATAACTTTCTTTTTATTCATCCAATTTAGACCGTACCCTCCTTCCCCTACCACCAACTTCTCGGAAGGACTCACGGACCCACATGTTTAACGTGCTCGTACTCAGCGTAAACACGGCGGCAATTTTGGGAATCGAACCCGGGCCTGGTAACTGGTTGGACGGCCAGGATGTGCCACCCAATTTAGACCGGAACCCAGTGGGGGAGGCATCCACAGGGAACGTACCCTCCTTCCCCTACCACCAACCTCTCGGAAAAACATACGGACCCATATGTTTAACGTGATCGTACTCCATGTCAGTGGCGGAAATCGAATCCGGGCCTACCGCGTGCAATTCCCGCGCGTTAACCACTGGGCTACTTCGCCTTCCGCGACAATCTCCATAACTTTCTTTTTATTCACCCAATTTAGACCGTACCCTCCTTCCCCTACCACCAACCTCTCGGAAGGACTCACGAACCCACATGTTTAACGTGATCGTACTCTGCGTGAACGTGGCGTAAGTTTTGGCAGTGGCGGTAATCGAACCCGGGCCTACTGAGTGCAATTCCCGCGCGCTAACCACTGGGCTGCCGCGCCCTCCGCGACAATCTCCATAACTTTCTACATATTCACCCAGACGGGAACCCAGTGGGGGAGGCATCCACAGGGGCCGTATCCTCCTTCCCCTACCACCAACCTCTCGGAAGGACTTACGGACCCACATATTTAACGTGATCGTATTCCACGTAAACACGGCGGCAGTTTTGGCAGTGGCGGGAATCGAACCCGGGCCTACCGCTAACTTCCCGCGCGCTAATTTGCAATTTAAAATGACCATATGCTTAATTCCATCATCCTCATTCCAATGTTTCATTGTTCCATCATTTAAAATATCCATAAAATTAAAATATCCATTTAAAATATCCAAAAGTTAAAATATACATTTAAAAAATCCAGATCGTCCCATCATTTAAAATATAAATATAATAATTTATATAGAGCAAAGGTGCTCTATTCAGAACCGTGACGTCACCTCCACCTTGACGTCCCCACCCACCACCTTCCCTGCTTCACCGGGGGAGAAACGAACGGAACGCCGAGAAATTTAAAATCATGACGTCTTTAAAATTCCGATCCTGAAGGCAATTTTCATTATTTCTGGACCAGATTAGACTTGTAAGAATGCCAGATATTTCAGCTTTCTAAAAATGTAAATTATTAGTCGAAATTATGAGTACTTTTTACTATGCGAGAATTTAAAAACCAAAAATCGTTTTTTTGAGCCAAAAGTGACTTTTGTTTTAAAATCTTTAAAAAATATTAGAAATCGAAATGGAGATTTGAAATTGATATATTTTTACTCGTAATTCTCTGCTCTTTCCGATGGTGTGAGTTGTTTTTTTCTACGACGTCTGGATCGTGGAGAAAAAAGGGCGAAAAGGGCAAAAAAAGGTCGAAATCGCATAAAACATTAAATAAATAAAAAAATAATTAGAATTTTGAAAATCGGTTTTCACGTGTCCCCTTCCCTCCCCCCAGGTCTCCGATTGCCAAATTTCGTAGCTCTCCGACGCGCGGTCGCGAAACGTATAGTGTATAAGACAGGGAACGTACCCTCCTTCCCCTACCACCAACCTCTCGGAAAAACATAATGACCCATATGTTTAACGTGATCGTACTCCATGTCAGTGGCGGAAATCGAATCCGGGCCTACCGCGTGCAATTCCCGCGCGCTAACCACTGGGCTACTTCGCCCTCCGCGACAATCTCCATAACTTTCTTTTTATTCACCCAATTTAGACCGTACCCTCCTTCCCCTACCACCAACCTCGTAGAACCGTGACGTCACCTCCACCTTGACGTCCCCACCCACCACCTTCCCTGCTTCAGCGGGGGAGAAACGAACGGAACGCCGAGAAATTTAAAATCATGGCGTCTTTAAAATTGCCATCCTGAAGGCAATTTTCATTATTTCTGGACCACATTAGACTTGTAAGAATGCCAGATATTTCAGCTTTCTAAAAATGTAAATTATTAGTCGAAATTATGAGTACTTTTCACGATGCGAGAATTTAAAAACAAAAAATTGATTTTTTGAGCCAAAAGTGAGTTTTGTTTTAAAATCTTTAAAAAATATTAGAAATCGAAATTCAGATTTGAAATTGATATATTTTTACTCGAAATTCTCTGCTCTTTCCGATGGTGTGATTTCTTTTTTTCTACGATGTCTGGATCGTGGAGAAAAAAGGGCAAAAAGGGCAAAAAACGGTCGAAATCGCATAAAACATTAAATAAATAAAAAAATAATTAAAATTTTAAAAATCGGTTTTCATGTGTCCCCTTCCCTCCCCCCCCGGGTCTCCGATTGCCAAATTTCGTAGCTCTCCGACCCGCGGTCGCGAAACGTATAGTGTATAAGACAGACAGACAGACACACACACACACACACCGACATTGCCTTTTATTATTTACTAGCCGCCTTTGGCGACCAGCCTGTTCGCTACCCTTGAAAATTCTGACCGTGGCAAACTCGTTGGCGCGACCTACCAGTTTTGGCAATGGCGGGAATCGAACCCGGGCCTACCGAGTGAAATTCCCGCGCGCTAACCACTGGGCTACCGTGCCATCCGCGACAATCTCCATAACTTTATTTTTATTCGGCAATTTTGGGAATCGAACCCGGGCCTACCAAGTGCAAATCCCGCGCACTAACCACTGGGGTACTTCACCCTCCGCGATATTCTTCATAACTTTCTTTTTATTCACCCAATTTAGACCGGAACCAAGTGGGAGAAGCATCCACAGGGACCGTACCCTTCTTCCCCTACCACCAACCTCCTCGGAAGGACTTACAGACCCACATGTTTAACGTGATCGTACTCCGCGTAAACACGGCGGCAATTTTGGGAATCGAACCCGGGCCTACCGAGTGCAATTTCCGCGCGCTAACCATTGGGCTACTTTGCCCTACGCGACAATCTCCATAACTTTCGACTTTTGGCGACCCAGTTTTGGCAATGGCGGGAATCGAACCCGGGCCTACCGAGTGAAATTCCCGCGCGCTAACCACTGGGCTACCGTGCCATCCGCGACAATCTCCATAACTTTATTTTTATTCGGCAATTTTGGGAATCGAACCCGGGCCTACCAAGTGCAAATCCCGCGCACTAACCACTGGGGTACTTCACCCTCCGCGATATTCTTCATAACTTTCTTTTTATTCACCCAATTTAGACCGGAACCAAGTGGGAGAAGCATCCACAGGGACCGTACCCTTCTTCCCCTACCACCAACCTCTCGGAAGGACTTACAGACCCACATGTTTAACGTGATCGTACTTCGCGTAAACACGGCGGCAGTTTTGGCAGTGGCGGGAATCGAACCCGGGCCTACCGCTAACTTCCCGCGCGCTAATTTGCAATTTAAAATGACCATATGCTTAATTCCGTCATCCTCATTCCATTGTTTCATTGCTCCATCATTTAAAATATTCATAAAATTAAAATATCCATTTAAAAAATCCAAAAGTTAAACTTTACATTTAAAAAATCCATATCGTTCCATCATCTATATAATAAAAGGCAATGTCTGTGTGTCTGTGTGTCTGTCTTATACACTATACGTTTCGCGACCGCGCGTCGGAGAGCTACGAAATTTGGCAATCGGAGACCCGGGGGGGAGGGAAGGGGACACGTGAAAACCGATTTTTAAAATTTTAATTATTTTTTTATTTATTTAATGTTTTATGCGATTTCGACCGTTTTTTGCCCTTTTTGCCCTTTTTTCTCCACGATCCAGACATCGTAGAAAAAAACAAATTACACCATCGGAAAGAGCAGAGAATTTCGAGTAAAAATATATCAATTTCAAATCTGAATTTCGATTTCTAATATTTTTTAAAGATTTTAAAACAAAAGTCACTTTTTGCTCAAGAAAACGATTTTTGGTTTTTAAATTCTCGCATCGTGAAAAGTACTCATAATTTCGACTAATAATTTACATTTTTAGAAAGCTGAAATATCTGGCATTCTTACAAGTCTAATGTGGTCCAGAAATAATGAAAATTGCCTTCAGGATGGCAATTTTAAAGACGCCATGATTTTAAATTTCTCGGCGTTCCGTTCGTTTCTCCCCCGCTGAAGCAGGGAAGGTGGTGGGTGGGGACGTCAAGGTGGAGGTGACGTCACGGTTCTGAATAGAGCGCCTTTGCTCTATATAAATTATTATATTTATATTTTAAATGATGGGACGATCTGGATTTTTTAAATGTATATTTTAACTTTTGGATATTTTAAATGGATATTTTAATTTTATGGATATTTTAAATGATAGAACAATGAAACAATGGAATGAGGATGATGGAATTAAGCATATGGTCATTTTAAATTGCAAATTAGCGCGCGGGAAGTTAGCGGTAGGCCCGGGTTCGATTCCCGCCACTGCCAAAACTGCCGCCGTGTTTACGTGGAATACGATCACGTTAAATATGTGGGTCCGTAAGTCCTTCCGAGAGGTTGGTGGTAGGGGAAGGAGGATACGGCCCCTGTGGATGCCTCCCCCACTGGGTTCCCGTCTAAATTGGGTGAATATGTAGAAAGTTATGGAGATTGTCGCGGAGGGCGCGGCAGCCCAGTGGTTAGCGCGCGGGAACATGTGGGTTCGATCACGTTAAACATGTGGGTTCGTGAGTCCTTCCGAGAGGTTGGTGGTAGGGGAAGGAGGGTACGGTCTAAATTGGGTGAATAAAAAGAAAGTTATGGAGATTGTCGCGGAGGGCGAAGTAGCCCAGTGGTTAGCGCGCGGGAATTGCACGCGGTAGGCCCGGGTTCGATTTCCGCCACTGACATGGAGTACGATCACGTTAAACATATGGGTCCGTATGTTTTTCCGAGAGGTTGGTGGTAGGGGAAGGAGGGTACGTTCCCTGTGGATGCCTCCCCCACTGGGTTCCGGTCTAAATTGCGTGGCACATCCTGGCCGTCCAACCAGTTACCAGGCCCGGGTTCGATTCCCAAAATTGCGGCCGTGTTTACGCGGAGTACGAGCACGTTAAACATGTGGGTCCGTGAGTCCTTCCGAGAAGTTGGTGGTAGGGGAAGGAGGGTACGGTCTAAATTGGATGAATAAAAAGAAAGTTATGGAGATTGTCGCGTAGGGCAAAGTAGCCCAATGGTTAGCGCGCGGAAATTGCACTCGGTAGGCCCGGGTTCGATTCCCAAAATTGCCGCCGTGTTTACGCGGAGTACGATCACGTTAAACATGTGGGTCTGTAAGTCCTTCCGAGAGGTTGGTGGTAGGGGAAGAAGGGTACGGTCCCTGTGGATGCTTCTCCCACTTGGTTCCGGTCTAAATTGGGTGAATAAAAAATAAGTTATGAAGAATATCGCGGAGGGTGAAGTACCCCAGTGGTTAGTGCGCGGGATTTGCACTTGGTAGGCCCGGGTTCGATTCCCAAAATTGCCGAATAAAAATAAAGTTATGGAGATTGTCGCGGATGGCACGGTAGCCCAGTGGTTAGCGCGCGGGAATTTCACTCGGTAGGCCCGGGTTCGATTCCCGCCATTGCCAAAACTGCAGCCGTGTTCACACGGAGTACGATCACGTTAAACGTGTGGGACTGCAAGTCCTTCCGAGAGGTTTGTGCTAGGGGAAGGAGGGTACGGTCTCTTTGGATGCCTCCCCCATTGGGTTCCGGTCTAAATTGTGTGGCACTTCCTGGCCTTCCAAGCAGTTACCTTACACCTTTCTGGTAGGTCGCGCCAACGAGTTTGCCACGGTCAGAATTTTCAAGGGTAGCGAACAGGCTGGTCGCCAAAGGCGGCTAGTTTAAAATATAAATATAATAATTTATATAGAGCAAAGGAGCTAGCTCTATTCAGAACCGTGACGTCACCTCCACCTTGACGTCCCCACCCACCACCTTCCCTGCTTCACCGGGGGAGAAACGAACGGAACGCCGAGAAATTTAAAATCATGACGTCTTTAAAATTGCGATCCTGAAGGCAATTTTCATTATTTCTGGACCAGATTAGACTTGTAAGAATGCCAGATATTTCAGCTTTCTAAAAATGTAAATTATTAGTCGAAATTATGAGTACTTTTTACTATGCGAGAATTTAAAAACCAAAAATCGTTTTTTTGAGCCAAAAGTGACTTTTGTTTTAAAATCTTTAAAAAATATTAGAAATCGAAATGGAGATTTGAAATTGATATATTTTTACTCGCAATTGTCTGCTCTTTCCGATGGTGTGAGTTGTTTTTTTCTACGACGTCTGGATCGTGGAGAAAAAAAGGGCAAAAAAAGGTCGAAATCGCATAAAACATTAAATAAATAAAAAAATAATTAGAATTTTGAAAATCGGTTTTCACGTGTCCCCTTCCCTCCCCCCCAGGTCTCCGATTGCCAAATTTCGTAGCTCTCCGACGCGCGGTCGCGAAACGTATAGTGTATAAGACAGACAGACACACACACACACACACACAGACATTGCCTTTTATTATTTAAGAAGAAGATGCTGTTAGTAAGAATCAATGTTTTTCTTTTGTCATTGTATTTAAAACACAGAGTATGGATCGCCCTAAGAAATAGATAGAGAAGTTTCCCCTTTTAATCCGATGGGTCCAATAGCATCCGCTATCATTGGGGGGGAGGGGGGTGAACACAGAGTAGACGATTCGATATTAAAGTGTGCCAAGTCCTGCGGAAGAAACGCATTCATTCTTTTCGAATCGGGGCCTGAATCACTTTTGTTCAAAACAACACTCAACTAAGTCACAAAACAGCAGAAACTCTTCTCGACGCATCACGTTAACTCTATGCCACTCTATCCCTCATCAACTCCCCAAAGAAATCGCAAGAAAGAGGCCGTATTTTCAAAAGTGAGGAGAAAATTCCAATGTCTTCCGAAACTCGCTAAATATAGAATCTGGCCCTCAGAGGTGCCGCCAAGGTCAGGCAACCCTTTTCTTCACATAATAGCCAGAAACATTTTAACCTCCATACTCTGTACCATGGACTTCAAGAGAAGGAGATGAAAGGCTAGAACGTTTCGAGAATTATATCTAGATGTTGTCAGTGTCAGCGAAGTAGTAGTTCGCAAAGTAGTAGCTAGCAAAGCAGAGTAGCAGCTAGCAAAGTAGTAGCTAGTTGACAAAACAGGAAAGCTGAGTAGTTGTAGTTTTCAAATATTTTTAAGTGAAGGTGACTATAAACTTTGCATATTTGAAAATGGTCCAATCTTTTTCAACTCGACAAGAAATTAAAACTAGATCTTGGTTGCTTACGATTTATATCTTTCACACTTTCGAAGATATCTTGAGGAAAAGTAAGCAAAATGGAAGGAGGGAAAGAATACACATGCTTATTTAAGTTTTAAGAAAAGTATAAAAATTATTTTTTATATGTACACCTGATTTCCGACGGAACGAGTGAAAGCGGGTCAAGTCCGCTTCGGAGACATTCGGCCGTCTGCCAAATGCGCTTCCAGAAACCTTGCATTTGGTGTCATTTGCATGGAATTGAGATGTCTCAAAGAGTCCACTTTCACTAACCATTATATACTTATACATGTATATAATGTTTATATACATATACATATTATGTATATATATATACATATACATATTATGTATATATATATATATGTTTATATACATATATAATGTTAATATAATACATTATGTTTATATACATAATATGTGCGTCTTTGGACCACTGCGCAGCCGTAGAGATGATTAACAGATGATTTTTTAATGTGAAACTTCTATGGGCGCGACTCGAAACAGGATCATTGGAGAAGTTCGTGAGATCCGATCGTCAAGTTCCTTCCCTAAAACCGGAAATATTCGGTCGTGACGTCACGACACTGGACCTCCGTGTTTTATCCCAGTCAGAACCAGAGCCAAACATACTTTCACTTGCCTTAAACCAGCAACACTCTCCAGCGCCACTTGCTGACCTTAGTGGAACGCATCTGTTCGGGCGCACTTATCGTTGACTGCGGCAGAAAAATGGATAGTCTTGCATTCGTCTCTTCTACACAATCTAGTCACATGACCACCAGCATGACCAGTCACATGACCACTAGCTAATATCCGGAGTAAGCGCCGTGTGCAGCGCGGACAACAGCTAGGCGACCTGGAAGTGTTCACAGGTATGGGGAGCCACGCTGACAGCTGCTGGAGGGTGCGTGCTGGGGAATCCATAATGCGAACGGGGTGGTCCAATTGGGTTTAAGTCTGGGGGGGGTAGGGGTAGGATAGTACTTTAAAGTGCTCTTCCAACCATTCACAGACAATTCTCGCTGTGTGATTGTCATGCTGGTAGATCCCATCCGCCCCAGGGAAGACCCAGCAAGGATGGATTCATAACAAATTCGGTTCACAGTGCCTTCCACAGGTATGAGTGGACCTAGAAAATGCCCCGAAAACATTCCCCTAGACCATAAAGCTGACCGATCGCTTTGTCTTCTTTCAGCAATGGTTGATGAGTGCTTGTTCTCCGATCTTTCACGGCGCCAACGTGAATGAAGGCCAACGTGATGAAGCAGAAAAAAGGATTCATCAGAGAAGACAATCTTTTGCCAATCAGAAGAGGACCCATTCATAAGCTGCAGTGCAAATATAAGCCTTTTCTACCGATGCATCCTCATTAGCACAGGTGCAGTGAACATCCGTCTGCTTCGGAGGCCCCTATGCAGCAGGGTTCGTTTGAGACACACTTCCAGTAGCCCCTGGTTCATTCGGCAGTGAGTTGCTCCACTGTAGCTTAGCGCCGGCCACTCAAATCGCTGCTCGTGCCCTAGGGTGAGTCGGGTGGTCTGGATTTTCGACTGTAGCGCAGTGATCGACCCTCACGAACCTTCGGAGTAGACGGTTACCTCTCACATCAACGGCACGTCATGATCCGCAGTTTCCACATCACTTATTCGCAATGGCGCCATTTCTCCATGGACACGCGAACCGCGTTGCTCCGGAAATACTGCCACCCTCGGTGGGTCTGTCTCGCCGGCCCAATCCCTGCTTCCAAACCTCAGAAATCGCTTCATTTAGCTATCGCGCCAACAAATGGTGCCTTATATACCAACGACACGGGACTTTTTTCATTGGCTGTTGACATCAAAAAGTTGTCACGATAATGGGACTGTATATCCCGCAAATATTGAAGGTTTTTTGAACCCATAGTTCCAACGGCAAAAATACTTTAAATAAGCTAGGAAGTCATTTAAATGCTGTATCTTATTTTTCTAAAAAGTTCAACTTTTAGGCAGCCCCTCTATCGAAACAAAAATCAAATTGCGAAAAGGTCGACACTACTTCAGTGAGTCCAATTAAAACAAAATTGGGTTTTTAACAATGAAAACTGGGTTCTTAAAACTTGAAATTGTCAAACTCCCTTTCTCGCGATTGATCGATAACCTTGTAATCATCCAAATCCCTAAATTCAGGGGCCATGCACAAAACTCATTGGGTTTTAAAAGAATTTTTTACATGGTTCGTTTTTGAAAATGTTACGACACTCGTCAAAAGTGATTTTAACCACTAAAATGAGGTGAATAAAACAGATTATTGTGATTCTCACAAAATCTATGAAAAAATAAGCATGCCTTTCAAGATCTTTTGAAACCGCTGTCGTCAGTTCAGTTTCTAACCTACTTTTATCACTTTTTACACCCGAACGAGACGAATCGGTAAGAATTCTGCATTCTGCACATTTCAGGTGGCGCGACCCTCTCATATGGATAGCATGAGAAATAGGCTAAGATATGTTTTTTCTTTGTGGTCCTGGTCTTGAAGGACGGTATTCCCTCGTCGAGAAACATCTGGTTCGAAGTTTCAGCTGATTCTGGTGGTTATCATACAAAAATAACGCTCATCAGCTGAATATTTCGGAAATTGAATTCCTTCAAACTCGAGCTTCAATTCAAACTGGGAATCGGCATAATAGCCTTATTTGCATAAAATAAATTGGAAACTATGAAGTGGATGGGTGAATTATGTCCTAAATGAATGTCAAATTGGATCGTATTACAGCCAGTTTGTTTCAGTTATACAAAATGTGGTAGGAGTTAGATTTTTGCAATGCGTCTGCTTTCGATAGAGGAGCTGTATAAATTGTTGATTTTCTTAACTTTCTACAAAAATAGAGTACAGCATTTAAATGACTTCCTGCCTTATTTAGAGCACTTTTTTGCAATTGGGACTATGGGTCTACGACCAAAGAATCTCTCCCTCTTCACTTTTTGTGGGACCCCCTCCCCACACACACATATATATATTTTAATTCTGTACAAGAATGGTGCTGTTGTGTCAACTAAAAGGCGAGTCCAGGACGGGCTAGTTATATAAGGCTGGGATCTCCAATGAGTGAAAGCCGGTTACTTAAGATTTGGACATTTCTTTGTGTATTGAGCCTGGCGGAAATCGTCATCCGAGATGAAACAATAGGAAGGACGCCTCTTCGGGGGCAGCCATCTCGAATGCGATCGAGAGTTATTGGCTGTCGTCGAGGTGGATGACAGAAAGCCCGCGGATTGAATAGCCGGAGGACGACGGATCTGTCTCTAACAGGAAGAGAGGTACGTTCCAAATACCTTTCTTTAATAATGACGGAGCGTTTTGGGTTGGCATTGAAAATACTTTGCATTCCTTCAAAAATACATCGAACCTTTCCCTTTACTTAAACTAGACAAAGTCCATTGCATTAGAGAAGTGCTATTCATAAATGCTATTCAGAATATATAGAAATGTTATGCTTATGCAATTTTTTTTTGTACTACACTTTTCAAGTAATCAGTTTATAAAAAACCTAAATGGTTTGTAGGCAGTCTGGGCGCTGTACTCTCAAACCAGGTACGTTCGAGGCATTCCACTTATTTTGAGCTTTCGAAGCAATAGGGACCCAGCAGTGAATTTAAAAAGCTGAGTCTCCCCTGTTTAAAATCTAATTGAAAGAATTATTTAAACATACTTTTATTTATTATAATATTTTAAATAACTTTGCGAATATTTATGTATTATTTAGAAAAGGGTTACCTATTACTTGCTTAAAGTGACACGTTTCAAAGCATTTATCCCATTTGAACGCGTATTTTAATGTTTTAAAAGCTGAAGTCATCCAGCCTACGGGATCTATAAGGAGAAGCATGGTAAATTGTTAGGCTCCTCCCCAGCTGATTGACTAACATGCAAGCTAGCTTAAAGAAAGACGCGGCTATTGCTTCCCTCATTTTGGAAACGGTTAATGAGTGGATGTGGAAAGTGAGAGATTCCTCCCTTTCGAGTCAAACGTGATTCCCTTGATTGATATTAGCAGAAAATAATCACGATTTGCAATACTAAAGAACTCGAGTCCCTTTTCATGAATAACCTAAGTTTAATTTACCTAAGTTTAAACACTATCAAATCGAAGACATATACTAATAATGACTAGCATCAAACTAAAGTAGTCTTCAGAGTAGACTTAGCTCTTCATATCGGCATCCATTTGGGAGTTTTAGAAAGAATAAATGGGATTCCACGTTATGCGAGAATCTCAGTTAGATAAAAGTGGTTGAGCCTTTTCTAGCGGACATTATAATTTTAAGATATTTTTAAGTTTTCATAGTCCAGCATTTGTGAATAAGTTCTATACAATATCGTTTAAGGACACTGATTTCCAATCCAGATTTTTTACTCTTTCCGAGAGAGGCAAAACTGAAGAATAATATGTACAACATCGTCTAGCGTTGATGCTCGCCTTTGTTATCTATTGGAGATCCTACTCCCCTATGACTTCCCATTTAATAAAATGTTTTCAAAAATTCAACTCGTTTAGAAATAAGGAAACATTTAAAATGATATACTCTGTATCCTATTTTAAAATATCGTGCATTTCATTCATTCTTAGCATTTTGGGGTAAAATTATTTTATTTGACTCATCCAGGAAATGAAACTTATTGAAAGTGCGAATTCCAATATAAATGTCACCTTTTACCAAATTAAAACGCCCAGCCAGAAATAGGACGTGGGGCCCAAACGTATGGAAGTGATAAACAGATTATGTACATTTTGAGTTGGACTCTCGGGATTTTTATAAATGCAGACGAGCTCCGTTATTGAATCCGTTTCTAAACGACGCCCGAAGCGACACTGATAATTTGTCAAAATGTATTTCTATTAACCGATTATAAAATTGCCACTATAAAAGCAATATGAAATAATACTTGATAAACACTCCAAACTGCAAGCATTCTAAAAGAATAACAAGAAAATTTTTATTAATCGCCCGCCACGTAGCTCTTTATGTCGAAGTACATTGTCGATTTCTCATGCTGTCACGTTCGAATTCCAAATTTGAACCCGTTTTGACTATTTCTGAATATTTCATGTCCGGCTGTCTTGAGATCTATTTTTGTTGTACGCACTTATAATAATGGATTTTCACAAAACTTTACACCATTAGAAAATCTAGAACCCTATACAATTTTTCAAAATTGGACCGAAAACTTTGAAATAGATTCGGCATTTTATATTTTACTAAGATGGCAGCATAAAATAAAATTGAACATAACCATAACAAAAAATCTCACTCAACGATCGCGAGGCTGGATAGTTTCAATCCTTGTTGCGAAAAATAAGTTTTGTGGGTTAAGGTCATTCACTTGGGAATGCAACATTCTCAAGTGAGGCATCCACCGAAAACTTTCTCAAGTCTGTTATTTGGGCCCGCAACACCGATTTTTCAAACAAAACTTACTAAAAATTGGAAAGTCCAAACAAATGCAACTATTTTATTGGACGTTGTATTAAAAAATTCATAATTTCAATGCCTTTCTAGGATCTGCCACACACAACGCGTTTTTTAAAAATTCAAATACTTGGAGGATTCTTTTGTTATAGATTCCTCTCTGATCTAGTGAAGGCTCATTTCAACAACCACGTGTTGGGAATCTTTTGAAATCGAAATCGAGGCACCATTTGGAATGTCTTAGTATGGATTGGATCAGGTTTAATACACATTCTATTTTATGTAACTTTGGGATGTATTGATTTGAAAAATGAGTAATATCTTCGAAGCACTGACGCCATTTCTTATTGTATGGTAAATTACGTATAAAAGGAATAGTTGTTAAACATCACCAACTATTCTAATTTTTATAATTTTAAAAAAGTTATTTTTTTCTAATAGTGGTGAGGAATTTGTATATATATATATATACAGGGGTTGGACAAAATAATATGAACACCTGTGTCATAACAATACGCGAGGGAAAACCCCCGCCCTCTAGTGTTGAAGCGTACCACCTAGCGGGTGAGAACGTGAGTAGCAGTGATAGCGGTCAGATGCAAAATATACTGCGTTATGTCTGATCTCTCAGATTTCAAAAGAGGAGTGATTGTTGGGGTCCGTCTAGCCGGAGCCTCAGTAACGAAAACGGCCACCCTTGTTGGTGTCGGGAGACGTGCCGTGTCGACTGTAATGACAGCCTATATCAAACAAGGAAAGACATCATATGCCAAGCACAACAGTGGCCAACGGTCGAAGCTGACCGATGGAGACAGAAGGGCTTTGAAGCGGATGGTGGCCTGAAAGCACAAGACAACAGCATCCCAGCTAACATCTGAGTTGAACATACATCTACAGGGTGCTGTATCATCCAAAACTATCCGGCGTGAACTGCATTCGGCAAATATTCACGGTAGAGTGGCGATTCCAAAACCAATGGTTACACCGTGCAATGCCTTGAAACGACGAAAATGGTGCCGTCCAGCATAAAAATTGGACACAACAACAATGGGAGAATGTCACCTGGTCAGACGAATAGTCACTCACATTATTCCAGACCAACCGACGTGTTTAGGGTTGGAGAACGCCAGCAGAAACCTATCATGTTGACTGTCTCCTTTCTATTGTTCAGAATGGAGGGGGGGTCCGTGATGATGTGGTCTCAGCCCACTTGTTGTCCTGCATGGACGGGTTACAGCACGGGATTATGTCAGTATTCTGGCCGACCATCTTCCTCCAATGGTGCAAATTTGTTCCCTGATGAACGACCTGTGTACCAAGATTATAATGCTCCCATTCACACTGCTGGAATTGTCCGAGACTGGTTTAATGAACGCGATGATCTAGTACAACACCTCGTGTGGCCCCCTCAGTCCTTTGATATTAATATAATTGAATCTTTGTGGGGTATTTTGGAGGGCAGGCTGCACAATCGGTTTACACTTCCAAGGACACTTTCTGAATGAGCGTACTTTTTGCAGGACGAGTGGCCACGTGTCGCAATATAAGCGAGGACAGTTTCTCAAAGATTGGCCGAAAGCGACCTGCACTTAAACCGTCCTTTACTAAGACTGCCATTGCCGACAAAACACCGATGTGAGAGATTGCAATGGTGTCGGGCCCGAGCTTCTTGAACGACTGAACGGGACAGTATAGTGTTCAGTGACGAGTCTAGGTTTTGTTTGTGAATGACAGTCACCGTGTGAGAGTCCGGAGGCGACGTGGAAACAGATCCAATTCTGCTGCGACTGATGAACGCCATACTGCTCGACAACGCGACATCATGGTTTGGGGGTGCCATTGGCTTCGATAGTTTGTCACCTCTGGTTCGTATCAGAGGCACAATGACGGCACGACGATATGTGGATGAGGTGCTACGCCTGGCTTCCTTTGCCTGCTCTTTCTCTAGATCGCTCCCCCATCGAGCAAGTATGGGACGTGATTGGACGTGATCTCTGGATCTAATCAACTATCGGTAGTATAATAGAAATATACGGAATATATAATAGAAAGGAATTTACAATTCGCAATCATCTGCAGATTCCCATAACATTTTAAATGACACTTTTCTTCAAAACATTCTATTCAAATATTTAATTGAATTCTCCTAAAACGATGTGGGAGACCCAGGCCGTCCGACTCGTCCAAGGACTTGAGTAGTAGGTTGGAGGACCGGATAAAGAAGATAGCAGGTGACGACCTCTAAGGTCAGCGACCGACGGTCTGGATATATATTAAAACTCAAAGTTGTGTTACAATTGAAGAATATATCTCACAGACAAAACAGTTTTACAGACGAGAGACGGGTAACAATACAAACAGGAAAAACAAAACAAGGAACATAAAGCAAACAAACATAAAATAACACAAAAGAAAAGTAAGTCAAACAAACAACAGTAAGGGTATACCCAAATTGTAAATTGTAAAGGGTGGTAAGGAAGTGTGATTATAATAGATGCAATTGGACATTTGAAGATATTTATAAGTTAATAGTACTCTAGATATGTACAAGATAGATGAGTTGATGGAGTGATGTATAAGTTGTACAGAAAATTGTACCGATATATAAGGGTACAGAGAGAGAGAGAGAGATAACAATGGTAAAGAAAATTTATACAAAATGAGTATACAGTATATACAGGGTATATAGAGGTCGAGAAAAATATGTACAAAACAAGGGAAGCGAGAGAGAGACTTCATTAATCAAAAAGTTGAGAGCAGAATTACCCGACGAGCTTGTCATTTGACTTTCTTGGAAATATCTCTTGCAATGAGAACACAGTTTTTAAGGTAAAAAATTGATTGACTGTTTTTGCTGACTCTGGAAAACCAAGCCAGGGGTAGATTTAGTCAGATGAAATTTCTTCGTTTAGGGGCAAGAGAAAACAAAATGATCGACATCGCCGAAACAGTTACATAAGCAGTTAGAGGATTTAATATGTTTAAAATAGTACAAATAGTCGAGGAAAGGACAATGACCGGTTAAGAAATATATTAGGTATTTATTGTGAATTTGAGTATTAACGTTAACATTGAGGATATAATTTAGGATTCTGGCGGGGTCATGCTTCCTAGGGGAAATATAATCATTGAGGTATTTTTGCCAGTTTTGGAGTAGGAGATTTTTGCAGAAAGACGTTAAATGAGAAGGGGGGGGGCAGAAATGGGGGAACCGGAGGAGGTAGCTTCTTTTGCATGAAAGTCAGCGACTTCATTTCCCAGGTTGTCAGCATGGGCCTTGACCCAGGAAAGATTAAAAAGGTGTTTAGAACGAGAAGCCGAAATTTTGATAGAATTAATGTAATTTGATTTATTTTTGATAGATTTAAAAACCAGGATTGAAGATAGGCTGTCCGAAAAGATATTGATTTTGGAACGGTTAGTGGTTGCCCAGTCAATGGCAAAGTTAATAGCAGCGATTTCTGCTTGAAAAACTGTGTTCCCATTGTCAAGTTTAAATGTAAAGACCTTTTCTAATTTGTCGTGGTTGAATAAGCAAGCAGAAAAGCCAACGTTAGCATCAAGTTTGGAGCCGTCTGTGTAGAAATTTAGATGTGAGAAGGAGGGAGGATCATGAGGTTTAAGGAGGACGATACGATTAGAAGGGGGGAATATGAAAGGGGACGATTAAAGTCAAAGGAAGAAGGGGGGAGAGAAGAATTTGAGAATGCATCGATACGCAGTTTCCAAAAGAGGAACATTTTGTAAAGAATGTCAATTAAGAGGTGGATGGGGAGAATACCGGTAATGGAGAAAAAAGAAATGCTCGAGGTTGTTCTAAAACCTGCCGAGATTTTAAGGAGAAATATCCGTTGTAAAGAAATAAGATTATTAATTTGAGCCCCATTAAGAAAACCCCCCAAATGCCAGATCCAAACGTAATGATTTTTTCAATCACAGAGAGATACCAAGTTTTGAGAAAAATTTTATTAACCCCCCAGTTACCCCCGAGAGTTTTCCAAAAGTAGAAGCAAGCCTAAAGCATTTCTCTTAAGTAAAATATATGATGGGCGCTCCATTTGAGAATATCGTCGATGATGAGACCTAAGAATTTTAGGCTTCTACTAAGTTTGATAGGAGAGTTGAGTATTTTAATTGAAGGGTTAATTTTTCTTTTAGATTTCGATCTGTTAAATATGATACAGTTTGACTTTTCTGCGGAGACCTTGAGTTTGAGAGTGAGTTTGCTATGGAATTTAAGATGTTGTTGGTTTTGCGACCAAGGGTCATAATGGAGTTAGAGTAGGTAACCACTGCAAGATCATCTGCAAAGGCTTGAAGATAATATTCATCGTTGTTTAGAGTTAAAATTTTGTTGAAATATATATTCCATAGGATAGGTGAAAGGACAGAGCCCTGGGGCCCCCTTCGAAATAAATTTAGAATAAGTAAAGTTGTTCTATGAATAATTAATAGTTCTTGTGCTGAGATAAGAGTATATAAAAGCTCTGAAAGTTTCAGGAAGATTTATAGAATCCAAAGTAAAAGGGAGAATGTCCCAGTTTACATTATCAAATGCTCCGCGGATGTCTACAGTGATTAGGGTGACATAATAAGCTGGTCTAAGAGACTTGATAGTATTAAATTTGCTGATAGTATTGACAAGCTGGTACGAGCCATCTCCATAAGATTCTTGTATGGAACTCCCTAAAGCCAAATTGCAGAGGGTGAAGAGAATTCCCGGTCTTCATCCAAAAGTTTAATCTATTGATAAATAATTTTTCTAAAATTTCCCCAAAGGTCGGGAGAAGGCATATAGGACGATAAGATGAAATTAAGGTAGGATTCTTTCCAGGTTTGTTGAAGAAAATAATTTTCGCATTTTTAAGAGGAGCAGGGAAATAGCAAAATTTAAAACAGTAATTAAAAATAGAAGATAACAGGGAAGGGAAATGTTTGAATAGGGTTTTCCAAATATTAAAGTCAAGAAGGTCCGATCCGGGAGCTTTATTGTTTTTAAGATTGTCGAAGAACAGAAATAATTCCTCCTCTGAAACCGCCCCCAGCCCTTCGGTAGGCAGAACAGTAGCGGGAAAGGAGATAAAAAGGGGATCATCCTCGAAATAGTGATCCAAAAGACGAGTGATCTTGGTGTTATAGTTAAGGTCAGTTTAGCCTGGATAGAGGAGTTGAATGTTGTTAATTTTGTTGAGTTTTTGGAATGCAAATTTAAAGTGGCTGCCAAATTTAGAATAGCAATTAGAACAGTAATTTTTCCAAGCGACATTTTTAGATTTCTTAATGAGTAATTTATATTTAGCACGGTTGATTTTAAGTTTGAGTTTGGCAGCGGAGATAAGGTCGGGGGCAACAGAATCCTCCTCCAGCGATTTTACTCGCCTGGCAAGAGCAGTGACAAAATTTCTGAATTTAGCCAGGTCTTTTGTCCAGCAGGAAAAATTTGGTTTCCTGGTGGATTTCTTTTTCTTGATAGATGATAGGGCGCAGGATTGAACAGTATTAATGAACGATTTGATAAAAGAATCAAGGCTATTAATGTCGGTAAAGTCACTGACTAAAAATTTCAAGTGGACTATGTGAGGTTTAATTTTGAAAATAAATTTGCCAAGACTGTACGCAGTTTTTAGATAAAAGGAATTCTCAACAGAAATATCGGCGTTAATTTTAATTTTAACGAATTTGTGATCGCTGGAGGATTCATCCGCCAGGATTTCCCAGGAAGACATAGAGTCAAAGAGATACTAAGGAGAGATCAGGGAAGCCTTTGCCTGAATGAGATTCGCACCACACTCGGGATCGTTCAAGACGATGAGATTGTTGGAAATACAGAAATCAGTAATTTTGAGACCCCGCTGATCAATGAAGCCATATTCCCACATCTGAGCTCTGGCGTTAAAGTCTCCAAGGAGTAAGTAGTCGCATGCGAAAAAATCAAGTGAGGAAAATTCCTCGATGATATTGTTGTGGGGAGAAAAATATATTCAAGCTAATGTGAAAGTTTTTTGAGCAGAGAGAGTAACTTCGAGAAATACAGCCGAGGAAGAAATAAATTTAAGTTTGACGGTAAGATTTGGGCAAAGGATGATAATTGCTGCTTTTTTTGAAGTAGAGCAAAATTGTGCCAGACCAAAAGGGGGGTTTAATATATCACCATTTGAAATGTATGGCTCTTGAAGGCAGATAAAGTCATATGAGTGGTCAATTGCAAATTGAAGTGAATAACTATGTGCAGCTAAAGAATGGTTGGTGTTAATTTGAAGGCCCTCAAGGATGTATCAACAGGAGGAGCAGCAGAGGGTTGAGAGACGAAGGGGGTCTTGACTAGGGTTTCCTCCAGGTTTTTCCTGACTGTATGGTTGATCATTTGAGGAAGGTTGTCAGCCAGTTTGGAAGAGAATACGTTTAGCTCGTTAAAGATGGATTCTTTCAGACTGTTGAGTCCAGAAGATAATGTTTCTTTGTCTATGAAGGAAGGGCTAGGTGAGTCAGGTTTATTCAAACAAGCTGCGTTCTGGATTTGACCCTCGAAAATGGTGCAAGCGTCCTTTATGCAGTTAAACTTATCCTCCAGGTAATTCTTTTGTACTTGATTGATCCTCGGGATCTTAGAAATGTAGCTCTGTAGACTGTTAGAGCGACGCATGATTTCAAGAAAGAAGGTGTTGCTGAAATCATTAGAGTTGCCATCCACAGGCTCCGTGATTACAGATGCTGAACGAGCAATAGATTCTGAGCGTATGGATTCTGAGTAATTATCCTCAGGAAGAGATGGAGGAGCAGAAGAAGAGATTGGGAGGTTATCATCAAGGCGAGTCAGAGCAGGAACAAGTTCTTTATTAAAAGGTCCAGCAGGTCCAGAAGAGTGAGGTGAGGAGTGTTGCAGGCGAGGAGGAAGAGGAGTTTTTGAACGTGGAGGTGCTTCAGATGAGTGAGAAGGAACATCAGAGCGTGAGAGGACATCCATTGCACGTGTAGGAATATCAGTTTTAATGGAGGAGAACTTAGATGAAAATGGGTTGACTTTAGATGCATAAGACGATTGTGCAAAAGAGGATTCACTGTTTGGAAGTTTACCATTTGTACACCATGTTTGCATGTATAACAATCTATGTTCTAGCCATACAAAATGATCTTCACGGGTAGATCGGGAGAATAAAGCATCTGGGTACCGTTTGCAAAGAAATTAACAAAATGCATTATCCCACAAAGCGACAGTGATTATCAAGGAAATGAATTTAATTGTGCAAAAGTTTGAATGTTCATCCATTAAGCGTCATTCATTTGTCGACATTTTGATTCATTTGGCGACATGTTCATTAATTGAGCGATATTTTGATCTTCTTGGTGACATTTGAAAGAGTCGCCAAATGTGTCGTCAAGTAGGACTGTCAGACTGCCTCAGAAACACTGGAAGTCTGTAGAGATGAAACTAGCTAAGCGGCCTATCGGTGCTATAAGCACGTCCCAATAGAAGAGTTGAAAATGTTGACGTCATAATGGGTCCAATTGTCGCTGTCTACGAACAGCATCATGGAACCGGAAATCTTATCAGATTGCGGATGCCAACGTTCGACCTCATTTTCAAGCGCTTGTTAAAGATATGCTCCTGATATGGGGGTGCGCTCTAGTGGCCTCAAAGCAAACCACTCCATACTATCGGAATATAATGATTTTCATACGTGTTATTCAGAGGATCGCCCTCGAAACGGGCCATTTTCAACAACTGAAATGAAAATAAGCATCTTCCAACGCCTGGAAATAAGAATAAAGAAATATTTTATTTCAATTAGATAGAGAGACGTTCCGTTTGAGTTGCATATCGGTGTCATTAACTACCAGTTTAGATATCGAGTATCCCATTCAATTATTAGTATCCAAATTATTAGTATCCAAATTATTAGTATCCCTAGGACAGAATTCAAAAAATAATCGTTTTAGTTTCATCGCCTCACAATATGCAGCTTTCTGTGTGACCCCTTCAGTAACGAACTATATATAGCCCAATAAAAAAAGGAGCCACTCAAAATGTTAAAAAGAGCGAACATCGATCTCCTATTGAATATCAAGAGCGAACATCGATCTCCTATTAAATATCTTTAATTTCTTACAGGAACCACAGCTGTGCCCCGTTCAAGAGCGGATCTCCAACAAAATGGCGAACAGAATAGTAAGTTTTTCAGCTTCCGGAGTTGCATGCCGAAGTGAATGCTTTTCTTGCAATCGAAGTGTTTTTTGTAAAAGCAAAATGCTTTTCATAAAATAATCATTCTAAAGCAGTGTTTTTGACACCTGTTTGTTTGAAATTGAATGTGAACTCAAAAAGTTCGTTGGGGTCCAAATTCAACATTTTATGCGTTTTTAATTTTTAACACAAAATGATCTCATTGCAGAACCGCGAAGCATTCCCACTGCAATTCGAGCAGAGCTACTTTGGACTGTCCGTAGACTGCTTATGGGGTCACCGTCCAACTCTGTGGAAGCAGGATTCCACCGTTTGCACTCACAACGGACAACGGTGGGAAAAGATTCGTGATTTTTACCGTCTCTTAATATAGAATAGATATAATATAGAGAAAGTATTGTTTGCATTTCGAGATTTGGATGCTTCAGTTTCGACTCTTCTTAGAGGGATGTCCGTATGGGCTCGATAGAGCTGCCACACATATCAACGGATTTTCGGGAAGCGTTATATGCGACCGTAAAATCTAGTAGATAGAATTTTCTGAAATGGGAGCGAAAACTTCAATCGACATTTATATAGGGCAGCAAAATGAGACATAAAAGGGGTGTCATGGTCTCGAAACTTTCAATCATTGTCGTAGGAAATACATGATTTTGTGTTCGTGACGGCATCGACAGATTTTCTCGAGCCCTTTAAAATGAATTTGAACCCACACTGTTTGCAAAAAAGCACCAAGATACTTCATTATTTGCTCCTTCGAATGAAACACAGTAAAGAGGGTACGAAAAGAGGACATCTTATCGACGAATGTTTCGGAAAATGCCTACAAAACAAACGAAACCCTATGAAAAGAGAATAACCTCGATCGAGCCGCAAACCTCTATTTTTAAGGCTTTCGAACAGTACTCGAGGTATCTCCGTAACCCAATTTGGAACGAGCCACATCAGTTCGAGGACTTTACAAAGACATCATCACTGATGACAGCAACCCAACTTTGCCCTTTTGTGAACCCCTGCAAAGACAGTATATAAGACAGATGCGAAGACAGCATATAAGACAGATGCGAAGACAGCATATAAGACAGATGCGAAGACAGCATATAAGACAGATGTGAAGACAGTATATAAGACAGATGTGAAGACAGTATATAAGACAGATGCGAAGACAGCATATAAAACAGATGCGAAGACAGCATATAAGACAGATGCGAAGACAGTATATAAGACAGATGCGAAGACAGCATATAAGACGAGGAGATGACGCTGTTCCCATTTCAAAAGCTATAGAGATCATTACTCCAAATGACTTGAAACTTATAACCTAGGATTCAATTTATATAGAATTTCAATTGAACTGAATTTAAATCATTTTATTTCCATTTGAAACATACAAGAATCATCGTCTCTCCAGAGATACGCAGTCCAATTGTTCAGGAAGATTTGCGGATGGCTGTTCTTCGTTTCTTTTGCTCCTGGGATGGTTGATCTGCAAGAGGGGGAAATACCTTGATAGCGTTTCATATGAATTTCATTTCAATCAACTTAAACATTCGGAATGTAGAGATCATTCGAAAAGCTGGGAATCGACATCACGATAGCGGTTTCATCGGTTTTGGGTATCAATCGAGATGGACGATTTTCTACCACGGTACTTTGCTTTTCGACACACAAAAATCTTGTACTGATCCTCATTGGATTCTTTTGATTTTCACGCCGGTATTTTCCGGGGATTGAACTGGAACTTTAAAGGATGGATCGGGTGCTGTTTGATTGCTTATTTATACCCATTCGATAGAGAAAAATATCCGCAGTTATAGTCTAATTTATTATAAAAACTTGACTGAATTAGTTTGGGGGATTTTGTAGCCGAAAGTCCAATAGAGTGGAAAGAAAAATGTAACAAACCTGAATGAAATGATGGCGAACGTAGACTGAACTCGCAGATGATAGAGTGCATGGCAGATTACCACCAACGCAGATGATAGAGTGCATGGCAGATTACCACCAACGCAGATGATAGAGTGCATGGCAGATTACCACCAACGCAGATGATAGAGTGCATGGCAGATTACCACCAACGCAGATGATAGAGTGCATGGCAGATTACCACCAACGCAGATGATAGAGTGCATGGCAGATTACCACCAACGCAGATGATAGAGTGCATGGCAGATTACCACCAACGCAGATGATAGAGTGCATGGCAGATTACCACCAACGCAGATGATAGAGTGCATGGCAGATTACCACCAACGCAGATGATAGAGTGCATGGCAGATTACCACCAACGCAGATGATAGAGTGCATGGCAGATTACCACCAACGCAGATGATAGAGTGCATGGCAGATTACCACCAACGCAGATGATAGAGTGCATGGCAGATTACCACCAACGCAGATGATAGAGTGCATGGCAGATTACCACCAACGCAGATGATAGAGTGCATGGCAGATTACCACCAACGCAGATGATAGAGTGCATGGCAGATTACCACCAACGCAGATGATAGAGTGCATGGCAGATTACCACCAACGCAGATGATAGAGTGCATGGCAGATTACCACCAACGCAGATGATAGAGTGCATGGCAGATTACCACCAACGCAGATGATAGAGTGCATGGCAGATTACCACCAACGCAGATGATAGAGTGCATGGCAGATTACCACCAACGCAGATGATAGAGTGCATGGCAGATTACCACCAACGCAGATGATAGAGTGCATGGCAGATTACCACCAACGCAGATGATAGAGTGCATGGCAGATTACCACCAACGCAGATGATAGAGTGCATGGCAGATTACCACCAACGCAGATGATAGAGTGCATGGCAGATTCAAGTCTTTCAGGTACCAAGCGGTCGTGATTCTAGGTCCACCAGACACGCCCAGAATTCCACGCCCACCAAAGTTATTCACAGGGACTTCGGTGGGCGTGGAATATGCGTCATACGGAAATAATGCAAAACTACGGAACGGGTGCCATTTTTAACACAAATGGCATCCAATTAGGGGGGGGGGTCTGCTTCGGGGGGACTAGGTTGGGATGCGAATCATATCTTTAGAATAATATCTGGTGGACGCTTATACCCCCCCCCCCCGAGCCTAATAATGGACTGGCTCAACTCGACTGATGCGCACCACCATCCACTTTTAAATAGCTGGGGTTTTTTTCCAAAAAGGAAAAATCTGATGTGGGCAGCACATGACTTTCCCTGCAGATACAAATTCATTTTGTCGTTTCACGATGTATTAAATCGAGTTTAATGGCAGAAAATAACACGGATACGTTTTTCATATTAAATCCAATTTACCTTTTTTAATGCCTCTTCGTTTCATTTGGTAACTTTTTGAATTCTCCATCTCCTCAAAATAGCAAAAAACTAAAATATCTCGAGCCTGCAGTCCACCTCATTCGCTCTGGTGTCGCCACTGAGCGGAAGAACAGCCGTTTTAGTCATTTTCACTTTCATTTCGCATTCTAACCAGCACCGACTTATCTACCTCATTTTGAGTGGGTTGGTCAATTCGTTTGTCAGCTATTAGTGAGTCGGACCATTTCGCAAAAGAGGGCATTTATCCCGAATCGTACCGAAATAGAATCAGCACCCGCAAGTGGATTGCCTATAAAATATTTTCAAACTGGATCCATTACTTTCAATTAGAGTGGATACACACACACAGACGCCATGCTAAAAATAGTTTTTCCGACATGATTCCCCGTACATTACCGTCTATTGCAGTAAGAATATGAAAAATATCTATCGTTGGGACAAAAGGGAAGTCTTCTTCTTGGACCCAGACCGTCCGACCTACATTGTGTAAGGCCCCCAATTTAGAGCGGAACCCATCGAGGGAGCATCCACAGAGACCGTATCCTCGGAAAGACTTACGCAATGTAATCGGAGCCAGCGTGAACACGGCAGGTGGCAATCGAACTCAAGTCGTCCGAGTGCTAACCACTGGGCTGTCGCGGCCGATATTTTAAAGGGATCGGAAATAACTTTCGTTTGATACCAAACTGGACAAAGTCCCCTTCGCCTCGAGGGAGGTCACGAAAACAAAACTCGCATGGCTGCTATTTTTCACTCCAATGATTGGAACTATCCAGTTTCGTGATCATTGAGCCGTAGATCATCCCTTTTATGCGTAATCATGTCCAAATGGGTTCTGTGCTGCCATGTCAAGACAATATAAAATTTTCAAGTTTTCGCTCCAATTTCAAAACTTCTATATAGTTGTAGATTTTGGGGTAACAAAGCCGGTTATAAAGTTCCGTGGAAATCCATTGGCATGTGCATATTACATACTACATGTGCATATTACATATTGCATGTGCATTATTACATATTGCACAAAAATCGTGGGCACCAGAAAATCCCTCTGAAAATAGTCAGAACGTGTTCAGGAGTTCTTAAAACCTATATCTCAAATCGAAAATTTTCGTGAAAACAATACTTTCTCTATACTACAATATATTGTATAGTATGAGAAAATGAAAACGTCAATAATTTTTCTTCTTTCGTCGGAAATAGTGAGATTAATTAGGAATTAATTATGTATAAAAATAATTTTAATAGTTTGAACTTTTATTTTCCGAAAAAACTTATAAAGTAGCTGCTTGAACGAGTGGGGTTTTTTTTCTAACTTTTACTCGAAATATATAGTAAGCTATAAAATATAAAAGACAGAACTGCCACAGAAAATGTAGTATTAAAATCTGTACTTCTTATTAAAAAAAAGCTTTTATCGTTTTCGAGTCATCCAGCTGAAGAAGATTGAAAATTTCAAGTTTTTCCAGTTTGTCATGTTGCATCTTAAAAACTAAAACTGATAGCTATGTGACAGCAAAGCCGACTCTGCTCCTGCCAAAAGACATCTGAGCAAAAAGATGCGTGGAATCTGTACCTGAATTATAAGATCGGAGGAGAAGCTAGCTGTTGCTCTAACCTTATAATGTCGGTGTTGTAAGCACTAGGTCCCTGGTTCGGGACCTGGCGACGGTCAATCGCCACAGTGGTTACCCTGGACATACGAGCACGAAAGAACCTTCTGTCTGCAACAATCTTACCTCTCAACACGAGATGGCAGCACCACGCTGAGCAGATGCGCCTACCACTCCCTTCCTGGTTGACCACTGTGGTGGAAAGAATGATGCCAGGACCGAACTCGGGACCTGGTGCTTACAAGACCGACATTATAATCATAGAGCAAATGCTAGCTTCTCCTCCGATCCAGAAAAGGTGGTCACCGTCCAGAAAAGGTGGGCAGACCATTTGCGAATTCGGGTACAGGTTCCAAGCATCTTTTTGCTCAGATGTCTTTTAGCAGGAGCAGAGTCGGCTTTGCTGCCACAGCTATAAACAATAAGCTATAAACAATAACTATAAACAATACTTTGAAAGTCCTAGAAGTGGATCAAGTTTTTTATATTTTCCTCAATATATTTATGTTATATTTCACAAAAGTTGAGTTCGAACGCATTTCGATTCCATCGTACTGGAGCCATGGACGATTTTTTCCATACAAACGAATCGTTTTTTGAGACTAAATTATTTTCGTGGTCGATTTAAAAATGGTCGATTTTCGCTGTTGAAGAGGGGCGTCGAAAGCCCTGACCACCCGACTCGTCCAAGGACTTAGAGCAGGCCTTAGAGAGGACTTAAATGGCCGGGTTGAAGAGGGGCGTCGAAGGAGTGTCGAAAGCCCAGACCATCCGGCTCGTCCTAGGACTTAGAGCAGCAAATTGAATGGTCGGGAAGGGTTGAAGAGGGGCGTGACAAAGATGGCATTTAAGCAGAGCTCAATTCACCCTAGTGACCGCAGTCACCGTCCAGAAAAGGTGGGCAGACCATTTGCGAATTCAATGTAGAGGTCACTCTAAGGCTGCAAGAAGGATGGCTGCGAAAATGCGGAAAAAAAGACAGTTTTCAAAAAAAGATATTTTCCTTAGACCAGTCTACTTATGAAGCAGTCGTTTTTTACTGTTTTAAAAAGTCATCTGAAGCATGCAGTCAACATGAATACTATGCAGTTCTTAAACAGATCCAAACAATTTATTCAGGACCTTAAGGTATTATTTATCTTCTTGAACCTTATGCTGTAAATAATATTATGTTGTCCCTAGATATGACATTGTACCCATCTGCGTTCTGTACCTTTCCCAAACATCAATATTCCATCGTTCTACTTGTCAATTTTGGACTGAATGCTAATTTCCCCGGACACCCTTATTGTCCTCTGCTTCGTTAGAGGAAAGACCTCTCACGAAGATGAAACGGCATTAACGGATGATCCAATAATAAGTAGGGGTAATGTTCTACACGACAGACACTTAAAGCACTAGAGTATATAAAACTAAACATGGGACTGAAGAATATTCGTAGAATATTAACTTGAACCCCGGTTGAGACCGCAGAGGACAGAATGCTGGTCAAAGATGCCTTCGGAACAGATCTCTTCCAATGGATACGCTTCGAAAGGACGGATGGTATAAAGTGAAAAGAGATGGAATGAAAAAAAAAATGACTTGCATATCATTTATATCACTGAGTGAAGATTCAGCTCGATGATATAAATGACCCATAAGATGAATTGGGAATTGGATCTTTTCGGTACACTCTTGTGCGATTGGATCCAGAAGCAGTGGGTCGATGGAAAAACTCATCCATCTTCGAGATAAGTAAGGTAACTGCTCAGCAAAACGAAAATATCAAAAAGTTAAGAAAGGATCATTATATTTCAAATCCAATTTAAATGGCACTCGGATTGCAGCGATGTCTTACACCGGGTGGAACCTACAAAAAAAGTTCATAAGATAAAGATTTTAATTTATTTGAGAGAAAATGAATCCATTTTCAAATGTCCCACGGATGCAGTAGAACTATGTGAAAGGATATAAAATGATTCCTTTAAAGACAGACCCACTTTAAATCCACATTTGATGCGTGCGTTCAAATTATATGAAAGTGAAACGACCCTCTGAGCCGAGTGATTGGTTGTGAAAAATGACGCGACGTGCATCTGATATAGGATGTGAAAGTCTACTCCCATTAACAATACATGATTCCATTGTGTTGTTGAGACCCAGACCGTCCGACCTATCAGAAAGGTGTAAGGTATCTGTTTGGACGGCCGGAAAGTGCCACCCAATTTAGACCGGAACCCAGTGGGGGAGACATCCACAGGAACCGTATCCTCTTTCCCCTACCATCAACCTCTCGGAAGGACTTACGGACTCACATGTTTAACGTGATCGTACTCCGCGTAAACACGGCGGCTGTTTTGGCAGTGGCGGGAATCGAACCCGGGCAATTCCCTCGTGCCAACCACTGGGCTGCCATGATTCGATTGTGTTGTTGATGTTGAAACCCAGACCGTCCGACCTACCAGAAAGGTGTAAGGTAACTGTTTGGACGGTCGGGAAGTGCTACCCAATTTAGACCGGAACCCAGTGGGGGAGGCATCCACAGGGACCGTACCCTCCTTGATGATGTGTGAAGAATGATTCGATTGTGTGAAGGAATACTTTGGATAGAGTCCTAGTTCAAACGACGACATAAGATAATCTAATACAGAAGGGAATGTGGGCCGACCCCCACGAGAAGTGGGCCGACAGAGTGGGTGCACCTCATTTGAATCTTTCGGAAATGTCGGAAGGGGAACCCGAAAGAAAGTGCGTCAAAAATGCTTTTTATGGCCGCCGATAAATATTTGTAAAGGATAGAAGCGTTCTTTCAAATGGTTCCGTCCCAAGATTGAATTGGATGCAAGTGTTTCGGAATGACTTGATTTCCATCGTAAAGTACACTTACCGCACAGTTTCGCTCGATGCAGGTCGCCTGGGTGAAGGTGACGTTGGATGGGATACTTTCCTGAAATGAAAGAATGATCAGTTCTCGGAGCTACTTTCATTGGCCGACTCAAAATCTCGCGTCGACAGAAAAATAACGGCTTCGTGTTCTACGACAGGGAGCTTCATTGGCGTTTCGAAGGTTTCACTGCTGAAAATTGTTCTTTTCCCTAAACCGTCGAAAACGCATAGGTGGAAAAGTGAAGGGTACCCGCCTTTAACGAGACAAGTCGTTTAATGAAGCCAAATGATACCATTAATAGACGAAAACGATCCAAGTCATTTCTTTTTTCGACACAAGAAAAGAAAAAGTGTTCTATTGGGCCCGCTTTGGCTGCCCAGCGAACGCAAGTGCATCGCGAATGAGAATAGAATCCTAGGAAGAGTTCACGATTGGCTTCGGGGCCATGAAAAGGGTCACTCATCTTCTGGGAAAGGATTCAGACTTTCGTTCAAGTTTGGAGTTCAATAGGACTCGCTCGGTATTTCAGAGTTTGGGGCTGCATGCTTTTAGAATGCAACATAATTCCAAATATGACTCCATACATTAAGAGTAATCCACACTCAGAGTCCCTATTTCATTGAAATAGTCAATGAATTGTGTTTCGGTTTCAATGTGTATGCATAGTATATAGCATGGCAAATACTTTGCGGAATCTTCAGCATTCGCATATTTAACTTAATTGGCAAGGTCGGCCTATCAAAGATCACAAATGGATGAGGTTCTAGAGCTGACGCTAAACAGGCTCAATCCAAATCGTTCGAATGGCAAGTACAGATAAAATGGCGTATCTCTGTTACGTTTTTCAATTCAAACGTCAGTCCTTTCTCCATCGGAATGGACTCCGAAGAGGAAAATAAACAACGTAAGGTCTCCTTTAGATTCGAACTCTCAGAGTCGGGCATTTAATGAAATGAAGCCAAAATTGAATATCATCTTAAGAGGAAGAGCCGTTTCCACCTTTCCTCGTTCCATCCGACTGCTGTTCGCGGACAGTGAAGATCGAAAGAAATGGAAATGCAACTTACCATTTCGACGCAGGCCTTTAGCTGAAAAAGACAGGGGAGAAAAATGAGGTTTGAAAAGTACATCACGGAATATCACTTTTTGTAAAATGAACAAGAGAAATTCTATTTTTCCAAGAATGCTGGGGGATGAGTTGAATGAAAGAAGATACTAAAAAGCTGAGAGCAAAAGACATGTGTTTCTATTTACATCATGTGTTTCTATTTAGGTGAGACTATTCAAGTTTTACAGATTATTTATCCAGATGCAAACATCCATAAAAAGTTGGGAAAGGATTTCTAGGGCCCGACAGTGTTGCGTTATTCAAGTGCAAGCAAGAAGGACATGAAACGATTTAAATCCTACGTTACGGGATGGAAATGGAGTGAGAGCCTCAACTGTCTCCAGCCTACTTGGATACGCGTTTCATTTCGCATAAACTAGATGTTTCTCAAGATAGGATTCCAAAGATACTTACGATGTTGGGGTAGGCAGTGTTCGGGCACAAAAAGCATTTAGGCTGAAAAGAAAAAAAAAATTAAAATAGATAAATAATTTATTTCGTGTCCATCTATGCATGCGCATTCTATTTTACATCTTTCAAGTTACGTTTTTCGTACAAGTAAAATAGAGGATGAAATCAACATAAGTTTTACGACAGAGATGGCATGGTATGAGAATGTCGAGTGGTGCTCATTTCCTGGATAAGTTGAGTCTTCAAATCTAACCATTCATTCCGATAAGTGCAACCCTTTTTTGTTTTGTTTTGTTTTCTATTATCATTCTTATTTATTTGATTTTTATACGAAGGGAAAGAGCGAACGTCTGACTTCGGATTCGAAGCGAAGTTCCTTGTCTTGTGTGCGATTTGCCTGCATGCTTTGTCCCACGACCGCTGCTCTCGAAGTAAACCGATTGGAATGAAACGTGGCTCGAAACAAGATTTGGAAATGGAAGACATAAATTCGCTACACATCGAAATTTAGTAACTTTTTTTTTTTTCAAATTATACAAGAAAAATTTCGAAACACCGGTATCATGGGGGAAAAGGACGACTTTAAAAGGCTTCAAAAAATGGCTCTCGATATCAAGACGTCATGAGCACAACAATCATTTCCACAATAATGACTGAAAGTCCCGTGACCGCGACCTTTGACGTTAACAAGTCATACAATGCCGAGTCTTTCCAAGTCTTTAAGAAAATTCTAACTTATTCTCGTTTTTTTTACAACAACGCCGAAAGTTTCATGAAAGTGCCATCCCTGTGACAGACATCCCTCCAGAAAAAGTCGAAACGTGCTCTTAAAATATACGATCCATTTTCGTCAATAATTATCAACATATCGTTTAGATGAAAGGGAAAATTTGTAATTGAGCTTTGCAGTCAGGGAATGGACAGCTCCATCCGAATCTAAAGGAGGGTACATCCTAAAAATGTGCTTCGGATTGCTTTAATATTTTTCACATGGAAATAAGGGAACGCCATTTGAAAAAGGGGATTTCAATTCGGTTTTAGTATTAAATGTTTCGAGATGTGAGAGAATAAACTGCTGTTCTATACAGTTCGAGTGTTAGAAAACGGGAGTTACTTTGAAAAGAGTGTAGCCGTTTTGTTTTAAATTATATGGAATTTCAGGAGATTGTTACTTCCAGACTGCTGTTACTTCCTGCTACATACTGCTGATGACGGAATAGGAGTTACGAGGGAGAGGAGTTGTTGTTGAGACACAGACCGTCCGACCTACCAGAAAGTTGTAGAAGACCCAGACCGTCTGACTCATCCTGAGGACTTGAGTATCTAATTGGACGGCCGGGAAAAGAGTTAGCGGAAGCAAACTCCCGGGGCGGCCAACGTCCGACGGTCTGGGGCAAAGCTTATTTAAGTTTCAAAAAATATGCATTGAGGTTACGAGGAGTTGTACAGTTAGTGTGATGAGTTAACATTTTGATGATTAGATGACATGATTAAATATAGATGACATGATATTTAGCAAGATGACATGATATAAAACATGATGTTTGATGACAGTATTAAAATATATGAGTGTAATTATATAATATATGATATTTAGTGATATGTTGACAATGATTTGTTGAAAAAGTGATATATAATTTGATGAAGACAGGGGAAAATTACAAGAATATAATACAAAAAACTTAAATACGAAGAAAAACATTGCATAAGCAACCAACGGCCAAAACAGGGCAAACAAGGCCAACAAAAACGGGACAAAGACGAGGCAAAAGGACAAAAAAAAAAAAAAGGACGACACCACCGAGCAAAAAACAGGTAAAACAGTTAAAGTAAAAGGGGGAGACACCGACCAGAGACAAAATTGAAAGCAGAATGTCCCCGGCTGATTAAGAGATTTTGTTTGAGATTTCTCTCGCTATGAGAACAGTTCTTGATTTTATGAATGGAAGATTTTTTGGAGCAAACACTCGAGAACCAGGTCGCAGAGTTTTGGGGGGAAGGTTTTGAGAGATGGTAAGGTTTAGTAAGGGGACAGGAAAATACATAATGATCGGTATCGCCGAAGGAACCACAGGTACATCTGTAAGAAGTTCTACATTTAAAGGAGTATAAATAGTCGGGAAAGGGACCGTGGCCCGTAATAAAGTATATAAGGTATTTATTAGTAATTTGGGTGCTAAAGTTTACCTTTGGGAGAAAAGTTGAGATTCTAGCCGGGTCATGGGTGCGGGGCGAAATATAATTATTAAGGTAGATTTGCCATAAATTTAAAATATCATTTTTATAATGTTTTTTTAAGATAGAGTATGGAAAAAGTAGGGAGGTGGGGGTACCGGAGGAGGTAGCAAGTTTGGCATGTTTATTGGCGACCTCGTTACCCGAGATGTCGGAGTGTGCTTTGACCCAACAAAGGTTTATTAGGTGTTAATTATAATTTGCGTTAATTTTAATTTTAGATAAGTAATTAGATTTGTTTTTGATAGATTGAAGTGCCGAAATAGAGGATTGACTGTCAGTAAATATATTAATTTTTGAGTTATTTGAAGAAGCCCAGTTTATGGCATAGTGAATTGCAGCAATTTCTGCAACTGTGAAAACTGTGTTCCCATGCTCGAGTTTAAAGGTGAAAGTATTGGCTGAAGAATCATTTTTGGAGATGTAGATGGCGTAGCCTGTGTTAAGAGCCATCAGTGTAAATGTTAATATTTGAAAAATTAAGGGGATCACGGGGGATAAGATTAACCATACGTTGGGAGGGAGGGATATTAGAAAGGGGACAGTTATGATCAAATTTTTCGGGGGGGGGGAGAGCGGGATTAGCAAAAAGGTTAAGGCGGAGTTTCCAAAAAGTGAATTTCTTGTAAAGAGAATTTATTACAAGGTGGATAGGAGGGATACCAGTTAAGGAGTAGAGAGAAATGTTAGAAGTAGTCCGAAAACCACAAGAAATTTTTAGAAGCAAAATCCTTTGAAGAGATAAAAGTTTTTTGACCTGGGCCCCAGTCAATGCTTTTCCTCAAACTCCCGCACCAAAAGTGATGATCTTTTCGATTACCGAAAGATACCAAATTTTAAGAAAGGATTTATCAACACCCCAGTTATTACTAGTCACCCTCCCAAAGGTGGTGGCAAACTTGAAGCATTTCTCTCTAAGGTTGAAAATATGGGAGCTCCATTTAAGATTGTCATCAATCGTAATGCCTAAATATATAAGTTGTCTTGTAGTTTGAATTCTAAAATTTAAAATTTTGAAGGAGGGACGTTGTCTGATGTTGGTGCGGTTTTTATTAAATACGATTGATTTACATTTTTCGGGGGCAATAGAGAGTTTAAGGTCCGAGAGGGAGGAAGAGATCAGATTAAGAAGACTGTGTTTAGACGGAGCGATTTTAGGTTGGAAGCGAAGGTCACCACCGCAAGATCATCTGCGAAGGCCTGAAGACAGAAAGGTGTAAGGTAACTGTTTGGACGGCCGGGAAGTGCCACCCAATTTAGACCGGAACCCAGTGGGGGAGGCATCCACAGGGATCTACCATCCTTCCCCTACCACCAACCTCTCGGAAGGACTTACGGACCCACATGTTTAACGTGATCGTACTCCGCATGAACACGGCGGCAGTTGTGGCAGCGTGCAAATCCAGCGCACAAACCACCGGGTTACCGCGGCCAAAATGTGCCAACAGCACGCAGTGTTCCCAGGTGGTCACCCACCCAGTACTAACCGCGCCCGATGCTGCTTGACTTCGGTGATCTAACGAGAACCGGTGTTTTCAGCAAGGTAGGGCCGTTGGCTGGGGGAGAGGAGTTGTTGTTGTTGAGACCCAGACCGTCCGACCTACCAGAAAGGTGTAAGGTAACTGTTTGGACGGCCGGGAAGTTGGGGGAAAGGAGTGTAAACTTTGCGAACGGTTTGTCGTGGTTTTGCATACGGAGTGGCACAGTCAAGAGTGTTGAAGACCGTCCGACTCATTCCGAGGACTTGAGCAACTAATTGGACGGCCGGACAGTCAAGAGTGTGTTGAAGTTTTGAAGCAGTTGGCTGTGGCAGGCATGGAAAGCGTGGGGAATTTCGGTGGCAGGGGCGGTCATTGGGGGGGGGGGGGCGCTGGGACGCGCGGCACACTTGAGAAAACACTCCAAATTATTTTTTTAGCTATATGGATTTGTCACAATTTCTCTTGAAAAAAATCTGAAATTTTCAATTCAATTGAATCGAGAATAGTGATGCAATATGTCACTAGATGGCAGCACTACAGCTTTCGTGAGAATAGGAGATTCACAGAAGCTGTAGTACATCGAATTTTCAACACATAGAGGGAAATACAGGGATATTTCTTACAGCCGCGTCCCTTTTCCCGGCTTCTCATGAGCGAACGAATGATATGGGAACAAACAATATTAGAAATTTGGCGTGATAAGAAACAGACATTGCAGTTTTAGAACGTGTTATGTGTAGCGTTTTGCGAGCGCTTGCGAAAGAGAAATAGAAGAGTAATAAAACAAGAAGAGGGCCCTCTCAAATTGGTTCGGTTTCGCTCATTTGGCTTCAATTTTCTACATTTAAGAATGTGTGTTGTTCTCCTTTTCGTCTTTTTTTATGAATGAATTTGGAAGTTTAAATAAACATTTGAACAAGTGAGTGGATTAAATGTGTGTGTGGTGGTGGGGATTGTTTATTATATTTTAAGGGTTTCTGACTATCGTGAGTAAAATGTGTTGTTTGAGTTTGAGGGATCACTTTACCCAGCTAGCTGTCTTACATATTGAGGTTGTTTCGCATTATGTCATTTCTAATGTTATGTCCTTCGGGAAAGGGGTCATTTCTGATGTGTGGCATTTCTGTGCTCTGGCTGATCTGCTGACGACGAATTCCAATATGTTTAGTTTAAAATGAGTTCTTTAAACGTCAGAGTTTCCAATTTTTGGCATACCCGTGAGAGATAGGTTATTTTTAGTGACACTTTCAGAAACGTGTTGTTTCGGACATTTAGTTTGAGGGGGGGGGGGGGTCACTTGCCTTATTCGGCTGTTTACTTTTTCAGCTATTTAACATTCAAAATACCTAAACATTAAAGAAATTCTAAATATTTGCTAAAAAGAAACTTTAAAATTAGATTTTCAACATTATCCTTTCATCTGACGTCGTTTCCCTCGAACGTTTGACCCCAGCTGGGGATTATGTTGCTCAGTAAATTTTACTTAAGGTAGCCCCCAAATAACTTATCTCGGCTTCTAATTAAGCAATTTTCATTCTGATGATGGTTATAATCTCTGAACCCTCTGTACGTGTCACCTGAATATACATATTTTGTGCCAGTCTCCTGGGCGCAACTTTTAGTTTAACTAGCCCTACAATTTTTCATTTCGTTTCCTAATTGAGCGATTGTAGTTCTACTAGTGGCTATAGTCGCTGCACCATTTGTATATATCACTTAGATATGCATCTTTGTTGTGACAACGCTCTGAGTGTAGCTTTTACTTCAGTTATTCCCCGGATGTCGCAAGTGTACCCGTACGACACTTGGATCTCCCGTTACACAGACGCTTTCCTTTGTGACGCAAGGTAAAACCCGTTGATGTGAAAGGCTGCCAGGAGGCACAACATGTAGAACTCCACTCTCTAAACTCGCGACGGACAGCCGTGCGCAAGGCTGTGCCCCCCTCTCTACCGAGGGATATTGCACCCCAATGAAACGAGCCCCATGCGATAAGACTGTTGGACTCGAGGAAACCTGCATTAGCCGTAAGGAAGCGGATTGGGTATCATCCGCAGTAGAATTCGACTGGGATGTCTAAGGAATGAGCCTAGAATAAACAGAAGAAAAGAATGCCCAAGAAGCTCTTTGGAGGATTAGAAAGACCCGTTTCTTTTCCCCACGTCTTCGCTAGAGGGCATTACTGAGGCATCTCTCCATTCATCCATCCATACATATTTTGAGAGAAAAGTCACCTGGAATTGTAGAGGATCACTCGAATAGACGCATACGTTGGTGAGGGTCGACTCCTTCTGCGCTCCGAAGCGTAGCTGCAAAATAAAAGCACTCGAGAGAAGTGGGATTTCAAATTCACACAACCTCCACCGAAAAGATGCAGATTACCATAAAGAAAAATCAATGTTCATTCTCTTCGACGACAGTCACTCTGCAATGCAGAATGATTCTAAATCTTCTGACACATTTAGACCTACCCCCGAGTTTCCATCCCTCCCCCACTCATTCGGGAAAGATGCATCATCGCCGGTTAAAGTGACCCATTTTGGCCTATCTATCCACTTGATTCGAAAAGGATGCATCATCGCCGGTCAAAGTGACCCATTTTGGCCTATCTATCCACTTGATTCGAAAAGGATCCATCATCGCCGGTCAAAGTGACCCATTTTGGCCTATCTATCCACTTGATTCGAAAAGGATGCATCATCGACGGTCAAAGTGACCTATTTTGGCCTATCTATCCACTTGATTCGAAAAGGATGCATCATCGACGGTCAAAGTGACCCATTTTGGCCTATCTATCCACTTGATTCGAAAAGGATGCATCATCGCCGGTCAAAGTGACCCATTTTGATCTATTTATCAACTTCATTCGGGGAGAACGCGAGTCAAAGTGAGAAATGGGTCATCATCACCGATGGGTCCCTTCCATCGCAGCGTATGCACCCCGAAGTGCGTCAAACAGACCTGGACTGATTTTAAACAGTTTTGTACACTCTTGCGCTTCTTGTCCATTGGATGAACATTTATTAAGCCAGTGAAATGCAAATTCAGGTTTCTGAACCGGAGTCCCTTTTCGTGAATTTTTTTTATTGTCAATTATTTTGTGAAAAATACCAAATCGTGTCCCAATGACTGCCAAGGTTAAAATGGACGGGTGCTATCACTGAAGAAATACTATAGAAATGGCAAACATTCATGGGTGATTCGAAGTTCACAGAGACTGCGCATGCGTGGGAAGGAGAGCACTCGATTCCGTCTTGGAAAATATAACCTTATATCAGGCTTATACTTATGTGCAACTTCAGTAACTAAAATAAACGACACATTTAGTGCTTAAAATTGTTTCGGGCTCATTTACTTGAATAATGAAAACTGCCGAGAAAATGCTTGGATACTCAAGCTGTAACTCAAAAGTAACAAAAATGTAAGGTACCAAGCGACGGGTGATTTAAAAATGTCAATCATAGTTTCACACTCTTCACTTGACACATGGGGCGGCCCACGGATGATAATGCGTCACTGCCTATCAAGATTCTCTTGATTTAAGCCTTGGCCTGAGCTCTGTACAAAGCAGATTCATTCGATCCATCTTAAGAAATAAATGTTTACACAAAATATCCATCGTTCTACCCTAGTTAGTATCACTTCTACCATTACCACCGCTTGGAGACACACACAATGACCTCAGCAGGGAAACTATCATCCGTTGTTTGCCCTTATCATGATTTTGTGACCATTCACTCTGCACCGTCTTTGTGACCATTCACTCTGCACCGTCTTTGTGACCATTCACTCTGCACCGTCTTTGTGACCATTCACTCTGCACCGTCTTTGTGACCATTCACTCTGCACCGTCTTTGTGACCATTCACTCTGCACCGTCTTTGTGACCATTCACTCTGCACCGTCTTTCCGGTGCTTCGTAACTTTGCGATTGCCGACGACTTTAAACGAAGATCGCAAGAGAGCAAGGAATCGTGCCCTGGGGATGTTTGCATCCACCGGAATTTTGTGAAGGTTTCCTCTAGATGGATCCCTGAAATTCCATGTAACATTGGGATGGTCTTTTAAGCAACCCATATTTTAGGGAAAGAATCGAGATCGGATCTTTTATTTGTGCAGACAACAGTTCCGTAAAAGAGCCAGCCGTTTGCTTAAAAAATTGGGATCTGCATAGAAAAAAGGTGATTGGTACACGAGGTAGCCAACCTCAACCGAATGATTGGATTTATTAAACAGCTAAAGAAAATGTCTCAAAAGTGGAAAAGTCACATAATAATTTGCCACTTTAGGAATACTCGATAGGAACACTCTAATGTCATCCAAGAACATAACAGGAACTTACCGAAGGAAAGAGGAAGGCGCTCGCAGCCGACAGAGTGCACAGCATCCCAAGAGCCATTCTCGTCATTTTCGGGTATTCTGCAATAGAGAAAGGATCCAAAAGTGACTTCAGATCCAGAAACAGGAATCGATTGAGCAATAGCAGAAAGAAGCTTTTGCTTGGCATGAGAATCTACTTCGACCGGAACCTAACAGATAAATTACTTTCCTTTCGGGGTTCGCACCACCAAAAATATTTTCAATTCTTTTACTGTTAAACCGCCTTTGCTTTTCTCAAAGATATCTGGCTGAGCGAATCTTTTTCCTTCACTTTTCTTACTTTCACACGCAATTTCTTTGACTATTTATATCTCTCTTTTGTAAGAAAGAGAGATATAAATAGTAAACAACAAAAATACGTGTCAGAAAATTTAGTTTGTACATACATCCATATATATAATGTGTGTATATATATATATATATAAATATATATATATATATATATAAATATATATATATAAATATATATATATATATATAAATATATATATATAAATATATATATATATATATATATATATAAATATATATATATATATATATATAAATATATATATATAAATATATATATATATATATAAATATATATATATATAAATATATATATATATATATATACATATATATATATATATACATATATATACATATATATATATATATATATATACATATATATACATATATAAATATATATATATATAAATATATATATATATATATACATATATATATATATATACATATATATACATATATATATATATATATATATATACATATATATACATATATATACATATATATACATATACATACATATATATATATATATATATATATATATATATATATATATATATATTGGGTTCAAGTTCGCACTCTGAACCCAAAGTAAGCTCCTTGAAAGCCCTACAGGTGTATAGGATTGGTCCGAGATCTAAGTTTTAGAAGTAGCGTGGTCATCATTTTGAGAGTTGAGTCAACATTGAATCTTTGCGAGTGTAACATATGCATCAAGATAAATAGTTGGAGAAGTTGTAGTCGAAAGTGTCCGGCCCCTATTGGGTTACGACCGACCAAAGACCTAAAAGCACTAGAGGCGTTAGGACCGACCAAAGACCTAAAAGCACTAGAGGCGTTAGGACCGACCAAAGACCTAAAAGCACTAGAGGCGTTAGGACCGACCAAAGACCTAAAAGCACTAGAGGCGTTAGGACCGACCAAAGACCTAAAAGCACTAGAGGCGTTAGGACCGACCAAAGACCTAAAAGCACTAGAGGCGTTAGGACCGACCAAAGACCTAAAAGCACTAGAGGCGTTAGGACCGACCAAAGACCTAAAAGCACTAGAGGTAGCCTTTCTTTTGCTTGGTGATCTAAAAAGCATGTCCAGTATGTCCCCCTTCGCTGCTACAAATAAAAGCCAGATTTGGCACATTCGCGCTAGAATGTGCCAAATGTCCAGACACTTGAATTTTCTTGGCAATTACGTCCCTTGCTTGTCTTTACTTCCATCCCCTTTTAGCTGCGGCAGGACACTATGATAGCATTTAATCCTATCTTCAAACGTTGGGAGCATCTTCAGGACATATATCATTCGTGCAATTTGCACGGCACAATGTGTAGCCTTTGGCATTTTGTTAAAGGATTTCAGAAACCTGAATGACTAATCAGATCACAACGTGCGTTTTACATAAAAACAAAAGCAGAAAGAACACCCCCTGTTCTCGTTTTCTGGCCGAATGCCAATCGTACTATCCAACGGCGCTCTTCGGACATGTATGACTTTCAGACACTGTTTTTGTGTGATTTTCGATTTTTTCAAGGCCAGAGGGGCCCGGCTAGCTATTCATAAAACTCGTTGAAATTTCTTGTCAATATTGTGTGTCACATTGGCCAAGTTTTCCGCACTAGTACTAAAACAATTTCAAAAAAAGTTTTTTCGACCCATCCCTCCAGTTACCCAATGAAAACACAAATGGAATGATCGCACGTTATTTTGCGCCACTGAACTCAATTGAATGAAGGCTCAAAGAAATAAAGATAAAATGGGTTGGAGTCTGTATCACGGCTTCCCATTTTTTAGTCACTGCCGCTTTTGTCTCCGCTAAAAACTGAAAAGCTCCCTGCTTTTCTACGGCATTCCGTTCACACTAACGAAAACTCCTTAGAGATTTGTTTCTTTAGAATTGGTTATAAAAAATGTCCGGCTATTTTTTTTTTCACGGATATATTTATTCCTTAAATGGGATTTTCGTATGGATGGCAAATGCGCCTAACGATTTGGATAAAAAGCTTACAGAAAGGAATAAGGAATTCTTACCTTTCAGGTCGGAAGCTCGGGAAAGCGTGTGGATGTGCGGCTCTTCCGAGGATTTTATAGAGAAAGTTAATTGGATTTCGATTGGAATGCCCCAGATACGGGATGTCAAAGAGGATGGAATCGTTTTCTTTCCCTTTCGTGCGATCAATGGATGTTTTGAATACAGTCAATGGGATGGGCTCGGATTGAGAATAGAAACTGGGATTTCCATACAACCGCCGTTGAATGGAAATCGTTGAGATGTTGCAGCCATGTGTAAAGATCCCCAATCGAGTGTCTGCGTGCCATCCTAACAGCCAAACAATCCTTATGTAAAGAAACATTGAGAAGATGCTGCCATTCATACTTTTTTACAATGTTTAGGGAAGAGCACTTTGCAATGATTTAAAAACTCTGACAACAGAATGGAACCCCATGGCGAAGACTGGTACGGAAATCAGTCGTTTAATTGCTTTTCAAAACACGACGTCCGTTTCTGCAACAGTTCTGCAAGTCAGAAGTGGGTGGAGCAGAGACACGTGATGCTTCTCCTGGGCTGTTATATCGTTGACCACGCATCTTGTTTCGGATTGCTGGGAACAAAAAACACCATTGGGTGCTAAATCGAGCAAATGAGGGCAATGCAACTTTTATGTTTCCAATAATGGGTCGTTTAAAATGCAGTGTGTGAGCTTGTATTGTCATGAAGAATGATGCGACGTTTCGCATTATTTTTTCTGATTGGAGCCACTATATCGAACGATCCTCCAAAGCGACATGACCGGATGGACGAAGCCATCGCTTTCTTTGAAACAGTCGGTGAGCGAACCCCTTTCACGCAGATGTTTCAGCAGTGCCCCAAAGTAGTGGCCACTTTTGAGAGTTGGCGCGCTTGGCACGGTCAGAAAGAGTCAGCAGCGGTTTTCGCCAGGACATACTGTTAATGTAACTGTATTTGACCGCCAACGAAACACTTCTTCACAGACTTACTGGAACCATGCTTTCTTGTAGGTTATTTGAGAATTTTGAATAGATTATTTCAACAAATGGATTACAAAAAGAATTTGTACGTAATATATTTTTATTTAGAATAGAAATAATATTTCTTATTTAATCATCCTATACGCGTGTCATAAGCATAAACGTGTTCATCATAAAAAAAAAAAAAATAGTGCAATATTATCACTGCATAATCTAAGAAGCAATGGCTTTATTAGTTAAAAACATTTTTTGCATTTTAATAAAATGTATAAAAATTGATATTTGGATAGTTTTTTTCTTAGAGCTAGTTAAGTTAAATTTGATATTGTGTGCGTAAATATTTTTTATATACTTTTTATTAAGTGGCGCATTGTGGACCCCCCCCCCCCCCCCAGGTCATGAACGTTTGAGTTCCAAATTGTACTGTACTTAATTGTACTGTAAATTTGTTGATATTTATTATAAGAATATCTATATATTGAAAAAAAAAAACATTCTATTATCAGCATCCCAGAATATATTAAGAACCAAGTAAATTAACAATCAACACGCTAGTATACTTTTAAAGACTGAAAATAATATATAATATTCCAGTCTTTTGAGTCTATTAGCTCGAGTATACTTTTTTGTGCATAATGTTTGACAGTGAAACAATGCAATGCCTCTATTTTTTTTATTTCGCTTATGATTATATGAATTAAATATATATCTATATTTATTTAAATTTACTTCAACTAATAAATATATTGTTACAGATAAAAATATATTTGAATGATGATTCATTTTATAGTTTCAAAAATTATAAAAGTACAGTCCCGTACGTTTTCTCCCCTGGCCGCATTAAAATAAAATCGCCGAGAGAGCGAATCTCGCCCAATCTAGCAGCCGCGCTCATCGTAGTTCCAATGGTCAGTCGCTTGGAGTGCCAGTGTCTATGTTGAGTGTTGAAAACCCAGACCACACGACCAACCCGAAGGCTTATGGTAGCCATGGTATTGGGTTCATTTTGAAACAGCCAGACATCGATTGTTGTTTTTCTTCGAGTTCATAGGAACCCATCCACGTTTCGTCAATGCCAAAGACATGCTTCGAAGCACCCGAGTCGAATCTTTTGAAGACACCCTTCGAGTTTGGGTGCGCGCACATACCTTTTTTGACTTTTAAGGAAACCTGTCAAATGGAATGTCCTTGAAATCCACTTCATCCTATGTGACAGGACGATCTTCCGGCGTCCCGAAATTCATCTCGTGTCATTCTCGCACAGCAGACGAACCATCACCAAAGACGATCCGACATAAGAGCCATTCCGAGAGAATGGCTTTCATTCAGTCAATTCCTGGATAAAATCCTTATCGTTCTCAGTCCGGGAAGCGCACATCCAAACTATCTGTCCTCTCTCTTATTACAGTAAAAAAAATAATCAGCATTTGGATAGGAATATGAATTAGAGCTCTTTCTAGGATCGGAAAGAATTGCAAAAATTAGGCGAGGCCTTTTGAAGTAGAATAATAGATTTTCTGACCGGACCCATGGCATCCAATGATTTTCAATTTGACACGGTTCGCTTCCCATTTTCATTTGAAATGAATAGAAAATTCTATTTTTCATACAATTTTGAAGTGAAACTATTTTTATACTACTTTAGTATGAACATTTTGTTTTCTTTTGTTGCATTTTCGAAATCTAATTTTCCATCGCTGCCGCCGTTTCGAAAGATTCAGTTTAGCTTCCACTGCTGGAAACACTGCTGCTCTTTCAAAAACAGGAAAATTTAAATGATTGATGTAAATAATTAAAAATATATTCAGAGCTTCTTTTCAGTCTTCCTTATTCTTTCGAAATGCGTTTTCGGTAATAAATCGCTGATTGTTCGTGACAATGTTTACAGAATAAGGTAGCAAGGCTACTCCAGTTTGGTAGTAAGGCTACTACGCAGGCGCGACGAAAGAGCTGACGATAAATAAATAGCATGCGTAAACCACTTGTGTACTGCATTGCGAACTCATAGCAAAAGTACACTTCTGAATGTTTACATATGAGCTCTTAAATATGTAAGCCAGCCGGGCTTAGAATTTTGTTCAAGGCTAATTCAATGCTATATAATTAAATTTTGCATTTCCAGTATAAGCAAAAATTGAATGGATTCATCCAATTCTTTTTTTTTTGTTGTTGTTGTTGTTGTAATTAGTTTCTCAAGTCTAAGTCAAAACACGGTAAACTGCAACGTTAATTAGTATACTTAGAGTAATTGTTGCAATATGCCTTACTCACCTTACTAATAACCTAACTTATACTCTGCGTGCACACTGAAAGAATTCGATCGAGAGGGGTTGCAGAACTTCAGCGATCAAGGCGGGAGAATTACACCTGATTGCATGCGGGAAGAATGAGATCGCTAAACGAATTCCGGCGTTCAGCAGCAAACTGGGGGAGGGGGGGGGGAGGATTAAAAGAGCTCGTGAAGCGAATCCCGGCGGTTAGTGGGCGGCGTGTTCAGCCTCCAGGCAGGGCCGATCCTAGGGTGTCGGCCGCCCGCGTGCAAAGACCTAATGTGCCGCCCCTCTAGAGAATGTTTCATATTTTGACTAATACTTAACGTTGACGTTATAAATTCATCTATCTGTATAAGAGTCAAAAGTAAAACATTAATAAAAATGCATATAAAATTTGAAGTGCAAAACTTTATTTTTTGGCCAGCTAATAGGTTATAATAGCGACAAAATACTTTAACAAAATAATAAACAAACAAAAATATTACCTTTGAAATAAAAATAGACATTTTACAATTAGAAATGCAAAACAGTATTTACTCAGAAAATATAATCTAATAAAAAAAAGTACTAAAGCATAAATCTCATGAAACGAAAAGTATATAAATCAGTCCTTCTGCAAAGACTACCAAATAATTATAAAATAACTTTTCTGGCTTTCTGAGAAGCAAATTTGTCAATAATTTCGGTGAAATAAATTTTTTCAGAAATTTCGGATTCAATACAGATGATGCCCAAATCTGAAAGCCTTTCTTGTGTCATTATTTCTCAAATAATTTTTAATAATTTTTAATTTACTGAAACTTCTTTCCCCTGAAGCCACAGAAACAGGTAAGGTTAAAAAAATTCTTATTGCTAGAGCAAAATTTGGAAAACAGGGAATGAGATCATTTTTGACTGTAATTTCTAATATCTCAAGTGGCTGTTTTTTACCTGGAAAAATATCTTTGAATGAAGTTATTTCATTAAAGAGTTGTATACCGTCTATATATTTCACAATACTTCCTTCCTCCTGTACCTGTAACTTAATATCTAAGTCCATGCAGGCTTTAATGAGATCATCATTTTGTGATCATGTTGTGAAACTCATACAGAAAGCAGAATATTGAATGGCACTGAGATAATAAGGTAAATCTTTCATTTACCGAAAAGATCGCGTGATCAAGAATTTCAAAATAGAAAGCAGTCTTGAATTGCTGGAAGGGATTTGAAACTGGTTCATCACTGCCCTCGTAATCAAATAAACTGACCTTTTTCCTGAGCTTCGACATGGGAAATTCGGGATCAATACCTAAATCTCTAGCAAGTGTTGTTGCTGAATCGACAAATATTTTAAAATTATCGTCCGATCTTTGGGAAACTAAATATTTTTTAAGATTATGTAAGCCTTCAATGCATTCCGCGATGTTTAATTTAAGATTTTGAAGCATTTTACTCAATACATCAATTCTTGATAATAAATCATCCCAAATTAAAATTGAACACAAAAATTTAAATGTTTCAAGACTTTTAATTATTAATTCAGCACCCATTTTTGTTTTCGTGTCTCTGGTGGTATCTTAAATTAAGGCATTTAATGCGGTAATAATGTCTTTTAGGTCATGTTTTAGAGGTCTAATAGCATTGATACGACTTTCCCACCTTGTTTCACTTAATGGTTTTAAAGTTAGACTTCTCACGTTTTTTTTTTTGTAAATCCCATCGATATGGGGACGCAGAAAAGCAATTATATACCTCTTGTACCATATAAAAAAACCAGAAATTTCACCACTGGAGCTGGCAGCGTCATTAACGACGAGATTTAATGCATGAGCCGCACACGGCACGTATAATGCTCTAGGATTGATATAGAGAATCCGTTTCTGAAGCCCTATATTTTCCCCCTTCATGTTCGATCCATTGTCGTAGCCCCGACCCCGTATATCTAACTTCGAGCTGCAGACTAGGTAATAGCTTCTTTAATAGAAAATTGCACAGACCTTCTTCAGTGGTATTAGTTACTGGAAAAAATCCTAGAAAAAATTCTAAAATATTTATCCTACCATCAGTAGTGTTCACACATCTAATTACAAACATTATTTGTTCTGTGTGGCTAATATCTGGTATAGAGTCGAGAATTATAGTGTAATATTTGACTTTTTTGACAATGCGTGTTATCTCATTACGAATAGATTCGGCTAAAATATTAATTATTTCATTTTGAAAATACTGCCGTAAGTAGTGTGGAATACGCGTTTTGTTATCTTTGTATTTACTGACATTAAGGTGTTTTGAAATAACTGGATCAAATTTGGCCGACATCTCCACTGCCTTTAAAAAATTACCATTATCTCTATGATACAACTTCGTACTAGTTCCTCTGAATGCCAAATTTTGACTGGCTAAAAATTGTACAACAGCAATCATTCTTTCAATGATGGCGAGCCATCGCTTTTTCTCTCTATTCGATTGTAAACATTTTGTTGTTCCGCGTCGATAGTACAATTTTTTTCCAGCCTCGTCTTTATTTCGCACCACGATCTTATAGAGTTCACGTGTTTTAGAGTGTTTTCATGCTTAAGGTAATCCGAACAATGACGACAATCAGAAAAGTCAGTACTTACAAGTTGTGTTGAACTATCTTTACCAAACAATTTACATGCAAAACAAAAAATACGATTTAGTTTTATGGAATATCTTATTTTCTCCCCGTTCACTGAAGTTTTGTTGTAATATGAACAGCTAAATTTTCTGCCACTCTCATCGACCGGAAATTTAAAATTTGCTACTTGTTTGGGACCATGTTCTACCAATAAATCAATATTTTTTTTTGTTAAAATGTTAGGCCAAGAATATTACGTTACCTTCATTTACTCTCGATAGTAATGCCCAAAAACTAGATAAATTGAAACCCGTTTTAGATGCATTAGTTTCAAAATTTAAATCTGTATACACTCCTGATAACTGATTTAAATCTATATACACTCCTGATTAACTGATAACTATTTTATTCAAGGTAAGTTATCATTTTTAATTCGCTAAAATTTTTAATATTTTGATAAAAGAAAATTTGAAAGGAAAATATACATCAAATAGAAAATAAGAATTTCCTTTATTCCTGAAAATAGTAGAATGATGTGTTGAACAGGTGACTTTTAGTGAACTTTTTTCGAGAGTTAGGCTTAGCGCAATAAAGTTGCCGTCTCCTGGGAACAGTTCAAAAAAGAAGCGCTCCGTCCTTTGGGCCGCCGCAGTTCCGGAATGCCGCCGTCGCGAAAGGGTTAACCGAAATAATTCAGTTCTAATCTACAAAGGAGACCGCTAAAATAAAGTTTCTTTTGACCATTATTCTGCGAGCCGCGTGTCGACCGTGGTATACATAAATAAGCTGCCGCACAGTGGAACGAAACATCCTTAGGCGTCTCAAAAATATGCCCCTTGTTCATTTGTTTAGATAGAAATTTAAAATTTGGTATCCTTTTCTATGCCGTATTACCGGCTCTGCGACGAATTTTGGTATCAAATTAAGGACCAACAATGGACCAACACACTGTGCACTAATATTCTATTTTTCTTAAACTATGGGACTCATTTTGATTTTTCAATAACTATTTAAAATTCAGCATATTTATTCGACTTATTATAAGTTTTAAAAAATTTTGCTTGATTGATAGAACTATATGCGGCCTGCGGCCGCCCCTTGTTTTGGCCGCCCGCGTGCGGTGCACGCGCTGCACACCTGCTAGGATCGGCCCTGCCTCCAGGAGAAGTTATTATTCAGATTGAAGCTGAATCTTTTCCCGCTTTCAATAAAAAATAGCACATTAGCATTCCGTAATTCAGAGAATAAAACCATTCAATTTATGAAAAAGCACACATAAGCTTTTCCAAATCCCCTTTCTTAAATTTCGAAAAATATCTTCTCACTAAAAGAGGGAAATCCTCCAAACAACAGTTTCGCAAACGCGTCCTTTTCTTTCTCCATGGAACGCGTTCCAATGATCATCCACTTGAATATCGACGAAACTAACTTTCAGTGCAATGAGTGCAGATAATTTTCCAAGATTCCCATCATCTCCTCCTATTCGATTCTAAGCCGAATGAGCCTGGAAATCCCGCTGAGCACACGCTTTAATCCACTCATCCGTCAAGCATCCACTCTGCATCCCTCGACAGACCGTTTCTCCCTCCACCAGGTTCACACGAATGGCCAAGAAAACGTTTCCATCCTAACGTGCTACGATAACAAAGGGGTCGTAAACATCAGCATTGGCTGAGCGGAAGGAGAGGGTCACGCGAAGGCGTTTCCCTTTTGTCGTATGTTTACAATCCTGTCTGAAATGTGCTTCAATGACTTCAAAGTGTGGATGTCTATCGGTGTCGGAACTTTAAATCCTTTGCTGGATCCCCTTCCTATGGATTGGCCGGTCCCGCAGTAGCGTGGCGAGCGCTCCAAACCCGAACAAAAGAACGGTTGGTTGTAAAATAGTGTCATCGGCGAATGAAAAACGGAGTCATGGCATTTGAATAGAAACTCCTTCCAAATTGAATGGTGTGTCGAGGGCAAAATTCATTTTGAAATTCAGAATCATTCCATTTTAACAAGATCCAAATGTATTTAAAAATATTTGGATCTGCCATGATTTCTGGATAGGGGAGAAGGGGTGCTTTTCCATACATACATCGCCCCGCTGGATTTCTAAATTCCTCAATGACTCTTGAAGAGGGACTCTCCGTGCCGCATGACAAACACACGCAGGGACCACTAGCGAGAGGTCTGAAAAAAAAAATGACTTTCTGGACGGAGGTGCGAAATAGTGGCTTTTTCGAGGCAGTGCCTTTGTCTCTCGGATAAGTAGGAGAAGGTTGAGCCTCCGGTCAAAGAGAATAGGTGGATGCGTGAGAAGGTCGTTTGAATAATAAGGGTCGCCGTGGAGATAGAGCCTGGCTCATTCCAGTTGCGATGTAAAAATGGGTCATGGTGGAAACCTATACCGCGGGTGGGCTCGCATCCGCCCTCGGCTTTTTCTGAAGTCCCCGGTGTACATTCATATCATGAAACGGGCCTGATTTGAAAATTTTAATCTGAAAAAGGAACTCCATGATCGGACACTTCCGATGGATTTAGATTGCGAACGGATCATTATCAGGTTCGAAAAAAAAAGTCCTTTTCGCCTTGGAACATTGAAACGCACGATTTTCAGGCCCCTGCACTCGAAGGCCCTCCTGTAGCACGCTCTTTGACACCCGGTTCCGCGGATAGAATCCATACGCTCTCGAAATGGTAAAGCGTAAGTGGGCGACAGTCGTCCCATCTGATGAACCTCCTCAGCATGCAGGCTTAACTCGGAATATGAGGTCCATTTCATCCCGATTCCCATTCACTGGGATCTCTCATTTCCGCAATGCTAACTATACAATGCTAATTAAACTGCACTTTTGACCGCTCGTTTCAAGTACTTTGTTCGGCGGTCATTTGGATGCAACACTTTCTCCATACGACCTATGGACATCTAGTGATTCGATGGAGTTAATTGATGCGTTAATTGATGCGTTAATTGATGAACCTCCTCAGCATGCAGGCTTAACTCGGAATATGAGGTCCATTTCATCCCGATTCCCATTCACTGGGATCTCTCATTTCCGCAATGCTAACTATACAATGCTAATTAAACTGCACTTTTGACCGCTCGTTTCAAGTACTTTGTTCGGCGGTCATTTGGATGCAACACTTTCTCCATACGACCTATGGACATCTAGTGATTCGATGGAGTTAATTGATGCGTTAATTGATGCGTTAATTGATGCGTTAATTGATGAACCTCCTCAGCATGCAGGCTTAACTCGGAATATGAGGTCCATTTCATCCCGATTCCCATTCACTGGGATCTCTCATTTCCGCAATGCTAACTATACAATGCTAATTAAACTGCACTTTTGACCGCTCGTTTCAAGTACTTTGTTCGGCGGTCATTTGGATGCAGCACTTTCTCCATACGACCTATGGACTTTCCCTGCAATGCAGGGCGATTGCTTCCAGGGGGTGCTGAAATCGATTGCGTTCAAAATTGAGAGATGACCTTTCATTTTCAGAGTGGCGGAAGCAAGCCTGCCTACAGATGTCTGTTTACGACATACAGACGAAAATTTGCACGCACATGTGGATGGAGAGGTCCAATCACTACAAACTGATAAACATTTGAAACATTCATTTATTTATTTTCTTATACACATAGAGACATCTAAAAATCATGGACTCCTACAATACATAGGAAAAGTTTTGGAATCGTGTCGAAAATCGCATCTCGACTTTTCGACGTTTCGAGAATCCGAAAATATATTTTTAGCGTGAAGTCTGTGCGATGTATGTATCCACTCTAGTTCAAAGGCTAATTCACCCAATTTCATAAAATTGAGTAGATAAGAGACTTAGGGATGACCCTGGTGTTGATTCGATTTTGGTATGGTTAAAAAAAAGAGCCTGCCTTTTTTGCAAAATGGGCCCCAAATCGTATGTATCCAGCCAAAGAATACATAAAGAACATTGTACATAAAGAATGAGACCACCTCTATACTTTTTATTTTAGCTTCTTCGCATTTTTGAAAAGACATCCGGCATAAATTCAAATAATGATTCGTGTTATTTGGCGAGGTTAAACTCTCTTTAATGGATCGTCGCATTTCAGCCATTGTCTCGTCTGGTGATTTGGAAATGAGAACATTGGGTCAGGACGACTTGATTACGAAATTCATAAGTATTCAGCAGTAAAACAAATGATTCAAAAAATAAAAATAAAATAAGTTATTACAAAATGAATAGAACAAAAGCAAATAAAAGGGAAGCTGAGACATTTTGTCATGACATGCTAGGAAATCCATGAAAACACGCGTGCAGCCTATGAATACCGTCTGAGCTGACGATCGGCACTTGTGGGTGATTATACGTATTGTTATTCAAAACTGATTACGTATTGTTATTATCATACAAAGCTGATTACGTATTGTTATTCAAAGCCGTCTGAGCTGACGATCGGGCCTTCTGGGTGATTATACGTATTGTTATTCAAAACTGATTACGTATTGTTATTATCATACAAAGCTGATTACGTATTGTTATTCAAAGCCGTCTGAGCTGACGATCGGGCCTTCTGGGTGATTATACGTATTGTTATTCAAAACTGATTACGTATTGTTATTATCATACAAAGCTGATTACGTATTGTTATTCAAAGCCGTCTGAGCTGACGATCGGGCCTTCTGGGTGATTATACGTATTGTTATTCAAAACTGATTACGTATTGTTATTATCATACAAAGCTGATTACGTATTGTTATTCAAAGCCGTCTGAGCTGACGATCGGGCCTTCTGGGTGATTATACGTATTGTTATTCAAAACCGATTACGTATTGTTATTATCATACAAAGCTGATTACGTATTGTTATTCAAAGCCGTCTGAGCTGACGATCGGGCCTTCTGGGTGATTATACGTATTGTTATTCAAAACTGATTACGTATTGTTATTATCATACAAAGCTGATTACGTATTGTTATTCAAAGCCGTCTGAGCTGACGATCGGGCCTTCTCGGTGATTATACGTATTGTTACTAAGTAAATATGAATGGATGATATGAGCCACTGGGTACCACTAGATAGCACTGGACACCCTGTACTGTATATATATATATACAATGTTTTAAGATGGAAACGTAAATAAATACAGAATTAAAATACTTGTAATATAATAAAGAAAGGCGCTATGCTGCACATTCGATAAGGTTGCCATATATATAACCAAATGGAACACCTTAAATTACAAACACTCAACCACAATATATACAATGGAAAACATCTTCAAAACACAACATTACAATACAATCCATTTTCGTATGTCGTCCCACTGTGTATATCCAGTTGTTTTCCCAATCCTTCAGATACTTTTATATAGTGCCTTATTTCTTGATCTGATTAAACACCAATTCCGTACATTGTTAGTCGTCCAACTGAACGCATCTGTATTCCAGTCAGTGGCGAATCATGGGATAGTGATCATGCCCGCCCCCTAGAAGGCAGTTTAGAAAAATAAGTACCTAAAAAGGAACGCGTTGAATCTTGCTCTGTACAAATCTTTTTTTCTTCATCCAATAAACATACTTGAAATATTTGCACCCAAAAGTTTGAACAGAAATTAAATTAAAATGAGAATAGTGAACGATACAAGATTTTAAATATTATACATTTTTATTTGTTAAACTGTGAGGTACATATTGATGTTACAGCACAATGAACTAAAACTTCTTAGGGTATTTTAAATTGGACGTTTTCTAGCTTTTGTTGCAGTAAAAGTATCAATAACACCTGTAAAATCTAATGTTTTAACAAGGCTAAGAATTGACAGATGATCTTTCCAGTCATTACGCTTCTTAAGTTGTTTCGGATTAGTTTTAATTTAAATTAACCTCTAACGCTGAAGATTATTAAACACAGATAAGTACCCAGTACTATTTGACCATTTGGAAGCGCTTCAATTAAGTTTCCTCCACATCAATACGAATACAAACACTCTAAATCCACTTTTTAGGATTCCTTTCCGAGTTCGTCCTTATTTCCGCCTCTACTATTCAAAATATTTAAGAAATTTTCTTTTCTTAAAGATTTTTTACTTTTTATTTTTCGTTCAGAAAATGAGGCCCCCCTTTGAAGCCAGTTGTTTCCATTCCAGTTGTTTTCCACACAAATTCCCATTCATTCAGAACCATTATATAGTGCCTCATTTCTTGATATGATTTAACACCAATTCCGCATAAAAAAAGGTCTTCCAGTTTTTATAAAAACCTGATATGTAATGTGCCAAAAAAGGAACAGGATATCCCTGTTTTTTAGCCTATTTAAGAAATAATTTGTCCATTTCTATTCTATTCATATGATCAGAATTAAGGTTAACTAAATGGTTTATGTTACGAAATGAGCTTCTATGCATTCCATTTTATGACGTAGTTCATTTCTATTTTGAAATCTTTCCGTTTGCCATAAACTTTAAAGACAATCCACTTTCTTTCAGTGTAATTTATATAAATATCCAGATAGTTCCACCACCTTGAGGTGATTCAATCCACTTTAAACATTCCGGTTAAAGCTGAAATCGATATTAACTGTCGTATCCAAACACCCAGTACATATGTCATCAATATATATCTTACGCAAAATAGGGCGTTCAGCAAATGTGTACCCGTTTCATATTTAAATATATATCAGCTAGCATAGATGAGCTCCCATGAGGATGCCGAATATTTGTTTGTAGTAAGTTATACCTTAAAAAGAACAGTTTCGAATAGTACCAACTGTACCAAGGACTTAAAACATTATATATATATATATATATATATATATATATATATATATATATATATATATATATATATATATATATATATGTCTTTGGTCTGATAAAAAATTTCATGCTTTACATATTGATAATCTAATAATTACCACCAATTTATATAAATATCCCTCTTATTTTGTAAATGGTATTGTTAAAATATTTAGATTAGCTGGATTTTCATGAATTCTTTCATGGTGTTTTATATATTAGTCGGACATCAATCTTATCTTATATTTTATTTTTACATCCACTTACTCTTTAGCCTTTCTATTATTGCCCCTCTAGATTGTATATTTTCTCTTTTGATAGACATTCGCCTTTCTCTCTTGATAGACATTTGATAGACATTTGCCTTTCTGTAAAGTTTTTAATTGCATATATCGATTATCTTGTAATATTTGTAATCTGTCATATATTGGACAAACTAGTAATCCCATTCATCTACGTATGAATGTTCATAGAGATCACGTCAAAAAATATATCCTCAATAATAATTTTCTTCCTACTTCTAATAAAATTGAATATAAACACTTTGCTAAACACTGTTTTGAAAATATCGCAATACATATATTGGATATAAAAACAAATACTGCAGATCAGATAGGATTTATTTTGAAAACTATTATATAAAATCAAATTGTACTCTTTTTCCATACGGATTAAATCAACTATCTTAATAGTAATATTGTAAAAAATAATTTTGTAGATAATAAATACTCTATTTTTAATCACCTTTTTTGAAACCCCCTTCAAATAATAGCAAATCTGTTAAATTTAAAAGATTTAAATGGGACAATGGCGATTCCTCAATCATTAATCATAAGGCTGAGATAATTTGTTTACATAATAAATTTAATAGCACTTTTCATTGGAAATTAATTAAATCCTGGGTTTTTGCGGTACAGAAAAAACATTTAAATAGAATTTATGCAATTTTCTTAAAATTAAATCTTGCTAATGAACACTTTAATCATATTTTCTTTGATTTGCTTATTACAAGATCACAGTATTTAAATTTAAAACTTAATCAATATCATCTTAATAATATGTCAACTAATTCATATTGTGTAATTTCTTTCAAGCATCCCATTTATAATTCTATACATTTTGGTCATCTTTTTAACAAGTTCAATCAAGCATTTAATGCCTATTGGAGATTTGAGTGTATCAAAGACTTTTAAATATAATGAAATTTCACAATCTCTCTCTTTAGATCAGAATTCAAAATCAATTTTAGAAAATAAATGTAATTGTACAGTAAAAGATTATGCTAAATTTCTCAATCCAGGCGTGGGGCATATAGTTACAGGAGACGTAGGTATTGTTAAAGACATTTCGTTAAGAACCATTATGTCTTTTGGCACAAAATTCAGGTTACCCTCTTGTCATAATTCTATTAAAGTTTTAAAATCCATTAATCGCTTCAAAATATGCTATGCCTTGAGAGGCATTTAATATGTGGAAATTTACTTTATTAGAATCTATTAAAAATGCTATTAGTAGTATTAAATTGTCTAGATCCATATATAATTTTGATAACATTAAACCCTCTATTATCGATTTACAAAAATTTTTGTTATCACCTATGTTGATAAAGCCTCTAATAATTATGCTATTATCTGTAAAAAATTTTATATACAATTTCTATTAGATAATTTAAAAAATAATAGTCTTTTTAAACTTGATTTACATTGCATTAATAGTATTAAATTGAAAATTATCAATGTGTATAGTGATTTAAATATTAAATATAAATTTCCATATATTGTGCTTATTCCAAAATTTCATAAAAATCCCATTAAATTTCGAACAGTAACTAGTGGGCATAATACTTACTCTACTACTGCGAGTCAATTACTTTTAAATTCTTTAAATCAAATAAATGATAGTTTACGTCCTAGCAATAATTACCTTATTCTAAATAATAGTAAAGAATTAAAGAATAGATTAACATCTCTTCAAAAAATAACAGGATTTTAAACTTTTGATTTTAAAGACCTTTTCAATAATATCAAGATCTCAGACCTGTACGATGTAATTTTAGCTCTATACAATGCTTATATTACTAATCATTCAACTCATACCAGTTTTGTAAATTTTCCTAAACTTCTTCACTTTGTTATTTTCAATAATTATATTTTCCAAGGAAATAAATTATACCAAGTCTCAGGAGTTCCACAGGGTGGCTGCAGTAGCAGTATGTTAGCTAATTTATATCTTTATCATTATGAACAGTCTTTTACTTCTATAGATTATACATTATACAGATATGTTGATGATCTGATTTGCATACTCAAAATTGTGTCATTAATATAGGTTTCTATCCTGATAATTTGGAATTAATTCCTAATGAAGCTACTATTAGTAAAAATATTAATTTTTTAGATTTAAATCTTTTAACCTTCTAATAGAATTGTTACTAATTTATATGATAAAAAAGACTCTTTTAATTTTAACATTAATAAAATCTTACCATTTAATTCCTGCAACTCTTTTCTATTGTTTAGAAATATTATTCTTAATCAGCTTTTTAGAATATATAGATTATCTGATAAAAAATTTCATGCTTTACATATTGATAATCTAATAATTACCAGCAATTTATATAAATATCCGTCTTATTTTGTAAATGGTATTGTTAAAATATTTAGATTAGCTGGATTTTCATGAATTCTTTCATGGTGTTTTATATATTAGTCGGACATCAATCTTATTATATTTTATTTTTACATCCACTTACTCTTCAGCCTTTCTATTATTGCCCCTCTAGATTGTATATTTTCTCTTGTACGTGTTTTTTCGCATTACTGTTATTTATTTCTTACGAATGGCAACAGTAGTTCATATCTTATATCTTATTCCTTAGTGAATGGCAACACTTGTCACTTCTTTCTGTGTTCCCGTCTTCTATAGGTTAGTGAATTTTTTCAATCAGATTCCCGATATCCATTTTTCCATTTATTATTTCTTCTTATGTAGTCCAAGTAGAAATAGTTTATAGATATAATCTATCTATTTCTTCAGAAACATACATTATTGTGTTTGCTTCTACAAGATATTTGGACATGAATACGAGTTTTATTAAAGTGAACAATTTCTGATTTAAGCTTAGAGCCTTATCCACGTGTATAGCGATTGTACTTGGATTTCGTCTGCTTTTCTTTTATCGATTCCATATCTTTGTTTTTTGAAACTTTTATTTGACTTGCTGATTCGAAATTAATTTTTTTCCATTTGCTTGAAAATTAGCTGATATACTTTTTTATTTTGTAAGCCTGTTAGATAGTTAGGTTTTTCAAGTTACAGCTTCTCACTTTTCATTCATTGGACCATCAAACCTTTTTATTATATATATATTCCAATGGCGTTTATTCAGTTAAATACTATCGCCATTGTCAAAAATTGACTATTTCTTCGGTTTTAATTCGGATTGCATGGGTGTCTCGATGAATGTATAATTCCGAATTAACTACCATTTTTTATGTAGTTACAACTGATTGTTCTCCTTGTCTCGATCTATTATCTTAAGCTATTATTGCCTTTTCTCATTTTTGCCATGTTTGCTCTTTCCTATATTTGATATATAAATATCTATGTATTAATGAATATTGTATACAATTATTCCCCTCATCACCATTTTACCATTATAATGATAAGTTACCTACTATTTTCATCCTTAGTTACTTATTTGTAAGGGCTAAGTTAGAGTTGGGTATTTTGTTTTCAGTTCTACAACACATTTCCTTTTTCTACGCATCAGGTGTAGGCACAAAGAGTCCATTGTTTACTGTGATATGCTTCCGAGCGCATGTTAGAAACTCTCCTCTGTTTGAGCTGCGACTCCTATTAGATTGCATGTGGGATACACAGCATTTACACAGCGTGGAAATAGATTCAGAAGCCTCTGATTTTGTCGAGATCGTCTTCAAATGATTCATCGAGCAGACCCAATTCCGTAAAATTCTACAGATGGATTACACTGCTGCCGATTAGATTGGGGCACAATTCGGGATAAAAGTTTTTTTTCTTTTTTTGCGAAAATTGCACTCTAGCTGAACACCGAATAGACCCCATTTCACAAAATCCGGTAGATAAGATAAGTTGCTTGTGGGTTACCTTGGTGCTGGTACGATTAAAAGATAACAAAAAGGAATTTATTTTTTATTTTTTGAGAAATGGCCTGCAAAAATTGCCAAGATCTAAAATAGAACATCTGAATTAAATGCGGCATATTTGAGGACGGACAGAATGGGGTCAACCCCAATCTTCTCTAAGATGGACCCTTCGAGAGACATTCAAGTTTTTAAAATTACTTGATGATTTTTTTTTAAATCGAGTCGTTACGTTCCTTGAGGATTATTCCGATATTCATTAGATTTGGGCTTGATTGGGAAAAGTATAACCTACCTTTTTCCACAAGAGAGATCGTGAAAGTGGAAAGACCAAAATGGCTGAAATATATTAATGACGTGCTTGCTCTTTATACGATTTTTGACAGCACAGCGAATACGACTCACCCCCCATCAACGGATGAGCCCTTCTCGAGATATTTTAGTTTTTTGGAATTTTGAGGAGCGGAAGACTTTAAAGGGCGTTCAGTCGCCCAATGAAATGAAGATGGCCAAATGGATATCCTATCAGAAAAGTATCCATGCTATTTTCTGCAATGAAATGAAGATGGAATGCATCGCAAAACAAGAAAATGAATTTGAATGTGTGGGAAAAGTCGCGTCTGCCGCCGTCCTCGTAAACGAAATGTAGCTCATCTGGAATCAGAAGCCGTCTTTGATTTCCAGTCTCTTCAGTAAGACTGCTACTTCTTTTGATTGGTTTCTTCCATCGAACTCTAACTATTATAGTTAGGGTTCGATGGCTTCTAGTGGGTGATAGAGCTTTTGAAACCGGTTTCGTCCGCCCTTCTGCGCCATACTCTTTTTCACCTAGTCTGTTCTTCATTTTATGGTAGTCTGACGGATGAAATGAACTCCCAATGACTGCCTCATTCTCCCGAAATCTTTTATCCCCTTGCGAGAGTTTGATTCTCATTTTCCACCAAGCACCGAAAGGATCGTACACATATCGGTTTCGTTTTAAATCCGTGCCATTTTCAGAAACAGCTCCTCGTGGTCTGAGGCGGGATCCTTCGTCGGTATGTTTAGGGCTGTTTTTCAATGGCTATAATGCCACCCGTTTTGTCATAATGGCTATAATACCAATGGCTGTAATAGCATCCAATAAAAAATTCACTTCGCGAATCTTTTATTTGAATGGCTCTTCGCAGTTCGTTCCCAGCTATTACTATTCTATGCGCTCCTTCAGCCTGAAGAAAGGCTTCATAAGCGCCCTCAAAACCACCTAAAAACCTAGTCAACTAAACCACCTAGTCAACTAAACCACCTAGTCAACTAAACCACCTAGTCAACTAAACCACCTAGTCAACTAAACCACCTAATCAACTAAACCACCTAGTCAACTAAACCACCTAGTCAACTAAACCACCTAGTCAACTAAACCACCTAGTCAACTAAAAACATAAATGTCAACTAAACCACCTAGTCAACTAAAAACATAAATGTCAACTAAACCACCTAGTCAACTAAAAACATAAATGTCAACTAAACCACCTAGTCAACTAAAAACATAAATGTCAACTAAACCACCTAGTCAACTAAAAACATAAATGTCAACTAAACCACCTAGTCAACTAAAAACTGACGTATGCCCGCTTTCTTCAAGTCCAAGAAAAGGAAGGATGAAAGGACTTTTGGGAACACTGAAAAATGAAGCTAGTTTGCCAAAAAAAAAAACCGCTAGGTGGCAGAGCTTCCTATAATAGTACTTCGTTTTGTAAAACAGGCTCTAAAAAGTGAAAGAAAAAGCGATTTAAAAATTGGAATAAAAAGCGTTAATCCTCCCATGCTCAGGATATGTATTCAATATAGTATCTATGTAGAATAAATTTATCAAATATTCCTAAATTATTTTTAAAATTTTTATCAGTTCTGACCTATCTTCATTGGGAATCACCACTTCATTCATAAATGCATTTCATAACGGCATTTAACGGCTCAGACGTTAAAGCCATGATCGAGTTTGAAATATATTTTCAAAAATAAATTGAAAAAAACAAATTCGAGAGAGGTAATTACTGATAAAAAGAAAACAAGAACTCAAAATTCCAACGAGCCATCCATGATGTCGCCGTTCAAAGACCAACATTCTTTCGAAAGCACATCACGTCAGATATCAAAAGCAAATAATAACAGCATATAAAAATGTGAAAGAAATGGGCCCCTAAAGTCATCCACCAAAAGAAGGGGCGCAGAAACGACCTTGTGCAGCTACTAGTAACCATAGGCGCGGAGTTTTCAAAATCTCAGGGGGGAGCACAATCCGATAAAGTTATATACAAGATTCACAAAGTCGATAAATACATAACAACTTGCAAGGCCGCCTTGAAGAAAGCGAGCATATGTCAGTTAGGTGCCTACAATTGGTTCGAGGTCATTTCAAGCCCCTACTTTAGGACAAAAGAACAGTATACGCCCTTAACAACCGCCAAGAACGAACTGCCCAACGAACGGCAGTAGTGGTTGTTAAGAGTGCATACTGTTATTTTGGCCTGAAAAAGGGGGGATTATAATGCCATCGAAGCAACTGTAGTCACCTAACTGACATACATATGCTTTCCTCAAGGAAATTTTGTCAGATTTTGTAATTTTTTAGTCAGATAACCGAGAGGCTAAGTCACGGGGATTGTACTCGGAGGATCCAAGTTCGATTTCCGGCTTTGCCTAAACTGTCCCCGTGTACGAGCACGTTAAATTTGTGCGTTTGAAAGTCCTTCCGAGCTATTGGTAACAAAGGAAGGAGAGTCGGTTCCTGTGGATGTCGTCCCCACTGGTTTCCAATCTAAATTAGATGTCATTGTCTCGGCGGTCTAAACAGATATCTTACACCTTCGGGTAGGTCGACGGGCTGGGTCGAAAGAAAGATATCAGCAGTTTTATTTATTGTATGATAAATATTTTTAATCTTTTTAGGCCTATTTATATTTATAAGCTAGGAGTTGATTAGGAAAATCCATATAGTTACTATGCATCAATATTATAATATATAATAATTACAATGGATTTTAATATAAGAATTAAGTAGTAGCAAAGCTGTTAATTAATAATTAAAAAAAAGCCCTGAAAGTTAATACAAGTTAACGCTTAATATCAACTCTTAAATACCTATCAGTTGATTTTGACACAATAAATTAAAACAATGAATCCAGCAATAATACAAAAGTATCCAAACACTACTGTCTATATTTACATATTTTTAAATTAAATATGTATATAAAGTGATCATCACTATAACCACACATTCAGCTAAATTAAAATTTTTTTAAAATAAATCAATTTATAAAAAAAAAATCTCATAAATAATATTTTTATGCAAAATTTGGATGACATGTTAGTCGACAGTTCTTATCACAACTAAAACTTTAATATTTTTATCGGAGGGGTGGGCTGAGTATGCCTAGTGGGTGTAGCGCCCTCTGGCCCTTGCCTGACTACGGTGCTGTGCCAAACGTCCCGTGCTCAGCAGGAACAAAACTACCCGCGGGGTTTGCAACTTCAAACGGAATGGATACCACCCACGGGGTTTGCAGCTTCAAACGGAATGGATACCACCCACGGGGTTTGCAGCTTCAAACGGAATGGGTGCCATCTGTAAAGACAGCACTGGTATATAGGATCCAGGAGTCATTACAGATAAGATCTCTTTAGGTAGACAAAATAAGTCATCTCTACTTCGTGGTAATCATTTATAGTTATTACTGGAGGGAAACAGCTATTTTTTGGAAATGCCAATAACATGGCTGTAAATATTCCATTTCTCTTTGAATTAGGCGGTCAGTTGAAAAAGTTCTGGTAACCAGGTGTTTTTGTCATGAGCGTAAACATGTTTCCTGGGAGTCAAGATGAGCTTGGTTTGTGTGCGAGATAGTTTAGGGAGCTATGGTAAGGAAGATGTGAGCAAGACTGAACGGAAATGTGACATTTACGTTGATAAGATTTTCTTTCAATTATTTTTATGTTTAAAAAAATTTCATTTTTTGGTATTTAGTAAAATATGAAGTTAGAAAAAAATATTGAAATTTCCCAGAGGGGGCTTTGCCCCCTCTGGAAAAATTCAGCGGGGGCTCGTGCCCCTCTGCCCCCCCGTAGTCGACGCCTATGCTAGCAACCACTCAGCAAGAAGAAACGATTGCAGTGGAAGACGAAATTTGGAGCACAAGACGAAGGGCACTTATCACGTTCGCAGATCCGATGCCCGACCCATGTTCGATTCCTTTTGTGAAACAGGATTGTGCCGTCAGTGAAAGAGCAATGCCTTGAAAACAAAATATCGCAATCTTGGGTCCAATATTCTTATTCCAAGATCCAAAACAGTTAGCAAATATCGCTAAACAGTATTCCGACAAGTCAACCGAGGAAGGGGTACCCCGATCACTCGATCTGAATCCGATGAACTAGACAGGATGAACTAGACAGGATGAACTAGACAGGATGAACTAGACAGGATGAACTAGACAGGATGAACTAGACAGGATGAATTAGACAGGATGAACTAGACGATGCTAGATGAACTCGACAGGAAGGTTCAACTTCAAAGCTCTGGTTTTAGAGAAAATGCAGTTGGGTCCGAAATTGAATGCTTCTAAATCTCATTTGCTTGTTTAGGAAGATTTTGAATGGATTTAGATGTGTTTTAAAATAGGTCTTAAATAGAGTATCCCCTAAATATGTCTTGCCACATCCTCAAATATATCGAGTTTATTAGGTGGCTAAATACTTGTATACGGAGTAGAGCAATATCCACATTCTGAAAACTCTGTCGAACGTTCATTTTAGGCGTCCCTCCAATATAAGTGGTTTACCGTCCAAGCTCTGACCCTTTGAACGGCTTCCAAATCAAAGATTCTCCAACATCTCTTCCCAAAGTATTTGGATCCAACCGTTCTTTCAAATAGGCTTTGTCCAATACTTGACTGAAAGCATCTTCCCCCGTTATAATTATAGGTCCCTCATTATTTAAATGGGTGTGAAGACCGGTTTGTCTTTAATCAATCTATTTACACACATTTAAATAAAATGAGCGCCAGGTTAAAAATCGGGTTGTGACATAAAATTCGGAAGGCTGGTTTTGTATGCCATGAGCGTCCATAGAACTTTTTCCATAAGACATGCAATATATAATGGGGATAAGACATGCAATATCAACTAGCTTGATGACCTTGGACGTCCATGAGAAGGAAAGTGACGCCCAAATGCGTCTTATCTCATCTCAGGAACACACCGATTTCACAACGTGAATTTGAATTGTATGCCATCCGTAGTTTCGAAATAAAGCAATTCTTGTATTTCGCAAGTGGAAACAATAAAGAAATTCCCCACTTTTCTTCGAAACTCTTTTCAAAAGTAGAACAACAATCGGAAATGAAAATGAAAAGAATGAAACGAGGATGGCAGCTGTCGAGTTTCGGGGAAAGACCATCGAGACTATTAATAGGGGCCGGACCGGGCTGAACATCATTCCCGAGCCCGCGTCTCGACGCAGCAGGTAACTATGCAGTTCTAATCCTTTGCTTTCTCTCGGTTGGGGTGTGTTCTGTATCGGTGGGGAATCTTTATTTTTGAGCTCTGAAGCCTTTTCGGTTCGTCCCATTTCGCGAAACACCGGCTATATGCCTTCTATAGAACGCGTGACGTTTGGGGGTTAAACTATTAAAATAAAGCAGTTTGAAATATCTGTTTCATTTTAATAACTTTCCCTGGGCATTGTATAGAATACCTAGGCATTATATAGAATCACAAACACTATTCCGGCAAAGTGTGAAAAAGGTTTGGATTGAAAAGATGGAACGCGTCCAAAATGTTAGATAAGAAATTTTTCTACAGAAAGAGGGAAACGGTTGCTACAAGGTAAACTGGAATGGGAACGGATGGAGTAGAATTCCTTTTTCATTTTAAGCGATTTTAGGTGAGATTCTGGCAATCGCTGATGTGATTCGGAGAATATTCAATTTTGGCAACTCCTTCCGCGTCTTTTGTCGCCAAAGTAAAAATCGTTTTCCGCGTTTTTGTGGCTCTTATGTCGTCCTTTTTTCGCCGTTTGTGACCTGTAGAGTTGACCTGTAGCCATTCAAACAGGGGCCCGCTAAAAAACATCACAGAATCCGGTCCCGTTGATTGTCGGAGGTCGCACCTAGAAATAGCTGTTTGTGAAACAGGTGTCCTGTGGCTCATACAGCATAACACGAAAATCAGAAACATTTCTGATTTTTAGCTTGGCGACAAAAGGGGGGTTAAAGAGCGACAAAAGACGTGGGAAATGTTGACAAAATGGAATTTACCTTAGTGACAAAAGGTCGACAAAAGACGCTGAAAGGATTGCCAGAATGGAATGTTCCAAATCATAGCCAGAATCTCACCTAAAATCGGCAAAAATGAAAAAGGGACATTCTATTAAAATGTCAATGCCCGTTTTTCACACTTGGCCGGTAACATATATATATATATTGTAATGATTTCGTGCTATTATCATTTGTTGCGGCTAAATCTTAATGCGTAACTGCTTGCTGACTTGGTTCCAAAAGGCGTGTACCTACCTCTTTGTGGCCCGCTCCAAGCACGACGACGTTTGGAGTGGGTTGAATCAATAATGTCGTTTGAAAGGACCCCCTTCCTCTCAACGCAATGGAAGGGTCATCTCAAGTCAGGCACTGAATGCGGAAGGATATGAAAGTCGGATACGAAAACTAAACAACGGATTGGACAGTTAAAACATCGATCGTTCCACATAAAAAGAAAAACCGAAGTCCCTAAACATTTGTACTTTCCTTATATACATAGTATATAAGGAATACATAAGGAATATATACATAGTATATAAGGAAAGTATTGTCGAAAGCCCAGACCGTCCGCCTCGCCCTTAGACATGAGCAACAATTTGGACGGCCGGAAGGAAAGTATTTGACGCGATCGAAAACAAGCATTCGACGGGAGAGCACGTTTCAAGTATCCCTGAACACGAATCAGACGTTTTTAAGGTGATGTCTGTGTGTGTGTCAGTGATTCTGTGGAGACGATATCTCTCGAACGAATGGAGCGATTTGAACTAAACTGGGTACAAAAAAGGAAATGCGTGAATACTGGAAGCCTATTGTTTTGAAACGCAATCGAATGTTCAGCACTCCCCTAAATTTTCGAGTGAAATTCTGAAAAAATCATCCCAAAATCAAAACATTTAATAAATTTACGCAAATAGTCATTTCTTGTGTAATTTTTCATTAGAAAACGAGTCACATAAACTTTAGAAAGGGTCGTTCTTGAGATATTGCACATTTTTCAAATAAATGCATCAAAAAATCACATAAAATTAAAAAAAAAAAATTAACTATTGTGAAATAGGTTCACTTTTCATAGGCAATAAATATCTTGCGATGCATTAGGCGACATCATTCTCGTGGACCTTACTTGTTCTATTCATGAGAAAAGATACTTTTGAATTTGGACGCCAATAGTCATTTAGCTGCTATTAGAATAACTTATTTCTCCGTCCATAACACTTGGTGAGATTTGGGCGGAATTGGAGAGTTTTTAAACGTTGCCAAATTAATGAAAATGTCGCCCAATTGATAAAAATGACGTTAAATCCATGACGACTCATTGACGAAAAATCAATATCTTGGAAAGAATGTAAAAATCTACAACAGGAATAAACTATTTTTGCGTCCAAAAATTTGGCAACATTTTGTTGACGAACATCTGCAACTTGCTGACTTTTTAAAGGCTGCCAAATGGACGAAAATGTCACCCAATGGATCCAATTGAAGGGACCGACGCTCACTCAATGAAATGACTCATTAATGAAAGTTGAATATTTTGGAAAGAACGCAGACTAAAAGAAGAACCCAGTTCTCTGTCCCTACCGATCCATTTATTCGAAATGCCAAAGTGACTTAAATGTCACACCATTGATAAAAACGACGCCCCATGGGAAGGCATTCTGATTCTATAAAATCTACGTCTACAAATCTTCTAGTGCGCTTCTCTCCGTTTGTCTTTAACACTTGGTGAAGTATTTGGCAAACCCAGATCGAAGAAAATGTCGTCCAGATTGACTGAAAAGGACGCCACATTGATGTGCGTTTCAACATATCACCTATTGGAGATGCTATCCATATCGACGATTGTTTATTCAGAGTCAGAAGTGAATCGGGTACTTTGAAATCATTTTGCATGCTGCCATCCGGAAAATCGCCCAATTGTACATACGTTCAAGACAACGTTGCGCCGTGGATCTTATGCATTATTATTTTTTTTTTGACTGGGAAAGAAGTCCATTCGTTGAGGCCCGCGTCCGCTACTTTGACGAAAAACAATCCTATTTTCGAGATCCTCGTGGAAAAGCACTTTTCAGACCCGTCTCTGTAGTTTTTCATTCGTAAAGGAAATTTCCTTTTGAGAGATCGCCAGCGAACGGTATTTAAAAATCAATGGCCCGGGGGAAACCGAACCATTTCTATCATCGTAAGAATGATCCCACTTTCATTATTCGAATCCAACGAAACATTTCAAACAAGAGGCATGCATCCAGTACAAGAGCATCGAGCGTCCTATTGGCTACGAGGGCGTCGACCCGTTTCTGGCAATTGCTTTGATTTGGTCTTCGAAACTATGCAACCGACTGAAAGCAAAATGGAATTCGATTCTTCCATACCCTCAAATTTGGAGAAAACTTCCTTTAAGAAGTGCTATAGAAAAGGGGAGCACACATTATTTTCACGAATCAATTCGATCGGCATGAATTATAAATTCACAGGCTTCGGAACTGCATCCCATTTCGATCGCAACTCATTAAACAGCAATGAATAACAAACAGGAAGAAACAATTACAATGATCGTCCTCTCATTTGGGGCGATCAACACGAAAATGAAACACATTGAAACAGCGAATGCTCATCAAAGCGGGTTCACTCGGTAGAAGTACAACCTGAACTTCTACAAATTATAGTGCATAGGTTAATGAAGGACATTCAACTAGCATTTTATCTTAATTCTAAATCATTTTACAATTTATAACAAAAAATGAATAAAATGAAATGAAATAAAAATAAATAAACACGTAAGCATATTAAAAGTTAAATTCTGAGTTTCTTTTTAATGATTGTCTTATGATATTTAAAGATAGAGTATTCAGTCCTCATTTTAGTTTCTGCATACTTTATCTGTAAGTACGCATACTTTAGCTGAATGTACTGAAGAATTATTCAAATAAAATGCCTGATTAAGCAATAAATACACAGGGTTCTTTCTCAAACTTTTATTAAAACACTAACTGAATGAAATCCTTTCATCTTTGCTCCCAGAGTGTCAATTACAGTCATTATAAATATTTTATTTAAGGAAATGTACAGCAATATTAATATTTTAAATCACCCATTTTAATGAACATTATCGAAAATACTTCCAAATTTCATGAATATTATTTGATTTACTGATAAATTAGGATTCCTTTACATCGAACAGAGAATTAAAAGGGAAGCCAATAGCAAAAGCTCCGATCGCGATCTGGAAAACCTACTCGCAGTGGGCCTACAAGCCAAGACGTCAAAAGTGAGTGCTCCGGCCTCTGCTTTCGGAGGTGACGCTTCACGCGGGGAATGGAAAGATTTCTTTTATTTTAGAGAGCCTCAAGCAGTCAATCATTTCTAGAGCTGTTTGTCCTTTGGAAAATAATTCTGATTCCATTCCCACGGCTGACAAAAGCGAGTGTAAAATGAATAAAAAATGAAAGAAAAGTTGAAACCTTTGCAACTTTTAGTATTTTTTGTTTTGTTTTGGGGGCGAAATACATTGAAAATGTATTTTCGATACAAAATACGTACGTTTTAGGGTATAAAATCCAAAATCAAAAATACTTTTCAAATTAAAAAAAAAAAATCCAAATACAAAATACATTTAAAAAAATGAAAGATGGCTGTGTATTGGACCGGATTTTCTGTGAAAACAATAGTTATGTATACATTTTATTAGAAATAAACAAACCTTGTATTTGCTAAATATTTACATCATTTTAAAAAGATTAAAACGTATCGAAAAAGTATGGCTTAAAAGGCTAAACTCTTTAAAATTTTAAATCTCCAAATGAATAAAGTAAAATAAATAAATCCATGGGAAAAGGAAAACACACAGACAAACATAATAAAAAAAAACAAGAAATTTATGAAGAAACCCTCCTATGCAGGTCAATACACTTCATTGTTAAGCATTGCAATTCTCTTTTATATACATATTTCGTACAGTAATACGGAAAAAAATAGGAAGTGTCATCTCCAAAACCGTAAATGAATGAACCCCCCTTTAGAATTGGGAGCTGATCCATATCTGCTATCCCCTAAGCCTAAGCTCTATAGCTGTCCTTAGAAATAAAATTTTTGGGCCTAAAGTGGGGGAAAAAGAAAAAAAAAGTGTACCCCCAACCATCTCCCGAATTTCATCCTCTCAGCTCTATCTATACTAATCTTAAGAAATCAAGTTTCAAGAAAATTTTGAAAAGAAGGTGCCAATCCTTAGTGAACCCCAGACCCGCCCTAGAATGGGATGCAATCATTTATCTATAGATCATTCCAAGAAATAAATGCTTTAAGGGAAATTTTTGAACCCGATGTGAAAAAAAAAAAATCGAAAGTAAAAATTTTTAGTGAACCACCCTACCTCCTCTAGAATTGGATGCGTTACCATCTGAGACCATTTTGAGATATTTGAAGCGTCAATGAAAAAGAACCGAAAGTGGAAATTCATAGCTTCAAATGACTCATCATCTGAGCTCTATCTGTAGCAGATCCGGAGAAATGGACCTAAAGTAATAATATACCCACAAAACTTATTGCAATTAAACAAATGCTAAGGGACGAGCCCCAATGCTGCATAAAACGAAAAGCTTACCTTTAGATACGTTTTGAAATTCGTTGTGCTTTCAAAAGTCTCATTTATAACCACGCATTTTAGTTCGTATAATTGGCATTGCCCCCTATTTTCCCTTTAAAACACCTTTCATCTAATCCTATTCATTCCCTAAATACATTTACATTATGTATCTCCACTTCTTTTTCACTGCATCTCCTCAATTTATATAAAAATACAAAGAATGCAGGTTCTTCTTTACCCAGATGGAGCCATCTGACAAACAACATCATCGTATAATTCTCGTATTAGTCTATTTATAAGGGAAACTCTATTTTTCACACTCTAAACATCAACATCCAAAGTTTATGGAAGTCCCGTCCGCGTCTGGGAACTACAACCCTTTTCGATTAAATGGTCATATATTTGAAAGGGTCAGTGAATTCAAATACCTTGGAGCTACTATCAATGACCCAAACTTGTTGAACGCCGAAATTAACTGCAGAATAAAATCGGCCAATCAATGCTTCTTTGGACCAAAAAAACAATTAAGATCCAGGCTTGTTAGACGAAGAACTCAAATGAGACTATACAAGACATACCTGTGCTGCTGCATGCAAGCGAAACTTGGACTTTCAATTTAGACGTCCAGCGTGCCCGGGAGACTTTTGAAAGAAAAGTGTTATTCGGGCCTGTACAAGAACAAGGATGCTGGAGAACCAGATATAATTTTGAACTTTATAGACTCTACAAAGAGCCTCAAGTTACACAAATCACCCGAAGTAACAGATTGAGATGGCTTGGACATGTCTGGAGAACCCCTCAAAACAACCCGACTGGATTGTACACATTTAAGAACCCTGGGCAGACCTTCGACTAGATGGTTCGACGAGATGGCGAATGAGATCAGCCTTTTGAAAATGAAAAACTGGCCAAGAGTCGCTTCGGAGCGACGGTGTTGGCAGAGGCGCGCTGTCGAGGCAGCTGAGACCTGGAACAGGTTGTTACGCTCTTAAAGAAGAAGAAACATCGACATCTTGATCGGCGCCTGCTTGAAACAGGATCTGTAGGTCTCAAGTTTTCAGAGAAGATAGTATCTCCCTTTAAACAGCTGGCGAAGAGAAAAAAATAAGGAAAACAACTTTCAAAAAAAGGATAGAATTTAACTCGAAGTTGGGTCCCCAAGTCTCCAGAAAGGAAGAAACTGGGACCAGAGGTAGTTCTCTACCTCTGGTCCCAGGTAAGATGGGATAGGAACGCCCCTAGGGGCTTGAGTTAAAGCTAGCGAACACAAGAGTAGGATGAACCCACTAAATTAGGGCAAGGGAAAGACACAAAATGATTAGAAGCTATAAAACTATACTGGGCGCCGCTCTTTACAGCGGAGGAAGATATCCCGTACTGGTCGGCCAGGTAACGACCGAGGGTTTCTGGGGTGGTATCTTCAGATGCTGTCTAGTGTGGGATTACGAACACTTCGGAGACCTCTGTGGAATTTTAGAGAAATATTTCGAATGTGTTCCAAGAATGAGCTCTTGCAATCGGACGTAGGCCTGATAGTTAAGAAACATACGCAATGCATTATTCTGAATAACTTGAAGCTAAGGTCAACCTCGGCTGCGGTGCCCCAAATAGGTCAGAATTGGACGTATACAGGACTTGTATAGCAATCACTTATTTTGGGTTGACAAGCGGCTGTTTCCAGCCAAAAGGATGTTTAGATTAACTCCTAGAAACACATTCAACCACTCATTAGCATTTTCCCCTTCTCATTCATCTACGGATTAAACATAGTTTTGAAATCTTAAGCAATGTATTTTTCGAAAACACAAAATACTCTGAAAACGTATTTTTTCGATACATTGCCAAAATGCTTTAGTTTTTACAGTTTAAAATACAGCATACAAATGTATTTTGAAAATTTTTTTTCAAACACATGTATTTTCGATACTGCCCGACTCTGCTCAAAAGTAAAAGTATTTTCTTAAAAAGCCTTTATTTGGGGTGCCAACGAAAAGCTTCTATTTTGGGGTCCATTTTACATACCATTCGAAGTTCCGTTGCTGTAAAGAGATGAAAATGCCGACTCAGTGATGTGAAGTGTGGGAGAGGGCGAATATGACAGCATTTCAAAATATTTTGACTTTCGACGGGAGAGGCCGCTTTCAAAACCATTAAATTTATGTTCATTCCTATTCATGTGTTTGTTTCCGGGAAGTCCTTTTGTGACGAGGGAGGACTGATTACAATCAGAGAATGAGACAGGATGACCACATTCCTTAGCGAGCATAAAAAGGAGGGCAGGAGGAGGGAGATTCGACACTCTTCCAATTTCGGATTAACGGACAAGAGCCGAAGGTAAAGCACCCTTTCATTTCTAACCGTTTTGTTTCCGTTCCCACTAACAAAGGGATACCCACAATTTCTTGAAACTCGACTCCCGAAAAAGGATGACGTTCGATTCCATATCAATATCACTGCTCTTAACGAGTTTTGAACATTTCGAAAGGGCCCTTTTCGAAAGGAAAATGGTTTGGGGCTCTGTTTCCAATACAAAACTCGTGTGTGTTCAAAACTCGTGTGTGTTCGCTGTTAAGGAAGGTTTTCATTTCGAATGATAAAGCAATGAATAACTTCCAGATCATTCCTTTGTTCGGAAGGTCCACCCCTTAAATAACAAATATAACTTTATATAATATCCTTTATAAAGGATACTACTCGATATCGGAAGAGGTTTCTTTTCAAAAATGTATCTTTTAAGGCGCGAAATGGGTTATAGAAATACAAGAAAGATCAATCATGCATAAAGCATTGATTATGCAATCTCTAATTTTATTTAAACGTCTCTAAAATGAGATACATTCAGTGGTAATATATATACAAGTATCTCGATGCCTTTTCAAACTTTTTTTAATATGGAATAATTATCCTACGGATCGTATTCTTCGACCTTACGTCGTGTTAAGATGGAAATTGTGTCATAATATTTTCGATCCCTCAAGAAAAATTCTGTTTCAACATAAAAATATCTGATGTGGGCAGCACATGACTTTCCTTATATAATGCAATGAATTGACTCCTTTTGCAGTTAAAAAAGATGTTATTCTTATAGATATTATTTCCAAGGAATTGAATTTTCTTCAGTGAGTCGTCATTTTTATCCATTTGGCGAGATTTTCGTTCATTTAGCAACATTTAAAAATGTCGTCAAGTTAGCGACATTCCGCTAAATTCGTCGCCAAAATCTCGTCAAGCGTTATAGACGGAGAAATAAATTATTCTTACAGCGGATAAATGACTATTGGCGTTCAAATACAAAAGTATGACTCCAAGTATCTTTTCTCGTGAATGGAACGAGTTAGATCCACGAGAATGATGTCACACAATGGATCGCATGATATTACATATAAAAAGAGAACATGTTTCTTAACAGTTAAAATTTTTTTTTAATTTATGGAATTTTTGATATATTTATTTGAAAAATGTGCAATGTCTCGAGAACGGTTCATGCTAGCGTCCTAAAAGTTTCTGTCAATCGTTTTCTAAGAGAAAATGACATAATAAATGTCTATTTGCGTAACTATATTAAAGGTTTTGATTTTCGGATGATTTTTTTCAAAATTTTACTCAAAAATTTAGGTGGGGGGGGGGGGGGGAGGGTCTGAACATTTGATTGTGTTTTAAAA